>CM029935.1:2681200-4021800 GCA_017639245.1 Myiopsitta monachus | reverse complement strand
CACAGAACTCCTTGCTTCAAAGAAAGCTTTCAAAGCATGTTTCAGGTACAGCTCCTTTCCTCCTGCTCTGTGTTGTTGCAGGTTTATATCAACTTTCTGTCTAAAAGTCCAATGTAATAGTGGAATGCATTAAGCATATGAGAAAAGAAGCCCGAGGACCTGGCATATCCCAGCAAGAAACAGAAATGAATCATCAGCAAACCTGTCTCCACATTTGCCCGCTGGATTTGACATGTTCAGAAACCCATCTGAAATATCGAGTCTCGAACCACGACACAGCACATCCCGGATCACCATCGTTTCCCTGACTTCAGGGGCCTTATGAATGCGCTGGTCCTGCTCTCCTCTGGAAGGATGAATAGGATTTTATGGAGGTCTCTGAGGAGAGGCCAGGTTCGGCTCCTGCCGAGCCCCGTAAACAGGAAAGCGAGGAAGCGAGGAGTCAAGCCTCTGCTCATCCAGGACGTGGGGAGCGCGCCGGGGCTGCCGGCACACAATGCCGTGCCGGAAAAGGGGATTATAAATACCCAGGGTCAGGGACGGGCTCTGACGAACAATAGGGAGCGAGGATGATGGAAAAGGCCACAGCGCCGGGTGGTAAGGCAGAGATGCAGATGGGGGTGATGGGAGCTGTACTGGTTTCTTTACAGGGTTGGGTAGGTTGGTGTAGGCTGGATACTGGGGGTTTGGTTTGGCAGGGGACACAGCATCCTGCTGGTGTTGGTGTTAAGATCATAGACTCATGATCGATGTCTCACCACCCCACAAAGAGCTTCGTAATGTCTCATCTCAATCTCTCCTCTGCCAGGTTAAAGCTATTCCCCCTTGTCCTATCCCTACAGGCCCTTGTATAGAGGACCCCTCTCTCCAAAATACCACCATGGTTTCACGTTGAGCATTCCTGGAGTGAAGGGTCACACCTTCCACACCAAGTCTTGCAGGACACCCTGAGTCTAGCCAGGACCTTACATCAGTGCCATTTTAAATAGAGGTGTTTGGTAGTGGGGGAGCTGTTCACGAATGGTGTGGGCATCTTAGGTTGCTTTTCCAGAGCTGCCAGAAGGCAGCCCTGCTCCATCATTTTGTGGGGTTATCAGTACACGTAGCTGTGATTCGCAAGGACACGGGAGGCTGCGATGCTCCCAGCCTATATAATCCACCCCATGAAGCCACCTCTGCTCTGTGCTGATCCAAAGATGTCAAAGGAAGCGAGAGCCATTGACAGATAAACCTGGATAAAGGGGGGTGCTGCAGCTCAGATCGGCTTCAGCAGGGAAGGTCAGTGACAGCCAGCAGCAACAGGTGCTGAGCATCAGGATTCAAAACAGAAGTCAGGTCAGGGCCAGCAAGAATTGCAGGAAACATCTTGGCCACTCGTGACAGCCGCCAAGTGCATCATGACAGTGCTGGAGGAGAGCCTTGAGCCCTTAAGATCTTAGTGGCTAGTGGAGATCTGTTCTGTTAGCAGAACAAGGAGGTGGTGACCCCTTCGAGCACTTTTTATGGCTGCGAAAACTTTGAATTGAATCTGTTAGAACAGGTAGAAAATAAGTACGATCATGTAAAAGTAGAATTACTTCAAATTGATCTTTTCCTCTCTTCCTTCTTGTACTAATGTACCTATCTGATGTTTCATGGTCCCCTGGCCAGGGATGCTCAGGAAGCTGATGTGCTGGGGGTGCCTCCCAGACAGCAGCCCATGCTCCCAATACCTTCGCATGCATTGATTTCCCATTCTTACCCTTTGGAGAGGCACTCTGGACATCAAAATGTCCCCTGGGACTGGTTCTGACTGAAAAAGCTTTTTAACCACTGCTTGTGAAAGCATTTGAGCATCACTGTTAGCAACATGAAAAGCTCAATGAATTTAGCCCTGGAATTCCCTAATTCAGGTCAGAAGTTGGGCTGGGGTAATTGCTCTGGTCTCTGGACTTAGCACCTTGAACTCACCTGCAAGAGCATGCACTAAGCACCTTCCCCAAGACAGGGAAATCCCGCTTTTCCCCCCCTTTCCTCCAACCTTTCCCTCATCACTGCCTGTATTAAGGATCACGTTTTCCATCTTTCCTCCTTAATGGTGTCCCTGAGGAGATGCCGCTTGTTCTTAATGCCTCTGCCCCCCTTTGGGAATTAGCTAAACGACTGTTCATTTGAGAGGGGGCAGAAGATGTTGAAGGCACAGTTATCAATTAGCGTTGACAGCTTGGAAATGCCTTGGGATAGCATCTCCCAACATCCCTTCCTCAGAAGCACCCCTTCATGTCCTTAGGGCAGGAGCCGAAATACCCCCATGTCCGCCCCTGTGGGGTCTTTGCCTCTATATTTTATAAACTGAAAACTAAATATCACAGCAGAAGAATGCCAGGAAAAGCTGTTCCCTTTTTCACTTCACAGAGGAATGTGGAAAAGCAGTTAAAAACCCCAGGAGAAATAATTACATCCATTTTTAGCCACATCTGCCTGGAGCCAGTGGGGTCCCACAGCCATGGCAGGAGGGTCAGCATGGGGCTATTCCAGCCCAGGAGATAAATTCCACCCCTGAGAAAGAGAATTATATCCGTGCAAGTTGTACTGATCAAAAAACCCCTTGATATAGGTACAAGTGTACCCCAAATACAGATTATAGATACACGCAAATACACCGACAATTGTAAATGGGGTTTAAATGCAAGAGATATACTGTTGCAGGAGACTTGGAGGGGTCTCTACAGCAAAATCCTTCCAAATAACAACTGGTACTCTTTTATTTTCCTTAAATTCCCATTTTTTCTGGAGGCGTTGGGGGATGCACAAGCAGCCCTGCCGGTTTTAAGGCGGTGGATATGGAAAACACATAGAGGAAAGCACCAGCATCACTTGAAAGCACTTTTTGGGCCCTCTAGCGGTGTTGGCTGTGGAGAGGGTCATCTCTGCCCCCGAAAAGAGCCGCCAAAAAAGAGGCAATTTTAATATTTTCCTGCTTTTTTTTCCTTAAATGAGGAGAAAAAGCCCAAATCCTACTTTCTTTCTTCTTTTCTTAAAGCAAACCTATGGAAAGAGGGCGAACCTGACCACTTGAGACCTTCCTCTCGGCACCTTATGAAGCAACGAACAGTGAGTGTACAGTCATTTCAAAACTGAAACCCACCTCTTTCAAAACGGTAAAGGAGGAGTGATGCAGAGGAAGGAGAAACAGGGCTACGTGGGGACAGGGCTCTTGTCTAACCTTTACTTTCCCCGCTTTCCATCTCAAAGGAACATGATGTTCCAAGAGGTCTTTGGGAGCTTTGAGGGATGGCGAGAGCTTTACTGAGAGCTTCGATGTCTCTTTCCAAGGCACGTTTGTAAACCAAATAGATGCTTGTTTTGCTTAGTTGTCACAAGGGTAAAATACTTGAATTTGACTTCCTGGCTGAAAGCTACAACCATTTAACAAAGGGGAGAATGAGAAAAGGTGACTTGAAAAGCATCCTCCTTGTATATTTAGGGGCTGTTTATTATAATTTATTTATTTTTATATATTGTATATTATTATTTTTAATATATATGATTATACTTAATATAGAATATAAATAATATACATTTCTATATTATTATAATATTTTTATTACTTTTATCTGACCATAGATAATAAAATAATCCCCATCCCAGCCACCCTGTCCAGCGTATCCCATCCCAGGTTTTCATAGCAAACATGCAACTTTATGTGCAATAGTGCTGCTCTGACAGCCCCTGGGGGCTTCATGGCCATGCCCTGATGTTCTGCACCATGGGTTGGGTGTTTCAATGCAGAGTTTTAGCATCGATCTCCATTTCTCCATCTCTGTAGTGGGGTGCCAGTGGTCCCTCCATGGGGCTTTGGGGCACAGGGAGGGGGACCAGCCACGCTGTTATTTTTGGATTGCATTACATGTCTCCCCAGATGGAAAGCTTCACTCCCTGGGGGGCAATAAAGTGGAGTTAAAAAAACAAAGGTCCTGACCCCATCAGTAAAATAGTAACTGCATTTCTGGGGGAGAAAATCCTTTTATGAGGCAGGGAAGAGGAAATTTGGGACTGGGGGAATGGAGCCGGAGAGAAAATGGGGATCAAATGCACTAAGCCCATTCATTTAGGGACTGTTGAAGGTTATAGTAACATGAGGAGGGGATATAATTACACCAGGTTTTGTTAATAAACTGCTTTGCACCATGAAGATGGGCAAAGAGGGGACGAAGACGAAGTCCTCAGTCCCAGGATGCTCCAGCCCTTTGCTTCTTGGCAAAAACAGGCTGAGAAAGGTGGAGGCTCTTTGCTTTTTATTGGTATTTGGGTTGAATGGAGCCCAAATGAATCCTTTCTTCTGGGGCCTTTAAAATATTTTCTCATGGAGAGAAAGGCTTTGTGGCTGATGAAAAAAATAACGAATGTATCCGTGGAAAATTGGGATTTTACTAAATGTAAATTGTCGCTGGGTTTGGATCCTTTCTTTCCAACTTTCCCATAAAAGAAAGCCAGCAAGTTGAAATATTTCTGATCCTGGAGGTTTCTGGTTTCTAAAGGAAAGCCTCTTTTGGGAGGAAAAGTGAATGGAGAGGAAGAGGAGAGTTTATTTTCATCTGAAGTTGCTGATGCTTCTGGGCAGACCTCTCCAGTTGACTGAGGAGCAGAAAGGATGCGGTGAGGATGCCTTTATATGTTCTTTACTGAACATACTCTGTAATTCATTTATCAGCCTTTAGTGGATACATGAACAGGAAAAATGGCTTTAAAAATGCAACTTTACATGGGAACACATCAGCTGCCTTCAGAAAAGGGAGACTTGGGTAAAATAAACAAAGGTTTGCAGTTTTGGAGATGAACCTGACCTTTCAAGCACAGTTTCCTCCCCTCCTTATTGTCAGTCTCAGACTATATTCTTATCGGTTTACTACTAACCCCTGATCTACTCCTCCAAAACCGTAACAGTGAGCTCCAAAATCCTTCAGTAAACATTAAGTACTGCAGCTGGCCATGATATACCGCATCCATACAAGCAAGTCACGTCCCCATGCCATGCCTCAGTTTCCCTATGCTACAAACAGGGGCTTATTTCACCCTTGCAAAGCGCATCGTGACTTTGTTACCCTCCTGTGAAAAATGATGCAATCAAAGCTACAAGTGGATTAAACCCCCCTGAAACAAAGCTTATTGCAGCATCTAGGCCAGGAGCTCTTGTGTTTTCATCTCCCAGCTCAACCCCTTTCAATAGATGTGCATCTATCTGCAAGATTTTAGGGGGAAAATGCTCCATCTCTACTTTCAAATGTAATCTGGAGGAAGGATTTGAAGCCCCAAAAGCTGTTTTCTTCTCCAGCTGAATCTCCACTATCAACTGAATCAACTGCTCAAGAACAGGAGCAGAAGCACCAACCCAACCAAGCCCCGGTATCAACTCTTGTGGTTCCTATCTCTCTGCACCTATTTATTTTGTTTTGACTGTTGCAGGGTCCTCTGTTGCTATTTGTCCCTTTATCTTGGTAGCCAAGCCTCTAAAAAAGGAGGTTACCAACCTCTCTTGCAAGCAGAAATGAGACAGGGAGCTCTTTTCACATCTACCCGAAACCGATCTCACACATACCTCTGAGTCACCACACTGTTTGCCTCGGGTGTTTTGGGTGTACATGGTAACATTCAGGATCGCAGCACGAGAGGACTCATAGAAATCTCGTTGCTGCATCTGCAGTGTTTGCTTTTCAGAGAGATGCAATGTAAATGAGATGGTTAAAACAACCGACGCGGCTCGTTGCATTGAGAGCATACTACAAAAAAAAGCCCTCTTTTACTTCACCACTCTGCATCACTGGCAATAAAGCCCAATATGATAAGAAATGCGGGTCCCTTATTGTATCCTCAAGATGCAGATTTACGAGACAAGTATAAGCTGTGCCCTTTTGGAAAGTTTCAGTTTGCAATGGTAGAAACATTGGGTTTAAGCAGATTTTGGCTATTAAAAGTTTGCTTGGATGCTGGACAAAAAGCGGTCCCAGATGCTCCGCCAGCAGCTCAAGCTGAGCCCTTCTTTTCCTCTCTTTCTCCCTTTTCTCTCTCTTTACCTCTTTCCCCCCATTTTCTGCTTACTGTTTTTTCCATTAGCAAACTACCTGCAAGGTGGTTTTGGAGTGCCTGAACCTGGGTGGTGAGTCAGGCATTCTTTCGCTCCGTGGGCAGCAAACTGCTGTTTGGTCACCACCAAAAGTTACTTGGGCAACAAACTGCCACTTCCACACCTGAAACTCTCTCATGGTGACCATGAGACCTGCATCTGAACGAGGTTCAAGCTCCTAAATCATCCAGAAGCCTAAATGCTTTGAGCTATACGGTGTTCCTGATCTCTATGATTTATTGTGGGGTGTAATGTCTGTCCTTACGGTGTATAAATCCCCATTGTCTTTTTCTTTATCTTCCCCAACAGTGCAAATATCTACCCAGGGCTGTCATCCCAAACCATGGGAGGGCAGGAGGTGCTGGAGAAGACTGTAGAAAAGGGAATGCAAAGAGGAGAGCTTCAATTTTGGTTCTCACTTGGTTATTTTTGCTTCTCTAGTCTTTTCCCACCCTGTACAGCAAAATAAACCACATCTTAACGAGAAACATCCTCAATTGATAAGAAATATCATCAGCAGTATGGTCCAGGGAAGGCAAAGATGGTGAGAAGAAGAACTTGCAGGCTACATCACTCCTGATATTTGCCTCATGGGCTACTGTGCATCTAATGGGATCTGATGGCGTCTTCTGCAGGAATCTTCACATCAATCCTTCCCCAGCTGCTGCCCAGGATCACAAATATTGGAGCCTGGCTCCAACATCCTCTTTGCATTAGAGATGTCAAAAAGCTTTTGCAAAGCCACCCAATGCTGTGCACAAGGAACAGCCCCAGGGCATCAGACTTGAGTTTCCATCCACATCTGATTCTGTTTTAAGGTATTTGAGGGTGCCCCATGCCTACAAATAGCCGCAGAGCTGCCCAGGGAATATGCACTAGGTACCAGTTCTTGGCTGAAGGTTGCCACTGGGCAACAACATTGGCCAAACACATAAACTAATTGTAAGGAAACCCCAACAATTCCTTCTTATACCTATTTTTAAAAGCCTCATCTCTGGTTAATTAAGATGGTTACTTATGGATTGAACTGCAAGTGGTTATAAGCTACACCAGCCACCCCTCACTGCTGCTGTGCTGTATTTCCAGGAGGATTTATGTCTCCTGCCTGGATGGGAATGGCCAATGATCATCTCACAGCCAGGATCTGGAGGACCACGTCTGCAAACAAGCAGGTAAATCCCATCTGCATGGCTCCAGCCGCTGCGGGGAGGCTGCGATGGGGCTGGGGGTCCTGTTTATTGGCAGGGTCCTGACCTTCCACCCGTTTATGACCCCCCCGGGACCTCCGCATGGAAAGGGGATTTGTAACGTAACACTAACAATAACACAGCGCAGACAGCCATGACAGGGTCGTGTTCTCCTACACGCCGCAGCTGGCTCCCCTGCATGGAGACGTGTGGGCCAATGGGGCGAGGAGGGAGATGCTTATTAGCAGAGAGGGTTTTGTCCCTGAGCTTCGGCTCCAAGCTTGATCTGTTCCCTTGTATGTGACTGTCGTGGTTAAAAAGAGTTAAAGACTTAAAAAGAGAGGAAGCTTCTGGGTACCAAGGATGGGAGCATCATGGCATGGCACATCCAAGCCATGTTCTGTGCTCAGCCATATCTGAACATGAGTGATGAACCCTGGAGGGTTTCGCCCTGGTTTGGCGAGCAAGTTCAAGTGGTTTCTTCTCTGGAAACATGTTGCTCTTCCCCCCTGTTGACTGAAGGGCAAAGGAGGGAAAAAGTGAGAAGAAACTATCAAATTCTGGGAATGCCGTAGATGGAGAATCCAGCCCCGCGCTGTTTTCTCATCCATTTTCCAGCCCAGGTGATATAGGATATAAAAAATGAACTCCAGGACTGCCAAAGAGAAAGGACAGGGGTGGAAATGGACCTGGAGTCACATCCTCATGCCACATTTCCAGCTCTATTTACTGACTGCAGGCATGCCCTAAGGCATGCCTATGCTGTAGGCAATTTTCCTCATAGATGGCTGTGAGGAGGGTAGTTACTCTGTTGGGTGCCCAGCTAGTGGGAGAAGACACTCCTACGCTGCAGGGAGCACTTAATTTCTTTGGGCATCTCCACAGATAAGTGAGCCAGGACCCATCTCAACAGAGTTACAAGTTTCCACTGCGAAGGTAGAGATACTTACGTCTTTCCATGCTCTGGAAAGACATGTTGAGGAAACCGGGGACATCTGACAGGGATAGAGACAGGAGGAGTGCAGAAAGCACCCCTGGTGAAAGCACAACTGCATGCAGTGACATGAGCCTGCAAACCCATATGAACCACTCAAGAACTTTCCCACTCTATCACCCAGTACAGCCATAGGGTGGGTCCTAAGAGTTCCATAACCGGGGCAAAGCCTACCACCTCCCTATGGACACAGTATGGGAAGTCTCCAGCCTCAAACCATCCTTTTCTCAGTGCGAGGCCTGGCTCAGCAGTTTGCAGATGGGTCCAGACTCAGATTTGGTAACAATGCTCAACATCCCCCATTGCCCCCCTTCCTCCCGCCCTGTTTCTCCCACGCTCTTTCTCTTGGCACCATCTAGTGGTTATAGGGACTGAGATGCCTCTGGGTTGGGGTCAGAAACCCACCTCTTCCTCCTGCCCCCAGCCTGGCTTCACTCCTTTGGGGCACTTTGGGACGCTGGAAGCACAAAACCCAAACCCTAAAAGACGAAAGGGAAAAGGAAAAGCACGGAGTGAAAAGCATCCACCTTCTTGTAAAGATGTATTCCTTAGGTCCAACATTTGCAAATGCTGCTGACTTAAAGGAAGAAATCTCTTTAATTTTACTTAGAAAATTAAAATGCTGGTTGCATTATTTTCATTTTTTACAAAATCTTTAAAATCTTCCAGCAAAACAGTTTTCCTTAAAAATACAGAACCCAAGAGATCAGTTACAGTTTTTCAACCCATGTCTATGGGTTTCTGTGCTCCTCTCAGGAAATTCCAGACAAAGTGACATATTTCATTCAGGGAAGAAAAGCCAAATGTGGAAGGAGAAAACTGCTACAAAGTTTTCACTTAGCTCAAGAGCTTTGAACCCCCCAATTTCTTATTATCCTAGCAAAGGACTTCACTTATTCCCAAACCAGAATCACTGCTGAGAATGTTCGGAGGTGCATTTCCACGTGCTGTGACATCCTCCAGACACAGAGCATCTTTGTGCTGCTCCTGTTCAGTGTAAGCAGTAGCTCAGTAGCACTCAAAATCCCCAGCGAACATAAAATAGAGATGGGTGGTGGGAATGTTTGCAAGGCAGAAGCAATGCTGACTGGGGGCTTGGAGAGGAGAAAGAGGGATTTAGTTGGGTGTCTGCAAGGCATCAGGAGGATGCTGTGGGCAGAGAGGTCTCCTGGAATCAGTGGATTATCTACACTGGCTGGACCCAGGGTGATGGATGGAGATAGCCCAAGGGCCTGCAGGCAGGCCGTGAAAGCTTCATGAGTGTTTTCATCCCAGTCCTTGCACTCTGCATAACCCTGGTCCCCTTCCAGACAGGGAGATCCAGGCAGAGAAACTCCTGGGATTGTGGAGATGGGAGCTGCAACCCCTCCGCACTAACGGAGTGGAGAAGACCCTTCGTTTCTGTGCCAAACCAAGGTAGATTAGTGGCCATCACCTCGCCAGAGCTTCCTCTCATCTCCTCCAGGCTATTTTAATCGGTCACTAAAGTGTGGCAGAAATACTCAGTTCCGTCATTTCCTATTATTGAACAATAAAAAACAAATGTTAGGCCATCCAGCCCGGGGTTCAGAGCAGGGAAAGATCCACAGATCTCTGGGCCGTCTGGGATCTTTTGTTTATCACTGCACTTTATCCCATTTTTGGGCTCAGGCTTGAAACGAAGATAAACGAGGTGCATCAGAAGCTCACCCGATTAACTTGGCTAATTCAAGGGATTTATTCTTTCCGAGGCTGGTTTGGAAAGGGAGCAGGAGGAATTTGTACACGCAGAGACCCAGGCTTGTGAAGGCAAAACAAAAAGGGGCTTTGGGGGTGATTTTTTGTTTTGTTTGGGGGTTTTCTTTATGTTTGGATCAGGATGGCTGCAAAAAACCACTGATTAAAGATTGTGTTTTCATTGCGCTTCAGATTTGACTGGACCCAGCGCCTCATGCTGCCACCTCTTGCACCATGCAGCGCTGCAAGAATAGCAGCTTTCCCACAGATGCCCATGAAATCTGTGCTGTAGATGGAGATCAGCCATTGCAGCAACATACCCACCCTATTTCTTCTGCTTTTTCTGAACTAAAAGGTAAAAAGAAATCTTGCCATGCTTTTCAAGGGGCTTCTTCTATAAGACACAGGCACCATCATCCATTGCAACCCCAAAATCCTCCCTGCTGCGTCCAACAGAGATGTGGAGTTCATATGGTCACTGTCCCCCATTCCAGCCAAGAAAAATCCCCAATTTTTCCCCAGGACTTCTCCTTATATTTTTTCCTGTTTGAAATCCAAGCCCTGCGATGGGCAGGGAGGAGGATTCTGTCTTCATGCCTGGCTCCTGCTGCAGGATCTGGGTGAGGGATGGAGAGAAAACGCAAAGGCAGACCTGGGGACTGTCAAACCTGCCATAAGTTGGGTCTTGGAAAGGAGAATGGATTAACTCTGCTTCCCAGGATGGAAAACCCCCTTCCTTCCAGATGCTTGACATACACGCATGGTTTTAAGCATCTCTGCAAGGGAGATGCAGCAAAACCCCCATCACTGGAGGCTTTATCCTAAATTTCATCCCCCATCCCCAGGGCACCTCAGCTCTCTTTCTGCAGATGATCTATTTTAATCACTTTATCTCGCCAGGTCCTCATTCTCTCCCCAAAAAAGAGCCATCCCCTCCCATCTGGTTTGGGTTAGGAGTCTGTCTGCCGAGAGCATTGACAGAGGGCCTGCAAGTTCAGCCCTTCCTCTAGTGATGGGAACCCAGGGCTACTGGCGGGGGGCACCCCTCATCGTGCCCCATCCACCTCTGTGCAACAAGATGCTGCCTCCAACATCTGCTTCCAATCACTTCTTCATCTGACCAGAGATGGGAAAACCAAGCTTTGGCTGCAGTTCCGGGTCTTAAAGGCACCATGTGCAAACTAAACCCACCTCCTGCGCCTGGTCTGGAGCCATCCAGGTTAAAAAACCCACTCCAGAAGATTTTTAATAGCAAAGCAGGGTCTTTCTATTCCAGGTAAGCAAGGCAGAGTTGAGGTTTCCTTAAAGATTCAGCTTTTCTCCAGATGAGCATCAGCATACGCCACAAGCACTGGTCCTCCAGCCAAAGTGATGCATATGTCCATGCATTATGCCTTTTCAACTCCTTAGGGACATTCCCGCATGGAAAAGGCAGATCTCTGAGCTCCCTTTAATTCTTACCTGATGACACAACAGCCCTTTCATGCCTTGGCATGGAGCTGAGACCTGACTTGCTGAACAGAGCATCCTACCCCTCACAATCAGCTGGCTGGAAAGCCTTTCAAGGCCAGTCACAAGAGGGAGACAAAAAGCCAACAGCGGCCATAGATTTGGGTGGGAGATCTGGTTTAGGGTTGGGAAAGGAAAATGTTAAGTTTCTCTGATGATAAACATAACGTTTCAGATCCTCTTGTATTGGGGGTTGAGGAGGGGAGTGGTATGGACCTAAACAGCCCCTGGAATTCAACATTCATTTTCTACTGATGGATTGCTCTGGGTTTTTTTCTCTCAGGGAATTAAATCCCTTATCTGAGCAACCCATGAGCCTGACCCCACTGTCAGAACTACAAAGATAGAGATAGAGGCCATTTTTCCACTCTGTTAAAGTGAATTTAAGCAGCTCTGCAAACAGTAAGTGCCTGTATCTGGGTTGCATTGCCATTGACTTGATCCTCTCCTGTATCCAGTGATGCTCAGCAGCACCATCCTGATGTGGATCCTATTTCACGGTGCAGCATTGGTGTATCCAAAACCACCTCCTTGAGCACTGAAAGCTGGAAAGAGCATAAAAGAGCCATCTTTAAAACACTCAAGATGTACTTAAAGCATGGCTGCAATGAGCTGTGAAATCTCAGGGCAGTGCCAGGGCTGGGAAAAAAGAAGAGGAAAATCTCTTCCAGAGGTTTAGAGGGACTAAAACTTGCAGAGACTGACTCCACAGCAGGAAAACTCTTCCTTCCCCCTGCTTTGAGTGGGATTAAGCCCCAGAGAAACCCTCTGGTGGGGCTGGTTGCTAAAATTAGCCTGGAGAAAGCTTGGGAGATGAGAGAACAAGAAAGAATATGTATTGCTGGAAGAGGATAAGCCAGCTGTGGGCTTCTTGTGTGGGTCCAAGAGGGGCTTGAATTATTTGGGTTGGCAAATGTTGCTTTATTTGCCCCCCAGACTGAAATGCCAGCAGATGGCTGGTCCTACCCGCTGCCTGCCTGCCTATTCAGTGGGGAAAATAATCATCCATAGTAATAGCTGCCCTTGATTTCAACTTGCTGACACTGTGAGGATGGTTTTAATTAAAACTCATTAGCGGCAACCTGTTCCCGCAAATGAGCGTAGCTAACCCAATTACAGAGCTGGTTCCTTTGCAATGCTGCTCTTCCCAGAAACCTGTCCTGGGCACACGTGCAAATCCTCGCCCCGCTCTATTCCCACTACTAAGGAGGGTGGAAAACCTGAGGGAAAGCTGAGCATTTGGGGTGCTGCATGGCTTGGGCTGCTGGAGCACGAGGAACAATCCCCTTCCACAGGACCAGTCCTCCTTGAAGATGTGTGGTGTGTGCAGAGCAGTGATTTGAGCTCTGCAGGCAGTTTGGAGAGTGGAATGGCTCTTTTGGGTAAGAATTGAGGTTATCTACTGGATGTGATGTTGAGCCTGGCCTGAAAGCTCAGGATCCCCTCTGTACAAAGCTTTCCTCTGAGCTGGGGCAGGGGGATGCTGTCAGAATCCAGCATCAGAGCTGAAACCTACTTAGGGGAATGGGAAATCCCATCAAGCTGGAAAAACTGACCCAGCACATATGTTGGCTGCATCCACAGGTGAGCAGGTCCCAAAAACTGGCTCGGGAGGGGGGGGAACAACCTCAGCATACCCCCCCAGCTTTTTGGGTGCCTCTTCCCTATCCCTGCTTGCACCACAGCCTTGGGCGAGGAGCTAAAGTTATGAATGGTTCCTTCTGCCCCTCCTCCAGCCCCTTTCACTTCTGCTTTGCCATCCCCCACAAGCAGATGTTTCCTATTACCATAAAAGCTGACAAGGTGCAGGGCTGGATTGGAGCCTCCTTTGGCAGGTAACTTTGATAAGAGGCAGAGGGCTGGGGCTGGGTGCCTCTGATGGGTTTCCGGGGCTTTTATCAGCCTGGCATGATCCCCTCCTGTCTGTGCGATGGTCCCACTTGCCATGCTGAGGATGGGAACAGCAGCAGATCTTTCCTAGCTTGGGAATAGAGCTGGGACATCCCCAGTGTGCAGCTCCAGCCCGTGGGATATCTCCAAACACCGCTGCTTTCCAGTTCAGCCTCTGCCGGTGAGTGTTCCACCTGTCTTCAGGAAATATATCTCTGGCTGGGACACATTTACAACCTTTTATCTCGCAGCAGCAGATATAACACAGCTGTGTGGCTGGAGATGGATAATCTGCTCAGGCCTTCAGCCACCCTTGTGTTTCTTGCTGTGCCAACAATATGGTACCCTGACCTTTCCCCTTGGCACAGCATCCTCACATGCACCGAGGGATCCAGGCAAGCGGGTGCTGCCATTGTTCAGGTGGGATATGAAGCCCATCAGGCTCTCTGGCTTTACCCCAACAGGGCATTTATTTATGTAGGAGGTCAGCTTGGGCTATGAGGGCAGCTAAGGCTTAAATATTAAATACATTTATTGAATAAAACAAATAAATTGATGCCCCATCTTTTGGGTACCTGCTGATTTGCTTCCACAGCCCTGGATGAAAGCAGTACCACCACTTGAAACACAACCAGTACCCCTGTCCCCCCAGACAAATTAATAACCTCCTTCCCAGTCAGACACATTAAACATCATTTTGTAGCTATGCCCAGGGACTAGGAGATGTGATTGAAGTTGCAGTGGCTGGAAAATGCATCGTGCTGCAGGGGAGAAGGAATCATTGGTGGGGTACAGGGCAGCAAATGCAATTTGCCTTCACCTTTTTTGAGCAGGCTATAAGAAGGTGTTGCCTTGCTTTAGCTGAGATTAGGGTACAGGAGCATGTCTGTGATGGCTCTGAGATGGTTCAAAGTTGGGGATTCTGAGTAAGAAATGATATCGACCTCTTCATCTTGGCTTGGCAAGGGTCTGCATCCTCCCTTTGTCCTCCTCAGCCATTGCTTCAGCTGAGATCATGACTATTTGGTCTCCCTAGAAACTCTGTGGTCAGCCTCATTCCAAGCACGGCTTATCCATTTCAATTGTCCTTCATTAGCTGGTAATCATATAATTGCCTCCCCTTTAACTTCAGCTCAGTCTGTGCAGGCAGCTCCCCAACGCACTGCACATTCCCCATCTCCAGCCTCATTAGCAGGGAGATGCTGTCCTTCTCTAGTGAACTTTCCAGCTCTGACCACCCTGCCTGGACCCTGTTCCTTCTTCCAGCACTCAATCAGCAAAGCCCAGATGAGGGAGGGCCAGATTTTGGGTTGCAGAGGGGTTCAGTGACTCAGCAATGGAAGGGTTAATGCCCTTGATGCCTTTCCCACCAAAGCCTTCATGTCCTCCTCCCCCAGAGCCACAGAAGCTCAAGTCCCATCTGCATTTTGCTAATAAAACCCACTTGTCCCCATCCTGTTTAACATCATTCAGAGCCCATTTCCACATGCCTGACAGCTCCCAGGGCTGGGTAAAACCTGGGTGTTCAGAGGAGAGAGGGGAGCTCCTGCAGCGAGTTCCAGGCTTCGATTTTACCAAGGTTGCTAGTGTTTTCCTGCAATCCTGCCTCAAATTGCAAGGATGCTACTCTGGAGCCTGCCAGGAGACAGGAGGCTCCAGAGCATCTTCATCACCAAAACAAACCGGACCCCAAAGCAGTTTCTTCCACCTCTTACCCCTCCTTGGCAAATACCTTCCTGCAGCTTGGCATCGAGAAGAGTGAGGATTTTGGGGCCAATTGCCTCTTTGTGGTGATTTTAAGGAAAACAGCAGATTAAAATCTTGCTGAGCTGGAACGATTGAGTCCAAGTGCAACATATGAATGAGACTTTTTACACTGAACCCTCTTTGTGTGGCTGCTGTGACCTGATGCTGCACTGGAGGCTTTTCATACCAGTGTTTGGCAAGTGTCAAGGTTTAATTATGGGGACAGAGGTGGGTTTTGTCTATAAACAGTGTTACAGAGAGTGCTAAGCTCTTCAGGAATGGGGTGAGCTCCTCCATCTCACCTATACTGGGGTAGAAAGGGGAGTTTAAGTGCTTAGGGTCTGGCCAATGGCAGATGGATAAAGCTGAGCGAACCCAAAGTTGATTTGTCCTGAGGAGGTGCTGAGTGTGATGCTGGGGTACCCTTGCACTGTCCCTGCATTCCTGTCCTGGGACAGACTGATGGCTCAGGAGCTCTTTCAGAGACGAAACTGCTCCCTATGCAGAAGGCATCGCTCTGCACCCAAGGTGGTTCCAAAGGTAGAACTGTGTAGGAATCAGCTCTAGGGAGGTGGTTGCCCTGCTTTGGGTGTTAACAGCAACGCCTACATGATATGTCCTGCGTATTCTTTTGCATGCATTTTTGACATGTTTTTTCCAAAAGCAAGACCGCTTTTTAGTGCTCCCCAACCTCTTTGCAGTAGCATCATCCTTATTATATCCTCCTGGGTTTTGTTCCTTACGGAAAAATCCACAGTCCGATGAGAGGTTTGACTCCAGTGGTGGTCTTGGTTTGGAGAGCACTTCGGGATGAAAGGAGTGATAGAAGTGTCAAATATTATGCTAAATAGCTCTGTGAGAACTCCTGGATGTTTTAGGACCGCTGCCAGGCAGCGAGCTGAATAAAGCCAAACTCTTCCAGTGTATTTATTTTTTGAAGGCTTAAAGTTGTTTAAACAGTAAGGTCAGAGCAGATAACAAGGCTGGGAGCCCAAGTCCCTCTTCCCATCCTTTGCACATTATGCAAAACTCCACATGGAGGGGTGTAAAGCTGGTAACCCCAAAAAGGTGGGCAACAGGTTTGGGGTCTATCCAGCATGTTGCTGTGTTATCCATGATGCATAGACACAGCAGGCCTTGTGCTGCTCATAACCATGGCCCTAAAATGGTCCCTGAGCAGCCCAGGAACCAGCAGATCCTGACACCTTGGGCCTAACAGAGGGGGACAGAGATGTAGCTCGGGGGACCCAGAGGACACAGAAGCAGCCGAGTGCGCTGAGGTCGTGCTCGCAAAGCTCCCTCCTGTCATTTACTGATCCTAATCAGGCTGCAATAAAACCTGTGATTGCCCATCTCATAAGGAAGATCACAGGGAGAACAGGAAATGAGCTAAGTTAATCAAATTAGATGAAAGACAAGGAAAAAGGAGCCTGAAAATCCCATCTGAGGAACAATTTTATTAGTGCTTTGCACTCCTGTAGAACATTTCTGATGGGGAGTGCTGGAGCATTAATTCATCCAGGCAGTGCCACTCAGCAGCCACACTAAGACAGCCAGGCGAAGGTGAACATCATTTCCACCACCAAAGACCTGCTGCTTTGGGCTGTACGAGAGAAAATCAAGGATAGATTTCTCACTGAAATGTTCTCCTTTGTTAAAATTCAAACAAACCTGCACTTCTCTCACTTGTAGATCAAGAAAGGGTTTTTTTCTCTCCCATCAAAGCCCTTGCCCTCCTTTTGCTCTTTGCTTGTGCTGCTGTGTTCAGTGTGATGGTGAGGAGTCAGATCTCGCCCTCCTCTGGGTTACAGAAATACAAATGAAATGAGCAGGACACATCTTCCTGTCTTGATCTCACATTTGGTTCCTTCTTCCTGCCTTTCTCTGAATTTCCTTAACAGAAGGAATGAATATTTCATTACATTCCTTCTGACATTGACTTCTCTTGCAAGTCACCACAAAAGCCTGGCAAAAATAGAGAAGATGAATGTAAAGTATTGTGTATGTTTCATATTAATCTTATAACTTTCAGACCACCCAACAGTACAGAAAGCAGGCTTGATATTCGATGGTGATTTCACCTTTTCCACTCCTATCTGTTTTGGAGTCCCGGTGCCCCATACAGGCTCATTTGCAGTCAGTAGGTGACACTGAGCTTTGACAGAGGTGGGAATCTCACCGAGGTTTCCCATAACTTTGAAGGTGCTATGCTCAGGTCACATTTAGCAGCCTCTGGAGGAGACATCCCAACCAAACAGCTCTTTTGGCATTTGGAAAGCTGGAGGCTCGTGCTCTTGAGGAGCAGATGAGAGCCAAGCAAGGTCAGGATATGTTGGTGCCATATCTAAGCAAATAAAAGACAAATGTGTCTGTGTAAACCAGGTTACTTTTCCCATCCCTCTATCATGATGGAGGCAGAATCAGGCTAAGAAAGGAGGAGATGTCCTTGGGAAAGCTTCTCATCTGCAGCTTCATTGATGCATCTAAGTTAATGTGCTAAGATCCAGGGATCCAGAGCCCCATGTCAGCTCTTTGGCATAATTTTTGGTAGCGATGGGGCTTCTCCTTTATCCTCTGGCAATACCATCTGAAGCTTAGGTTAAACATATTGGCAGGGCAGGGGTAGAGGAGCCAGACTTACAGTCTTACAATTTAGCTTACATTACAAAGCAACCAGGATTTAACAAAGCCTTGACCACCTTCGAGCCCCACACAAGAGTTCCTATGCTTTAGCCCACCATGAACCCACCTGGCCAGCCTTTTAACCCCGTTTACCTCTGTGTGCAAAGAGGGGGAAAGAGTTTGATTTGTAAATACCATTTTGGTTCCTCATCGAGAGTTGAGTGTTTTGAACAGCTCCGTGTTTCACCAGGGTTCCTCCACCATCCCCCACCACCTCCATTCCATTCTGCATCATGCTTGAACCCAAACCTGCCCAGTTTTAGGAGTGCAGCAGAGATGTCTGCATTGCAATGTATATCATACATGAAATGAATGGACACATTCGTTTCAATGACTTGCCGTGACCATGGTCTCCAAATAATTATGTCAAATATCTCCATCCCCACCACCCAGCTGCTACAGTACTTCAGTATTAACTGTATGACCCATTTATGGGCTGTTTAAGGGACAAAAATCCACATCCACCTTCATTACTGAGTAACCTGGCGGAGGGTTTTTATTTACTTCTCTGGTGTGTGGAATCTCTTTTAAACAACAAACCAAACACAAAACTGTGTCAGAAAGTGCTGGGTTTGTCACAACTGAAAGCATTTGCAGGAAAAGGCTTTCAAACAAGTTTCCTGTTTCAGAAAGAAAACAAAAAGAAGGCTTTAGAATGCCCTGAAATTCTCAAAAACATCCTGTTTTGACATTCAAAGAAAATTTGTCTTTTGGTTGGTGATGAGTTTGTTAAAAAATAGTGATTTTTCAGATAGAGGGGGAAAAAAAACCCACCCCAGGCCAAAGTTTGCCTCAAAGATCTGGTTGAGCCCAATTCAAAGCTTGGGCTTTTTTGGTCTGTGGGTGTTGGAAGTGGAGCTTCTTCACTTTAGGAAGTGACAAGGTGCTCAGTGCCACCATGGTTGGCTCATGCGTGTGGCTCACCATCCGATACTGATGGGATGCAGGTTTAGGGAGGAAAAATCCAGTAAACCAGCATAAACCAGACCTGCAGGTCCTGGTCTGAAACAGACACTTGCTTTATCCTTGGAAATCAATGCAATTCTGCTTTTTAGGAAGTGCAAGAAAGATAGGAAGAGCATATGAACATGGGCCTGCTGTACATAATGCTGCCAGCGCTTCTGCTCATGGAAGCTGCTTGTCATCCTGAAAACGTCTCTGGGATGTTCAAGACAGAAAGTTCCTTTGTATCAGTGTGAATCTGCCAAGTTTTTACACCCACCTTAAATATGGGTGCTCATGACACCCATTTCAGAACCTGGATGTCAGAGATGTGGTCCCAAGGCTGCCAAGCCCGAGGTGTTTGCAAGCATCCATGAGAATTGGCCCAAACCACAGGAGTGAAATCATCAGCAAGGAGCCAACCAGAGTTCAGGTCAGGTCAAAGCAAACAGAATTGGTGCTATGTGCCAGATTCATTTATTGTCAGGAAGTTAGCAAATGGTTCTTTTGGCTTTCAAGAGGAGGTAAAGGAGTAAATCCTGCTGTGCTGGCTCCATTTGCAAGAGCAGAGTATCCTTGGAAGGTAAAAAACACCCAAACATCCTTTTGGAAATGGCAAGATGGAGAATGTCTTGTCTGGACTTCTACTGCCAAATTTGTTCAATATTCTAAGTGTAGTCTGAGCTGGTGAACAGCTTTGTTCTTGCACCGCACCAGCCTCTGCAAAGTCTGCTGTATTATAGCAACTTTGAACACCTTATGAACACAGCAAACCTGAAGATGAGAGATTATTCCCTGAAGCACCATCCTTGCCATGTTTGAAATACCTTTATGGCACTTTGAGACTTCGGTGGTAAAATGGGATGCTAATAGTTAATGAATACGATGATTTA
Organism: Myiopsitta monachus; assembly: GCA_017639245.1. Lineage (NCBI taxonomy): Eukaryota > Metazoa > Chordata > Aves > Psittaciformes > Psittacidae > Myiopsitta > Myiopsitta monachus. The sequence continues at coordinate 4,002,138 of CM029935.1, read as the reverse complement.
TAAGCCCTGACATACTAAATTCATTAAGAAACAGTGGACAAAATGCAAATGGAGGGCTGGGGAAGGAGCGCGCTTTGTTAACCAGATTTCAGGTGATGAATATCTAAGTTCGCACTGTGATGAAAAAGCAAAGCTATGGAAGGTGTCCGCAGTCACAAAACAAGGTCTATTAAGTCTACTTGTTCTGGCTAGTACTGAAAAAGGCTTGGGAGAAAAATTGGATAAAATAAATGCGTTTGATTTTCTAATGTGTTTTGAGCTAAAGCCAAGGGCTCAGATGGTTTTCCTAAGAATTACACCCAGTTGTGTGCAGGGAAATAGCTCCTTACACTAGAACAACCTCTGGAGCTGGTGAAATGCGTCCCAGCTGTGGGCTGTTGAATTCAGATGTCACTTCGGCCCTAGCAAAGCTTTCCTCCTTCACAGATGCAAATGGGTTTAGTCTTCAGAGTGCTTAATAAGCAACAGCCCTTAAAAGTGTGGGTTAGGAGCTGCATGAAGCTAGAAGTCCTCTCTTAGAGATCTTGCTATATGTTGTTGGACCCAGTGCAACCTGCAAGCATCTACCTGTGCCCTAGAAGCAAAAGGAGGGAATCCGGAGGATGCTGCAAAGCTGCTGTTGGAAAATAGGTCAAAACAAGCTGGTTTGGGGTATCCTAAGGATATGAGCATAGGTACCTGAGCCCTTTAGATGTGCCAGCTTTGATGCAGTAGGCTCAGAAATATTGCACCCCTTCAGGCATTCCCAAGTCTCTTCTCTTCCACGTTCTCCTTTTGAAGCTTTCTTCTTCCCTCTCATTCCTTCTGTTCTTTTCTTTCCTTCTTTTGGGCCAAACCCTTTTGCCAACATGCTTCCTGCTTGCAAATGAGAGTAAAAAGGAGGTCTGGGGGAGAGGAGCTATCATACGGACATTTCTGGGCCTCTGATAAAGGGATGGGGGGTGTTGGCAGCTCTGTCAAACCGCAGCTGATGGTTTTGTGATGTGGGCTGTGTAATGTCCCATCTGGGAGAGAGCTGAGTCCAAACTCACCCACTCACATATTTTCCAGAGATGTGTTACTGCACATATGTTCAGAGGACAGGAGAAACCTGTTAAAGAGATAACCTCACTGTATCTCAGTGCCATGCTCCTCCGAGGTCTGCTTTGCTTGCAGGATCCTTATACAGCTCTTAGCCCTTTGACCAGGGAGATGATGGACAAATCTTGCCAGGAAAAGAGAAAGGAAAGTGCTCACTGACATCTGGCCTGCATTAACACCATGTCAAAGATAGAGATCAGCCATGTAGAGAGCAGTGGGGTGACATGAGGGTGCAGAAAGTGGGTCCCAGCAGCAGGTTGTTAAGTGGGTGGCAATGCTATCCCATAGCTGTGTGTGCTCTGGTTCTTGGTGCAGAGGGATGGATCTTGCCCTCTTATATGGCATTTGCAGGTTTTATACCCATATCCTTGATAAAATGACATATGGGAAGGAAGAAATGCTGTAAGACAGTGAAGCAATGCACCACCTCCATTTTGAATGGGAGAAATTGTCTGTTGATGGGCTTAGTGCAATAAGATTGAGGCTGAATAACAAACAAGCTACTAACTGTCTCTCAGAGCAGCATCCCTCAGGTCTGGACTAAAACTCCTTTGCCTTAAATGTTCTTCTGCAACCCCTTATGACCCAGATGGTCTCTTCTGTCAGACTTTTCATGAGCTTTACAAATTTAGGAGCTTTAAGAGTTTTAAATTCAGGGCCAAAGCTTTAAGTAGATGCAAAATTTTCTTTTCAGAAAAGCTGAGTGTCCAGCAAGGTGGGGAAAATGCAGTGATGCTTCAGCATATGGATTTCAAAGGGTACTTTAACCTGCTTCTATGGGTAATATAGGTGGTGGCAACTGCCTTGTTCCTATCCAAGAGGTGGCACGCAGCATGTCCTTGATGAGGTGCATGGGAATGGCTTGGCACTTGCATGGCCTTAGGGAGGGGATGCAAGTGCTTGCTGCTGGGTAGTCCAGATGGAGCTGGGAAACAAGGGCTTGACAAATGATTTTATTACCTCTACTCATCTCAGGGGCCGTCTGCCAGAGTGCTCAAAGGTCAGGGAATTAGAGATGGATGTTCGAGGAGTACCATTTGCATCTCTCTGTCATTATGGAATAATGTTCCTGTTCATCTACTTCATTTTGCACCAGGGTATAGCCTGAAGTTGGCAGTGACCTCTTCTTGAAGTGCCAAAGCTCTTCTGCACACGTGCAATGAAATAAATCGCTTGAGCTAGATGCAGTGCAACTTACTCTCTCTCACAGCTTGGCACCAGGAGGACCAGTCAAAAAGCCACTGTGGTGGTGGAGTGTTCAACCTGTGAGACATTGGCCATGCATGGCTTTTGTGCCTACAAGGCTAGTGCTTTTATAGCCTCTTTGCTACAGACCATTAGAAGTCCCCCTGTGCTCTTTCCTTGCATTGAATTGATGTTAAATCATCCTAAGCTGAACTTTGTAAAGAGATTCTGTGGAAGATTCAGGTAACGCAAAAAGCAGGAGGTTGCTTAAGCAAGAAGTGTGAAAGCCATGGTTAGGACTAAGCTCCAAGCCACCAGCTTGGCCGAAGTGCAAATATACCCCTAGAGCTTTTTGCATTACTTTGCTGTTGGGCTGAGAGCTCCCACTTTGCAGCCTGCCCAGCCCTGCATTAACCCAGGAGCTTAGCACCACCCCATTCACTTTTGCACAAGCATCCGAAAGGCACACATCTCAGCTCCCTGGTTTGCTTTGGAAATCCATTAGTCTTTACTCTTTGGACCACCATTCCAAACATCCAGCCTCAGGCTTTCTGGAAGAGGAGCAAGAGCACCCATTAATAAAATGGATGCAATGCTGTTTCGACAGCATCAGTACAAGTTAGCAGAACATTTTCATATCTTGTGCTGCAGAGAGCAGGGACCCTCTGAAGAGGAAGGCAGTGTCCTTGGACATGCAGATGTTCTGGGGCTCTCTGCTATGCTAATAGTGCATGAAAGCAGCTTATTAACATGCAGCGGATAACTGCAAATCTGGGATTTGTTCACTAAGCTGCCTCTTAATACACAGATATCTGGTTTGCAAGTTTGCATAAGCCATTCTTTGCCTGTGCCTTGAATATGTGCAGAAATGTGCTCATGCAGGCTTTGATGTCTGCAATACTTAACATCATCTGTTTTCCAATCAGCTTGTCTTCTTAGCTCAGGGTTTCATTCAGGGATACTTCTGCCTGATGCCTACATTTCTTCTTCTGACTTTGTGCAACATCTGGGGAGTTTAACACGTGCTCAGAAGGGCACACGCTATTAATTGGACATTAAGTGGTGGGCCATGTCTGAGGCCATTGCACATTGTATTAATTACTGAGTGGCTAATAACAACCTTCTGCCCCTGGTATTTATAGAATAATAAAATCTGTCCATGACACTGGCCTCACATCTGGTGAAACTGGCAAACACATTTTCATTTACCTCCCTTTCTCGAGCGTGCTAATAGCTTTCAGATTTCCAGGGGGACAACTGGAGACCTTAGAGTCTTATGAACACATTGATTATGGCTCCAGAGTGAAGCGTGAGCTGAGATTTGCACTTCAAACAAGACAGAGCCCCGCTACTGCTCCCTTTGCCCACTGTGGAATCGTGGCTTTAGGATAAAAGGGACTCTGCTTTAAACCATGAAGGCTGATAAGCAGAATTAGGGGTAAGTGCATGTAACTGTAAGGCTGATGTTGCTCTATGATCTCCAGGGTAGGCTCTCAGGCAGTGGCTTAAGGATGCTGCCCTGCAAGAGGAAGGGAGCAAGGCCGGGCAGGCTGCTGAGGGTGGGCATCTTGTCTGCTCCAAATGACAGACTGGAGAAGGACCTGTAGAGAAGAAACTCAATCTACCCCCTCCTGTTCTTGAAATTAGCTGTTGCAGATGTGGGCGGTGTCCTAGAATGTATTCATGGTTTGAGCAACTTTGAAACCTCACCTTAAAGCAACTGCTGAGGCGCTTCCCCCATGCCCAGCATGCTGCTTTCCTTCTGTCTTGGCTTCTAAAGGCTCTTAGCATACCCCAAAGAAGTGAGCACTTCTGTGCTAGTGGCAAACTAAGGAGAATTGCTCCAAGGTGGGGTCTTTAACCTAAATGAGTAGGGACCACTTACAGGAAGATAGGCACAATGTTATCAGATCAAATACTACAAACTCTCTGGACCAATTTTGTCCTGAGGTTGATGCTATCACGCAGAAATCCCAAGGAAAAGGCAGTCTCTGGGGCACTGCATCTCTTGCTGCAGTTTTCTGTGGTAGTTGCATTCCTCCAGAGCAGTCTGAACTGCTGATCTCCAGGCCCAGGCTCCCAAATATCCAGAAAGCAATGGGATTGAGGACAATGAGGCAATTATAGGATATTTGCCTATACCACTGACTTAATTGGCCAAAGGGGTGCTCTTCTCTAAAGCTTTTGGGGAAAATCTGCTGGAGGATTTGGGTTTGTATTTGTCGGGGCAGTGAGGAATAGGTTAAGGATGGGGAGTTCATAAGCAAGCAGTAAAACTCCTCACTACCCTGGAGATTGCTAATAATGCCGGATCTGTCCAAGCTGCTCCTTGCACATCCCTGGGAGGATGCATCCTGCCGTTTCCCCCCTCTCCTCCCTCAAACAACTGCTGTTCTCTGAGATAGAGCCACAGTTTGTCTCCGTTACAGCCCTGCACGAGCTCACTTGCCCGAAGGAAGTTATATCACCCTCCAGGAATGGCTTGGAGAAATGCTAAAGGTATGTGCCGCTTGTAATCATCTTTGGCCATGGGCCAGAGTCCCCCACTCTGCACTATCAAAGGCTCTCTGTCTCCCTGCCAGTCGGGAGTACATGATGTCATGCAGGCACCAAAGCAGGAGCATTTCTGTAATCCCCTCGTCTCCCAGTCAAAATCTATCGGTTCCTAGCAAAAGACTTCCCATGGGCATTCATAGGGTCTTATTATTGGAGAAGTGGCCAGAAATAGCCCCCCTGTTGTTGCTTGTGAAGATGAAAGTCACTGAGATGGGGTAAGCCCCTACACTAGGCAAGAGAAGTGGGTCCCAGTGAGAGCCTGTAGCCCCTAGGTCTCACTGGGATGGCATGCGTTTGTGTTTTGCTAGAAGGCTTGAGTGATCACCTGGGTGAAGTGGTGAAAAGCTGTACATTGCAAAGGATAGTGTCCACATTGAGTTAAAAAGCCTTCTGAAAATGTAGTACAATCCATCCAATGCTGCCAGAAGGCTGCATGATGACTTTCCTCCCTTGTGCCTAATGAGAACTTTGTTTTGGCTTGCCAGAAGCTTGAGTTCAAGCCCTCTGAGGAAGACCCTGGTATACTGTACGAGGTGGCCAGCTTCTTCTCAGCCACTGGAATGATGGCTTTGGCAGACAGTGAAACATCTTCTGGCCATCTCCAAGCATCCCTCAAGTTTGCGCCCGATACCCTGGTGAGTAGCGGGATGAGGTTCCCATGGGGCATCAGGGAACACTTTACAACAATGTTGGTCCTTTGAGGCTTCCTGCCTAAAATCCCCTTTCATTTCATCCCCTCCCCAGTGCTCTCCCCCGTCAACTTGTCACCACTTCTTCTAGCTCTGGAGACATCTGCTTTGCCCATGTCCTGCAGAAACGCTGAGGGGAGGGTGCGCTCGGCGAGAGAAATGTCATAGTTCTCACTGCCTTTAAACAATAACTTCTGAAAACATCTGAAACAGACATAATTCTCCTTTTCAAGAGCCCTATCTGAGGCTCCCCAAATGCTTGGCTCTGGCTTCAAAGATGGTGTTTAGCTATAAATAAATAGCATTTCATTAAAAGAAAAAAAAAGAGAGAAATTAGACAAAAAAATTCTACAAGCAGAAGCTTAACCAATGCCAGATAATGGGGCAATATGGGGTTTTATTTTTATCCACATGGGTCCATGTGCTCTTTATCTCCCACTGTAATTTATCCTTATAAATTAGGTTCATGATATTAAAAGAACATTATAGCCTTTACCTACCACAGAGAAAGGCAGTGGAGTTTCATCAAGTGCTTTGAGAACCTTAGATGAAAGGGACAATGACCTTGACCAAAGAGCCTATTGCTAATAGTTAAATGCATGCAAGGCCTTTGCTGAGTAGGGAGAATACATTTAAAGATGAATCTTAATTGGTGCTTAATTGGCAGATTTGTAGCCATTAGGCTGATGCTGGGTAAGGAGAATCTATAGTTACTTCCAAAGTCTGTCATGAAGCTGAGTTTTAGCATCCTTTCCAGAATAACTTAGCATCTGATGGTGTGGTCTCCTTCTCCCTGTGCCTTACCAGCATGGTATCTTTGCCCAGTGATGAGCCTTGAAGCTTATTCCCACATTCTAAGTCTCACAAGGGTTGTACAAACTGTACAAACCTTTCTCTACCTTCTTTTCTATCACCTCTTCTCTTGTCTTGTTTAAATGATGCCCACCCAGGATCTTAGCTCCTTCCCAAAATGGAAGCTACAAATGACCCCCAAACTTGACTGTCACTTGAACTTCCTTTCTGGGAGTCTGGGGCTGCGTTTTCCTCCTGTTCAAGTGGTTTCTTCACTCACTATCTGCTTTTGTGGACGTGGCACCAGCAGCATTTGTTTTTTCTGCTCCATGCATAAGCTGAATTTGCTGCTCTTTTATCTGAGCCTGGATTTCCTTTAGCTTTAACATTCCCCAAGAGCTATGATGCAAAGGAGTACTTGTTTCTGACTACAGACACATTAGTTTGGTATTTTGCCTTCTCAATCCCCTTTCTGATGCCTTTGTCTAAGATGCACCTCTGACTCTTTAACTTTACCCGTCAACACTGAGAATTCAGACTCAATCAAATGCTTGATCCTACCCTGGTGCTTAACCCTATCGATTTCAACAGTAGAGCTGCACACCTTTTGCTAGGATTACTCACACCTTTTCCATGACACTGTACAAGCCAAGGAGGCAGGAGACCCCACACTATACCCTTTCCATCTGGAGATAGCTGGCTTATTACTGCATGGTGCCCTGCGAGCCTCCTGTTTCCAGCTCAGCCTCTGATCTCTTCCAAACCCAGGGAAGCACTAGCAATTTTAACCCTGTCCAGATGCCCATGTGAAACACATCCACCACTTTCTCCTCTGCTGGTTCCTGAGGAAAGACTTAAGTAGTTCTTAACTGCAAACACAACTTGGGCTATTAATACCTGAACCACAGAGATGTGAGTGATGTTCTGTAGAAGACAGGCTCTTTGCAAACCTGCCCATCAGCAGCACACGCACTTGTGCCTAAAATAGGTGCCCTCTTTACCTTTCTTACTCCTATTGTCCAGACTTTAGTGCATTGTGGTACTGGAAAGACAAAGTATGGACTCTGCGGTGTGGCACTCAAAGTAGCATCAGATGCTGCTTGAAAGAAGAGCCCCAGAGGAAGAGCATCGTTAGACAGTGGGGATTTCCAGTGACTCATATCTAGTAGCAGAAATGCTCTAAGATGTTGAGGATAAGGGAGCTGAAGTTTTTACCTGCAGCCACCTGCTTATCAGATGCTCCCTGCAGCCCAGGATAAGGTTTTTTGGGTTTTCTCTGAATAGAAATGCTTTTTCTTCAAGTACACTGCAGACGCGGCTGTGAAACCCCCGGGAGCCGCGTAATATGGCTGGCCAAAAGTGACTCCTGACGTCAAAAAGCTAAGAGCTTTCCCCCTCCATAACCCGTTGCCTCCTGCAGTACCCCAAAGGAGAAACAACGGGCACAGAAATGCATTCCCTCCTCTGCAGAGCAAGCATTTTTCACCTTCTCTTAACCCCTCTAAGTCTTCTGTTCAGCGAAGTAACCGTGTTTTCTTTACCATAAAAATACAGTTCTCTCCATTTAATTTAATTAGAGCTGCCTTTAACCATGGCCTTCAGACCTGGAAGATGAGCGCCACATGCTGTGTGTTGCTCCTAACCCCAGCAGCTCCTCTGTCTCCTCAGGGATTCTGTGCAGGACAGACACAAGATTAGTGCCTGAGAACGTTTCATCCAGCCCGAGCGCACGGAGATAAGAGATAAAATACGTCTGCCTTGGGTATGCGCCTGCTTTCCCTTGCTGCCAGAGCTGGGTTTGGCTGCACAGCAGTCTGCCAGCGCCACCTCATGGTGCATCGTCCGCTGGCCATGCACATCCCACCACCGCGGGCACCACCATGGGTATCCCAGTCCTGCCACCGCGGGCATTCCAATCCCACAGCCACAGGCATTTGCAACCCACCGCCATGAGCATCCTATTACAGTATGGATGCTTCCCATCTCCCTCCTCAATGTGGTTTCCCTGGAGGGTTCAGGCTCAGGGTATGATAATATACCTGAGGTCTGCAAAGCATTAAAGCATATTGTCAGATATATGAGCTCATGGGGGAAGCAGGCCAGACACATTTGTTACTGGGAGAGAAACTACTTCTTGCCCTGACCCACATCTAACTTGCTTTGTCTTTATTGTTATCTATCAACACCTTCCTTACTCATTTGGAGTAGTTACTTAGTTCCTGTCCTTGATCACCTTCTCCCCTGTATCCTCAGCAGCTGCTGCAGGACCTGGCATATCAGGGAGAAAGGGAAATCTTTTTCAAAAGAGTTTGTTCTCTCTTTATTCCACAGCATTAAGAAGTAACAGCTATTTCCAGATAAATCAATTCGCCATGTCATCGGTGGAGATTTTGGCAAAAACTAAAGATCTTTCTGGTTTTAATTGTTTCTTTGAAGGAAAATACCTTACAAAAATCGAGGCCAGGCTTCTGTAGGAAACCAGAAGGGGCTCAATGCAGTGAGGCTCTGCCTGGTTTCCTTGAAATATGGGCAGAGCTATTTTTCTGCACAGTTGCTGTGGTTCAGAGACCTCAAAAGACACCCAAGTTTGGTCTCTTGCTGGCATTTAATCCATGAGTTTGTGAAGCTTTTCCTCCCTGCTGGGGTGCTGTTCCCATCAGGTGCTCTGTTGAGTTCCCATAGACAAAATGTTGGATCCCCCAAAATACTTGAAAAGTAAAGGAGATCCTCACAGATCTGGGACTGCAGCAATGGCCAGATATGGAGAAGGATGCAAAACTCCTGGAGTGAGAGTTTCATGTCTGTAAAGCTGGGGAGAAAAATAGCAAGAAAGAAAAAAAACCTCTACCATCTTCATCCATGACATGAAGGAAATGCAGTCAGACTGCAACAGACATCAGCTCAGGGATATAAAATGATCATGAAGATGGCTGTGGGAATTGATTAATTGCTCAGATTTAAGTCACTCCTGTCCTTTTGGAGATGTCATTTCTTCCTTACTCTTTTCCCTTCCTTCATTTGTGCCTGCTGCATTCCCCTTTTCTAATTTTAAGGGGAACTGAGCACAGCGAGGAGAGGAAAGGGGCAAAGGCAGAAAGCTATTGGGGGTGCAGAGGTTAATCTCCTAATGAATTTGGCTAATGGGAAAGACACATTGGAGAAGATCGCTCGATGGCAATTTAAAGGCAATTTCAAAAGCCAATTAAAGCTTTTTCCAACTCTTTCACCCATGACTCTTTTAAATGCTTTTCCAAACTCTGCTTGCTTGATTTTGGTTTTCATGGCAGGAAAACAGACTAAAACCAGAGAGGCCGTTCAGAAGATGAGGCTGTGCTCACCAATGCAATGTGCGTTTTGACACTGGCTCTTGCAGCAACTCATCCCCCACCTGGGGCCTTGACAAGATAACCAAATATATAAAGTTTTCAGAAAACAACAGTGAAGACCAAAGAAGAAGGCCCTTCTCGCTTCATAGCTATCTCTTCCCTTCATTGTTGGGACCCAAAGGATGGGATTATCTTGGCATGTCTTGAAGGGTGCACAAGAAGTCAGCTAGCTCATGGCTCTTCAGGTTGTCAAAGCTGCCACTGAAGTATCTTTCAACCAGACTTGGGGACCTGACAGAACACACGGAGGATGTGGTGAGAAAGCTTTGCTGTGTGCATTTAGGACTAGCAGCTGAGCCTTTGGTGGTTTTGCCTCCACAGGGCAGGTTATGACTCTACCAGCTTGTGCAAAGCTTCAGCCAATCCATGTCCTGGTTATAAAAGCTATGAAACTCTCTGAAATTATTCAGATCCCCCAAATACCCGCTGAGTTGGGGTTTTGAGGACTTATGCTTTAGTCTTTGGGCTAGGGCTGGGAAATTAGCCATAAAACACACCCAAGTGTGTGCGCACCATGAATTCATTAAGTGAGAGGTATATATATATCTCGCATCTGTGTGTGTAATGCCTGGCTCCTGTGTTTGCAACTGCACCTGAAGGGAGATGCTACTAGTGAAGTTTAAAGATGCTAAATGGGTTCACTGGTGCCAAAAATCCACCTGTGTAAGCAAATTCCTGCTTTGTGCCCCTGAGCAGCCTCCCACAGCACCCAGAGCGTCACTGTGGGCTATGCTAGCTCCCTGTCTCTGTGCTCTCCAAGTGCCTTCTAGATTTCAAAGGAAGGTTATGGCTTTACATGACCATTTAGTTTAGCACACATCTGACCTCAGGATAGGAATCAGCATAGTCTGCAATGAAAATAATTACAGCTTTCTGGGGATTTCAACTCTTCTTTAAAAAGATAATGCTTGCCAAAATGATCCTCTTGCAGATAGTGAAGTCCTGTGCAAAGCACATGTTTGGTGCTGAAGTGCTTTTGATAAACCAGGGATTTGAAAGTCCATGCACTCTTTCATTCTTTCCTCTGGGAAAGAGGAATAGGTCCAAACACGAGCAATGGAGCAGCTGCCTATAATAGTTATGACAGTCAATGTGGTTTTGACAGTGCAAAGCCATCTGGGTTAAAGAATACTGGGAACCTGCAGACAGAAATGAAGGGATTAGAGTTCACAGTAGAGACCCAGGCTTGTATAAAGTAATACCTGAGGTCAGTGGTGAGATCCTACAGGGCTGAAATGCTCTGACCTAGCTCCCGGGAGATCCTAACATTAAACATGAAAATATAACATGATCAACAAGGTGCAGAAACCTGGGAGTGGAGGGAGCATCCCACAAGGAATAAAGCAACGAGCAAGGGTTCATTTCAGGATGTTTCAAAGCAGAACATCGCATTTTGCTTTACCAAACCTGCAGGATTTTGGAAGCAAGGACCTGGAAATATCACGTTTTGGATGATCTTTCATTATTTTCAGGAGCTCTAGGCCCTGGAGCTGTCCCTGGATGGCAGCTCATGGTTTGCTGAGCTGAGATATGGGGTGCTCTGCTTTCTGATGATCTCAGCTGCTTAGGTCATAACTGAGAGAATCCTCTTGAGTACAGACGAGCAAAAAACTGTTTGAAACCAGCTGGAGACACAGTCCTTTGTGTTATAAAATCAGCATTTTCTCCCAAACCTCTACTTCAGGCTATTTTTAACTTGAGATGGCACATATCATTGCCTTTATTTTTTCCCAGTCCCAAAGACAATGTGTATGGATGGGGTCAGGTTCAAAAAGGGAGTGAAAGAGATTGCGAAAGGAGAAGAAAAGTGAAGAAGAGAGGAGAACCTCAGCACTGACCTGAAGCACGTAGCTAACCCTTTCTTTGCTTAAATTAGCTCAAGCGTAGGTGTATTCCAGGGAGATATTCAGATCCCTAATTAAGAGTAATGATGTAAAAGGAAGTGCAGGCATAGTGAAAATGGATCAGAAAAGCATTAATTGACTAATATGGGTGTTTAGAGCACAGACTTTAAGCTATTTCTGTTCTTCCTCAGGTTGGAGTGAAGCCAGAGCAACTCAACAGGCCGTGCATGTGGAAGGGAGTAGATAGCCTTGTGGCATCCAGTACCCCCAGTACTGAAGCCACTGGGCTGGTCTCATTCCCAGGTCATTTTTCCATGTGGATTCAATTCAGCCTCTAGCTCCCAGACCTTCCAGCTAGCATCGGTAGGACAAAAAGTTAACTTCCTACAGAAAATCATGGCTCTGTCCTCAGAAAGGCTGGAAAGCCCGAGCCTGGGACAATTCAGCAGCCACAGGTTGAGGTACCTCAGCGAGGGACCCACACAGGAATAAATACCAGAGAATCACTGCTCCTAAAATGATCCTTTATTTGTTGGCTGCTGGTCGCAACCGCTGACCTCAGAGCACTAATAATCCTGAAGGGCTCTGGAGGCTTTTTAGCATGTGCATTTTAATATAATAAGCTTTGGCATCTGAAATGTTTTTTCCCTTTTTGGCTTCTCCTTTGGGCTTGGAAACAACAGGGTCAGCTCAGTCTTTGAGCAAAAGGATGAGGACAACCCTTGCTTTAAAGCGCAGAATTATATCATCAGCGGCCAGAGGTCACATCCTGCTGTCTTTATAAAGATAACTCCAGCCCCCTCTCTTTTTCCCCAGTCTTCCATAAACCTGGCTCAACCCGTACCCCATAGCAGCAGGACTACACAACACAACATCTTGGATTAGTTACGAGCTTTTCAGATGAGCTCCGACTCATATTTCATATCATTCCCTCCCCAGCCATAAGATCCGAGTTTGTCACATTTACTGGAGACTGAAGTACAAACATGTTTTATTCATTATCTGTCCTCTTCTTCGCAACAAGCACCTGCAAAACATTTCAGCTCTAGATCGGATCAACAAGGCTTCATTAGGCATGACACTTTCTCCCCGGCTCGGATGATGAAGCTACATTTTATCCCTGCACTTCTAGTCTGTAAAACTGCCCAGAGTTCATCACCTTAGAAGAAGGCAGACTCCCAAGACCTCATGACTGAGGTGGAGAAAAAGAGATTGAGGCAATTACACAGCCCTGATTGCTGTGAGCTGGGGGACACGGAGTTATTTCAGCCTTGTTGCACCACAGCTCTGCTTTATCAGCAGCAGAATGGAGGAGCACAGCTTTTGCACAGTCTCAGACAGGGAGTTTGCAAGCTACTGGGAGCAGCCTCTATTATTATCTTTATTTTAACCAGTGGTCAGTATTGGAGAAGTGATTCAACTCTCTTTGCCCACTGCAGCCCCATCCTTTCTTTTTTGCCAGCTCTTCCCTCTTGCTTGATGAATATTTATTGCGTGCAAAACAGAAAAGCTTCACCAAGAGAGGCAAAGAAGCTGTTTTCCCTGCAAAATCCAACAGCTTGGGGTGAGCCTTGGAAGTATGGGAGGAATAAGTCCCTCCCCTGAACCAGGCACAGCTGAGGTTTAAGTGCTGCTTGTCAAGCTTAAATAATTAAGAAAAGCACTTGTGAATGATCTCCAGTCCCACAACATCTTGGGTAGAGCGAGCTTCTTGGACCACAGAGCATCACACCTCTGCCTTTCAGCTAGAGATGCCTATTGCTATGCAACTAAAAAATACTGCCAATAAAGCAATATATTCCGGTGAGCTAATGGCCTACTGCCGTTTGAGAGGGGCCAGGGAGATGCTAAATCTGATTTCCAAAGCTCTTTGTATTTAACATTGTAACAGTTACTGGTTAAAGCGATCAAGCAAAACAGCAGGTAAAGACATCTCTGGGCCATGTTGGTTAGTGACAAAGCAATGGCATGTACTTATTCAGTGCTAAATACAGAAGTAAGCTCCGAGATATCAGAATTTCACATTCTAGGGAGGGTAAGAGCATTAAATAGTCCCCAAATCTGCTGTACTTCAGACCCAAAGGCCTTTAGCTAGGTAGTGGGGCATAGCTGGGGTGCAAGGGCCACGCTGCAGCCTCCCCGTCTCAAGGGCTACCATTTTTGTTTTATGAAGGATCATTTCTTTGTTCATTTTCAAGGTAAGGATTAAAGGGGAGGAAACTGTTGAATAATCTCTTTTAAAAATGCTGCAATATTTGTGACATCAATTATACAGCATCCGGGTGCAACCAGCTCTGGATAGAAGATGCTGCCGATGCAAAATACCCTTTTCTGTGCAGTTTCAAAGCAGGAAAAGCTTGTATCAGGGAAAAAAAAAACAACCCACAAACCAACCAAACCCATCACTTTGACATTGTCAAAAGTGCCTTTGTGTTTTTCCTAACACTGCCAGGAAAAATCATTGGCCAGCTCCCAGCTGAGGAAAGAGGGCAGAGATTTATCCACGCTCTGGCACAGAGGGTAGCCAAAAGCCTCTCTGCTTTGGGCAACCATCATCCTGATTTCCACATCCAATGGGCAGAGAAGGACCACGGGAAGAGCTGGACCCATCCCCTTCATGCTGTGCCCTTGAGCTGGTGCAGCATAGCTGAAAATGGGTGAAATTTCAAGCCATGGAGGAGGACAAACAGCCTTTCATCCTTTGCCTGCCTACCTCATCAAGAGCCTGTCTGCACACAACTGGCTTTTTAATTGCACAGCTCCGAATGGTCTTTTGCCAGGTTAAATATCAGCCCAGCAGCCTAACCTCTGATTAGATGTGTCCCTGGGGGCACGGCTGAAGTTTGCTTTTAACCCCTCATTCCTCCCTGCCCTTCCCTCCCCATCCTTTGGCGAGGCCTCCCTACCCTTTCCTGTTATTGTGCTGCCTGCCTCTGATAAGATTAAATACGTGCCCTTCAAAAAAAAGGCCTTTTTTTTCTTCCCTCCTCATACCTTATTGTTCTTCAAAGGGATGGGGAAGACAAAATCCTGCTCCTAACTCCCGCTAAGAAAAGCCCGTGATCTATGAGGCTGAATAAATAACCCCGAGTCCCTGCGGTGCATGAGAGCAGCATTTACCTCCCTAATTGAAACGTGGTGACAGAGACACTCTGGGTTCTGCTTTTTTATTTTAGTGCCAGGATTTTGAGGAACCTTTTCTTTATTGTTTCTATTTTTTCTTTCTTTTTTCATATTTTTCCTTCTGTTTTCCTTTCTACCTTTTCCTTCTTTTTCCTTTTTTTCTTTCAATTATTTCTGGATTTTTTTTCTATTCTTTCTGTTCTTTCCGTTGTCTTTATCTTCCTATTATTTTTATTCTTTTTCTTTCTGTTTTGTTCTTCCTTTTAATTTTTTTTATATTTCTGTGGGTTTTTTTCCATTTTTTCCCTTCCATTTTTTCCCCTTTTATTTTCCTCCCTGTCTATGGAAGGTGAACCAACACTCCACAGGCTGCCTGCCAACTATTTGCCCTGAGAGGCCCTTTGATTCTGACAATGCCAAAGGTTTATGACAGCTTGAGGGGGGGTGATTATAGATGCATTATGCTTTTTGCTCAAGGCTGTATCTGGAAAACACAAACCTACAGCAAAAATATGGAGATGCTTTGCATTTTCAATAAAACATTCCTGACAGGGCTCACTGGAAGAGGAGGGAGAAAAGAGAACTCAGAGGAGCCCCAGGTGACCCAAAGGGATGAGAATTCACTTTGGTTTAATATAAGGTTAATGGTGAAGCACAGTTTTGTTTGCCAAGGCTTCGGGACCACTGTACAGGAAGGGACTGCTTGGGTGGAAGAATGAATTTATTCATGGGGCTGTCTCCCACTGGCTTTGGTTAAGATGATGGCATTCTTTACTTGGCTGTACCAACTAAAGTAAGTACATTTACATAGGTATATATATTGAAGAAAATAGGGCTTTCACAGTAAAAAGAGGAGGCAGGTGCAAGTTGGGGTCTGGCAGATGTAATATTTCCCATTCTGCAGTTGGAAAGCCCAGAGCACCTTGTGCTGGATCTCCTGTGTCCTGCTGCAATCCTTGGAGAAAGTCTGACATTGTCACATCACAGGAACTCCCAAGTCTGTCTAATGAGTGTTTCTTCTTTCTGTGATACCCTCCATGCAGGCAGGGAGCGGCGCTAGGAAACTTTTTATTCCCAAAGCCTGGAGTCGAGGTGTGGGAGTGGAAATACGTTCTGATGCCAAGGGTATGGTGTGCCAAGGGACAGACCTGCTCATGGTGTCAGTTGGCACTGTCACCATCACGAGGTCCGAGCATCTTCAGGTGGCCTTGAGGAAAGGGGTCAGGGTCCAGCCATTTCCCCCAAATTGCTACCCCGGAATGCCTGGTCTCCCCATGGACAGAAATGGGAGCAGGGTGGGAAAATAATCCCGTTATGTTATCATTGAGCTGATGAGCTAAAAACCTCCTTTTCACTCCTAGTTTTGGCATCGGCATTGACTCCAGCAGTTCAAGGGACAGAGAAGCCAGTTTGGCCGCATCCTGCCTCTCTGGGCAACATGCCACAAATCTCAGCTGAGGCTTGACTGCTGTTGCAGCCCTTGATGGGTCCTGCTGGTTTCTGCAGGGGGTTTGGCGCATTCCCACCTTTTTCGCCCTCGGATGGCAGGTAATAACTTATCCCCAAATAGTGCCTTGAAGAATAAACCTTAAGGCATCCCTCTTTGAAGAGACACCCCAGCAATCCCTGCTATAAACCCATTGGAAATCACAATTACTGCCCCATAGCATTGATTGCAGCCCTGCATTAGGGAAAGGGATGAAGACCCAAACCAGCCAAGCTGTGTTTTATGGAGCAAAATGATATTTTTTTCTCTTTAAAATCACCAAACCATTTCAAATCATGATAATATTTATAGGCTGCTCTTGCTGCGTCCAGTGTCCTATAAGGAGAAGTGCGTATGGAAAGCGCCTCCTGAGGAAATCACATCCTCAGCCCTCCAAGTCTTCCTTTCCCAAGACTGGAAAACTTCTGCCTTCTCCAATACCTGCCCAGATCACTGTGAATTTTACAACAAGGGAAATTTCCTTTCTCACAAGACAAAGGGTACAACCTCCTCCTCTTGCTGCTGCATTAAAATACCCCTGCTCCCCAATTAACCCATCTCTCCCCCAGCCCCTAGGTAAAAACCCATCATCTAATACTCCCCAGAGCGTGTCCATGGCTTGACAGCCTTCAATAGGTTAATTTTTCAAAGCAGTAAGCTGATATTTCTGCATAAAATGCACATCTGCAGGGTAAATGCTATTAAGTGTCCGTGAATTATGGTCCCAGAGTACAGATCACTTGAGCCTTAATGCTACAAGCACCTTAATGTTTTTTTGAATGAAGTTGCTGCTAATTGCTTCCATATGATGTCTTTCCCCTTTTTTTCCTTACATCCCTAAGGTTTTTGTTCTACCATGTACGATGCTACAAATAACAAGCAAGCAAGGAAATTACACTTTATTTAAGATGGATTCATGCCTATTTGTCGGGTTTTAGGCTTTTTTGGTGCCTTCTGGTGCAGTTCTACTCAGTGAAGGACTCCAAGATGGGGTTTTCCCCCTCGAGTTAATGCCACGCTCTCCATCTGCATCTGCAGATCTTGGTTTGATGTTCTTTGGATCTCCATCTGCAACCCTACCTGCATTATTTCTTCCTCCAAACATATCGCATATAGCTGAGGCTACTGGAAACAAAACTTCCCCTGTGAGCAAATGGGAGTAATAAGAAGGGCTTTTGGGGAGCAAAGCTCATAGATCTGAAATAGGAAAGGAGGATACAGATCCCTGGAGAATTTGCAGCAGTTTCTGGTGCACAGAGGTGTCTCCAAACCTGCAATGATGGCTGTGCGGGTGATGGCAGGGAGCAGGGTGCTGAGCACTGGTATTTCCTCTCTCAGCATCCAGATTTGACTGCTTGATGCATCAGATCTGAGTAAAACCCCTGGGAAATCATACCCGATACCTCAGCCTGCACCTTGGCAGCCCTAAAACCATTTGAGCATCAAACCACGTCCCATCAAAGAGGTACTTTTGCATCCAGGGTTCCATATGTCCAGCAAGGATAACCTTGATTCCACCTTTCTGCCTTTTCAAACAGCAGAAAATGAATGAGGCCTATCAAAAGAAAACCTTTCTGAATGGCTTTTTCATTCCTGGGGGAGCAGGAGATAGGAATGGTGCTGATCCTTATAGCTTTTCCCTGCAAAGGTGGAGGTAAGTGCTGCACTGGAGGTCGCTCTTGGGAAATTCATGGGCTACACACTTAGAGCCATTTGTAACATGGGGATATCAGCTTGCAAAAGAGAAGAAAAAAGGGCTTTTCTGGGGAAAATATGGCTTGTTAAGGTCTGACTTCAAACGCCCCGCGCAGCTCCGGTGGGAAGGCAGGAGGGCAACGGGATGCAAAGCAGAGCTTTGACATAAAGCAGAAGGTGCTGGGTGATGGGAGCTCTTGATTTACAGCCTGTATTTTTTACAGCCAGGTCTCAGGGGTTTACAGTAGAGCCCCAGAGCAGCCAAATTAATTAGTATAACGAAAAGCCCACAGGCTGCTGGAGGCTGTTGCTATACATCAGCCCTTTAATTAAAGCCTAAATCCCTTATTCTGGTCATGCATAGGTGCACCTCCGCTGTCTATAATATAATTAACCTCTATAGCAATGCAAGGGAGAGCAAAATCTGGCCCAAAGGATGTGGATAAGCAGATTTTTAGCTCTTGTTGGAGTTCAGTTCAGGTCAGGCTGTGGTGCGGACTGCGCTGGATCTAATATTTACCAGCAGAGCTAGAAGAGATAAAGGCATTTGGCTTCTGGGCACAGAGGAGATACACAGGGATGCTGGGATCACCAAGCATCTGCAGTGCCATGGGGACTGCAAAAGGGGGAGATCCATCCCAAACCAGACAAAATCTGGATTACAATCTTCTGAGGGCTGCAGCAGTGTCAAAGCGCCTTCCCCTGGGTGTGAGGGTAATGGTGCATCCCAGGGAAATGCTGAGGAATGGGAACTGCAAAAGGCATTTGTGAACCGAAGCCAGGGAACTTCTGGCTACTTAATACAAAACAAACTCCTTCATTCATGAAATGTGTGCTTCTGCCAGGAATAGTTTTGCATCCACCTGTGCCTGTGTCACTTGGAATTGCAGTTCTCCCCTAAAGAGTGGCTCTGAACGAATGTATATAGATATATATGTGCCTGAGAGTGTATATGCATGTGACTCTATTTGTATACGTTTGTGTCTTAATAGCTATGCAACATAATCAAATTTAAAGGGAGGAAAAAGGTTCACGAAGAGTTCAGTGTTTTCTATATAGGGAACTTAATCTGAATTAAGGGAAGGAATTAATTAAAACCATAATTGCTCTTCCCAATGAACTCCCCACACTGATGTTCCCTGTCTGAACTGGGAGTGCCAGACTCACACCAGGGATCAGTTGCACCCCTAAGCTCCTCGCCTCTCCTTTGGTGGAGGCTAGCAAGGGCTGCTTTTAGTTTAGGCCAGGTTTACCTGCTGGACGAAATATGGCCACATAGAAAGTTGCACGGTGTGAATTCATCTGACTTCAGTAATTAGCCAGGAGGGAGTTTACTTTACCCAACTAGTAAACCTTCACAGAGAGGGAATTCATTAAACAGCTCTGCTTTGCAAATCACAGGGCTGATTTTGCAAGTCAGAATGGATCTTATCCTTTAACTGCATTTTCTTTAGTTGTTTTGCCAGGAATTAAAAAAGGCATCCGTGTCATTCCCAGGCTCCAGCAGCTGAATGCAACCGCGGGAGTGGGGCTTGGGATGGAGGCTCCTCATCTGAAAGGTTGCACTGCCATCTCCAGGTCTGCCTGCACAGCCACAGCCCGAGAGACCCATCCCGAAGCTCAAACATTATCCCTGGTTAATTCTGCAGTGGCTTTGTAAAGAAAAGTATTGACATGTCTCTCATTGAAGAGATTGTAACTAAAAACTCGCTTGTCTTCTTTTCCTTGTAGGAATTCATCACTGGGGAAAAAGCCACCCTGGGCATTTTGCCTCAGGACACACAATGTGCGGCTGCTTGCAGAGACAGCAGGGTGCAGTGATGCTTTCTGGGTCCCCTAAATCTTGGGAAAAATTAGCTATTTCCATGAAAAATCCAATTTTTAATGATTTTCCTTTTTTCTAGGTGCAGAACACCTTGGTGTGACTGTGTGCTCCTAGAGGTTTTCTTCCTTAGTATCAAACTACTCAGCTGAGGCCAGGCGCTTCCACTGCAAGGTCTGGATGGGGCCTGAAAACACCGGTCCATCTGCGCATCATGCAGGGATGCAGCATCCCAGCGTCCCCATGAGATGGCACTGGAGCTGCAGCGTTGGTGCCAGCCCGGGCAAGTTTTCCAGCTTGGATTTGGTGGGTAGAATTGTGGGGTTTTTTGGAAAAAGAAATTAAAGGTAATTAAATTTTAGGGGCTAGGTCCCCAGAATTTCTTACAGTTTTCTTAGCTGACGTAGTACTGAGATTTCTTTTCTTCCTGGGGACTTAAGTGAGGCATAGAGCAGGCCATAAAGAGGGAAGATGCTGGAAATCAAACAGATTGAGACACGGGGCATGCAGCAAGTCAAAGCAAGCTGGGGACCACTTTCCAAACTGCTTGCCTCTAGCCCTGCTTTTATACCCTAGCAGTGCCTGAGAAGCTGGCGCAGGAGCTGCCAGGCTGAGCTTTAAACCCCAAATTCTCTGAAAAAAGGGGCTGAACACACTGGAAAGTTGCTGGTGGGCAGGCTTTGGGCTGTGCATAAGTGCAGGTTAGTGTATATGTTAGTGCATCTGTTAGTGCATAAGCAGTGATTCGTACAGAGCAGCCCAACAGGACTCCCGCTTATACTTAACCCCATTTCAGTGCCTCTCTCATCCAGGTAGGTGTCTAAGCATTTATTTCTGCTTGGTTACACTCATGAAACTCCTGCAGGACTTTCTCTGCTGTGGAGGCATGTCGGGATGCTCCAAAATGATGTGTACCCCTGCTGGAACCTCCAAAATTTCCTGCACCTTTCAGCTTGGCCAGGACAGGATCTGAAAGGGTGTCATGCCTGTATAACCTCAGATAACCTTACACTTGACCAGTTATGGGATTAGAAAGGCATTTTCCTACTGGGCCTAAACAAAACACCCAAGATTGGCACCAAAGCACGTATTTATATCAAAGCCACTGGAAAATACCAGCTGGGAAAACCTGGCAACCAAAAACCCCCATCAGGAAATCACCTCCAGGGACAAATGATATTAGCTGCTGCCTGCACAGAGCTTTGCTCGCCTTTCAGTAGCTCCAAATTTTACCACACGCTGCCATTTACCCATGGGAAAACTCATGTAATTCTGTCTAGGCAACTCCACTGTCCCCTTTATGACTCTCAATGCAAAGCAGATGAAATAAAGACATTAAATGAAAGCAATATGCAGGGATCTTTCCCCAAATCCTCTTTTCATCCCTATGTTTGACTCCTGGAATTTTTCTGAGTGGGCTGTACAGACTGGGGCACATCTGGGGCATAAATACACCCCAGTTTTCATTGTCTCATAATGTATCTATATATATAGGTTATATATGAGGAAGAAGTTCTTTACTGTGAGGGTGATGAGACACTCCCACAGGCTGCCCAAAGAAGTGGTAAATGCTCCGTCTCTGGCAATGTTCAAGGCCGGGCTGCACAGAGCCTTGGATGATCTGGTCTAGTGTGAGATGCCCCTGCCCATGGCAGGAGGTGGAAACTGGATGATCTTAAGGTCCTTTTCAACCCAAATCATTCTATGATTCTATGATATGCATATCTCCACATCCAGGGTGCTCTGCCAATGGAAACCCAGGAATCTATATCTTGCAGAAAATGACTTGTAATATTATTATTGTTATTATTATTATCAAGCTCAGGGAAAACAATTAAAACTTCCCTGAAAAAAATCACCCCGGCCACCAAACCCTGCAAGAAATCAGTGCGTGCATTTAATCTGCAGTCTTCAAAAGTTTCTTGGAAAGCTTAATTAAATGGTAATTCATCTGTGCATTGGCTCTGCCTTGTAAAGCCTGATAATGCCAGAGTCTTAATTAAAAAAAACTAATGCAGCTTTTAGTTTTTATTCTGCTAGTTCAAGGGGAAAAATCACCAGCCAGCCCTGTCAATAGAGCTGAAGGATGCCTCAGCACTGCATCGATTTTGTTCTGTTTAAATTCCCAGTGTCAGTTCAGGTAATCATATTAAAAGTTACTCCCGGTTTATTTATTTGTATGCTCCTATGGGCAAGATGAAAGAGCACCAGAGTGTTTTAGCACCCCTAAATATTTGTGACGCCCAGGGGTGAGCATCTCCCATGGTGAGGGGACATTTTTCCCCGGCACCTCTCAGATCATTTTTGTGCCTCCATTTGAAGTTTCCCAGTGACCTTTAAAAAGTTTCTTTCCCTTCAAATCAGTGGGGGGTTTTGATGGAGAATTGGAGAGTTAAGTTCTTCTGACCCATTTTAGATGTTCCTTTTGGGTTGAAAGGGGCTTTTCCCTCTCCCCTCGCATCAGCGTCATTTGCAGTTACTTCTGTCATCCCCAAATTCACCAGCGCTGATGAAACCCAGTCATCACCGCAGGACTTCCCATCTCTCCAGAACCTCCAGCTTATCCCTTTCTCTAACCCATTTTGGGGGAATTTTGCCTTTTTTATTCAGCAGGAAACCAGGAGTAAAAAACCACCTCAAGTCAAGAAGCTCCTTTGAGAGTATCTCCCTGGAGGTCACCTGGAGAAAACATCCTTGTGGCAATAGTTTTGCTGCCATTGTCTGGCAGCAAAGGGCTGATTTTGCTAAAGAGCTTACTCCTGCTCCAGGCCCTGAGGAAGTTATGGGCAGTCTGAAGTGGATTTACCAGCTTTGGTGGGTTTAGGTAACATTAGTGCTAACAACATCAGAGCTTGGGTGCCTTTAATCACTTAAATGGAAGGAACAGGTTGGCAGGGAGAAAGTAAACCAGCTCCTGAAGAGATTTTCTTGTCTGTAACTATCCATTGGGATGCTGCATTGCTGTTGGGAAATGGCATTTTGGGGGAAAAGCTTCATCCGGAGGTTTTTCTTCCACCCTTTTGCCACGCTCTGATAGGGAATAGGGAAATGTTTCTCTGACTTTGCTGCTGGATTTGGTCTCCTTGCAGCTACAGTGATATAAGGACCTCTTTAATGCTAATTAATGCAATGACACAATGAATTAATACTGTATTAGGCAAAGCTGTTAATTATACCCAAAGAAAACAAAAGAATAAAGGGAATCAAACCAGGGAGAAGTGACAACCAGTACTTGGCTTCCCCCTCGGCATCCCTCCCAAACAGCCTGTTCTGACTCAGTCAAGGGGAAAACCAACCTCAGGAGCATCTTCCTGGGAGCCTTCAGGGGTGCACGTTTAATTTGGAAGGAGAAAGATGTCTTCCCTTGCCCTTCAAAGGAGCTCGAGGTGCTTGGCCAAGGATGAACAGCATCCTCATTTTCCTGATAGGCAAAACGGAGGCAGTGGGGCTTTCCCTGGGAGATGGGCGGGATCAGGCTCAGATCAGCTAACCCATCATGGGGAAATGCAGCCACAAAGCCAAATCCAAATAAATCAGTACGAATGGGACAGTTTTATGCTGTTGGTGGAGATGCTGTGGTCTGCCAGGGCAGCTGAGTTCAGCCAGCAGCAGCTTAACCCCTCCAGCCCATGTGAAAACCTGGTAAAATAGGAGGGATGCAATGGACTTGTAGGAGGTCAGC
Source organism: Myiopsitta monachus (assembly GCA_017639245.1). Classification (NCBI taxonomy): domain Eukaryota; kingdom Metazoa; phylum Chordata; class Aves; order Psittaciformes; family Psittacidae; genus Myiopsitta; species Myiopsitta monachus. Next base: position 3,978,798 of record CM029935.1, on the reverse strand, counting down.
TCAATTTATAAGCTTGTCCGGCTGCTTTCCCTTCCTGTCTCCTTCTTCCAGCATCTATCACTGGAGATTATACCCCTTTAATAGTGTCCTTCCCTCCTCTATTTAGCGCAGGAGTTAGGATGAGCCTTGGTCTCTATTTTCCCCTTTCAATTCCACTAAATACATCCTTCACCAGCTTTTCTCACGCAAAGGGAGAAACCATCTCAATGGCTTATTTCTCTTAACTCATCTTTGCTTCCCCTCTGTCTGCCTCTCACCCTGTGAGGTCGGCTGGTAAATGAAATCCTGCTGCAGCAGCCGTTCCACTTTCAGAGAGGAAATGTGGGGGGTTTGGGTTGCTTCAAGCCTAAGTTGGTGGCTGCTGAGGTCAAGAGGATTTGGGTGTACAGCAGAAATGGGTTCTGGTCTCTCAGTTCAGCTAAGCAGCTTTGGTGAGTCTCAGAGGAGGTAAAATGAAATGGGCACAAGCTCACGGACTAGGTATTACATAGGGGTTAACAAGGGGATGAAGGCAAGGGGGAAAAGTAATACTCCTAATTCTGGCTGGGTGTGCATAGGGTGTGCCTAAGGGCAGAAATAATATTCCTTTTGTTAAAAATGTACAATGAAGTTATATATAATACATCAGCAAGGAGCTGGACAGGACAACCAGATGCTCACACTGCCTTTTTGTACCCGCTTTTCCTCCCGCATCTCTTTGGCATCCCCTGAATAATGAACATCCTTGAAAGGGTTAAAGAGCACGCTTGCCAAATAGGAATTAAACTGCGCTAATATCATCTAAGTGACTGCTCAGAGTAATGGCAGAAGAGACAAATTATGTGGCATGTATTTATAAATAATAAAGTATAATTTATTAATAATCTGGAATTGAACAAAGAGTCTATGAAGCTTAATTAATTATTACGTGTAACGTGCCTTTGAGATTATTGGATAAAAGCTGCTACACAAGTGAAAGGTATTGCAAGAAGAACACAGCAGTTTATGTGTTATCTCAGGATGGGGAGGGGATACCAAGGTGCCCCAGGGACACTTCGTCCCCCTGCACCTATAGCTCCTGTAATTGAAGCTTGCAACCTGTTTGGACCACTTTGAAAATGCTTTTTGAGTTTTATTTAAGCCCATGGGCCTTAAGGGCAGTCGAGTGGCTGGGTGGTGTTACTGATGGCTGGTTTGAAAGAGTCTTGGCTTGTGGGGAAACTGAGTCACAGAGCAAAAACGCTGAAGTTATCCCAAAGTGAACGTGTGGATTGCCTCTAGTAGGTGGGGGAAAGCAAAAATCAGGAGATCCACCAGATTAGGGGCTGAAATTGGTTTCTTCTGCAAGCAGGGGCCGGGTCTGCTCCTGCCTGAAAATCAATGCAGTGCGTTCACAGCAGCGCTGCTTCTCCATTATTCTTACCTCTGGCTCCAGCATTGCCAAATACCTTCCAAATAGAGGAGATGGAGCTTTCTGCTTCATCTACCCCACCCAAATCCCCATCAGCATCTTCCAGGAGGTGGTTTGTCCCCTCCCAAACATCATCACCCACCTCCTGGATGACTGTCCATCTGTGTCTAATGATTCTGCCAGCTGGGTTTGGGCTCACTCACCATCCTCCCTCCTGCTCTAAATGATCCTTGTTGCACATCCTATGTTTCTATTTTTATTGAAAACTTGAATTGGCAATTTGCCCTCTTGCCAGCAAGGAATGCAGCAGCAGCCACTGTAAGTATCCTCCAGAGTCATAAAAGGAGGCATTACTGAGTGATGTACAAGCAACAACTATTATCTAGGTTACATCTTTTAAAGTATATATAGCTTAAAAAGAGGGGTTGGTGGAGCTTGGGGGGGAGGAGAAATATCTCTGCTTGCTGGGTGAAGCTTTGATTTATACCAGGGAAGATTTCTCTAAGCATCTCGCTGCTCTGAGCAAGGGGGAAGAGAGTTGATGCTCTGAAACCTGAAATTTCAGGTTCTTTGCTCCTAGTTCATGGACCAAAACTAGGGTTTTTAAACCACAAATAGCCAGTTGGAGATCAGCAGCTGAGGAAGGGTTGGATGTCGATTGCTGACTCTAATTCACGCTATTTTTGTGCTTTCACTGTTTGGGGGAGAAAGAACTGTTGACAGGATCTGCCTTCTCACTAACCTTGATTTCTAGAGGAAAATAAGTCTGTGCTTTCTAATCATCATAGATTTAAAAAACAAACAAATCTGTCTAAGTTAATGAAGGCCGCACAATCAGCCTGCTGACATAAATCATGTTATTGCATAGAAGACGTTGACAAATGACACCCAAAAGTGGCCAAGGGAGGAAAACAAACACCATGACCCCCTCTCAGTATTTCTGGGAGGAATGAAGGATTCAGCAAATGCATGAAATCTCCTTCCTTGACCATGATGGTAACTCCAGATTCAAAAGGAAAAAAGCAAGTGACTTGGAAAAGGGGTGTTTGCAACTGATTTAATGCCAGCATCAGTTTAAATGTGAAATATCGAGGTTGAATTCGTCTGATGTTAAAGGATGTTGTTTAAACTCATGAATCATGCTTTTATATCCCCATCTCCCTAATGTACATCAATGGCTCCGTGACTTCTTCAGCTTGAACCATCCTGAAATAAGACCTTTCTGTAGCACTGAGAAACACCATGGTCTTTGGCTCCTTTATTTTTTTTTTCCCTTTTAAATGCTTTTTAAAGTGCCACTGTGTTCTTTTGGAGTCATATTAACCATGCAATAAATTTGCATAATGTGGATCCATAATGTTTAATCAAAGCCTCTCTGGAAAGCTGTTATTGTCCATGAGCTCTCATAAATTCTCACTATCACCTCCATGTTAAATACTAAAGCTGCCCGGGGTATATTGTGCACTAATCGCTTGCAACATTGAGTTTGAAAGAAATTATCCTTTTTCTTTACCTTCCCTTTCTGTGTGAGCAGCTTAAACCTCCAAAAGGCCTGTGTGGAGGCATTTTTAGCAAGAAACACTGCAGGAGGGGAGCAGATCACCCCCAATTTCTTTGCCAGCATCCAGAGGTTGGGTAATCCATCCCCATCACAGCAAGGAGGAAGAGGACGAACGCTCCTGTGTATGCATGGCAGAAAGAGATGGAGAGCTCAGTGTCAACATCGTTTGCACTTGGAAAATTATAAGACTCAATTAACTCCTGGGTTTCTTTTTTTTTAAGGTTTTAATTTCCTTTAAATGAGTTAGGCAATAAGGCATGATGGGGGGGGGAGGCTGCAGAGCTGCAGTAGTACCCACTGGTTGAGCCTTAAGTGACGAACTGAATCCTCAAAGCAACTTGGCCATAAAAGCCCCTCCCTGGAGCTGCAGGATGAGGTCTCTTAGGGCAAACAGAATAAGTGGTGGGGGGAATTGCCCCACTGATCCCATCTGCATTATGCCCTCCTGCCCCTGTCCTAGGCAGTTGAACCAGATGATTGCTGTAGGTCCTTTCCAACTGAAATACACTAGTCTAGTCTATTGTCAACAGCACTTTTAGCTACAAATGCTGCTATCAGCCATCATATTACCCTGGTGTCCAACAGCTCCATGCTGCTGTCTCCTTTCAGACCCACCTGCTTTGGTAAGCATCCTCAAGCTGGAATAAAACCAGGAGGGTCCCTTGACCACTGGCACAGGCTGAAAGGGCTTGAGGTGGTGGAGGAAAGCAGATTAAATTGGGATATAGTTCTTGGGTGCCTCCAAAACTGAAATAGAAGTGAAATGGAAATGAAAGTCAAAGGGTGCTGGAGAAGAAGATTCCTTTTTTCCTGCTTTCCAATGATTTGAAAAGTTAGGCCTGAAACATAAGAAGAAAGAGAGCAAGAAAGCCAAACCCATATAGTTTCCTAAGTTCTGTGGGTTACCCAATTATGACAGAATCCGGACCAGTCCTTGTGAGTGTATCCATTATACAAGAGGGGCTACAAATAATAGCAACTTATGGGAGGTGACATCTGCAAGCCTCTTACAAGGCTAATTCTATAACAACATTAATTCAACGTAATGCGTTCATGAATAGAGATTGAGCTAATCAGGTTTTGAAAGTTAGGCAGCTTATTCTTGCCGTTCTTAATTTAACTAAGTGCCTACTCTTGAAAGGCATCACCATTCCAGCTTATTTCAACACTTCCCTTTGAAAAAAATCCCTTCTTTTGGTGCTTTCTCCTCTCTTGCTGCTGGGGTTTGCTCTGCGTTCAACTTGTCTGAAAAGCAAAGTGACTGACCCACAGTGGAAATGTATACCTTTCCTGTATAAGGAAACATATACCTTTCCTGTATAAGACCTCGTTTCACCCTGATCAAAAGGTTTTGTTTTGCTTGGCTGCTTCCCTTTCATTTGCTGTTTAATTATTTGTGCTTAAATTACCTTTGGATACATGGGGGTCAAACCCTGTCTTTGGAAACCAGAAGTGCAACACTCTCAGATGCTCACCCTTATAAATTCTTTGCCACCCACCAATCAGGTTGATGAATAACTCCAAGCCAACAAGAGCATCCACGTGGCTGCAAGATGCTGCTCAGCCCACCTGGAGAACTGCTGTTCAAAGATGCTTTCCTCCACCAAGGGAAAGAGCCACCACTTCTCATCTTCCAGTTTTCTTCCTTTTTGCCTTAAAACTGGGCTAACACTTAAAATTGTTTTGTATTTCTCTGCAATTACATTCAAGCAGTTTGCTTTAATCTGCCATTAATGTGCGTTTTTATTCCAAAGCCATCTCATATCCCTGGGTGAATCCAACCCATGTGTGAAGACAGCGGTGGGACAACCCCCTAAAGCAGATTGCAGTGCTGTTTGTGATGTCGGCAGCAGCTGGAGGTGTTTCCAGGTGTAAGCACAAGCATATTTTAGCACCTTGTTTCCAGGCAACTGATGATGCCTCCTTAATTACAAAAGGGGGAAATAACTCTGACTTTGGAGCCAGGAGTGGGAGAAGATGAACAAGCAGTGATAAGGTCTTACCTCAAACATAGATAACTTAAAAGATTACCCCGGCAGACAGGCCTGGTGCTCACTGCTGAATTGAAGTTAAATAGATGGCTTAATGCTGGCATCGAATTAAAAGAAGTGTTATTTAAGGATTTAAATCTTGAAAGACCTCATTTCCCAGCTGGCCTCCTAATGGAATTCATGTTAGTTTGGGGACCAGATCCTGCACGCAGCAAAATGCATCCATCACAAGAGCATTAATATAAAGCTGCTGTTATGCATCAAGAGCCTCTGTATAATGTGCCTGTGATGGAATAATCAAGAGCAGGGCCAATTTCTTTTTATATACTGAAGCTTTTTAGAAGACAGAAAGTAAGGGTCTTTCCTACCACCCTCTTGATCTTTGGTGCCTTTATTATTGTCTGTCTCCTGCAAAAATTGCTGCTTCAGACCCCCATTAACAACTCCAGGACCTGTGTCCATCTCTCTGGAAGATGCTACATTTCTTTTTTTTCTCTAAAAAATCTCTTTTAGTAGGTTTCTGATGACTCTTATCCTTAAGGCTTTGGTTCTGTATCCCCATTCTCCAGGTGAGAATCCAAAACCTAAGAGGTTTTCCAAGAGGAAATCTAATGCATCTTGACCTTGAGATAGAAAAATTACCTTTTAGAAAAGGTCATTTATATATAAACTATATATATATATAGTTTATATATACTATAGTTTATGGAAGCCTGATTTGCAAACCCATCCCAAATTTACCATCTGACCATCCCCTGTGCCTCTGGCCTGTGTCTGATTACAAGGCGATGATTCAATTTGATAATATCTCATTTTGATTGCAATATCAATAAGGAAAACTGCCAGTCAGCTGAGCAATTCTGAGTGTGTTAGTGCATTTAGGCCCCTCCAAGCAAGAGCATCCTTAATACTTGGTGATGGAAAAGCAAATTAGAGCAGAGCCCGCAGCCAGTGTCGGGTGGGGGGACCTTAGACAGGGACAATCAAAGTGTTGGTGAGGTGTAATACAGAGATATTTAAGCAAACCTGTCTCAAAAATACCTTGACCTGAAGGTAAACCTCAACCTGCATTTCTGACCTGCTACCCAGGTGTCTTAACTGGCAGATTTTCTAATCTCAATCCAAGAGATTAATGTTGAGCTTCATGTTCTGCTTTCTCCTCGATCCACTTTGGCATCTTCTAAATCTGAGCTGGGGGGAGAGGTTTTTGGGTACAGGTTTGGCAGGCATCCCATTTTTTTTACTGCCAGAATCCCCTTTCAATGAGAGGGATGGAGCTCCACAAGCTTAGCCTTAAGTAAGGTTTCCTCCATAACTTATCCAGCATCCTAGAGTGATTTAAAGGATTTAAAGGTACCTCAGTTATGACAGATGAATGGACTTGGATAGAAACACCCTCTTCATCTCAAGCATGAGAAATTAGATATTCCTCGATGTGAAACGCTTTCTGAGCTTGATGGATCTAGTTGGATCTGGTGGAGCAAATCCCAGGAGCCTAAAGGTTTAAATGCCTTAAAAGTTTAAATATTAAAAAGGACGGATTTATTACACAGAGTGACCTTTAAAACTTGTCTCATTAAACTACATCTTCTGGCCCTTCTGGGCCTTGGTGCCTCTGAAGATGAGACTGGGAAGTTCAAAGCAATGAGCAAAAATGGTTAAAACTGTCACCATTTTATAGAGTTTTCTGCAAAACTAGAACTTGAAAAAAGGAAATAAAACCCTGTCTTAATATCCCCAAGGGCTTCCCCATGGAATAATATTTGCTGCTTCTATTATTGTTTTTCATTTGAGGAACACCCCAACAAGGAAGAAATGCTCCTGTCCTTGATGCACCAGTGTATGATACAAATTGCACCATGTCATGCAAAAAATAGACCTGATTTTATACTGTCCATGTCCCTGAAGAAATCCCAGAGAGATCTGGGAACACTGGGGAATGAGCATCCTTCTAAGGCCTGTCTAAATCACTGCCTATCCTGTGTTAATCAGAACAACATAAACCCATCATAATAAAATGCTTAAAGGACAGGATCGAATTAGGCACAAGATGATAGATAGGGTTGCATCAGCCATGTGGAGGGATGGAGAAGATGGGATTGATCCTGTCCCTTCCCATCCCTTCTCTTCCCAAATTCAGCTGAATTATGCATGATGCCTGCTTGGATTAGCCCTAACTTGAGGACCCTCAGTGAGATTTGTGGGAGCAGAGCAGACTCAGTGATGTAGGATGGCAGGAGAGAGCCATAAGTAGAGCCTTGGGACACCAAAATCTCCCTAACAGCTTTCAGAGGGAGTTTTGCAGCACATTTCATTTTCCCCAGTGAGTTCCCAAACCCTTCAGCTTTAAAAAGGGCTTTTAAAATGCAGAGTGTTTATCCAAGCTCCCAGCTGGATCGTGCTCCAAGCACACTAAGGAAGGGTTAAGAAATGCAACAGCTGATGCTGGCTCTGCTCTGCACAAGCACTGGCTGCCCCAACTTACTTCAGCTTCTTTTCTCAGCTATTTACGGGATTTCTTTCTCTAGGACCAAGGGTTCTGTCCTGACTGTAGGGATGGAAGCCAGCGCTTGGGCTGGTGATGTGCCAAGTTGGCTGAAGCGCTAGAAAAGGAGAATTTTGCATCTTTAAGACAAGTTTGGCACAAATTTACAGCAATGGGGCCATTTGGGCACTTTGCCAGTGGAAAATGGCTTCTATGGCTTTGAATTTCTTATTCTGCTCTGATAACACACACACAAAAAAGGGAATTTTAGCAACCTTCAGATGTTCCATTAACTGTGGGATTGAGTTGTGCCATTTGATATTAATACACATTTTTAACACCCGGTGTCATGTAGCTGCCTGTTTCTAAATTGAAGCTTTTTGGAGTTTCACGAATCTCCGATTTCACTCTTTCTCATCCCGATTTGGAGTGAGAACATGGTTTGAGAGGCTGGAAATTTCAGTGCTACAGACGGTCGTGTTTACAGTTCATTATAAATAAGAGTTTGCAATGCAGATTGAACAGGGCTTGGAAGGAGGAGGTTGTTTACTTGCTCTTCAGCTCAGTCCCAGGTATGGCTGTCACTCTGAATAATTAATTTACAATTAAAAGAATAATTTGCCCCAAGTTTGCTGAGTGCATCTTCATTTTTATTTTCTCACCTGCACCAAAAAAAAAATATAATAATCAAGAGTGTAATAAAATAATGTGATAACTTCCCCAAATGCAATTTGCTGCTCTTCCCTGTAAAATCAATCTAATTATAGACACACATATTAAATGAATGTCACAATCACTGTGGAGGCACCTGAGCCTCAATAATTTAGAGCAGACACAGCAAGGAAGGATCTCTTCCATAAGCAGGGGCTGGTCTCAGTCTGCTTTCATGACATGTAGTTGCATGCCCCTCGAGTGTTAGGTAAATGGAGTTTAAGCCCTTATATTCTGGGTATATCAAGAAGTATACCGAGCACTGGCACAGGTTTCACAGAATCATAGAATGGTCTGGGTTGGAAGGAACCTTAAACCTCACCTACTCCCCCTCCCCAACCCGACATAGGCACCTTCCACTAGACCAGGTTGCGTCTGGCTTTCGGTGAAATTGAAGCAGGCTCTTTGCTCAACCTGACTTTTTGGGGTTATTTCCTCAAGGGCAGGACATGTGGTTCGGGAGGATGTGGAGGGAGATGTGTAGCCCGGTGTTGATTTTCAGGAGTGATTTTCAACCACTCACACTAAATATTTTCAGCAGGTTTATCCAGGGGGAGCAGTGAGTGTCTCAAGACACCTGTAGGAAATTATTTAGGGTTTCAGCCAGCTCCCTGGGGAAGCATCAAGATGACAGCAGGTTGGCTAAATGCCAGACCAACGTTCTGGGGGCAGTTCTTGCTATTGCTATTTTTCATCACTCCACGCTGATTTGTCAAAACCTAAGCAGAAGGCTCTGACCATAAGGGGGGAGGGAAGGGAGAGTTGAAGCAAAGCTGGGTATAAAAGTCTGGCCCCTCACCAGCTTGTGCATCTGATCTTTTTAAAGCCATTTTATCTTCGTTCTGGTCATAGCGAGGACAATTCCCGCAGAGCATCTCATCCCAGTGTAGGCAGAGCCTGCTGGTTTTGCACTCTTCAATTAATCAGGCATCTTTTGTGGCTTTCACATGAAGAAATCACCTCCCTATTTGTGGGAAGAATTATACAAGGGATGCCCAGACCTGGATTTTTATTGGAGCTCCCTTTCAGACTTTACTAAGCAAATGAATTGCAGGAGCAGATATACAGCAGAGGGAAGTTAATTGGGTATCATGGCTGCCTGCAAGGACACAAGAGCCGATGTGTACCTGCTCTGAAGAAGACCTTGACACCTGCAAAATAGGGTGATTTATGAACCCTATGAAACTATCACTGCATGTAATAAACCCCATACAACCCCAGCTTGAACTTTATTTTGCTGTTTTCTGGCATTCAGAGCAATGTTGAACATCTAACTCTCTAGGTAAGAATTTGCAGGAGCTGGTCCTTCAAGTTTCCTCCTTTTCTAGGTAGAGATAAGTCAAGTCAGGACTCATTTTTCCAGGCTGAATTGCTCCTTAAAATGCCAGCCTGTGGAGGTTCTGTACCAAGGGTTAAGATCTAAATGACATCCATCACCTTTATAGTGCCTTACACCTAACCTGCTGGGGCATTTCTCAGCAGACAAGAGCAGACAGCCACAATGCTCTCTGGTCATGATGGAGAGATGAAGCAAGTCTGGCACAAACAGATCAGGCACATACCAAATAAACGTTGCCTGTGGGTTGTGTGTTCATCCCTGTTTCCTTCTGTGCTCATCTCGTCTCCCAGCTAAAATCTCAGTGTGCCTCTCTGTGGTACCCTCGGCCATGTCTAGACATGGGTAACACTTTTTCACTCTTTCTTTCCCCATGACAGCATGTGATGGAGACCGTGCTTACATTTGTAGCTATGGAAACCATTGATTGCTGTTAATAAAGCCTCCCAATTCTCCTGGACTGGCTTAGTCACATGCCGAGAGTAAGTGTTGGATGCAGTGGGATATCTTCCAGCAGGCTCTCATCATTCCCGTACAGGGGATGGGTTTTACAGTGGAGCCTCTTGCGCAGACACAGCCTTTCCCAGCCATCTGCATCCCCCAGCACTAATGCAGAGGTCCCTCCAGTATCCTTCCAGTTAGCAAGGTGTTTGCTGAGATGACAGAAATAAGGATGATTTCCACCAAAGCTTGTTTCTGCAAGGATTGGGGCAAATTCTGGCTGGCTTGGGGACTCAGCCTGAAAGATTGATGTACTTCAATGAATACCCACTTAAGGATTATATAATCCACACTTTGCCTTGATGGGGATGGTGGATATCTCCAGCTCAGCTCCCCCAGCTGATATTTCTACCTATCTGGTCCTACACAAAAGCTCGTTACATGCCTTAGCTCCTTCCTCTCATCTCTCCCCAGCCTAACCTCCACCCGCCACTCCAGTCTGCAGCTGCTTGTTTGATTTTTTAATTATTCTTCATTATATTTAAGGCAATTTTGGGGGGGAAAAAAAGAAGAAAAAAGTTTATGGCAATTTGCGCTGCTTTGTAATTAGAGCCAGTGATTAGAAAATCTTTTGCTTCATGATGGAGTTTTCCTTTAAAAGGAAAAAAAAGAGAGAAAAAAATCAGAAAAAGGGAATAGAAAAAGGCCGCCAAAAGAGCTCAAAGACTAGAATTAAACAGATTATATCTCATTACTTCCAAATGGAAAGGAAAGTTACAGCTTATTAGAGCAGTTGCATCTGCAGCTGGGCAGGAAGGGAAGCAAACTCCCTCTGCGGTAGCAGGCTTGGGTTGTGATAGTGGGTTGCAATTGGCTTTGAGGGGCTGATGTTTTTCCAAGTCTTCTGCTCTTGGTAGGAAATAGATGACTTTTTGGATCAGTTTCTGTTTCTTTTGCTCTGCAGGGCTGACTTTGCAGATAAATGCCACCTTGGTTTCAGCCCATTTAAATGCCAAAGCTAATTAAATAACACATCCTACAGCCTGTGCATCTCCCATTCCCCGTGTCATTTCTAGATGCTATTCGTGTGCAGTGCTTAGGGTGAGGGATCCCCCCCCCCCCAAAAAAAAAGGAGAAAGGATGAATTTGGGCATCTTAAAATGAGCTGTTTAACTGCCCTAAGGTGTGTTTTGGTCCTAGCTGCAAAACCAGAGAAATTCATGTTAAAAACATTCAGGTAAAGTGTCTCTTTAGGCACAGGGCATGCGTTGGTGTGGATTCCAGGGCTGTTTGGCATCCTGCCCTCCTGTCATCCCTCCCCTGCAATCAGGAGTCCATCTCAACCATTTTCAGCTGCTCATCCTAATGCCAGGGGAGGGCTCCAGCATTGCCAAGCTGTTTATTTCTCCGTGTGACAAGTTGTGAATGTGTGAAAAACGGGTTGTGCAGAAAGGGAGGGTTTTGGTTGCACCCTCTTGTGGCTGCTCAAGCATCAGTTTAACACATAAAGCCCTGAGGGGTTTATACTTCCTAACTGATCACCTCAGTGAAGATTTCTCATTATATGGAAAGACTCTCAGGAGACTTATCCTGATGGAAAATGGGGTTTGGTTGAGGGAAGGAGCAGCTGAGCTGTCTCCTTGAAGGGGGACCTCTGCAGCAGAGACCTAACATAATCATTACACACATGGCTGAGCACTGTGGCTATGAAATCATACATTGTCAGCACAGGGAGTTCCTGATGTCCAATCTTTGGGGAGTTTTCAGCATGAAATAGTCATTTGGGGTGAAATCTGAGCTCTTTTATTTGCCAAAAGCATGGGGAGGGGAGCTGAGCAGGCATACATGAAGCTCTCTCCTCCCCAGCCCAAGCTTTGGTATCTCAGCATCCTCTGGGTTTTGCCAGTCATTGGAGTGTAGATGATGTTGAACTCTAAGTGTCATGCACAACTCTTTCCCAGGCAGCTGCTGACCTTAACAGAGCAGGTCAGAGCTGTGGACAAATACAGGCAGACAATGAACCCCACTTAATTGGAGCTCAGAGCCTCTACTTGTGCTTTCTCTTTTTTAGCCCTTTCCTAAGGATCTTTTTCATTAGCGAATAACAAAAATTATTTAGGTGCTTGACATCTCCAGAGTGGTTGTGGATTTGCAGCATGCATTAGCTGGAAAGTTTATCCCAGCCTTAATAGGCATGAAGAGGGATGGATGCATTTTAACTAAACCAGGGGAGCTGATTGCTACCTAAATAACTAATTCATCTTCATAGCAGACACCTGTCAACAGCTAGTAAAGAGGAGTTGCACCCAAGGTCGAGCCAATTAGTTATAGAGGAGAGCTGCAGAGGAGGGTACTTATAGATGCAAACAGCTCTGGAGTACATAGGTGTTTGGATGTGGAGTGCTTGTCCTGGAAGTGACTCATGTTGGTGGATGCAGATGATCTCCTGTTTGGGGTGCTCCAGGTCAGTCCATGATTCTGGTGAACCAACTTCATCTACTTCTAGTGTAGGTGAAGAGTGGGTGGAAGCCTAGAAAGTTTTTTGAGAAGCAGAAGAGAGTTACTTTGGGGCTGCCTTGGAAGCATTAGAAGGAGATGAGATGCAAAAGCTCTGCTTTCAAAGGTGTGACAGATGGGAGAGGAAATGAAACTGCGTGAGGATCTAAATGGGTCATGGCAAAAAAGCTTTCCAATAGTTTTTAGTGTCATAAGGGATCCATAGAACCTTCTGCCTGCCTGTATAACTCAGCCCATTGAATTCCACCAGAGCGAGGGCAAGACTTTGGTTGCTTTCTCATCTCTTCTGTATTGGAGAAAAACAACACTTGTTGGGATTCAAAGGTCTTAAACCCACAGAATTGCTTTGGCAGTTGTATTTTCCCCTTTGCTGGGGGTGTTGCAGTGAGATAAGCAAGGAAAACCACATACCCAGAGCCCAGCTTTGAGCCGGAGGTCAAAATAATCCCCATATCTGTCCAACCATCCCTGTGCACCCCAAACCCATCTGCTGTCATCATACATGTTCTCCAGAACAGAATTTGCCCAACACTAAGTGTGAGCTGTCACTGTAACAGCCTCCTGTGGCTTGTGCAGCCTTGTGATTGCAGCTTCCATTAACTTGCATTTCCCGTTTATTTTTCCTACTTTTTCCCCATTTTTTTGCTTGAAGCTCTGCTGTCCTTAATTTGATTTTTTTTTTAGTTGTTTTCCTTAAGCATCATCACCACTGCTCTTGTTTAATAAGTAGCTAATCAATTCTGTGGGATTGCTGCAGCCCCACTGCTCCCAGTCATGCTGAAATGGGATGCTCTGATTAATTTCCCCCCTCTCCTGTTTGTTTGCTAGCAATTAACTTTGATAACTCCCCCCTGGTGACTTAGGGGGTGTAGGAATGTGTATTTCCAAGGCGCTGATGTTTTGCCCTGTGGCTGGTGATGGGCTCTGGAGATAACATTTCTCTGGTTAGGTTGGAAATATTTGGGATGGAAGGATGCTTGGCAAAGTATGGACAACTCTCTGTACCTTCTCTTGCCTGCAAGAGTTGTCTAGGAACAACAAAAAACCTCCAATTGAATAAAACCTTATTCCTGTTTTTTTAAGGGAATATTTTGGCTAAGCTCTTGGGGTGTCCAAAATGAGGATAAGTGGTCTTTAATTTTTGCCTGCTCCTTGTTCAGTACATGTTTTCCTTTTGCTTTCTTGCTGGGTTACTCTACTATTCACAAGACTCTGCTCATCACTTACTGCTAATACGAAGCCCCTTTGTGGAGGTGGTAATATTATTCTGAAATAGACATGGCCAGAGATAATGGTTAAAGGATGGTTTATTCTCACAAATAAAGCAAAACTGGGTTTGTTGCATGGGAAAACCACAGCCGTGATCCAATAGATCCCATTGTGCTGTGCTCTTGCAATATGAACAAGCTTCAAATTTGGAGAAGAGTCTAAACCTGTTTTCACATAGAAAAAGGTGTAATTGGGTCAACTGAATGAGTTATGTTCTATTATTCAGGATAACTTGGAAAGCTTTGCAATATTTTTGAGGCGGAAATTAGGTTCTGTACAGTACCGGAGTAGTTGCTTTTCTACTAAACCCCTGAAAGCCCATGTTCTAAAGATAATGAACCATGATCGGTTCACCTGGGTTTCCATTTTAACTCACTCTGAAAGAGTAATTAAGCCTCCGTCCCTGTTTGTGAAGACGCCTATTCTACATGCTTGTAGCACACCAGATAATAGAACTAAGAGTTATAATGTGGTGATAAAAATAATGCATAGATAATGGAGTAATTATCAAGTGCTTCCTCCAAGAATGCAAATTGGGGCTTTCTCTGTGCTGGTTTTCCCCCACGTACAGATTTTCACAGCCAGGCTCTGGACCAAGCGGAGATGCTGCATGGAAAGTGAGCAAAGCAATTAACGGGCTTTGATAAATTCTGGAGCTCCAGCCCTACTGTTCTCCAACGGGCTTGTCTACACACATGAGCCAGAAAGCCCACATGGGGACATCTCTCAGTACAAAAAAAGCTCCTTTTTGGCTTCCCCTCCCTTTCCTCCACCAAAAACTCTTCTGTAATTTGCTTTAAATAAGCTCTTGTACCTTAAGTTCTATAGTATTTATTAAACCTCCATGTCCAGACAATAAGATGATGATGCTGATTCACAAAGGTTTCCTCATGCCTGGAGCATCTCTTGCAGTGGGCAAATCCCTTTCTTGGTGGGAGTCTCAGAGGAAATCAGTACTATCCGTACTGTGAGCAGGACACAAGGGGTTTGACCTGCATTAAGTTCTCTTTCCTGTGTTTGTTCCTTACAGTTGGACTTTGCAGTTCAGAGGTAGTTCATAACCCTCTTTTCAAATTATTTTACAGTGCTGGGAGTTGCCCTGAAACATGAGGAAATACTGCAAATAGGCAACACGGCTGCACTTAGTTCATGTCATCGAATACATCAGAGCTAGGCTTGGCTGAGTCCAACCAGAATGTGGGATTTGCTACTGCTGGATAAAAGAAAAAATCAGCAAGAATAGGGTTCTTTTAAAGAAAAAAACTTCTAAAACAAAAGATCAGACATGTAAGATAAAATCCATATTCCAGAGGTTTAAATGCTAGAGAGAAGGAGAAACAAAATGCCTATGTGGGATTTTTGCCAGGATCGTATTTCCACTATATGCAGTGATGGAGAAGCTTGGGCCTGCTTTGCAGCACAAGCTGGTCCTCTTTGCATGGGATCATGCAAAATGATCAGTTTTTCTGATCTGGCCTTGGAAACTGCCTTTATGTGCATTTCCTGAGATTGAGGACTTGATGCTTCTCCAAATTAGGACCATAAAACCTCAAATGAGGTTCTTGCAATGTGGGCAGCTTAGAAACCACAGCTGCAAATCCTATCTTTGGTCGCTGAGACCCAGAGTCAATTTAGAAGAAACTCCACTGCAGTGCTAGTGCAACAGAGCCCAACATGCCTCAAAGGTGAGCTCAGGTGCACTGGGTCACTTGTTTACTTTTAATTTTAAGGTAGAGAAATTTAATGATGGGGAGGATGAAAAGCAGCATTGTTACCCGGACCTGGATCTTTTGTGTATCTGACAGATTTACCTGAGATTCAACCCACACATTGATAAGGCTCCCCCTTCTTAATGGCTTTGTTCTCTTCCATGCTGCCATAGATAACTGATTTCCACCAAAAACCTCTTTATTCTTCAGGCAGGGCTCATTTCCCACTACCTCTTTTGACCAGAAAGGCATGGAAAAATAATAAACACTGTGCGCTGTGTTCAAGTTAAGAGCCATGATTATCCTTTTGTAGTACTGGAGTTGGTGTTTTCAAGGCACTGTAAGTTTATTTTAAGTGCATCTTTTTGAGGTGAGAAATGGGTGTTTACACTTGAAGTAGATGGAGAAGAGCAGTCAGTGCTGGTTAATCTTCCTGAAAAAAGGGAGTGGGCTGTATGTGGGGGCATCCAATTTAAAGTCATTGAGTCTTTACCATGAGAGCATCAATCTTAAAGGAGAACTTCACCATCATGCCAGGGTTAGCCAAATAATGGCAGAAGCAATTCAAAATGGCTCTGTAATACCCACCTAATTTAGCTGGTCAAAGCCGGCCTCTCTGACTTCAGCACATGCTTGCGGCTGCAAAGCTGTGTTTAAAAAAAGCCAGGAAAAGTGATACTTATGGATGTATAACTTGATCTCTCAAAGTGACTTTGGAAAGATAGATGGAGATCATAGGTTTTTCTTATTATCAGTCAGTTTTGTGTCTGGATGCTAAGACAGATAGTAGAAATGGGGGATGAGGGACAGATGCAGCTTGCTTAGGGTTCAAAACCAAGTTGGTCACGTTCATAGGTCAGCTATGGGTCTCACCTCCTTAAAGACCTCTTTCTGCATGTTCATCCACTGCATCTTTTCAGGGCAAAGAGCAAACTACTTGAACTGCCTCTCTTCTCTCCACCGTCTCATTCTCTTCTGCTTGCCATTAAAGTGTCAATATTTTGAGCCCCGTCTCATGACACTCCCAAGGTCCCCATGCCACCCAGACTGGATAAACACCTGCCAGTTCTGCACCGTGGAGGTGGGGAAGAGGGTGTCAACCTGGCTGAGATGCACAAAGACACTGCAATGATAATAAATTGGCTTGTCAAAGAGGAGGGCAGATTTGCTATTAATGGAAATAATAGTAGATTACATGGGCTTTTGTCACACAATATAATCAAAGACAGGATCAAAGGGAGGGAATATAGCAAATGGTTAGCAGGCAAGACATGCTAATGAGATAAAAATGCTAGCCTTGCCACCTCTCTGAGCTTCAATCGAAGGATAATTGATACTAAATAATGTAATTTTGAGCTGTGGTGAAATGCACTTAAAACCAGCAGACAAGGCTGTGAAAATGTTTTAGTTTTTCTGTTACTCTGCTGTCATTTCCATCACTGCTTTTTTTCTTTCCCCCTCCCTGTGGCAGCTGATTGTGTGTGTGGGAGCCTTTGGGGGAAGAGGGAATAAGTGGTAAAAACCCTATTTTGGGGAAATACTGGTGCATTTACACAGCTTTAGCTTCATGATGTAAAGCCCCTGGGTGAGCCCTTTTGCAGGTTGCCTGAATTCATCTGTGCTTGGGTTTGTGTGGTGAGGTCAGTGCGGTGGTGGCGGCACTGCTGATGGCAAAGTCACTGTGCCACCTCCATCGGCACCACAATGCTTGTGGGCAGCAGCTTCATCTGGTTTAAAGCTGCTATTTCAACCTGCCACTTTAAATGCAATTTAAAACTAACCATGATTTAAATGTAAAAGGATGCAGTTTAAAGGAGCTCTGGCAGCAATGCAGTGAAGTGCAAAGGTTTGGCATGGTGGGATGTGATTTTTATTCCCTGAAGCCACGTTGGCTGAAGCTCCACTGAATTTCAGTCAGTTCTATCCAGCCCAAGCAGCTCATAATAGTCTAAAATAGTCTTTGCTAAGTGTGGGTGGAGGAGAGATTTTCTGGGGTTCAGTAATAGCTGCAAAGGACATCGGTGGTGCAACTGATCCATGCAAAGGCATCCCTTCCTGCCAAGGTAGGAAGAGCTCTGTGACAAGTGCAGTGATGACAAGCTAAAAATAAAGATTATTTTGGCGGTTGTGGATTTAATTTTTTTTTTTCCTACTTGGAAGTTCCTTGTGGCAAAATTAATCAAATCAGGATATTCCCCAGAAACTTTTGGGTTGTTTATTTATTGCAATGAGTTCAGCTTAGCAGCTTCTCCCTGCAGAAATAAGGCTGTTCTGTGCCACAGAAAATAACTGATGAAAAATAAAGGATCTCTGCTCCATTCCCAGCCCTTCTTTGCTGACTGATGCCAAAGGCTAAATTAAGAATAATTTTGCTACATCTCCTCTGAAGAACCTTGGAAGCCTTTTTTCAATTAAGGATGCCCTGTGGGGCTAAACAGCACAGGAGAACATACGAGATACAGGTTCATGTAATGCCTGGCCTTGGTACCAACTCAATGCCACATCAATGTGAGAAGATGAGGGAGCAATAATAAATGGGTCCTGCTCAGTTAAGACTCTTAAACATCAGTAAAGTCTGAACTCCAGTGCACTCCTGAATGCAGCCACTAACCTGCATCCACTCTTTTTTCACTGATTCATGCACCTCTGAATTCTACTGGATGTAAAGGAAACAGAAAAGTGGGGTTTGAGATGGGATCAAGCTCCTGTGCTTGACCTCAGCACTGTTGGCGTTAAGCAAGTCAGTGTTAGGAGCTGCTCTTTCCTGGATCACACAATTTTATTTGCAGCCTTACTTTTTATAGATGCCTTCATCCTCTTTAATTGGGGAAGGCAAAATGTACGCAAGCAGATCCAGTGAGTTTTCTGTGCTGTGTTCAAACAATTGCTACCAATTTGAAGTGTTGGAGCACACACGCTTAGAGAGCATGTGAACGTCAGCATCTTTTCACATGAGATGCTTTGGTCAAGGTTTTGCATACAATGAAATGCCTACAGTTCCCAGAACTGGAGAATTAGTTTCCTGGGCATCTGATTATGTGGTTGTGGTTGTTATGGGGATGATGAAGGTAAGTGATTTATGACAATATAAGAAAGGATCCATTTATAGCCTTGTGCATGCGGATAGTATGTGCAGGTGTGAACTACCACAAGCCACATTGTGAGCTGAGTTCCTCAGCCATTCTGGGTGAAAGAATAAGGTTCAACAGCCTTCACCAAGGGTAAGAGAGTCTGAGGTTCATATTCTGGAGGGAAAAAAAGGATGGAATGATTCAGCTCAGGCCAGAACAAAACCATACTGTCTCTTCCTGAATTCCTAGTTAATGTGGGATGGAAGGGGTGAGTCTCTTTAAAAATTCTTCCACTGTTTCCATTTCCATCTATTCTGAAGTGAAATAATAGCCCTGCAAGCCAAAAAGCCAGAAGCCACATTTTAATGGTGCAAAAAGAAAATACATTGAAGCGGTTGTTGTCTTGCACTGTTTTTTGTCTACAAGGCTGTAGTGGCGGCTTGCATTCAGAATGAGTGGGCTTCTGGATGCACCCAAGAGGGTATTTCCTACTAAATCTACTATTGTCTGGAAGGAAAAACAAATGCCCAGCTCTCATTCTCAATGCTCATTTGCTTTATGAGTTTAGCTAAGAGCTGGAGGACAACAGTCGCTGCCTCTGCTTGAGCTGCTGGAGAAACCGAGGTGAGAATTTTATATAACTTGCCCGTGGTCATACAGCAGATACACAGCCAGATGAAGGCTGGGCAAGGTATATTTAGAAATGAATTAAATAGAGCATTCAGCCACCTGGGACGAGAGCAGTGGCTTGCTGTGGTCACCATCCCCCACGCCTCCTTGCATGGAGATGAGAGGAAAATGGATGGAGATACCCAAGATGTCTTTGCTCCTTGTTTTCTCTCCAGACTTCTCCCAGGCACCTCATCTGACACGATGCTTGGATGGAGCAGCTCGTGACAGCCTGAACCTCCTCCAGTTTTGACACTGCAGAACTTTGCTTGTGGAATTAAGCATCTGTAGGAAATGTTTTCAAGCTGTGGGAGTTGAAAAAGAGATTAAACATAGAAAAGAGAGATAAACTGCTGTGTCTTAGAAATGCAGTATCTGTGCTCAGCCCATGTCTAATGAAGTGATTCATGGAAAGCCTCCGTGGAGAGGCGGTGAATATTGCTGCTCTTCCAACCCTGGAGCCAGCAGCTTTGAATATCAACTTTATTACTGGGAAATCAGGAATCAAGAGGGTGATGCTGGGAAATGGGGGTGGTTGGGAAACATCCCAGAGTCAGGGAGAACTCAATGCTGCTGAAAAATCTTCCTTTCCTTCTCTCCCTATCTCTGTTCAAAACTTCTTGGTTGCAGTGAGATCGTCGGTAAGGTACAGCTTGTGTGTCATCTTCCGGGGCCTTTTTTACCTGCTTGTGTGCTCTTTTTTGGCATTAATTTTGAAGGTTTTTGGATAAGCCTGTGTTTTATCGATGAGGTTGCTCCCAGCTCCTCTGCTCCAGCCCTTCATTAAACCTGGGATCACACCTTCTGAAGGTCTCCCTCAAGGCTGCTTGCCTGTGAAAACCATATGATTATGGCTAAGGCTGTTGGACTTGAGACCACACTTGATAAATCCCTTTTTGTTTAGTGAAGAGACACTTTATTTACCATAGATTTTCTTTTCACACTTGTTTTCCCCTGGCCTTCGGAGTGGGGAGGAAAAGAAGTCTCTTGAATTCTCTTTGTTATTTTCACTGATTATTGTATTTTGGGTTCCATTTCAATTCTTTAAAAACAAATTTGTGAGAGATGGGATCTTCTAGGTTCTTTCTTTAAAGTGAAAAAGGTCATGTTAATTAATCATTGTCGTTATGACAAGCAGTGCTAAGGACCAAGTGAAGCATTTGTTCTGTTCCTGCCTGTGTGTGGGAGTTTGTATGAAAAGGATACTCCAATGCACATAATAAAATCATTGTAATGTCTTCAGACTGTTATGTAAACTGAATAACATGTCACTCTCTTCCTTTTTTTCTCTATTAGATTAAATGAACTGAAGTTTAAAAGGGGAAGGCGGAAATTAACTCCTTAAATACTGAACTCTGACAAGAGACATGTGGAAAAAGGCATTTTCCCTGCCCTCAAAACAGAAGTCCTAACAGTTACCTCTCAAATACTAGTCAAAACCAAATACTCATCAGCTGGAAAAAGCCAGAGCATCCTTTATGTTTTTATGCCCTTTTTGTTCTGCTTGTTTGAGGAAGGTGTCTCATTTGAAAACCACCTGCACTCATTTAGAGAAGAATGAATTGGGATAATAAATAGTACACCCTTGCCATTCATTGAACTGGGAACACTTGATTTTTTTCTTTTCTCCTTCCAACTGCTATAAAATAGACCAAAAGAGGCCTATTTTAGATCAATAATATTTTTTTTCTTTTTCTCCCTTGATATTCCAGGTCAGCTGGCAAACGGAGAATTATTCTTTACACAGCTCTAAAAAGCTCCCATTATCACCCATCTGAGACAGCCACTTGCCCCAAGAAGGGACCCATTGCCTGAGCGAATGGGTAATAAAGTGAATGGTGTTTGGAAGGAGCAGCTGTCAGGTTTGCCCTTGACAGTACCTTCCTCCTTGCTGCATCCTGATCCTTGCATTTGGATGCTTCAGCACAGGGATGAGCAGTCCCTGGTCCCTCCCAACTCCCTTTTTCTTGTTTTTTTCTGCTCCCTTTCAGCCCGAGCCGTTCCTGCCGTGCTGCTCCATGTCAGAAATTCATTAACTAACTTTGCATTTTGATGGTAGACATGGAAATGCCATCTGCTACCCAACGGCTGTGCTTCCCCGTCTGCCCAAATCCTGCCGTACCCCGCCAATGTCACTGAGATTGGTTGAGCTGCTACTTGCTTTCCTGTTATTAGCAAATTAAGATACACTTCCCGCTGTTGATTTCCTCATCTAAACACTGAGCTGGGAAAAAATAACCCTATTACTGGGCCAGGATATAATTTAGCCATAACAGTAATCTTTGCTGGTCTGAGACGGGGTGTTATTCTGCATCTGTTGTTATTCTCCATAGCCCGTATTCCTAAAGCTGGAGAAATGCATTTCCTTATCAAACAGCTTCATTTAAGTCTAATTAGATAGAGGCCCACAGGTGACTCTGTCTAATATCCTCCCCTCCGTCGGCAGTACCTTAAGTACCCCAGAATGTGTGCTTGAAGAAGCCTTACTGCAGGAAAAAAGCTCAGCTCCAGCAGAGAAGAAGTCAGTTTATTTGTGCATCCTTCTGCACTAAACGCAGGCCAAGCAGCAATTTCCACACTGATAGAGAGCGTTGGATACCATCAGGAATAGCACTGGAGTCGTGATAGGCTTCCTGTTGAGCAAGATGCTGCTTGGGGTATTGGTATTAACATCTGCCTCCTTGTAAAGATCCAAGATGCAGAGAGAGAAGTGAGAAATTCGGAGCAGGATTTTGGATGGTCTTGGGAAGGACTTGAAGGGCTCTTGTTGCTTTCTCAAGGAGTGAGTGCGAGGTTGGAAAGGTGGAGGATTTTAGTAAAGAATAGCTTTAGCTTTGCTTTGCCACATTTCAGGTTCACCCACAGTCTGGAAGCCCTCCTTATTGAGATAAGTTGGTGCATCTTCCAAAGAGAGGTCAGCCCTTGGCCACTGCAGCTTCTGGCTGTCTATTTTGTGGATGTCTTAGGGGTGGCATTCGTCTAGGTAACAGAAGGGAAATGTGACTTTTAGATAGGGAAAGCTACACTGCCAATGTGGAACTGCTGTTCTTTGGCTCTGGAGGTAAGTTAAATGAGTACTTTAGGCTTAGGCAACCCACTCCTGGACATCTAACATTAGCAGAGATACTGTTGGGAGGAAGGACCCAATGAAATTGGGTATTACCCCCCCCCCCCCCCCAGTCACCCTTCCTCACTTCTCATGAACTGGATCATCTTTACTCACTTGATCCCTGCCCGTCCCTCCAGTGTTCTCCTGCAGACAGGTTGCAGAGGGTTGGAAAAGTTAAGAGGAGATATTGATTAGCTCATTTGCATGGTTTTCCTCCCTAAGATGTACTGAGTCATGATTTCACATCAGTGTAGCACTATTAGTGGGAACAAAGTTTGCAGGTGCCATCTGAGAATATCTAAGGCCACATATGTGGCCTTCGATAAAGAGAAAGTTCTATCTCCCTCAAATCCCATCTGAAATAACCAACATTTTTATCACTTGGCTCCTTGGAGGGCCTAATTTAATCTTGTGGAGATTGAGATGTCCCTGAGCAGATTCTAGCATGTTATGGGGACCAGAGAGATGTGGTGCTTGGTCCCCATCCACATGCGGCTCTTGGCAGTGAGGACTGTTGTCTCATCAATATAATTAGAGATGGCAGAGAAAGTGAAGGGTTTATTATGAGAAATGACCAAGGATGAGAGTCAGGTTTCTTGAAAACATGTGACTCCTGTTTTCAACCCCTTGTCACAAAGCCCGGGCTCACAGGTTCTGCACAAACACGTTCACAGCTTTCATTTGAGTAGCTCATTTTCTTGTATTGACCCAGAAGGGTTTTGGGAAGTTGATGAAATCGGTGCTTTTCTGTGAATTGCTTCAGCCTCAGAGAAACTGCAACTTACAGCATAGCCCAAGCACACATAGGAAACCTGAATATTGCTTCTGGAAGGGTTTGGGGTTCCTGAATCCAGTTGGATTATTTAGCAGAAGCAAAAGGGCTGTCCTGGATGCAGTCAAAGGGGAAGAGACACAGATTGCAGAGGCAGTGTTTCTCCTTGGAGACACCGGTCAAAGCAACCTTTACCCCCTCCAGAGCCCAATTGGCAAAAACCAAGAGCAAAATGAAAGGCATGAGGCAAAAAAACGCAAAGTGGCCATGGGTTATCAGCAGCATGACTTTGGCAGCGGCAAGTGTGCCAGTGTGCATGGGTTAGAAGCAAGCCTACTCTGCCTCCCATGACTTCCAGTTGACTTGATTGCTGTATTTCTTTCAGCTCAGACAATGCTCACAAATCCTCCTTAGAGTCTTCAGTTGAGCTGTGAATTCCTTAGATACTTACAGCTATTCCTGGTGCTGGAGGGAGCTGCTTTGCCCTTGCAGTGCCCTGCAGCAGCAAGGCAAGAGTTCAGCTGCAGAGCACCCTCAACAGGGAGCCAGAGACTCAAGTCTAAATTCACCCTCACACCCTGGTGCCCAGCAATGGGGTGAGCACAACCTCAGGAGCCAAATCACTGCTGATTCTCTCCCAGGCTCCCATGGAATGCTTGATGTTGATTGCTGTGGGTTTCAAATCCCCGTGCTCTCCAAAGGAAGATGCCTCGCAAGCCTCCGTTAAATCCCAAATGTTGCTTCAACCTTCTCCTTCCACCTCTGTTGGTGAAAGCGCTGTCTCCCATCAGCAGTCTTCACCGCTCCAGGCTACTGATCCAGGTCTCCTCCAGCGATAATTCTCTGAGGTCACCGGATCAAGCGAAGCAATTTAGAATAAATTGTGGTCACTTTAGACTTTTACATTAAACTCTGAACTTTGGGAGCTTCACTGCAGGGAAACTGTTGGCAGTGCGCACCCTGGGGGGATTTGTATTTATTTATATCCAAAGTGCTCCTCACTGCTCCTCACACAACCTGCAGAGGCTAAGGAGATCAACAGAAAGGAGGGGAGAGTGGGGGATGCAAGGAATATGTCTTTGGCCTTTCTTTCCTCTTTTAAAACCCAAAGGCTACTCTGAGCTTAATCGCCTCTGCTCGCACAAGAGGGCAGGAGAAGGCCAGTGTGCGGTCAAAATTCAGCGAGAAAGGCCTTTAAAGGGGATTTCTGCTTTGCAGGGTCTGTCTCTGAAACTCATTTCTGGAGTTGGCTCAATATGGCTATAGCAGGAGGCCAGGTCCCTGCTCAGGGCTGCTGCTAATGAATACCCGTTTGCTCTCCTTGCAGTGTAGTGAAGGTTGGAAGGACCTCCAGGGACCCCAGAAAGTGGAAGATAGGGGAGGAAACATAAGCTCAGCTTAATCTACAAATACTGTCTGCTTTCAGCTTGATTTTGTTATTGGGGGTGAAAGGGAGGAAGCTAAAAGTAATTCTTCAGCTAAATTTCATTTTGGCATCTTCTAAAATATGTGTGTTTTGCATTTTGTCATAAAAAAGCTGAAAAATCACTGTTTAGCTGCCCCAATTTGCTGAAATACATTGGATCAGCCCTAAAATCTCACTCAGAGTTCTAGAAAGCTTCAAATATTAACGGAAGGAGTTTATTTTGCATTCCTCTTGCCCATCTCACCATGAGAGCCACAGGACCCCCTCACACATAGTAGGGGTGTGTCTGGATTTAAGTGATGATGGAATTAGAGCCCATCTCTGCGACATGCCCATCTGCTGCCGGTTTGGTGACCTACATGAGGTGAAATGAGATGTGCTGGTCTCCATCCAGCTCCTGGAGCAGGCACAGTGCCCCATCATAAGCGTAAAGGAGCGTTGCCCAGCCTGAGTGATGTAAAATCTGGTCACAGGCACAAGGGGCATCATTTTGGTACCTGTATCATAATTCAATCATGTTTCAGGCTGGTTTTGCCTATGTGAGTTAGAAAACTCGCAGAAAATAGAAACAGAAAGCGTGCAGGGCATGTATTTCCATTAACCTGGAGCCAGATTCTGCTTCATTTTAGGAAAACTCCAAATATTGTGATTTTGATGATGCTTGTGCATTACAGCTTTACTAGAATTTGCAGACCTGCAGATGTGCTTCTTTCCTCATCCTCCCAACCCAGGCCTCTTAGACCAGATGGAAAGTTTACCCTTCCCAATCTAGTGCTATCTCTGCATGTAAATGAAGAAATTTGAGCTTAAAACCTGTCAAGCCAACACCTTCCCCCAGGATTAAATTGACTTTGAAAGTGCCTGCTTCAAAAAATGCCCAAACAAGCAGGCAAAAATCCCAAAAGGAAAAGAATTAATAACCGCAGTGTTTTCTAATGCGCACGCTAAACAAATCCTTAAATCTAAATGAAATCTATATTGCATTCATTTCCTATTTTTGAGCCGAGACTGGGCTAGTTTGGCTCCACATTTATCCAAATTTCATGCTTCTCCTTTGAACGCAGCTTATCGGAAACGTTTCTTTTCTTTTTCTCCTCCCTTACAGTGAGTTTTCAAAGCTCAAGTCAAAGCCACAGCCTACATGGCAGGAGAGATGGCTGTCCTTTGTCCTTGTGTCCCTGCATGTGTTTTGGGGCATGATGTTCTGTGATGGCTAGGATTTGGATATCACTCTCACTGGGGACTCAAGCTGCCAAAATCCTACTCCGTTTCATGGATCAAGGAGAGAAATATAAGGTTTGGGTGTTTTGAAGAATGCTATCAGACAAATACAAATCTGCCAATCACATTGCTGCTGGGGATTTATTCCACTACCTGTGAAATCTGCCTCTGCTACAACAGGTTTCAGTGAATTTGGGGTATTTAATCTCCCTTTCACACTGCATTCCCTAGGGATAAGATATCCACATCAGTCTTCTTCTAATGGATGTGTATTTTAGCCTCTCTCAGTGTAAAAAAGGAAGATGGGTCTTGTTCATAATGGCTTAAATTCCCTCTGTAGGCAATGCAGAGATTCTGCACACACCGACCATCATCTATCTCATCATTTGTTTGTCGGGGGGGGAATTAAGATGTCTCCTGGCTATTCAGTTCTTGCTGGGATTTCTTTGCCACTAGCCATGCTTTGCAATGTTGAGAAAACCAGACCCAAGATGTTTTCCCATTGGATTTTGTTCCCTTCAGTTTGCTGCTATGAAATGCAACATTTCGGATCAGAGATTTGGAGCTGTGGCTCCCAAGGGCACGTCTGTTTTCTTCTCCCTAGTGGTATTTATGTGAGTCAGATTCCCACGGCAGCACCACAGGTAGAGGATTTGCCACAATACATGAAGGACCTTCAAGGCCATCACCAGATCTTGTCTGAAAATGCCCCAACCGGTTCCCAAATTAGGTAGGGAAGCCAGCAGACAGATGGACACCCTGTGCACCATCGCATGCAAGCCCAAGGGGGAAAACCCTGCAAGATCCCCAATGGACCAGAGAAGGAAACCACAGAGGCGACAACTTTTGTTTAAATTATCCATGGCTCGCAGGGCTCTGAGCATCGCCTGTGTCCTGAAGACCCTATTAGAAATACAAGCCCGAGCAAAGGAGCAGATGGACAGCAGTTGTTTTGCTGTCTGCCTGCACCTGCCAAATGAGCTTTCTTCCCTGAGCCGCAGCAGTTTCCAAGTGCTCTTGAAAGCAGAAGGAGTTGGCAAGCTGGCTGCTGCCTCCCCATACTGCCGACGTGATGGAGCTGGATTTTGGGAGTGGTGTTGGGGAAGATCATTGGAGCTGCATTCATTAGTTGAAGGGGCTGGATGCTGGGGCAGGAAGGATTTGAGATACGGAAGGAGGACCTGAAAACCCTCTCATGTAGCAGCATAAAGGCGTGGAGGTCAATTCCAAACACAGTGTTCAAGCCTCCTTTCATTTGCACCAGGGAGAATTTGGCAGTCTGAGACTATTTATTCTCCGTGGGCTGAGTCTGCTCATCCCCAGAGGTCTTGGCTTTTCTCCCTGTAGAAAGCCAAGATCTTAAACCATCACAGGCTATTTCTGCAGACATTTCAATGCAAACCCTTGCCCTGCAGAAGCTGGTTTTGTTATCAGCTTAATAAGGCCGAGACTTCAATTCATCCTTGCAATAAACTAGAGAAATGTTGTTGGTCTTGCGTTTTCTAATCAAATAAGGGTTTTTTTTCCTAGAGGAGGCTGCTCACTAGCCCTGAGATAGCCATCCAGCCTGAGCATGTGGAATTGCAGGTACTGCCAGCACCTATTAACCGTACAAATCTTTGCATTGATAACTAAAGGAGAGATTTATGTCTTAAAATGAGATGTACTAGCTCCAGCAACAAAATTGAGCCCGTGGATCATTCCAAATCAGAGTCCCCTGAGGAAGTGAAGGAGGCAATTGGCATTAATTGCCATCTCTGGCATTTTAGCAGCCTGCCAGGAACAATGGACCAGAGGATGGAGTTGCCCTTGGGGGCTCCTGGCCAACAGTCAAGCTATTTTGGCAAGTTATTAGGGAATATTAGTGGAGTTTTCTCAGTTTCATGTTTTGGCACCTTCAAGGAAATAAATCAAAAATCTACTCACACGGCTAAATGCATTTTAAAAAACAGCCTCTTGCTTTTGCATACCAATTGGCTAATAAGCCACAAACTGGATTTTCTCAGACTAATTCCCATACACTTCATTTACTTGCTGCTTTTGATCCAGCAGCCTTCTATCCCTGGCAAGTCCTTGCAGCCATGGGCACAACTTCTCTAAATGCAACATCATGCCATATCTTTCTTAACACCCCAAAATGTCCAGACCTTGTGTATGATCTTCTTCTAACTCAACGTAATTCTCAACCTGGATGTTCACCATGTATTTTCAGAGGAGTAGCTGCTTTTCTGCTTTTATTTGTATGAGTGTACCCTGGACCCCACTTCTTGGGTAGTCTCTGGATAAGCTGTACAAGCTGACAGGGAGATGGGGATGTCTTGTAGTCTGAGCTCTTGTCCCCAAGCCATCAAATCCACCTAAACTACTCCTGACAGCTGCTTGTCCAAACAATTCTTAGATGGAGAATCCACAGCTTCCCTGGGTAACCATTTCCTCGTCAAAGCTAAGCTGTGCTGGTACTCTTCTTAATGTGTCCTGGAGGAAATTATAAGTCATTGTTAAAACTTTGTAGGTGTTTAATCTTCATTATGGGTATTTCCAAGTGACCCAGTGAGATGCAGAGAAACCCTAAAGCTCTGGAGCAAACAAGAAGGATTCAGCCTCTGGTTTGCCTCTAGCTGGCTGGGTTTGCTTGGTTTTGTAAAACCAAAGCTTATTTGCCACGGAATGAAAAGAAATTGTCTCTTGGGAGACTGGAAAAGCTCCAGAGAAGAGCTGCTGCCATGAGAAAAGCTTTGTAAGCTGACCCACGTGGGATGAGGTTAAGGGAAGTGAGCAGGGACAGCCCAGAGCAGGAGATTGCTCATTCCTGCTCTGGGCTATGGCTATAAATAAAGACCAGGATATAAAAAAAAAGGAAAGGAAGAATGAGTTGCCTTATTCTCCTTCATCAATGAGAGAGGACAGCTCTAAAGAGACACAAGAACAATACAGAAAATAACAAGCTGGTTTCCTAGAAATTAAGGCTGAGCTAAAAGCAGCTTAGCCAGATTGGCTGACAGGGGGTACCACAATCTGCTAACACTTGCTTTTACATCTGAGCCCTTCATGTCATTTGGACATGCTCTCAAAGGAGCCAAAAAATTGTGTTTCTGCCCAAATTTTCCCTCTTCTGAGGGAATGCTCCTTCTTTCTCTGTGCATTTTCAAGGAAGGCTGCCGGGCTTAAGTATGAACTGCAAAGAAAGATGAGGCTGCAAAGGAAGAATGAGTTGGAGCAGAAATGTTGTGGCCCCTCTGGGTCTTTGCCAGGTTTTTTCCACCTTGGCAGTATGTTCCCTGTGTGAGCATTGCCAGAGGGCAGAAGGGGTCGGATACAGCCCCGGCCACATCGGGCTCCAGCATCTGTAATGAGCCATCTCTGAAGCTGGGGGCAGAGCAGGCTGCTGCCGTCTGGGCATTAATCAGATGAAATGGGGAGATATCAAGGTAAGTGCTTTTTAGTGCCACATTTTGTTAGATCCCAGGAGCTGACTGCTGCCACGGTGCTTTCCGCTCCCTCCTGAAATGGCAGGAGAAAGGCCTAATGTCTTTCATGATGAAGACATCTGTTATTAGATCCCACATGCTCGATTCAGTGCTTGTGCTTTAAAGGAATTTCTAAGTCACTCTCATTTTTGAGGCTGCGTAGAGACCTTTCCTTAGAAAGCTGTTTAAAATTAGACCCTCAGAGCTTGCCTTGAAAAGGCTGCCCCAAGCCCGCTTGAAGCTCAGAAAGGAGCACATGTGGAGAGGACTGTGAGTGTCACCTGGCAAATGCTCTGGTCACCAAGGAGGAGACACCAATCAGACAGCAACAAATAATAGAATCATAGAATGGTTTGGGTTGGAAGGGACCTTAAAGCTCATCCAGTTCTAAACCCCTGCCACGGGCAGGGACACCTTCCACTAGAGCAGCTTGCTCCAAGCCCTGTCCAATCCGGCCTTGAACTCTTTGAGGGCTCAAGTCTCATCTCCCATCCTTGCTCCTATTTTATGAATGAGGAAAGCAAAAAGAGCAGCCAAAATTATCCTTTCCTTTATCCAAAGTGGCTGACATTTGAGCATTTCAGTCCCAAAAAAGCCCAGCAACTGCCCTGAAACCTTGCTCTTCGCACCCAGGGAGCTGCAGCTGTGTTTTGTGGGATCTTTGCTTGTAAATTCTTGCACCTTTCTGGGAAAAGGTGCCTTTTCTTTTCTTATCATGAGCTGAACGTTTTTTCTGCTATAATAGAAGCTGCAGGTTTCCCGCATTTTGTGGCATTAACTGGACTATAGGGAGAGGAGAAAGTACATTTAATGTTCCAGGTAGATGTCCAAGGAAAATCAAAAGAATCCAATAAATGGAAACTCAAACAGCTCAGCTTTCTTCTTTCCTCTGTAAAGCAATCAGGTTCAGCAAAGGGGAAACAACCTATTTTCTTCATCTTTTTAAAAACAACTGTCTCAGTCTAAGCAAAGCAGCCACAAGGATCCTTATCAAGTACTGTCAGTCATGAACCCCAGCCCCATAGCATGGGTAACTGCCTGGAGGGAGAATATACGGGGGGCAGCTTGTACCCTCTCTCCCTTTCTGGAGTAGTTCTGCCTGGTTTGGTTCATTTTTAAGGTCAATGGATTCATTTAGAGCTGCTGATGAGCCAGGAGTGGCTTTGCAATTGTTGTGGCTGAGTGCAACCAGTTCGCTTGTCACCAGCAAAAAATAAGGGTGCATGTTGGGAATTAAAGAGCCGGAGCTTCATTAATTGGGTCTTAAGCAGGAGGTGGGACGTGCAGGAGAGGTGTTAGGCCAGGCTGGGAGACATCAGCCCTCTGCAGACATGCAGCACAAAACATATGGGTAAGGTGCATCGCCCCAGGCCTCTGCTGACACCTGCTTAGCACACCACCTTTCCTTTAAACAGGAGGCTGTCACACCTGCCTGCTGCCTTGATGTGACATTGCCTGGTTTTTTGCAGCAGGGAATCCTCTCCCAGTTTCTTTCTCACCTCTCCATGTGGTGGGTTTTTATGTTCCCATTCTCCCTTTGGTTTTTAAGAGATAAGCAAGCAGATGCCAGAAGGAAATCAGTACACCACCTCCTTGATGCATTTCCAAGCGCGGCATTTCAAGGCTCAGGCACTAAAGAGACTCTGGTGATCTGTCAGAGGTATCTTCACCCTCATCATTAAACAGTTACTTTGCCTATAGCTCTAAGACAAGTGTCCCATAATGTTTGAGGGGAGGTGATGAACAGTGGTTTGCATACGGTTCAAGTCCACGGCTTTGTGCTAATGGGGGACTGTAGAGTCAGTAGAGTTCCATCTTGCTGATTTTCTCGATTTGGAATTCAATAAAACATTCTGGATCAAATAAATGCCATGGACTCTCCATCAGCAGCAGATGGACAGACGCCATCTTGCTGACATGCAGGTTGCTGGTTGTGTTAGGGATGCCTCAACAGACATTTCTCCTCATCTTCCAACAGCCCCTCACTTGCCATATACATTTATAAAGCGAGATGAAAATAGTTTTATAATGTATTAGACTCAATGAATAATGCACTCGCAAAATGCCTTGGTGCAACCAAGCATGTTTCATCCCATCAATATGATAAATGCAGGTACAGTTGTTTTAATTGCCAAAATCATGTTATAGCGAAAACACATCTGTGTTTAGCCTGGGGGAACATTAATGTTGCCCTCATCTTGACAAACCTGTTCATTCACACGCTACCCATTCATCTGCCTTTAGCTGAAGAGCAGGGAGAAGTGAGCATGGGTTGGGTCCGGCAAAGGTGAAGGCATCTGCAGGTTAGGTCCCTGCTGTTCCAGCCAAAGGTCTGCAAAGCAGAAACTAAAACTGAGAGCTGGGCCCTGCTGTGTGCCCCAACCCATCCATAAGTGTATGGGTGAAGCAAAACCTCATGGAGATGCTCAGAGCTAATGTAATGTGTAACACTGGGTGTGGGATTTAAAGGCTGAAATATGGTTTAAACGTCACCTCAAAGATCACCCCTACAGCTTGACTCTTCATTCCTGCTGCAGCAACACAGAGCGGCTCACCTCCATCTCTACCCGCAATCCTGGGCAATATGTTGGGCATCGGCCCTTTAGCCTGGACCCACAAAATCCAGGGCAAAGGGCCTTGCTGGGTGCCCAGCAGGAGCTGTGGCAGCTCTGCTTCCCATGCTGCTTTATTCCGGCATTTCAGCGGCCAAAATGGGGCACAGGCCAGAGGCAGGAGTAAAATATCTCTGTAATAAACTGAAACATTTGGCTTTTTGAGCTGATGCCAGCTTTTATAACAATTTCCATCTTAAGCTGGCTCAATACATATTTAATGAAATCTTCTATAAAACCTTTAACAGCCCTCAATTCATTTCAAGTGGTAAATGAGTCAGCAGTTTGAAATGATGAGCAGGATTCAGACTCTGCTGTCGTTACTTAAGGAGAAGAAGTGATTCTCTTTTAATGTTTTTTCCTCTAAATAACATTTCTTTTTCTTTTTTCTTTTCCTTTATTCTTGTTCCTTCAGTGATGCTGCTCAATAGAGGTGAGGGCAGGCATGGAGACATGAATCCTCCACACTGGTACCATCCATCTGGTTCTTGCAGGCAGATCTTGGCAGCCCAGATTGATGTATCTGACTGTCCGTCATCCAGTATTTTGGTCAGGTCCACTCTAAATATGCTTCACCCCTCCCTGCCTCAGTTTCCCCATCTGCTTAGTGTTACCAACATCCTGCAAGGCATTTTTGAGAGCTCTGGAGGGAGATCCAGCTCTTAGTGAAGTCCAAATACTTACAACACAGGATGTGAAAGCATTTGGAAGGGGACATCACATCCATCAAGCATAGTCCACCTGAGGAGCAATCACCTGCCCTGTTCTTCCTATTTTCCCTTGGTACCAGACAGCAAAATCCCCTAAAGAGTTCAAGTAGCAAAGAAAGGCAGATACCAGCTGTGTAATCACTGCTGTATGGTACCTGCTCATTTGAATAATGAAATGGCATCTCTGTTAAAGGCAAGGAGACTTCCAAGTTGTCTTGTTCTGCAGCTCACCTATAAAAGCCAAGCAAGCTTTGCAAAACATTTCAATTCTCTTGATCACTGTAATTACTGGACGGGATCCAGCGCTGCTCTCTGGCTCGCGTGTGCCAGCAGGTTAGACAGAGGGGGTGTGCACAAAGCCTTTAAAATAAAGTGAATCATTGCTCACTTTTCTCTTTTAAAGGCTGTTTCAATTTTTAAGGCCTTTTTTTTGTGTGTGTGTTATATTGATTTCCCTCTTATTCCAGCAGCTCACTGCAATACAAAGCAAGCACCTGCCAGTGTGGGGATGTGTCAAGTCGTTTTTGGTTAAGGTGAACTGAGGCTGCAGATGTGTGTCACCAACTGCAGCGTAATATGAAGCCAGGAATCTCCATAGGGAAAAGTGCGTTTAAATTCTGCTTTAAGGTTTCAGCACAGGGGTGATGGTGGCACACAGCCTAATGAGGTTCTCTGGACTGCAGTCAACTGCTGGCTCTGCCACAGGACTGAGTGACCAGGGTCAACTCACCTAAAGCAGTTGGATGGCAGGTTTTCTAGCACCCCCAAGACTACAGTCATTCTGCATTTCCAGTTAACTTTTGCATTTAAATGGCCTGCATTCTGCTGAATTTGTACCAGACACACAACGGGTGGCCCCCGTCCCTTCTAGTTTTATTCTGGCTGGGAACTGGCAGCCCCAGTAGCAGGTTTCTGGGCAAGTTTGTGCAAGGTCTCTGGCTGGGGGGTTATAATGGGAGGTGAAGTGGGCAAGTTAACCACAGCTTAAAGAAGAGATAAGGAGTCAGTTTGAACCCTGGTATCTGCTTATCCTAAATGCCAGGTGAGGAATGGATTTTCCTCACAGGCCTGCACCCGGTGGGTACAGATCAAGTTTTGAGCAGCCGCAGTACGGCGTGGCCAGAGAAGGACAGAAAATCCACTCGCTGCCCGCGAAGTGCTAGAAGTATTTTCTTCCAGGTATACCCTGAAAGAGTGATATTTCTAGCCAAGGTGAAGAGGTATTCCTGTTAAAGTGTTAGACCCGGGTGGGATTGCCTCTGAAACCCACTGTACACTTTTAATAACTGTTCCTGAAAAAGGCTGAACTGGCCCTGAAACAGCTGCTGGAAACATCAACTTCATTGTCCTTGAAAAGGGAGAGCAATCTCGGGAGGAGTAAGGAGCAGAGCTGAGCTCCTTCAGCCTACCTAACTAAAGACTGCGAGGGGACCTGGCTGCTCTCTATAAATATGTCAGAGAGGAAAACACAAGGGGAGGAAATACTGGTTGAAGTTAAAGGCCTTCATTAAAAAACTGCTAAATTCAGGCTGGGAGACAAAGGAAAGATCTTAACCGGCAAAGCAATTTGTTTCAGAACAAGCTGAACTGCTTCGAAGATTAAACTTGGAATGATGTGAGACCAAACCTAACCCTGCAGCCAGCATGGTGGTGGCTGCAGATAGCTCTTGCTGAAGGGCGCTGGGTGAAGACCAGGGGTCATAGGAGCCCACAGTACGGGTTGCAAAGTACTCAAAGGAGCAAAACAGAGGAACAACCCAAAGCACAACAGGAAAACAGGAAAGATAACAGATTGAGATGAGCTCTTAGGCAGAAGCTCTTCCCTGTGAGGGTGCTGAGGCGCTGGCACAGGGTGCCCAGAGAAGCTGTGGCTGCCCCATCCCTGGAAGTGTTCCAAGCCAAGCTGGACCAGGCTTGGAGTAAACTGCTCTAGTGGAAGGTGTCCCTGCTCATGGCAGGGGGTTGGAACTAGGTGAGCTTAAGGTCCCTTCCATCCCAAACCAGTCTGAAATACTGTGATTCTACGGCACCTTTCAATCCAGACTGCTGTGGTTTTTAAAGCTAGATTTTTAGCAGATGTTTCCTGAGCGCATGCTGCTAATGAGAGCTGGAGATGCTAAATGCAGGGGCTGTGCTTTAAATTGTTAATCCCGCTCCAAATCCATCAGCGAGGAGCACATCTGCCAAAACCAGTTGACTCCCAACTGATCCCATCTATCTTTCATGTGACTCCAGTGAAGGCAGCCTCGGTGGCCACAGTGCCGGGGTGGGACCTGTCATTTCTCCTCAGCCTGCAGGAGAGCCAGTGAGGAGTTTGTTAAACAAAACACATCGCAAGCTGTTATCTTCTACACACATCACCCAGATTAAATGGCACTTAATGGAATAATGAACCACAGGGAGAAACATACAAGGAAACGTCATTAAATCTTGTTAAAAATGAATAAAATTCTGAATCGATTCCCGTTAGTGAATGCAGTGGTATTTCACATATCTTTAGGAGCTTTATTATGCATTCATGCATAATCTGATATAATGATGGCTATTTTCCCCAAAACTCCTTTCTTCCTAATAAAAATGAGCAGGACGAAGGATCCAGTACTTTACTCTCACATGCCTTTTTTTTAAGCATTATATGAAATATTTAAGCAATGTCTTTTGCTTCTCATGGCCATGCCCTTATTGTGTCAAGTCAAATTAGTTAAGTATACAAATGAGAGTAAACAAAGGTGACAGATAAATGAAACACATGGTTACCAAAGTGTCAAAGGCCCCTTATGTATGGTCCATCCATAGGTTCCTCCATGCGCTCCTCCTATGCAACCCTGTAAGAAGATGGGAGGAAGAAGCTCCAAGCTTCAACCAAACAAGTTCCTCAAAAGACCAGATGTGTTTGCCTCCCCCCTCTTCCTTTTCCTCTCTCCCTGCCTTGCTCACTTTATGCTCTCATTAAACACTGAGTGTACACGAAGTAGAGCCAAGCAAACAGTAGAAAACAAATCTTGAATATTCATATTTTATAACATTTGGAAAACACCAAGATGAAGAAGTTCCTGCAAGGTTTGGGCCTCCTGCTAAGAGCTGGAAGAGCATAGCACAGGAACGGTATGAACTTTGAGTGTGGTTAGCAAGATGCAAGGGCTGCATGAAGTAACCTAGAAGAATTTGGACTGCAAATTCATCAGTATAAGGACCAGATAGACAAGTTTGTGCAGGGCTCAGCACTTCTGCACTGTGATCTCAGCAAAGATATTTGTCTTAAATCCAAAGTCTACAAGAGGCTTTAATGCATACTTTTTCCCCTATTTGTAGTCCCTGTTGTGGGACATGACTGTGTTCTGCAAGATATTGGACAAGCTCATTACAAAAGGTGACTGAGACAAAAAAAACCCCACCAATAAATGGATATATGCAGACAGATGGAAGAGCAAAAAGTAGCAAGGAGGCAATATTGGTCAGCATGTTAAACAGGAGTCGAGGCATGATAGACAGCGAGACACCAGCTGCTTAGCTGTTTTCAGGGTTTTAATAATAATAACAGGCTTGTTTTGCATAAACTGGCTGTGTGCATAATTCATAGATGTAATAAGCTGATCATTAGGAAAAGTCTCAGCTCGCCTCCTAGCTGCATGTGGTCAGACTGAGGTATTCAGTCTGGATCACGGCAGAGGAGAGCCATTAAGGAGGCATGTGAAAGAGGATAATTTATTCTAATTCAAGAGACAGCTTGAGCTTGACCCTTTTGTGTTCACTCACCTTGAACAGAGCCAGCTGAGCTTCGCTAGCAAGAGTTCTCCCTGAAAACACACTTTTCCGTCAAATCTTCCCTTCCAGGAGCGCTTCAAAACCTCTCCTTGATTGCAAAATTCCAGGTTTGTGTTGGGCCACTTAGGTTTTAGCAAGCACGCCCCTTTGCTTCAAATTCAAGCTTGGCTTGGTTTGGAGCCCAGTTGCAAATGAAGGATCCCAGCTTTGCTGCTCTTGAAATGGTGGACAAAGCAGCACTGATAAACGTTGATCTATCCACAGCGGTACTGGGAGAAGCTTCAGAGAGCCAAGGGATCTTTAGCAAAGGCATGATGAGAGCTGAATGTAAATTAGAAGTGTTCAGATACAAATTAAACAGCAAGGGTAATTAAGCCCTGGCTTTGGTAACTGAAGGAGGTGGTGAAGCCTTCACTACTTCAAGGTGCTCAATCGAGGCACTGAGTTTTCCTAGAAGTTGTTTTATTTGGGGTAGTTTATTAGACTCAGAGCAGCACTCAGCAGAGGAAAACCTCTTGAGAGTCAAGCTACCTGATTTTATTTCCTCCCAGCCTTTAAACTGTGACTTTCTGACTTCTTCGTTTTATATTTATGGTGCAGAAACATCAAAAGGCCACGGCTCGGTCAGTGGGAATTGTGTGACTGTGAATTGTAGATTCCATAATCACATTTTTGCCTCAAATTGATCCTCAGACCGTGAAGAAATTTGCAGGAAATTTCGAACGAGGAATATGGTGGGGACTTTTTCAATCTGTTTGCAGATAATTTGCAAACAGAAAACCTTGGCAACATTGGCTGAATACGTAATTAATGCTGTGATTTATGTGCCCGGCTATAATTTCTGCCAGCCTCCCTCCTCCATGTTAAACAATTTGGGAAAGGAATGCCTTGTTTTTCTTCATGCTGCATTTTGCTGGTCCTGCTCCCTCTCATCCTGTGGTCTGAGATATCCATGTGTGGAAGGGATATCTTTTTCCAGGGGGAAATAAAAGGTGGATATAATTTCTTTCCTGATGGATGTGGACAGAGAAGACATCTGGTTCTCCGAGTGGGCCTTTAAGTGTATTACCCTTCTTTCCTGCCACAGACAGTGGCTAAAGTTGCTCAACACCTCTGAGTAGCAAAGATGCAAGTTGATTTGTATGTCATGTAGACGGAGCAAGGTACTTCTAGCAGTGCATGAATATAGTGGTATTTCCATTGCAGATAAGCTTCCAAGCTGCATTCTCCCTCAAAACACCTACATTTAAACCACTAAATCCCCAAACTCCTTTTCTTCCTATCTTTTGGGTTTGGATAGGGAGGATAGGTATTTGGCAATGCTCAGGAAATGCAGGGAGGAGGCATACCAGGGAAATAAGGACAGATCTGCCTCTTTCCCCGAATTTTTGTAGGAATCCAATGCATGCCTGAAGATCGGAGGAGTTTCTATTGGTTTTCTATCAGGCCAAAGGTGCCTTCAATGTCTCAAGGTTATTGTCACAAAGTCTTTAGCCTGCTGGAAGGTTTGGAGCCAGTATCTGCAATTCTGGGCATCTCTCCTTCCCTGGAAACATCCCTGAGAAGATTGGGACCAATATTATAACATCTGGCTGCAGCTGCTTGAAGAAAAGTGAATTCTTATTTTTCAGTGGAAAACCCCCACATTTCTGAAGAAAGGGAAGGAGGGGGAAAGGAAAAGAGCCTTTTTTCCCCAGCCACTTCTTCCTGGTAGCACCAGAGTATGACTGATAGAAAGAGATCCAGTCTTGATATGAAGGCATCAAGTAATGGAGAGCCTACTACACCTCCTGATAAGACTTTACTTAGCCAGTCATCTAATGCATGTGTATTCATTCTTCTTCTACCTTAAAACAGGGACAATTATAGCTCCTGTTTCTCACAGAGCTGTTGTGAGCCTGAAGTTATTAGGGTCTGTAATCTCAGAGCCATTACAATCTTTTGCTTTTCCACCTCATGAAAGTGTTCTGCTCTCTATAGCACAGCAAATGCTGTTGTCTCCAAAGCATCCTTATATTCAGGTGAAAACAGAGATGTCCAGCTACAGAGGGGGTGCCAGGAATTGGGGCAGCCAAGCACAACCAGGCCAATTTATGCAAACCGGCATGTCATGATTTTACTTAATATTCCAGAAATCCTTTCTTTTGCACAGACCTTTTCATAAGACAATCCCAAATTGCTTCATTTCTGGGTTTTCAGATGGAAAACCTGTGACTGCAGACACAATGGGGTCCTCTCCTGCAAAGACACTGATGCCACTGGCTTTCAATGGACCGTCTGATGAGAAAAGTCATCTCCAGACTGAAAACTGCAGTGTGGAGACATGTGCTCTCCCATCACACCTCTGTCCCCATCACATCCCATCTTTGTTGAACATGTACCTAAAATAAGTCAACGCAAGGAATGTAAATCCCTGTGATGAATCTCAGCCCTTTAACAAAGAAGCAGCAGGCAGACCCAAAATTCTGCATCCCTCCCCAAAAGAAAATGCTTTGATAGTGAAATAAATCCCTGGGGGCATGTTATCTGTTCTAAAGTTTACGGGGAAAATCCTGGGATGATGCCATTTGTCTGTCAAATGAGAGCGAAAAGGAATAAATATCCTGAGAGCGAAAACTATTATCCTTTCAGAAAGTGACACCAGAGCTGTGATTTACTCCATGCGTGGGTACTGAGCCCCAGCAGCCGGGATTAAGGTGAGATAATCCTGAGAAATACCTTTAAAAGAAGGGGGGAAAAGATCCTAATAAAGAACCATCTCCACTTTGGAGCTATTGCTCTGTAGTCGTGGGATGCTGGTGATGTTTCACAAATAACATTTGCTGTTCCCCAGTGGGAGGTATTCATAAGGAAGAGCAAAGAAGGTGAAATATCCCTAACACCCCCAGGCTGCATCCTCATGATGCTGGGGGGTGATCTTGTTTTGTTTCATTGTGACCAAAAAGGATGTTTTCAAAGCACAAACCTCCTTGGCCAAGTTTCCAAAGGGCCTGATGGACATCAGGGACCCAATCGGTCCCCTGTGACTCAGTTTCTCTCTTTGAAAATGAAGAATATATTCCTCTTTTAGGGCTAGTGAATGTGGGGGAGTGGAAAGCAGCCAAGTGGGTGGCATGGGCAGGGTACAGCTTGAGGCTTGGCTGGTGGTGAGTCTCCTCTCTCCCCTGCGAGGCAGCTCGTCCTGTATTCGCTGTACGTTTAATTATGCATCATTTCCTGTTCTCATTAGAGACCTTCAAACAGCCTTGAAAATATCCTCATTCAGGGCTTATTTTGTCCTCGTTAAATTTTTATCTCAGCTAAAGAAGGGAGATAAAGGCATTAAACCTGATGCAGAAGCACATGAATGAGAGGCAGGAAAGATCGCAGGAACCACTGTCTATCTGCTCACCCTGGCCGTGCAAATACACCCCTTCAGCTTAGTAGCAAAAACCATAATGGTGTTAATCTGTTTGGAAAGCCAAGGTGCATGAAAACAATGTTTTCAAGCTGTATCTCAGTGCCTCTGTTCATTAAAACTCTTGGGAAGGACTTTAAAGGAGAAAGAGATTTTATTACTATTTACATTTCTTATTATGCCCATTGTCCTTTGAGCCTTTTTCCCCTCCTAGCTGCCCTCTTTTGCTTGAAATCTTGGCATTTTGGGGCTCAAGTGAACCAGTTAGCAGCTGTGATTTAGCTTGGGCCATTTGGAGGCTCTTCACTCGTTTCTGGCAGCTGGTTGGGTTCTGCCATGAGCTGCCCTTCCCCTCTCTGCTCCTGCTCCCCAAATGCCCTCCAAAGAGAGTCAAGGAAAGGGGAACAACAATGACTTTGCAATTGATTGGCCTGGAAAACTAAAGGAGAACCTGGAAAACCTGCTTTTGGGTTGTATTTCAACCCCAAACACATCAAGAATATCTCCCTCGCTCCCTACATGCTTGGCCTGCTCTGTG
This sequence comes from Myiopsitta monachus, assembly GCA_017639245.1. Lineage (NCBI taxonomy): Eukaryota > Metazoa > Chordata > Aves > Psittaciformes > Psittacidae > Myiopsitta > Myiopsitta monachus. Next base: position 3,938,631 of record CM029935.1, on the reverse strand, counting down.
CTTTCTCCTTGCACTCCTCATCACCTCTGCTCTTTCAGAAAGAGAAGATTGAGGCTCCCTTTCACTAAATTCATAACTATTTGTTTGCAATTTCCCCCAAGGGAATGTTATTAGCAGCAACTTAGTGTCTGATGGATGGCTGTGTTGCTGAGGCTCTGTTTTGCATCAAAGCTTCTGAAGATACATCATTTAAATTCACGTGGGCAAGCATGTATTAAATAAATGCCAAGAGAAATATTTATTACAGGGGGGAAATTGGGCTGCAGCTTTGTATGTACGTGTATTTATAGTGATTTAATAATCAATTATTGCATTGGCACTCAATATGCACCGTATTAAATCTGTGCAGGAGGTCATTTTGAGAGCTTTCATTTTAAAAGGTGATTTTAATTCTCTTCTCTAATAGTTCTTTTGTTTCTCTGCTGGCTTCCCATGAGCTGTACTAGCTAGGAACGGTGTACCCTAGATGGACAGTGGCGAGGAGGCTTGTGGCTCTGTGTTAATGGAGTCGTGAATTGATTTTATTCTCTGGTCTTTATTCACTTCCCTCCCCCCTCCCCCAAGCTTTTTTTTCCCCCTCTTGTAAGGGATAATTCATTTCATGATTGCAAATAGATCACTGTAAACTTAGCGTAATGGAGCAGTAATTACCTAAGAAGTGATGGATTTGGGTGGATTTTGTAGGCTAAACGAGCTGAGATGTACAGTACGGAGTAGGAGCAACTATTTTGAAGTTGATCAATGAAATGCTGCCAGTTTTCTGCTTATTTCTCTTATAACCAGCTGCCAGCTTAACCTTTAAGGGGGAGTAAGAGCCCCTTAGGTCTCCCTCACAGCTCGTTTTATTAACACCTTTGGAAACAGAGCCATCTGAGACAGTAACTCTGCAAACATTGCACTTCATATTGCCAGAGTATCTACAAGCCCATCATTTCCAGGACTTCATTTAACCCATTATTTATTAGTCAGGTCCCTCTTTCCCAGGGAGGTAAGAGGTATCTCTGCAAGGCAAGGGTCATATCTTGCCCTTGTGGCTTTGGGCATCGCTTAGATTGTGAACTAATCACAGAAGCAGCCTTTTTGGGGACCTGTTTGCAAACTTCGGCTCTGGTGGAGCAGGATTCCTGTGTTATTGGCAGGGATGCAGCTGTGTGCAGCATTCCTGTGCATCCCGGGCAGGGGAAAGCAGGCTTGCGATCCCCAGAATTCAGGGATGCAGTTAGGCCACCTGGCAAACGATTGCTCTTAGGACAAGCCACTAGTGGGAGCCGTGGTCCCACACAACCCCCAGCAGACCCTACACTCGCTGTCCAACGATAGAAGCGGTTTTGCATCTCTGCAGGATCTGCTTGAGCTTTCACCTACCTTAGAGGTTGGACAATGCCTTTCCATTGCTTCTGGCAACCATTTTTTTCCATTTAAAGCTGAGAAATCTTGCATTCCAAACCCCCCATAGAAAGTGGGAGGATAAATGGAGGAGCATTGGTAAGCTGGGAGGATGGAAACGTCCCCTCTGCCCTTCCCCCTGCAATGGAGATGCCCATAGCACCAACTGAGAGGACTTACTTATCCGGCCCTGGAATAAGGACAAAGTTTTCTACTCCTACATGGTTGTTTGGGAGATGGAGGGAGATGAAAGACACAGCCAAGCCTGTAACAGATCTTCATTTGCTTCCAGGATGGAGGCAGCTTTCAGGAGCCTCTCTGAAACACTCTATCAAACCATCTCCTTTGTAGTTTTGCTGTAGCAACAACCATTCTCCCCCTCTCCTCTTCCATTCTGTTGCTTCTCCTGTGGGGAAGTAGCTCATTGGCTCAAATAACTGCTTTTCATGGGTGTATTTTGGGGGTTCATAGCTCACTTACTGCCCAAACACATCAGCTGAGAATGCAGCACAAGAATCCTGCTGGGATCAGTAGCAAGAGAGGGTGAAACACAAAGAGGATGCCTTCCAGACCAATGCATCCAAATCACAGCTGAACAAGCAGCTTCACGTTGTTTGTTCAGACCTTACTGAGTGGCCTTGAGGAGAAAATGATATCTTATTAGGGACTCTAATAATGTTCCAGATCATCCTCCGTACAGAGCAGATCTGAAGGATTAGCAAAACAAATGAAGTAATGGCTTTCCTGTGAAATTAAAATTTTGTAAGATAATCCAAAGAGGAAATAGAAATTTAATTTCAATTACACATTAAACTTTCTCAGCTCAGTTTTGGGTCAGGTTTTTAACTCCATGGGGAATTTATAACAGCGTTGGGCCAGAATAGCCTCAAACCCTTCAGCCTGCTCCCAGATCATGCTGTCCCACTGATGCTCCCCTGTGCACCACCTGGTGTGCTTGCAAACATGCACGACAGCCCCTAAATCTGTCTTTTCCCAATTAAATTCCAGGCTATAAAGAGTGAGCATGCTGCATGGGTGAGATATTTTGTCCTGTGTAACAACTGGATGAATAATTGAAATTCCTTGCATTGCTCTTAGCTCAGGACTCCTGGACAGATAAGTGTTTGACAGGTGGACTATCTTTTTTCCTTACTGCATCAGGGACCAGAGCAGCATCAGGAAGGTCTTGGGCTTAAATTAGTACAGGGGTTTCTTTCTGATTTGATTTTGAAAGGTTCCATTTTGTGTTTGAACAAGCTGAGCTCATGGCAATGCTATCAGCTCCAAATGGGTTACTGGGGAGAAAACCATCCTGGCAAGTGCATTCCGCATTTTAAGCAAGACTTATTTATTGTTAAAACAGAGTTCAGTCAGCACCTTTGCTTTTCCCTGTAAAGAGAAGGATGCAACACACAACAGCAACCTTGAGGATCTATAGGGATGAATAGGGCAAGTCTGTACCACCAAGTCCCCAATAAACTGCTTTCCAGAGCTCCATCATAAAAGCGTTGGGATGCTGCTCTAAAATGAGGGTGAAGTCAGTTTCAGGAATCACCCTAAGGGGACAGTGGTGACAAAGCCACCCTTGCTGTCACTGAATGGTTAATCTCCATGTGAGATTTGACGGGGAGAAACCCTCAGCAGAGATTTTATTCCACCTCCAAGTAGCTCTTAGGATCTACTAATGTCCAGGAAGGAAAAAAACCCCATAAATAGACTAAAATTGGGTAATTCATTAGCAGCCATAATGTAGTGTGTGTCACATCTGGTTAGGCACCACAGTACATATCATATGCCTCAAAAGCAAGGAAATGAGAGGTTAACGCATTTCCTTGGCTTTGTGAGCTGTCTACCAACTGTGCTCTTATCTTAATTGATACAGCATCAGCCTTTCTCTGCACTCCTCCAACAACAAGTCCGGCTTTTTGTGCTCTCCAGTTATTAAAGACTCTACTCTGGATCATAGAAGTAACAGACAGGCTTGCTGAGGATGTGAGTGTCTTCATGCAAAGCCCTAAACCTTCTTCTTTTCCAGTTTCTCAGGGCACAGGAGTCATTTAATTCTTTCAGTATTTGAACACTTTGCTTTTGGGCTCTGGAGCAGAGTAGGATCCAACTCCATCCCCTCCCTATGTGTTGAGGAAGAAATCACAAAGGCAGACGGTTTCCCATCCCAGATGGGATCGTGTCCTGGCCATCTGGTGGCTGTGGGCAGGTAGCATATGAAGCTCACAAAGTGGCTGTGTGAAATATCATGGTCTCAGCACTTTTCTTCCACCTTGGAGAGATAATCCCACCCCCCCCCCCCAACCAGTGTTACTGGGACATACCCAATGAGCTGAGGCTCACACCGAGGTCACACATACATCTGGCTGTGGGAAGAGGATGAAGAGGAGATGATGCCCTTTGTTTGAAGCTTCCATTAAGATATGAAGGCAGGGGACCAGGCTTTCCATTGAGGCTGCATACACGCTTTTTGTACCTGAAATTAACCACTGGTTCCTAAAATACTTTGTGTAGGTTATGTCCATCTTCTCCACAGCAAAATCCCTCAGGACTGAGATTATTCCTTACAAAATAATCAAGCTTCCAGCACTTTAAGCCACCAATACCAGCTTTCTCCCAAAGCTCTCCATGCCTCCAAGAATAAACCAAGTTCCTTCTTTATTTGTATTTATTCTTTAGATATTGCCATTGGAGTGGGGAGGATTTGAGGTGCAAACCTGCTGTGTAAGCTGGTGTTTATTTTGTTTCTCTGCTTTTCTCCACCAAAGGGCATTTTCTAGCCTCTGGATTGACGGCTGCATCGCCTGCAAGGCAGAGTAACCAGGTTTGCAGACAAAGGAGACCAACAGCTTGGTAATGATAGCAAGGTAAATAAATAAAAGTGTGGATCTGCACGCTGATAAATCTCTTACCAGAGACTCTGAATAAGAAAGGAAAAGGGAAAATATATTGTTTTTCAGCAATAAAACTTGAAAAGCACTGTGGCAAATTTCTTGGGGCACAGCCATGTCAGCTCTCTGCCACGATGGAAAGACAAGCCAGAGCCCCAGATCATTTGCAGTTTTGGGAGGACATGCCCCATATCCTTGCATGTGGGAGAAAGTAAAGTGAATTTCTCCCCAGCCTGACTCAGATGAGCTTTTGGTGACACCCAGGAGCTGATGTGTGGCAAACAGCACATGGTGAAGGTGCTGAGTTAGCAAGGCGGATGCTCTGCTTATTCATCATCCAGATCCCATGGGATCCCTCACAAGCAGCTTTGGGTTTGATGCCCTTAGCCAAGGAGCTCAGGTAGATCAGAATATATATACATGCAGGATTGCAAAGAAATAAACCAGAAGGATTTCCATCAGCCATGATCTATGCATGGGGCATCCGGATGGGGAAAAGCCTGTGTCTGATGGGGAATGGCATTAGCAACATTTACCAGAACTACATCCCAAAATAGTCTCATTACTCCTCAATATGCCATGTCAGCACCCGGCAGTGGAAGCAGTCCGCACTGATGCCTTCAGACTTCAGCAGAGCCATAATGGGAAACAAATTGTGCGAGACTCCTGGGTGATGCAGTGATGGCAATCTGCATTTGTGCTCTCAAGCGAGCCAGGCTTGAGCTTGGGAATTCAATAACTACCAGGTAGACTTAATTCTCCAAGAGCATCTTTTCGGTGATGGACAAGATTGACAGCTGTCAATGGATCTGACAGCTTGCTGTGCTCCATCCCCAGCAGGAATGGAGATGGAGAAGGGGAACCGATGGCTCTTGTGAGTCTAAGCGAGTAAAAATCAGTGCAAGGGACAACTGCCCCTGGAGCAGCCCAGGAAAGGAAGCAATTCCCTATGGTTATATATATGCAAGGAGGTGTGCAAGTCTCTTAAGTTCTGCCAGAAGGGGGAAAGCCCCCACTAAACCTGAAAAAAACCCACCACAAATAGCGCGTGTTTGAGATATTCCCACAGGCAGCCCTATGTGCCAACCTGCTTTCCCCCATACTTCTTATGTGTGTGTGTGGCATAAACAGCAGTTTGAGCTGTCTAGGAGATGTCAGGAGCAATCCACAGGTTGGCTTCTTGAATCATGAAGCCGTTTTAAGCCATTACATATCTCTACCGCTTTGGAGGATGGTTATTATTCACCACCATCTCTCCAGCCCCTTCGTGGTTCCTGTTTCCAAGCTTATTCCTGCCACAGCCACCAACCCTGCTTTTTAATAAAATCTGGACTCCTCTATGACCCAAGGATCAAGGGATTTAAGGCAAAACCTACCAATTTTCACATTACTTAGACCCCAAGAACCATCAGTGCTTCAGCTTGGGGCTTTTCCCACCTAAAGTTGATTAAAACGAAAGCTGGAGAGCTGGAAATGAGCCTTAGGAAACACTGTTCTGAACTTCTTGCAGGAGTAAAAGGGGAAAATGGCAATGAATTGCTATTAATGCACATCATGTAGTCCCTGGAATTGCTGCTGACCGGAGTCATACACTCATATAGTCATCGAGGAGTCCATTTTTACATCACTGCAGACAGGGAGATGGATATATGGACCATTATATGTTTCCAGCTGGAGAAGAGTGGCTTTAACTGAGGCCTTTGGGCTGGCTCCTTCTCCTTTTTTAACTCTCTTATCACTTCTTGCTTTCATCAGGCAGTATAGTCAGTCCGGTTCTTGCCTCCTTGGCCATCATCACCTTTCCAGGGATGCAGGAATTTGAGAAAGGGCCCAAATCCTTCAGTGATGCTCTTTGAACTCACACACCAGCCTCTGCATCTCCAAGTCACTCAAAAGAATATCTATAGCACCAAATCCACATTTTCCTCCTCCCTATGGCCCTGGGGTTTGACCTCATCTTTTCTTCTGGCCAGTGGAATTCTGGTGTTTTCTGGATGCTGTGAACAAGATCTTGCCTCATTTTGGCTTAAAAAACCCCTTTTTCTGGCAGTGCAGCCCCTCGCTCTGCAGAGTGATGCTGTCGTGTGTGAATATTTGCACTGGAGACAGTGTAAGCATTTGCTTTTTACATAAAGGCAAAGGTTTTTTGGAGGAGAAGTATTTAATTTTAATTAGTGGCCACGATTGCTCTTTCTCATCTTTTGCCTCAGTAATCCTCCCCTCACATTAAAATTCAACTTTTGTAATTGGAAATCAGAAAACCTACCACTGATTCACATGAAGCAGCAGCCTGTATTTGGAACCCAAGACACTGCGCATCCCTTTGGGAAGAAATCTGGGATACAGGTGGCTTCACCCATCCCTTCTGCCTTTTGGTGCTTGGGTCTGGAGACCTCCCTGCACCTTGGTGCTAAAATACATGGTGCTTAATTGAGTTATCCAAACTCTTCTCCCCTTTCCACCGGGATGGACTTCACCCGAGGTTTTGAACCGCAACAAATTGCCTCTTTTCCTGGTTAGATCTCCCCAGGGCAAAGTTCTGCAGCAAATTAGGTATTAACATCTGTACAGCTCTGTTACCCACCATGCCAATCACAGCTCCATAATTGCCCGCAATGTCTTCCCTGAAGGATGCCTGCTTGTATGTTTAATAAAACAACCAAAACGGGTCTCAGATTTCCTTGCTTGTATGAAAAATTCATTGCTGCAGTTCCTAGTAAGTGTTGATCAGTCGTACGGCTGCCACCGGCTGTGAGAGGAAATCCTGAGCCCAAGGAGATGCTGGCAGCACAACAGTGTTGAAGGGCCCCTCTCCCAGTGCATCCCGAAGAGATGCACAAAAGGGATTCAAGAGGGAAACTGAGGTAGGGAAATGACAAGCGAAGGATTTGGGGTGAAAAACAGAGGGAAAAGGGTTTCCCTCTCCACAGTATGGGATTGGTGCACATTGAATTCACCAAGTCCAAGTGAATTTTAGCTCACCCTCACGCAGAGGCTGTGGGACCAGCTGGAGCTTCCCAAGCTCCTCGGTGACTCGAGAGCTGCCGGCAAGCGATTCCAAGCTCGCCTGCTAAAATATGCGCCCGAAAATGTAGTGTAAATTGTATATTTGATTGTAAAAATTGCAGTTCATGCTGTGTTGCTTAGTGACATAAATCATCCAGTGGTAGGGCAGAATACTAATGCTCGACTTGTGTAAGGAGCTGACACGGAGCAGCCTAGGTAAGGATTTATCTACCAACCAAATGTTGTTCCCATGAGAGTGGCACAAGCAGTTCTGCATAACAAACACATTCCTTGGCTCCAGGATAGACACATGGACAAAATGGGAAATGGACAGAGGGATACGCATCCCCCCGCTTCTTCATGGTAAGCTCTCTGAAGAGGCTGGTGAAGAGGAGAGGAGGAGGGCAAGATTTCTGCCTGAGCTTGTGTTGATAAACATAAGCACTCAAACACACCAGGTCAGAGCAGTGTTGGTCTGTCATCATGACTAGCTGAAATCTGGAAGGAAGGGGAAGATTCAGAGGAAAGTTTCCCTTCAATTTGGGAACATTATGGAGCTTTTTGTCCAAAATAAGTTTTGCAGATTGAGTATCACAAGCTCCGCTTTTTTGGGGGGGGAAACTGAGGCACTGGAAGGAAAGGTCCAATAGCTCAGGTTGGCTTTGAATGTGGATGAACATCCAGGAGGTGATGCTCAGAGTTGTACCGCTCCCATTTTGGGGGCTTGGTAATTACCCATATTGTTTTAAACTGAAAGCGGATATATCCAGATTAGACCTTAGGAAGAAGTTCTTCCCTGTGAGGGTGCTGAGGTGCTGGTACAGGTTGCCCAGAGAAACTGTGGCTGCCCCATCCCTGTCAGTATTCAAGGCCAGGTTGGACGAGGCTTGGAGCAAGCTGCTCTAGTGGAAGGTGTCCTTGTCCGTGGCAGGGGTTGGAACTGGATGAGCTTTAAGGTCCCTTCCAACACAAATCACTCTATGATTCCGTTGAGCAATTTAAACCACATTGTCATCCCATGTCAGCACCTGCTGTTGGATGGGATGAAGCCACCCTGAGCCCCATCCTAACATCTGGAACCTCCCGAACGATACAGAAATCCCTGGGGATGCATCCAACACTACGTGCTCTGTGAAAAGGCACTCAGCTCTTTGAAATCACCCTCTCTCGTCTTCGAAGTTGAGCAGACAGTTGGAATGTTGGGAGAAGAAATGCGTTTAATAGTAATTAGAGATGTTAATAATTGAACAGATGATGAACCGGGGCGCGGAGAGATTAAAGCTGAGATTTGCCGAAGGGGTTTAGATGCACAAGCCCAATTAAGAAGAACAAGAGGAATTAGAATATATTGAGGCTGAGTTCCCAAATCCCTTAATTTTGGCAATAGTTGGAGAGGGAAATGAGTTCTGTCCATTCTCTGCTCTGTCCTAATGCTGGATTGGGTCCTTTGAAGCTCCCACAGTAGTCATTGAAGTGTGGATCCATGGGACAAAGCAGTTAGAAGAGCTCAGCAGGACCACATGCAAGATGGGCTGTGACGACCAATGGTCACCCAGTATCTGAGGAATGCTCTTGGCTCCCTGGGTGATGCTCCCATTGACTCATTTAGTCAGCAGTTACCTGCTCCTCCTGCCAAACCATAGCTTTGCGCAGCCTCCCTGGGCACAGCATCTCCACAGCCCCTTCTTCCCAACAAGCTCTTATCTTCCTGTAGCTCCTTCCTCAGGCGTTGCAAATACCACAATCTCTCTTTTCCCAAGTGCTCCAGAGGCGAAACTGGGCATTTAATTTTCAAATAAACCCCTGGATTTTTCCCCCCTCCTTTTCCCCTGCTGCTGCCAAAGTGATTGTAATAATAATAATTAATCATAAGCAGGCCTTGCTCTTTTGAATGGGGCAATATTGATACAAGTTGTCAAGCTCTATCATGCTTTACAGACATTAACTAATTAATCCTCAGAATAACAAAAGGTGCTTATTAACACCCGAATTGTGATGAGCTGGGCAACATCCCTGGGATAAAACCCTTCCTTCCTACCAACAAAGGGGTGGTTTAGGTTTGGGAGTTCTGGGAGCATCTCAGAGGGACCAGCATCACCTCATGCTGTGGGTTGGACGTGCTTAAAATGAAATAGGTCAAAAAGCAGAGGGGAGCAGGAGACTTGGAGCATAGTACCTTTATTTTTGAGGGGTCCCTTTCCATCACAGAGCTGCTCCTTAAATGATTAATAGTTTATTCTGCTTTTACCTCTTCCCTTTAATTTACTGACTTGTTCAGGGCTTTTTTTTTTCCTCTTTCTCAGCTAGAACAATGGGAGGGTTTTGAAGCTGGCAATGTAATAACGCCAGCTTCTTCAGTTTCCCTATTATGATTCCTCATTATAAAGTTATTTCCCCACGATTTGAAATATAAATGATGCCTTTGATGTCTGCATATTTCAAATTGCTCTTTTTAACTTCCTCCCTTTAATTTTTTTCCCAAAAAGATGCTCTTCCCCCCCCCTTTCCCAACCACCACCACCGCTTAACTCAACCCCACCGCTCCAATGCGGCGTTGTAAACACGGCTTGGGCAGAATAAATAAAATGCCTCGAATTGCAAGATTTTGCTTTGAACAAATGGGATAATTGGGGCAGCTGGAAAAAAAAAAAGAAAAAGGAAAAGAAAAAAGAAACAGCCTTGAGTGCATTTCTTTTATTATTTTTTTGGTTAAAGAAGGGGAAATAAAGCCCGAGCCTCCCTGCTTTTGAGCTTTTATCAATGGGCTGTAAGCCCATCTGGGTGAGGAGCACTGTCAGATGTCCCTCTGAGCTGTGTCCCTGCCATCGTCTCTGGCTCCTTTTCCCCTCCACTTTGTGGGGTGGGATGGGGGTGCTGCAATGTGTTAACATCAGGGAAGTGCACACTATAGATAAGCCTCTGCCAATTTTGCTCTAAACTCACTTAATTAGAACCCAGAGACTCCTGATGCAGGGGTGATGCCAATTCCTGCTGTGATTTCTTATGCTTGCACATTCTTCAGCCTTTGCTTGAGCATATTCCATAGGGAATCAGGGACATGTCGATATGTGGGTATATAGGAGACGCATTTTCTCACCTGCATCCCTGGAAGGAGAAGCACCCCGTCTCCACTAAAGCTTTTTCTTGGCAGAGGCAGTGTTTGCAGGCAGGAGGGAGCTGTGAGCGCCAGGCTCTGCCTGCCTGATGCTGGTGATAAAAATCCTCGCTGCCGTGAGTTTAATTAAACCTTATTGTTTTATTTACATGGCAGGGGCCCACCCTTTGCTTGCAGTTGGATCTGAGGAGCAGGTTCAGCAGGATGTGTGCTATCTGATTAATAGAGCACAGGAGAGAGGGTGGCACCTTTGGGGGAAAGAGGAAAATTGATGCTGGCAGCATCCTCTGGATTGCTGGGGAGGCAGAAGGTGCTTCCCAAACAGTGGGACCAGACTTCTGCCAAGGCAGATAAGTCAAGGGGAAAGCACTGCTCTCTTATTGTTTTATTTCTTTGGTTTAACATTTCTTCTCCTGATCCTCCAGCTGAATTTCCAGAGGTGATGTGTCTCACCGGTGCTGAGCATCCCAGGAAAGCAGAGCTTAATGCTGACCTGGCTGCCCAGCCCTGAACCATACCTGTCTAAGGGATGCTGGAAGGAAGCATCACCCTGAAGTATTACTATCAAGCCAGTGTATTCCTCTACCCTGTATAAAACTCAAAAATCATGGCTGGTTGGGATTAAAACTGGGATCTGGCCCCCACGAGAAGCAGTTCCCACAGCAGAGAGCAAACCCAGTTTTCCAGCTGGATAAAGAGACTGGCAAAAGAAGACTTGGGAGCAGAGAATAACTCTGGAAACACCTAAACCCCCATGAAAACCCCCAAATACATGGCAATTTTTTTCCTGTCTCATGCAAAGCCTGGTCCATCCTCCCAGCAATCAGGACTGAGCATCCCCGTGAGGCTGTAAATCGCTGAGAGGTGAGAAATATCCCAGATAACTTCTTCAGCACCTGGGTACCTTGAAACAAGCTGCAAGTTATGATGAGAGCAGATGAGATTGTGTTTAAAGAGTGTTACACTTGTTTTAAACAGACCCCCAAGCTGGACCTATGATTATTTTATGAAAATAGGATATTAACAAGAGAATCAGGCTCAGATGAAAAATTTAACAGAGTGTGATTTCAGTTTTCATCTTCTAACAATGTCCGGAGAATGAATGTCTTCTTGAAAAGGACAAACCACGAATTAAAGTGATAGTCTGATGATAAAACCTTCACTTAAAATATATATTTCTTCCCCATATTATTAATAACATGCAGGATTAATATTTTAAAGTGAATGAATTTTAAAGAAATGCCATTTCCAAGACATATTGAAAGATTCTGCTGATATTACAGCATCAGAGGGGAGGTCCCCTCCCTATATGCATCGCAAGAGGGCTATGTATATTTTATAGATGTTAAATATAAATATCACTTCCGTCACCCTCCTTATCCTCACCACATTTCCTTCTGTCTATTTGCACTTTGGAGCCACCACCAGCCTGGCTACTCTCAAAGGAGGTAGGGATCTGCTTTGGAAAAGCCCAAAAAGCTGCTTCTGCCAGCAAAAACACCAGCCCTAATGGATGTGAGACTTTTAAAGGGCATGGGAGCATCTTGGTGCTGGATCCTCGTGTGCCAGAGCAGGAGGGAGCAGTCCATAACTCACTGCCAGGCCTGGGATGCATAATTTATCCCTTGCAATTCTCCATCAATTGGTTATTAAAAGTGCCCTCCCTGTGATGGGTTGTATTAAGTATGTACAAGGGAAGAGATAAATCTAGTTTCCAAGGTAACTAACTCCCAATTATGTTCCATACAGAAAACTTTGCTTACTCTGACACAAAAGATTCATTATTTGGTCCTGTTTGGGGTCAAAAATTACTATTTTGAGGCAAAGCAAAGTTGCATCCCTGTGTATAACCTCCATGAAGGTCCCTGCATCCTCATGGGCCCTCCAATGACCATGGGAGCATGGATATAATCATATAGTCAAGAATAAAGTTGAGAGCTGGATCTGCTGGCATCCAGGGCATCATTTTTGCAGAGCGCAAACAGGCAGAGTCATTTCCCTTGATGAGGCACAAAGAGCATCCCAGAGTCACTGAGATAAAGAGAATGGAAATAATTAAGGAAAAAGAATCATTTCCTGGAGCAAAAGCACCCTCCTAGTAGCCGTTTGCTCCCTGCTAAATGCCAAGGATTGGAGCTCGGGGTCTCATTGTGATAATGACCATGAGCTGATGGAGAAACTCCCTGGGGTAGAAGAAAACATTTGGGAGAATGAAACAGCCCGTGCAGGAAAATATTCAGCTATGGCAGGCTGTAATGATGGGGATGGCTTTATCGAGGCCAAGGTGTCCTAAGCAGCACAGAAAGGAGTTGGGGGAGCTAAATTGCCTCTCTCCGATCTCTGGGTGATTTTATGCCGGCAGCTTGTGTGGGTTTTTTTCTTCCTGATGTGGATATTTGGACATAATCCACCTTCTCTCTTGCCTCTTTATCCTGAGAGGTCCAAGTTTGCATGACAGCTGAGTTTTTTGGAGGGGGAAGAGAAGGGAAGAGGTTGAAGCCGTTGCCCTTTAACTACAGCAATAAATAAAAAGTTATCAAAAGTACATCATAAATAATAAATAAAATTAAAAAGCCCAGAGAAAATGGTCTTGCCATGTCCAGACTCTGCTCTTTCCCCATGGAAAGCCATATCTAATAGCCTCAGGTCAGAAAGCTCTGGGTTTCCCTGTGCTTGTCTCCCATGGGGGTTTATTTCCTTGCAAGACTATGGTATGTTCTTATTTTCAGGCATTAATTGCCCCAGCAATTTCATTTCCTCCATTTCTTTATGCTCAGCACCACACACCCAGATAATGTGATGACCTGAAGTTCTCTGTGTCCGATTGCTCTATTTCTTATCGGGCATCGTCTGCAGACTGGGAGATCCTCATATCATAAAAATGGTGCCATAAAAATGTACCTCTCTTCCTCCTCCTATTGCAAATCTGTGGATGGTGGAGGGGTGATGGCTCAAAGAGGGCAACCTTTGAAGCAAAGAGGTGCTTAAACAGCATCGCAGCCCTCCTTGCATCACTTGAAAGGCAAAGGCACGTGCTCAAACCCACTTCAGGTGTCCAGGCATGACAAGGACTCATCTGAAATAGAACAAAGATTGCTAAAGACTTTACAAGGATGTGGACCTATGCTGATGGTGGGACAGTCCAACATTCCCATCTTCAGAGCTCCCACTGCAAGGATAAAATCCCAGGGAGATAAAGAGGGCAAATCCCCCCCTAACCTCCTCCACCAAATTGCTTTTACTTAACAGTTTAGGTCAGCTTCAAGTAGGTCACAAGGATGTGTGTATCTTCAGAATAAAGTCTTTAATCGGCTGATGGATATGAAAAAATAAATTATAGTGGCAAAATGTAATAAACGTTAAAGGGAAAATGATGAGAGTAATATAACTACATTGATTTAACTAGGGTGATATAGAGGAATTGTCTGGTTTATAGGTCTTTAGATGTCTATTAGCAGCTCTGTATTAAGGAATAGGGCTGTTCTCTTGATATACTTAAGAGCTGTCAGTAATTCCTATTTCACAGTCCACTGCTTCAATTCAGAAAGTGCGGTGCAGCCCCAGCTACCCCATCCCGGGCTCGCTGGAGGGTGACCGCCTGCCAAAGGTTTCCTTTTCAAGCCGGCAGCCAGCTAAGCAACCAGATCATTCAAACCCACGATGTGGTGAAGAGGAGCTGATGCTCTCCTCCCTGGGGACTGTGGTGGCATTTGTTTTAATAACATCTTTGTTACACCCTGCTTTTGCTCCGCTGTGGGAAAACTTGGTTTATGCTGGGGGAGAAGACTCCCAAGGCTTCAATCTGCAGGGTCTAAGTGATCTTTATGCCATGTTTTGAAGTTATATCTGCTTTTACAAACCCTTAAATACTTTTGTACATCTACCTCTCTGTGTACAGAAGGGACCTTAAAGCACATCCAGTTCCAACCCCTGCCACGGACAAGGACACCTTCCACTAGAGCAGCTTGCTCCAAGCCTCGTCCAACCTGGCCTTGAATACTGACAGGGATGGGGCAGCCACAGTTTCTCTGGGCAACCTGTACCAGCACCTCAGCACCCTCACAGGGAAGAACTTCTTCCTAAGGTCTAATCTGGATCTATCCGCTTTCAGTTTAAAACAATATGGGTAATTACCAAGCCCCCAAAATGGGAGCGGTACAACTCTGAGCATCACCTCCTGGATGTTCATCCACATTCAAAGCCAACCTGAGCTATTGGACCTTTCCTTCCAGTGCCTCAGTTTCCCCCCCAAAAAGCGGAGCTTGTGATACTCAATCTGCAAAACTTATTTTGGACAAAAAGCTCCATAATGTTCCCAGACTGAAGGGAAACTTTCCTCTGAATCTTCCCCTTTGCTCCAAATTTCGGCCGGTAATGATGACAGATCAATACCGCCCCACCCTGGTGTGTTTGAGAGCATTTATTTCTCTATCAACCTACAAAGGTTGCTTATAATTTGGAAAGTATGCTTGTAATTTAGACAAATTATTGTTGAATCCTCTGGATGGAAGAAGTACCGCCTGGCTTTGCCAGCCCAGGGCCACAGCGATATTGGTCGTTTATCCCTTTTCCATTGACTCCTGAAAGCCCACCAAAGTGACGAGCGTCCCAGCCCAGCAGCCTAATCAGAAAATTAATCTAGCCCAAATAAAACCACCCAAGATCATGCTTTGATATGAGAAAGGACAGACTGACACAGTTTTCTTCCCAGCCTGCTCGCCATAGAGATATAATAACACTCCTTAATTAGACCTGCAGGGTCTGTGTCCCTGTTAGAAGGGGCCAGGATGCAGCTTGCAGCAGTGGCTCTTCCTGGGTTTTTTAATCCTGGGAGAGCTCACACAGGACTGGATGAGCACCCTGGTTTTGTTGAAGTTGAGATTTTCTAAGTGGAAAATGCAATTTTCCACTGGGAAAAGGCAAAAAGATTGGAGAACAGCGAGGTTTGCAGACACACAATGTAACTAGGGTGGGAATAGAGCAGAGGACTTGTTGGGAATGTTGCATCTATATCCCACCAGAAAGAAGGCAACCAGCTCCAAGTTTTTTTGCAAGATGGTTGCATGAATTGTTTTTCCTGCAGGTTTTGTAGCTACAGATGTGGTGTGGCTCCTGCCAGCCTTGGGATGCTCATGCCATCCTCCTGTTTGGACAAGGCCCGGCATCCTCCTGGGAGGCAAACTGCATGCCATGGTAAAGCACGTATCAGCTGGATAGGAAAGGGTTTGGCCCTCCGATGGAGCAGGAGGGATAGCACAGAGCTCTACAGCAACTTCCAAATGAAACATAGAATTAAAGAAAGCGATAGGATGGGTTTGGTCCCCAAACTCCCTTTTTTTCTTTCTTAGCCAGAAAGAAACATTTCAAGCAGTTTCAGAAACATGATGGAAAGTTGTTTTTCTTGATATTTCATAACATTTTCACCTGCAGCATTTTGGCTGCTTTCTATTTTATTATTTTTTTTCTTAGGGCTTACAAGTAAAAAGAGGTTTTTATCGAAAATCTGTTTTTCAAGAACAAGAAAATCAGCAAAAATATATCAGTTCAAGCCTTTGTTAAAGAACCAGGGAAAGGTCCACCCTGAGCCTAAATATCTCATTCGGATTAGACACCAAGCTTCTAAATGTCTCATTACCTGAGACAAATCCTGCACTGAACAGAGTTCTTTTGCATAACAGTTTGTAAAGATCATGCTGCCGTTGTAAGCGATGCATCAACCAAATCAAGAAGGGCTCAAATCATCAAATAACTGGTTTGCAACGATTTATTTGTCCAATTTCAGCCATAACCAAATTCCTGAGGCTTCGATAATCTCTTTAGCATTGTCATACTGGGCTTTGTGTGTGACACTTTTACCCATTGCCATTCCCCTCCCTCCTTTTATTAACAAACAAAAATAGGGATGCAGAACCATTGATCTGGCATTTTTTCTGAGCATCTCCTGCCCTCCAAGTGTCAATGTTTCACTTTTAGGAAGGGATCCAGAGAGCCAACAGAGATCTGCATCCCAGAACATGTGTCGGACTCCTTGGGAGCCATTAGAGTGATGCAGAGATGCACTTTGCTTCAGTCATTTCACCCCCCGATGCTGTTCTCACTATCCCATAGTCCAAACCAGGGCGCAGAAGGACAAAGTTTATTTCTGTCATTTTAATGTATTAATCTCAGCTGCTCCATAGTCCCTATTCCCAGGGATTTCACCTCTACTTCCTTTTTATGTTTAGGTTGTTTTTTTTCCCTGGATATATTCCAGCAGATCCAGGATGTGATTGATATTGCTCCTACCCTATCAAAGCTTCCAACGTGCGCAGATTTCACTGAATTGTGAAGGAAAGCAAGAGGTGCTTTTATCTCTGCCTCTTTTCTGCATCGCCTGGAGCCCAGACTTGTCTTTATCTCAGCCACGTGCTACATCTGCAGCCCCAAAGCCTCTCTCTATACTGAGGCAGGAGGCTGGTGGAATGGGTACAGCAACAGTATAAACCTCCGGAAGTGGGACCTGGCCTTTGCTCCAGCACAGCTTTTCTGTATGACCTTCAAAAGAGTGGATGTGCTTGGAGCTGTGCTCTGCTAGGAAAAGGTAGAAAGCTCCTGGTGCTTGCATCTCCCTTCTGGTGCTTGCATCTCAACCCTGCTGCTTGCATCTGCACTCCCCCAAACCCTTTGTCATCAAAGACCTCTTGAGAAGAAAAGACATAGAGTGTAGAGAGAAATAGCTTTGTGTAATGGACAACATATATAGGCAGAAAGAAAACTGTCAGCATCAAGCTGTTGCAAAGTATTTGTCAATGCTAATGTTGCATTTCTCAACCTGGAAAAATAATCAACCCACCATGAAATTTTGTTTCAGGATGAAAAGCTTCTGGTCCAGGCTCCCAGGATGCAAGGGATCAGACATGTGCCAGGGAATTGCTCTTAGACCCCAAGCTGGAAATGAATCTGTTTTTTCTCTGCTAGCCAAAGTCCCCCCCTCACTCTCCTTTCTGTCAGTTTACCCATCACCCCAATTAAAGGGCTTCCAGGGGATGAGAAAACTTCCCTGGTGTTAATCACAGCAGTAACAACCCGCAGCAGCCGGAGTAGCGTAATAAGGTCACATCCAAGCAGCGGAATAACCCACTCCTCCTGTCACCTCTTGTCAGCCCTTTCTCCAAAAAATGCCCTTTAATTAAGGGTCGCTAAAGACTTTCACGATCCCGAGCCCGGGTTTGTATCTGCAGCAGAAGGAATGGGCATGGATTTTTGCAGTGAGGAGGGCTAAAAATGATGGCCATTAATGGGCATTAATGGACATTGAAATGAAAATAAACCCCCTCGGGGCTCCCTCATCAGCTGTGTCCATTGCATGCCTTTGGATAAATAAAATATCAAGCTCAGCCCTGTAGACGGAGCCAAGAGAAGCAAAGTCACTGCCGGGGTCAATTCCCAGCCCTTCCCTTCCCTGTGTGCTCAGCTGCTTCCCAGATGCTGACTAATCCATTCATTATTAGTTAGTAATGAGCAATGCCCATTAACGGTGGGACTGCATCTACCTCTGCCTCATGCATTGCCAACCATGCTGCTGACAAATAAGGCTGCAAGGAGGCACCTCACAGGTCTCCATGGAACAGGAACACATCTGCCCCTCATTCTGCTTTTGGGGGCATGTCCAGGTCTTCTCTTCACATGCACCTTGTGTCATGATCAAAGCTGCTGCAAAGCTGTCATGTAGGTGAACAGAGCCTTTGGGAAATAGGGATTATCCCTCTCCCCTGGGTGGGAAAGGAGATGTGCTATCCCATGTGAAGTAGGTCTTTGTTCAGGGCTTTTAGACCTGGTAACCAATTCCAGCATGATTTCAAAAGACACATACAGTCTCAAAAATACATTTGACGATAAAAGGAATGGACAAGATGCTGTAATAGCTGCATTGCAAGCCCAACCCTTACGAGACAATAGAAACTCCCTACCAGAAGGAGATACAAACCTCTTGACCTCAGGAAAGCTCCTAGAGTGGCTCAAACCTCCTTCAACAGCCATAAAGCCTCCTAAATCTGTGGAATCGGTGGGTATCAACA
This sequence comes from Myiopsitta monachus, assembly GCA_017639245.1. Lineage (NCBI taxonomy): Eukaryota > Metazoa > Chordata > Aves > Psittaciformes > Psittacidae > Myiopsitta > Myiopsitta monachus. The sequence continues at coordinate 3,920,170 of CM029935.1, read as the reverse complement.
CCAGTGAGTGATGACTGGAGGCTTATGGCTGGCTGCTCCCAGAGGCCACATGCTGGGAGAGGCATTTTGGGGCTGGTGGCATTGGAATGGAGGGGGATACTCATGTCCAGAAGCTCCATGGGCTCATCAGGCACCAGCGGGAGCTGCCTGCCTCTAAGCGGCTGGAAAATTGAGTGAGCTCAACAGCGAGACACGTCTGCAGATGAACATCTCCGGCCCCCTCTAACTGCCAAGCTGCTAGTGAAACAGATGGCTCCAGGTTAAATGTGAATTGCAAACCTAAAAAATAAAAATGGTGTTTGTGCCCTTCCCTGCACCTTTATGATATATAAAGATACAGAAAATGGTTTTATTTCCTTTGGAGAAGAAGTGTTAGGTTTGATTTTTTTTCTTTTAACTGGGTTTCTGGTTGTTTCTCTCTTGCATTAGGGAAAACAAAGCAGGGTTCTGCCTGCCATGAGCTCAGATGTTTTGGGGGGATATTTCAGCTCTGGGAAGGGGCAAACCCAAGGATGCAATGCAGTAAATTGCTGATTTTAAAGTCGTGCAAAGTCTTTCAGAAGTGCAACAGAGAGATGGGAAGTTCTAACAAACCCAAACTGGGATCAGAGCAGGGAAAAGACACTTGCATGTCCAGGAGAGACTCTCAAAGTCAGTTAGTCAGTTTGTAAGAGGCCATTGTAAGGGCCCTTTCCTCCTTCAGTTGGGGATTATGGCATAATTAAGGTGGCATATCAGAATAATTACGACTCCCATCCAGGGAGCTTGTCCCTTGCTTGAATCTATTCTCTTGGAGTGGAATTAGCCGGGAAGTCATTTGTGAAGGGCTCTGGTTTTATTCAGGTTGGCTTCAAATAAGCCAGCAGAGAGGTAAAAACATCCCATCAGCCCTGCTTTCCCCTTCTTTTTTTTGTCTTCAGGGGAAGCTTTATTAACCATGACCATCACTCAATGTCCTATCCCAAAACAATAAATACAGGTGTGATAATTAAACAGAAAAAAAGATGATGGTTGCTATGTACAACAGGGCATTTAAATACCTTTTGTTAATGTAATGATCACGATTCAGACAGAGACAGAAGAGTATGTGTCTTTTTGGAGAATAAATCTCACACTGCTTCTTTTCCCCCCCGTGCAGTGAGAGAAATACGTTATTCATATTGAGACAAGGACCAACTGAAGGATTTTGCAGCTGAGGCTGTGGCTGGAGCAGCAGGAGTTGTACCTGGGAGGTTCGGAGCAAGGTGCCAGCTGGGAATGCTGTGAGAGGATCAGCATGGTTGTAAGCAAAGAGGCACAGCCCACCGCGGCTTCACCCAAAGTGGCAATTTCCTCTCGCAGTCAGTGAAACTGAGAGTTTGGGTTTGGTGTTGTCAATTAATTAAACTTCTGTTTCACCTTTTAAAGGAAAAGGGAAAGGAGGAAGAAAAGCTTCTTAGGAGCTTTCGGAAGTACCGCAGCAAAATGTTTTGGCACTTCTGAAACAAAGCCTTTCACTTCAGACATGCCACGATGAAATGCCTGTGGGTTTTTCAAAGGTTTTCTGCTCTTTCATTCTTTTTTAACCTGGAATTATTCATCTCATTAACATAATCTTGAATTCTGGTCCTCCTCGAACATCATTGCCAGCACAAACTGATCAAAAACCCCCCTTTGTAGTGTATTGATTTAAGGCCAGAGTTTTGCCCGTATTTACACCTCATTCCTAACTTCTAATTCTCTGCCCAGTAAATGCATCTATCAACTGGTGGTGAGCAGCACAGTCCCATGACAAACACACTTTGGGCTCCCAAGATGTTTGTAGGAGCAGCTTCCAGCTCTGGGAAAGGTGGGGCTGAGGTGGATGCACTCTCCTTTGTCATCCTATAAATATAAATATGGGTGCATGGTGCTGTGTTTATTGAGATAAATTGGGAAGAGGTTCTGCTGGCACTATATACCATGAAGATGATGTGTGCTTACATCTCTCTGTTGCTGATATAAATATATATAGATGCGGGCCATCTGAGTTTGAGCACATCCTTATTGCTATATATGCATTCCCATAAACTGTGCATCCCTCAAATGTCTTCCTGCCCCAGACGAATGTCTATACCCACAGATGGGCTTGAATATGAACTTCATATTCACATCCCTCTGCATTTGGATGTGCCTGTGGAAAGACGAGGCCAGGGATCTCCATAGATCTCCATTTCTAGGTGTTTGGGAAGGCGGGTTTGTGCGCAGCCCTCTTCTTGACTGCTGTTGTTTTGATGGGTCACCTCGCACTATTTATGGGTCTCACCTATGTCCTTTGGGATCATCCTGGCCCGGGTGCTGGCACGAAAGGCATTAAGAAAGAAGGGATGCAACAACTCAGTGCCAGTTATGAAACGTGCTTAAGGCATCTCATTAGCTGAAGGGCTGGATTCTCATTTACTCTCCAGCCTCTCCAGGCTGCACAATGAGGGCTGCAAATGCACTTCCCAGAGCCCTTTTATGTTCAGAGCAGCTCAAGTGTAAATGAGAATCAGGCCCTCCAGTGCCATTTCTGTTCTTCCAAAGAGAAAAAATCTCCTTGACTACAGGGAGTGAAGTGGGTCAAGATGGTTTGGAGTTGACTTAAATCTCCTCCACGCTGCAGTGAGCGATGGCTGTCCTTTGCCTGAGAGTAGAAATGTTTAAGCTCCTTTCCTAGGCAGTTTGCAAAAAGAGCACAGCATCCATGGAAGACAGAAGACGCTTGCCCCATCACAGTGGGAGCAAAGGGGCTTTCCCACTTTCCTCCTGAGCAGAGGTCTCCTCCAAGCAGCAGATGAGCAGGTAATGGTCAAGGTCAAGGAACATTCCTGGATTTCACTTACAGAGAAGTGACATTGCAAAGACATGCCCAGCAGACAGCAAGTTTCACTGCAATAATCTTCCTGAATTTTGTGCTCCATTGCTCTAAAACAGGACATCGTAGTGTTTTGAGCACAGTGAAATAAATCTGGGTGCACCAGTAGCTGCAGAGGCTGTGTCTCCTGTCCTCAGGGATGAAAGGGTTTCTAGATGGTTTAAAGGAGATGGACACATCCCTAGTGCTAATACCCAGTGATGGTATCAATTAGTGCAAAAAAGAGAGGGGAGAAAGAGTGTGGTACACACAAAAGTGTTCATCTTCTATGGAGAGGGTAGTGAGGCTGTGCTGAACAAATGGCGCTGGAATGTGTTCAGATGAGATGGTGAGGATGTGTGGATGCCTGGGAATGGGGATTTTAGAGTTGGGTTGTCAAGGCTCCCCGGGATCTTCAGAAACTATTGGTAAGGTCACTGTGACCCTACTGATGACAGACACCTCTTTCCAGGGAGGGTCCCAGCACTGTCACAGTCCATCAGTGACTTCAGACACTGGCTTTGGGGCTGGGGACACCAAAGCAGCCTGTACCTGCCATCCCCGCTCCTGGCACTGCGCGCTGACGGAGCAATGGAATGAGACACGCTTGCTGATTCATTGCCTCTCCTGGCGACGTCGAACAACCCTCTTAGGAGCTTCCCTTAGCACTTAATCAGAGAAGAGCTCGTCTGTGGCATCTTAAGGACTTCTCAGGTGAGACGCATCCTTCCCTGAATAAATAAGGTACAGGTGGAGAAAGGACAAGATATTTTTTGACACTGCAACTCTTAACATCTGATTGCAGCCTGTTCCCATGACGGAAGCACAGAGAAGTGATGCCTGCTTTGGTGCACAACCTATTTACTGGCTTTTCACTGTTCCCATTTTGCTGTAGCCTGAACGGCTCCCAGGCTCATGCAGTGATCCTTGCAAGGTGAGACGGGGACAGCATAGAGAAAAGTTAAGCGACTTGGCAGGGTTTGCAGTGGGTCTGACTCTGATTTCCCAACAGAAACCACCTTAATTTCTAGCCTAAATCCTCACAGAAGGGTTCTAACCTCTGTATTATTCCTTTACACCAAGGAGAAGATGCTGGAGGAATATGAAATTCAGATTCCTCTCTTTTGAATCACATCTGCCTCTATTGCTTGCATTACAGCAGCTTGCAGAGCCTGGTGGAACCGGCACCCTGTGTGCTGGATGCTACACACATCCAGTCCTTCAGTTATTATCATTGCTATTGTTATGGAATAAATCATTCCTTAAGCTTCTCTCTTTCATTGCAAATTGCCCATGAAACACTTGCAATCTCTGCAGAGAGACACGCAGGTTGACAGACTAAATCAGATCAGTAATCAAATCCAGATCCCATCTCTTGCTACCTGGTATGAGTTATTAGTACCAGAAGGTGTTGAAGGAAAAGGCAAGAATCTCCGCAGGAGAAAAAAGAAACATACAGGAAAGGTTTCTTCAGCTTAAACCTGAGCTAGAAAGATCTGGAGCTTTCTCATATATGTTATTTAGCCAATGACATGTATACATTTCTTTCTAGATGCTTGAGGTCTGGGTCTTAACATCAGTAATGCCTGATGTCTGCAACAGCCAGACCCTGGGTCAGGAGCTACCAAACCAAGACTGATTAGAAGCAGAGGAGCAGTACAGGTAGGGCAGCAAGGATGGATCAGGGAGGCAGCTCCTTAGGTTACTCCTAAACCTGGACAAAAACTATTTGGAGACACGACTGTGCAAAACTCCCCCATGTTTTATTGGTTTGCAAAACTTGTCCTGAATAAAGTCCTGCACCTAAAAAGAGGAACTTTTGACAAGGACATGTAGTGATAGGACAAGGGGGATGGCTTCAAACTGATAGAGGATAGATTTAGATGAGCTCTTAGGCAGAAGTTTTTCCCTGTGAGGGTGCTGAGGTGCTGGCACAGGGTGCCCAGAGAAGCTGTGGCTGCCCCATCCCTTCCAACCCAAACCACTCTGTGATTCTAGCTGACAGGATATGACCCATATACCCCATTTAATGCATTGGTTGGGCCACTGAGAAGTAAAAATCTGCCCTCAGTTGGCAACACCTCCACATCTTTTCTGTTTTCCTTGAGATTCAGGTCCTCTTGCCCATATCCCCTAATAATAGCCTCGTTTTTACCTGCCTGTGATCCCCTCTGCCTATCACAGCCTTATTTGTGCAGATAAAGGACCCCAGGGAGCTGAGTATCACCAGCTCCCTGCAATGCTCTATGCTGGGGTTGATACCTAGCCACTGTCTCTAGTAATTGGACTCCTCACAGAGGCAGGCGAAGCTGTGTGCTCAAAACTGCACTTGTACCTTCTTTTAGGCCTTTTTGGCTCAAAATCTATCCGTCTGGAGAAATCAGATACCTTTGCAGAGGCTAAGGCTGGAGAGAGACCAGTGCACGTTGCACCCTTGTAACCCCATTTAATTATTTACTTGCACCAGAAAATGATGTTCTCTCCATATGCAAGGGAAGATGCAAGGTTTTATTTTGTACTATGGCTTTTTCTTAGTGTATTTTGCCTCATTCCTCTGGTGCTTTGCTTAGCAGAGAAGCCAGAGGTGCCTGGGCTAGCAGCCCCCTCCTTCTTGCTGCTCTAAAAAGCACTCAGCTCTAGAGAAAGCAAACAGGAGCATGGATTTTATTTTATACCGTTTTAATAAAGGGAAGGAGTTGGATGCCTCATGACGTATAGCAAATCCAAACAAGCTTGAAGCTGTCCCTCAGCTCTGGCCTCGGTTTTACATTTGTTTCTATACACGACTGAGTGCCAAAGCATCCAGCAATGGCTTAGAAAAGCCCTTCCACCGCAAAGAAATGGGGTTCAAAAGTGATGGAGAGAGATCAAGTGCCCAGTTTCTTCTCCCTGGATGGCCTTGATACCTGCTCTGGAGGAAAGACTTCCACCATCAGGATCCGTGCTGCCTCCCACCACCTTCCCTACTCCAGCACTTCCCTGAGGATTGTGTCTAAACGGGATTTGAACTCCCCCATCCTTATCACCCACTACTGACAGCTGACCAAAGCCTAAGGCTTATTATTTCTCACTCTTGAAGAAACGTGTATACATACATATATCTCCTTTTTCCCAGCTGCTGTAGCATCAGCTTTATCCTCTCCCGTTTGCACTTTCTCATTCTTCCAGGGTTTTTTGTGTTGCTTGGTGAGGGGTATGTGTGTCTTAAAATACTGCAGTGGTGTTGCAACCCAGTTAGGAGGAGGAAATCTCACAGGTACCGCCTCTGGATTTAGCCCAGGGCTTTGCAGGAGGAGGATTTAGCAGCCCCAGGGTCAGAGAGCAGCTGCCCTGGAGTTGTATACAAGTATTTACAGGGGACACATTTACTGCTCTATAAGAGATTATATCCAAACAGTGGGATACAAGCTATAAAAGCAAAAACTCTTGACTTGCCCCATGCAGCACTTACCCAGCTGTAAATTAAATCCCTCTCTTCTCTCTGCTGGTAATTTGAATCACCAGCTTCATGGTTCCAAGCCCATCCTTGTGAAGGCTCAGGCTGTGTCCTCAAGGGGTCGGAGTGACAGGGATTTTGGCATGCTTAAACACCACAATGACTCTTTCGTATGCTTATGCTTGCGCACAGGCAGCTTCCTCCCTTCTCCAGCCTCTTCCCTGTACCCACAGAGGGTGGGCAACAGTGTGTTTAAACCCCCTAAATGTGATAAAATGGGGGTGCAGGACCTGAATTAAGGTACCCTTCATTGTTCTCTAGGAGACTTGGGGTGATTTTTGCAGCATCATTTCCAGAACAATCCTTCTCAGGCTACATGGGGAAATAAAAAAGAGCCTTTTCTGACTGCCAGAGCCATCATTTGAGCAAGAAATGCAGAAACAGACATGGGTCCCCACGAGCACCAGACCGAGGGCATCTTGTCTCCCCGTGCAGCAGCCCAGAGCTTTTGAGCTGCCCAAACTGCACAAGCAGAGGCAATCTGTTTTCCAGGGGGAAAGCAATTGCAAGGATTTTGCTCTGTTTCAGGGCATATCTCCTCCAAAACACCAGGTTTAGGAGCTTTGGTTCTTGCCATTCCTGTCTCAGATGTGAGCTGTCACCAGCAATTTCTCAGCAGCATAATCTTGGGGCCAGATGGATGCTGGGGTCCTTCTCTGGGCAGTGGCTTCACCCCACTGTTAAATCACTCCCCTCCTCTGCCCCACATCATCCCCGAGCCCCTTCTCAGCTTACATAAATGCAGATATAGATTCTATGGACATAGACAATATGGATATGGACATGGACACAGACATGCATCCTGAGGTTATAGACATATATTTATTTCATGGATATGGATTATAGGATATGGACATAACACAGGTATTGATAGAGGTCCACATACAGATTATATGGTATAGATATAGAATATATTGATATGGGTATAGATTATGTGCAGACAAGCCGAGAGGTGAAGAGGGGAAAGAGGTTGAGCCGTCCCACTCGAAGCTCCTGCAAAAATCCCTTCTGGGACAAAAAGCATTTGTTACATTAATTGGTGTTGGAGATAGCGCCAAACAAATGAAAGTTATTAAAGGAAGGGAGATGGATGGAGCTCAAGGCATCCGTTTGTTTTGCCAGCGCCAAATTCATTTCCAGAAAAAGCCCTTATCAATTCCCAGGGAATAGTTTGCCCTGTCAGTCCCGAGCGGGTGTTAATGTTCTTTACGGCTCTGTTAGAGCTGGTGCAGTGACACCAATCTAAATAAGGGAGGAAGGAAGGCTTAATCAGCCTGTCACTGACCAGTTATTAACATTTTAGAACAAGGGCATTAAAGGAGAGAATTCTGAGAGGTCAATTTGTACTTCAGGAGAGAAGCCAAAGAGATAAGGAGGAGAAAAGCGACGTCTGCCAGCCAGCAGTCACGATGCCGGCCATGAGACTTGGGGGCATCCATCGGCTATCAAGGCAAGCAACCTGAGAGGAAAGGCTTCTCTCCCTGGTGAGGGTCTTCTGCTGCAGCCAAGCTTTCCACCCCAGCCTTGGCAGTGGTGTCCCCCTTTTCCACGTTCACTTGCCGTCTCTGCATCCCAGAGGTGGCTGCAATACAGTGGGGCTGCATATGATGGCTCTGCAAAGCCCTGTGGGATGAAAGCTGTGTGCTTAGATATGGTTTATCCCTTCCAAGCCCTGATGATAATCCAGGATTAGTCCTTCCAGTATATGATTATGTTTTGTCCACTCTCTTTGAAACAACACTATTCTGGCCTTTTTCCCTGCAGCTTGTCCCACCAACCCTTAGGAAAACTGTTTGCCAGGCACTGATTAAACCCTGCTTGCAGCAAAGTCCACCAGGATCTCAAATGACTTGACATGTGTGTCCCTCATGCACTGAACATCCTCTCTGCTCCTCACCCCGCTGCGTAGCTCAGCATCCTCAGGCCTCCAAACACCGATCATCTCTAATGTCCCCTTAGGGACCACATAGGGACCAGGTGCAGAAGTGCACCTATTCATTTCCAGTAATAAATAAGTAGCTTTGCCCATGATGGTGGCTTCTGGATGTTGCTCCCCGAGGCAGCTGGATCTATAGAGAAGCATCAGCCAGGCTCCATTTGGGAAGCCAGCACTGCTGCTCCCCATTAGGTTTATTCGCGATATGTGTTGCTGGGCCATTAAAGGAGCTGTGTGATAGCTGTCTGGCTGTTTGCGGGAGCAGCAGAGCAGCGGGGGAGTCAGCAGCCATTCCTCAAATCATTTCTCCCGGGGGAATGAGAAGAGAGAGAAATAAAAAATTAAATGAAATAAAACCTGCAGCAGAGGAGTCAGAAGGAACAAGTCTTCCAGGTTTGGAGATCCTCTCTTTGAAGAGACTTGTTTCATTTTCAAGCTCTTTATTCACAGGGAACCTGACTCTGAGGTGTCTGGACTCCGGAAGGGCTTGGGAAGCTCTTTAGGATGGACATGCCTATGGTGCTTAACGTAGGTTGTGCCAAAGTAAGCATGGGAAAGGGCTCTTTCCTGGGGTTGAATGCTTTGAGATGTAGCACTTGCATCCTGGAGCTGTCTTCAGCCCAATTCTGTTATACAGGCCAGTTTCGTGTCTCACAGATACTTCTGCCAATGTGATGTAGGGAGGTCCAAAGGGTGAAAGGAGTCCTGCTGTGAGGTTTTACTTTGGCTTGGGCCATTTTGCCAGCAGATATCCCTCCTTTCCCCCTCTCCCCTTTTCCCACAGACCCAGAAAAGGAAGGCAAAAAGAAGCAGCAAGTTCCAGGGTGGATAGAGCTACCTTTGCAGACCAATACTCAGGTATCTGATGATTCCCAGCCAGCATCCATTACCCTGTGCAGTCACTGTAATTATTGCCCAACCTGTAATAACTGACTCAGCACCACTACTAAATGAAGAAAACCCCTTACATCCAGGGGTGTGCAAAAGAGAGCAGTTAACTGGGAGGATTTTTCTGCTGTGAAGATGGTTGCAGCATGCAACCCCTCTGGTCAAGGTCTTGTCATAGCCCTGATATCCCCTGCTGGGATTTGGGGACCAAATGAGGATGCTGAGTCTGTTGCAATTAATCGGAGGGTAAAAGCAATGCTGAGCTTCCAGCCCTGGTCCTCACTTCTCTGATGGCCCCTCTTGCAAGATTTGAATCCATGAAAGATGGTTTTAATGCCTGGTGTGCTGCAGGGATATTTGTTTGGTGACAGCTTGCATTAAAGTCAACCATATCGAATCCACCCGATAAATAAATCGATGCCGAAAGCTGGGCTCACCATGATGCGCTTGGGAGGGGGGAGAAGGAGGTGGATGTGTTTTATTGTTGCCATTATGGCAATTATTATTATTATTGTTATTATTTATTAGTTAAATAGAAGGAAAAGCAATTCTTTCTCCTGGTCCAAAGGCCCAGTTGCCAGGGCTGGCTCGCAACGGCAGAGCATTGTGAAGCAGCACAATAACAGCAAATTATAAATCATCGCCTTTTGTTTCTGATTGAACGCTGTGAGTCAGGGACTTACCCTTCCTCACCTCCCCATAAACGGGGTGATACCAACACAGACCCCAAACCCCACAGGGGTGCTGTGGCCATGTGCTCCCATGATGCCATGACTGCCCCCAGTATGTGTGGGGCAGAGGAGCAGGGCTTGCCTGAGATGAGCCAACCCAAACAGCAATGTAAAGTGTTGTATTTGGCTTCCCTTTCCTCATTAGAGCTGATTACACTAATTGACATGTTTGTTTGGGGTTGGGTGTATTTTGTTGTCCCTTTTTGTTTTCTACTGTTCTATTTTTTGGAGCCAGAACAACATAGTTGTTGCCAAGTGGTTGTAAGTTCAGGTGCTTTCCAAGGGAGATCCCAGATCTACAGGAACAGGCCACCACCACCTGCAAAGCAGGGCTGGTGGAACAGAGCCTTTTATACCAAAGGCACCATGTCCTTGCATGGATCACTTCTTTTGTAAAGTTCCCTGAACCTGTTTTAAAAGGATTAGCTTCCTTCTAGTAATTCAGCCATGGCTTTCCATGATTTCACCCTGCATCCCATGCTTCACCCCAAGGAATCACAGGTCTTGCTGTCACCCTGCTATTAGGTTTGGTTAATCTTTATAAAGCAGAGCTGTAGGGATGCTGGAAGCCAAGGCAACGCAAGATGTGGTACACAGGGTAGCCCAGAGATGTTTCTCCCATGCTCTGTCTGCAGACTCCTCTGGGATGGAGCACTCTAGGCAATGCACACCTGACAAGTAGCTCAGGTTCTTAGCCACTGCAGCAGCGAGACACCAGCGTTCACACACTTTAGTCCTTTAAAATTGAAATAAATGACCCCTTTGGATTAAACAGGGCCGCAGCAGTGAAGTTCATTTGAAAGCTATCGCCATCAGGAGCGTCAAACTGCCCCCAGCCTGCTGGGGCGCGTCGGGGACAGCCACATTACCTCCTCAATCAGCATTACATTCCCGATCAGCCTGGCTGATTTTTGAAGATCTCCCATCTAAAGGTCGAGCAAATCATCTACTGTGGAGGCAGAGAGAGGGAACAGCAGGGAAGCAAGCAGCAGCATGATGGAAGCAAGGGATGTCACTGCTGGCTGTGGACCATCCTGGGCTCTTTGTTTCGGGAGGTGGTTCCTGATGCCAGTCAAGCACAGGGAAAGAAAGGAGCACTCAAAGCCCTGACACACCCCCAAACCCAACAAATCCAGCGTTTTCTCAGGAAAACTAAATCTTTCCAGAAAGAGAGTGATGCTGAGCAACAGGAACATTGCACTGTTCAGAGCAAAAAGCCCTTGTTAAGTGGAATCTTTTCTGTGTATCTTGAATATGAAATTTTAGGAAAAATAGGGTTTATTTCAATCCAAGAGCCAAAACCTGAAACCATCCAGTAGGAAAGAAGTGGAAGCACAGCCAGATTGACCCCTGTCTCTGCCTTCCCCCTCCTCTTCCCCTGGGAGCACCCTACCTCAGCCCCACATTCCCTTTCCTTCCATCCAGTAACCAAAAGGCAACAGGACCCCCAATAACTGCAGCTCACCATCCACCAACCTGCCACCCTTTTCCCTCACCCATTAGTAAAAAATCACAGCAATTCATTTCAGCATCCCTGTTTCTACGAGGCAGACCTGTGATCACACACCTGCCCCGTTAGCAGATTAGTTATATTGTGCCATGAGGCACCCAGAGGAACCATCAACGCGGCACTTACAGAATTAGGACCCGGCATTTAATCACTTTGCTAGTGGCTGAGTGTTATTAAATTCCCTTGAGTTTAGCAACTTTGTTGCCCAGCTCTTTTTTAATGCAAGGCTTAGAGTAAAACTCATAGCTTTACTTGGGCTGGTTCAATCCAGCCTTTCTTCCCACGCCTCATCTATACTCCAGTCTCATGCTCCAAAGAAAGGCCAAGACTGGGCAGCTTCATTTAGAAACCAGAGGCAAAAACCAGAGCAAGAGCACAGACTGGAAGGATATTAATATTTAATCACAACAGGCCAGAGGTTGCAGAAGCAATTGCTATTAAATGTTATTGAAACAAAGCATTCATATTCCCACTGTAGGGGTCGTTTAGAAGAGCTGCCTTTCTCCTTTCTGTGCTCAGGATTGGTGCTATGAGTAAACCTTCTTGTTAGGACTTTTCCCTCAGATAAATGGGTGGTTTAAAGCTGCTTTTTCCAGGAGCCCTTTCTCTCTGCATCAGGAATGGCTTTGAGGATGCTGTATTTCCAGCAAGAAGCAGCAAATACACTGGGGAAAAAGGGACAGCCCCATACCTTAGGGACTCTGCGGTTAGAGGATTTATATTTATATACCTGACTGTCACAGTGGGTTTGTACAGTTAATACTGGAGATGGACAGAAGCAGAGCATGCAGCCTTCTTGATATCCTTATCTATCTCTTGATGTCATCATCTATCTCTTGATGAAATAAGAAAAGCTTTCTACATCCAGCTGTTCTGCCCAATACTCATTTCACCTTCTCCCTTCACCGTCTTCCTATTTAATGTCATAGAATCCAGACTGGTTTGGGTAGGAAGGGACCTTAAAGCTCATCCGGTTCCAACCCCCTGCCACAGGCAGGGACACCTTCCACTAGAGTAGGTTGCTCCAAGCCCCGTCCATCCCGGCATTGAATACTGCCAGGGATGGGGCAGCCACAGCTTCTCTGGGCAGCCTGTGCCAGTGCCTCGGCACTCTCATAGTGAAGAATTAGATGACCTTGAAAAGAAAATGTAATGATCCGAGGAGATATATTGGAAGGAGCTTCAAGATTTGGCATCGTATCTCAAGACCACACTGCTTTAAATCCTGCAAGGGTTAAGCCTCGGGCAGCCGCTCCTCAGCACCTGGTTTGACATGTCATTAGCAGATTTGATATCTCACTTTGGTCAGAGCAGGTTTTCTTCCCAGAGAATTAATTCCAATTTTTTGCCTGCACACAAATCATTAACCCAGCCCTCCAAATGAAGTGCTAACACTTCCTGTCACCTTCTGCTCCTCACTCCCTGCAATTCCTTAAAGCCGCTGCAATCAGGGCCCTGAAAAGCTGATCAATTAAGCCCCAATGTATCAAGAGCTCACGAGCCACTGTGAAGATCCCAACACATCATTAGTGAGCTTGTGATATTTCTGCCGGATGAGCAGATGTGCGGAAAGCAAAAGCGGACTGTGGCCCAAGGTCCTTTTTCTTCACCACTGCCTTTATCTCAGTGCTCCTGGATGTGTCAATTCATCTCTAGCTTCTCAAGTGCCTCATGGCCAGGAGAGGACACTTGTCTTTTCCCTGTTGGCAAAAGGAGATGGTAGGCGGAGGTTGGAATTTCCACTGTAGACATGCTGAGATTATCATTATGCCTAAATGCTCTCGTCATGTTGGGTTTTAGTTGTTACTTTTTCCTTTGAAAATCCCTTTGTAGAGGACTGAAGAGGGTTTTCTTCCCCCCTTTTGACTGAAACCCAAAAATCCTACCAAACACACCCCCACGCCAATATATTTTTCCTCCAAAGAGTTCTGTTCTAAGCTGCAGCCTCAGCCAACCCTTCCCCTAAAGTTAAACCCAAGCATGTGCATCAAAACACAAAATACACAGCTTGCCTGCCCTCAGATTTTAGAACACTTGTCTCCATGGAAACCCACACTTTTGAGTTTTTTTCCTTTTTTTTCTTTTTTTTCTTCAATTCAGAAACCAGAACATCAGGGCATGGAGCAATCCAAGGGGTATTAAGGATGCCCTGCTGCCTGGCATCCCTTGAGGCTCTATCTGGTGCCCTCAGCCAGAAGTCGCTGTCTGTAGCACATCTGAGATGATTTCTCCCACCCTCAGAAGCTGTTTTCCAGGGATGCTATCTCAGTCCTATACACACACGCATCTGACTTCTGGAGCCCATGTTGTTTTGCAGGATAAAAGCCTCCGTATATTAATACCATTATCAATAGGTCTTGAATGTCACTGGACTTCCTAATTACGCCTGACGACATGCTAAATGGCAGGAGTGAAGTTTAAGGTCAACCACAGAAAAAGATCAGCAGTGGCTTCTGCCTCTTAAGGGGACAGATGGAAACCACAAAATGGGTCTAAATTGTTCGCCAAGCAGCCCGACCTCCCTGTGCTTGAAGCAGAGCTTCACAGCTCTACTCCACCTCGCACAAAATGTTCTGGAGCAAAGGCTCCTCATTTCTCTGATTTAAGAAGTTTGCCACAGCCCTTTCCTGCCACGTCATATTTACAGGTGAAAATGCAGCGTGATATTTAGAGGTAAGTGGTATTTATAAGTACATATGCAGGGAATGTTTACAGGCAAGATACTCAGGGGTAATTATAGATCAATACTTCAAAGCAGAGTAAATAGAGAGGTAAAGGACCTTTGCTGGTATGTTACAAATAAATATTTAGATATAACAGATGCACATAAGTACATGTAGGCTATATGGAAAAGATAAAGATTAGAATTTAGATGGAGCCCCTTTATAGGGAGGCAAGGCTATACCATTAGCAGCACATCCATAACTCAGCAGCATAAGAGCATCCGGGCAATGTTATCAGATCAGCCCCACGGTCCATCAAACCTGGCATCAGGTTTCCAAAGCAGAGAAACAAAGATCACATAAATCCTTTTCTTCTGTTGAAGGAGCTCTGATACCTTTCCATGCCAGCACCCCAGCACAAAACCTGGGACCAGAGATGCATTATGCCTTTCCAGCTCCCTCTGACTCACTGCATCCAAATCTCCCTTGCCAATCGCATGGCGGCAGCTCATGTCTGACAAAGTTCAGCCAAGCAACGAGCAGCCTGGAAGGCCCTGAGATCCTGTAGAAATCCCCATCCAATTTATCAAGTCAAGAATTCAGCCGGGTGGGAGCTAACTAGGATGAAGTTCTGATCAAGGCAAGAGATTACGGCAGAGCCGGTTTCACAAATCACAGCTCTGAACTCAAGGGGGATGGGAACATCAGGACGAAGGGAAGTTTTTCCAGAGCTGGGCATAGCTGGAGATAAGAACTGGTTGTTGGTAAATAAAAATGCTGGCGAATCGCATGTCTGATCAGTGTCCGCTCCCATCAGGCTTGCAGAAGCTGGCAGCATTATTTTCAGTCTTTTCACTGAGAATACTAAGGGCATTTGGAAAGGCAAGAACAAAGCTACAACTTTATTTGAGAGCAAAACAAAAGCAAACAAATGCATACCCAGAAGACCCAGCATTGAAAGAGAGCGATAGGCTATTCAGCTGCCATCTGAAGCAGCTCTTGGACAGCTCATGACTGTTAAAAAGTTTCCGAGGAGCAAAGGCTTTTGTTTGTTTGTTTGTTTGCAGGCAGAAAACAAAGTGAAAGGATTGCTGATGCCTTTAGTAGTAAATGAAGACAAATATCACCTGGCTCTGAAGATTGCTGGAATGGGAAAAACACTAGTCGCATCGTTTTGTAAAGTGTCTGAGTGATGCTTTTGGGGTCCTCAGGCTTGTTTTCCAAGGATGAGCTCTTGCACCCCAAATACCAGGGGGATCCGACATAAGTTGCAACTCTCAACAAGTTGGATACTGTCACGTGCACCCTTGAGAGACATCCCTTATTGCTTTGAAGATGTCAAGAGCCTCAGGGACCCCTGATTCCCTCATAGTCTATCCTGATGGCTTCATGTCCTCCATAGCTTGGAAAATATGCAGTTTCTCACTTTGGTCTGCCTCTGCCTTCTATTCATTCCCATTCTGCCTTTCCCTGAGAGCCTTAAACAGCCCTTTAGTGTCTGGTATTTTCTCCCTGTGAAGCTACTTAGACATGGTAATCAAGTCACCTCTCTGTCTCCTTTTTAATAAATTAAGCAGATGGAGCACTTTAAAGCATTCTTTTTTGCCAGCCTTTGGATTATTTTACGTGGCTCTTTCTCAGCCCTGGCTTTGCACTGGTGGTGCTTTAATGGCAGAGCTTAACAAGGGCACAGCCACTACCTCTCCCCATCCCCATCCTGCTGGTGAGCACCCTCCAGGTGTCAGGGTCAGAAAGCTGTGATCAGCCTCAGTGAGGTTTTCTAGTTGCAGACCTCTTGCCAGTCAGATACTTCAGACAATCCAGCTCATTAAATGAAAAGAAAGACTTTAAATTTACTGCCTCCATCAATGTCTAAAGCCCTCGGCTTCCTGAAGGCTGCTGCCCAAACCGGCATTATAACATAATAGCCTTTTTCTGTCTGTTTTTTTAAAGCAAGAGATAATAATTAAAGATTGGATTATGAGCTAGCCTGACATCACAAAAAAGACACAACTTTATCGTATTACACAGCATCAAAATTAATTAGAAGCGTGTTAATCTCTAATCTAGGAAAATGTTGCAGGATCTCTGGCCTCAATATAACATCCCCCATATGCTGACTGACAGCCTGCCCCTTTGAAAGTCTCCCTGCATCATCCGTGCAAAGAAACCTTTGCAAAACTCTGTGTAATCAATGGTGCTTTGATTAGTAAGAGCTTCCAGACGCTCTGGCAGACAGCTCCCACGATGCCTGCTGTGGATTGCCTTTGTGTGCACAACTCGGCGCTTTCAGAGAGTTGTTTTAGCAGCGTGAGTGAGTCAGGTCCCTCTCCTGGTCCGCTGGCAAATCATCACTTAAAACACTTAGGAGCACATACTGAAGGTGCCAAAACCTCACATTGATCACTCAGTGCCTTTGAGATCGGGGATGCAGAGAGATAAGCAGAGTGGAAATGCGGGCAGGAGAGCCCAGGCTGGACATCAGGTGGATGCAGCTGAGGTTTTCCAACAGCTTGTTCCTTTCTGCTTTGCTTAACCAAGCCACAACAGGGAAGTAGCTTCGATGCAGCACTGGTGATGCTACCCACTTCACCCCGTGTTGGTCAGGATTTGGGAACTCTGCTGAAACTCCATCACTTGTGGCTTCAAGGTTTATTTGATTTTCCAGACCTATCTCTTGGTTGCTGCCATTCCCCAGGAGATGCTGAGCAGGGATCTGATCCATGAATGGGAGCTGAATTCCCCAAATCCCAGATGTGAGCCCGTGTGTCTCCTTTCCAGGTGTGCTGATGATGGATACACTGACTGAGAGATGCCTGAGAACCACAATGCTATGGGTATTCAGATTCAACAGGCAGTTATCAGAGCAGCATACACATCAGAAGCAAGGCTTGAAGTGTCACACAGAACAGAAAATCAAGTACAGCAGCATTGCTGTCATTTTAGCAACACTCCCTCTCATTTTTAAAGGAATGCTGTAAACTGAACAGCCTGGAAAACTTTACATTGAGCACAGGAGGGCTTGGGGTTGGGGGATTTCAACCTCTAAGGTACAGGCTGGACCCTAGTTGTTCTGGACAAAGCTGTTCAGCTTCAACAGCAGTGCCCCAACCTCCTCATACCTTCAACTGATAATCCCTCTCCCTGTTCCAGACTTCACTTACAAAGCTGAATTCCCTTTGGGATAATGACCTACAGGCTCCTGCTTTTGGGACCCACTGACCAGTGCTTACATTTCTCTCAAGAACCTGGAAGAAGCAAGGAAATGGTGGTTGCTCCACATCTTTCATGCAAGCAAGACAAGAGGCTTTGGGGCTATAGGCTTTTCGGACCTGGGCTAAATACTTGTATTATTCAAGCGAGAAGGGACTTGAAAGAAAACTGACGAACCACCCTGGGAGGGTAGGATGCCTGGGCCACGAGCTAGGAGGTGTTATTCAGCAAAGAGAAGTGCAAGGTAATGCTGATATGGGAAGACCGCTTAAACTATTCATGCACTCCTGTGGTTTCTGGATTAATTGTAGCCTGGCAGCAAAACACCCAGGCATCCTGCTGTATAACCTGATGGAAGGACCTGCTGTTAGCCAAGAGACAATTAGGAGGGGAAACAAGTCATTAGCTGCATTAAGAGAGGCATGGAATGTTCCAATGCCATGGCATTGGTCAGCTGGGCAATTCTGGGAGGGATTGACTCTTTCCCTGTTCATCTTTGGAACAACCTGCCCCAGGACACCCAGAGGACTGTGGTCCCTGATGTGCTGAGGTGAGATTGACCATGATCTGATGCAGATGGACTCGGTGCCTGCCAAAAAATGAGGATAAATCTGAGGTCCTGCAGGCTCCTTGCTGCCATCGAGACAGATGAGGCTGCTTGGAGCTGGGCTCCAAAGCAGCACATCAGTTCCCATAAGTTTATGGAGTCAGCAAGACTCCCTTCACCTCCCTGAGCTAAGGACAGGTATGGGAGATCGAAAAGACTTAAATTTGTGCCTGCAATTTGGCTATTGCATTTCTTAAACCATGGGGATCAATTCGTTATATCTCAGGGAGATCAGTGTGAATGTACACACATAAATACATATGAAAACCTGCGCATGTATATGGCTTCCCCTCCTTGCTAAAAATACCCTGTCAGCCTCCTCTTGATCCTAATTGCTGCTACACATTGAGTTTATATCACAGACATAAATACATATTTATAATCTCCAGGACCAGCTGATAAATTCAAAGACGCATAGATCACCTTTTGGGTGTTACCTACTGTCACTTGATCTTTATGAAAGAATAAACTGCAGCCATTTCTCCCCTTCACTTTGCACATGCTGGTGTTAATGCCCCTGTAGTATTTGAGCAAGTGGTAGGGTTTGCCTGCAGCATATATCCTTCAGGGTGCAAGTGATGAGGTGCTGCTGGAAAAATGTATGAGAAACACACGGGGAACAATGCTGCTTCTGCACAGAATCCCTGACAGCTCTTCAAAGGGAGTTTGCAGGACTTGAGGTGAGAATATCCCTCTTGAGTCACTCCAGCATCCCTTGGGGCAGTTATCCATCCCATCCCATCTAGACTTGGCCTATTCCATCCCATCTCATCTTGTTCCATCTTGCCTCATACCATTTAGCATTGCCTTGTCTCATCTCGTCTCATTTCATCTCGTCCCATCTCATACCTTCCAATCCCATTTCCTCCCAATTCACAGTTTCCTTCCTTTTCCTGCTTTATAGATCCCTGAGGACCCTTTTAGCCTGATTTCCCAGAGGAAGAGGGCAACAGCTGCTCCTTCACCTCGCCTCATTTCCTTGGAGCAAAGCAGGCAAGGACAAGAAAACCCCATGCCTGAAGCAACATGGTGTTTGCTGCAGCAGAAGGGCAGAAGCAGCAGGTCAGGGCCTCACCCAGCACAGATCAGCCCAGTTTGTGGCAGGATCCATCCTCCCCTTCTCAGCTGTGTCTTGGAGATCAATAGTAGAGAAGCGGGAAGCCAGTTTACCAATACAGTCTAGATGTGAAAGCCGAAGGCAACCTAAATATTGACTGTGATGCTCATGAATCCTGAGAAACTGCAGCTTTATGGATTCCGGTGGTTGCTAAGTCCCAGCCCTCCCTGGCTGAAAAATGCAACAGCCCAGGAGCTGGTGCACTCCTGTCCTGAATTTCTTTCTGCTTAATGAGCCTATGTGAGCATCACTCTTCTCTTCCTGCAATTGCTCTACAGTCACCCAAAATACAGCAGCAATGCAGCCTCCAAAGCACACTGCTGGGCCAGGATGCACTGGATTGAGTCCAGGATGAGCTAATGGAATAAAGACACATTTTGGGTTGCATTAACCTCTCTTAGGGCCCAAAGCAACACCTTTCCCTGTATGTTTGTCACTGAATCAATGTATGGGCTCAAATGGCAAAGCTCAAAAGTCATCTAGCTCCAGCACAAGCAGCTGTTTGAAGGGATCTACCTCATTTAAAGCCATTTTAAATTTATAGATGCCCACCCAGTGAGAGGAGAGCTGCAGCCATTCTCATGCTCTGTCCCTGTTCTGTCTCTACTGTATTTTCTTCCCGACAATGATGGCAAACCAGATCTGGTGTGAATGAGGGTTAGCTTCCCGCAGAGCCTTGCCAACTTCTACCAGCTGGTCGTTTGGCCTGTGTTGGATTTAATTATCTCTTTTGTCCATTGGATTTTATGAATAATTATTATTGCAAACACCCCCACACCCCCAAGTTATAAAATGGAACTGAATGAGAGTGATTTGATTTGTGATTCTTTTTGATAGGAATTTACTGATTTCTTTAATAGCCCTTCCTTAAAAGACAAGCAAATCCCCAGAGGAAAGGGGGAAAGTGTTTAAAACACTAATAAATAGGCTCTCTGTCAAAGATTTCAGCTTCAAAAGGGGGCAAAGAGTCATGGGAACCGTCTGCCCAGTGATCGCTTGCCTTGCTGCTAGTCCCCACAGCTCCTTGCCAACAATAAGGGATCTCAGTGTAAAGCTGAGCTTAATTACAGCTGTCCTATCAGCTCTAAATATTATTTCTCCCCTTGCACAGATCTTCTCTCCATCATTTACTCCTTGATTCATCCCTGAGTCCAGCAGAAACCAATGTAAAGCTCCTCTCTGCCTCAATGTGCATGCAGCGGGTGCTGCAGCCTTTTGAGGCTATACTGGGCTAAAAGTCTCCAAGGCAGGAGATGATGCCCTGGCTGCCCCAGTAAATTTTCCCACCACCTTCATAAGGTTCATTTTGGGTTTTACAACTGTCAAACTGCATCTTTCGGAGAAAGGATTGAGTGTCTGTACTCATGTCATAGGGCAGGAGATGGGGGTGCCCAGCACATAGGTGGTGGAGGAGAATAAGGATGAATGGGGATTTGCTGCTGCTGGGGAGGAAAAGCTCTTCTGGTGACTTCTTCAGAAAAAAAAAAGCTAAGAGAAAAGAAAACAATGGAAAAAAATGGCAGTTTGCATCTGTTGGGAGAGATGGGTTTGTCTTTATCAACTGTGCTCATTAAAGATCCTGGTGAGGGGAGAAATCCTGACATGAGTGATTGGAAACTCAGGTGATGGAAGACCGAAAGGAAAGGTTGTTTTTTTTCCTTCTCCCCTGCTGAAGACAGCAGGAATTGGGGAAGGATTGACTTAGCGCTATCCATCAGGAAAAGACTTTCCATCAAAAAGTGAGCAAGAAAAATAGCACCTGGGAAAGAATGCAAGAAGCCTGCAAGGAAAGTGTGCTGCAAACTCTCAGAGGTCAGCAAAGTCTCTTTGGGAAGGACTCAGCAGTGAGGTATAGGCCAGGCAATAAGCAACTAAGCATTATAGAAAGAAGTGAAATGGGGGGAGAGAGAGTGTAGTGGTGGAAGAAAGAAAGGAACCCTCAGAGCTGTTTTGGGAAGAGAGATGTTCTTCAGATGGGATGAAAGGAAGGGGATGTCAGAGCTGTGCCAGAGGGGGGACCGGGCTGTGAACAGGGGGTATATGTCTCACTCAGGGGCTCTTTGAAGATTTATCTGGTTGCTAAGAGCTTGGAAAAAGATGCTGTCAGCTCGGTGGGTCTCCTTTGGCCCCAGAAGCAAGTATCTTGGGGGACTGCAATGGAAATATCCTCATTTTAGCTCAAGGCTGGGTTCTGGCTGCCCAGTGGCACAATGGTGCAGAGAAATCCCTAAGCAGAGGGGGGCTTTGGTGCCCCACAAAGGATAGAGCTGGAACGGCTTAGGGCAAGACAAGCTGTGGCATGGGAGAAACTACTGCAAAGAGCTGACAGGGCCCAGCGGGGATGGAAAGGCAGATTTTTCCTGGGATCCCAGAGGATACCTTGCAAAATTTGTTGCAAGCCAGGAGAGCATAGAAAAGTTGATGGAGTGAAGCTGAATGTGAAGGCAAGGATATGCCCTGCAAGGACAATGAGGTTTGTTACCAGCCCTTTCCATCGCTCTCTTTCATTCTGTGCTTTCTCTGATTTAATCAGTTCCTGGTACTAACTGGCTTTGCTATCACCCAGTGGGGAGGCACTCAGGGGGTCCCCTGGAAGGACACAGCTTCCAGCCCCAACACTTCCCCTGTTTTGGGTCCCACCACCAGCCTCATGAAAGCAGCCACAGCATTTGCATTATGCAAATTTGGCATATGCAGATCAGTCCCTTCTGAAAATAATATGCAATCAGGCAATTAACAACAGCCTTGTCTTTATCTCAGCAGGTAGTTTCAATTCCTGCAACTCTTAATTTTATCTTGCCCGGCTCTGCAGTCTTAATAATGTCATTTTAGCTCCCTGGCAGTCATTTTAAGATGGGTTTTTCTCTTTATTTCCCTGCCCCAAGCCCTCTTTGCCACTCACTGGTTGCCTCTCCCTCTGCTCTGAGAGGAGGATGGCAGAGGGATGCTTTTCTCACAGCTGATGGTACAGCCATAAATTTCACTTATATCCAGTAAAACACAGGCATCCAATTAAACCCATAATCCTATAAACCTGCCAGCAATCAAACACACTTTTAAAAATCAAGACCGACAGGTACTTTAAATCAATATATTCAGGTAACAACTTGCAGTTTGTAGGATCTTCTGACACTGCAT
This sequence comes from Myiopsitta monachus, assembly GCA_017639245.1. Taxonomy (NCBI): domain Eukaryota; kingdom Metazoa; phylum Chordata; class Aves; order Psittaciformes; family Psittacidae; genus Myiopsitta; species Myiopsitta monachus. Next base: position 3,898,017 of record CM029935.1, on the reverse strand, counting down.
TTTTTGTAGCTCCAGCACTGGAAGAACAAATATTGCAGGATGTGGGTTGTTTTTATGGGTTTTCCACCCTTTTAGCTTCACAAGAGGAGATTCCTGAGCGGTGAGTGATGACTGTGGGTTGAGATTGAGGGGAATCAGAAGGAGGTTGGGTCTGTTGCAAAAATTCCCAGCCAAAGCCTGATGCAGCATCGCATCCTCTGTTATATCACCTCTCCTTGGCTTCTTTCCCTTGAGATGTCAAGGTAACTGGTGGTTTGGGATGGATTGTCATTATCCAGGGTTTTTTCCAGAGGGAAAGAAAAGAGGTTTTAATTTATGACCCGTTTTCCGATAACAGCTCAGGGCTCTGCCAAATTCAGAAACCTTTTCTATCAGGCACGGTACAAAGCGGTTGGCAACATGAAGGGACAAGGTAGGTGATTGATGCCGAGGAGTATCATTGCCACTTATCACCCCACCAGCAGTGCCGGGAAGAGAGGAGTCACTGGTTTTGTGACAATTCATAAGGTCACTGCAGATAAATCACTGCTTTTCTTTGGGTTTGGGACGATTTCACCCCAAAGAAGTCCAGCTTGCTGCCTCATAAAGTTGGTGCCTCCTTGGGGCTCTGTGGGCCTACGGTTGCTTGTAAGGAGCATGGGAAAATGAAGGAGGAAAAGGTTTTAGTGTAAAAGCCAGGCATTTGTGCTGCCACCATCAAATTAATATGGTTCAGCCAGCCCAGAGGGTTGAATAACAGCACCAGGGGCCATCTCCTACACCACTGCTTTCGGGGAATAAAATGAATTGTGGGTGAGACAGTGCATCGAGTGCCTCTTTGGCTCTATCTCTATATAATACACCTTGAACTTGCTCAAAGTAGCTTGGAAATCATGTTTGCACCTTCATTTCTGAGGTCGCTTCGGCAAGGCTGGCAGGCAGCAGTAATTCCCATAGCCTGCTTATGGCTATGTTATATTATGTGTCATTCAGCCTAAAAACGGTTGGCTTTGCCAAGTAGGAATCATGGAGGTCAGGAAAATGAGAGCCAGATGGACTTTCACACCTCACAAGCTCCCAAGAGCTCTGCCTGAGCCAGTTCAGAGCCTTGTTGAAGCCACGGACAAGCTTTCCAGCAACACTAGCATCCTTGCTGGGAGCTTAAACAGCACACGTGCAGCAGCAGGGAAATATTTTAAGCACATTTAAGAGTGCTTTAAGCAGTTTTATTTGGGCCATTATTTTTAATTTGTAAAACCAGGTACTTCCATCATCAGAGCCCAGATGCAATAAAGGTGGTGGGAGTCATAAAAAACCCTTTTAGGCTGACCTGGAATAGCTTTTCCAGACCTCAGAAAGTGGATGTTCAGACTTGCAGCTTGCCAGGAGCAAGCTGCTGAACCATACGAGGAACCAGCGCTCACCCCAGCCCAATGGATGGCACATACCCTTCTTTTTTTTTCACTTCTTTCCAGCAATAAACTGTAAGCTTGAAATTAATGGCTGCTTCATGGAAAGAAAATGTAGCCACTGACCTGGGACTGAACTTCAGTCATTCGAGGCACAGCATTTGCTGCTGTTCACATGTTCATTTTCAGGAGTCGTGGAACAAAACCTTGATCTTCTGAATACAAAACGTTTCTAATGCCACCAAGCTGTTTCATCGCGCATCCTCAAAAGTTCATTTTGCAGGGAATGTCCAACATATTTTCACTCGTTTAATAACAAAAAGCAGCCAAAGAAATCTCCAGTGCAAATTTCCCAACTTCATTATTATTAAGCAAGTTGGTGGAATAATGGTCCAAGTGACACCTTAAGTCAAGGATCCCAGGATCTGCATCACAAGACCAATGAAGCAGCATCTCTCTGGTTATAGAAAAAGTTGTTCTCATAATCTGAATCATAGAATCCCAGACTGATTTGGGTTGGAAGGGACCTTAAAGCTCATCCAGTTCCAACCTCCTCCTACGGGCAGTAACACCTTCCACTAGAGCAGGCTGCTCCCAGCCCCCTCCAGCCTGGCCTTGAACACTGCCAGGGATGGGGCATTTTCTCTTCACAGGTTGTTGGTACCTGGTCAAAGCATCAGCCCAGTGCAGAGTACAAGGGAAATTAATGGTCATATTCATCCCAGGTGAGCGAGTGGCAGAAATCCCCCTCCCATACATCGCTATAAATTACCGTATTCATGATAGGCATCTTCAAGCAGATCCACTTCATCTGGCATGTTTAATCGCCTGCATAGTGGGAGTTAAGGGAAAAAATATAAATCTGTCATTTAAGGAGCGCTGTTTCCTCTCCTGGCTAATAGGATTATTCAAAAATATTTAAAATCAAAATCCCAAAGCTTGGTGCAGGTTTATAAATGAGGCTGTGCCTTTCTGGTGGGGCTTTCTTTTCATCTTTCCACTGAGTGTTGACTCCAAGTCAGAATCCAAAACCTCTTTGGGATGTCATGGGCAGCTCTAAGATAGATTGATTGGAAAAAGTGAGGCTCCAGGGGTGGAAAAATCACCGATTTTCAATCTAAGTCCCCAGGGCTGCATGGAAAGCATCCTATGGGCTGGAGAAGAGGCTAAAGGAGCAGGTTTTGGTAGCAATACTGAGCTGCTCCCATGAGATCCAGGGAATGCACCTGCTAAAAAGAAAGGATGCTGAAAAATCAAGAGCGCAAAGAAAGGCCCAGAAGTAACCCGAGGGCCAGAGAAAATGCCTCACAGTGGGAGACTTGAAGTTCTTCTTCTCTTTATCTTATCAAGAAGAAGAATGAGAGTGATTTGATTGCACCACACAAGCGCATTCTCAGGGAGAAAACACCGGGCATGGCAAAGCTTCTTTAATCCATCAGCCAAAGGCACAGCAAGGAGCAAAAGCTGGAAACTGAAGCCAAATCCGTTCAAATTAAAAATTAGGCACTGTTGGGTATTTTTTTTTATTATTTTTTTTTTCCTCCATCAGCATGAAAGATTGCCCATTAGAAGCAAACCATCAGCTAAACAGCGCATCCCACTCCCGTCTTGCAGCGGTTGGTCCCGGTTTGATGGGGCTCCTCAATGGCAGAATATAGGGGTTTCTCTCTCTGGAGTTGGGAGTGCTGGGTTTGGAACTCACCTCCTCTGCAAGGCAAAGGAAGGCTGAAGCATCTCCAAGCCTTTTCCCACTCATCCACCCTTGGAGCTCTCTGCTAGACGGCAAAGTTTGCCACTTCCCAGCCCCTCGCTCTTCATCGCAGCCTGCAGATGCATCTGATCCACACAGCAGATAATGACAGAAAATTACAGTGTAATAAGATAATGGGATTTATTTATAGAATTTGCTTTCCAATCACGCCCACATGATATATGTATCCCCGCACACGCACACATGCACATACACACAGCACTTTCTAAGTATATATATTAGCATAAGTGGTTGGCTTTGTGGAAGCAAAATGCCACCTGGGGGATGTCGAGATGTTCCCAAGTGGTTCAATACCAACAAGGGTGCTGGCACATCGCAAATAGACCCCTTATCATCATAACAATGACACCATATTTCCATGACACTTTTATCTCAAAGCACTTAAAAAGGAAAAGAGGAAAAAATAATGAAATCAATGTAAACTGCTACACAAACCCCAGTGTATGCAGGGATGAGAATGAAATGCAATGACAGACATAACCAGAGACAAATCTGGTCTCCAATAGAAACAAGCCAAGGGAAATTTAAGGAGGCAGCACATAATAAGCTAGGGATGGTCAGCAGAGCAGGACAAGCTTTATCCCTGCAGGGCTGGGTTAGGTTTATGAATACAGAGGTGCAGTAGTTCAGTAGGTCTCCAAGTCCCAGACCAGAGTGAAGAAGCCCAGCAAGTGCAAACTGCAGGTGATGAAGTACCACAGTGACTGAATTGAGGGTGCAGCAGCTGTTCCATGTGTTGAATTTCCCAATGCTGGGTTTTACCACTCATACAACAAAATCATGGGGCTGTTAAAGGTCTGGGGTTCATGGCCTTGGAGGATTCATCCTCCTGCGATAAGACCATTGGGGTTTATTACTTCTTTCTTAGTTCCTACAGCAATCTGTATCCCAAAATCCAGCTACAGGGTGAGGACAGAAGCTGTTCATCAAAAGGTGAATAGGCCAATTGCACACTGCAAAATAAACCTGCACCCTCAGGAAGCAGCAGCCTCAGACATGGGGGTATTTTGCAAGTAAAACAATGGCATAGTTGCTGAGTCTTCACTTCCCCCCGGCTGCTGCTGCTTTGAGCATCCCCATCCCGCTGCTCACCCAGCACCCAGCCTGCTGCCAGGGGCCACCACCAGCCTGGTGCCAGCTTTTGGGGTGAAACATCAGCTTTTTTGGGGGGAAAAGTCTTTTTTCAGCACATTTTGGGCTTACCAGCAAATGCTTTTCTCACATACACTTCACTAAGACGTCCATGCACCACAACGGGATTATACCTGCCCATCCATGGTGTCTGATTAAGCTGAGGCAGGCACGCGGGACAGGCAGCATGTGAGCATCCCTGCTCAGCATTCCAGCCCTCTGGGCACGGGGAGGAGACAGCAGGCATCCCTGTCCTCATCCACAGTGAGGTGCAATTATTTTCCAAGGGCTGCTGAGCATCTCCACAGAGCTGGCTTCTCTGGGGAAGATCAAAGCCAAACTCTGATCAGGAGAGCTGAGCAAGATCCCTTCACAGCAGCGGGAGAACAGGGAGGAGAGGAAAAAACGCAACGAAAGGGGGGGAAGTTTTCCATTATTTGGGCTGGATGAACCCTAACCAATCCCCACTGTGGTTAATGTCTCACCTCTAACTGGGCTCTTGCAACCGGCCAAGGAGCTGCTTTGTGCTGATGGTTTGCGTGAGAAACATAGGGCTGACCAAACTCTGCTGAGCTAGGCCACCCCCATGTCCTCCAGCATCTGTAGCCGATCTCAGCTCAGCTCTGCCTGTGGAGCAACTGAGGCTCCCAGGCCTTTTTCTGGAAGTGCAAAGGACCAAGAGGACTCAGATCATCTTTTATAGATGCTGTTGCCTCTGGCAGAGGAGCCAAAGCAAGCTTCAGCACTTCACTCTGCTTTTGATATCAGCACTTTTAACCAGACAAGAGAGAAATACCCCAAACCAGACCCCAGCCCCCCAGGCACTGGAGCTGAGGTGGATGCTTGAGGATGCCCCACCATCACATTCCCTCCTACCAACCACCCAGCAGCAAAACAAGCATCAATAACACCGATTTGGGGGTTCTTTCCAGGCTGGGGTAAAAGGAAGGGAGAAGGTGCAGGACTGGCAGAAGTTCCCTCTCCCTTAGAATTTAGTTGTGCTCTATATTCAAATGGCAGTTTAATGAGCCTTTCCTTATTTCCAGAAACTTTATCACATCATTAAAGCATAGAAATGAATAATACATCTAGCAGCTGGATTAAGCTGAACTCCAGACCCAATGCAGCTTCAAACGGAGGAGAGGAGAGTAGCGGCTGGAGAACGGGGTTCTGGGTACAGGCAGGCTGATGATGGAGTTGTTTCAGCTCTGATGCGCCAAACTGCAGGCAGGGGTATCTGTCCTTCCCAGCAAGCCAGAATCCTGCCATTTTAACTCAGCAGGAGCTGCTCTTACTCAAAGCATGCCTCCTCCTTTCCTCTCTGGCCTGCAGAAATAGAGGAATAATATATTTTTTAATCATTTAATATTATTTTTAATTACTGCTTCCAGCAAATTCATCTTCAGACGCTGCGTGGTGGGTAAGGGACTGAGCCAAGTCCAGGCACAGGCTCTATGTGTGCTTCTATCCCCAGCCTGTCACCACCTCTTCCCATCCTTAAAAATGAAGCAAATTGGGTAAAAAAGGCCTGATCCAGGTCACACTGCACCTCACAGAGCACTGGGTCAGGTCTTGGCCAAATCATCCCATTGATAAAGATAAGTATTCCACACATGTGCATGAGTAGATGGGCAGATGAAGGTTTTGGTGCTCTTGGAGGCAGGATGTGTGCCACAGGCACTCAAGGGTGTCCTGCACCCAAAGATGGGCTTAACACCCAAAGAAAGAAAGCAATCTCATTTATTAAATGAAAGCTCATTTAAAACAGGAGAAGAGGGGGGGGGGGGGCAGGAGGGGGAATGGCAAAAGAGGCCACAACAAACCACCTTTGGTTCAGGATGCAAAGTGTATTCTCCCAAGGGAAATTTAAGCAATTAATGCAGGAAAGATTCACAGATTTTATTGTTTGGGGCTTTTAAATAAATAGATCATACTCATCCAAAGTGGTCTCTATTGCCCATTGTTTGCAGGCATTGATTTATTTTTCTCTTGTTTGTTCTGATTGTTATATTTCGGATGGTGTTTACTGATGGGAAAAAAGTCATCTTGTGTCGCTGATGAGGCTGGCGATAACTGCAGAGGTCAAGAAAAGGATGGGGAAAGAGAAGAGAGAAGGAGAAAGTTTCAGGATCTCCAGCTCCATCCTCACTCCTCCCCAAACCTGTAGATAAATAGCATCAAGTGGCCCAGAATGGTTAATGAGATGGATTTTCCCCAGGGCCAGCCCACAGGAGGAAGGGAAGGAAACAATTTAACTGTATTTCCTCGTTATCTGATCTCAGACATTTTAATTTGCGCTCTCTTTGAGGCTTCTCCTTTTTTTGTGTGTGTGTGTGTATGTGTGTGCGTGTTCAGCTGAGTAATGGATGACATTGCAAGAAAATGGGAGGTTTTTCTTGTCCAGCCCAATAACCACTTCCAAGGTCACATGTGATGGAGGGAGACAGCACTTTCAAGGTGAGGCAGAAAGGAGGAGAAAAACCCTTCTTTTATCAGATCTTACTAAAGTACATTTGCTGCCATATTCCCATCATAAGCCACGAGCAGCCTCATCCATTCCCATTTTTCCCCCTTCAGTAACAGTAAAGCTGGTCCTAAGAGAGATCAGTCTTCAAGCAGAGGTTAAAGAGTATTGCATCAGAGACCCAGGGATGCAAGTAGCAGAGGGGTGGCTGAGAAATAGCTGAACCCAGACTCAGCGACTCCCTAAAGCTGGAGGAAGGCTCTTTACTTGGTTTGAGGTTGTTTTCTTTTTTCAGATCATTTCAAAGAAGCCATTTGGTAAAATTGCTATTAATTATGCCTGCCTTTGTTTAAGCAATTAAGGGGCCACTTCACTTATGGGAGAGCCCAGACGGAGCCTAAATGAGGTCAGAGCAAAGCAAAGCCACCTTAAGCTTAATTGTAAAAGCAGTCTGATGCTCTAAATTTGGCCTCTGGAGCTACATCTAGTAGCAAGACCAAGGGAGAGGTTTCTGCATCCTAAACCCTTCAGGGAAGCAGAAATGAGGATGCTAACAAACCTTTGTGGAAACAATGCAATGGCAGGAGCTGCCCAGGAGGAATCCCAGGCGCCAAAGCCTTGCCTGCATGAGGACAGCATTGCAGTACCAATCCAGAGTGAAACACAGCCCTGCAGCTCTAATTAAAAGGGCCGCTGTAGCTAATGATCTGCCCAGTGCTAATTAACTTCCAGACGTGGAGTTCAATACGCTTACTGCTCTGCTGATGGGTTTACTGTTGTTCGTGCGTGCAAGTGCCTTCTTCAGGCACCTCCTTGGGTCAGCGTTTTTACTGAGCTGTCCCTGGGAAGATCTCCCAAGCAGGGGAATTAAATCTCTGCAAGCCTCTGAGATATCTCCTCCTCCTCCTTTTCCCCCTCTTTTAATTTGTCCAGTTCTGGTTCCAAGTCTCAGAAATTGGTGACTTACAAAAGAAGTGTCTTCTCAGCTGTATTTATAGCATCGCATCAGCATGACACTCGCGTAAAGTTCAGGGAGCACAGGGGTTTAAATTTAGCACAGGGAGGCAGCAAGGATGCAGCCATGTGCTTTGGGAGCCAATTTCACCCACTTTCCCCCCACGGATCCGTGCACTGAACCTCTCACACGCTGCTTTGAGGGGAATGATCTTGGATGTGGGATGGGATACAGCTTTTGCAGCCCAGCTTTGTGTTGAAAATCAGGCATCCTCACCAGTATCAGGTGAAGAAACCATCAGCTTGAAGTGTCATGTTTAGTTGGGTTTTTTAATTTGATTGTCTGTCATAGGTGAAGGGCTATTGCACTTGGGAGAAAAAGGTTTCCCAGGCCAGAAACCTGACCTGTGGGGTCTTCATCCTTTCTTGGATGATTCCAATCCCATCCCATCACCTCCTCCTTAGAGAAATACAGGATTACAGCAGTGTGACTGGCAGCCAGCCTTTGCCATCTGCTCTGGCCCCTCATTATGGATTCACAACAAACATATGTGACAATTAGATCCGTAAAGACATCTCGTGGATCATATGCGACTGAGATGTGGGCATATGCTCTCTGCCCAATAAATCCCACGTCTGCGCCTGTTTGCTCCTGAAGAAGACACCGAGAAAGATGGATGAGATGTTCTCCTCACCTACGCTTGCCCATCAGAAGGGAGGTTTGGAAGAGAAGTTCTGCTCTGCTAGAGAAGAAGGCAAATAAGTGATGGTGAGTGAGGATGCTTGGAGGCAGCCTGGGCTTTACAAGGGGCTGAATCCTTTATGCAGCTAATTCCCTAAGGCTGAAAAGCACAGACTGGGCTTGATAAGCTAAAAACTGCGTGGAAGTTCATCTCAGATGAGCACGCAGAGGTTTGCACAAGGTCTCTGCGTTTCCTCCACCTCTGCGCAAACACTGCTGGTTGCATGAGTGACTGATTATGATGATAACTGCTCTCAGTAGCTGTAATTGAATTGCTGCTCAAAAAGAAGTGGCTCAGAGGGAGGATGGCTGGAATAACAGTTACCGACTCCTCAGCAGCCCCTGTAGACAGGCAGTGTTGGCACCAGGAGCACTGCTGCTTCATTGTTGGGGTGTGCCCAAGGGGCAGAACATCAGCCTATGTGGCTGGAGCTCCTCATTACTTCAAACCCCCTGCAACCCACCAGAAAGCTGTCATAGATGAGGCAAACTTGTCCTCAGAGCCTGGAAAGCCACCTACCACTTCTCCAAGCTCTGTCTGCTCTTCAGCCTTTGGAAGAAGTCACTCCCTGTCATCTCGTGATGCTCAATACATTCCTGAGACCTGGAGAAATCCACTTTTTTTCACACGTTTCCTCTGCCAGACCTTCTCCTGTTCTCTGTGAAGTTAAAAGCTCTCCTTACCTTCTCCATTGCCTTCCGAAGCTTCTCTTTCATTCTATTCCCTGTGGAACGTGGGCATTAACACTATTATTTTTCCTTGTGAAAGGGGAAACTGAGGCAAGGGAATGTTTCTTCCTGAACTTTTGCAGAGGTTGAAGAGCCTGCGCTGTACCAAGAGCCACATCTCCCTAGCACAGTGAGAAGCACACAATGTTACAGAGGTTACAAAGCAACCCAGAATGCTCCTTTTCAGGGTGTATTATCTATGTAGCACCAAGTTATATGAATTGAACACTGGACAATATTGTGCCCAACAACTGCTGTTCCATTGGCATCATGTGCTAAAATAGGGACAAAGTTCCAAAAATGTTCTCCCCATCTATATCTTCCTTTTGTCTCCCTTTCTTCATCCATCAGCCCTCAGAAAATGCCACTGCTAAACATTATCTAAGGAAAAGGCTGAAGAAAGGAAGACAAAGTCACTTGACTCTGAGACAGATCATGGAAACAGAAGAGATAAATCCTGAGAACACAGCCTGCATGGGGAGAAAAGACAAATACTGAAATAAATATGAAAAGAAGACAAGTTTGGGCTACAGGGAGCGGGTGAAGCAGAGAGAGAGAGGAAATTGCACTAAAATAGACCAGGTTTCCTGGAGACAAAGGTAAAATTGGGAAAAATGAGATCTAAACCGAAGGGGGATAAATCATGAGGCAGCAAAGTCTGAAAATTATTGGGAATGAAGCCTTCCTAGTAAGTGAGACATCCCCTGCAAGACGGATCTGCTGCGAGCAACAAATACAGATGCAGTGACAAAGACAAAGCTGGAGAGGAGTAGAGGGATTTGTTGGGTAACCCTGACTTGTCCACTTCTCCTAAAGGGGTTTTTGTAGCCACTTTAGGGGTGGTTTGTGCTTTAGGAAGCTCCTCTTGCTCAGCTTTAGCAATGCCTCCCCCAAAAAGCAAGATTTGGGGGAGGGAAATAGTATGGGGAGTCAGTATTTCTGCACGGGGAGCTGCATCTCCAAATCATCAGAAGCTATTCAATTCTGAAAAAACCCACCCATTTTCCTCAGGAAAAGTGCGCTCAGGCTCCAGCTGCCTCCTCTGGAGTGGGGTTTGACCATGCAGATGGATCCAAGCCTTTTATTCCAAGGGTTTTTACCAGAAGTATTTCTTTCAGCAGCTTCTTCCCAAGAAAAAACCCAGGTGCCAAACTCTCCCCAAAGCCACAAAATCCTCCTCAGAGGGACCAACACCGGACTACAGTGGAGCATCACTTCAGCCCTGTGACTCCTGAAGACCAGCAGTTATTTCTACCCTCAGGCTCTTCTCTTGCTCCTTCTGTAGATGGCACTGCACAGATAAAAGCAGTGATCCTAAATCCCAATCACAACATGCTTTACACTTCTGTGTTGCACTGCAAGCAAGGAAAGCTCTCCCCAGGCTGTAGGAAGGCAGCATGGGATTATGCTTTTTTCCCCCTTTGTGCCAGGCAAAGCTGTGACTTAAAGCCTACGGTTGTTACAAGCTTTTTCTTCCACATCTCCCCCACTTGGCTTTGGCAAGCAACTTAGTTTTCAGCTGGGAAGAACATGTGCCATGCCAAACACACCCCCAAATTTCCACCGGGAAAGCAGAAATCTGCACACCAACACACAAAAACTTGGCAGTTCTCTTTCACTGGGGGGGGGGGGGGGGGGTATTAAAAAGCCAACGGTTTCCATAGAGAAAATACTCTCTTTTCCCACCAAAAATCAATTTACTACTTGTTCATAAATCTATTGCAATGTCTTTACTCATTTGCCATACTTTGTGGTTGACATGGAGGATTCATGGTGGGATTTTGGGGCTGATCTAGATGGGGATGGCAGGGACCCCTTAGGTACCGTTTTCTGTCTCCAGAGGCTTGTGGACAAGCCCATGCTTGGTGCTCATCCCCCTAAGCAGCACTGAGGCTGTTCAACACTGAAGTTTCCAGATCCCAAAGATTTCCCTAGGGAATTTGCTCCTTAGCCAACAGCAGAGGAGAAAATACATGAGCCAAAAGAAAAAGGAGACGCAAAAGCTGGTGTCAAAGCTCAGCTCACGTATCCATCCAGCTGGTCCCACGGATGTGTTCTTGTGTTTGCACATCCCACACCTGCTTCCTTGCGCCTGCTTTGTATATGTCCACATTCCCCCTGTGCTCGCTGCTTTCCCGGCCTTTCCCCTCTCCTCCTTTGTCTGATTGATGTAATTTGAAGTCCTGGTTGGGAGCTGATATTATGACACGTCCAGACTTCAAAATAAACCTCCCTCTTGATACCAGGTTATTTTATTGGGTGCATCAAGGCTGAAAACAACCTCATTCATCTTAAGAAATGTATTTTCCCATTTGCTGTATAAATACATACACGTTTCCTTGCATTATTCACCTAGGCACGGCAGATAGATGAGCAGCAACAACGGCACCACATTTTTATTTCTCATTCTGTAACAGAAAAAGGCAGAGGGGAGGTTTGTGGCAGGAGCTCAGCAGGGAGGAAATATCATCTGGGGCAAAGGGTGGGGAGAAAATTGAACAGCAAAGAGATATCTGACTCCCATCCAGCTTCATCCAGGGGTGAGGACAAGGTCTGGTCTTCAGAGTCCTTGTCTGGGTCAGAGACATGGTCTGGAAACACAGGAATTAGAGGTGGCGAAAAAGCCAAAGGACAGATGAAAAATAAGACAAGGAGTAAATAAAACATAGGCACAGAAGAAGGAGGAAGAATGATGAGATAGGGGAAAAAAATGAATAATTGAGAGTCTGTAATAAACACAGTGTAGACACACAAAAAAAAATGCCTATGTGAAAATGTAATTACTAGCTGTATCAATAACATCAGTGCACAAGACCAGCTGCAGTGGGGTTATGACCAAAACAAGCCATAAGTCTTGTGAATGCTCAATTCAGATGCACCTTAGAAATCATCCATGTTAAGGTCCAGGCATCTTCATAAAGGGGAAACTCAGCCTTTCTTTACATCAATTATGAGGCTCTTATAGGACTCTGAACCCTAATGGACTTCAGACACAGTTCCATGGGTCCTGTAGAAACTAGGTTAGTGGAAAGGTGCCTACTGTCAACCGTCTACACCAACAGCCCCCAAGGCCAGCATGGTAACTCAACCCAGCGTGCCAGTGTCCTGCAGTGATCTTGTCTCACCTACACCTAGACTCAAAAGGGAGCAAATCAGAGTAAGCAGGTGTCTGAGCTGCTCCACCCCATCACCTCTCACACCTCATATAAGCTGTTGTAATGCTGCTTCTCTTCATGCACCAGCCTCACTTGCCCCAGAAGCACTGATAAACCCCGCAGAGATGCAGATTTAATGCTATCGGGAGATGCAGGGCACGTTTAGCAGGAACATGAAGGATCATAGCAAGAGGCCTGGATATAACCCAGGCTGCAGCAGATAAGGAACTGAAAAGCTGCAGCTGCTGCTTCTTTTCCTTTTTCTTATTTCTTTCTTTTTTCATTGGTTCAAGATTGCAAAGAGGCTGAGAGAGAAGAAAGGAGAACACGGGGACCTAGCGATAACGGGTGATGGACGTGACGCCATCTCCTCACCAAGAATACCAGAGATTGTAAAGCATTGAGAAATCAAACTGACAAGTGGGAACACAGGCTCAGCATAAGAAACAGCGGCTTGTTCAGAGCTCCTGCAGGCCTGGAGAGCTTTTCGCTTCTCCTCACGATGGATTAAGTGGATGTTGGCAATAGATAATTCTGAACTCCTCCTACAATGTGTTCTGGCTTGTCATATCCTCAGGGAGGCCTGGAGCTGGAGAGACAAGCACCCAGTGTGATGCTCGCAGACACAAAACTTCTCCAACAAGGTGGGGGGATTGGGAAAACCCTATCTTGCGAAGCTTGCAATACAAGGGAGCCTTTTTACAGTTGGCCATCCCCAACCTGGAGTTGCCAGGGATGGGTGAGGAACCAGGTCATGATTTCAGCTGGTTTGGATGCAGGAGAGTGGTTCAACATTCAGTAGGTTTCCCAAGAACCCATGGAGATGTTAGCCTCATTCTTGGAGGTTTGCAGCAATGTGTGTACAGGTTTCGGAAGACAAGCAACCCTGAACTCCAAGTTGCTCAGCACCAGGGGAGAAGCAGTAGGTCCAATACAGGCAGAAAGTGCCCTTTGTCTGCTGCACTCACTCTCTTTTCATCCATTTCTCTGCATGTAAAAATCAGTCTTATATCCTGGATAACAGAGTGGGGGAAGCTGGGAGGGGAAAAAAGCTAAATCCCAACATAAGCACCACCAAAAGAGGAAACATCTCCCAGCAACAGGCAGGTGCAATGGTGCCTTGAGGGAAAAACATCCTAATAGCAAATATATATAAATACAATCCTCCTTCCTAATTCTTTTGCAATCCCACGTGTGCAGCATCAGTTCAGATCCAATCCTTGTTCACCTTTCATACCTCCCCCCTTTCCTTATCACTCTCCTCTGTGTGGGCTGAGCCACTCTCTGTTGTTGAGTGCAGCAGCAGAAGCTGCTCTGAAAGGGCAGGGGATGCTTGGCGTGTAGATCAGAGCCGGAGGCTCCTTTGAAAATCCCCAGGGCAAAAGAGCAGGGCTGGAACAGGATGCCCTGGCTGAGCTGCCATCCGCTTAAAATTGGCTAAGAAATCTAGGTGCTTTGATGAAAAATGCCTTCCTTTGCCTTTGATGCTCCTGTCCAAATAGTGATAGGTGTTGAGCTGATAGCACAGATTTCACCTGAGGTAGCGGCAAGAAAAAACACACCCGGATAGCTATTCTATCCTCTGCCGAATTGGGAGCCATGATAGCGCACATGGAAGTTTTAACGTATAGTTTCAAAGGCAGTGGATGCTGGAAAGTGTCTATAACCCAGATGAGAAATAAAGATTGCAGCGTGAAAGCTCCATCAGTGTAGGTACTAAGTGTTTGCCCAGGCACAAGCTAAATATTCCTGGGCCAGAAAATCATGGTTGCAGTGAAAATACAAACATCTATAGGAACTCCTCATTATGCTCATCCACATAAGCATACACCCTTTATGTCAAGGCCCTTGGGATTGCAGAGCACCAACATATTTTAGGGTGTATGCTTATATGTGATGAACATATTTCTTGGTTTTAGCTTCACTGCTTGTTAAAAATCAGTTCAAACCCTATAAAGGTAAGAGTTGAAATATCTTTGAATTTTGATTAAGAACAAGATATCTGTATGGGATGCATAATGACCCTATCCCTGCCTGTGCCACCCAGTCAGATATAGGTCAGCCTGTGATACTGATCTCCGATAAACCCTTGAGCACTGGGAGAGATCCAGAAAGCTGAAGGAAAACGAATGTTGTGCCAATATGTAGGAAGGATAAACGAGCTGACCTGTGTAATTACAGCCCTGTTGGCTTGACATTGATTTGGGGTGAAATAATGGGATGTCTGCTACGGGACTTGTTTAATAAAGAATTAAAGGGAATAACATAAAGGATGCCAATCAACAAGGATTTATGGAAAATAAATCTTGCCCAACTAAGTTGATATCTTTTTTTTATGAGATTATAAATTTGGGCCGATAAAGGTGACGCTGTCAGTGTAATGAACTCGGGCTCCTGCAAGGTTGGGTCCTGTGTGACATCTTGATTAAGAAACTGGGAGGGTAGGGAATCACCATGGCAGAAATGAGATGGATTAAAAACTGGCTGGTTGACAAGTTTCAGAAGACACCTCTTGAACTGGGAATCAACAGGGTCTTCTGCTCCCAGCTGTCTGCAAGGGCTGGATTGCTGCTATTTGACATTTCTATCAGTGACCTGGACGAAAACATCACATCACCCCTGATAAAGTTTGCCGCTGACACAAAGATCAGGGGAATGGCACTGGAGGAAGAGGAAAGGGCATCGATACAAGATGCATCTTAATAAAGCTGTTCGGCCAGGGTTGGAGGAGGAAGGCTCTTCCCTTGGCAGCGGGGATGGGAGATGGGGCTGATAGGCAGACAGACAAGACATGGAGGATGAATTGCAATTCCTTTCAGGCTGAAAAACATCTTTCCAAGCTCTTTGATATGAAAAGGTAGAAACTGCAGGGTATTTTGGAGCAAACCCATTTTGGTTCTCCCCTGGGTTAAGCCATGTAACACCCATACTCTATGCGCACCAGGTGCGTGCTGCTCTACTCCCTCAACTTCAGCTCATTCCTCATCCATTTTACAGGATTTCAAGGACTTGCAGCACTTAGACATTACTGCAAGTCCCACGAGGCACCTGGCTGAACCTTTTGGCTTTGAACTATATTAAAAATGTAAAGTGATTTGCCTGAGGCCAGGTACTGCAGGACCAGTGCTGCTCAACAGATCTCCGATCTCTGCATCAGTTGTGCTTTAGGCAACGTGCAGCCAAGTTCAGCGCTCTCTCCCTGCTCTCCAGCTCCCATTCCTTTTCCCAATTGGGTCTTTCCCTCTTGCAAGCCTTGGGTAGCTGCAGCCACTGTGATTTTGAAGCTGCCTTCTGCAATTTCTCCCAATGCCAAACACACACAACACTTGAGGGCTCTGTAGCGAGCACTTTATTGCTTCCAGAGCGCCTTTTTTTGGCTCCTGCAATCCAGTGCCCAAGAATAATGGACAGGCTTCAGCCGAGGGAATTTAATTCTGCTCCCACTCCTTTCAGATCAGAGCCTGTGTCAGCAGGGTGCTCTTACAACAAGAGACTTTATTACAGCTTATCCAACACTTGGCATGTTCTCAATCTGGAGAACTGGTTTGTACTACAGAGAGTGCTGCTCCGCGTTGCATGCTAATAGAGATCTATGGCTGTGCTGTGTACCTATAGGGGAAGGGAAGGTTTGAAAGCCTTTGGTAGTGAAAAAGCATGCTGGAAAACTTTGTGGAGGTTTAGGGTTGGTTTGAAGTGGAAGGCAAGCATCAGGTACTAGCTGGAATTATTGAGCTGAATAACTCCTTTTCATCCAGCTGTTCCCATCCATGCGAAAAAGAAAGAGGCACCAGAGATGCATGGAATTCCTCAGGGATGGTTTCTGGTCCCAGATCCACATTGCACCATTAGACATTGTATTGGACCCACGTTCAGAAACCAACCTCTCTCTCTTTGTCTTTTTTCTTCTTTTGTTTCTGGTATGAGCATTGCATCCACCTGCAGAAAAGCTCTGGGAACAAACTGACCTGCAGAAAAATGACCCACCTAACAAACAGCTTGCAGCAGCCCTCAAATCCAACCTCCCACAGCTTTTTCCTCTAATTTATAGCTCATATTTCCCTGTTGGGGCCAGGCAGAGAGGAACGAAACAAAGGGATCTTGTTTCCTGGGCTTCTGCCTTTCTAAAACAGCATCTTCTCTTCCTTTGCCCTGAGCAAGCATCAAACTCCCTTTAACTTCTGCAAATGCTCCCCAGGCCCAGCTGGTGAGGTAACTTGAGGATGCATGGCTTGTCACCGCAGATGACACATGCCTCTCTCTCAGGATGTGGTATAATGAGCTTCTTCGTGGTCTCCCAAGGCAGAAATGTATTTATGGCACAAGGGGAGATTTATACAGTTTTTCTTTAAAATCTGTCAGCTAATAATAACCATGGCTGGGCCTGGGTTGAGCTGGGCTCACACACAGGTATAAATCAGGGCTGCGCCCATAAGCCATACCATCATATTCTCCCATTTGGAGACCAAGTAGATAATATCATGTGCAAATGTTTTCACCAAAGAGAGAAGGATAAGAAAATATTCCAGCTGGTCTACCAAGACTTGATATAGAATCATGGAATGGCCAGGGTTGGAAAGAACTGTAAGGTCATCCAGTTCCAACCCCCTGCCATGGGCAGGGACACCTTCCACTAGAGCAGGTTGCTCCAAGCCTCGTCCAACCTGTGCTTGAACACTGCCAGGGATGAAGAATTTGCCACTTCTTTGGGCAACCTGCTCCAGTGCCTCATCACCCTCACGGTAGGAAACTTTTTCCTTATATCCAACTTGATCCTCCCCTGTTTAAGTTTGAGCTCATCTCTCCTTGTTCTAATGCTGTAGTCACTGATGAAGAGTCCAGATCCAGCATCCTTGTAGGCACCGTTCAGATACTGGAATCTGCTATGAGGTCTCCACGCAGCTTTCTCTTCTCCAGGCTGAGCATCTTATATATATCCCTTGCTAGGAAATATATAGGATGTGCTTCCCTATTAGGGCATCCAGACCCAAACCACCTGAATCACATTCTTACAGAGCTGACATTGCTTCTGAAGGCAGAGGTACCCCTTCAAGGAGAGGCTTACAGTGATTCATTTTTACCCTGCAGTGATTCATTTTTACCCTACCAAGCGACCTATATATCTTCAGCCTCAACCAACAAGCACAGTTGATAAAACATCTCCCATTGTCCCCTGGCATAGCACAGCCTTGAATAGCATAAATGCCCTAAAGACAATTCTTTTCAGACAAAACAGATGCATATGGGGGTCTGAATAAAATAGCTAACAGGTTCCAGAGGGACATATGCTGTTAATTCCACTCATGATATAGGTCTTTCAAAATGCCACTGATGCCTGAACTGCTGATGAGTCTCCAGGTTTGTTGATTTGTGGACCATAGGCCATACTCCCACTGGAGCCCATTAGATGGCCTATAGATAGACAGCTAGATGCACAGACACAATATGCATATGTGCCAATCAAAAGTTGAAAAGCTTTACAAAGCAATCCAGTACATCTCCCATCTCCTACAGCAAGGCTGAGGGGGGAACACGTTTCTGAAACCATGATAGATTAGCTCCTAATTTTTTTCTCTTCATTCCACCTTTATTATTTGAGTATAATATAGAATTGGATGGGGGATGAACAGGCTTTTCATGTCATCACCTTACCATGACAGACTTGCACCTCTTCCTACCCTTCACCCATTGCACCCAAACACGCATGCAACCTGCACCACAGAGGTTAGTTTTATATTCTCTGCCTTGGTTCATGCTTGTGCAGGTCCCTCGTGAGAGGTTCCCGTTGTAATGTCATCATGTCCACCTCATTTCTGCTCCGGGATGCTTTATTTCTTCCTGAGAGGTCAGCCTGAGCATGGTGGTGGACTGTGTAATTCAATAGGCTTGCAGATCTGTCGTGGGTCAATTTTAATTCTATTTAAAGGACAGTCGATAGAGCCATCTCTGGGGTTTTCTGAGACGGAATTTCATATCGCGTTTAATATGCGCTGAATGCGGGGGCGAAAGCATTTCAGTGTCGATGAGACATAAAAGATGGGCTGGAAGTGCTTTGCAACCTTTCTCCTTTGCTATTTTAGGCTCCATCTAAGACCCTCATGAGCTGGCTCAGGAAAGGGCCAGAGAGGAGACGGCTCCCAGAGTCGTTTTTTAGCAGCACTCCTGAGCCTCAGTGCAATGTCCTGCTCTCCTGATGCTTCTGGAGGCACAAACTGGTCCCTTCTTGAGATCATCCATCAAAATCCCACCCTAATGCCAGATTTGCATCACTGTGAACTTGTCCTTGGGGTCCAGGAGAGGTGACACACAGCAAAAAGGTGATAAGTGAGAAGCATGAGATCTGAGCACTGCTGCATGACCATTGCAACCTGCTCTACCACCCTTCTTGCATAAAATAGGGGGTAATGTCCCAGAGAAGAGCTGGATATTAATAAAGGAATGCTGCTGCTCATCTAAAATGTTCCCTTAGGTGCAAGACTAAATGTTTGAGGACTAGGACACACTTTTTATGCAACTTACTGAAAAGGAGGAATCATATCAACACTGGAAAAAACAAAATGTATGCAGGGGGGTTGCATTACCTCACTTTACACTCAGATCAATCCTGAGATCTCATTGCACATGCAAAGGGGGAGTTATCAGTGCTGTCTCCCGCTGCTTATGCTAACACACTCAAGGAAAGCTTTGATTAGCCATTTTAGGGGGACAAGCCCCATCACCTTATGGGGAAATATCTTCCCACTGGACAAAGCAGGAGAAAATGCCAGACCCTGTAGGAAAATTTACATTTAATGAGCATCCAGATGATAAATCCAGAACAAATCCACTCACCTCATGTCAAGGCAATGGCAGACCAGGGGTTAACACCCCTCTGGATTTTGCAGTGGGATGGGGGGTTACCGCATAGCTGCTTTCATGTTTTTTTCAGCACATCATGGGGTTCATTCCCATTGAGGGGAGCATCCAGCCAACTGCTGTGGCTCCAAATGAAATTGTCCATTCCCTGCTGGAGATAATTAACGTATATCAGTGAGGAATTTAGCTGGAGTGGCTATTTCAGTAACATGCAGCGTTCTCCCCCAGTTTGGGTTTGTTTTCGAAATTGCACATAAAGTGCAACTGTGGCACATTTACTTTTCTATTATGCCTGCGAAATTAAGTTAGATGGCCCTAATAATAGCACTGCCTTTAAAATAACGTTGTGTTTAAAGAACAAACTCTCCAATGTCGCCGGCGCAGCATATTTGTCTTGTGCTTAATTTCCACTTGCTGTTGTATTATTAGACATTAACATGATAGTTTTGTTTAATCTCTGGCTCCGTCGCCCATGGCTGACTCCAAACTGATCGCTCGCCCCTGTTGATGAAAGTCCTAATTCATCCTTGTTAGCGCAATTAGGAGGGAATTGGATAACAGTGCCACTTCTCACTAAAGGTCTGTGAGAGAGTGAGTCTCTCCCCCGAGAGGTGAAGCCGTCAGTGAACTCTTGGCTGCAGGAGGATTAGTCAGCCCCTGGGAAGATGATGGGGACAAATGAATTGAGACTTTGTGAAGTTTTGAAGTGGGATTTGATGGATTTTGTTGCTCTTTTTCCCAGCATGGAGGTGGTAGAAGCCCAGCGCTGAAACCCAGAGAAGGTCAGCTTCATTCTGAGGTTGTTTTGAGCACACCTACGCAAAGCACAAAAGAAATGCGAACATAACAAGATTATATTTTTCCAAAATATAAGTCCTCAAAAGCTTTCACAGAGGTGGCTGTGAGGCTTTTTGCAGTGTTTGCTTTCCATGGGCATCTTTCTCCCAGCTGTGAACAGGAGCTCCGAAACAATATGAAATGCTGTTCAACTGCGGCACGAAAACCAACATGCATGTTTGTAAAGTGGTTCCTACAGCCTCTGCACCTCCCAGCATGATTTCTGTCACTCTTACCTCCTTTAACCCATCTTTCTGGGTGCAGTTAACATCCCCACACCCAGGACCATGTGTAGATCCAGAGATGGCTTTGGATGTTGCTTCCCATCCCAATCAACATGGGGCCTGCAGCAAAGCCCACCCCAAAACCAGGTGGAATCATCAAATCTTGGGAATTTGCTGCCCCTCAGCAAAAAATTAAGCACACAAGCCATAGTGCTTGAGATACCACCAGACTTCTTGTATAAAATGAGGGAATTCAGGGCAACTAAGGTGGAGTTACTGTGGCTCTCACCCCTCCTGAATCTTCATCTTCTTGCACCTCAGAAGCTAAGCTAAACCAGACCAATGAGGTTTTGTTGCTTGATGAAATCCATTCCTCCTGGGTACAACTAGAAAAGGTGCAAAAGCCTTCATACCAAAGGAGATTTAGTGACTTGGGTTTCTTACCTTGGAATAGAGGTGGTTAAATAAGGATTTGATGGAGGTTTGTAAACTGTGGAGGGTGCAAAATGGGAATCCCCATTTCTGCAGTAACTGAAGATTGAAGTGGAACTGGGTAAGATTAGCAAGAGGCAGGTTTAAAGAAAACAGTTGGTTAAACTAATTTCCAAAGGATTTTGTGGAAGTCCAAATTACAGATGGGGTGAAAGCAAAGCATTAGTCAAAGCCAGGAGAAGCTATCTATTCTATTAAATGCAAATAGTGCAAAATGAAGAGCAAAGATCTGAAACTCATGCTTTCACAGAGGATAATTCCTCAGTTCGCAGGGGGTTAACAAGTAGCATGACCTGGGGCTGGGGCAATTTTGTCATGAGGAGTTTTTGGGTTCAGATACCTCTCTTTTGAGGTGTCCTCTAACTTTTCAGCAAGGTTTTCCTTGCACAGATCACAGCACACGTGGCAAAACATTAGCATGCAGCTCATTTTTGATGGGCCATGGGGAAAATAGGCTAGGACAGTGAAGGGTGGAAGGGAAAGACTTGTGAATAAATGTTTTGTTGTCACAGTCCTATTAACCTCCTCTCAGTGTAATCCTGTCCTTAATTAACTTTATTCTGATTATATTCTTGATAGGCCCGTATCTGCCTGAGAAGGTGGGGTAGGAGGTGGGATGTAAAGGATATAGAGTGAGCTGGAGGAGAGCAAAACAGGGAAGAACAGCAAAGCATGCATTCACGTCTGCTTTTCATAACAGCAAACAGAAGGAAAAGAGAGTAAAAACTTCCCAGAAAGGGTAACAACAAAAAAACCCTCCACCACAACAGATCACAAGATGTTGTTTTAATAATTAAGAGGCTTTAAACTGCCCTTTTAATACAAGCAAAAATATTATCTGCAGGTAATGGGGAGATGAAGCTTGTTACCTAATCAACCATCCTTACGGTAAAGCAACATCCCTGTGTCTGTCTGCAATCAGCGATGGCAGAGAGGCTGCGATTCCTTCGAGTGGCTCTCCACGAGGGTTCCGTAATAGTCTCGGCAGAAAGTAAGAGTTCCCCCTAGTGCAGAGCGATAAATCAGGGATAATAATAACTCTTTCCAAAATAATCCTCAGGCAGAAATAAAATCCAGCGGAGAAGGTGGTGCGGAGTCAAAACGTGACACCTGGATCTGAGGGTTAGTTAGTTAGGTCTATAAATACACTGAGCCCTTCCTGTGCCTCTGTTGTTGCCATAACAGATAGTAGTACTCCGCTTTAAGACTTTAAATTGTTTTGAATCTATTTATTTCCTGACTCCTCCTCATGCCATGATGCTTCTCCCACCATCAACCCCCAAACTGAGGGCTAAAACCTCCGTGACTTGCTGTGGGCAAAGAGGATGGGGGCAGCCCCGGGCTGTCACTGGGGGGCTGCAAGCCCCTGTTGCAGAAAAAAGGCTCAACAAAGCCCACTTCAAGGGGGCCTTTGGGCTTCAACATCCTTTCCAGCAAGTCTGGGATTTGCCCAAAACTCTTGGGGAACAAACCTTCCCCAATGGCACCGTGAAGATGCAATGGGTCCCACCAGACCCTACAGTTGCTCATCCTGCCCTCTCCTATTTCCACCCACTGGAAGCAAAACCCCAGCAAAACATGGGGATCTATTCAGCCACCCAACACCTAGATGAGGAGAAAGCCAGCAAGCTTGGAAGTAAATCACCAAACTTCATACATTTTTTGTGTCTACTTATTCATTTCCTTATTGGTTCTGATTTTTGTTCTTCTTTTGAAAAAGAAATAAAGTATGTGCAGGGTTATTTCAATGTTTTGAACCGATTCTATTTACTCAGGAGCTGATAAGATTGATTTACAGCAACGTGATGAACGCAGAGAGAGGAGAAAGGATACCAGAGCAGTGTTTGATTTCAGGGCTGGCTTTGCGGTGAATGCTAATGCCAGGACCAACTTGGTTCACTGAAAATGAAGGGTTGGGAATTGTTTCATTGAAACTGGTGTAAGGAGTGAGGAAAACAAAGCATCTCAGTGTCCAAGAGCCTTTTTGCAACAACATCTTGGGGAAAAATACTCAAGTTTTAGTGTTTTCTTTCAGGGGGAGGAGGGATCTTTTATCTTTTTGGGGTTTTATGTTTTTTCTTTAAGAAACCATGGAATAGGGGAAAAAAACATCAAAGAACTGAGGTTTGATTTGAAGAGAAATATGAACCAAAGGAAAACACAAACATTCAAGTTAGAAGTTGTTCATTTTATACAGTGGAAAGTTGCAAACAAGCCTGAAGTGCTAAGTTTGTGGCTTGTTTGCTCTCCAGAACATATATAGGGTGTTATCTGGGAACTAGATCTACTCCAGAAACATCTGTTGGTGTCTCTGGATCTCAGACTTCCATTCCTGAGCTCTCAGTACATGAACCAGAACCCCTAACATCAACACATTTGCAATAGCAAACCACATCCCAGTCCCATACTCTGTCCTCTGATTTGGTAACTCTCCTACAGCCTTAAATCTCATCTTCATGAAAATATATTATGACTTGCTATTTTGTGACCTTTAGGAAAGGAAAGAAAAAGGCAAAAAACCTGCTGCCATGAGCAAGGCAAAGAGATGCTCGTGAACTAGTGCAGGGCACTGTCTTTGTCACTCCTCTTGCAGTGACATTACTACTTATGGAGGCTTATTTGGCTACCCAAGAGTGCAAAACTCCCCAGATTTTCTCCAATATTCCCAATGAAACCCTCAACCTTTATTCTTTATGCCTTTATTTTGCACTCTTATGCAGAAAAAGCAATGCTTTCTTGTTGGAGATGGTGGATTAAAGGGGATCTGGCAGGAATATCCCTCGTACTATTGTATCTTCTCTGCCATGGCCACGCGGTCCAGCCACACTAGAGTATAAGCAGATGATTCCCTAAACACGAAGTACACAAAGCTTTGGGAGACCACACACCAAGCTGGACATGCTGCAGCATATGAGCAATTTGCAGACACCCAGGAGGCTGAAATCTGTTGGCTGCAAGTGTACAAATCCCCCGAGTTAACACAGACAGGATGATTCATGAGAAGCAATGCATTCCATGAGTCATCTGGGCAATATTTGCTGCTGGTTGGAAATGAAGCCAATGGTTTGGAGTGGTTGGAGTGTTGGAGTGGTTTATAAGGAGAAAAAATAATGATGATGGCAGCACCAGGCACTTTGTGGTAGTAAAAGTAAATGTGCATGAAGAGGGCTTAAAAAGCCATGCTGGAGTGACCTGAGTGTACAGCATAGCATGGCAAAGCGAGGGGTATTAGCAAAGAGCTGCAGAGCATCCTCCTGCTCAAAAGCACCAGGGATTTATAAGCCACGTTTCTGCAGATGCTCTCTGTTTGAGGTCTCCTCCAACAGACCACATTAGGATGGGCCAGTTGGGGTGGTTAACCCCAATGCCAGGCTGATGGAGGTGCCTAACCCCTGGTGGACGAATGCTCCCCAGTTTGCCTTTGCACACGTGTGCACACACGTGTGTGCTCATCCCAGCCCCATTCCCCGGCTTAGCATGGGCTTTTTTTTGATGAGCCTTGGATTTTGAAAGAGGCTCCTCTTGGCAAGGGACTTGGCTGGCGGAGACAAAGGGAGAGATGATCAAACCCAGAGGCTCCTGCCTCTTGTCTCCTGCAATCGGCCCCTTTTGCAGCGCTGTGGAGGAGCTCTGCTTTTAAACAAAAGCTAAACACTGTCAGTGGGAGAGCAAAGCAGGATCTCTCTGAAATGCAAATGCCTTTTTGAGAGCAGCCAGCTTTGAAAACAGGCATCCTGCTGACTCATGTTTAGGAACCGGGAAAGAAAGCCTGCTCCTTCACCCTATCCATCTTCCTCTCCTCTTTAGCATGGCCTCATCCCGGGGATGCATATATAACCTATGTGTAGGTCAAGTGGACTACATGGATGAAACAGTGTCGGTGGGGACAGGATCTATAGCTCAGACAGTATTTTCCCAGCAAACCTATCAGCTGCAGGGTCAGGGTTATGCTGGCACCGCAGAGGATTTAATAACCCAGCAGCATGGATTTAAGGCTCTATACACCAGGTGGATTTGGGGGGGACAGCTCTTCAAAACCCTTTCCTCCCTTTTCTCACCTCTTAGAGCAGCTTCCAGTGCCTAAGGGGCTGACAAGAAAGCTGGAGAGAGGATTAAACAAGGGCCTGAGGGACAGGACAAGGGCCTGGAGGGACAGGACAAGGTGAATGGCTTTAACCTGCCAGAGGGGAGACTGAGATGAGCTCTTAGGCAGAAGCTCTTCCCTGTGAGGGTGCTGAGGTGCAGGCACAGGGTGCCCAGGGTAGCTGTGGCTGCCTCATCCCTGCAGTGTTCAAGGCCAGGTTTTACGGGGCTTGGAGCAAGCTGCTCTGGTGGAAGGTGTCCCTGCCCATGGCAGAGGGTTGGAACTGGATGAGCTTTAAGATCCCTTCAACCCAAACCAGTCTGTTACTCAATGATCTGCAGATATTTGCAAGCAATTTGCCTTCTTTTGGGTGTGAACATGAGCTTGAGAGTCTGAAAGCATGGGTCTATATTCTCCCCCCAACCTTTGCAGCATCACTCCATCTACTTCTTATTAATAGAACTCCATTAACACCTGCAGGGAGTCTCTGATCTGATGCAAAACTGTCTTTTCTTGAGTGATGGGAAGCTGACAACAGAGCTGTACAAAGTCATCAGCTCCTGACACCTGCCTGCAGACACGGATCAGACTCGCATAGGGTGAGATGCTCCTGAGACCCGAATTAGTGTCATCAGGAGAGTGATCCACATCTCTGCCCAGCCCCTGGGTCAGCACCCTGGGATCTGAGCTGCTCATTGGTGGGCTATCACATCAAAACATGTAATAATAAGCAGAGCAATAATGGCAATACCACAGCTGGCAACAATATCAAGCTCCAGCGGTGTAATGGAGATTCAGACTTCTATTTCTAATGTGCTTCTGCTCTAATAACCACTTTTTTTCTTCCCCCTCATTGCTTTTCATGTGAAAACACTGGTGTGCTGCACCAGCAGCAGCTGATCAGGACTTCACACATCCTGCTCATTATCCCCCATTCCACAGAAGGGGAAACAAGGAGGATTTATGGCACCCAATTTTGCAGAAGTGCTGCCCAAAGTGCAATACCCAGCCATGGCTGCTCTGGAAAAGCCACAGCTATGCTTGGTCTGAGGCTGGGAGAGGAGAGACTTTATAGGGGAAGATAAAACCTTTGATTAGCCCAACTGATCTAGCTGGAAGAAGCAAACAGGTTTTGGGTGCACAGACCTTCCTTTGGGTCTCAGGTTGTCTAAAAGCAGCTCCAGAGCTCCTGCAACACCTTCCCCAGCCATCTCCACCTCCCTAAGCACCAGAGATGCAGGAGATCATAGAACCATAGAATTCTAAGTGCATTCCACTGAGGATCAGTCCCTTGCCCCCCACATTATTTACAACAGCATAGAAAAGATTTCTCTTTTTTTTTTTTGGGGGGGGGGGGGGGAATAATGGAAAGGGTTGATCCTGCTGGTGATTTACAGCAATTGTAGTAACCTGATCATAATTCCTAGCAATTAAGCACAGTACTAATTCACTCATTTACTGAATAGTGTCTTGTCTTTATTTATGGGGGCTGTGCCAGAGTATAAATATCTTACTCACTGTGTTGGCTAATGAAAATTTACTAAGTAGCTTTTGGTGGTTTTTTAAATGTTTATTCATTTTAAGCTATTCTTAGCAATCACGTGTGAATAAGGAGTAATTGCTTGACTTTGGGATGGTAATTAGAAAGTACTAAGTCATTGTTTTCTTCTTGGTTTGTTTAAGTGTGCATCTGCTCTCCCAGCATAATCCAACCTGCCAGCCCCTCATCCTCTGCCTAAGCACCCGAGGCTGCATCCTGCTCCCTTTCAACAGAACTATTCCAGGACCAATAGGCTGGATCATACAGAGCATGGATCAAGGTGCCCAAGTAGGGACTGAATTGCTCATCTTGTGTTGAGACACCCTCCATCGAGTCTCAGCAGCTTTGCTCCAGGAGCAGAGCAGATCCATCAGCATGCAGGGCAGGATTTGCATCTGCTAATCAGGGCTGGATCCGGGGAAACAGCTTTCAATAAAAGAATCCCATTACAAAGCAACCGGCTGTGAAATACCGTGTACCTGTGTTGCACCCTGCAAACCTTCAGCCTCTTCTTTCCCTGCCAAAGAGGTGGGAGCTTCTCCTACGTGTGGAGATGGGGAAGGAAGAGGCAGAGAATGAAATAAAAACGGGAAGTAGGCATTGATATTCACGTGCAGGATTGCTCATTTGGAGAGCCTGCACTGCTCCATCCTCCCCAGATAAGAAGGATGCTCAGAGGAAGCTTAAGGAAGAAGTCATTTTGCCCCCAAAGGCCTCAAAGCAGCCACAAAATAAATGTTCCTTCTCGGCATTAGCCACAAGACTGGTGCTTTACAGCCTTGGCAAGCCCCGTCATGGCTCAACACCTGCAAGTATACACAGTGTCAGTCCAGTAATAGGAAAGGCAGGCAACGGGGAGCGTTGCTGTCTTTGGGGCTATCAGCTCTGTCAGTGGGTTTTCTGCTGTGAAAAGCTTTCACTGTACATTTCTGGTTATGTGGCAGAACCTCCTGGCAATGGAAATTCTGTTCAGAAACATTAAAAACAGGGTGAGATTTCTGGGGTTCAGTGATAAAGCAAGCTTCAAGACAGCAACGTTTTGCAGTATTCAGCTCTGGGGCCCTTCTGCACCACTCCCAGTGGATTTGCGTTACTTGGAGCCGTGCTGGAGCTGGAAACAGCCCCATAATCTTAGCACTGTGAGTTGCAAAGGCCAGAGGGTTTCTGTGCCTTTCTGAAAAGGCAAAGCATTGCCAGGGATTTCCAAAGCAGCGACCAGGAGAGGGCAAAGGAGATGACACGGGGCTGTCTCCAAGATACTTCACTGCCAAACTGGCATAGGATTGCCCTTTGCAAAACAAAAATACCCTTTGCACTTCTCTGCATCCCCCTTGATGGCTCTGGTGCTCCGTGGGCACAAAGGAGCCAGTGCAAGAGGAAGAGGCAGATCCAGGGCACCCCGATAAATCCCTGCAGGGCTCACGTCCAGCACGCCTGCTTCCCAGAGATAAAAGGAAAGCGCTGCTCCTCCGAGGCACGGACACTGGGCTAATCTCTTCATGTGCTGAGTCCATCACCGTGTCACAAAGACAAGCAAGGGAGGGAGGAGGCAGAAATCGGGCTGTGAGCATCCCAAAGCATCCCACAAAGATCAGCCCCAGCCAGCTGCTTAAGGAAGGAGCAGTGACTCGCGTTTATTTTGCACAAGGAACTGGGGAAACATTTTTCCATCTTGGAGTGGAAAAATAATCCTGGGGTTTGGGTATATTATGTAGGTGCTTTGAGATATATCCTAGGGTGTGATGTGGCTCTGATTGGACCCATGATGGGAATCTGGGAGGACAAAGAAGAGCCTTCAAAATTGCAGATGCTGGAGGAGAATCACTGGAGGAGCCAGAAAAAGGGAGCTGAAAGGACATATAAGCAACTTCAGAGGGAGAAAACATTGGGCAGGGAAAGGAAAGCAAACTGCCACTGGAGGTGGCAGACAAAGGCATAACAGAATAAGATGCTTATTTCCAACTCGTAGGATTTGAATGTTCAGGCCAAATTAGAGACACCAACAGGTACCCTGTTGGTCCAGCAGTGTGATGTGATGATGGCTCTTATTTTAACAGCCTCAGAAGATGGTGTCTGTTGGCTTTCTACTGGTAAGAAAACCTGCATTTATCGTTACTTTTCTCCTCTTCCAAGCCTGGAAGCGCTGTCTTTAGCCTTATACGATTTCCTGGGCTCTGTTATATTAATATCACCTTATTTCTGATTCATGCCTGATGGCAACCTTGTGATGCTCAGAGCCCCCTTTCAGGGCAATTGGGGGGGGGGTCAATGTCATGGAGCAGGGGAGGCAGGTGGGTTGCTATTTCTGCTTAATGACTTCCAGTTTAAATTACCTACAAAGCACCTTAATTATCCAGGTGCCTGTTTAATCACTGGTGTGGCATGAGGAGGATGGGGCAGGCTGGCAGCTGAAGGTTGTCTCTGCTGGAGTGCTGCAGGGTAGAAGAAGGGGGTGCAAATCAGCAAGTGCCTAAAGTAAGGTGAGAATGGGGTGGAAAATCATGGTGCAGGACTGGATTATACTCTTTCCTACAACCTTATGGGCCTAAATGGCAGCACAGGAGCAGAGGAGAGGATTGAGATCTGCTGGTGAGCACAAGGGATGCTCCCAAATAGCCATCATCCCTCCAAATCAAGGCCTTCAGTGCCTCTTGTCTCAGCAAATAAAGTAATGTAAGTTTTCTAAGTGGCCAATACAGGAATGTCCTTTAGCAAATTCGGGATTTAGTACTCTGCTTCCCATCCCTGCACTCAACCTTGTAGGAATAAATGAAGCAGGAGCAAAAAATCAGTTCCCCACCTTAGAAATGGGTGTGCTGTTTAACCCTGACCAGCCAGGAAGGAAAAGAAATGGCAAACCTGAGCAAAGATGGGGATTTGCCTCCCCAGACTCCATCTCAGGAGGCATTTGGGGGGTTTCTGATCAAACACAGCCCCACAGGGACCACTCTGGGTGTGCAGCAGGAGCTGCTCCACTGGCTCAGCCCCAGGGAGGGCTCCCTGGGGATCCCAAGGGAGGGCTGCGAGCAACACTTGCAGCTTATTCCCCCCACAAAAGAGCTTTCCAAGTGTAAGGTTTTGGCCTGCAGCACAGCAAACAGGAGGGATATTTTGGGAGCAGGCTTGCTCTCCTGCTGTCTTTCTTCTGCTTGCCTCCTGCTGCTGCTTCACTTTTTTGATCTTGCTTCTCTCCCTCTCCCTTCATGTTTCTCCTTTGGAGGTGAGAAGCGGTTCCCTTTTCACTCCATGTGCACATCCCAGTGCCAAAATTCAGGGGACACGTGGCAGTGTGGAGTGTCCTCCCTGGGGCTTTGAAAGCCATAAATTCCCCAGGGATGCCTGAAGAAAGAGGGCCAAATACTCAGTACATCCATCGCTCCCTAGCACCCTCTGACTCCATTCACCCAGCCCCGAAATCTTCTGGTATAGCTATTTACATGGCTGCTTGCAGGCAGTTTGCAAAGCCAACTGGTTGCCCAGTGCAAAGGCATGAATTATTCCAACGTTAGCACTGCTTACTAGAAGCCAAGCTCTTGCAGCCTGAAAAAGCAATTGCAGGGCTGCAATCACTGGGTTTTACTGGGTTGCAATAATATTGCAATAAGAAATAATAGTGATTGCATTGCAAAAGTAGTGGTGATTTGGTTTGGTAATATTGTAGGGTTGCAATAATGGCTTATTATTTAGTTGCAGTAATACGGGGTTGTGATAATGAACCCCAAGAGAGAAACATACACTAAAAAGCTTCATAGTTCCCATTCCCTTTGCCTCCCCACCGCAGTTTAGCTCAGGACAGAGGCAGAAGGTGTGAGGCCTCATCCCGGTGCTTAGAGCTCCAAGAGCAACAGCAACCAGGATCAGCAACCATCACAGTCCAAGTGATGGTTGAGGTGCACACACGTTGCTGTGGCAGGGTGCATCCTTCAAGGAGCTGAGCTATTTACTGGAGAAGAAATGAGATAATCAAGGAGACATTTAGACTCCTCTGGAGGTGGATAAGTGCCTCTGGTAAGTTTTCTTTGCTTCCATCCCGCATGGAATGTGTCCACAGGAACATCCCGAGTGACTGGAGAATGAGATACAGCACCCAGTGCAGGGGTTGCGGTGTATTTTCCATCCCTGGTAAAGCAAGCTGATGGTGCTGTGGCCATAGTCCTCATGCCACATGTGCCTTTTTCCCTGCTCTATTTCCCTACCTGAAATTACCCACCCAGGCTGCATGGGTAGAGCAATGCAAAGCACTGGGGAAACTGAGGCACGGAGAGGAGAGAGGTTATACCCAGCAGCAGAGCATCTCTGTGTGTATATACATATATATGTATGTGTGTGTATAACCTCTCAGCATCCCATAAACCCCACATCTCTTGGGTCTTGTTTGCAAGCTGTAACCTCCTCACCACCCTAATGTTGACCCTCTTCCATCTTGTGTTTTCCAAGAGCTAGCCAAGTCCTTGGTCCCCAGTTAACGCTTGCAGCCCCCACCAGTGCGGGTTCCCTAATTCAGGGGGCTGGTGACAGATATCTCCACACGCATATGGCATCCTTACTCCTCTGAGCACATTTTTAGGACAAAACTTCTCATCCCACCACTCACTTGACTGAAAATAGAACGCTGAATTGGGGATGAAACGCATAGTTGTTGGCTGGGGAACCAGCAGGCAGTTAAGAAGGACGGGTGCCAGGAATATTTTATACACAAAAAAAAAGAGAGAAAAGCAAGAAAAAGATTACTTTTTCTTTTTAGAGAAAATGAAGAAAAGGTTGTTTATGGTTTGGACCTGCAAGGATCGTTTTGGAAAAGCTGAAATGCTGCTGGCTGCTGCTGGATGGAAGAGGGATGCAGTGTTTGCCCTTCCTGCTGCTGCTTATCACTCAGCCCAGGTGAGAAGCCCAAGCTGATGCTTGTGGGAAAATCACGGAATGGTTTGGGTTTGAAGGGCCTTAAAGCTCATCTAGCTCCAATCCCAGCCTGTCTCCATAGTAGAAGTGCTCCAGCCCTTGAAGCATTTTCACAGCCTCCTCTGGACTCACTCCAACTCCATGTCCCTCTTGTGTTGTTACCCCAGACCTGGATGAAGAACTGCAAGGGGGTCTAAATGTAGACGTAGAGGATTTGGGGCAACAGTGGGTGATGTGAAGAGATATTGCATCCATACAGATGCAGAGGCAGCTCCATGGCTTTACCTTTCTAGATCGTTCCAAGACACATATTCTATTTGGGCTTCCCCAGCCTGTCATGGCTTTGGTGGCAGATGGGATGTCTGCCTCTGGGGACATCTTTGCCCAACTGGGGACAGACTGGAGTGAGTTATATGTGAGTCACTACATCAGATGAGCTTTCAGGGAGTATATTTAATACAAAGTATGGAAATTCCCATTTGCGGGGAGGTTTTAGTGATATTTCTCAATGTTTCAGTTGGATTCGCAGCAGAAGCTGGGAAAGGGATTGCTGCCAAAAACCTTCATTTACGCTTGCGAAAAACTTTGCATTTCCTCCAAACTTGGCCCTTCTCATACATTATAAACGTGGTGGCAAAGTCTATTTGGGATGGCAACAAAGGAAACAGCCAAGTAGACCTTGCCAAAGCATCGGGGTCCGAGTGTGATCCCGACTAGGGCAGAGATACCCCTGGAAGGGAAGGTCATCCAGCCTTCAGCTCTTACGTTGTGATGTGGCGATGTTGCAGCTCCTGGGACCCTTTGGGATAAACTGTACAGCCCCAAGCACATGGATGGGCATGACAGTGCTCCCCCAAAATGCATGTTAATCTGTAGTAACCCCTAGCTTGGCACCCAGTCCCACCAAAGCCGGCCCTGCAAGAGGAGCTAAGTCAGGCTTTCTTCAGGCAGCGAAGAAAAGAGCTAAGGAAGGGGAAAGAAATGCTCTGCAAAAACCCCATTTGTCCCTTTGGCTTTATTCCGGCTGCAGAGCCTGAGCAGCTTGTAGCTCCAGAGAACTTTTAATAGAAATCTTCAGAATGAAATGGGCTACAGCTGTTTGCCTTGATAAATATATTTTATGCTACATGCTTCAGCCGCCATCTGTTTGCTGATACGAGCATTTCTCCTCT
The DNA here is from genome assembly GCA_017639245.1 of Myiopsitta monachus. Lineage (NCBI taxonomy): Eukaryota > Metazoa > Chordata > Aves > Psittaciformes > Psittacidae > Myiopsitta > Myiopsitta monachus. Next base: position 3,865,583 of record CM029935.1, on the reverse strand, counting down.
GCAGCAGCTGAAGAGAAGTCATCAAAGGGAATAGCAGGAGATGGGTTTTGTTGCAGGTAGAAGGGAAGAGGTGAAGTGGCCCATGCAATGGAGTTATTCTAGCGGCTTAATGTGGCAAAGCTGTTACAAGAACAAGAGGGAAGGCAGCGGGTGGGCTGGGAGCTGGGGCTTTCAGGGGGAACCTGGTCTTTCTGATGGTGTTATCCAAGGGGAAATACTCTGTGTAATACATTGGGCCGGGCTTCTCAAAGGTACTTAGATGTTTAGAGGTGTGGGTAGCAGCCTAGGAGGAGGTGCAGCAGTTTTGGTGCTTAATGATCATAGAAAATCACCTTGCTACATCAGAAAATCCCGTGAGGTGGTTTTATACATCTAAATAAAAGACATGGTCTGGCTTGGGCTCCTTTCCTCCCCTCTCTCTATCCCCAGACAGGAAAAATTCCCTTCTGCAAAAGTACTTAAAGAACTTCAGAAGAAGGGAGACTGAGATGAGCTCTTAGGCAGAAGTTCTTCCCCGTGAGGGTGCTGAGGCGCTGGCACAGGGTGCCCAGAGAAGCTGTGGCTGCCCCATCCCTGGCAGTGCTCAAGGCCAAGTTGAAAGGGGCTTGGAGCAATCTGGTCTAGTGGAAGGTGTCCCTACCTGGGGCAGGGAGGTGGAACTGGGTGAGCTATAAGGTCCTGCAACCCAAACCGCTGTGGAATTCTGTGATTCTATGAACCACCTGCACTGGTGTAAAAGCACCGTGAGCATCGTGTCTCTAGTGGTTTTCATCCTGCCCTCTGAGCAACATTTCTCCAGCAGAGACATCCAACTCCCCCTGCTTTAGAGAGGAAACAATTCCAGATCAATATATAACCTCTCAGCAACAGAAAGCCCACCACCATCCTGGTTTGATAGCTTTTGGTGTTTGGTGTTTGGTGTTGGTTTGATAGCTGTTTGTGTCTGTAGTCAAAACCCTTGCCTTACTGCTCTTATAAAAGCATTGCTGGAATGAAATGCACTGATTCCCCTTCACCATTACCCAGTAAAATCTCATGTGAGTGGCAGGATGTGGGAATATTTGCACAAGCATCCTAGACACGTCCACAGACACTGACCCTCTTGGAAATACTCACTGATTCCTAGAGATTTGGACTGTCGGGGGATCTGGGCTGACTTCCAGACACAAGGAATGATGTCAGAGTCAGGTTTTATTTTCCTGTTCCCCTGCTATCCTATTAACACCCTCCGTGGCACAGCTATGCTTAACCTGGGTATGTAATAGCTGGTTGTCACTGGCACTAGCATGCCTAGGTGACAGGTGCCCTAGCCAGAACACAGCTTATTATAATGATTATTGCTATCATTGCTATGATTACTGTATTCTTTGATATTGCTTAGATGGCTCAGCCAAGGTCAGGGCTGCAGGAGGTGTTATAGAAACGTATAGGGAAAGGGAGACCCATATGCAGGGGAACTTGTAATTAGGCAACTGGGCAGATATGAGGTGTCCTGGCTGGAAGGGGAGTAGTGGGACAGGTTTAATTGTGTTGTTCTAAATCCTGCCAGAGGTTGACATCAGATGCAGTGCTGAAGGCAACAAAATGTGTCTGCAAGTGGAGGTGCTATGGGGGACTCAGGGACATGGGCCTGGAGAACCCCAGGGTTTGTATTAAGGGCACACATACTCCCGTGAGTGATTCCTTTCGGCAACACCAGGCAGTGAATCACTGGTCTGTGATCCTGTAAAATTAACAATGCCCCACTATAAATAACTGCTCTCTAATGGGCTGTCATTCGAAGGCTCTTGGAACAGCTCAGCTCATGTGAGCAAAAGTTTTAATGACTGTAGTTGAAACTGCCTGTGGGAGAGGCTTGGAACTGGATGAGCTTTAAGGTCCATTCCCACCCAAACCAGTCTGTGATTCTGTGTTTTTCCCCCCAAAATTGAGCAACAGCATCTTCTGCAAGGTACTTACCTTCATCAAGGGGTGCTGTGCCATGGCCACTGCTGCTGCCCTTTAATAGTGCCAGCTTCGATGCGTTTCACTTTGCACACAGCTCACTCAGAGTTTTGTTGTCTTGGTTCTTCTCCTCCCAAGCAGATCCCAAAGGCACCTGGCCTCCTTGGGGCTGCAAACCCCATGTGTCCATCTCAGCCCACTTCATACCCCTGGGAGAGACTTCTGGTCCCAGGGATGGGATAATGAGTCCCCCTGTGCATCGCATGTGTTGCTTGCACATAACAAAACATCTCCTCTCCCCGGGTAAGGGGGTGGCATGGGACAAATTAAGAGATGCCAAAGTGCCCAGAAGTGCTGGCTCACCCTCACCATCAGCACACATTGGGATGAGCAAGGATGCTGGTGATGGGGTGCCTGGGAAGGGGGAGATTGCTGTGGGATTTACGTTTGTTCCAAAGGGCCAAAAAAGAGGAAAAGACAAGAACACTGACTTTATCTTTTTTTGTTTCCCTAATAGGCCCCAGGAGTTTGCAGGCACGCAGAGACATACAGAGTGGTGCTTCCCTTTCATTACCCAGGGAAGGAGGCTGAAGGCATGGTGGGGAGGTGAAGAGGGAGATCCTCAGAGCATGGTTGCAGTGATTGCTGCAGGAGGTTTGAATCAAAAGGACCTAGAAAACATTAAATCGCTCAAGAAGGTTCATTGTGTTCTTGGGGAAACTGAGGCATGGGATGTTTCAGTCCCAAAAGCCCCCCAAAGGTGACATTTTGGAAAGCCTGTCCTCAGAGCTTGATATTTAAGAGGAAACGCAAGTTATCATGGCTCCACATGAAATAAAGGGTTCCTTTTGTATTTGTCCCCAGCAAACCAAGCAGCAGCACCTTCTGCAAGGTGTCTGCATCAGCAAACGGAGCATTGAAATGGCCAGTTTCAAAGAAGGAGATGGGTGAGCTGGAGACGTAGCTCATCCCCCAGCTTCACTCTGGGTGTTCGGTGCTCTTCTCTGCAGCCACCTTCCGTTTATTCCCTGTTTATAAAACTTCATAGCTTGCAGGAATGAAATTCAGATGTTGGGGTGTTTTTTAATTGAGGACATTGATGGTTTGGGCTTTTTTCTTCTATAAAGCTTTTCCTGCAAGCAATATACTTCTCACGCCAAAGTTTTTCACTCCAGTTGGGCAGTTTTAACTGGTTTTGACCTCATTATTAACGTTTCTCACTGAAAAAATTAGGCGTTAAAGTGAGGGCAAATGTTTCCAAAATAGAGAAAAAAATAGCAAATAAAACTGAAGGTTATCAGAGTGAACGGTTTGGTGGGTGTGCACCAAAATACCATTTAAATTTAGCAGTTGCAGAGGAGTTTTCAGAGGATTGGTTAACATTCCCCATCGGAGACAATGTTTTTATTCCCAAATTGCCAGCAAACCCAAAAAATTTCATTTCCCTCTCCCTTTGTAAGTGAATATCCACTGGGGTATTTGATAGCTGTAATTTACTCTTCAAGCTGTGTAATTAGCCACCTCAATCAAATGGCATCATTTCTATCTTTGCTCGAAGAATAAACTATTCCATTGCAGAAACAAACGCCTTTTCCTCGAGCAAATCCCACGGACAGGCTGAAATTTCACAGCCAACTTCTGCTTTCAGCCCGTGCTCACGCTTGTCACAAGGTTTGAAAGCTTTTCCTGGGGGAAAAAGAGGGAGAAATGGGGCTGAATATTGACTCACAGCTCTTGCTCATCACCCTGGAGCAGCAGCCTGCTCAGGGAGGTGGGAGGATTTGAATATATGCTGGTGAATGGTTTTCTTTTCCCACTATACTGCAGGTTTTGGGAATACATGGCATGGGAGAAAGGGAATGAGCTGCAGGGTTATCCAGAGGTTTCCTTTTATACCTGAAAGCACCAAAAGCAGCGTAGAACAATCTTTTTTTCTCCTATTTTTTCAGCAGATAAAATGACCCTTATTTCCAACAAAGTAAGAAATCATTTCCCAAGAAGGTCAGGAACTGGGAATCTCCAGCGTCCCATTTTCCTTCTCTACCCTGTGCTTGGGGTTGTCTTTCTTCTCTGGGTGTAAAACCCTTCTCAGCCTCCTGTTAGAATCTCTGCTTGCCTTGAATTTTAGGATGTAGCTAGATATAGGTATAGGCCTTGTAATCTGGGCACATTATTTACCAGGAGCACTTGTCTGAAGCCTGTCTCAGGAGATTCACCGGGTGCCGAGCTGGAGTTACAGCCTCCACACAATAAAAAGGAGAGAAGGAAAAGAGGGAAATTGCCTTATAAAACCCACAAGGACTTTGGCTTTCTATTTACTTTTTGCTGGAGCTCTTCAACCTAAGGCTGGCTTCTGAGCCTGCTCAGTCCTTGTCTCGTTCCTGTCAGGCTTGAGAGGCAGAACTTTCCTTCCCAATTCTTCTTAGCATAACAATCTCTTGTTAACATAATAAGGTTAATTCTTGGGCTGCATTCAGGTAGCCACACTCTCTCTGAGCCCTAAAGAATATCCTTCTCTTGCCACATTTATAAGGTAGTGCTGTTTTGTTGTCTTTCCTCTCCCCCCCCCCCCTTTTGCATTGAAAACACGGAAATCTTAATCTTGAGATAAATATAACAGTGTGGAAGCTTCCCATTCCCCTCCAATCTGATTGCAGTGGTAGCAAAAGGACATGGGCCTAATTAAAGTGCCAATCAAGCAAAAATGGGATTCATTGTTCTATACAAATGCTCCATTTAACTCTTTTCTGCTCCTTCATCATTTCATACATGCCCTGCGCTCATACATGCTCTGTGTTTGATTTGCTTTCCTTAGCAAAAGAAGCCCAAGCCAGGTTTCATAAAGAGCTTGTGGTAGTAAATCCCCCCCCCCCCCCCCCGAAAAGGATGCTGAAAGCCATATAACTGGTGAAGAGGACAAGGTCTGTCTGTGTCCGACAGTCTCAGCGCTTCTTTCCTTCCCGCTTCCCTGCAGCCAGCTCCTCTCCCGCAGCCCACGGGAGGAGCTGTGGAGCTCTCTGCCTTCCTCCAGGCTCCCCGCTGAGCAGGAAAGTGTCATGGGACCGGGAGAAAGCCGGGATCAGAGGGCAATTCTTAGCAAGGACTAATGCAGTGCAGTGTTCGGCATGTTCCAACACGTGAAGTAACACCTAATCCAGAGTCTTCATAGTTTTCTGGTGGATTGAGACAATCTGAATATCCCTGAGCTCCTAAGGGTGTGTGTCAGAGGGTGAAATCTGACCAGCTCGACTCAGAGCCCGTTCCCAACACGTCTGAAGCAAGAGCTGAGTTCTACAGAAAGAGGTTTGCTGAAAGGTTCTTTGATGCTCCCTATACCCATTCAGATCAGAATGGCAATAATCTCCTGACCCCAGGAAATACGTTGGGGAGCTTCACCCCATGGTTTGGAAGCATCCACCCCTCTTCAATATCAACTCTGCAGTGCTCCATAAACTTCCTACTGCCAGAGACAGGCTGAGATGCATCTGATCCATCCGTGTCCAGAGCTGCAACAGGTTCAACTCAGCTATTTTAACCTCGCAGCGCCAGGACCACTGACAGAAAAGCAGACATGCAGCTGAATGCAAAGCACAACATTGAAATAACTTAGCATTAAAAGACCTGCAGGAAAGGCTGCAGCAAAGCACCTGAAGGATGTTGCAAGGCTGATGTTGATTAAGTTAGGAAGGGACAACGAGAAACCAATTGGTGACAGTGCTTGGCCATCCTTGAGATTTCAAATCCATCTCTACTGCCATGTCCCCTGGTGCACTGCGCCCAGCTTTAGCTGCAGTGGCACGTGGCTGCAAGAAGCAAGCAGGGTGGCTGTGGGAAAGTAGGGCAGGAATTGGGGAAAGGGGTTATTTGCTGAGGACCTGTGTATTAACCAGGCACTCTTCCAGCCTTGGGGCATTGCTCTGTGTGCGATGGGAGGTCCTGATTGCATCCTTGCTCCTGCTTGCTGTTTGACACCCAGCTTCAGCCTTCCCATGGGGCTGACCCCATAGAAAAGCGGATGGCAGGTTGGCATGGGAAACCAAGCTGTCCCCACCTGCATCCGAAATATCATCAGAGCCCTTTCATTTGTTGTTTTTACCCCTCAAAGCCGCATTGCATTTTTCCCCCTATTGCTGCTTCTAGGCCTGTATTGCTCCCAGGCCTGCTGTACAAGAGCTTTATCAAGTGCCACAAGCTGAGGGGTTTTGGCAGCTGTCCATAGAGCTGGGAGAAAAAGGAGACAAGGAGAAAAAAGAGCCCAGGCATGAATCTGCTTCCCTGGCCTCTGCCTGGGCTGATTTCAGAGAGGATCTCATGGGAGATGTGCAAAGGGCCTAGCACTTTTTGGCTGGGCTTGCATTGAAAACCAAGGCAGAGCAATAGCCGGAGTGTGGCAATTCAATCCCTCTTGTGTACCCCAGTGGAGGGGCAGGCATAGCTAGGGGCTCTTTGAAGGCAGCTGCCTTCAGTTCTGTGTGGGGAAGCAGTGGTGGCCAGTGTCTACCTGTTGCCAAATGAAAAGGTCTCCCCATGTTTTATTGTCCCCCCCTCAAGAAGCATCTCAGGAAAGTGGTGATCAGCCTCCTCCATCCCACCATCCCAATCATTTTGCATTGCAATTTGGAGACAGCTCATGCTTTGGAGCATTTGTCTTGCAAATGGGGTTGATAGCAGCGTTCTAATACCTAAATTGGGCTGACAAGAAAGCTGGAGAGGGGCTTTGGACAAGGGAGTGTGGGGACAGGACAGAGGGGAATGGTTTTAACCTGCCAGAGGGGAGATTGAGATGCGACATTAGGCATAAGTTCTTCTCTATGAGGGTGCTGAGGTGCTGTCGCAGGGTGCCCAGAGAAGCTGTGGCTGCTCCATCCCTGGAAGATGAGCTTCAAGGTCATTTTCATCCCAAAGCAGTCTGTGATTCTATGATTCGAATAGTCAAGAAAGGTGAGCAATACCTTGCAGAGGGGGAAACTGAGGCACCATGGGCTGAATTTCCCAAAGGCCATGGGGGAAGCTCTGCAGCAAGAGCAGGAACAGCCTCTGAGCCCCCAGCTCAGTGTTTCTATGGCAGGACCCTGCACAGCTTTCACTTGCCATCTGTATTTATAAGCAACAAGGGAAAGAGTCTATGATTCTATCATCCAATGATTTTATAAACCAGAGGAATGTGTGATTATGTTCCTGTGTATCCCTCTATAAGGTGCTCAGCTTAGCTCTGCAACACACAAGAATGAAATGAATCTGAGTTGCTGCTGTCCTGCTGCTTTCTGTCACTTTCTGTCAATATTGCTTCATTTACATCAAGTTCCTTACACGGTTTATATTCTTTCTTCTTTTCCCCTCGTTTTGCTGCAGCATTTCTGAACATCTTGTTTCTTGCACTTCTGGATAAATAGCCTGGAAGTAAGAGAGTCAAAGGCACGCAGGATGGATTTGCTTTCATTGTTGAGATGTTTCATATCTGTTGCACTTGTCAATGTGGAACACCTGAAATATATAGCAAAAAATGAGGGGAAAAATAAGGGAAAGATGCCTCGTTCATCCCGCTGGAATTTCAGCAAGGAAGAGGTTGATCATCTTCCCAGGTTTTAGCATTGCTCTTTCCTATTAAACATTGCATGGGGCTGGTTTCCAAACCCCAAATGATGCAGGGAGACCCCAAATTACATGGGGAGATACAGCTGTGATCCCACCACGTCAAGGTCTGGAAGCAGAAGGATGCAAAGGGACCCAGCGTGGGGTTGCCACCAGCAAACACAAGCCCATCGACAAGGATACAGTCTGCACAGCATCAGCTTAATATTCCTCTGTAAAGGCCATTTCCCCCAGCTCCGTGATTTTCTCAGCTTTTTTAATTGGAATGAATCATTTCCTTCAGCAAAGCATGGCAGATTTAAATGAGATACCCAAAAAAAGAGCATTTAATAATCAGTTTGCACTTGATTCTGTCGCCTGGAATAACGTGGTCGTGCAGGTAAAGGGAAGGGAGGCTTTCAGGATGATGCTCAGAGCTGGAGCGAGCCCAGATGATGTCAGAAACCTGGTTCTTTTAACATGCCTGGTCCTTTAAATCAAATTTGACTAGCAATGGAGTCGAAACCACAGAGGTAATCAGTTAATAAAACTTCGCGCTTACATGCTACTTTCATTCAAGGATTTAAAGCCCTTTGCAAAGGTCAATATTACAATGATGAGAATTTTCCAGCTGAAATGTTTTCACTGGGAAGGAGAGAGAGAGAAGAAAAAAAAGAAGAGAGAAAAATATTCTCTTTTCTTGGAAGTTGGAAATTGTGCTGGTTTTAATGCAGGCGAGAAGTAATACTCTTTGTAAGGGGGAAAATAAATGGCTATGAAAATCTTAATGGTGTTTTGAAGCTTCACAGAAAAGCCTTAGTTGTGTAGCAGCCTTAATACACAGCAGCACCCTCCGTCTGCAAGCAAACAGCCTTCTGCAGAATAAACTCAAGCACAATGGGGAAAGTCACCGGATTATTTAGAAATCTAATTCCCACTGAAATCAGGCATTGAGCATTTTATTCAACGTGCATTTAAAACAGTGCTGCTGCCAGAGCAAAGAAACCACCTGTAACCTCTCCCCAGTCCTGCCTTGCTGGCTAGACTTAGAAATCTAGCCATGTCCTGGACTGCATCCCCAGGGCATGAGGTCATGGAGGGGATTCACCCCCTCTGCTGTGCTGTGGGGAGACACCCCCCTCCACAGTCCTGATCCAGCTCTGGGGCAATACAAGAGGGAGATAGAGCTGTCTGAGACAGTTCAGAGGAGGCCGTGGAGATGCTGCAAGGGCTTGGAGCAATTTGGCCCAGTGGAAGGTGGCCTAGGGGTTGCTTTAATGTCCCTCCCAGCCCAACCCATCCTATGATTCTATGATGACAGGTACTCAAGCAGTCAGCGGCGGGAAAACCCAATATGCATGGCCAAAAAAGAAATCAAATAAGCTTTATTTCCTGAGGGATGCAAGCTAAAAATAATAATAATAATAAAAGATCTTTTCATTTCCAGGCTGACTGCTGCTCCGCAGCGAGAGAAGCGTGCATGCACCAGCCTGAGACACTTGTGCTTCAATCAATAAATCTCAGTTCACTGCTGCTCCTAAGGCAGGCTTAACCCAACCGGCATCGGTTTAGCTCATTAGTACAAGTGCACTTGGGAGAGTTAGCCCTGCGTAGCTAAACCAGGGCAAGGAACCCCAAAACCAGAGCACATATACACATGCAGACACTCTAGTACAACATGGAGAGCTGTAGCAACCCCCTCAAACGTTCACCTTTCACACAGCAGTGAGTAATTAGAGTCCACAGCTGTAATTACTTCGACATGTTCAGGGTCATAAGTGTGCTAAGGGGCCCCACCTGCCCTTCTAGGCTCTAGGATGGAGGTGAGGGAGTCTCAAGCCTTGGTGGCTGTGTAGAGTGGTGTGGTAAGTGCTGCTTTTATTGTTTTGGTTTTATTTTGGAGCCCTGCTCTGTCCCTAACCTCTCACCGGGCAAAAATGAAACTAAAGGGAAAGAAAAAGTCAACCCCCAGAAGCTCAAAAATGGTGATTAAAGGAAAGAAATCTTTCCCTTTTCATCCTCTTCCTTGCACCTTTGCTCTGAAGGGTTTCACCCCCCCAAAAAAATCCCACTTGATTTTGGGGTATATTCTAGTGGGTTTAGTTTTATTTTCCACTCCTGGCTCTGGAGGGGATTGTCTTTGGAGGCTGGGGGTGTCTCTAACCCCACTCCCCGGGGATCAGGCTGCAAATGGGGAGCTCAGATTCCCTCCACCGCCTTTTCCCCATCCATGACCTGTATGAAGCTGCCGGCTGTGAGGCTGTAACTTATCACTGGGGGGTGTCTGTGTGTGTGTGTGTGTGTTTTACCTACACTTCATTCCCCGCAGATCCCGGAGCGCTGCGGGAGAGCCCTTTTGCCCTCCAGGAGATCCCTCAAAACGTTTATGCATGCAGGTGCCCTGTTGGGGTAGCAGCAGCACTGGGGGGTGCATAAAGGACCCCCTTAGCCCAGTCTGGAGCTCCCCCCTCTCCTCTTCCCCCCCCTCGCATCCCATGCCGGGCTGTCGTGCGCCGTCCCCCGACTGCGCTTTAAGTTACTCCCCCTTTAACCATCACTTTGCTGCCGTTTCTCCCTCCCCTTTTCTCTCTTCCCCCCCCCCCCCCCCCTCAAAAGGCAGGCAGCGCGGCGAGGCTCGCTCCGCCAGTCAAGGCAGCGCTGCCGGGGGAGGAGCTGGGGGGGCGGCGGCGATGGAGCCGGACGAGCGGAGCCGGCGGGCGGCGGCGGCGGCCTGAACCCCCCCTACATCCAGCAACAGCATCATCCCTTCCCGGAGCCCCCCGAGCCCACCCTGAGGAATGAGCGCTTTCCAGGCAGACCTCCTCCTCCTCTTCCTCGGATGCTTCCTCCTGAGCCACGGTAGGATCCGGCGCCGCACTTGAGTTTCGGAGCGGGGCGGACGGGAGGAACTAGGGGGTGTCCCCCTGTTTCGGGGGTCTGTTGGTAGTGATGTGTCGGGGGGGTTAATTCTGCTTTTTGCCCCTTGCATAAGGGGTTAAAAAGGTGGGGGAAGAGCGGAGGATTGCAGTTTTCATGGCGAGGCAGCTTACCTTTTCCTTCTTTAAAAAAGGATAAATCTTTGGCATGCAAGTGAGTTCTTTCTGCTCCAGCTCCGTTAATTAGATCGTGTTTGTGTGTAAACATGGCTTTGCTCAGCAACAGCCCCCCCCGCTTTCCCCATTGACGCCCCGTCTTTTCGTGGATGCTGAATTTCGGGGGGAGGCGGGGGGAAGGAGCCTGGCTCCAGACCTCCTGCGATTCCAGAGCTGGGGCAGGGACCGATTTGCTCCTGGGGAGACTGGAAAAGGGGGGGGGGGGGGGGGAAGAGAGTTGCTTTGAATCCCCCTCCGAAGGGAGGTGGGGAGCACCTGCGGTTATCGGGGAGGGGTCACACCGGGTCCCCCTCTCCCCAGCAGCGTGGGAGCTGGGGCAGGAGCGTGGGAATGTACCCTGCAACTTCATTCCCTGCTTGTCTCCCCCCATTGATGAGAAACAAAGATGGATTTAGGGAATGTGTGTGGGGGGTGGTGATGGTGAGGGGGGGGGGTTGGGAGGCTGTGTTTGCCGCGGTGCTGTGTGCCTGGTCCCTGGGTTATTTGTCACCTGTGGAGGATGCTGAGCCACAGCCAGCCCCAAGCTTTCGCCTCTCTGCTGCCCATCCCCGTGGTGTCAAGCACCATCTGCGCTGCGCCGCTGTGGTCCCGAAGGCAGCTTTTGTTGAGGGTACGGCTTGGGGTTGCTTTAAAATCAAAGAAGGGGGGAAACCAAACCCAAACCCACGCAGCTAGTCCATCTGTTGATTAAATGAAGGATAAAAGTTTTGGAGAGAGCAGTGCTTCTCAACGGGCAGTTGGTTTTTTGCTCAGCCAGACATTACTGCTGAACGTCCCCCACCATACGCTGTGTTTCACCGTATTCCCTGAGCAGGGACGCCGCGCTTAGAGGTGGCTGCTCTCCTGGTTGTCCTTCCCTTCTTTCCTTGTGCTCGGATGTGATACTCGGCTCCCACGCTGCCCTCCCTTCCCCTTTTCCCTTTCCTTTTCTCTGCTTGTACTAATACTCCTTCGGGGAGAAAGCTGTGTTTGCATTCGCCTTTGCTTCTGCACAAAAGAAACCCACTGTGCCTTCAGTGTAGGTTTCTGGCTGAATAAATCCGAACTCTCGCTGTTACAGGAGGGCATCGGCGGGTCCAGGGATAGACACGATGTGAAAGCTGATCCTGGTCTTCTCGCATCCCTCCCTGCTCCCACGGATCCCTCAACTCCCTGCAGGTCAAATGGCAGTTTGCTAGCAGAGCTGAGTAACTTTGTGTGTGGAGATTTGTTTCTTTCCCCCCTCCCTTCCTCCCTTTTGCAGCCATTATTCTTAATAAGGGCTAATGCACTTTTTAATAGCGCTTGTGCTCGAAAGCTGCTGCTTGGCTCTGCTGGTTTGTCTCCCCTGTCTGTACCGTCAGGAGTATGCATCTGGTACCTTGCTTATTCATGCCAGGTTATGAGGCACAGAGAGTGTCTTGCAGAGTGGTTTTTGGCTGTTTATTCCCGCAGGATGAACCAAATGCATTGATTGCTATGGAGCTGCTGCTCGCAGTGCAGGAGAAAGGGGCTGTTGGCAGCGTTGTGGCTTTCCCCTTTGGGGTGAAATAGTGCAAATGGTCCTTAATAGGATTTAATGCAAAAGATTCCTTAAACCACATGGTATTTTGGGGGAGAAAAGGCCTGGGAGCTGGAGCTGATTTTTCCAGTGTATGATGTGTTTGCCTCCCCTGAAGTAGCTGCTGTGTTTGTTTTGGAGTGTCCAGATGTGGTGGCATTCTCTTTCAGCTTGTAAGGACTGGTGGGCTGTGGGGATGGGATGTGATACGTGTTCTGTGTTATGAGGACAGTCATGCCTCACTCTGGAGGGAGCTGCTGGGCCTAAACCCACTTGAAGGAACAGCTAAAATCACTTGACCCTGCCCAGCAGGAGTTTCAGTAGCTCCTTTCTGTAGGCAAGGAGCAGGCAGGGCTGCTGTTTCCTTGCCTGCAGCACTGAAGTGGCTGGAAGGGATTTGCCATAATAAGGCAGGCAGAACTTAAATCCCCCTGAGCTGTGGCCAGCAGGGATGGGAGGATCACCTCTGCTGAAAACCTTGTCTGGGCTCTGCGGTCTGGGCAGTAGTTTAAAATCAAAGCTCTCTTACACAAAACCTCACTAGGAAGGGATTTTCTACCAGGTGCAGATGGAAACTTGGGCTCCCGGCTGAGCTTGCAGGAGGAAGTTGCTTGTTGCTCCCTATCTGGGTTGCACACAGGCATCGCTAAGCGTAGCAGGAGGATCTGCTTCACAGCTGACTTCTGTGCTTCTGAGGAAGAACAAATTGCCTTCCCCTGAGCATCCTCTGGCTTTCGCCCTTGCAAACGGTCTGAAGCAGCCTGTGCTTTTTCTGTCTCAAAGTCGACAGGGTCGGTGTTTCCTCTTGAGGGCTGGTTCTCCCCTGGTGTACTGCTCGCTGTCCCCCCTGTCAGGAGGGAAGCTGTCAGGACCACAGCTTTGGTAGAAGGTGAGATAAAGTCGCAGCACAATTTGCCTCCTGCAGAGACTAGATGTGTGGTGCCCCTTGGTGGGAAGAAATTGATGCTGCCACAAAACTATCTGCCTGGGGAATAGCTTATCCCTCCTTGCTCTGCTCCAGTGTCAGCCAAACTGGGTGAAGCTGGAAGCAACTGGGGAAAGTGGGAAGGAGCACTGCTGAAGATGTATCTATAACCAGATCCTTCCTCTTCCTGGCCTGTGCTGTAACCAGATGAATTTGGCAGGATATGAGATTTACCTTGGATGGGAAGATTTCTGCCTGTCTGGGGCTCTCTTTCCAAAGGCATGTTTGCTTTCCCTCAGGGTGATGACTACCTAGTTCTCTGGGTGTTGCAGGGTATGTTTTTCTCCTTCACAGTTCACTTGGTTCCTCCCTGGAAGCAAATGCTTTGCAATCTTCTGTCAGAGGGGCCTGTTATTAGCAGCAGTGGCTCAACTTCCCAGTGGTTTGTCAGGTGGAGAAGGGGGAAATGATGCTGATGGGAGAAACCAGGCCAGTTCCATCCACTAACAGGGGTTAGGACCTGGAGACGGGGATTTGAGCATCTTGGGGTAGGCTAGTGGGTGTCAGGGAGCCAAGATGCAAGTTTACAGAGGTGTGTGTACAAGGACTGGTGACTTCGCTCCTCTTTTAAGGTGTGAGGGGCATTTGTGTGTCTGGCAACTGTGAATGAATGAGAATTAATTCTTGCTAATGAGAAGCCTGGAAACCTGTGGTTGTGATCCCTCTTGTCTTGTGGGAGAGAAGGGTAGCTTTGCAGAAGAAATGTGCTTCCTGAACCCAGGAGGTGAATCCCAGCACTGAGGAGCTGTTTGGAAAGGACAAGAAGCTCATCTGATGCTGTGAAGTGAGCAAGTGCTAATGGGGTTTAAAAATGAAGCCAAGGAGGAGCGCTAGCAGCACGAAGTTGCACCTGAAGATGGTTGGGTAGAAGATAGTAATGGTTTGAAAGGGTGCTATGTGGAGATGGGAGGTGCTGCTGGTGGGAAGTTGTGAACTGCATGCCCCTGTCAAACCCACAATCGGGCTGTGTGTGAGGGAAGCTGAAATTGGCCCTAGGTTAGAGCTGGTGTTGTGCTATCCTGGATAGGATTGCCTGTCCAGGATAGCACAATGCAGGATTGCTTCCTCCAGCATCTGTCGTAATGGAATTCCTATTTCTGCACGCTTCCCCATCTTCAGGCCATGTTTCCTTCAGTGAGGGCTGCAGATGCCTTTGCTCAGATGGGTTTTCTTGCTAGGTTTCAGTTATTTGAAATCAACAAGAGGAAGGAGCTGTGGTTGATGCTTAGATGCCCTCTGCCAGAGGGAGGAAAGTGAAGAGAAGCACCTGCCCTGATGCTAACTCTGCATCCCTTCTGGCTTCCTCCCTTCCAATGCGAGGCTGAGGTCCCTGGGCAGCTTGTGCTCAGCACAGGAGATGTCAATGACTTTGTGCTTTCCTGTTGTTTTAGGGGACTCCAAGCAGAGCAGAAATCCCTGTCAGGTTACCAGCGCTGCATGCCACCAGCTCCCGGTCTCTCTGTAGTTGGACTGCGTATGTTAGAATAAAAAGACTCAATGCTCTTCTTCCTTTTGTAGCTGTAAATAAAGAGGAGAGGCCAATGTGTGCCTTAGGTTGTGCGTTGGCTGAAGATCAAGGGCTTTGTATAAACTGTTTTCCTGGGAGCAGGAATGTGATGGAGAGTGTGGCTCACTTCAAACCTTGGATTAAATGATGGGTTTTGTAAGTTTGTGATGCTCCTGGCTTTCAGCTCTTTAGCAGTGCTGGGCAGAGGGGACTTAGGAAAATGCTGTTGGAGAACTGGCTTTACATCCCTCCCAGCATCCTTCCAGCAGGATTAAACAGCTTTTTAAAATGGTATTTATTTTGAAGACAAGTACATTTATAACAACAATTGCTGAAGGCCCTAATTGAGCTCCTGTTCAGGAGCAATGCAAGTGTTTCCTTGGACTTCATCGGGAGCTACCTCTGGCCAAAGGGAGAGGCAGAGCTATAGTACGAGCTTATTTAATAAATCAAAAGGTAGTGAAGCAAATTGGTTATAAATCAGTCTCTTACTTGCTGAGATTTAAGGCTGTTGTCAGTTTTTGAGGTGGCCTGCCCTGCCTTGGGGGCTGGCACTTGTCCCAGCTCTTGCAGGGGGGTGTGAATTCATTGCCTGCTGTATTAATTTCCAGCATGCCAGGAAACGTGTGGGATTTCTTCTCTCTTGGCTGGGAAGAGGTGAAGTTAGAACTCCAGGCTGTGTTTTCCAGGCAAGGGTTGGATACCGATGCTGCACAAAACTGGGTGTCTGTTCAGGGAGTGTGGGTACTCCAAACCACTCGAAGAGGGCAGAAGCAAGCAATCATTTCTGAACTGTGCATTGTGGTAGGACAGAGCAAATGCTGGGTTCTGGCCTTGGAAATGTGGCCTAACAGATGTCCTGGTTCAATCTGCCTTTTGAGTACAGTCGAGCCTGTTTATTCATTGCCTGGCTGGCAGGACTCATGCTCAAGTGTTTGCCTTTCCCTGGTGTCAGCAGCTTCCAAAGTGGAGCAGAAGGAGCTGCAGGTCACTTGGCTGTCACTTGTGGCTCTTCCTTTTGCTAAATTGCATTAAACAGCTTAAAATCTAAACGTGCTTTGAGTGTACCGCTTAGCGAGGGGCTCCGGCTTCCAGCCTCTCTCAATGTCACATGCTATAGAAGCAGGAGGTGGAACAGTCGCATTGTTAAATTCAGATGCTAACTTCGGGATAAGATCTTGTCTTAATGTGTTCATTCACCGCCCCCGATTGCAAAGAGTAGCTACAGGGAGCTTTTGGTCTGTTGCTTTTTGGGCAGGATGAGGTCGGTTTTCGAGGGCTTTGCCATAACTGCTGCTCATTAACCGTTGATGCAAACATGTCAGGCTTTCAAGTAGGGTAATAGATGCTTTTCGTTTCCAATGGCTTTGTGTTTGGTGGAATTGCTGCGCTGCTTTGATATGTATGTGGTCAGATGGTGGCTAATTCACCTTCTAAGTGCTAGTGAATTGATGTTCTTGGCTCTGTTGTTGTCATTTTCAATACGGCATGGGGCAAAGCCATGTGTGGGTGCACCCTGCCCGCTCGCATGCTGCAGCACCTAAAGGCTGCAAAGCTCAGGAGCCTTTTGGGTGAGCAGCCCTGTCTCTGTGGGAGGGGAAATGCGGAAGATCATAGAATCATGAACTGTTCGATAATGGGTTTTTACAGAGCCCAGCAGGATGCATGCTGCAGGCAAGGGGAGCCTTGCTAATTACAGGTGAAATACGCACCAGAAGTGGAGGGGATGAACTTCCTCCAAATTCCTCTTGGATGAAGGATCAAAGCTTTATGCTGTGGGTCCATTATTACTTGATTAACCTCCTCAAGCAGGGATTGAATGGGAGAAGCCCTTGGGTTTGGAGTCCCACCTTGCATTTTGGGCAGGTATTCACTCATTGACTTAATATCGCATAACTCATTAAAAGATCAGAAGTGGAGGGCTTGAATCTTTCTCATCTCCCCCCCCCCCCCCCTATAAATGAGTATTCAAGCTGTATGCTGCCAGTCAGTAAATGTCAATATTGGGTAAGTGTTTCCTTTATATCACTGCAATTTAGCATAAGCTGCTTGGAAACAAATGTCTTCCATAAGCATGAGGTGTTTCAGTAAGTACACAGTCAACATTGCTGGGAGGATTAAACAAATGTCAGCCCCACTTGTATGCTCAGCAGCGAGTTAAGACAGAGGAACTTGCATAATGGCCAGCATAGCAGTGACAACAGGAAGGATTTTGCCAAGTCTCTGTGGAGAGCATGGGATGGAGGGGAACCCTTTGGATGGAGGTACCTGGATCCTCAGGAGGTGTGGAGACGGGGTGCAGAAGCACCTTAGGATGGGATGGGGCACAAAGGAATGCATGGACCTTCCTTCCAGGCTAACAGGTCTGCTCTTTCTTTGGCTTGACGGATCTACCTCTGTGCTTTCCCAGTGCAAACTGGGAGTTGCTTGGCTGCAGCTGGCGAGGCCGAAGGGTGAGGCTTGGCGGATCTCCTGTTTTGTGGTGAGGAACGTGATGTGCTTTGGGAGCTGGCTGTCAGTCCTGAGCTTGCCTACAGCTTCAGGCTTCATGAAAGAGTGACGTTGGTCCGTGCTGGCAAGGCTTGTGCATGTGAAGGTGGATGATGGAGATGGTCACCGTTGGCTGCTCTGCCTTCAGCTGTGTGAATGAGAGTGTGTCTCTGCCAAGCCGGCAAGGGCATCTGGCTTCTGTAAAGGGATCTAAATCCAGCCAGCAACTCAAGGTGCTGCTTGATTGTCAGCAGGGGCTCGAATCCTCTCCTCAAGGTGTGTCTGCAGGAAAACCCTGCTCTCCACCACCCCTCTCTGCGCATCTTCACCACTCACCCTGAGGTGTTGCTGGATGCTGTCTTAGTCTGCCAGCAAGGGGAGAGAATCTGCAAGTGTGGCAGGGGGCTGAGCTGGATGCGTTTCCATTCCCAATGATGCAAAACTGCTGCTTTCTCCCCAGCTGGCAAGCAGCTGACTGCAGCCACTTGTTCCCAGCTGCACCAGAATAACTGTAGACAAAATCGTTAGAGTCAGATGAGCCTGATCAGCTCCTCCAATGCTGGTCTGGGAGGATTTGTTATCCTGCAGAGTGTGTATTCTAATGACTGGCCATGGCTGTTCCAGGTGACTTGAGCAGAGCATCCCAGTTGTGTCCCAGCAGTCAGAGGCTTTTGCTGCCGGAGCCAACTGTGGCTCTCGCCTCGTTAGGCTGCGCATTTACAGTGCTGAACAAAACAGCTTGTGGGCATGTGGGGTGTCTCGTAATTCAGACTAGAGCAGGGATGCACCGGGGTGCACGGGGAAGGAACACCCGAGTATTCTGGATCTCAAACCAGGTCATCTGGCAGAGCTAATGCAGTTGTTGTCCTCACTTTGTTCAGCCTGGTGGTGGCAGCAGCAGCGCTTACATGGAGCGGAGCAGCCCTATCTGACCGGTGCTGGGCTCCTTTGGAGCGGGGCAAGGTGACCTGATGGGCTCCAGCTCTGCGGGAGCATCAGCCTCAAGTGTGGGGGTTCAACCAAGGCTGTTCCCCTTCCTATGCTGTGGAGAGGTTGGGGTAAGGAGAAGAGTTGAGGGGCTTCTGAAGTTCCCACCCCTCTCCTGAGGAGCAGTGGTTACCCCACTGTGTGGTTGGGCACATGGCCAAGCAACAGCGCAGATCCCAAGGTGACCCTGCCAGGGAGCGCATCGCAGCAGTGCAAGTGCCACGGGCTTGCTGGAAAAGGAGGAAGGGTGAGGGTGTAAGGAGGGCCATGCGGGGCTGTGACCCAGTGTTAACATCCATAAGCGTGGCAGTGCTGTGCGCAGAGGTGACGAACCCCTTGTGTATCCTTGCAGAACATGGGGTATCCTGCAGCAGCAGAGAATGGATGGCTTTGGTAGGGGATGACTTGCTGAGTTGCTTTTTAACCTTTTCCACAGGCTAATCGTGGAATCCCAGACTGGTTTGGGTCGGAAGGGAGCTTAAAGCTCATCCAGTTCCAACCCCTGCCACGGGCAGGGACACCTTCCACTGGAGCTTCAAGCTCCAAGCCCCTTTGTCCAACCTGGCCTTGAACACTGCCAGGGATGGGGCAGCCACAGCTTCTCTGGGCACCCTGTGCCAGCGCCTCAGCACCCTCATAGTAAAGAACCCTTTCCTAATCCCTGGAGTGTGATTTAACACTCCTCTCTTCCTCCTGGCTGTGTCTTTAATAAGCTGGGAGGGACGGGGCCACCCCCCACCACCTGTAAGTGTTGAAGAAACAGAACCAACAGATGCTAAATTTAGGCACAGCTGTTTGCAGTGTGCTGTCCTCCTGATCACAGTCTGACACTGTCTATGCTTATTCCTCATCTTGTCCAGAGACTGAAAAGCTTTAAGATATCAAAGCTGTGAGTGGCTGTAAATTATCTCCTCCTGTCTGATCTGAAGCTTGACTTGCTGGTAGATTCCTTGTGATTACCTTTATTTGCCTTTATAATGATGGGAATTGCCAGGTCACCTCAAGGCAGGTGTTGTCTTTCTGTACCTGGGAGACAGCGCTGCTTTTTGTCCCTTGTTCATGAGCTTTCCCACTAGAGACCAAAGGAAACATCTCCAGCCCTGCTGTCCCATAGCCTTTATGTGCCTCAACCCAGTTCTGAAGTGCAGCTGAGATAACCTCTGCAGTCCAGCTCAGTCCTTGTGTGCCTGAAGCTGTCCTGACCCAGCACTACATCCTGGATAACACAATATGCTCTTGCTTTGGTGAGGTGTAAGACTTGCTGAGTGCCTTTGCTTGGTTAGGGTGTACACTTTGCATTTGTGGCTTGGTCATTTGGATGGACATCGTTGCATGTGGCTGCTTTTCCCCCACTGTCTGGGGTGGGTTTGCTCCTGATAGTAAACATAAGCTTTCTAAGAGATGATGGCTGTCTCTGTTGCCTGCCACTCCTTGGAAAGTGTTCATTCCCTTTCAATCGGGTTGCAGCATAGGAGCATGGTGTCAACTCTGATGATGTACACTTGAGAAAGGGCAGAGGGGGGATTTTGTGGGGGAGCAGAATTCCTTTTGCTGTCAAGCCCAAACCAGTGTAGATGTTGTCACCTGACAGATCAGTGATGATAGATAGCAGTGCTGTTGGGCAGGGTGTTTGTCACGGTCCCGCATGGGTTTGTAAGTCCAAGGGATTTTGTTTTTCTCTTGTGGGTGTATCTCCTGCAGCAGGAACAGTAAGTGAAGATTCTCCCTTGCTCTGGTCATGCTTAAAAGGATAATGTTGGTTTAAGATGGACACTTGTGATAAACTAGGAAACACAGTGCCCTTTGAAGTCTTCAAAGCTCTTGTCTATCAAATGGGCTGGCTAGAAAGGCAGCTGCCAGAGCATTGATTGCCATGCTTGGATGCTAACCTCCTCCTAGGGCTGCCTTTTCTTTTAGAACTGGCACCTCTCGCCTTCCTTCTTCTCCAGGCATTGTATCTCCATGGCGTCAGTGTGGTATCTGCTGCACTTGTCCAGCATCTCCTAGCAGCTCTTTATGTGCTACCCTGTGATCTCCCAGATTTACCTTTTTAATCCTTTCTGTGATGGTAGCAAACTGGAAGGGGAAAGTGCTATCCAAGCAAAGCACATTTTTCCTGGAAATAAGCACACATATGGAGAAGAAAGAGTGGAAGGGTGAAACATCCCTTCTCAAGGACAAAAAGGGGCTTGTGCAGTTGTCAAACAGCTGATGCCCCTCACAATGTCTATACAACGGTGGCTGTAGCAATCTTTTCATCCAGCCTAGTGATTTCCTTCTGTAACACATAGGTTTCACCTCGTGGTTTGGCTTTCTCCCAAGCACACATAAAGATATGTGTAGTGCTCTTTAACCTGGGCAAGTTGCTGCTGACTTCAGCAGATCCGCGTTGCTGCCTTAGTGGAAGCATCCTCTTTAAAATCAGGAAGAAAAGTTGATCTTTGGGAACTTCTCTGGAGCAGGAAACAGCCAGGAATTATGGATCAAACTCTGAAATGGACTTCCCAGAAGACAGTGTTTTGATACTTGCAATTTTGGCACTGAGTTCAAAAAGGGTTGGTTTTATGCAGAAAGGAGGGTGAGTACCACTGTTCTGATGGATGAAGGGATGCTGGGAAGATGTTGTAGGATATATTTGGCTATTGATTGCTGCCTATCCTTCTCGGGGGTTAGAAATAGGGTGTGGATCTCCTCTTGCCTTTGTCCAGGCCTGTGAATTTGCCATAATGCCAGTTTGTCACAGTATATTTAATTGTAAACCAGCAATAACCTGATCAATGTATCCCTAAAGCACCTTGTGGTAGGCTTGATACAATTACGTTTTGTCGAGAACACAGTTTATTTCTCTTGGTTGGCTTGCCTGATTTTATTACCCATTCTGCTGTACACCGTGAGGACACTGTGTGCCAGCATGTGCCTCACTTGCTCCTCTCCAGAAGCACCCTTCTTAATTTTAATCGGCTCATAATTATTGGAAAATATGGAAAGATTATGAAGGTGCCAATGATATTCATCTGGCCCTGGTGCATTGAGCAGGTAAAGGAAGGACCTAAGAGGCAATTGAAGAGATTGATGGGCGGTAATGGGTATAATAGCAATTTCTGACCTGTGTTTTTAATCGTGATTGACGACAAACGCAGCTGGAGCCCCTGTGTGGAGACGAAGGGATGCAGTTAAATTACAGAGGCTTTGGAACTTAATGAGGCCATGTAATAAAAATGAGGCATAATGAGCAAAGTGTAATAGTACTATTATGCTTACGAGTGATCTAGCAGAGGGCTGAGCAGGCAGCTCCTGCCTGCACTTGGGGGATGATCTGAGCTTCCCTGATTGGGATGAAGATGAGGAGGCTGGGATGCATTTGGAAGATGTGGGGGAAAATATTGGCTAGCCAAACGACATGCTTATCTGTCATCCAATAGAAATGAAGGAGTAGAACACTAGGCATGGTTTGATCCCTCATGCTTGTGGTGTTGGGCAAGTCTCTGCTCCAGGTTTTATTCGCCTTCACCTTGGGGAAATCCATGTTAGCCTCCTTGCTTGATAGGTAGAACTGAGAGATCTTGTGAAGGGGGAAGCAATGGGATTTTAACAGCTGGGAGGCAGGATGTGCAGGGAATTGATGGGCAGGCTCGGAGAGGTTGGCCAAGGCTGCAGCAGGGTCAGGTGCCAGCACCTTGATTTGGAGAGTCGGTGCTGAGGTTTGTGTTATTGGTGGCGGAGGTGGGAAGTGGATTAGTGTCTGCAGAGCAGTTATGACTGCTGCTGTTGAATGTAGTTAAACTTAAGCGACTTCTAATAATGAAAGGAAGAGAAATAAGTGTTCTCAGTGATGCGTGCCCCTCACGGTAAGTACTAATTGAAAACAGATATTTGCTTTAAAATGAAAATGTAATATGGTAAATGGTGGGTTGAGGATTTTGCACACATAGGAGGGAGAAGCGATTGCACGCTTCCCATCTGCACTGCCCGAGCTTTGTGTCTCGCTAGGGGCAGGATCTTCCATGCTGTAGGGCTGGGAAGCCAAGCGAAAGGATGTGGGCTTGTGTTAAAACAGAGCCCAGAGGTTTCCTCTATTAAAAATGGGTGCGTTGGGATTCTCTTCATTTGACCTTGGTTTGCAGAGGAGGTTCCAAGATGAGACGCTGGTTTTCCTTCCTTACCTTGCAGACCTTTCCCAGCTAAAGCCATGTGGGAAGGAGAGGTTAAGCCTTTTAAGACTGGGGAAGCATCACCTCCCTTGTCACAAAGAGGTGGTAGCCCTCTTCCTGGTCGTCTCCTGCTTGAGACCCATATCGCTGCCCTGAGCTGACCTTCCTGGCCTGTAGCTGTGTCTCAGTAGGTGAAGTGGCTGGTGCTGCCTTTTGGGGGCTGCTGGAGGAGCATCGAGGGGGACATCTCTGGTCTCCTCAGGCCAATCTGAATGAATGTTGGGGGGGTCCTTTGCTATGAGTGCAGAGGCTGTAACACTTCCTGGCTGGGTTTGTCGCTCCAGCAGCTGAAGCCAGAGTCACAGAGCCTTTTAAAAAGCAGTTTGTAGGCAAAGCTCAGTGCTGCGTGACCAGTGACCATTAAAGGATGCTCACTGACAGCAGCCCCCTCCCAGCACTGCAGTCTTCAGAGGGAAGTAGCCTGGTCCTAATCCCTTTGTGCAGACTTCTTGCTTGTTCCTCATGTGGGTGCATTTGTATCATTTACATTTTGCACTCTGATGGTATGCCTGGAATTCAGATTGAAATGGGGGCTTGAATAGATTTACATCCTAATGAGCTGTGGCTTTATTTATTTATTTGGAGTCCTTTCAAGCAGGCAGCAGCCTGCTGGAAAGCAGTTTGTGTTAGTGAGAGATCTCTGGGAGCACAAGAACCCTTGCTTGTTCCCTGAGACCCATTTCCCCTTGTGTATAACTGGTTGGAGCTGATGGTTTCTGCTCCAGCAGCTTTTATCTCGGACCTTTTGAACCCTTGTGGAGGCAACTGTCTCGATCAAAGGAGGGTTTCTTCCTGCCTGAAGAAACCAGAGATGCCTCTTTAAGGTTATACTGGTGCTAACTGGGTCTGGGTATGGACTTGCCACATGGTGAAGTGGGATCACTACTGTGTTAGAGCTGGTTATAGCCTGTACAAGCCACTTGATGCTGAATGCAGTGGTTCATAGGCAAGATAATCAGTGTGCCTCCGATCTCTCCTTGACTCTGCAGTAGTGCTCAGGGCGATGTGGGTACCTGCTGGCTGCAGCTTCCTGTGCTCCTCTTCAGACCATGACCCTTCACCATGGCCCTGTTATTTCTGATGTCTTTCAGTAGCTGACCTTGGGATGTTGCATATGGGCTTGGGCTGTGATGCACATCAATCCTGCTGTCGTCCACCCATGCTGTTTTCCCTCAACGGGAGCCTTCCAGCCTCTTTCAAAGTCAGCAAAAGAGAGGGAAGTTTGGAAATGTTGAGGAAGTGTCAGAGAAGAGGAAGCCAAGGGCTGGGAGAAAACCACCCAAAACTCCATGTCATTACTAGGAAGGACAAAAAGACACCAAAGCCCAAATACTTCACTGAATTGCAGCACTGTGTCCCTTTGTGTTCTTACTCCCTGTGCCGTATCTCCATCAGATCCACCCAGTGTATAGCTTAATGCTCAAGTCTTTCTGTGCCAGCTCTCCCTCCCCAGATGACTTCTGCTGCAGCTGAGTTCATTGCTGAAAAATGGCCAAGAGAATGCTTCTGAGATGGCAGCAGGAATTGGGTCACATCGTGTTGCCCCAGGAGAGCCAGTTTCTCTCAGAGCAGTCTGGCTTCCAGTTATTATTTTACAGGGGATGTTTGAGGTTGATAAGGGAGCTGTTCTGCCTGCCAGTGGGGCTTATTTGGGGCTTATTGTATGCTCCAGTTTATATTTTAATATAGTCAAAGGTGACTTACAACTTTAATATTAATTTTAAAACTGATTGTGCGAGGGTGTTTTTTATCTATGTGAAACCAGATTAATCTCAGCCTTCTGTGATCCTGCCGGTAGCTTTGCTCTCCCTGGCTGGAGACACACGTGGTCTATGTTGCACCAACAAAAGGCAAGGAGGAAGATGTTCGCATGGCAATAAATAATAGTCACAGGGGCTGCTTTTCTTCCAGGGAAATCTCTGCTCTGCAAATGCAACAATGGCATCAGTGGGAGCTCTTGCTTTTGTATGAAGTTCTGCGCCTTGGCTTGCAGAGTGGGGTTGTGCTGAACAGTGTCCAGCTTTGTGCTTTCCTCATGTTTTGTTCTTGTGTTTCTCCCTGGTTTTGCAGCTCTCCATTGTACCTCTCCTTCTGTGCCACTTTGTGCCACTAGCATTACAATTTCTCACACGCTTGCTGTGCTGCTTGCAAGAGGTTTTGTGCCTGAGGCGACAATATTCCATGTGGTGAGAGGGTGGCCTTGTGGCAGGGCACGGGGGTGGGACATGGGGAGCTGGAGTTGTACCATTGTCCTGCTTTTGACTCCTTGAGCATCCTTGGGTGGTCATGCTAGGCTAGAGGATCCAACAGCCACTATATCTTGGTGATGCCTTCTGTCTCTGGGTGCCTAATCCATGGTGTCTCAAGCCACCTTTAATGCCTAATACTTGGAGTAGATGTCATGCCTTTTAAGATGACCAAAGTTGGGTACCCGAAACTCTGAGAACTGAGGCATAAAGGCTGAAGCAGAGATCCATACTAGCTAGTATCACAACCTTGTGGAGGAGGAAACAGGAGGGTTAGCTTGCTGAAGCTACTCCATGTGTGTCTGTTCCCCACGTTGTATTTCAGCCTGAGGTGGGAAACCATCAGGTATTGTGTTGGGTTAGAAGCCAAACAGAAATGATCTCAAGACAGTGACGAGACTGAAGAGGCATTAAAGGCAAGACTTGACACCGTGCAAGTGAATGCCAAACAGCAGCCACATAAATCCCATTTGTTTTACATTTCAGAGCTTAATGAGACAGAAATCACATGGCAATTGTCAGATGTGAAGGCAGAGATTGCTAGTTTGCATTTAACTAAAGCAGCTGCTGTATGCATCCCCAGAGCCTGAGACTAAGTTGTGGTACCCACTTGCTGCATTGCTGGTGTGATGGGGAATGTACTTTGTGTAGCTATGAACTGCTGGTTGTCCTGAAGCTCAGCACCCTTTGTGTGTGTATATAAACCCCCTGGCAGCTACACCAGGTTGCCTCATAGTTTTGGAGGTCACCAGCTTTACATCTTGTCCAAAGCAGTCAAGTGTCACATTCTTCATGTAAAGGTTTGTCTAGGCAGCATTTTTAGCACAGAGATGTTCTTGCCCACCAAGACGTTTCTGGGAATCATCTCAAACCCATGTAACCCATCATGCTTCCCTCCATTTTTTTCAGGATTAATCTATATTTAAGTCAAATAGAACAATAGGAAGATATTAACGTCAAAGTGCATTATCTTGGGTAACTTGCTTCATCTCTGCTAATCTGTGCCTTAGCTTTCCAGATAATGTTCATAAATTGCTAAAGCAGTATTTTAATATTGACATAAGCTGCAGTCTTTGACAACAGTTACAGAACAGGCTGTGTGTGGAGCTCTCTAATGGGTTATTCTTCCCTCCCTTGTCTCTGTGAACTGAAAACCTGAAGCTATATTGGGTTAACTGAAAATATTTGTTTCAGGTCAAATAAAACATTTCATCTGATATGATATGTGCTTTGTTCAGACTTCCAACCCCCTTTTTTAAAGTAAATTAACTTCAGATATGTCTTGGGGGAAGAAAGAAGTCTGAATGTTGCACGTAGATGGGAAAATGTCTAAACAAAGCACTTTGACTTCTGACACCCACTTCCCCTCCTCTCAGCCTGAGCCATTGAATGGGTTGGACAGGAGTTCATGAATAGCATCAGTTGACCCACATCTCTGTGTTGGAAGTATTGATGCCAAAGATGCAGGGGGAAGAGCTAATGAGTCATTTTTCTAATGGGTGTCTTGGTAGGTGAGAAATACTGAAATTATATATTTGAAAAAATAATGGGCCCCTACTTAGATGACTAAATCGTATTCTTAGTCATCCTGGGGGCGATGAAGAGGGGAAATAGTGAGCTAGATCCTCCTGATTAGATAAGTTGCAGGTGAATAGTATTTTGCAGCTAGCCTTGAGGTATGGGGGTAGTGGGGAACCCAAACCCAAGGTGCCGGTCCCCTCTCCATGCTTTGCAATGAGTTTTCTCATCAAAAAGAGGTCTCTTTTGTGTGATCCAGTGACACACTGTGTCACTAAATCCCTTCCCTGCTGTTGGTCATGTTACACCATCAATTCCCTCAAGGTTAGAGCTCAAGTCCTTCTAGGACCAGAAAGCAGCCTGATGAATCCTTACTGGATTTGGGGCCTTGTCTATGTGATGAGGAACTCCTCAGGCCTTTTATTGCTGCTGTAAAGCCCTTGGAGAAAATCCTCCTGAGATCTACTGTGGTGTCTTAAATGCAAAGTGAGCAAAGGTTTTCTTGCAAAGCAATTCAAGCAAGACCTCTGCAGTGGTCCAGGTCTTCTGAACAAGAGATGGTTCTCTGCACATGTATGCTGGGATGCAGCTCTTCCAAACTTGTGCTGGGAAGGGGTTAATATCTGTTTTAACAGATTAATTGAGGAATCACATTGTCCTGGACGTAGCAACTAGTGATTTTTTTTTTCTGTATCATAATGCATCTTCATTACTCTGGGGAAATCACTTGCTCCTTTGAAGACAGGCCTCTCATTCCTGGGTTAAGGGGGAAGAGACTAATGGCTTAATTAAAAGGTTGGAGAGAAAAAAATCTGCCTTAACTCTTTCTTTTTTTGTATTTAAAGAGTGCTGTGGATAGGAGGATTACCATGAAGGCATGTCAGAGCCCAGCTTCATCTGCTGGAGCTATGTGGTACCAGTGCATCAACCGAGGGACGCAAATGTCGGGTCTTCAATCCGTCACCCGCGTCTCCCATAAGCCATCTGCCTGCTGGAGTGGGCTGTTGTTGGCCTGTGCTGCTTTGTGAAAAGGCTGAGATTTATTCTGTGTGAAAGGGGAATGTTATTTAAAATCTGTGCATTTTGCAGGATGTGAAAGCAGCTCCACATAATATACAGCCTTCCTCTCCGCTGGGACCGCTCTATTAACATCTTTCACTTGTGTAGCTGGATGCTTTGCAGTTCCTTTTAGCGGTGCTAATCCAGCAAAGACCTCAGTGTTGTTCACACTGCAATATTTATGGAGCCAGCCTTCCTTTTAATTTCCATGCTGCATTTGGTCATATGCAGAGATAGAATACAAACAGCGGCTTTAGGACACACAATAGTTCAGCCTTTTCCCTCGGTGGGATGTAGGGCTTTTCAGTGGCTCGATGGAGCTGATTTGGTATCCTTTTGGAAAGGAATATCTTGGTCTGAGAGTGTCTGTCAGCGACTGTGCTCTCCCAGGCTGCCTCCAAAGGCAAATAGTGGTGGCAAGCACTATTGGGAACAGGGGAGCAACTTTAAGCAGAGTCAACTGCTGGGACTTTTGTTGTGGAGGGGACCTGCTTGTATGCATCCTTCCATCCAAGCATTCCAACAAAGGAGTGTCAGTGCAAGGCATTTTGTTGTGAATGAGAAAAGCTGCTCTGCAAATGAGCAGTGCTCTATCAAACAAAGTCAAACTCTCTTGGGTGATATTGGGTGATGCAGAGGGAAAGGAGTCCTTCTCACGTGCGTCATGCTTCTGAGTTTCTATAGGATGTGGATGCCAATAGTTTTTACTTTTATACATGAGATTGGATGGAGGCTATGGAGTGGTTGAGGTAGCTCAGGTCCCGTGGAGCTGACCTTATACCTGCTGGATTTCACTTTTGTGCCTTCCAGACCGCTGCATGTGGTGCCTTTCCCTGCTCTGCCTCACTCCCAGAGCAGAAGGGAGCCTGGCAGCAGCAACACGATGGGCACATCCCAACTGTACCATGCTCTCAAGGTTGGTGCTTTGGCTCATTTAGGTGCTTAGCTTGGCACAGAGGCATAGGAGCACCTAACAGGCATGTGCTTCCCTATCTACAGCTCTGATTCCCCCAGCTTCTTTCTCTTCATTTTGCACAATCAAATATTAAAGCCAGTAAACACTTTAGCTTGTCTGCACAGCACTCTCTGCCCAATTATCCTCCTGCAGGGCTGTCATATTGTGCCAGTTACTTCCCTGGGTGCTGGCAGCCTTTGGCCTGTGTGTTATGAGGAAACCCTGGCTCTTCAAACCTCTCTTCCCACCTCTGTTTGCAGCTCTTCACTGCCTTGGGGTGACCTTGGTGGGAGATCCCTGGGCAGAATTGGACTGCCTGTGCCTTTTCAAAGGGCCAGACAGAGCTGTTTGTGCTTTGGAAGCTGGTTAAAGGAATAAAGGGAGACTTCAGGTGAGGGCTTCCTAGAGAACTGTGAACCTAGGTCAGACCCGTTGCATTGTGAAGTGCAGAAGAGGTGATTTATTCCCTGGAGCTACAGGATGGCACTTCTGCAGCTTGGTCCCAGTGACTTTCATGCTTTGTAGTGCTCAATGTGGCATTTTGCTGCTTCCAAAATATTGGAGCTTGGAATTGGCTTCTCAACTTCAGAAAGGGAGTGTTGAATCTCTCCTCAGCCCCTATCCCAATATTGAGGATGCCCTTCTAATAACCCCCTTTCTGTGCATTTATGCAGCTGATGTGATTTTACTGGCAAATGAAGGCGAATTGCCGCAACCAGCTTTCCCAGCCTCAGTTAAGCAAAGCCTGACTGAGTCTTGCCTTTCAGGTCCTTGATATTCAGTGGAGTTCATTTCCAAGAGGGATGGAACAGCGTGATTTTACTGTGCTTTTAAAAGACATTTTAAGTGCTTGAACTCCTGCCATCACTGAGATACATGCCTGAATCTGGCCTTGACTGTGCAGGCTGAAATTTCTTGCTATGATTTTCAAGGTAGTCTGTGTTAGCAGCTTGTCCTCTGCCTGAGACAGATCAGTGTTAACAGTTAATAGGGTTTTTCTTCTCATTCACTCAGTGATGATGTGCTGGCCCAGAGATGGTCATTGTGGATGTCAGTATTATAGTGAGGAGTCCCTGGCTTGCTCCTGGCCTCTGATAATCACGTGCAGAGTTTTGCCCTGAAACAATATTCAGATTGGAATTTTTTTTCCAGTCTCCACTGAAACTTATGACCCATTGGGATTGCTATTGACTGGGCTCTCTCCTCAGTCGATATTCTCTTCCTGGATCAATAAATCTTGCTATTGATTTCAAACTAAGTTGGTATCTTGAAAGTACAGCAATGCTGGCTCCAGCAGGCAGCTCAGGGCTCTGCTGTTTGGCATGTGAATCTCTGTTCCCCGCAGGTTATATCCATGGGTTGCTTCTTCCATAGGCAGCTGTAAGATATTGCCTCTATCATAGAATCCCAGACTGGTTTGGGTTAGAAGGGACCTTAAAGCTCATCCAGTTCCAGCCCCTTGCTATGGGTAGGGACACCTTCCACTAGACCAGGGAAACTGCTCCTTCAGTCTCCGATGTGTTTCTCATGGCATGTTACAGCTACACAAACAGCTTCAGGGCTCCCCAGGTGGGAGTCTTTGTGAATCTGAGACCTTAGTGCTGCCTTCTTTTGTGTCTTCATATATAATATTACTCTGTAGTCATCCTCTGTTATTTCTTTTCCCCATGATGTCTCAGCAGGCAGAAGCTGTTCCTCTCCATGAAGTGCGTGGGGTTATTCTCGGCTGCTTCTGTTCTTTAGAGCTGTTGAACTGACTGGCAGCTCTGTCCATCCTCCTCTCCTTTGCATGCTTTGCTGCCCTACACCTTGCCTTCCAGCCCAAGGAGACCTCCCGGAAAGCCAGTTAATCATGCAGGAATCTCTGTGGGCTTGGTGAACTTGTTCCTGTGGTTGCTTTTGTCCTCTACGAGATGTTTCATAAGAATCTTTACTATTTTGTACCAGCACCAGATCTTCCAGGTTTAGCTGGCTTAGAAGCAGCTGAGGCATTGGGCAGGATCCCTTATGAAATCTGTTGGGTGTAATGAACCACAGATGACTCTGTTTTCTGAATCGATACCGAGCTGCTGTTTCTAGAAAGCTGCCAACCACGCTGAGTGTGAGGTTAGGGATGGAAGAGCGCTTTCAGGGGGAGCTGGAAAAGCTGTTGGTACTATCAGATGTCTGCGCTTTCCACCCAAGCGGCTTCTGTGTTTCTGTCATGGGCAAAGTGTCTGTTCCTGTTTTCTCCCTTGCTCCTTCCAGATCCTGTGAGGCTTTCATTCGGTTTATACTTGCAGAGCACTTGGGTAAAGCATGCTTGAAGAGTGCAAAGTATTTATTAGTATTTGCATAGCAGCCGCTGACCTGCTGAGAAGACACAGTCCTTCAGCTCTGCTGAGTATCTATACCTTCATTAGAACCCCTCTGCCTGCACCACACGGAACCACTCACGTTCATCTGCTTTTCCGTGTGTGAAAGTCTTAGGAGTATTTGACTTTAATGACTTTTGAGCATGCCAAGTGCCTGCTTGGACCAACACAGTGCAGTACCTTGACCCTGACAGTGCTGGTGACAGATGTGAATAGCATTCGTGTGGACTGCTGAGAAAGGATGAGGAGTACTTCTGCACAAAGTATGGAAACTGCAGGCTTCTGTTCAAGCCAAATGACCAATTAAGGTGATGTGGGGGTGATTTCCAGCTCAGTTGTTATAAATATGGGTGGGTTGGGGCTGATGCAGGGTTCCTTGTTGAAAATCTTACCAACTGCAGCCCTGCTTCTGGGACATGGCACCCACACTGCAAAGCTGCTTTAGTCCTGCTGGTGCAAAGCTGTTTGGATTGCAAATGGGATGCCAAGGCTTTAGATGCTCTCAGTGGCCCATAAAATCTTCTTGAGCTTTACATGACGTTAAAGCTTGAAGAGTCACTATTTAAAGCAGAGTGTTTTCACAAGTGCTTGAGGTTGGCTTAATGCTGCTCTTGTTGCTGTTGATTTAAGTCTAGTTCAAACAAACTTTGTTCAGCACTGAGCACTCTGAATATATTCCCTTCTCCTTCCCTCCCCAGAGAAAGGCAGGCAAATAGCTGTATTAAAGAGGGCTTGGGAATCTCTGGGGCCTGCAGGCTATAGCTGTTGGCAATCTGACTGCTATAGGTATAAAGGACAGAAAGCACTGGCCATGATTCTTCAGCTTCCTGGCCTTAGCAGATATGGGAAACCAGGTGCTAGGCAATACTAGTTGCTAAAGGGACGGGTTGTGGTATATTTCATTGTTTAGGTTCAAGAGGGTAAGCTGCTGTATCTTCAGCATCTTTCTTGAAGCGTTGCACAGCTCAGCAGATTTCCTTGATGAATTCCTGGAGCGTGCCCTCATCCTTCCCTCTCGTCATCTGACAAATGAGGGCTTTGTCCAGCATTCCTTACTGATTTATTTGCTTCTAATATAACTGTGTCACACTGGAATGAAGAACCCAGGCAGCATGAACATCCTTGCTTCTAACTTTGGGGTCTCTGTTCAAGCATTCTCTAAATGTGAAAGCCACGATGGACTGTGTGTACCATATTAATAGCTTTTGTAGGTGAAAAGTCTTGTGAAGCTTTCCCAAACTTCAAGATGTGAGGGATAGAGAATAAGCTGAATAAAACTGAAAAAAGCATAACCCATCCTTAGATGTGGGATGTATTCTGTCTAACTTTAGTTTCCCATGCAGCCTGTTGGGCAGCTGTAATCTTGAGGGCTGTGCAGCTATGCCTGGAAGTCCTTGGTACCCAAAATGGGATGCCATGAAGGATTTGTGCTGCTGCTCGCTTTCTCATTCATCTGCCCAAGGTGGGATTTGCCAAAACACTAAGGAGCTGAAGTTCAGCTGGCTTGCAATAGGATTAGAGCTCCTAAAGAGGTGAGGATTTTGAAAAGCTGGTGTTACTGTCGCCTCTGTCTTGGAGCAGGCAGCCTGGGTGTCTGTTAATTTGGATGTAGGTCTATTTCCTCCTTATTCTGTCTTTTGGTGCCCCAGCTTTTCATACTGAACCACCTTTAAGACAAGATCACTTCATTGTAGCAACCATCATCCCAGCATCCTGCCTCATCTCTCACTGGTTTATGACAGGTGAAGAAGAATTAAAATCCAAGAGGATTATAAGCAGGCAAAATGGAATTACTTAGGGAGAAATCCAGTAGGATTCCACTGAATACCATGTCTTAAAAGGACTTCTGGGGCTTCTTAGCTGTCTGGAATCTTTGTGATCTTCTAAGACTGCTTTGAGAAAAGTAGTTTAAAGTCTGCAGCACCAAGGAGGAGAAACTTGTGCTGGGTTTGAGGTGACATTGGGAGTGTTCTTCACTTGGGCATGAAGCACAGACCCTGGAATTTGGGAAGAGTTGGGAATGTGCCTTCATTCCGCCATGTGCCAGCACATCTGCATGTGGATTGTAACAGCTGGTGGCTACACAGGGTCTGCAAAGTAGGGTCTGGAATAGAGGTACAGAGCAGGATCAGCCTTTCCTGCTATAGAAAAAGGTGCAGTTTCCTCTGGACAAGCAACTAGCTGCTGTGGGATTGTTGAAAGAAGAACTGAATGTGGTGGTGGACCAACTTTCTCCATGAGCATCTTCTTGAGATGCCACCTTCACCATCCAGTTTTCTTTCAGGACTTTCCCTTGCATTTTGTCTGATTACAAACTATTTTGTCTTGCTCCTGTTTGAGCAATGCTCCCTCCCCCAAGTCCCAGCACCATATGTCATTAAAATGCTTAGACATGTGGAAAAGGCCTTGACAGAGATTCAAGGAGACAAGGGAGATGCGGATGAGTGCAGACTTTGTCAGATGGAATGATTCTGACATTAGCGACGCTAACCCGAAGAGAAAGATATAGCTATAGGAGGGGGATGAATGGGTCGAGGAATGTGGATTGACAGAGAGATGAAGAGGGGGCATCAGGGGTGAGGGAGACTGAGAGGAGATGTGGAGGAAAAACCATAACAACTTCCAGTAGAGATGGAGGACTTTGAGCATCATTTCAGTTTCACTGTGCAGTGCAGTCTGTGACCCTGCCTTGCCTTAAGTTTGGGGATGCTTAGGTGGGAGACCAGCAGAGGAGGATTGCTTTTTCTCCTTCCACCACCCCTTGGCATGCCAGGAGCTTGTCTGGGAGCCTTTTCCCCCTGTCTGGCCTCTTACAACCCCATGAGCAAAGCATGTTGGCTACCACCTGCACCAGGGGAAGGTGGGAAAACAAGCCTGTAAGCATCTTGTGGAGGGAGAAGGCTTTTTAGCTTCATTCTCTCTTGGGTGAGTCTGTTTCCTTCTGTCGCCTGCTGCTGTTTGCCCCTGAAGTGGTGGTGTGAAGGATTTCCCCTGTTATCTGCTGTTTGCATGGACCCTCTTCAAGAAGACAAGCCGGAGCTGTTTTGCTGGTTGTTTATCATGCTTCAAAGGTACTTTTTGCCTACAGAGCACACTCTGAATTGCTTTGTGATTCTGTAAGGAAAACAAAAGGAGCTAAGCCTGCCCTACTGCTACCATTGATAGGAGGGATTTGTGCATCGACACAGGTGTATGTATTTGATATTCAGGGCAGAGGGCTGGTGGGGAAAACCCAGCAAAGAACTCTTTGTATCATTAATGCAAATATGCCTATGGTTCAGAAAAACCAAACAAATTAAACACTTGGAGCTGAGAGAGGAATAAAAACCAATTCCCAAACTATGTGCAACCTGCAAGAAAACCACAGCTTCTGTTGTTTAAACAGACTGGGCTAGAAAGTGCCGGGAGGAATCCCTGGAAGGAGGAGGAAGCAGGAAAGGAACAAAGCATCCCACTCCAGGTAATGTGAGTTATTAGTGAGCCAGGGAAGGCAATTGCAGTGCAGGAGATGCTCCTGCTTATCTCACAACTATGTGCTTGGGAAGAGGCTGTTTTATTTATGGAGAGCAGAAGGGCAGGAGTCTCCAACCAGCAAGGGTTAGACCTAGCTGTGGCTCACCATGTCCCTCACTGGAAAGCTTGCTTTGAAAACCTACTTGGAGAGCATTATGATGCCCTCTTGGGTGGCTGAATTACAGCACGTTTGGAGATGGAGCATTTCCACTAGTTCTCAAACGGAGTAGTAATCTCCTGCCCTTATTTTCTTGAGGTTTTTACTGTGTTAAGGATGCGTCAATGTGCCTTAAAATGTAAGGGCAGATATTTGTTTGTGGGCATTTATAGAGACTGAGCAAAGACAGCTCTGGTACCTGGATATGATTAACTTTGGTTTACTAGAACTTTATAGATCCTCCTCAATTACTGGCCCAGTGGCTGGTTCTTTGGGTATATTTCTCCTCCTCCTTGCCATTGAGCACAGTGGTATTTCCCTAGATGAACCACTCCACAAACAGCCTGTATTTCCTGTTAGTAGCCTGTATGGAACAAATTTTGTACTCCTCAGTACGAAGGGCAGCGTGCTTAGGGGATATGAGTTCAATTTGATTAAGGCTGTAATTCACTGTTAGAAATCTCTTTTGTCACAGGCAGTCACTGGATGCACCAGCCTTCGATCTCTGTCGCTGATCTGCTGCATGTAGGAAGTTTCAGTAACACTTTAAATTACGTGTCTAAGATACCCATTACCAACACGTTGCGCTTAGATTTAGGAAGACTGTTGAGCGGTAGATAAATACTAGATGAGGAGCCTTTTAAAAGAGTTTGGTTTATTATACCAGTATTTTTCTCTGTGAAATGCTCTTAGGGACTTGAACTGCATTTCTGCTACTGCCATTTACAGAATGCTCCACAAGCATGAGTTTATGGTACTCTGCCTAATTTGATAGATGCTGATAAATGGCATGTCTTATAACTACTGGCTTTGGGGCTAAGGATGCTTCATGGTTGGATTCAGGTTTGCTTCTTGCTCTGCAATTAATTCCTTAGGTGACCTTGAGCATATTGCTTCAGATCTGTCTTATTTTACTGCATCATCTAGAAATGAAGTCCTTCCATTTAGGGAGGAAATCTGTTGGCAGCTTGGAGATCACCTGGTTGTGTGCACCGAGTTGCAAAATGGGGTTGCATTTCACCCTCCGGTAATGCGTTGCGGTCTGTTGTGTTACACTGGAGTTAAATCTAGCATTTTGCACTCATCTGTCAGGCTTCTGTGCTAAGGAGATTCACCTTGTTGCTTTTACACAGCTTCAGGTCCCTGTGCTTCACTTAATGGGATTGTCTGTCCAGTAGACAGCTTGGGGAGAATTTAAAGATGTGCTTTCTGCCTCCTGTGTTCTCACTGTTGCCTGCCTGGGAAAATCTATGGGAGAAAATCTCCCCTGGTGCAGCCTTAGGGAGCACATTCTGAGACTCTTAAATTTCCTCTGGAAGCATCCACCCAAGTGCCAACTGTGCTTTAAAGATGAGGCTTTGGGCTGAGAGGTTTGAACTCCTGTGTATACATAAGCTGGAAACAAGGTGGTACACCAAGATATGAAGTAATAGAACTGCTTGAGAGATTAAATGAGTACTGCCAGGGCTGGGAGAGGCTGTGGGCCACTTAGACAAGGCACAACACTCTGTGCCATGGGTGGTTTAGACTGGATATTAGGGAAAACTCCTTCCCTAAAAGGGTGCTCAGGTATTGGAACAGGCTGCCCAGGGCAGTGATGGAATCACCATGGTTTAGTGATTGCCTTGGCAATGCTGGGGGAATGGTTGGACTTGATGATATTAAGGATCTTTTCCAACCTGGTTGATTCTAGGACTTGGAGCTGTTTGGGGACTTGCTTTGGGTTTCCTGGTAACTTTGTTCTGCCCATTGCCCCAGACTTGGAGCTTTGAGTCTGCTTCCTGCTGCTGACTGGACATAACAAGTGGCAGCAGGCAGTGCTGTGGGAATGACTCCTGCTCCTGGAGCCTTTCGTGCAGCCACATCTCCTTAATGCATGGAGGGTGAACTCATTTAACAAACCCCAGCAGCAGAAGGGACTGGTTTCCCCTCCTTGACAAACCTGATGGCATGACAAGAGAAAGCAAATATTTTTCCAGGGCTAACAGCCTGTAGCTATTGCTAATAGCATAATTTCCAAGCTGCTGTTCTCTTTTGAAATGCAGTGAATGGAATAGGAAGGGTCAAATTTGGAGCTTTTAACTACTTGACCTCCTGCTTTCATTTTAAACAGACTGTCCTTGTGTTTTCTTAGTGGCTAACTGCAAGGGAGAGTGTGCCTGCATCACTGGCATCTCCCAAATGGATTTATAGCCACGGTGACACTGGTTGCTGCTGTGTAACAGGTGACTAAGTCAGCTCTGAATGTATTGACTGCAGTAGAATGAAGTAAGTTTGTAAAGAGGTGCTTTTCCACCAGTCTTTGCTTCTGCATCGTGCTTCCCTTTTTGCAGCGTAGTAAAGTTGCTTCCCTTTGAAGCACTCAGACCTTCAGGAGGAAAAAAACATGAAGCAGGTGCAAGAATCTCTTCCTAAGGATCGTTATTCTGGAGATGCATCAAGGGGGGATGTAGACCAGACCTCAAGACCTGGCTATGGGCTGTAATGAGCGTACCTGAGGCCAGAACACCTGTAGGCATGGTTGCTCTTTAAAGTTCATTGTGGACTTATTGCTATTCCTTGCAGCTAACGGAGGGGAATAGCTGCTGGAGCCAGTAATAGAACTGAGATGGTGAACACTTTTAAGTGCAGCCACTGTACTGTGTCAAGACAGTGCAGCACAGTGCGGGTTAGCAGAGGTCCCTCTGAGGCATCGTAATGAAATGCAGAACCTTTCACCTTCAGCCAAAGCTCCTGTAAATTGCAAATGGGAATTAAAATGGTAACAAGAGCCCAGGGCTCTCCTCCTCCTGGTGCAGGACGCACGGTGAATTCTGCTCGATCTGAATCAAAGAACTCATGACTAAGAAAACAAATGTTATAGAGCAAAGAGACAAGTCCAGTGAAGCTAACTATAGCTGTATTCCCCAAACTGCATCCAGAGCAGCTGGTTTGCAGAGAACTCCCTGGCCCTGGTTCCCTTTTTCTTCCTATTTGATAAAGCAGTCATGCAGTATCTGAAAGAATTGCGGAGATGGAGAATTGTTGGGAGAGGGGGGAGCATAGGAGGAGGAGAGATCAGAATGGGTTTGTCAGTGCAGAAATCACATAGTGCGCGACAGAGAGACAGAGAGAAGCAGATCTCACAGAGGAAATGAGACTGAGAAACAGCGAAGGTGTCAAAGCAGGTTTGTAGCTGACAGAGCCAACTGGAAGTGAAAGCATCACGGAGAACTAGAGGCACATCGAGGCTGTCAGGGAGATTTAATTCATGTGAGGATGAAAACGCTCACAGCCCTGTTGTGACTGGAGTGGACAGGAGGGAGAGGCAGGTGCCTGTGGTTGCTGGAGATGGAGGTATCCAATGAAGGGCCCAATTTGGGAAGATGTGCAGCACCACCACAGTGTTGTCCATCATGATGTCCAAGGGGAGTGTACGTGGTTGAGCCCTCCAGATAGCTTGAGGGTCTTTTGGTATAGTTCCCAATGAATAACTGATGGAAGACTCAAAATAATCTCCTGACTTGAGTAGAAACTGGTAGCCACCTCCATCTGGAGTATGGGTGGTAGAAGCCACACTTCTGGTGCCCTCTTCCCTGCCTCCACTGCCAGCAAATTCCTCCCAGATCCTGTTGATATGACAGCCAAGAGATGCTGCTGTGCTTTATTGCCACCACACTAATGAAAAGGACATTGTAACTGAGCCTTTCTTTGTGACTTGGAGATGGATTTCCTCTTAAGGCGAGTAAAGTGAGCCATCCTCATCCCGCAGGTAGATAAGAAATGGTGAAAGATGGCTGGGCTTGGAGCATATTTTGCTGGGTGGCTGCTACTCTTCTTCCTGATGACCGGTTGTTTAAAATACCATACAATCCCTTCTTCTCAACTAGTGGGACAGATGGTGCAGGTAGGGCTCCTGGAGAGTCCAGACCACAAAAGAACCCATCAAAGATGGCGAGGAAGAAACCCTTCCTGCTGCGGTGGAACCATGATAATATCTCTTTCTGATGCCACAGGTGCTGCATCCTGTGCCTGTGGTTGCATTTTCTCCCTGGTAGGTCCTTACGCAGGCAGGACTTCTACACCTGCTCCCAGTGGTGGCACTGAATGAGGTGATTAAGCCTTGCAAGCTTCTGCTTCCCTTCCCATTGCCAGGGGTGTAAATATTACAGAGGACAAACTGATGCCAAAGCGTGTCTTGGCATGGGGACCACTGGGTTCCTGCCATCATAGAATCACAGAATGGTTTAGGTTGGAAGGGACCTTAAAGATCATCTGGTTCCATTCACTGCGGCTATAACACCACAGCTGTGATCGCACATGCTCATGAAAGCTCTGGTGCTGCTTTCCACCCTGATCTAGGTGTTAGGGCAGCTCTCTGATTGGAGTTTATGGCAGATTTTCCTCTCCAGCTTTTACAATGTTGTTTTCTTGTCTTCTGGCTCTTCCAACATGTGTCTGAAGTGTCCTAGACCACTGGGCACATCACACTTGAAGGGGATCTTGAGGTGATATTTTGCAGCAGAAGCAAAAAGGCAGTGACTGAGTTGCAGCACCACACTCCTTCCCTTTAGTACAATGGAGAAGAGCTCCAAGAAATACAGGGTAATGATGCTGTGGCAGCGTTTAAGCAAATGAAGGGTCTGTCAAGGAATATTACTCACTTCCCAGGTTTCACATAGGGTGGCAAGTCTGGGGTCACATTATGATGGAATACAGGGTTAGGACTTGGGAAGTGGTTGAGGTGGTGTTGAGTCCTGCAGACCTTGCTGTGCTTGCCAGGAGTTAAGTCCCTCATACTGAATTTGAGGCATCTTTTCCATTATTGCACATTTTCTCTGCAGAAAAGCTGGGGTTGAAAAAAACAGGGAGGGGAGAAGTTTCCTATCTGCTTTAAATTAAAATAAATCCAGAGCAGAGAAGGCCTTTTGTAAGGTCTGCTGAGTTAATGGATTCATAATGACTTTTAAAGCTTCACTTGGGTAAGAAATACTGTTCATTTCATAATTGCATATAAATATACTTTCTCATAATCCAGGCCAGCATAGCAAAAGGAAATCTACTGGCTTAATTATAAATCTTTTTATTAGCTGAAACCCCACTGGAATGAAAAAAAAGTGTCACATATTGTTTTTATCTATGAGGAAAAGGGAGGGGGTGTCTGGAAATGAATTATGAGGAGCTCAACAGGAAAGAAAACAACTCATGAGTGCTGAGGACTGTAGGGTAAGGAAGTTGCTACTGAGGACTTCTCTCTGTATTGATCTGCGGGCATTCAATAGCCTACCCTGGGTGTTCGAGGCCAGCACAGATCAATTCAGCATCCAGTTGGTGGCTTCTCAAACATGTAGTTTTATGGGTTCTTATCACTATGACCTACCATGGCCTGAGCTGAAGCATGTTTGTCTCTCCTTAGCTCCTTGCTGGCACAGGCATATTTCTTCTTTCAAAGCTGTGTCCTGAGGGGTGACTGGGATGCTGTGCAGTGGCTTATATATCTGGGGAAGGACACAGATGCCTCCAGTGATGTGTTTTGATGTGCTGCATGTGCACTGTGTATGGACTAACCGCAAGCAGGGGGATGCTGGGACCAGTTACTTTAGGAGGAGTAGAGATGAAGTCGTGTTGCTCGAGCATTTGCCACCAGTGCAGAGCTTCGGAATTGGAATCCATCTGCGTGTTGAAGGATTGGGATGCTGTATCCATGCACACAACCCATCCATCATGCCAAGCTTCCTGTTCCTGGGGAGCATAGCACCCAAATGTTGCTTTTAAAAACAAAAATAAAACTAATTAAGTAATGCATAAAGGTCATGCAGCCCATTTACACCTGGTGGAGATGAATGAGTGCCCAGGAAACCTGGCACTCTTCTGTCTCCAGGTGCCCGCTTGTGATTACAGTTGGGTGCAGAGCCAGGGTGGCATCTACCTGCTTGACAAATGTGATGGGAGAAGTCCCCAAGCATCTCTGAATCCTTCTCCCCATGCTCATACTGCCCTGACATCCCACTGCTCTCCTCCAGAAGAGCTTCCCCAATGCACAGTCTTGTAGCAGTGATTGCAGCCTCATAGACTGAGCAGGCAGCTCATGGGCTGGTGAGCACTGGGGTTTTCTCATGCACATCCTATTTCTTGTGTTCTCTGCTTTAAAGGACCATGAACTAATCGCATGAAGTGCTTGGCGCTCTGTTTTGGCTGTAGGAAGGCCTGGAGCTGCATGGCTGCATGAAAATCCACCCAAGCACCTTCAGGCTGTATTTCCCTCCAACAGCCCTAAGGATGTTTAACTCCCAGGCATGCCCAAGCCTTCCTTGAACCTGCTTAAACTCTTCATCCAATGCCCCTTAAGTTTCTCAGCTCAGTCGCATCTTGGTGCATTTTCTCTTGTGTCAGCTGCATAGGGCTTGGGTTTCCCCTGTTTATTTTGGTTTCTTGTTCATTTTGCCTTATCTTGAGAGATCTGATGTTAATTTGTTCCTCCTTAGGGGAGTCCAGGCATGTCTAGTCCAAGCTAAAACATAAACTGTTTGTGCTAGATTTTCCCTGCGTCCTGTATGTATTGATGCAGGTGGGAGGGAAAGAGAAAGCTACGGCAAAACCAGAGAATTGAAGCAAAGTGAAGCAGAGCAGGACAGTGATTTGCTTTGGATTTGATTTTTCATGTTTTGAAAAGAAAATGGGGGGGGGGGGGGAATAATCTCTTCTCCCACCTCCTTCCCTCCAGACCATGGAATTAAATCTGTAACTATTAGAGAAACATTTCAACCCAGACATCTTTTTCTTTCCTCTTTGCTCTTTCTCTGTATTCAAAAGCTTCCAAAGTGTCAGCATGTTTCCATGCAGGCGAGATGTGCATAGCATCTAAACAACGGCATGTCAGTGTGGTGGAGAAAATTCCCACTGAGGGCCCTGCAGGTCAAAGCGAGCTAATGTATGATGCCCTCCCTTGCACTATTGAGCGTGAGTTGTGCTGATAAGACTCTGTACACTCTGTCTATTAAATCTTGTCTACTGTATCAGCCATGCAGGGGGGAGTTATTTATTTATTTTCCCTTTCCTGCCTTCCTCCCCCTTTGTATGTTGTCATCCTGGAGCAGGGGGAGCCTGCTGGGCCGCAGGAACTGGTGGTAGCCATCCTATTTCTATTTTATTTATACTCTATTTATTTTTCCATGCTGTGTGACACTGGTAACTGGTGTCTGGTTGCTTTATGTGCTGCTGTGATTTAGCTCTAGGGCCTGTCTCCGCATGGCACCGAGTGGTTCCTCTCTTCCCTGCTGTCAAGGGTGTGAGGTGAGTGCTGGATCCCCTTCGGGAAGTGGCTGCAGTAAGCGGCTGATGCCTTGCCACTGTCTGAAGCTTTTGATGTGCAAGATTCTTCTATGGAGCTGCTTGGTCTTGGAGTTGCTGCCCCTTTTCCCTGCTTTCTGCATTTTGCAGTTAGCCTGTGCTGACGGGGTACCCATTTGCTGTTTTCCCATTGCTGCTGCTCAGCACAGACATTTTGGTGCTCTTTCCCCGTATTGAGTCTTTTCTTATCCCAGCCTCTGGGCTGCCTGGTCTAGTGCCAAATGCACCCTCTCCTCTGGATTGGAATAGGAAAGCTTTCAGCCCCGTTGTGAAGGGCTGGCTCCTCATGTCTGTGCCAGCTTATTCAGCAAGGAGGAACAGAGGTCAGGCTGGGAGAGCTGCTAGAGTGGGGCTTTTGGAGAAAACTATTGGAGCCTCTTAGAAAAGAGGCCTCTGGGACTTGTTATCTGCTGCTGGTGTTGCAGGGAGCGACTTGGCTGCAGGTCTGCTTTCAAACATAAATAGGCGCATAAGTGCTGTGGGTCGTGGTGTGTGCGTGCATCTCACCAGGACCAGGGGGGCTCTGGGAGCAGTGGGGTTGGCAGCCATGGAGTCAAAGGTTTGTGTGTGGGAAAGGTTAAGAGTAGGACCTCTTTTCCATGTTTGCATGCTAAAGACCTGCTGTTCCCCAGGCGAAGGGGGTGGGCTGTGCAGGTGAGAGGTCTTTCATGGCTTGTACTGTGGGGATAAGGATGTGTCTTAGTTGAGTGATGGAGAGAGCCTGTGTCACAGAGAAAGAGCAAAGGAAACATGGGAAGGCAGCCAGATAGGCACTTTTAATCTCTCACTTTAACTGAGCCTTTTTGCCTGTGGATTTGGGGAGAGCAGCTGCTCCTGTAGAGCCAGGCTGGTGACTGGAAAAAGGGATGACGGGAGATCTGATGCTGAGAGTGGATAATGCTTGTCAGGGAGAGGGCCGGGGAGGGGATGATCAGTGTGGGGAAATCGCCGACATCTGCTCTCATGCTCAGCCTTCACACTGATCCCTCCTTGAATCTGACAATCCGCTCCCCCTAATCCTTAAATCCCACCGATCTGCTGCAGTCGCCTGCCCTGATGCTTCATCCCTGTGCAGTCTGCCTGCCTGAGCTCTGCTGGGTTGTGGGTTGAGGGAGGGCAGCTGCTTTGCATGGTGCAGCCCAGGTAAGACACTGGCCTTGTTGTCAAGCGCTAATGATTTTCCCCACCTGGCTTGAAAAAGGCATAGACATGAATTAATTAATGAAAAGAGCATTAGTTGCTGTGATGAGTGGCTTAATGGCTGCCTGAAAGACAGTGGGGTTCAGCTGGTTGGAGGGTGGTGAGCCTGCAAATCCAGCCTTTTGATGGTGCTTCCCTGGTCTGCCTCTGTGAACCACAGAACTGATGAGTCAACATACAGGGAAGCCTGTGGGGCCATAGGTCCTAATGCTGGGCTGGGGCTGGCTTCTCTGCAGGTCCTGACCCAGGTTTACATTGCTTCATCTTTGCCTTCCCAGTTATCATAGTATCATATAAGCCTAGAATTATTTGGGTTGGAAGGGACCTTAAAGATGACCCCATTCCAACCCCACAGCCCCATTCAACCTGGATGTGGTTATTGCTGATGTGCCTTTTTAAGGGGCAATGCTGCTTTTGGGAAATCACATTCTCCCAAGATCCAAACTGTGTGTAGAGACAGAGTTTTTAGCCTTTGTCCTTCTGTGCAGGGCCATGCCATTGGGATGCTGGAAGCTTCTCTCTGTGGCCTGCATCAGGCTCAGCAGGCAGATAACTCTATTTCTTTGCTTTGTACAAGTGTCATTACCTGAAGGAAAGAGGTATATCTGTGGCTGAAGCATGGCAATTTCCCTTCCAACCCAAATCGTTCCGTGATTCTTGCTTGCTTAGGCTCCTTGAGACATTATTTAGGAGCCACTAAGCAAATAATAGGCTGATACAGCAGTACTAGATGATGGGTTGATTGTACATGTATTTCCCAGTCCCCCTTCTTAAGGAAATGAGGTCTTCTGGGACTCCCTCTGTTGAAACCTGTTGGCATAGAAAATGTGCTGAGATGCCACCCGTCACCTCTTCAGCACCTTGTCGGTGATTGGGACCACATAGTCAGCTGAACTGGCTGATACAGAACCCCTTATCAGGGAGCTTTTACATTATCCAGGTTTCTTGGATGTGATTTTTTTTTTTTCCCTAAGACTTTCTCCCCTTTTATCCTCCCCAATCAGTTGACTCTGCAGTGCCTGATACAGGAAAAAGTGATGGGAAAAGTACTGCATGGAGAAGCCTCTCTTAAACCTTTGATGGCTACTGGAAACATGCCCTTGTGCTGAAGAAAGATGGAGCTGGTCTGTCTCTGAGAGCAAAGCTAATGTTTGTTCCCATTGCTTGTGGACATGCTTATGGTGGTTTAGGCTGGCAGCAGTTCTGTTGGGGAGGCAGGTAGCTGTAGCCTGTCTTTTTCCCCCATGAAGGTGTGATCTGGCACCAGTGGAAACCTTTCTGTGCTCTGGGAGTTATATTGATCCTGTCCAGTGCAACAAGCAAAGTGTTCCTGGATGGCTTTGGCTTGCCAGATGGTGCAAAGCAGGGTTGGCTTGTCCTGGGGACACATCCCAGTCATTTGCTGGCATTCTTGTGCATGTTCTGTGTGATTTATTGCTGTGCAAGAGCTGGGAAAAACTGGTCCCAGAGCTGCTGGTCATTAACTCAGGACATCCTGCACCACAGGTGTCCATAGATCCTTGGCTAACAGGCTGACACCTAGGGATGTGTCACTAATTACTGTAATTACTGCTGCCCAGGACTGCCAAGG
Source organism: Myiopsitta monachus (assembly GCA_017639245.1). NCBI lineage: Eukaryota > Metazoa > Chordata > Aves > Psittaciformes > Psittacidae > Myiopsitta > Myiopsitta monachus. Next base: position 3,821,313 of record CM029935.1, on the reverse strand, counting down.
TCATCTCTCAGTTGTAGTTCCAGGCTTTGCTGTTCAGACACAGCCCTGCCAGTTGAGCAGGAGTGACCTAAATGACACACTGCCAGTCGGATGGGATGGGGAGGGAGAGCAAGAATATGGTCCATGTGTTGCAGAGCTGTGCTACCGCGATGCCAAAATCCGGCACTTGCATAATGGTGGTCCTTTGGCCTCCAACAGCTTTCTTGGGAAGGAATAGAGGAACTAAAGAGACTTCAGAGCTGAGACTGTGCTTGTGCTTGTTCTCGCTGCTTGGAGGTGGCTGAGGAATAGATGACTCCTGCAGTTGTTGAAGGCGGGGGAAACTCTCGTTGACACCAGAATGTTCCCTGAATTTGGCTGTGTGGTTTAAATAGATCATGTTCACAGACGTTACCTTGTCTGTACTTCCCTGCTCTGGATGGGTAGCAGCGAGGATGTAGGTTCTTGCCAAGCCTGGGGGAAATCTGAGTCAGGCTTGGTTATGAGGAGTTGTGTGGAGTGGGATCCTCTCATCCCTGCCAGTGTTTCTCATGCAGTTGAAAAGGGGGAAAGCCAAGACAAACCTTTTCCTCTCTCCTCCTTGCCAGCAAAAACTGAGATTCTTCCTTGCTCTGTCATAGCACAATTAGCTTTTGTTTGGGTAACCATCTCTTATTTTAGCCATACACCCAGCAAATGGGGTTCATGACTTATTAATTTACAAAGCAGTAAGTTTCAAAGCTGTCATAATGCTGAAGTCATGTTCACTCTAGTTACTCTGCATAATTAATTACAAAGTAATAATTTGTACATCATGATATTTTCATTCCAACATAAAAGCAAGAAACTCAGAACCTTAACAGCCTCAGGCATGAAAGAGGGAAGAAGGAGCTGTACAGACATGCATGCACTGAAGGAATCTCAATTGAGCCTCACTGACCACAGTGTTTTGAGGGAGGCTCTTGTTCCTTCTCATTGGAGCATTGACCTTCCTCAGGTTCTCTTCTGTAGGTGGCTTCCCATAAAGAGCAGCATCACTGTGGGCAGGGGGAGTGAAGGTTCACATTCCCCAAACCTCCTTTTGTCTTCACTGGCATAGCTGCTGTTGCACAACCTTGCTGTTAAACCCAGTGCTGATAACTTACTGTGTGCTGTGGGGAGCTGTTCGGCCCTCTCTTTGGTGAGGTGCTGTGCTGGATGGGAACTCTTCAGCCATAAGAGCTCAACACTTGTAAATGAGAGTTGGGAAGGACTGAGCTCATCTGACCTGCGGAGCTTGGGCTGCAGTAAAACTTCAAGATGTGCTAGAAAACTCCTTGTAAATTCAGTGGCATTGATTTCACTCCAGCTGTAATGAGCCTTAGCAGCTCTGTCAGCTGCGCATCTTTGATCTCCATTTCACTACTAGTTTCCTCATCTCTCCAGAAAGCCCTGGCTTTTGGTTCCCTGTCAGTTGATTTCTCTGACTTTTAGGTATTCCTGAGACAAGCACATCAGATTGAGTTCTGCATTTGTGTCTCCTGCCCCTTGAGGACACTGATGTTGTTAGTTCCTGATCCAGTCCCAGACCTGGATGTTTTTACACCTCCCTGTGTTGATGCTGTTTATCGGTGAGGTCCCAGAGATCAAGTCACCTCATGAGCCTCTTTGGCCACATGAGCCTCTGAAGCCACTTCAGGTGATGTTGAAGGCAGAATGTGCAAAAGGAGGCCTTGTATGAAGTGTGTAATGGAAATCCCTTAACCCTGAGCCCACACCACTGGCCAAATTTGAACATGCAGCTATAGAAACCACCACGTATACTCCAGGGTGATCTGTGCTTGCACTTAATTGCCTGCAAGCTACCACTTTGGACTTGAACCTTCACATGAGGAGCAGGCTAGCAGCCTTCCAATACCTGAAGGGAGCCTACAAGGGACTCTTCATCAGGGATTGTAATGATAGCACATGGGGTAATGGTTCCAAACTTAAAGAGGGGAGACTTAAGTTAGATATAAGGAAGAAATTATCTACTGTGAGGGTGGTGAGGCACTGGAACAGGCTGCCCAAGGATGTTGTGAATGTTTCATCCCTGGCAGTGCTCAAGGCCAGATTGGATGGGGCTTGGAGCAACCTGCTCTAGTGGAAGGTGTCCCTGCCCGTAGCAGGGGGTTGGAACTAGGTGATCTTCAGGTTGTTTCCAACCCAAACCATTCTGTGATTGTGTTGCCACCATCCCGCCAGCCAGGACTTCAGTGGGCAACAGGTCACCTGTGGTTTATTGCTCATGGTGGGCATGTGGCTGGTAGAAGCCCTCTTCTAAAGAGACCCTCGGAAGGGAAGGATAAGATCGTAAATCTCAGCTGAATCACTCTGTTGTTGCAATTGGCTCCATCAGGATTGTCACTTACCAATCCTGCTGTAGAAAGAAATATTCCTTCTGACAAGTCTAATTCATTAGCTGTGCTTGATGATGTCACACACAATTCCGACAGCAAGAGGCGAAGGGGGATGTTAACAGGGAACGTGGCGAGGTTTTCTCAACCGCCGCACACTTCCTGTCCTTCAACAGAGCCGGTTTTGACATCCCATTAGCAGCGAATTGCATTCCTCCTGATACAGTAAAGGCTTTTCAACCCTCTGGAAACAGGGCTGCAATTTTTATGAAGTCTGCCTATGTTTATTTGGTGCAAAACCAAAACCAAGATATTGAAAGCAAACAGCTTTCAGGAATTGAGTGGTGTAACGGTAAACTTGTAATTTGGGAATGGTTGTTACATTTTACCATTGCAAAGATCAATCTCTAGCTTTTGTGAGCTGGTTATTTTGCCTAGTCTGGAGAACTTCTTTTAATCACTGGAAGCTAATCTCATTTCCAAGGCTGAAAATGGTCCCAAACATTGAAATTATATGTTAATATACAGAGATTGACAAAAGGAAGCTGGTTGTATGAACTAGGAATTAATGAAGCAATTCAGCAGTGAACAATAATGCTGGCAGGAGGTGTTAAGGAGAATTGTTGCAGTTGTTAAATTTTGGCGTCAAGAGGCCTCTTTGCTCTGAGGAGATGGCCTGATCACAGCAAAATGGAAATTACCCAGGAACCTTGGAGTTATTTAGCTACCCCAAGTCATTTCCTAGAGAGCACAAGAAAATGCTAGTGGAGGGACTCCTATTTATCTATTTACAAGTGCTTTAGGAAGAGTCCTGCCTGCATTTATGTGAACTGCTAGAACTAAGGTGGTGTGGTTGGGCTGTACCCCGCTGCAGGCTGTGATGATCTGCTAAGTCCTACTCTCTACTACACCAAAGACTGCCCTGGGCAGAATGGTTCTGGAAGTAATTCATTGTTTGCAGCTATGGATTTACACATTCTGAGATAAGCACTTGCAAAGTGAAGGGGGGTGTGTGTGTCAGGCTGTAAGCATGCACAGATCCCACACAGTTTTGCAGGGCAGCTGAAAAACTGGCTTTTGCTGTGGATTTTCCCTTCTTATAGGGAACTAACTTGTTAACCCAAGTTGGTTTGGGGTTTATTGCAGCTTGCAGCCTGTTTTCTGGTTTTGGTTTGTACAGAGAGTGTCGTTTTGGCTGCTGACAGCAGGAAGGTCTTTCTGCTTCCCCAGGATCACGTTTGTACACAGCTCTGACCCTTGGTGGTCAGCAGTTTGAGGGCTTAGAATTGCCTGAATCAGACTTTGGTTCTTTGACTGGCAATCAAGAATGAGCTGAGGAGAGGCAAAGCATAAAGCTTCATGTCAGAAGAAAAGGAAAAGTTGTTAAGAAATAGTTTCTGTTCTTTTGAATAAAAATCCTCAAGTAAGACTACAGAAAAATGCCAAGATGTGTTGCTGCTGTTAACATCTCAAGTCTTTGAACTCACACATGCGGTACTTGAGAGACCAATTTGAAGAAAGCGAATTCAAGGCACAGCAAAACCGCTTTAGAAGCTGCATACTGACAGTGATAAACATGTGAAACGCTGAAGGAGTTGCCCAGCGGATTTTGAAGTAGCTGCTAGTGGAACCGTTCCTTCAAGGAAGCCAAAGTTGAAGCATGTTTACCAATTATTGACTTGCTGATTGATGGCTTAGTAAGATGAATGAGACATGAAAACATCGGCATCAGTTTCCCTTGTAGGTTCTATGCGCTGCAACAGCAGAGCAAGACCATCAGTGGGAGGCATGGTCCTCTGCCAGCACCGGGGCTGGAAAACACATCTTGTTTGTGGATATGCATCTCCCAAAGTGATTTGGGAGCAGGGGAATTGATGTCTGTGTCCAGGCTTTTTGCTCATGAGTCTCCAACTTCAAATGGGCTTTTGTGTTCCCTGGCACTAAGGCAGCTTCGCGGCTTTCTTGTCTGGTAGCAAACTCCATAGGCTGCTTTAGTGCATGTTTAGACTTGCAATGTGCAGTTTTAGGGATGCAGAGCACTGTCAGAAGTTTTCCTTTTTATTCTCCCTTTTCTTTAAAGGAGGAAGTTTAGGACTGCATCCGTATCCCACTGAGACCTTTTCCTGGTTTAAGGTCTACTGTAAGGTGTGATTTTTGGTATAAGGTTTGAGATGGCAGTGAAACCTTAATGAGGGCTTGTTCTGGTGTGCTTTTTGAATGCCACAGGGTCTGTGGCCAGGAGCAGCATCTCTGCTCCTTGAAGAATTGATGTTCTGCAGTTCATTCGCTTTGGTATCTTGAAAACTCAGCAGGCGGGAGATTTGGATGTCACCAAGACAAAATGCCACATTAAATGCAGATCCATGCCACTGTGGATGTTCTGTACAAGGTGCAGATATACTGCCTTGCTAGATGAATGGCTTGCATTGTTTTATTACAATGAGTATTCCTGGTCTGAGCAGGCTATCCATTTGGAGGGTATGACAGTGCTCTCTGAAAGGCAGCTGGTAATTGGATAAAGCTATGTAAAGAGAGGGAAAATATGCTCTTAAAGCCAGCTCCAATCTGGGGTGCATAAACCAGCCCTACAGCTTGCTGGTGTCAGAGTAGTCCAAGAAGTGCTTATACCCTGTGTGCCAGTGAAATATGGTGCCTCTTGGATGGATCTGTTACAACAGATTCCTGCTAACTCCAAAGCTTTTGCCAATTCGGAGGCAAAGGGCCAGGGTATTGCTCTAAAGTCTTCCCAGAAATGGTCTTATTTTTCAGTACAAGAAATAATTAAACAAAAACAGAGAAAGAAGTGCTGCTATGGAAGAAGTCTTGGAAAACTCCAGGAGCTGACAAAGAGTGTTAGAAATGGAGACAGGTATGCAACAAGAACTAATAGAGTCCAAGGGTAGACTGCTGGAAGCAGGATGGTTTTATTTGCAGTGCTGGTTTGAAACTGATGAAACAGGGAGGAAAGAAACCCATTTCTTTTTCCCCTTTGCGTAAGGTTGCATGTTTAATAACAGTAGGGCGCTGGAATACTTCAATCCTCCAAGTGTCAGTGTTCTTGGGGCATATATCTGTGGGTTTGGAGCTGCACATCTTGTGTTGTATGTGGAGGGAGTGTTATGTGGGTTTGGAGTTCAGACCACCTCCATAAGGCTGTTATTTTGGGGTCAGATTTTGTGCTGGCTTCTGAATTTTCCTTTGCTGTCCATCCTTCTTGCTCATAAATCAGTCCTGAGAGATGCTTTGCTCCCCCAGGCAGCCCCAGCATAAGAAAGTCTGAGCCATCACGGTGCTTTTTTTGCTCTTTATTGTGATATTCAGCACCCCATCCTCTGAGCCTTTATTTTCAAGTACATCGGCACAATATTGGGCAAGTGTCTTAACTAGCCTAAAGGTAAGAGGTGGTGGATGGGAGGAAAAGCTTTGAGGAGTCCTAGGGATCAAAGAGAGCTGCTTATCAAAACATCTCACTCCCTGCTAAAGTAGTTCAGGTTTTTGCTGCCTCTGACAAAAAGTCCAACTTGTCACTCTTTATTCTGATGATTCTTCTTTTGGTGGAAAAAAGCCAGTCCCTTTCTTGAGTGAAAAACTGGGTTTTTTCAGTCAAAGCCTGGTTTTCAGCAGAAAATGGTAGGAGATTGATCATCCTTATCGAAAACCTGCCTCTGCAGCTTTCTGTCACCGAGGCTCAAACACATGCGAAGAAGCAGTTGCCCTCAGCCCCTCCAGTGAGATCCTGTGTGCTTCAGGCAGTCACCTCAACAGCCGAGCACAATCCCTGGCTGTGCAGCAAAGGATGATAAATGCCCATGGTGTCCTGTTCTAGTAACTTTGGATGTTGCTTTGGGTCTTCTACTGTCAGAAATTGGGAATAGGGTTTGGACTGTGGGGGGTCAGGAGCTGTAATGCTTTGTCAGATCAGAATCCAACTTTCTCTACTCGCTGCTTAATTAGGGTGGCCAGAACCTGGATTAAAACTGACTCTCTCTCTCTCTATATATATACACATATATATATTTTTTAGAAAGGCAGTTTAACATGACTTCATCAAGCAACCTTCACCAGCATCTGTTGCATTGCCCCAAACCCCATGTGTGTGCTGAACCCTTGGCCTTGAGGCATGACAGTGAGAGAGTACTTGGATTTCTCCTGGACGTTTATTCTGAGTGCTCAAGTTGGTGGCTGTGAATCTGGCTACTGGGGATGCAGGAGATTTGGCCTGTTTAGTGGACTTTGTGGAGGAAGCATTTGGGACGGCATCCTGGGGGTGGGCATGTGATGGATTTATTCTGCTCTTTCCAAATGTTATTCATATAAAGGCTTTTGAGTGCCGAGGGGTTGATTTTTTTATATATGAGGTATTAGAACAGGATACTCGTAAACAGTTATGTTCAAGTGGGGTGATTATTTCTCACTGTAATTTGCAGGCTACAGTCAGGGCAAGAGGAGAAAAGCCTCTTTGGTGGCACAGTAATAATAGGAAGCGAGTGTCTAGAGATGTTGAGCATGTTTTTCTGCTCCTTAAAATACATATGCCTTGAAGTCTGCCAGGCATTTTGTTCTACAAAGCATATGGTTTAGCAGATAAAATGATTTCTGACCTGGAGACCTGAACTGACAACTTTGGAGACAAATAAAACCCAGGATGGCTCCATCTGTCAGGCCCATTTCATCTCCATGCTGCTTACTGACATTTATGTGTTTGCATCAGGAGGCTGCTTCAGTGACTCTTCCTCTCCTTTCCCCAGAAGTCAGTCAGGATCTGTCCTTGTGAGTCTTGGCTTGGTGCATTGAGCTCCAGATTTCTGGCCACAACCTCTCCTCTGAAGGGCTTTGCCATCTCTGTGTGTTACTGCTTTAGTTGGTTGCTGCATTCAGTCTGAAGCTTTGGGCAGGATCTCTTCTCTACCTCTTTGGGGCTCAGGCACTTGCCTTATCAAGTCAAGCTTGCTTCATCTCTGACTTGTTGCCAAAGAGGTGTTCGTAGATGTCATTCTAGTGGCATATTCTTCTGGATAACAAAGCTTCAGATGCTGTGCTTGCACTCTGCTTCCATTTCAGTTTGTCCATGTGTGTTTCTGAATCCAAGAAACCTCTCAGCTTTCTGGTGGCGTTTTGTTTGATAGGACTATCTGGTCATGTGCTTACAGAGTGTATATCCTAGCAATTCCTGTAGTATGTTCTGTCTTGTGCAAGAGTTGTGTCCCTTGCAGAGGTGCTGGCTGGGTTAATTGTTTCTACCATTGTTGAATTCAGAGGCTGAATGATGGTTTAGAAAGCCCACCAAATCTCTTCTTGTAGACATCAACAGTGGCACAGTCACTGCATTCAGGCCTCAATTGCAGTAGAGGGTGGTAGTATTGAAACTTGAGTAATGCTCAAAATGCCTTATCTGCCTCTATTCCCTTAGGAGAGAGCAGTGCTACTTGGGACCAGGCTTTAGGTACCCACAGCTGCTTGAGTAGTAACAGTGGCTTTACGTTCTGAGAAGGAGAGAGGCAGGTAAGACAATGAATTTGGGGATGTCCCACCACATAAAAGTGCTTTCTAGGTGGGGATGTAGCAATGGGTGCGTGCTGCCAGCTCTGTGAGGCTTTGGGGTGATGAGCTTGTTGCCTCCTGGAATAAACTTTGATTTCTTCCTCCTTGTCTTGTTATTCTCTCAATATCCCCAATCTCCCTGTGTATGTCCAGCGGTAGAACAGATGATGGCTTAGGAGAAGGGGATTATTTCTCTTCTTACTAGCAAATATATACCCATGTAGTTATTTAAAGCTGAAACTATAAACCCAGTAGTGTCTGTGAACAGAAGCTCTGCTAAGAAGTTTTAAACAAACATCAGTACATATGACCTCTTATTTATGAAAGTCTTTGCAGACCAAAGTCTGTTCCCCTCCTATTGACTCAGTGAAAGGTTTATTTTCCCAGTCGTGATATCTCCTCCAGCAATCAGTCTGATTAGAGTTTAGGATGATGTAGTAAATACACGAAAGCTCAATTTAACCAATGGCACAGAAGCAAATAATAGGAAGTCAGGGCCTTTGGCCATAAAAATGCAGACATTTACCTTGAATATTGAGTTAAACTGTTTCAATTTTGTGCCAAATGGGGCTTGAAATTTGCTAAACACCAATGTTTAGTGTCCATCCAATAAAAATAGCCTTAAATGTTGTACCTTCCTGCTGCTACTAAAGTTAAACATCTCTTTCTTTGTTGGGGCTCCCTGGAAGCAGTGCAATAATTGATGGGGTTTGTTTAGTTTGGGATCTTGGAGCAAATCATGAGTCTTCCCTGAGGATGTGGAGGTGTTCTGCCATCACCTGGACTGTGCGGCAGTATAAAGCTTTGGTGTCTTTCTGCTGCAGCATAGCCAAGCCTGCAATTTTAGGTTGAAGGAGCAGGATACGACAAAGGAATACAGATAGATAAAGGAAAGCCACTGCAATCTTTATCTCTTAGCTTTACTGAGCTTCCTGATTCATTAGCAGGCCTGATTATCCAGTTCCTTGGCTTTAATCTCTAATTAAACACCACTGCAGACAGCATGTTTGTGCCAAGCTGAACATAAGTGGCCTCTTAATAAATGTGTAACTATGATCTGTGTACTGTTAACCAGAAAAATGTGAGAGCCTGAAGTTCTTGGGGAAGGGGAGCTGCCAAAAAGAGGGCTTTTCTGTTTCCTGGAATGGATGACTGTGTTAGGCTTTTAGTACCTTTTAAATGGTAATTCCTTAAATCAAACACATATTTAAGGCAAAGATGGAGGGGAGGCCTCTCTGTGTGACCATCAGGCAGCAAGTTGGTCGTTAATCTGTCTGAAGAAGACTCCAGGACCTGGCAGTGCTGTCTCTTGCTTTCAGCTCTGTTTCCTTAGTGTTTAGGGACCAAAGGATGCTCAGGCATGTGTGAATTTCCAACTGCACTGAAATGTTTTGGTGCCTTAATAGCAAGTTAAAGATGGCCAGTGCTGTTTGATTTCCATTCTGCTATTGGGTTAAGCTCTGTCTTCAGGTGGGAAAGCTGCTGGGAGAAGAAATCAGTGTAATGTGTTCAGGGTGGAGTAGCTGTTGCATATGTTTTTTTTTTACTGGTTTAGCAACAAATGACTTTGAAATGGGTTAGGATCACACTCTAAAAAGGCAGTACCACCTAAATGGCTCAAACCTGATTGCAACCACATAAGTTGTGATTACACCTCACCTGGACACATGTACAGGCATTTTCTCTTTAATGGTCTTGAACACGCTGCCTGAAATAAGAACAACAACTTCTTTACAGGACAAGCACAGAGGGATAGAGGTTTGCTGCTGATGCATGACACCGAACAAAACCCATGTGATGTTTTCCTTTACAAAATGTGGGGCTAGCTACAAAGCTTGTGGCCAAAACTTTCAGTCCTGTGGTTTACAGAGGCTGGGGGATGAGGATACACATGCAGGTCAAGGTGGTGTATGAAGAGGCGTTTGGGAAGCTCTGTGGTGTGTACAGCCACGCTTGGCTGTTTTCCTTGTGCTTTTTAGCTTTTGTCTTTTATACCTTACTCCCTTCCCCTTTGATGATCTGTAAAGTGGGGCGTGGGTAAGGGACAGGAGCAGACCCCCTGAACCGCCCAGGGTGAGGGGCTGGGATGTAAGTGGAGGAAGTGGGATTGCAGTTGCTGAGCAACCAGACAGAGGGCATCTTCTCTCTCTCTTTACTGCGAACCTGCTTCTTTAAAGTTGCAGAGGACACTTCTTTCTCCATGCCCCTGGAGCAGTGGTTCAGCTGCACTCAGCAGCAGATGGAGAGGCTGCCCCTTTGCTGGAGGCACTGCTATAAATTCCCTGTGCCCTCAGAGGTCAGTGCTGAGCAGCAGATATCTCTTGATGCTCCAGGTTCAGCCTCTTGCCATCTCCACGGCAAAACATGGGGATTAGATGGGGAAGGGCGATGCTCTGATTTTGGCACCTTGGTTCATAGGTATGTTCTGTAGAAGGGGCCACCTAAGCCTTGTACCCCTCAAATTTGGATGAGCCAGTGTGAGGCGAGATCACCCTGCCCATTTGGTCATGGTGTGGTACCTCTTGGGAGTTACGTTTCTTAAGGGGAGGGCTTAAAAGCAGGCACATGAGCAATCTCAAGCCTCCCACAGCACCACTTTCGTCTTTTCTTCCTGAGCAGATGTGAAGCTCGTGCTTTTGTCAGCTTTCCTCCTGCTCAGAAAAAAAATGAAGAGAAGAATTTGGAAAGAACATTGGATTTGGGAAGGGTGCATGGAGGGGATGGGAGCACGTTTGCCTCTCGCACATCAGAGCTGCGCGTCCCACATTCCCCTCCTCGAGGCGGATCCTTTTGCCTTGATTTCTTTACCTTTTTCTTTTCTTCTGTCATGACTCCTGGAATAATTAGTTTCTAGTAACTGTGTGCGTGTGGTTTTAAAGGCATCTTTCATAACAGCAGCATGGGTTCCCTTTGCTGTGGCTCTCTGCAGCAGCTTATCCCCTTGAAGATACGCGATCAGTACTTCTCCTGAACCCACTGATATACTTCGCCATCACTTAAATATCATTACAGGAAAGATTTCAATGAGATCACTGCACATTATACTTTAAAGTTTGACTTTAAAAGAATGTCTGAGCTTTGCTAAAAGGCATTAGTAATGGGATTCTCTATCTTTGAGCTTAATTTATTCTGAAGAGAGAAAGGCCATTATCTTAAATCTTTTTTTTTTTCCCTTTTTCCTCCTTTTAGAAAAAAGAAAAAAGGAAAAAGCAGGCCTCTGAAGTCCAGTACTTATGACAGAACTGTTGTTTAATTACTTACTCTTAACCCTTTGGAGGAAGGTGAGGTTAGAGGGAGGTGGGAGCCAATTGCATTTCAGTGTGCCTTCACAGACACTACTGGGGTTGGTCTATCTTCCAACCCTTCCTTCTCTAGACCTGCTTTGCTCCAGGATTAGCAAGATGTAGGCTCATCTTTGGTGAGAGGCCTACAGCCATTCGTGTTGTGCAGTGACACAGCTTTGCTGTGGGTGTACCCACACTAAGCCAGGAGGATAGACACCAAGATGCTGGGTTTTCTCAGGGTTATCTAAGAGGATGGAACCCTCCATCTGAAAGAGTGCCTTGTGGCAGACATAACCTGAGGGTGTGTTGAGTCAGTTAAGGTTTCTAACACTTTGGATGATTCCTCATGGTTTTGGTTTTAAGCATGATTTAAACCTTGATTTCGTGACTTAAACAACTACCACCTGAACCACTTAAAGGTTACAGATGCCAAGTTCTATCGATGGATGTAGAGTCCTGTAAAATTCTGACAGTGGTTAAAGCAGCATCTTCTGCTCTTGAATCCCTTGACTCAGTTTCCCCTTCCAGTAAAGCTGCGTGAACGATGCTTACCTATTTCAATGCAGTCCTGAAGGTTAACTTATTATTAACTTATCTTTTCCCAAGCACTTAGCGAACATCAAGTGTTCCATAAATCTCAAGTATTGTTATCCACATGATGCGTTGATTTGCAGAGTGTGGTCGTATTGTCTGGATTTCGTTTTTTTTCTTTAAAAATTTCAATCCATTAGAAAGAGGAGGGGGAGGAAAACCCAGCCCATAGCTCTTAGACAAGGTAGTTACATCAACAGAACATCCAATCAATGATGAGGCAAATGGGGCCAATTCTGTATTGGCTTTAGCTTCTGATTGTGGTTTGTATGGACTGCATGGGAGTGTTGGGGCTTCCTAGAACTGACTTGCAGTGCCAGTGCTGGGTGACACCTCACTGCAGTATGACACTTTCCCTTATTTCCCTGCAGGATAAGCTGCTCTGTGCTGTCTCCAGTTGCCCTTGGTTATTAAAAGGAGCAGCTCATGCGTCATTGGCAAATCAAATACTTCCAGCAGAAAGCAGCATTATTTACACACCTATGGCACTGTTATCTCCTGGGACATGGCAATACAGACTGGTGGGTTTGGAGGTGCTGAATGCAAACACAGGGGATAAATTGTCAGGGAGCAGCAATGATGAGCAGGGTTGTTCCTCCAGCTGCTGGGCGCTGCTGTAATTTGCCCTATCGGGAACAGCAGGACAGGAGAGATAAGTGAATGCTTTCTGTCTGGAGGGGGGGGTAGAACGGGGGGGGCACACTGACAGCACTGGTGGGAGGTTAGTTTTTGGCTGAGTGGCAACATAATGGCAAGCATTGTGTTTTTCTCCACTTTTACTTGGAAAGCTAAGACGGAATAAGCACTAATCTGGTTTTTAGCCTCTTCAGAGCATGAAAAGTGTCCCATTCCCAGCTCCAAATCAGTCGTAGCTGTCTTGGGCTCATCAGTTTACAGACAGCATGAAGCCACTTGCTCACTACAGCCCCAGGTTGCTTTCTCCTAAGGCCGAATTTTGCATCAGTGCGAGGTAGTGAGTGACAGGACTGTTGTAACCAGGCTTAAACCAAGCAAGCTGCACCTGCCTTGGCTCACCAAGCCACAGGAGGAGATCCAGCTCCAGTGTTTGCAATTATTCACATCTGGGCTGAGACCATGCAAACTCATTTCACACATACTTGTGAAATGGCAAGCTTTTGAGTCAATGGATAGAAGGTCCTGATCCTGAGGGAGCCAGCTCTTGCTGGTGGCTTTCAGTCTGGTGTGGTGGGTCTTCCTGGGGCAGAGTCATGTCAGCTCCTACTTAGCCCTCGGATTTTCACTTGGGAAAGGGGATATATTGTGGTTGTACCAGGCTCTTTGGCTTCTCTGCCCTGTAAACACTTGACTTTTGCCATGGTACCCTGATTCCCAAGCAGTGGAGAAAAGAAGCTATTGCTTTTCATCAAGCCAACAAGCAACGGTGCGTTTAATTTTGCTCCTGGATGGGATTCATGTTTACAAAAGTGTTTTGACACTCGAGGCAGATGGACCAGACAGAAGTGCAAAGGGCTGTTGTTCTCCTCCAACGACAAGATGTGAAAGCCAAAGACGCACTCGTAACAAACTTCCCTTAAATCTAAAGCGTGCTGTGGGCTTTAAACTGCTCCACTTGGTGCTGCTTCTCTTCAGAAGAGTGGTCCTTCTGAGGCTGGAGATAGTCACTGCTGAATGGGATCTCTCTGCTGCAGCACACGCTTTCATTGTCCCAACCACGTTTTGGTATTTGCCATAAGCCACGCTCTCTTACGAAAAACCATTTGCAAGATAAGTAAAGGAAAATGTAATCCCTGAGTGGAATGAAAGGTGCTTTGAAATGAATGGGGGATAATCCTTTTGTTGTCTGTTACAAATGCACTTTATTTCTGCATTATCTGAGCATGAGAATAGACTGTTCGCTCAGCCAACAAATCCACTGCAGCACCCTCTCTCCAATGCGTCAAAACCAAGTGGCAGGCGGCAGAGCAGCCTCTGAACTTCCTTAGGTCTGCGGCTTGCAGAAAGTTTCCTTTTGAATTCCCTAATCCTGCTGGAGTGATTATTCTGGTGTTTGCAACGTGCAAGTTGAGTCGTGGCTTAAGTCACACTAAAAGACGTAGGCCGAGATTCATTGAGTGGTCTGAGGGATTTAACTGCCTCCCTGCCCTTCATTTTCTATCAAGATGGGTAGGGAAGTCTGTCTAAATTGCTTTTTAAAATCACAAAGCCCTATCTCTGCTGTAGGGAGCTTGTAGTCAGGATAGGAGAATTCCTTCTGCTTTCAGTGTGTTTTCCTTTCTCCTGTTGGCATTTCCTCATAGCAAGTTCAATACGCAGGGGGATGCTTCCAGCTCTTGTGGAGCATGGACTTTTTGACCCCCGTGGTCTGCAGCCAGGCATGAACCATACAGCCACAGGGGCACAAAGTAAAGCTCAACTTTAAGACTATGCAGCGTTTAGGTTTTGAACGGTAGCAGCTATTTTCAATGAACGTTAAAGTCCTTTGGTTACTGCAGGCATTGATTCTTGGGGTCTGTGAAATGAGTCACAGCGTGACTTCTCCTTGGTTTTCCATAGTGAGTAACCCAAGTTCAGTAGATATGTCATGAGATATATTTGTTCACTCTGATTTTGTTGCCTGCCATATTCAGCCTCCAGCCAGCAACTCAGAACTCCCTTATGTGCATGCTCCCTCCTGGGTTGATGCATTGTTTCCTATTGTGCTTCCATGCTCTGTTGAAAACGGGATGCAGATTTTCTTGGAAGGTCCTCAGAAGTAAGGTCTGTCCTATTTGAATGGTGTAGCAGAGCTTATCCTGGGTAAACTGCCAGCATGGATGCTTGATCCTCCAAAGAAAGAGAGAGAATGGGTCCCGTTAGAGCATAGTCATGTGTAGGGACTAGTGTAGTTTTCCCTACCAACAGGTCCTTGCCTGGTGCTCGCAGTAGTCCCACAGCCTTTAACATGGATGGTATCTGTCATGAATAATCCAGTTGCTTTCAGGAAAACAATTATAGCTGGTAGAATTTTTCTTTGCAAGCATAGTAATTAGGGGAGAAAAGGAAATTAATTAAAAAGTTAATTATAAAGCCCATGAATATTGTTTTCAAGTCTTTAGATGAATTTACTTTTGCTAAATGCCACCTCTTCTGATGTATTCAGCTCCAGTGATGATGATGGATGGGGAAACTGAGGGAAACAAAACATTGGTTCCTGACCTGGCGTGATGCTTTGCTGTCGTCTAAGGAGATTATGCCATATGTGATAGAAAAGACACAGAACAGCACTAAGCTGACTGTAAGCCTGTTGTCTTCCAGCTTTTTCATTATGGAACACAAAGGAAATGCAAGTTTTCTACCTCCTGGAGCCTCGTGTCCTTTTTATCTAAAGCTAATCCCTTCAAACAAGTCACACTGGCTGCCCTTGGAGCAGGTTGTGGTGGGGTCCTTCTTCTTGGGAGCTCTGAAACACTGCAATTAATCGGGGTGCTTAGGTGGCTTCTTCCAGGCCACATTGTGCTTGGCAGCAATTTAAACCAAGTGTCCACTGGTAAATGGTAAAAACTACCCAGGGAAAAGAGGCGATGTTCCCATGCATAGCAAATGTATTCATTAGCATCAAGGCTATTATGCGGAATACCGAAATGACCTTGCAGTCATTAGAAGCTGGGTATGTTATGACTTAAGTTTAGAGGGACTTGCATTACAATGTAAAATCTAATTAGTGTTACCTCTACTAATTGCTGTATATTGCTGAGGTACATAAAAATGAATGCACAGTTGATAACCAGGTACCATCAATGCTCAGGCTAGCCCCCATTTGAAAAAAGAAGATGTATTTACTGTGATAATGAGTAGCAGAAACTTAGTTACCTTCACTGGCAGCCTGTTAATGCGTCTTTTGTTGTTTACCTGAATGCAAAGAAGGTATTTGTATGTAGGCTGTTGCTGTAGAGCTGGCCAGTGCCCTTAGTAGGCTGAAGCAGAGCCTGTGATCAGAACCGGCAGTGAGAGCTGGTGGGAAGTGTTAGCAGTACATGGTGGTGAAGTTGCCAAAAAGCTGGTCCAAGTGATGTGCACAAGGCTGTAGCTGTGATTTGGAGTCAGTGTCTTCACCCGAGCTGCTGACATTACAGGAAATGGCAAGGTTTTTATCCCCAGGTGCCTGTGTCCTGTTGGCAGGGGCCACGCGTACCTAAACTGCTGCTTTCTGGGCTGTTTTGCTTCTCGGCTTCATACCTCTTTTGTTTCCAGACTGGTTTGGTTTGTAGGTATTTTGTCTGTGGGCTTTTTTGTTGTTGTTGCAATAAGAGTGTTAGGAAAGCTTGAACTGCTGATAATTAAAATGAAACCTTTGTTCTGTGCGGTCTCTAGTCCTAGGAAGCCATCATCAGAGCCAGACAGTGCTATTTTGATATTCTAGGCTTATTTTTTTGATATCTGGAGGGAAGTTACAAAGCAGGGAAGGGCGGCAGGCCCTAGCAGTTTCATAATCGCTTCCTCTAATGTGCAATATCATGGGACGCCTCTTAGATGTCTCCACGGTGGCTTCTCTGTGCTTCAAACACGTGTGCTGTTAAACGCAGGAGCCAGCTACTGAATTAATGAACGTGGCTTCAAAGGACCCTTCCCCCTTCCCCAAGCTGGAGATCTGAAGGCGATCTCCAAGTGGGTGACATGCCTTTGAAAATAATGCAGAGCAAACAATAAACCTCATTAAATAAAGTCAGCAAAAGCAGCACAGAAATCCAGCATGGAGAATGGACACAGGAGGGGGAAAACTGATGTGGAGCTTGCTTAAGTGGGTCCAAAGCAGGCAGTACCAAAGAGCATGTGGATGTTGCATGGGGAGCATGGAGCAGAGTGCGTCTGCATTCCCATCACTACCAGGTTATAGCATGGAAGGTGTCCCTGCCTGTGGCATTGCAATTAGATGATCTTTAAGGTCCCTTCCAAACCAAAACCATTCTGAGGAGGTTTTGGATACAGAAGCGAAGCAGAAGGAGCCTGCCGGTGAGCCTTGTGTTACAAGCTGACTCCAGCAGTGCATAGGCATCTCTGCTGGTGGAGGGTTGGGATGGGTTTCTTGTTTCTGGTCTAGTGAGAAGAGTTGGGCAGTGCAAGGTGGAGCTGGTTACCTACTCCCCCTTTACAGTGGTGGTGGCACCTTTCAAAAGCAGGGCAAAAACTGTCTTCCAACAGGCCGTGGTTTCGCTTCTACCTGAAGGTCTATCAAAGACTGAAGAGTGCTCCAGCTCCACTACCACCATCTCCAAAGAAAACGCACCCTCCTGTTGGCTATGGGGCCAGCTTGGCCACCCTGATGCTTCGCTTGTTCTGAAAGGAAGATTAATGAGTTTTTCCATCTGACACTTGTTTGAGATTTGGATTCATTTGAAGCTAATTTTGTTCTCCATGTTGCTGGCAATTTAGGCAGCAAATGCAATTATTGGAGACGAGCACTTGCCACAGCTGAAGGCTAGAAGTGCCACCTCCTTGGATGCACGAGGAGCGGAGAGCTGGGGAATTGGGGCAGGGAAAAAGAATATTGGAAAAGCAATCTTTCCCCACAGAACTCTCGGAGCTGATACACACACCTTCATAAAAAAGTAATTGAATTTTCCCAATGCAGCACGAAAAGCAGATCTAATTATCCACTTCTAAATTGCTTTCTTAATTTTTCAAAACATGCCTTTTTGTTTATGCCTTTCCCCTGAGCTCTGCTTCAAGGCTTCTGTGGAGCTCACCTCCATATGGAGGTCAGTGATAAAGCCACCTGGAAGCCGCCTTTCTCATGATAGCAGGTGCTGGAGCTCCTAATGCAACACGTGGCCCTTTTGTCTGTGGCAATGGGGCTTCTCCACACAAGATGTACTCCAGGCAATGGTGTAAAAGGCAGGCACACACTGGGAGCTTGGGAAGCAGCCCTAGAGCTTGGCTGGGGATGTGCATCAAAATCGTATCCACTGTAAGCAGCTGCATCAAAAGGAGGGTGACCAGTAGGTACAGGGAGGGGATTCTCCCCCTGTACTCCTGCCAGAGAGGGGATTTAGATTAGATACAAGGAAAACTTACCAGTGAGGGTGCTGAGGCGCTGGCACAGGGTGCCCAGAGAAGCTGTGGCTGCCCCATCCCTGGCAGTGCTCAAGGCCAAGTTGGATGGGGCTTGGAGCAACCTACTCCAGTGGAAGGTGTCCCTGCCCATGGCAGGGGTTGGAACTGGATGAGCTTTGAGGTGCCTTCCAACACAAACCATTCTAGGGTTTTTCTTCTCCAGGTTTGCACTTTTATTGCTTTCTGCATTTCTCCATCCTTGCCGTCTGTGGTGCAGCAGGATCAAAGACCGCTGTCCTCTGTAATGAAATTTCTAGTGTCTCCTAGAAATTCCCACTGCTGTTGCCTTTTAGGTTGTTTATTTATATGTACTTGGACAATAGTTGCTGCTGAGTCCCCAAAGGCTGCAGGAAGCTCTTGTAAAAATCATCAGCCAGTGTCAGAGCAAAGAGAAGTGTTTGAAAGTAAACCACCTTGGGTCTGATCATAGCGTGTAGTGCCCCTCTCCATGCTTCATGTATTCTTCATGTGGATTTCCCTGATGTCCAGATAAGAGGCTTTCTTTCTGAATCTGCAATTGCTTACACATACACCTTCTTTAATATTTATAGGATAAATGTAAAGCTGTACTTTGGCGATTATCAGGAGTGCCTGGAACATAGATTTCAGGTGCGGATGACATGACACCTTCAATTATTTACCTGTAATTCTTTTCAAACTGCTGGCTGCAATTTCTCAGCATTCAGGTAGTCGGAGGCTCACAAACCAGCTCAGATATGTTGTCCATGCGGAGTTTATTTGTACCCCACTGTTACACTCTCCCTATCTGTGCTCCCCTGTGCTGGTAGCGCCGGGCAGTAGATTTTGCACAGAAAGCCACAGGGATGGTGTGGTTGTGATTAATGTATTTTATTTATTCAGTTTGTCTTACTCATGCTGGTGGGTTTTAATGTTTTTCACCCTAATTTTTGTTCCTCAGTGATTCCCCCCAAATTTTAATGGGAGCAAAGCAGAGCTTTTTACGTTACCTTGCATCTCAACATAGAATCACAGAGTGGTTTGGGTTGGAAGGGACCTTAAAGCTCATCCAGTTCCAATCCCCTGCCACAGGCAGAGACACCTACCACTAGAGCAGCTTGCTCCAAGCCCCTTCCAACCTGGCCTTGAACACTGGCGGGAATGGGGCAGCCACAGCTTCTCTGGGCAATTTGGATGTGCATCTACGAGGTCAGAATTGGTCCCTGCCATGCCTAGACTATGCATGGGGGTCAAGGCCGATGTGGTGAAGCTCGCCAGCAGAGCCTGCCTGCTCAATAATACTCTAATTAACCGTAGCAAACTTCAGAGGACCCAGCTTACTATAATTGAGAGATCAACAGAGGCTGCACTGAAGTTAGATGTGCATACTAATTACTGCATTATCTAACACCTGCTTTTGAGAGCAGCTCCAAAATATAAATACATTTTGCAGTGGAAGACCTTTGCTGCAAGCAATGTGAGCTCTTGAGCGATGAAGTGCCTTGTCAGACATATCTTAGATCCCTTTTAGTGTCTGCAGCTTCCCAGAGGCGGCTGCAAGACCTCATTTGACAAATCTCTATCCTTTATTTTTAGTCAGGGTATTGAGGCTGTCATGTTGCAGGCTCAACCTGCAAGGAGCCAATTAAGCAGTATTCCAAATATTAAATCAGATGCTCCCGAGGTGGTGGTGGTGGTGATGATGATGATGGTGACGTGCTTCGCAAGGCTCCAGTGAATTCTTTAGGCACTGCAAGCTTCATGTCAGTGTTCAAATGACACTCAATGTGCTGCCAGGTCCCAAAGCCTCTGGGACAAGGTGGGGCTAAAAACCAGTTACAAAAATTGGGATTCATTTTTCAGCTGCTGAAGTGACAAATATAAAGGTTAAATATCCCAGACATTAGTGCAGTGGTGTGCTGACAGCCTGCTGCCACTCCTCTTAGCGCTGGGAGGGAGAGAAAACATGGAGGGGAGAGAGAAAGCTGCTTTCTCTTTTTGTCCTTGTTCCATTTTCATTCTTTCGGTGCTGATCTAAGGTGCGATTTCCACATCATCAGTTCAATCAGCCGTCACCATCAGCCCTCTGAAGGCAATAATTCTCTGCTAAACAGTTTTGTCACCATGCTGGAAGGAAAATAAAGCCATGGTTTTGGTTCTTTGTCCAACCTGGAATCAGTGCATGGCATGGTTCACCATCTCCACTCAACAAGTGGTTATTCACTTCTTCTGCGAAGGATTAAGTCACTTATCATGGAAAATACTTGAGCTTTGCTATTTTCTCCCCCTCTTTTTTCCCTTTCAAGTATCATATTTGCTCAAGTGTCATAAGACTTGTTGGCTGTCTTGATGGTTTCAAGTAGTATTGTTTAGGTTTGTTACTGGGTTGGCTGCATACTTAGCTGTTGATGACTAACGATTCCATCCCTCCTGAAATTTGCAGGAGCTCTCGTGAAGCCTCCTGCTCTTGAAATGATGCTTTTAGTTGCCGTGGTTGTCATGTACAAAGCTTTGAAATCCAAAACTCTCGCGCATATTGAGCCAAAGGCAGGTGGGTGAGCAGGTAGGCAGGGGAATGTTTTCCTTCATGGCAAATAACCAGATTAGATAGGGGGCCAAGGCCAGGTTGGAAAGGGCTTTAGCAGCCTAGTCTAATGGAAGATGTTGGAACTAGATGAGCTTGAGGGTTCCTTCCAATACAAACATTTCTGTAATCCTTTGGAGTCCTATCCTAAATGCAACGCTCCTGGTTTTGACCTGTTGGAAAGACAGAGACAGCTTGTTCATTGCTGCCTGGTCCCAGCAACTCTCTTCTGTTCAAGCATGGATCCAAGCTAGGTGTCTGCAGTATTTAGGAGAAGGGGTTGTTAGGAATTCCTCTCTCTCTCTCTCTCTCTTTATGAGAAGCTAACCTGGGATTATTGACTGCTTGTGATGCTCAACTTCCCATGCACTGGCCTCAGCCTACTGCTTGCTTTGAAAATCTTTTGTACCCACAGTTGCCAAGCAACTGTCAGCTGTATTTCTAAGATGCTTGCCGCCTTCAAGATGTTGGGACCCAAATGCTGCTGTTATGCTCTCCAGGATTACCCTTTTCCCCAGGCTTCATGAAGGCCAGGCAGCATCCTTCCAATTTAATCCTTACTTCGTTTCACAAAGCTCTCCATCCACTTACTCCTGTGACTAGGCTCCAAGGGAATCCCTGGCTGTCCCTGTGTGCCCTTCCAGTTTTGAGACCTGGTGTAATACTGAGTGTGGGAGAGCTGGAAATGCAGGTGCTGCCCCTTGTAACTAGTAAAAGCATTCTGGTTGTGGTGTTGCTCAATTCTTATGGGAAATACAAGCATGTTCAGGTTGGATGGGGCTTGGAGCAATACTGGTCTTAGTGGAAGGTGTCCCTGCCCATGGGGGAGGGTTAGAACTGGATGAGCTTTAAGGTCCCTTCCAACCCAAACTAGAGCTCTTTGCCCAGGCTCTGGTCCTCACATGAAAGCAGGTACTCAGAGTTGTTTTTGCAGCAGCCTGGTAGCATCTCTCATAGTCTGCGTGGAATGAGAGGGCCAAGGGGAAATTAGAAGCCCATCAAACCTTGCCTACAGAAGTGCTCATTAACAGCCTCCCTCAGTCCATGGATGTGCATGGTTTATTTCATTTTAGTGCCAGCCTATTCCATTTGGGTTAATAAAAGAAATATCCGTTCTATTAGGTGCATTACAGTGACAAAGCACCGAGGGAGAGGGAAGCTACGTGCTTGTCAGTACTGGGCTGTCAGTTGGGCCCATCAAGCCTTCCTGCTTATTTGCAATTTTATTTTCAGCTGTGATTGACAGCTGGAGGCTCTGACATTCTCGGCACAAACATACAGCCTGTTATTATGCTTGCATTAACATTTTGATAAACACACAGTGCTGCATTGAAAAAGTAATTACATGTCATCACATCTCTGCCTCATCAAAGGAAACTTTGCTGTGCAATTGCTCCAAGATTTACCCAGGTACAATGCGCTGCTTTCCACTAAAGGCTCCTTCCTATTGAAGAGTTTACATCTGCCTTTTAAGAGGCACAATATCTTCTCCCACGGGGCTTTCTTGGACTGGAATAAACATGGTGATAAAATTTAGCTTCCTATAAATACACTTGGATATTCAAGTGCAGTACTCTATGCATAATATATATTTAATGTTCGGTGTGAATATGCTGGGTATTATACGGGTGAAGCTACCAAGGTAAGTTTTTTGATGATGGGGAGAAATAGTGCATTGTTACCTCATGTTTCTGCATTAGCAGAAGGGTCCTTTTGCACTTATTTATATCGGTACTTCTCACAATGACATCTAATTCTACAATAAAGTGAGCCTGGCTGAAGCGCCTCACTGCAGACTCTAAAATATTGGCTATTTCCTCGCTTGTAAAGGACTTTTCTGATGTGTCTCTGAAAGAGGTATTATATGGAAGAATACAAATAATTTCAAGGGGTTTTCCTCCCCCCTCTTTTCCTTCAGAGCCAAGTAAGGAAGAGAAAGTCTCATTGATGTTCAATCAATAAATCTTGTAAGATAGACACTGAATGACCTGAATGAAAGGTGTAAGGAAAAACAGTGTAGGATGATAAAACAGGTGAAAGTGGTCAATCAGACAATTGCTGGCCATGGAGCATTTGGGGGGTATTGTATTTAAGATTCTACATGCTGGATATTCTGGATAATGAGCCAGTTTCTACTGTGGGCTCAAATACTGCTTGTCCGGACTCTAGAATTAGAATCCCAAACTGTTTTGGATTAGAGGGGACCTTAAAACTCATCCAGTTTCAGTCCATGCAGGGACACCTTACACTAGACCAAGTTGCTGCAAGCCCTGTCCAACCTGACCTTGAATCCCTGACCTTGTGTGGAGGACGACTGCTAGAATAAGAAGCATTAGAGATGGACAGAATGGCGCGCGCTTCCAAGTGTGTTTAATGGTTTGATAATGTGATGTTAGTGTCTATTAATCCTCTAAGGAGATTGGTATTAGCTCAGCTTTAGCACTAGACTGAATAAATATGCTAACAGGATGCACCCAGGCTTGTGCCTGGAACATCTGTATCTGACATCTGTATTATTATGATTATAGGCTTGTGGCCTATATACAGTATTGATGAAATTAGATCTGGTATTATACCTTCAGAGCAGCTGCGATAGGTTAATTCCCTCGACTTGCTGCCAATGACAGCCAGAAAGGCAGAAGGAGCTGCCCTGGAATGCTCCAGGACTCTGTATTGCCACAGGGAGTAGTGGGGCAGTGCTGGCTTCATTCAGTGGGGTTTGCAGCATCTCTCAAAGGCTGGAAGCTGTCTGGGTGAGTGAAGTTAAGCAGCTACAACACTGAGAGGTCCTTCTGCTTTCCTGAGTTTTGTGGGCTTGTTGAATGTTGATTGCTTCCATCCTGCTGGATGCTGTGAGGAAAGAGCCAGATTGTTTGGTCCAGAAGCTCCAAGATGCGTTACCCTTCATGTGTAGCTTCATAGCTGTGAGGAGCTGAGGGATTTGCACAGCATCAGACCCTGGCTGTGGTCTTTCAAAAGGTTTGGGCAGGAAGCGATCCACACCGGCGTAAGGTCACCTGGAAGGGAAGTCCCATTCAGTGTCCTGCCCTATTGCAGTTTATCGCATTACTTATCCCAAGGATCTAGAGCAGTGGCTCATGTTTCCTATTAATCTTTCCAGCCTTTACTCATTTACTTTCAGAGTATTTACATTTAAATGTGTGTTTTTTGCAGAAGCTTTACAGGAAAGCGACATTGGACCCAGGGAGGGAAAAAAAGGTTTAAAATGCGTTTTTCATGCTCTTTCATACTCTATTGATTTTGTTTTTCTCATTTTTTCTTATAAAGAGAAGGTTTTCTAATACATTTTTCAGAAATAAAGGAGTCAGCAGTTCTCCCCTCCTAAAGCAATAGTTATTCACCTACATTATAAACAGAATTTGTGAGGGAGGGCTATTTATATAAATTTCCTTTCTCAACACAATGATTATCTGGAAAAAGCCGGCAGCTCGCAGAGCACTGTTCCCAATGAGAGCCTTGGGTTGCCATTGCCCAGACAGCTGGTGATGGGCTTTGCCCCTGTGTAAGAGCTGGCAAGGAGAGAGCTGGGAGCCATGTGCCGCTTCCCTGTACAAGCACCTTGTGGGTGAGAATCAGCTCCCCCTTGTCACGAGGCAAGACTTCCCTTGTGAGCTGCGGGTTGACATTACTGATGTCCCAAATTCCAGTCCTCTGTTTGAAATGGCTGCTTTCAGATGCTGTTTGTGTCGGTCTTTTTTAAAGAAGGGAGAGGGGAAGAAGACATACAGCATGTCAAAAGTTGAGAAGAATTGCTGCTGCTGACTTGGCTCTCTAATCCTCTAGGTTCTTTTCCAGTTCTGGACTGTTCCTGAGATGTTGATAATGTTGGGTTGGGTTTGTTTCTTTGCATTGCTGAGCACAGTTATCTCTGATCAGCCTCATAAGGAAAAAATCATAGCGCCTCTCTCTGGCTGCATTTTGATGCAGACACCTGTGTATCTTGGTTAAGCTCCTGGAGCTTGAGAGAAGCTGCCAATGATAGTCAGTAATATGCCCTTTTATATAAATCCTGCCTTCACGGGTTGGTGAAAAACAAATGGGACCACATATAGTAAATGACAAACTTTGGCTCAGAGGCTTAGCTCTTGGTCTGTTTGTTTGGCTGTACAAAAGTGGAGCCAAGTGGCTGTCAAGTCTTGGTCAGACAGGGGAGGGCTGTCTTGCTCTTACACTCCCACCTGAGGCACTCGGAACTGAAGGGGTTTGAGCATACAGGACACATTGTGAATAAAGTCTCTTGTTCTCTGTTTTTATCCCCTCATTTCCCTATTTCTGCTGTTACCATTAATATTTATTATTATTATTAATGTTGCTGCTGTTATTTATTTTGCTGGCTATGGAATGTCATCCCTCTTCCCTGCTTGGAATCTCTGCAGTCTCTCCCTATTTACTGCAGATGAGCTCTGCCTTCTCAGCTTCTTGCTGAGGGTTATTTCCTCCTCTCCCACTTTTGTGGCCCAAAATGGCTTTGTTGGCTGTGGGAATCTCCCCCTTCTATTTATCCTTGTTCTTTGTAATCTCGTACAATGTAGCTTAATAAACCCACTGGTGCTCTGCTGAATCCTGTCTGGGAAACACAGAAGAATTAAAGCAGTTGGGTGGTGAAAAGCTTTTTGCCCTGTCTCTGCAGCTGGAGAGCAGCCCTTGTGCTGAGCGCTGCTGGGATGAAGCAAGATGGTTTGTGTTGGAAGGGACCCTAAAGCTCATCCAGTTCCAACCGCTGCCACGGGCAGGGACACCTTCCACTAGAGCAGCTTGCTCTAAGTCCTGTCCAACCTGGCCTTGAACACTGCCAAGAACAGGGCAGCCACAGCTTCTCTGGGCACCCTGTGCCAGCGCCTCAGCACCCTCACAGGGAGGAACTTCCGACTAAGAGCTCCTCTCAGTCTACCTGGGTTTTACACCCAGCTCTGCTTGGGAGAACCCTCCAGGGATTCCTCTCCTGTACATGCTGCTTTCCATCTGTCAGTGGGGGAACTATTGGTTTCATTTCATCTCCATTTCCCCTTCCCTCCTTCTTGGTGTTAATCTCAAAGCCTACCATGCAGTACAACAACTCACAGTGAAGGGCGTGGAGTCACCCTGTGGGAATATCGCTTTCTTACGTCCCATTGGATTCATTAATAACATTACGTTATGATGTTTTTCCCCTTGTATTATTCTATAGATCATTTTTATTATGTAGATACAAACCCTTTGATATTGTAATCGTGAAGTACATGTTATGAAGACAAATGCGTTTGGTTTAATGAGAATGGATTGCCAATAAAAGCTGAAATAGAGGAAAGCTTTTTTTTCCTAGCACTAACCCTCCTAGAAAGTGCTGTCAGACTGAGCATTCAGCAGAAAAGACCCTCAGATGTAAAGAGTATTTTTAGCCTGTTGATAAAGCATTGACTTCTGTAGCGTTGCAATTATCTGATAAAGAAAGGGGGGAAAATGTCACCTCGGATGGCTGTAAGGATGAAGAAAAAGGTGAAAGGATGAAGTGTGGTATGAAGGGGCTGGAGGAGGGTAGGAAATTCTTTGGGAGAAGCTCGTGGGTTCCCCACCAGGAATGCAGCTAACTACAGGCTGCACTTGCAGTACTGGAGAGGGCAGGAAATAACCTTGGCGAAGTTGGATGGATGTGTTGGACACCAGCAAGATTGGACGGCCAGAAGCAAAGCCCTGTGACCTCCTCAGCCAGGCTGCTGTCACTGCTCTTATTGCCAATGATTTCAATGTACAGGGGTGTGTGTGTATATATATATATATAGATACATACACACACACACTATATATATATTCCCAACACAAGGAACGTGGAGCTGTTGGAGTGAGTCCAGAGGAGGCTATAAAGATGCTGCGAGGGCTGGAGCAGCTCTGGAGCCAGGCTGAGGGAGCTGGGCTTGTTCAGCCTGGAGAAGGCTCCTTAAGGGGAGACCTTAGAGCAGCTCCAGTGCCTAAAGGGGCTCCAGGAAACCTGGAAAGGGGCTTTGGATAAGGGATGTAGGGGTAAGACAAGCGCAATGGCTTTAAACTAATGGTACAGCTTGCACAGTGTCAAAGAGAAACCATTCAATGGCCAGCTGTGGAGACAGGGAGATCCCTAGATCTCAGCATCCAGAGCTGGGATCAGCATGCTTTTCTCTCCTTCCCTTTCTGACTTCAGCAGATAAGAGCTGTTTGTGCAGAGGAGGAAGGCACGCGCCAACACACACATCCAGACACGGGCGTGCCTCCTGAACACGCATCTCCAAGACAGTCTCTGCTAACCCGTGGCTGCCAAAGTGAGATAACTCGGTGTTACCAGCCAAGGGCCTCGCTGGTGAGTGAACAGATGGAAGGAGCCCTCTCCCCATCTGATGCTGGTACAGATTTAATCAGCTCACACTTTCCTTTTCCACCTGGCAGAGATGCTGGGAAATGTATCTTGATTTGCATCCTCCCAGCTCTCCCCGTGGACTCTTGACATCTTTGTTTTTTTTTGAGACTTAACAGCAGCAATTGCCACCAAGCACCGTGCCACATGTCTCGGGGACCTCCCCGGTCCCTGCCTGCCTATTGGGATCTGCTTGGCATTTTGGGCTCTGCTGAACAACAGGGAGTAAGGCAGGGATAAAATGGGATGGTGAAGCGAGCTGGAGTACCGCTGGAAAGGTTGTGGTTTTATGTTGAGTGCCTGGTTTGTTTCCCCATCTTTCTTCCTAGCTTTAGTGAATTATTTAGGCTCAGCTTTGTTCTCACTATTAGTAAATTGAGGCTTTTTCATGCTTGTAGGTGTTGCTGTAGCTTGAGAGTTTCTTAGTGTTTAATGGCTTGCATTCTTGAAACCCTCCTCTTGGAATTGGTTACAGCAAGTAAATCTGTTTTCAGTAAGAGAATGGAAGCAAAAAAAAACCCCAAACAACCAACCACCAACCAGATGCCTTCCAGCACTATATTAAAGCTTAAAAAGATTGTTTTCTTTCTTTGAGACATAAAAATGAATGAAAGCCCCATGGAGTTTTGCATGGGAAGAAAACTCCTGCAAAGCTATTGGCTGCCTGAATAGATCTTATTAAGGTTCTGTGAGGAGAGAAGTCTTTATTGTATGGATGGGAAAAATGAGGCAGAAAAGCAAGCTGATGGAGGAGGAGAGAAGCCAAGTCTCATGTGCTGCATGTGGTAGCCTTTGCACATGCTATCTTCCTGTTAGCAGATACATTAGAATCCTAGAATGGTTTGAGTTGGAAGGGACCTTAAAGCTCTGCCACAGGCAGGGACACCTTCCACTAGACCAGGCTGCTCAAAGGCTCCTCTGGTCTTGCTTCAACAGCTCAATGTTCCTCTTATGTTGGGGGCCCCAGAGGTGGATGCAGGATTGAAGGGGGAGGCTCAGAAAGAATCTGTTTAGACCTGTTCAAGTTGCCTATACTGAATAAAATGCTGAAAACCATTAACATGTAAAGTGAGGAGGGGAAAAAGCTGCTCCCTGACTGTGATACCTGAGGTATTTGTGCATCTCAGCAGGGCTGTCAGAGTTGCATCCCAAGCACAGCTATTGGAAGCAAGTAAATTGAGAAGTATTTTGTTAGTATTAGGTATTGATTTCTTAATGGCTTCTCTTCCTGGAAACCAGGAAAATATTTATTCTGCTTACAAGTTGCTCAGGGCAGGGGCTGTCTGCGGGGGCAATGGGGTGACATGAAAGTGTCTGAACCTGCGCTCCAGCCTGCTGCAGGGGAGGAGATGCCCAAAGAAGAAGGTATGCAGCCTTTTGCAAGGTTGGGTTTAGTTTCCATCCTCTACATCCTCCTTCTCCCTTGCATGTTTCTGTTATTTTAAGCTTTCAGCAAGGGAAGAAAAAGGAAAAAAGGAAAAGGAAATCACTTTCCACCTGCAAAT
The DNA here is from genome assembly GCA_017639245.1 of Myiopsitta monachus. Lineage (NCBI taxonomy): Eukaryota > Metazoa > Chordata > Aves > Psittaciformes > Psittacidae > Myiopsitta > Myiopsitta monachus. The sequence continues at coordinate 3,793,039 of CM029935.1, read as the reverse complement.
GATGATATAAAACACATCACTACTGGAATGCAAGGTGAGGAGTCTGGGATAATAAGAAAAACCCAGAAGGAGGCTCATAGGTTTGCTTTGCCTTCATCAAGTCAGTGGGGAAGTGATGCATTAGATATTGGTCTGCTCGGTCTTGGTTGATACACAGAAGAGCCGAGTTGCCTGGAAAGCTAAACACTGTGTTTGGGCTGCTCTTGACTTCGTCTGATTTTCTCTCTGCACCTGATTTTCTTCTTCAGGACTGTGTTATATGAATATCCTTGGCTTCATTTGCATTGCATTAGAGTAAAGCATTTTAAATTTCTTCCCAGCAGAAGTAAATCTGACAGACTTTATGAAGCCATTATACCTGCAGGTATTTTATACTTTTAAAATACATTCTTGTCAAGCTATCTTAATTATATTATTATATGTACTTTTGAACTCAGATCCACTCTTGGGTGATACATTACACTTCTAACAGTGTAGTCCTAAAAAGCTACAATTTATATCAAAGCTCCATGGCTGAACAAAGATGTATCTATTATGGATTCAGGGGAATTTATTAATTTACTGTTTTGGAACACTTATTCATTGACAAAGCTTGTCGGCTTTAAATTTCTCGCGGGCGATTACTGTGTGCAGTGTTTATGTGGCTTTTGGGGCTGTTGGAATTGCAATTGAGAATACCGAGCAGCTGTAGGTAGTCAGTATACTCAGGGCTTTGCTTGGCTTTCACCCAGGGTCAAAGACTGTGATGTTATCTCATTCATGTGTCCACATTGTGATCCCCTTATGGTCATCAACAGCACTCTAAAGAGGACCTGCTCTGGCAAAAATGTCTTCAGCGACTATTAAGAAGTGAAGTACGTGCAAGTTAAGTACTTTGCTGAACCACAAACCCTGCTTGCAAGAGGGATTTTGCTCATGGAAGTCTGTCCCCTTGGCTTGTGTTATTTGGGTGTCGCAAGGATTGGGCATTGCCCATGGAGCTGTTCATCCCCATGATCATGGGCAAAGACATTGCTTGTCCTGGGCTTCAGTTTTATCATCTGAAAAAGAGCTGTGTCAGTGCCCTGGAGAGGTGAAGGTCCTGTCCATCCTTTCTCCTCAGTCTTTTCCCAAATCCATGGTGAAGTCAGGGTTTAGAGCAGGCAGCATCCTTGGGCTCCTCTGGTCTTTTTCCCTCCTGTTTAACAGTGAGAGCCGTACAGACCAGCAACAGTTCGTACATACACTCACTTAATTGCTGTCAACTTTCCTGGCTCATGGGCTGTGATGGATGGGAGGTCATTAACTAACCTGGCAGCAAGGTGAGGTAAACATCTGCCTCCTCATCTGCATTGGCATGTGCTTCTTTCCATGAATCTCTTCTTCCAGTGAGTGGTTTCTTCCCCAGCAAAGGGAATTGGAGGAGCAGCATTAGACTTTCTATTCAGAGCTAGCAATCATGGCAATCCATTCAGAGAACTTAATTGCTGCAAGTAAAACTTGTAAAGACTGACATTGCATAAAGCACGGTCAAGCAGGCGATTTTCTCCTCTGCCTTCTGAGAATTCAAATGATTTCTCTATATATTTTGTTCCCTATTGTTATTTTAAAGCTTTGGAATAGAAGAGAGAGTTGAAATTATGGTTTGGTTTTCTTTCTCCTCAAACCCTGCATTTCCCTCCAAAGCCACGTTCCAGCCAGGCTCATTGAAAACGTCTTGGTATTGTCAGAAGAATCAGTTTGACTGCTTCATCTTGTAGAACTTTGAAAGCTAAAAATTAACTGACATTTTCCAAGGGAAATGTCATTTTGCTCCAAATAAATAAATAAATAAAGCCAATGTTTTGACATTTTTCAAAGCACTTTTCCCTTGCAGGAGGGGAAGAAGTTCTCCTCAATGAAAATTGTGTCAAAACTCACTTCAGAATGTTTGACTTTAATGATTCCTGGGAGTAGGAATTCCATGGGTTTGCCCCTGGGGTCTGGCTGGCTACGAGAATGACTGGTGATGGGATCTGGTGGAGATCCAACCAGTTTGATGAGGTCTTGGCTAGTCAATACCACTGTCTGGCTATGCATGCCTTGGCAATATATATACATATATATGTATTTTAGTCTCTTGTACTGGCTTGGCTGCTTGTTTGGAAGCCATGAGACAAACCTTTTCCCCTCACCTGTGTTATCATAGAGTCAGAATGGTGATTGCTTGGGGGTCCCAGAGCAGGATACAAGACTGCAGGGGAGTCTCACCAGAGTAGAAGGGGAGAACCCCCTCTCCGAACCTGGGTTATATACCCCCTCAACATGAATATACATTAGGTTTGTGCATCTCCTACTCCTGTGTCCTCCTTCCAGCAGCATTCAGCAGTGCACTGGCAGCTGCCTGTGTTTCAGGGCAGCAATAAGCAGTTGCTTCAGAAAGAAAAGGAAAGGGATTTGACTGTTCCTTGGCTGGGATTCAGACCATCTGAGATTGGCCCAAGTGTGAGGTGAAGCTCAGACACAGCCTCAGGCCCGTGGTGAAAACCTGCTATTTTGGGAGGCGAGTAAATGCCAGGGTCTATTGGTTATCTGTCAGTGCAGGCCGGCCGGGAGATGAGAGGTAGTCAATGACAGAAAAGATGTCAGGTTTTATTTCCAGTAAATGCAGGTGAAGTTGGGAAAATTACTCATTAATGCTTTATTGATATTCGTGTTACTATTGAAGAAGTCTGGGGTGGGAGGTGGAAGGGGGGGGTCCCTGCTTGTGTTAATGGGGCCAGGCTGAAAATAGGTTCTTTTATGCCCGGGCAAAGGTTATGGACTGACCATGAGAAGTTTGACTGTGTCAGTGTCTCTAAGTAGAAAATGGATCAGTTCCGTGGTAGAGCCAAAAGCTTTGGAGGAAAAAACTAATAACACAGCTCAAACCATGCCAGAAGCATTGGAAGATTCTTATTTTCTCGTTATTTTCCACCAAAACTTAAAGCAGATCATTGTAAAACTATGCAAAATGTTCATCTGTGGGTTTGGGGACTATTTAACCCTCATGTTTGCTTTAGCATTCTGTTTTTAGAGTCATTTGAATTTAAAATGCTCCATCAAAGGAATTTATCTCTAAAATGTCAAATTACTTTATTGCAGAAGTGCTGCTGATGCTAAAATGTTCGCGTTTTAAGAAACAAAGCAAGCTCCATTAGTCATTTGGCACTGTTGACACTCACAAATACTTTCTTGTGACTCTGAAACTCCTTATCCCAGGTGTTGTCTGTATCCTGCTCAGTTTTGTAGCTAGGAATCAGGCTGAGCACCACCAGGCATGAGAAATAAAGCAAATCATGTATGTCCCTTATGTTAAGGTCACACAGGATTGGGATAAAACTCATCCTGCCTCAGTTTACCGGTGCACTGAAGCAGGAGCTGCTGTGCCTTTCCCTACTATGAGGTAAATGACGGAGATGCTCCAAGTCAGACTTCCAAAACTTCTTCCCAAGCCCTTCCTGGTTGGCTCTGGCTTTGCAGAAAGCCTCATGCTGGAGCCTCTCTGGAGGGAAAGGCAGCACCACTCTGCTTGGCCAGAGCAAACCCTCAGTAACTCAATAATTGAAAGAGTTTAGAAGGTAAAATACCTCCTGGTATCATGTTTAATAAAGCTCTGCTTCTCATCTGTCATCTCACAGCCTAATTTCCTGGGCTGCAGATCAGCGGGGAGGCAGCCAATTGATGAAGCCCCATTTGCACAGCGTATCCATCTCAGAGGTCCGCAGTGCAAAATCCCTCTGTTTTCCAGAGATCTGGCTCTTTTCTGTGTTCTTTTTGCTGTTCCTACACGTGTTCACAGGCACAGGGATTGTTTGATCACAGAAGGATTTGTGGAGGGCAGGATGTAACATCCCAAAGGCTGAGCTTGACTCAAGACTCTTTGCTGAATCATGAACCTCTCCTTTTGGATGGTTATTTTAAGCTCAGTATGTTTCCTGGTCTCCTGCATTCAGTCTGATCCTTCTGTCTGCTGGGACTTTTTCTTAATGGAGCACTGGGCATCCCAGAGTTGCTAAGAAGCTAATCCTTGTTGTTCCTGGCATATGAAAGCACAATCACCCTTCTCGCTTTATAGGTAGAGAAAATTTTCCCTGCTGATGTCTTCTGTCAGCCTGCTTTTCCAAGGCTTTCCAGTAAAGCTGTGCTTCCAGGAAGCAGTTGCTGCTATAAAGACCTGAGAGTTCTCTTGCAAATACCTTCCCCACATATAAAGAGAGGGGAATGGTTAATGTTTATAGATGCTCTAGTCAGGGTAACGGTGCTGCTGTTCCTAGACCTAAGCAAAGCATGAGGACCCAGAGGTGTTAACAGGCAGGATATCGCTCTCCGTTGGTCCTTTTCATCACTAGAAAGTTGGTTCAGTTGGAAGTTCATAGAGTAAGGTAAAGGTGAAGGCTGGCCTCTAAGATGTTAAGAAAATCTGCTCAACTAAACCTACTGCAGCTCTGCTCCTCTGTAAATCCTGGATATATCCCTTCCCTCTTTAGGCTGCGCATAATTTACAATCACAGAATGGTTTGGGTTGGAAGGGACCTTAAAGCTCCTCCTTAAAGCCACAGGCAGGGATGCCTTCCACTAGACCAGGTTGCTCTAAGCCCTGTCCAACCTGGCTTTGAACACTGCTAGGGATTTACCTACAAGGTGTTTGCTCCCACCTGATAGGTACCCATGGCACGCACCCACCCTTCTGCCCTGTGCCTCCCCAACCAGGGCCTTTTTCATTTCTTCCATAACCCTACCCACTTGAAAAATAAAGATGTATGACTCCTACTTGAGGAGAATAGATTGCGTTCGATTGTTATTCATCTATTATTTTAGAAAGTAAAATGAATAAAACTTATGCAGGTCACAGACATTAAAGAGCGTTTTTATATCAGTTTGGGAGCGCTTGTCAGCTTTGATTTATTAAGTAATGTTCCCAGACTGGCTACTAGTATGTGTTGTCAGTCTCTTGATAATGGATAGGCCTCACAGCTGAGTGCTCTGTGATTAGACTTCTCAAGTATATATATTTTTAAGTAAGGGCATTGCTTTTTGGGGGTTGCTCATTTCCCTCTCTTAGGCAATTTCATTCATCTTCCCTCGCCCGCCCTCCCTCTGCTGTAAATTTGTTTTTGTTGGAAGCTATGAGGGAAGGTAAATGGGACACATTTATGGGTGGGTTTTGTGTTTTCCCCCCTCCCAAGCTTGCTTCCAACTTGGCTTGATTGATTAAATGCCATGTGGGGACAAAGCAGGATAAGCAGAAGCTATCTAAACAGCTTCCCAGACAGCCCCTTACATACAGCACACTGCCACACACTGCTCTTACTATGACTGCATCAGCATTTTTACTATCAAACTGCTCTTCGTTGGGGCTTAGGGATGGAAATCACCAGCACTGCATGGTGGCTCAAAGAGCTCCAAAGGGAGCAAACCCATCAGTGCCAGCCCTGGTACCTCCTCTGTAAAGTTGCTGGAGTTAATGGAGGATGGTAGAATCCTAGAATGGTTTGGGTTGGAAGGGACCTTGAAGATTATCTAGTTCAAAGCCCCTGATATGGGACACCTTTCACTAGAGCAGGTTGCTCCAAGCCCCATCCAACCTGGCCTTGAACACTTCCAGGAATGGGCCAGCTCTTGTGCTGGGGATCTCAGTGTTACCTTACATGAGTGAGAAGTTCAGAGGCATAGTTGTATCTCTGCTAACCATCCCAATTTGTTTTCCCTTTGGAGGATGGAACTGCTGAGCAAAACTCTCCTCCTTGCTTGCAGGAGCCTCTCATATTGTGTCTTGACAGCAGCTCGGTCACAGGGCAGCGGATTGCGGTGCTTGCTCTATGCTGTTACCAGGCACATGCTGTGATCTCATAGGGATGGCAGCAACCAGGTACCAAGGGGGAGGATTCTGGGCTAAAATCCCCTGCTAGAACTTTAATTACGCTTTCACAGAGAACTGAGCTGGAACAGGGATGAGATGGTTTCCCCAGGGCTTCAATGAGCACTGGGACTAATTCATTAGTGCATAATTGAAGCAACGCAGGTGGGAGGGCACCAAGAACCTTTGGTAAATGAGTCCTGCACATCCTTCAGGAAGGGCAAAACTTAATGCAGGTTTGAGACAGGGGCCTCTGGTTTTGCTATCCAGTGCCTTGATCTCAGGCCAAACTGTTCCATGTAACTTACAGAAATGCAGAATGCATTGAAAAAAGTAATAATAGAGCCAATTGCACCAATTTCACAAGCTTTTTTGCTCTCGTATGACTTCAAAAATTGCCTTTGTTTTAAAGGTAAAGATCTGACAGGCCAAGAGAGCTTAAAGAAAGATCTTTTCTTCCCTCTTCTTTCTCTTCCCTGTTTCTTTCAAGGTGAGAACATCTGTACGGGCACATCTGTACAGGCAGGGTGGGAAGAAATGGATTTGGGAAGCTCTTTCTATAGCCCTCCCAGTGTCGTTTTGCGCAAGGGCTTGGTTTCCCCTGTCTGCATTGATTGCGCAAAATCCCAGCCTGTGGATAGGGGGTAAGTGACCCCATTGGTCATGGGAAGAGGATATCTGGTAGGATGGTTTACTGCAGGATGCTGGTCCCATCCCAGAGGCTGGGCTGTGCTTGTAGCAACATCTTTTGCAGTTCATTAAGTGTCTTGGTGGTGGTGTTTCTCAGCCTGGAATGGCATTAGCTGCTTTGCAGGTTCCCTTGCTGCTGCCATTATCTCTTAATAACATATGCATTCATTATTAAACCAGCTTGCTTATTTTACACCTTTAAATGATAGCCCTGCTCACTTAATATATGCTCACTTAATATATGCAACCCCCGTGTGTTTTGCAATGGCTCATTAGGGACGTTTTTAGCTTGTCCCTGCTGCCTGTTATTCCTTAAACTGCCTCAGTGACATGCAGGTGAATAAATGCTGGAGGCTCACACACTGGTGGGGTGCCTGATGCTGGGAAAGGTGAAAAGGCCAAGCGCAAGGTCCTGAACCTGGGCTGGGACAATCCAGCACAAATAGGGGCTGGAGGAGACTCCTTTTGCAGCAGCAGCTTCTTTCATTGTGCCCATTTTGGATCAGTGATGATGTCTCTGGCCAGGCTTATCGGTGACAGTGCTCACTGTTGAGAGACGGAGCTGGGCTGAGGGTGCCAGGTAAAAAGCTGGAGCATTTCTCCCTCTGTCATTTCTCAACAACATGTAAACTTACATTCTTCTGTTCCCCTGTGCCGGTAGCTGTTTGATGGCTCAGTGTTGGTTCTCTGACCAGCTGAACGTTACAAGTTTGTTTTCATCCTCTACATCCCCATCTCCATGCTTTGAGCCCTATTCATGGGCCATCAAGAGGAGTCAAGACTTCCAGGTTCAAGTCAGTGAAGGGACATAGGCACATTCCATAATATATTAGGAAATAAGAGCTGCTGTCTGGACCCCTGGCCCTCTTGTTTCCTGCATAATTCCTGCTGGAGCACCAGATGGGGTTTAATCAAGATCACCGCAATGCTGGAGGGGTATGATTAAGAGACATCAAGTTCTGGATGAGAGAAGATTATCCAGGGTTTATTTCCAGCTGATAACACTCCACTCCTCCATAACACCTTTTATCTGAGGATCTCGGAGGTCTTTACAGACTTCAGTTAATTAAGCCTTCCATTGCCCCCTGGTGCCATGGGTGAGACCAGGGCTAAGCAGCAGCGCAGGAGCAATTAGGAGGGATCTGGCTCTGGCAGGGAGATAAGATAGATCATCTCCAGCTCTTCTTCCCTATCTTATTTGCATGTTTATCTCCCGAGTGTAGTTGAGAGAAGTGAACCCAGAGGTTGCCCAGAGTCTCATGCAATGACACACCAGGCTAACAGTGGGTCCCCTTTTCCAGCCCCCGGGTGTGCTGTGCGCACACATGTATTGGTAGTGCATGATGCTGACTGCCCTCAAAGCATCCCTCTCTCCCCACCCTTGGTTTTCTGCTGGGGTCCGCAGCTCAGCTCTGCTCCAGTTCCCTTTCTTGCAGATCCAATCTCAAAGGCTTCCGTTGGTAGAAAACAACAAACCCCCCCGCAGGCCTCCAGAGAAAGAGCTTTTGCTGCCTCTCCCCAGATTCCTCAATAGCGATTTCCCCTGAGAATAGCTGGGCCTGAGGTTTCCTTCCCGTCCTCTTTTCTTTCCTTCGCTTTCCCCTAACTAAAAATCAGGAAGCTCTAAAATCCTCTTTGAAGTAACACTGTGTGAAGAGGATTTATCCTTGTCCACTTAAATATTCATGACAGCTTGCATTTCTGCTCAAAAAGACACTTGTTTATTTAGATAAGATTTAATTTATTCATAATTTACCTAAATTTGCAGGAGCGTGCATGTACATTTTAGCTTATAAGTAGCGTAATACATAAAACATTATTGAGGCATGCAAATTACACAAATACAGCATTTGAAACTGCCTGCTTGTTTTAGACAGATAACTAATTTCTTACCCTGAGCAGAGACACAAACACAATTGCATGGGCTTGTTGCCGGGGATTCGGCGGCTCTGAACGATGCTTCCCTTGATGGAGGAGGCACAGCTCTTCAGCAGGGCCATAGCAAAGCATGAACCATGGTAAATGCCAAAGCTAGAGTTTTTTTGCAGTTCTCTCCCCATAGGCTTGATCTGGGGCTGCCAAAGTCTCTGATTTCCCTGGAATGGGGTTAGGATTTCATAGAATCCTAGAAGCAACCAGGCTGGAAAAGACCTTTAAGGTCACCAAGTCTGACTGCTTCCCAGCACTGCCAAGGCAACAAAAAACCCATGTCACAAAGCGCCTCATCTACATGGTTTGTGAACACTTCCAGGGACGTGAGCAGCCTGTTCCAATGCCTGACCACCCTTTGGGGAATTGTTCCTAATATCCCGTTTAAACCTTCACTGGAGCAGCTTGAGTCTTTAAAGCTGTTATGCCGTGTAATACCACACAGGTGAAGAAAAACACACCTCAAAAACAAGTGTTAGAGGAGAAGTTGCCTTTCCTGATGATTTTGGAGAGAGCTGAGGCAATGTGCATTGAGGAGCATGTGAGGAGAGTCTCAATAAGAACTTCAGGTTTGAAATCACTTCACCTCAGTAGCTCATCATCATGTGCATGCGAATGACACGAAGCTTGCAGGGCACAGGACAAGGGGAATGCTGCGTGTGTACATGTGCATCCATAACATGGGAGGCTGAATATTAACTATCACTGAGTGTCATGTACTGGAGAAGAATAAGCTATTGATCAGCGTTAGAAATAAATAAATAACCAGGTTTCCCCCTCCACACGCTCCACCTGTAGATTTATTAGGGAGAAAATATTGAACTGGGCTCTCCTGCAACTGATGCGATTTATTTCCAATTTGTCAAACGTGGCATAGGAGCAGCAATTGGGTCTGGTGATTTATTAGGAATTTTCTAACCAGGTCACCCTGTCATTGGAGTTACTTCACTTGTGTCCTGGTAGACTTTTGTTTTTCTGCAAGCTTGAGCTATGGGCCTAAAAAGGTGGGGTTTTTTTCTTTGTTTTCTGTTTGTTCTGTTGGTTTCTTTTTAAAGCCAAAAGGGAAAAGCAAAAGAAACAGAGCCGAAAAGGGAAATGGGGAAAAAGTAGCAGAATTGACATATTTTAAACGTGATGACAGGATTGGCTGTTTAAATTGCCTCTGAATTGATTTAAAACATGTTGGTAGGCATCTCTATTTCATTAACTGTCTTTCTCCTTCATTTCAGTCACTGGAGTCATTGCCTCTTATTACCTTACAGGTTTGTGATATCCATCCACATGGTTATTTTAGTTATTACTATCTGTATACAGAAAATATAAGAAGCAATTTTGGGACAGAAGCAGCTTGGGAGGGATGTGGGGATAGTGAAATGAATAATTTGATTTCTCTATGACACCCATGATATAAAGCCATCAGGATTACAGCAGTGTTAGTGCTGGGTGTGCATTTTGGTCCGAGCCTGTAGGTTTGTGGTATCAAAGCCGGACCTGATAATAAAGCTTTTCCCCACCTTGAATAATCAGGAATGACCCCAAAGCAATTTTCCTCCTCTGAATTAGGTGGGGCAGTGAACGCAGGGTGGTTTTCAACCCTTCAGACAGCTGCAGCCTCAGGAGTTTGGTGGGTGTGAAGTGTGTTTGCACTTACCTCCCACTCTGAGATGGAGTTGGGGGAGTGGGAGGACCCCATCTGTGTCCTCAAGGACATTGATGGTTATAATGCTCCAGTACACTGGGAATACCAACGCACCCCTGAAGTAACAGGTATGGTGTGAAAAGGTGTATGCAATGCGCTAGGATTAAAGCTTTTTGGGCTGTCTTTCCCAAAGCTCTTTAGCCCAGAAGGAGACATTTCCATTGCTGCTTTTCAGACCCAAAACCCCCAGAGTTCCAGATTATTTTCACTGTTTCAAAGACCGCTGCAGCTTACAAGGTTTTTTCACAGTGCTGTGCAGTCATTAGCTTGCTTACAGCACTTAAAAGAGAAATGCGCTGCTTCGGAGACTTAGCTGCTGTTTGCTGTCTTTACTACCAACTAATTGGTTGGATAACGAGCAAATATTTTTCCTCTGTTCCTCAATTTCCCAGCTTTTTTGAATTGCAAGAAGGAAGCTAAAAAGCTGCTGGTGGTTGGCAGATAGCAGAGGGAAGTGTGTTGTGGTGAGGAAGCCGGAGTCACGCTCGAGGTGTGATTGCAGCTCCTGCTTCAGCAGTTGCTCACACTGCCCCCTCGTTTTGTGCCTCTTTGCTTTTTGCTTTTGCATCCTGTATAGCTGGTCTTGCTCCTCACGTGGACCTTCAAAGCAGAGGCTTGGTGGGGAAGGGAAGGAGCAAAGCCTGGGGGAAGCAGCGCACTGTGACCAATGGCTGTTCTTTGGAGATGCTCCGAACAAAGCATCTGGGAGACTTGAGAAGAGTACTTGAATGATCCTTATTATCAGGGTAACTGCAGTGGGAAGAGACAGCTCCTGGCTACCCATACAAGCATTACCTTGATTTAAAGGCAGTGTTTGTAGCTTTAAACTCTGAATTCCCTGCTTTGGCTTGGTGTAATTCAGACCAGAACAAAGCGTGCTTGGTGTGTAGCAGGAGGATGCTATTCACCCAGCTCCCTGTTAAAAAGCTATGTCGCTCCATGGACACAAAGAAATACACCAGTGGACTTAATAAAGCACGTTGTAAAGGCGGTGGTGTATTGAAAGCGTGGACATCCTGAGCACAGGGAGGAGAATAGCAAGCTGCCCTGACAAGCGAGAGCCGACCTCTTCAAGGAACTGATCCATTGCATGAGGATGTTCATGTTGTAAACAGCGAAGCTGCCTTCAAGGGTGACTGTGAACAGGAGCTGCAAAGTGCTCCTCCAGACTGCAGACCTTTCCTATTCTCACTGAAGCTTGGGAATGTGGCTTTTCCTTTGGCTAATGGTGCAGCATCCTACGAGCACCTGGTGCCAGGGCTTTAACCCATCCTCTTTTGCTGCTGAATAAACCCATGCCAAAGCAAAGCCCAGTCACCCTGGTCATCTGGGAGTGTTGCTTTGGCTCGCTCCCTCCTGGCCTTTCAGATGTGCGTTCGGGCCAGGAGTATAATGATGGCTTGGCAGGAGGTTCTGTCTGAGAGCATGCAGCTTGGTACTATCCTACGTGTCCCTCACATGTGGGTTTGGGGATGACAGAGGGAGCATGTTCTGTGCTTATCAGCTTTTCCCCACTATCTCAGTGTAGTTGCTTGATATATCTGGGATGCTTCTATAACCCCTTTTTATATGAAGGCAATACCTGGCTCTTTGAGTTTGCAAGAGAAGTCTAAGGCTGTGGGACCACAGAGGTCACTCAGCTTGAAGGGGTGGCTATGGTTGCTGCTTGCTGGCACGCATAAGTCCCTCAGACTTCATTCCTGACACCTGGTTCCTCTGTGTCCACCCTGAGTGCCAGCAGCCATGAACACATCACCCCACCACCTGCAGAAGGGGGCTGCAGGAGAAGCCCCTCCATTAAATGTGAAGGCAGCATCCAGCTTGGGCCCATCCCTTAGAAACGTTGATGTGATTTTCTGTAGTTGGATAATGGCATTTCTCAACATCTGGGTTCATTACAATTTCCAAGCCTCATTTTTGCAGGCTGTTTTCGGCGCTGTTTTCTTGTGCTTACTGGGGGGCAGGATGGGAAATGACAGGCTCCAGCCCAGACAAATAGAGCCCCAAAATGTTATTAATGAAGTCTTGCAGCTGCTCCTGGGACTCGGCAATAGCCTGCAAACCTGGGGATAGGATTCATCTCCTGAAACATGCCAGTGATAGATATCAAGCAGGAGCAATTAGCAAGAGGTGGTTAATTCATGAGTGGGTTTTGCGTGTTGGCTGGGGCATCACTTGGTTTCCAGTGGCAGCAGGACATATTATTTTTCCTCTCTCTGCCCTAACCTCCTAAGGATGCTGCAGGTCTGAGCTCGTAAAACACCAACTGCTGCAGCTCCTCACCTTGTTTACAAGCCAAGCTTCGTCAGCCTCTAAAGAAGGACCTGGTGAAGCCTAAAAAGCTGGGATGTGCCCAGGGAGGAGAGGGAAAGGGTGAAACCAGGGAGGTGGTTTTTTGTAGGTGAAAGTAGCAGTGGTTTTTATGGCAGAAAATCATCCTGCTCCATCTGGGCTCACATACTTGCGAATTGAGGCAGGACTCATTTTATGCAGGAGAAATAGCCGCACTGTTTTCATTAACTGCCATTTATCTCAAGGGGCAGGGGTAGGCATCCCTTTGGAGGTGCTCCCTGCTCATACTAAGTCTGGTTTAGCTGCAATACTGTAGCCTCTTTTCCTCCATCCCTGGCACTTTCCATCTCCACCTTATTACAGGCTTGGCAGGGGGAAGAGAACAGGAATGAAATCTTTCATTTCTATTTCCAAAGCATTCCCGAAGAGCAGGCGGCAGGGAACTGAGGATGCTCTGACAGCTCCATGCCAGGAGCAAACCGGTGCTTCCATTTCCAGCCCTGTCCCCTGCAGGCAGAGCCGAGGAGTTCCTGGGGGTCAGTGGGGAAGGAGGAAGGAAAACAATCTGATCAAGGGGCCCTGGAGTCAGGCACAAGGAGAGGCTGCTCTGGTGGGGTTTTTCAGCTCCAATCAGTGTCAAGTTGATTTTATTTTTAGAGAAGTGGTGATATTAAAAATAAAAGGAGGGGGAGTGAGGAAAGCACCTACAGGTTTATGGGGCTGAGCCCCCATCAGCTCTTCCTTAAAAAGCTCAAGGCTTTTTAGAGCTAATCATATGAGACATCCATTATGTTGCAGGTGCAATATTTTACCTCGGGTAGCCATGCATATCTAATGCATTAGCAGTTTTCCTCTGTTGTGTAGCATTTGGGGGATCATTTTATGCCGTGATTAGTGTGGCTTTTGGTGTAAAACATCCCTGGGAAAGCTGATTCATTGTGTCTGGACTTGTGAATGGTGCTGATGGTCCATTTTGTTCTCTTGCTGCCAGAGAGGGTGGCAATTGGTGCTGGTGAGAGTAGTCTCAAGGAGCTGTCTGTTACCAGTGTTATGTATGAGAAAGATGGAAGAAATCCTGCAGCAGGTGGATCTGAGGGTCAGCCAACCTCCAGACAGGTCCTGTCCTAACTTTTAATTGCTAGGAACTGCTTTAAGACCTGAAGCCTCGAGTTTTTAATATCCGTCCCAAACTGCTCATTCCTTTCAGCATCCACTGCCCTCACTCACCCTCCTTCACTCATATAAACCTCTGATTTGTTCCCCAGCTACCCAATGTCATGGAATTAATACAACGCTTTGGGTTGGAAGGGGCCCTAAAGCTCACCCAGTTCCAACCCCCTGCCAAAGGCAGGAACACCTTCCAGTATAGCATCTTGCTCCAAGCCCCGTCCAACCTGGCCAGGGATGGAGCAGCCACAGCTTCTTGGGAAAACCTGTGCCAGTGTCTCAGCACCCTAGAAGCTGACAAACGCACACACTGATAGAATTGAGCTGGTGTTTTGGGGGGGTGCGTCCCTGTTTTACAGGCAGAGAAGGGAAATTGTCTCCAAACGTGTCCCTCGGGTGCTCAAAATGTTTTTCATCTGTGCACAGAAAGTAAGGAAAGCCTGTGGGTGGCAGATGGTTGCCTGGAGAAGTACTGCTCTCTTCATCTGCTTTCACTCGGCCCCAGATTCTTCCCTGCTAATGATGGTTATATACTTATATATACACACACACATATTTTTTGGGGGGTGATCTGAATCGCCCTGGCAAAGCTAACCTAAAATCAGCATTGAGGGAAGATGAAAGTTCACTTCTTTCCCTGTCAAAGAACATGAAATCAAGAGGGTTTTCAAACTTCTCTGTCTTTTTTTCCTTTCCTGACAAGCAAAAGGTAGTAGGAAAACAATAAAATAAGGCTTCCAGCCTGGGCTCCAGCTGCCAAGAGAATGATTAGCCTTTTTTCAGCCTCGTCTGCAAGCTTTATTTCCATCCCAAGCCAGGAAGGTGAGATGAAACACTGCTGCTCGCTGGTGCGTAGGCAAGGCTGCCTTCAATGTGCAGCTGCAGCCAGCAGTGAGGAGGTCAAGCCATAGGATGCCATCCCTTCTCCCAGCCTCGTCCCCTCTCATCAGGCAAAACAAGGCATTTCCATAATTTGACTCCGAGTGGGAAAAAGCGCCTTTGGCGCAGGGATTGCACTGTTCTCACAAAGACAAAGAAGCTGTGCAGTGTAATTGTGACCCTGTGCTGGCAGAAACATGCTGTGGTTTAATGAAGAATCCTAAGCAGGGGGAAAAAATTAGTAGTGCTCGCCTGCAAGCCTGCGGAGGTGAGCTGGTCCTCTTGCTAGGAGAATGGGTAGAAAGAGGCCCTTTGCCTACCTCAATTACTCAAGATAATGGTCCACCTGCAATGAGCCACTTTGACTTTGCTGCCTCCCGTGGCCTGTTTGTGTTTTGTGGCATTGGCGGTAACGCAGCCTTAAGGATTTGAGGGCGTTGGTTGGTGAGAAGCCCACCATGACCCAGCAGTGTGTGCTTGGGCCCAGAAACCACACATGTGCTGGGCTGCAGCAGTGTGAGCAGGAGGTTGAGGGAGAGGATTCTCCCCCTCTGCTGCACTTTGGGGAGATTCCCCCTGCCATGGCTTTTTGGTCAACCTGGCCACTTGTAGTGTGCAAGTAGAGGCTCCTAAGTGGAGCCACAGGTGACTTTAGCCTCATTTTAGCAATCAACATCTTATTCATTCCGGCCTCAAGTGTCATGCTCTAGTAACCAGGCAGTTCTTGTTACTCATCTAGAAATCCCAATTGAACACCTTCATTATCACACAGCAGTGTTTCCTTTGTGGATAACAAGTCATACTGCGAGCATTTAATGTAGCGTCGTATGGATTTGCGTTGGGGAATTGTTGTAAGCCCTGATTGCAGCTTTTCCTGTGATTAGGGTATTTATTCAGGTGGGAGAGAGGGTGTCTCTGTTGTCTAGTAAGAGCTGAGCTTTCAGTGCATCTCTGAGGGGATTTTAGAGGGGAGTACCTTACAAAGTCAAGTTAATAAGTTGCATGGATCTCAGTTTTCCTTTATGCCATCCTGCATCCGCCACTGTCACACTGGAGTTTATACACCACCTGCATAGGAGAACAGAATTTGGACATTGATAGCTATCTAAAGGGGATTGTGGTTGGAGCATCGTCCTCTCTGCAAGGGTGCGGACATAGTCCTGCATGCAGCTGCACCATACGAGGTCGAAAGGCAT
Organism: Myiopsitta monachus; assembly: GCA_017639245.1. Lineage (NCBI taxonomy): Eukaryota > Metazoa > Chordata > Aves > Psittaciformes > Psittacidae > Myiopsitta > Myiopsitta monachus. The sequence goes on along the minus strand of CM029935.1, from coordinate 3,777,330 downwards.
GAGCTCATTTCTTGGCCACTCAAGAGCAAGAGATTATTCTGGTGATGTGCGAAATGGTCTTTTCTTCTTGTATGGAATAAATAGGATGTGAGGTGGGGCAAGGGTTGAGAGGGAGTTGAGAGCCTCCATCCTAGCTGAAAACTAGAATGATTTCATTCCTTGAGGAGATTGGTTGCCATTCTTTAATTGGGATGAATGTGTAAGTGAGGGAGAGGCTGGTGGCACAATCAGTTTTACCAATGAAAAATGATAGGAAGAGGCATCCTCCCCCTGCCTGGCTGGCTCCCAGCCTCTGCTGCTGCACACCTCATTATCTCCTTTGGCTGCTTCATCTGGGTGGCGTTCCTCCCGAAGGATGGTGCAGAGATAGGAAGTTTCTGCAGTGTTATTACCTACCCACTCCCTGTTTCTTCTTGAATAGCAGTGGGCATATTTCGAAGACATCATAGTTTGTTAGATCTGGACTGATGGTTGCAAGATGAGGGAGAAGGATGTCCATACTTAGAGTCCTGCTCAGTACGTGTAACATTGCAGATTAAGGCTGTCCCTCAGTGTTTTTTTGGCTCCAAGAGAAGTTTTGCCTGTGACACCAGCAGGAGGAGGGATGGTCAATCCAGGCAGAGCTGAGCTGTGGGTTAGACAGAAGGCTGGGAGGTAAATAAAATGGGTAAAGCTTAGTGTTATGGTCCAGATGTGTCCAGGCCTGACGGTACAGCAGTTAAATCATCCTGTGGGTTGTGGGCAGCATGGGCTGTAAAACCTGCTCCTTCTCACCTACCTCCTAGTGAGTCTCCTACAAGTATATCAGAGGCAGTCCCAGACCTGTGAGATGTTCTTGTGCATCTTTCTTGCATCTTGCATCTGACTTTCTCACTTTCTTCATCCTTAGGCATTTCAGAGGCTCACCATTAGCATTATCATCATGGGCTGGGCTTTGTCAAATGCTCCCAGGCTGGCCTAGAGGTGCATGACAATTGCTGCTCCCTTGTCCAGTGAGTCAAGTAATCTCTTCAAAGACTTCTAACAAGTTAATAAGGATTGATCTGCTTTTCATGAGATCTCAGTGGCTGGTCTTAATGAACCTGGGCATTTTCAAGCCTTCCCTTCCCCTTAAAAATTGGCTTCCAAAGACTCTTTTTCCAGTCCATGGGCAGCTGATTTCCTTCTGTGCATCCCCAGCACGCATTAAGATTTGATTGAGAAATACTTCTCCATCCTTCGTGATGGTCATATGTGGTAGTTTTGGAGTGGGTTTAAGTTAAGCTTACACTTGGTCCTAAATAATTATTGATCTTATTACGATTAACTGTCACATTGAGTGCTGGCTTCAGAAACCAGGGTCAGGGCTGATTTTTGGAAAGATGTATAAGATTTGAGTCTCAAGCCATCTGCAAACAGCTATAACAACAGCTAAACAAAATCTTGCTTTAGTCTTCTGGAGAGGCTGTGCCTCGGATAGTACAAATAAAGATGGGAAGAGCATTTCAAAAGGAGCCCTCTCTTTCTGCAGTGAAATCAGTGGCTTTTCACACAAAAAAGAAGCCAACACTGCTGTCTGTAGCAAGGCTGGGAAAGAGGAGTAAAGGGGTCTTTGAGAGGTCACTGGTGGTTGTTGTGTAAATGTCCAACTGCTTGTACACTCTGCTCCCCATCTTAAGGGAGATCCCTGAGACCCAAGTCCTGCTTTGCCATTGCTTCCCCTGTTCGTTAAATCCCTCGTGCCCACGCAACTGCCTGGTCCCTAATGCTTGGTGTCAGTCTGAAGTTCCCTTAAGTTTTTATTGACCATTTCTTGTTATTCGCGCACTCCCTAATTCCTGTTCTCCTCTCCCTGGGGATTTGATCCCTGACTTCAGCAAATCCTCGTTCTCTTCATTTGTGAACACAGATGCAAAAGTAAATATTGTTAAGTGTCGGTGTCAGCCTTTTATCCTCTTCTGCCTCCAATTTCCCTCTGTCACTCTTATCTGTGCTGTATCCACTTATCTCCTGTGTATATATAATGGTCTTTCCCTTTACTGTTTATGTAAAAGCCGTCAGATTCTCCATCATTAACCGTCTTTGCTCCTTTAATTATATACTTGCGTGTTTACCTTCCTGAACCCCTGCCCCCTACTTCTAACACATCCTTACTTCTAAGCAGGTGAGCTTCCTTTGTACACTGCTTTGATTAAAGATAAGAACGCAACAAACTCCTGTGATTTGAAAACTCAAAACCTCGGGCTGTTTGAAGCTGAACCTGAATTCTGCGTCGAGCCAACGGTTTTGTCTCTGCTTTGAAAACTGCTGTGACTCTTGGGGTACTGCATGCATGAGACGTGGAATGTAACGGTGTTGTAGTGATGCACTGTGTGGAACTGAGAGGGGTTTTCACCTCTGTGCGCCTTGATTTTCCTGTCTGTGAGATGGAGATAGCGTTTCCTACAAAGAGAAGAGGACAGTTGTGCTGTGAAGGGTAACCAGTGGTAGAAATGGAAGCTGAGCTGCCCTTTCTGTTGTGATTTTTTCATTTATGGGAGTATTGTGGGAGAGAATCTACTTGTAGAACACATACTGTAAGCCAGCACACTAACAGCAAGCCCCCAAAATGTGTTGGAGCATATTGTTCCATGCAGAGATGCATGCTTGGTGGATGGTCCATGATTTGTGCATAGGTTCAACCCACCCCAAGCCTTATGATTTGTGGTCTGATCATCGCTGATGTTATAACTTGGGTACCAGTAACCTGCAAATGCCACACAATAGCATTTACTACGTAACAGTTCCCATCAGGAAGATGTCTTGTATGGTGCATCAGCGCTAAACACTGGCGTAGCGTAAGGTCTCCGCTCTGTGGAAGATGCAGCAGTTTGTAATTTGAAGATGAGTTGTGCTGATGTGTTTTTTGAATCCTAATGAATAAACCACACTGGTGTTTGTTGTTTACCTGCTTTCTGATTCTTTAGCAAGTGGCTCTAGCGATAATTACTAAAACTCCGTAGTCACAGAAGGAGGGAGGAGGGCGGGGGGGAACCTTCATCCTTCATAACTATCCAACTGGGCAATTATCTCCATACTGTATGTGCTGCTTTTCTATAAATGTTGAAATTCAGTAATTACCACTCGAGCCAGCCGTGACATTTCGAAAGCAGATACATAACAAATAGGGATGCCATGGAGTCATTAAAATTCAGATATCAAAACAGCTCTCCCTATTCTTCTTTGCACAAATCCATCTCTTTGTTTCATGAAGAATCGAGTTGCCAATTAAATACCTTTTCTTTTCTTTTTCTTCTTTCCTTCTATTTCCTTTTCATTTTTTTTTCCCTTTTACAAATGAATTCTAATCTCTGTGAAAGGAACTGCATTGACAGTTGGAAAGAGCACGAGTAAGTCTAGTCCTCAATAAGGAACCCATCACCTTCCCAGATTTGGAAATGGTGAGGTCGTATGGGAAAGTTACGGGGGAAGGAAATTTTCCTAACTATTCCCCTTTTCTCTTCCTGGCACCTTTTTTCCATCTCACCCCATAAGAGAAAATATCTTTGAGGGTTCCTAATAACTGTGGGAAATCATTTTCGCCAGGGCTCTGGTTTCATCGCCAACAGGAACAGCTCAATTATTTCCCATATTGCTGCTCCTGCTGCAGTCCCGTAGCAATCTCTGGCACCTGGCAGCTGGTTTTGTCTTTTCTGCCTTCTTTTCTTTAAACAATGTTGTCTTGTTTACGGGTCTGACTTGTGGAAGAGAGGATTTGATGCCTCCCAATCAGTCGCTAATGAAACGGAGGGATTGACAGCATGGAATTGATCCTTCCTTTGTAATCCAGTAACAGAGAGACGTGTTTGTTTCTGAATCTGTCAGTGGGTTGTATGTAAACCAGGTGTGATGAGGAACCCGTGCGCTGAAAACAAGGAGAACAGAGGTTTCATAAACCTCACAAGCAGAAAAACCTGTAGGATTTCTACACCTCCTCTCTTGCCATGCCTGAGTGCTACTTGTCTATTTTTTTCTGTGAATGCCTTTTAGAGACAGCAGGATGAATTTATATAAGAGGGGATGATGTACCTGGAGGTAATCCTGCTGCTTAAGCATGAATAAGCACCTCAAGCCTCCATAATGATAATGAAGGGGCCTGGAGAGGTCCATGCTCCTAAAGACCCGCAGCTTTTGTCTTTTATGGTTTCATTCCACGCTGCCTCTGTAGTTTGCCCATGGCAAAGGTCTCCTCACCTCTTGCTCAGCGCCCTGACCTCTCTATTTCAGGCAGATTTATTGTATCCTTCCTCTAGAAAATGATTTTCCTGAGACCGAAAGATTTCATTTTGTACTTCACTAAAGGAGGAGCTGCATTAGCCTGTACAATTTTAGGAGACCTTGAGTCCATCCTGTGCTTATCCAGTTGAGGACAGCTTCTTTTATTCCTCCATCAGCTCGTTTCTGGGAGCAAAGGCTTCAATGAAACCCACTCAAGAACAGCCTGTCTAAGGTTTTTTCTCGTGCCTGATGTGTATGTGTTAAGGTGAATAGGAATTATATTCACTTCAAGGAGAGATGAGGCCCTTGCGTTGACTACATTATCATTTATACTAACAAAAAGAGCTTAAAATGTTAGCATATTCTTTTGAAAACAGAGCTTTGCATCCTATTAAGAGGAAGGGAACACAACCCGCGGCGCATTAGATTTCCAAACGCCTGTCAAGAACTGCTTATGGCTGTCGCCTGCTTACTGAGCATCCAGCTATTGGAATAAATTGGGAATCACTACCCATGTGCTGATCCCCTAACCAAGAGACAGGAGGCACCTTTCAGTTAAAATCCAGGCAAATGCAAATCTAGGATCTTCATCGGACAGAAACTCAGGGGACTTGGGGGATTGGGAGCTGCAGAGTTTGCTCATGTGCAAGATATGAGTAGCAGTGCATTTTCCAGCTTGGGTTTGGAGGGTGGGGGAATTTGGATGAGATTCCCCCAGCACTGTGGGTTTTGGCAGGGTGATTTCAAGCCTGGCTGGAATAGAGAGGAAAACCCAACTTAATTTAACCTCCTTGACTTGGGAGAAGCACGTGAACATCAAGTCTGCATCCTGCTGGTTGTTTTAGGTACAAGGAAATAAACCAAACCTCTTCTGTTCTAGGCAGATAAAAGTTTAAATCACAGAATCACAGACTGGTTTGTGTTGGAAGGGACCTTAAAGATCATCTAGTTCCAACCCCCTGCCGTGTTTTTAACTTGCAGGTCCTCAGCACAGTATCCTCAAAGAGCAGCTTTCCTGAGCTGGAAAACCAGAGACAGCTTTTAAAAGACAAGACTTTTATTTCTGTAAAGGCCCCACAGCTACATATGTGTATGTGCCTGCCTGCTGCTGGGTATGGCTGTAAGTTGAGGTCCCCAATGGCTGTAAAGCACTGCACATTAGCTTTAGCCAACAGAGTAGGGCTTGGATGTTGGGTGAAGCCATGGGCATGGACACACTCTTCCAGAGCTCAATTTGGCACAAGCTGAAGATGTGGGCAGAAATTACATCAGGTGAGCATTGCTAACAGCCTGCGTGCATCTTTATTGGTCACTGTGTTATCTGGGTGCAAGTCCATACCGGCCGACACATGCTGCATCTGTCTCCATGAGTGTCAGCAGGTGAAATGAAGATGTCTCGCTGTCCTTTCTCATCAACAGCAGTGCATCCAAGATCCCATTGATAGGCAGAACACTGTTCCCTTCCCTGTCCACTTTGATTAATTTGGTGCCTCATTTTTGGAGACAGTGAATTTGTCTTGGTTTTGCTTTTGCTCTTGATGCAGGAGTTTCTCCTCCTTTTAACCACTGTTTTGCTACAAAGCCCTGCCCTGTGTAGGCTGGCATGATGGAACCAGCAGGAGGTGATGTGCTAAGTCCCTGTGCATTACAGAGCACAAAATCCAGCCACAAACCCCCTTCAAAAGACTCCAGAAATTGCTGCTAACACCAGTGCAGTGGCCAGAGAACAGGCAAAAGCACTGTAGCTTCTGAGCATTTCAAACCCACTGGTGTCAGGGAAGCTTTGAGGTTGCACAAAGTGCCTTCAGCTTTAACACAGCAGAGGGAATAAAAGCTCAGCAACAGTGAAGTCCATTGGAAAGGCTTCTTGAGTGTGCAGTAAGATAATGTATGGTAATGAGGACAGCACCGAGCTGCTGTAAGTTACAAGAACTTATCACTGCTCTCTGCTGTTGCTGTGCATTCCCGGGATTTGGTCTCGCCGAAGCAGCATGAATAGATTTATTTTGTATTGTTACACTGTCAAGCCACTGCAGAGCAACAACCTCCAAATGATGACTTCTGCAGCGTGCAGAACTTGGGAATTACATGCTTTTAGTCCCCGGTAAACCAACAGGGTGGGTTGACAGATGCTCTGTGTAAAACTTCCTCCTATTCCCTCACAGCTCACTGTGTATGGTCAGTGGTAGTTCCCTCCTGACAACCCCCCTGGGGCTGTTATTAAGGATGATATAAGTTTATTTCTAGTGTGCCAGAGCTACCAAGCACATGACCAAGGAGAAGAGGGAAGCACTTTCTTACTGAGCTCTAATAAGATTTAGCTGGGCATGGTTGGGTTGGTCTGGACGGAGCTGGGTTTGAAGGAGAGGTGGAGTGATAAGACAGCTCCTTTCTATGCCTGATGAGTTAGTGTCCCTCCTCTGGGGCTTTAGCCCCTGTTGCTGTACTAACAATGGAGATTGGAGTCTAGAGGTGTTGGGGGTGACTTCAGTGTGGAAACCATCTGGCTCTGTCCTCCACAGCCAGGCCACACAGAGCTGGAAGATGGATGGCTGTGGGTGGTATTTGATGGCAACGTTGTCCATAGCTGTAGGTAACACTGTGAAAACGTGCCCATCAAAGGGGTATCCAGGCAGCAAGCTGCTTAGGTCAGGCTTCACACAAGTTACGTGGGCATGGAGGTGACTCCTGTCAGAGCAGGAGATTCTCTGGGATGTGGAATAAAAGGGAAGGGTTGAAAATTGGAGCCATGGAGATGAAACACATACTGAGACTGTGAGGAGAGCCCAGGCTATGTATAATTGTTCTCAAGCTTTTGTTTAGTCCTGAAAAGGTAAAAATAATGGCTGGTCCTCGGCATTCATGGCTGAGTTGCCTTTTTCTTTTCCTTTCCTTTGGCTTTCCTGAGTCTCTACAGAGGTTTATTTCTTCCTGTGGTAGGTGTCGCACACAGAGCTCTGGTCTGCGTGCCTTTTCCTGGCTTAATCCAATTACTGGGCAGGAGTACAGCTTCCCAGAAGCCAGAGTTGCTGTGCTGAAATGGGCACTGGCTCCTGAATGCCAAGACCTGGCAGCAGCATTCGGCTGAAAGGCTTGTTAATGTTTTCTTAATATTCTACCAGTGTTTGGGGCTGAATCAAGAAACTTCTTTGAAAAGGAAATAAACCCGTAAGGCAAAAGGAATCCAAGACTGGTTAAACATTTGCTGACCTTGACAGTTGACTTGTAATGTTATTTAAACACTTGGTTTCGCAGGGTGGTGCTTGTACTTATTTATTTAATAAGCTGCCAAGCTTACAAATTGCAAAACTTTTGCAGTTCCTCTTATCTTCTGCAGAACCACTGAGATGGCAAAACACATTCTCTGTCACAACAATTCAGTCTATATTTGCATGAGGAAATTGGAAAGCGAGTTGTTTTTCTTCATCTGCATGACAATACCCAGAGCGCAATGCAATCCACCGGTTAATTTCTGATAGTTAGTGTGCGAGAAGAATGGGCCCAGCAGTTTGGCTCCATTTTGTTGCTGATGTCGTCTTTGTCATCGTAATTAAACTTGATGTGTAAGTGAAGGCAAAACAATCTGTGCTACCTGTTAATTCAGCGTATTGTCAACCTGCTGAGCACGATTGTTGGGGTCTCCCAGTTCAGGTGTCCCCATGGAGACACTGGAGTTTTGCTGAATTAAGCGTTCAGGCTTGAGCTTCTCATTAGACAGATTTTGGTGGACCTCGAGAAGCTGTGGCTGCCCCATCCCTGGCAGTGTTCAAGGCCAGGTTGGACGGGGCTTGGAGCAACCTGCTCTAGTAGAAGGTGTCCCTGCCCCTGGCAGGGGGTTGGAACTGGGTGAGCTTTAAGGTCTCTTCCAACACAAACCAGTCTTTTATTCTATGATTCTATATTTTTGATGAGCTTCAGCCCTGAAGCAGCACTGAAAGTGAGTTTTATTGTTACGCTGCTCCATCTTTTCTCTTCCACATCATAAGCTTCACCCCTAAAATATAACTTTCAATCTGTGATGCCCTTAGTACTTGAACACAAGGGAAAAACCATGCTCAAGGTAACTACAGTCATTAAGGATGTGTATGCTTATTTCCTCTAGCTCCTTGTCAGCGCCCCATATTTACAAAGACCAGTACTCAGCCTCTTCCAACCTTGGCCCATGCTTGTAGAGGGCAAGCAAAATGGATTTTCATTTACTACACAGTTTTCCGCAACCATTAAATCTTTCTGGCCTTATTTATTCTTTTCTAAAGCCAGAGGATCACTATTTAATGTTAATATTTCTTTGTGGTGAAGAAGTACTGGGATTACTCACAAAATCTCTGCTCCTACATATTCTGAAGAGTAAATAGTGGGATTTTCGAAGCCTATTTGGCATCGGCCTAAATCTGCCTTTCAAAACTCCTTCGTGACCAAGCCAGTTGTCCAACGCACTTCTTGTTGTCTCGGCAGCTTCATAATTACAATCGCACTGTCTCACTTGAAACAGATTGCTTCCAGCTCGAGGATTAATCCAGTGACGTACAGCGAAAGTCAGGGAATTCAGTTCCTCTTAAAACACTCCGAAAAAGAGCTTCAGAGTTGCTTGAAGGAAGCAGGACAGATGTCTTGAGTCAGACACTGAAGAATGAATCAGTCACCTGAGATTTCTTTTACAGTCAAAACAGAGAACTGAGCGCTGTTAGCAGGCGGATCTCCTCAAATGTCTGGTTTTAGTAAGATAAATCATACACTGAGGTTGCCTGTTTCTCTCCATTGACTAAAAACCCCAAGCATAGGAGTATCCTCACAGGGAAGAGCTTCTTCCTAATATCTAAATCTCCCCTCTGTCAGTTTAAAGCCATTCCCCCTTGTCCTGTCACTACAGGCCCTTATAAAAAGAGCATATTATAATATTAATAAAGTGTTAATGTCTGATAAGATTTTCCCTAAAAGAAGGGATTTCCTGTAGGGATGCCGGAGGTGCTGTGAGGCTGTAGCAACTCCCTCCCTCCATGCAGAAGGGATGGGGGGAATCGTGCTCCTCACCTTGGCTCAAAAAGGGGAGCTCCCAGAGGAGAGAAGGAGGCAGAAAAGTTCTTTACATATCTGTATGTAGCAAGCACTGTTTGCCATTTAGGATATTTCAGGGGAGACCGGACTTTATAAAGCATTCATGAGCCTGGCCTACCGGCATGCAGGGCTTTTTTCTCCCCTGGTTATTAGGAAAAATTCAAATACTGCAAACAAATGTCAGTCTGCAGAATATTCATGAAGTCTCCTGTTCGAGTCGGTCCCCCAAGTCGCTGCTGGGTGGAATACATCAAGCTAATGCTGATTGCGTGTGTTTAGGGTTGAATCAAGATATTCTACTAAATAAGTGGCAAACTGCTTTTTCTAGTTTTGAGGCTAAGTCTCAGTGCCAGAGGGCTACTAACGGCTGTTGGTTTAATATGTGCTTGACCCATCTGATTTCAAGGGCAGAATCTATCTCCTCTAACTCTGGCCATCTTAAAATTCCTGTTGAAACACTTTACCTGGGCTCCCTCCCGTAGTCAGGAACAGCAGTTATATCCCAAAATACACCAAAACGACAAGACTTTGAAACAGTTTGAAACACTATGAGAACATCATTTAAAACCAACCTGATCCCATCTAGACCAACTGCTTCAGTTTGGTTACATTCTTCCATTTCAGTACATGCAAACTTGTTATAAGGATTCCTGCTTTGCAAATCACATTTAATTTCAAGTTGCTGACATAAAAATGCCAGAATAGGATGTGCCACCACTTTGAAAGTGACTTTGTAATGGTTTTCTGGGCTGGTCAAGCTGGAAATTGTTTTGCTTATAAATAAGTGCTTCAGACAAAACACTGTTATATGGTGAGAAAACGTTTAGACTAAAGGAGAAAAGGACAAGTTTAGTGCTTTGACAACCCCCATTTTTCTTCCTGCTTCTGGGTTTGGATAATATAAAGCTGGAGGGTTAGAGAAAGGGACAACTTGATCCAAGGGGAGCGACTTAAGGAGGTAAATGTTTTGGTCCGGCCATCAGAAATGTGATAAACCCCAATAGCCCAAAGATGAAGCTTCCAAACAAATGCAGGCTAGAAAACAAGCAATACCTTGAACAAGGAGGCTAATTAGCACTTTTCATAGCATGCCAGGGGTTGTGACAGCATGATTAGCAAGGTTTCAGTGGAAACCAGATGTTTGGGGAGCATCCAGATGCTGGAGTTCAGGCGGGCATCAACAAGGGGAAGCTCCTATGTGCTGCTGAGCCCAGAGGTTGTAACAGCCCATCACGGTGGTCCTGCCAACCTCAGAAACCTGTGGATTCAGTCTCAGGTAGTTTGTACTGTGCATGTTTATAGTAGGAGAGCTTTGCAATGTGTTTCTGTAGCCGCTGCTTGCTTTTTAGTACCTGTTTTTAGCATGCAAGCCGCAGGGAGAAATAATTACATTTAATAGAAATGGTTGGTTTCCAATGAAGATGTACAATGCCTGTACACTGTGTGCTCCTAATGAACAGGAATGTCAGGCCACAGTAATAGATGAGGAGGATTATATTCTCTGAGGTGTATTGTGTTATTACCCTGCCTTTTTGTTAGGCTGTCTGGAGATGCCATGCTACAGCTGGAGGCAGATGTTGGACAGGAAAGACCAATAAGTAGATCAGAAAAAAGAGAATCCCACAATGCTTCTAAGAGCTGCTAATTAAAGGCTCTAACTGAGGTTTGTTTGCTGAGCATCCAGAAGATGGGCTTGGAATGGTAGGGAGGGCAAGAGGACTTTGTTTGGCCACCACAGTCACTGAAGGCAAGCTCTCCTGGGGCTGATGTGCAACCCTGAGGTGGTGGGAATACAGAGCAGCTTTCCCTCACCGTACAACCCACCTCCCCTTCTCATTGCTGTGGTGTTGCTGTGCCACAGGAGCTCTCTGGAGCCTTTAGTGGAACTCAAGAAGCACCGTGCTTTTGGCAAGGCAGCTCTTCCCAGTCCCCGTGTTTCCTTGTCCTGTCCCAGCTCGTCATGCTGAAGTACTTCATGCAATCTCAAGCTCAAACCCCTCTCTTTCTGATTATCACAAGATGCTTTGCAAGCTGCTGTTCTTCAGCCAACTCACCTACTCAGAATAAAATGCCAGAGACCTTAAACCTTGCTCCTAATTTTTCACTCCCTGTTCAAATTGCTGCATAGGGATGTTTGAAGAAGTCATTGCCCCCTGTGGTTATTATCGCTCAATCCTTTTTCCTTTTAATGAAAGCTAGGCTTGAAAGCTACCAGCTGAAAACGGCCATGTCCTGTGCTGCTGGTGTCTCCCAACAGTATTTTTTAAGATCATAGCTCATAACCACAGGGAGAGGTCTCTGTGGAGGGAGTGAGAAGTAACTTTCTGTTTATAGCCATTTACCTTCAGCTGTAATGTATTTAAGAAGGAAAATTGCCACTTACACTTGCAAAGCAAATTGGCTTGTGCTCAGTAATAGCTTTCTAGCGTCTGTCGAGGAAAGGTCATTGTGGAGACTCCTGCACTCTGCAGAGATAAGTCTCAATGGCCAGGAGGGAAATTGCGCAGCCCCAAGCTGTGATTTCTTCTGTATGTGAAGACCTCAGCACACTGTGCTCAGGTCTGCCAGGTTTCTCCATCATAGTTGCATCCTGGCTGGGGTGCACATTCGTTCTTGGTGTCTTCTTCTCAGAGGAGGAGCCCCCAATATGAAAACCTCTGACTTGTGTCAGGCAGAGGGCTGAGTTCCTTCCTTCATCCCCCCCTTTGCCCATGCACCAGTCCTGCTGCAAAAAGGGCCCTTGTTCCATTTTAATGTTATTAGCCATTGCCTTGGCAACAAATACAGATGTTATGTTTGCAATAGCACCGTTTCACAAGTCCCACAGGAGTCTTTACCTTTGAGTGCATTTAGTTGGTAGCAAAACCAAAACGAACACAAAACAAGCAGGTTGGAAAAGAGGCAGTGGCCTTTTTTGCTCCAGTGGGGCTCCCAAGTACGAATTATCAGGTCAGGTAATGTAGCTGGCTGTCATCCTCTGTGTAAATCTCACCCACTTATCTGTCCTTGCAACTGTAAAACAAGCAGCATCACTAGCTAGTAAAAGCCACTGTTGTGGCAAAGCTGGCACAGCAATTATCGTAATAACTTAATCAAATAGCAGCAGCAGTAATAATAGAACTATGTGTTTGTTTGTAAGTATTCTCACCTTTATTACAGCAGCAGTTTTGGGGAGCAGCAGGAGGCAGGAGAACAGGTTTTGTTTTCAGTACATGAAGTAAAACCATCTCAGATAAATGCGGTTTGGACTGTGGGTGTCTGGCTTCCCGATGCAACCCACAGTCCGGTGAAGGGACGTTGAACATCTTGGAAAAGAAGCTGAAACACCCCTAAGAACCCTAAGGAGAGGGCAAGGTGCTCAAAAGCCAACTCTGGCAGCTATAATCTAGAGAATGGGAACCAACTCACACCAGCAGTGGCAAGAGCTCAGATTTAACGATTGTGCTTGTGTTACCATGTTAATTGGACAGGAGAAATTTGCTCTCAGTGAGCAAGCAATTCATCTCTGCCTTGGGAGAGAGCAGTCTGCTCGTGTTTCCCCCTTGTCATAATGCTGCTCTGCCTCTTTTAGTCCCTTGCTGAGTTTTCCACTTGCTCTGTGCCATCTGCTTAAAGCCGGTGAAGCAAAAAAACAGCATTACCTTTTACTGCCATAGTTTCCCTTGCAGTGATGTCCTGATTTCATCTGCCCATCTCAGCCCAAAGTATCCAAACTGTGGGATGACAGCCCCCTTTAAATGCTTTCTTCCATCATTCCATCATTCTCAGTGCAATAGAACAATCTCCCACGTCCTTGGAGCCCTTTGTGTCATTAAAGTACAAAAGCATGTAGTGACAGGAAAAGGGGGATTGGGTTTAAACTGAGGAGAGACTGAGATGAGATCTTAGGCAGAAGTTCTTCCCTATGGGGATGGTGAGACGCTGGCCCAGGGTGCCCAGAGAAGCTGTGGCTGTCCCATCCCTGGCAGTGTTCAAGGCCAGGTTAGATGAAAGGAAAGAAGAAAAACACTATTGCAATTGTCTTTTATCTGTTTTGAGATTCTAGGCTCAGTGGGTGTAGAGGGCAAACTTCTCATAGGAAGCATGTTCCTGATACTCCACTGCAGCTGAATCTTAATGATGTTTGTTCCCTGTGGCAGATGTTCCCTATCTGGATTGTATTTGTCAAACAAACATCCTAATGAAATGTTCCCATTTATTTCAGTTAAACTTTGGGGTTTGCTGTCTTGTGGCCTGTGTTTTTGTGGTGAGAACAGCGCTCACTGCCTTCTCCTTTCCTATGGGCTGCAGGAATAAGAAACGTGCCCAGATGGGAAGAGGGGTGTATTTCTTTTTCTCTAGCTGCAGAAAGGGGTCATTTTCCTTCACCCAGCTTCTTCTTGCATCTTTTTTTGTTGTTATCATTGAGTTTTTTTCCTCTTTTCTCCCCTTAACTGTGAGCCTCATCATCGCTTGTCAGGTTTGGTTGAGATTCACCAAGAAATTCAAAAGTACTTAGGAGACACTGATTGATGGGCCAACAAGGCTGTCAAAACAGCTTAAGAAAATGAGGCTAAAACTAAAGATAATAATTAGTGAAATTGATAAGAAGGAAAGAGGCTGGAAGGCTTTCCAGCTGCCAGACCTCGTGGGGATCATAAAGGCAATCTGCACCTGGAGCAGAGACATGGAAAATGAGCGGAGAGGACTTCTGCCGAAAACTTGGAGACAGGCAGAGTCTGACACTTTTTCCATCATATGCCAAATACTTTGGGGAGAAAAAGAAAGCAGAATATTCCCCTAGAAAATGCTTTGATTGATGCAGCTTGAGAGCTGTTACTCAAGTGTACCGTACCTTGGTTTTCCTCTGTAAAGGGGTATTGGCTGCTGGGTTGTCTCCTCTGTCAGTACTGCAAATGTTCCAGGAGCCCCAAATCACCCAGGGAATTGCAAAGTGATGTATGAGACTGACAGGTACGTTCCTGAGGATGGTTAGAAGAAAAGGTGGTTTTATGTCCGGGTTTTTCTGCCAACTGATTATGTTCTGATCAAGGGATGAAGGAATACAGGATAGCCAAAGGCAGTACAGGTTGTTACATCCCTGCAAGCTGATGGATCCAAGTTTTGTAGAGACCTGGGGAGCCTGCAGCAGGTCTGAGCAACACCTCTGTCAGCGAACTGCTAAGCATCTCCTGCTCCATGAGGATGGATTGCAGGATAGCTCCATGAGGCTGTATCTGCCTTGTAGATCTTTAAAGTTAAAAGACACTCAGCATATGGTGCATGGCCCGGGGGGTGGGGTGGGGTGTGAGAAGTAAAGCCTGTTGTAAGCAAAGAAAGATGTGAGCTGTCAGAGGTGTAGCAGTAAGGCTGGACAAGCTGGGGACAGCACAAGAAGGTACCAAATCCAAGAGAACCCTGGTTTGGGATGCTATTTTGGCATTGCTTTGCCCCTGCAACACCACTTAATGGTTTTGAGTTCTGTGAGCATCCGATGCAGGCACCAAATTCCTGGTGATGTTTTGCATGAGCTCCTTTTGCCCCATGGTGCTGTTGTTGGTGGGCATACTGAAGTAGATCATGAGAGTGATGGAGTGCCTTTACACTTGACACCCGTGTTTATAAATATGTATCTGCATGCAGAGGAATTGTCTCAAGCTGGTCAAAACACAATTATTTCATTTTCCTCCCCATTCAGCATTGTTGTTGTTTAGGAATAAATTGCTGCTGCCGCTGCTGATTTACAAGGGCAGGAACGGCGGCATGAAATGGGCTCAGTGAAGTGATTTTGAATTTCCACTACAATTACTCTTCTCTTCAACCATATGATTCCCTTTTTCTTGCATGCAGCAGCCACGTCCTGGGTTTGTTTTGCTCGCTGCTGTGCACTGCTGCCCTGGGAGGTTTTCCTGCCCTTATCCTGCAGCAAGCCCTGGGGCCAAGCATGTGGACGCAAGCCCAAGTGCTAAACTGCACTTTATTAAAGGAACCTGGCAGACAAGGTATGTCCCAAAATTCCACTGCATTGGCCCCAAGGGATGTTGATGTTCTGGCTTCAGTGGTGAAGTCATAGAATCACTGGTTTGGTTTAGAAGGGGCCTTAAAGCTCAACCAGTTCCACACCCCTGCCATGGGCAGAGACACCTTCCACTAGAGCAGCTTGCTCCAAGCCCTGTCCAACCTGGTCTATAAGTAACTCAAGAGTGAAAGGGTAATTTAAGTAAGCAGAGAAATAATTTGGATTAATTCAACTTTCTCTGCTCTTTCTTGGCTTAGTTCAGTGTTGGAAGTGTGCAAACAGATCCTTAGGCTGTGTGTGCCCCTTTGTGTCACTTACCCCTGCTTAAGTCTTCCCTTCTCCTTTACGAATGTCAGCAGGAGCTCTGTAGCCCAAAGCCACCCTCCTGAGTCTTCCAGAACACTGGGGTTTTGGGATGGCTTTACTAATTCAGGGTTGTTTTTTCCCTATTTTGCCTTGGCTTACGAATAACTTTGGGGACACCAAAGGTATTAACTAAAACCTGAGCTCTGCTAATGCAAAACCACGCCAGCTATGCTGAGCTCTAAATACTATAATAAACGTGAACATCTTGGGTAATGTGATTTATTATTGGCAGCATGAATAGGAAAATAATAAAACAATGTAATGATTCTGCAAGAAAAATGAGGGGGTTTATTATTATTCAGACTTGGAAGCTTGTTTACAATGCAGGAATGAGGTCAGACTCTTAAACGGAGCTGCTGATGCTAGATCCTCAACTTTGTGCATATCAGGAGATATAATCCCCTTTCCCCAAGTTCATTTATGTAGGGAATTAGGCTCCCCAGTTTCATTATCACTAATAGACCTTGCCTGGTTCTAAGTGGCTCAGCGTATTCAGGAGCAGAATTGATAACTGATAGCGGTTTTTCCACTCCCAGCAAATTGATGATGGTGTTTGGAAGTGGGATTTGTTGGGTTAGGTCAGCAGGGTAGAAGCTCCAGGCTAAGAGACGGGGTTTGGTGGGGCTGGAGTGGAAGAGAGAGGTATCCAAAATGCTGTAGTGCTTGAAGTGATTGTGCTGAGAGGGAAACTGAAGCACAGACGGTTCATGCAGCCGGGGTAGGGCTGTCAGCAGGACCTCGGTCTCCATCCAGGGATGGTCCATCAGGAAGCACTGTCTGGCACAGGGGTTACTGGGACAGTGCTGTTGACACTGCCATCCCTGACATCAACTTCTCCTTCCCTACTAGTTATCCCTGCTGCTTTCCCAAGATATTCCTGTTCTCCCAGGATAAATGAGCCCATCGCCTACCCTCTGTAGTGTGCAGTACATCCTGCAACTGTCTCTAAAAGGCTCTATCCATCTTTTTATCTTGTATTCCACTTCTCTGCCCCACGCTGCAACATTTAACAGAGACGGGGCTAAGCGGCACTTATTTTCCTCTTTATCTTGCACCAGCCCAGTTGTACTCCAGACCAATTGGATTTTCTGTTACTGTGGCAGGTTACAAGCCACAAGCCTTGCAAGCCTTTTCCTGTAATTTTACTTTTTGCCTTTTAATATTACTGATGAGGTTGAAAGCTTTGGATAAGAGGTGGAAGCTTTCACTCAGTGTGTTAAGGAGGAACTACCCGAATTTGAATAAGGTGTGAGGAGAGTTGAGAGATGCTGGGGCTGGTGTCTGCTCCAGGGCTGTGCAGATGTAGGAGGTGATGGAGCTGAGCATGGAAGGCTGTAGCCGTGAAGCAGCACCTATGAAAAAGCATTTCTTTAAATCTTAGCACCTTTATAATGACAGCTTCTGCTACCATCAACAGCTCCTGCTGGTTTCGGTGAAGTAATTCTTTTAGAATGTTCATATACAGATAGATTTTTGCAGCTACAGATTTTATATATATATATATCACACACATATATATGTGTGTGCTAACACATAACACGCATATATATATGTGTGTGTGTGTGTTATCAGCTGGTACTACAAAGAGCATAAAGCACAAATCTGGCTTCTGCAGGCCCAGCTTGGTTGGGACCATGTAGCAGGTATGAGAACAGAAATGAGCCAAACCCTGTCATCCCCTCCATGGGGGGGGACACCTATTGGGCACCACTAGAGAATGGTCTGGATTGCAAAGGACCTTACCTAGTTCCAGCTCCCTACTATCCCTTCCCCCCAGCGTGTCGCCACATCACAGCTCAGTGTCATCAAACTGGCTGAGGGTGCTCGATCCCAATGTCCATGTGGCCAGCAAAGGTGTTAAACAACATAGGTCCCCAGCTGTAATGAAATGCTGCCAATGACATTCAGCTAAACCCAGCTCCTGTGGCCTTTTGCAGACAGAGAACATTTTACTTGGCTAGAGACACCAAGCCAAGAGGGATATAGTATCGGTCTGCAGGAAATCTCTGCCGTGGGACCCAGATATTGCATTTAGATGTAGTTGCTTTCATTAACTCCCTACTTTATAGCACTCATCAGTCTTTTTCCTCTGCCAGGAGGTCTCAAATGTGCTGAGGAATATTCAGGCCTCTTTTGGCAAGCATCAGAGATAAGTGGATAATAAAACACACCTTGAAAATATTCTCCATCCTATTATTAGCCACTTTCTTATTATACTTGCAAAGAAAAAGAATCCCAGTTATGAAGCCGTACGCTTTTCTATATTGTCAGTCCGTCGTGTCCAGATGCTTGCGAAGAAAGTCTTTCAGTAATATTCTCGCTATTGTTTTTTGATGAGCTCTATTAATCAGTTGCTCATGGCTTCAGTTCCATAGCACCAGGAGCATGTGCTGTTAATCCCCCTCCCTTCCTGCAGCCACTTTTTATGCTCCCATGAAACTTTGGAAGCACCTGAACCACCAGAATGAGAGGAGACATATCTGCAAAGATACCTGCTCTCCTTTTGGAGAGAACAACAGCTCCCTGGAATAGCAACTGTTATTTACTCATCTCTCATCAGCAGATCTGACCTAATTTTGGTCTCCCCTAGCCTTTGTTTCAAGCACCTGGATGCAGCATCACCAGCGGTTCCAGCTCCTTCATAGAGGTTGGTTCTATGCGATGGGGGAAGAGGGAGGAGACAGACAGCTCCTTTAATTGCTGAGCTGCTGAGATTGCCATGGGGGTGCCTGAAGGAGCAATACAGAACAGACCTCATCATTTAGCTTTTGGGAACCCTACAAGAGGCTCTCTTCAGCGTGATGGCATGCCCGCCTTGCATGACACATCAGGTATGTGGCCATTTGGTTAATGGTGACAGCATCAGCTTTTGATATGTCTCATCAAGCTCCATTTGTCTCTGGTGATGGCACCTGGTTGGCCATCAGCTCCTAAAAACATTCCCAAATCACTTTCTCTAGTGAGCTCAGTGCCTGCTGATAGGCACCCAAGTCTCTTTTTGCATCAGCTCACATGTAGGAGCTATTTCATTACCTCGGAAGCTGCCCATCTCTTTCTGGTGCTACCCGGATGAATGCAGCCACAGATTTGTTACAGCTTTCCATTTAAAATAGCCTACAGTCCTGCTGTGCTCGCAGGAAGGGAGATGCACAGATGAGAAATGCAGGGCCCCTAATTCATTTTTCAACCATGGCAAGCCAAGCCAGTGATTTATCTGCTGTCACTCTGGTCCAAGCATACGTTCCCCATCAGGTGAGTGTCGCCGCAAGGTTAGCTCACCAAACATGAAATACAGTGAAGTATTGTCAAGCTTCCTCACCTAGAGCCGACTTTCATTTTGAGCCCTGAAAGTAATTAACAGTACAGACTTGAAGGAAGAAATGAACCTCTCTTCCATGTGGTCTCTCGTGTCTGTTAGCCAACCTTCCTACCTGTTGACTTCCCTATGAGTTTCATGCTGGTGGCTCCCTCTGTATCTGCCTTTAGAGCAGGACCTTCATCCCCGGTGCTCAGCAGCTCTGAACTGGCTTTAGAGACCTTCAGTGTCAGTTGGAAAAGAGCCACTATCTGGCACAGCAGTGCGATTTTTGGAAGTATGAGGTCCTGTTAGACTTCCTAGGGGCACTCATCCATCCTTCAGGTACTCATCCATCCTTAAGGCTGTCTTCTCTGGAGGTCGCTGGTCTTAAACATTTCTGGCAGAGGTTTCAGCTATTTTAGTAGAGTTGAGCACCATGGAAGTTTCTTCTCCCTTCATCTATTTGGGAACCATGTAATATTATAGCCAGCACAGCTGGGCACTAACTGTGCTTCACCTCCCATTTACGTGGATCAGTGAACAGCCCTATGTGCTCTCAACCATGATAAGAGATCAACCTGGGAAAGCATCACAGCCAGGGTGAGATCTGCAGTCTATGCTGTGAGGAGGCACTTTCCTTTCAAAACAGAGGTGTTTGGGGCAGAGGGGGGTTGTGAAGGCAGACAAACACCACACCGTTTGTGAGGTTTAAACCAGGAGATTTACAGAGAGGAAGGGGAATGGAGCAGAAGAAAAAGAATGTCTTGTTACAGTGTACGTATAGATTGGAGAGGGACTAAAAGCTCTACAGCATATGTGTACACTGAAATAGTGCAGTGCAGAGAAGTCCAGCCTTAATTCTGTTTTAATCTTGTTAGATCTGCTGAGGCTGTGCTAATGGCATGCACAGCCCAGGGCATGTCCTTCTCTCCCACAGTGCCTTCTGCAGTGCTTATGCTTATTGCAAGCCATCCTCAGGCATGGTGCGTAAGGGGGTTGAGCCACATCAGGGCAGAGGTTAGCACATTTAATCATAGAATCATAGAATGCTTTGGATTGGAAGGGACCTTAAGGCTCATCTAATTCCAACCCAATGCCATGGGCAGGGACACCTTCCACTCAAAGCTCCATCCAGACTAGGAGTCTTTGCTCCTGTAGTGTTACTGTTTTCTAGTGAGGAGGCAGGCAAACTGTGCCACCTCGCATGTCAGTCTCTGTGTACAGAGATGACTCTTTCTTCAGGCAGGTTGGGTGGGAGCTTGTGTGAGCAAGGGCTGCAGTCCTCACTTGGTCATCCCTGGTCAATGGCTGGGGAATCTTTATGCATACGTAACCATACTTCGTTTTTTTTTCCCCCTTGTTAAAAAGAGCACCTTCCATAAGATTAAAGGTGGTGGCCATGGGCTGTGGTCGCATTTTAGATTATTTAACTGCATTGCTTTTCCCTAAATCCCCTCTGGGTTATGGCAGTTTCAGATGCTGAGTTGTTCTTGACCCCCTGCCTTGAATTCTCATGTCTTGTTACTGCTCATCAGTAAAGAGATGCCGTGCTCTGTACCAGAATCAACGTGGTTCAGGACTGGAGAAATGAATCCTGTAGGTAGTTGATTATAAGCACTTTAGGACCCTTCTGAGTATAAAAAAGCTATGTAAATGCAAGGCGGAGGTGAGATGAATAGGCTATTTGCAAGTACCCAGTAGGTATGGCTGGTTATTTCTACTGAAAACCTTCCACCTGATGCTTGCTCTAGTTATCAGAATTATTTTGGAAGCAAGTTCCTGAAGACCTTCATTCCTCCTCCTCAAAGGCAGCATAACCTGGAACTGGATGTGCAGTTACAGCTGAACCCCAGAAATCTTGTGGCTCAGTATCATTACACCTGCTGAGAGGTGGCCTGGTGGTACCTATGGGAGGAAAAGCCATGGGTACACCAAATTTAATAGAAATTGTGATGATAAGACCTGATTCTCTCTGCTTTCCCCTTCTCTTTTTGCTTTGGGTGAAAGCCTGCACTGCAGTTTGGGTTTCCAAAGCTGGGTTTGGGTCTGTATTACCCCATTCAGTCAAACGTCTTGAGGAACCCTGCCATTACTCATTAATAGTGTGTGACGTACTTGCTGATCTATTAACTCTCAGATCACTTTTATTAATGCTCTTACTGTGCTAGCGATAGGATTTTGGGAGAGGGGATTATTTCCAGATAATTGAAAGGTGGTATTTTACTCTGAAAAGAAACACAAACCACCATGAGACTCGTGATAAATCATGTGCTCAGCATCACCACAGCTTCAATTGAAATGAATGGGAGTCGCCAGGCAAAATTCACCACCCCCTCTTGCAAATCTCAACCTGAGTTTGTGCTCTCAACCTCCAGCTTCTCACATTGCTGTGCTGAGCCCATGATCCTGTGCTCGTTGTTCATGTAAAAAGGGCCCTCCAGCAGGCTGTAAAGTTTACAGTGTGATGGAACAAACCGGAGCTAAACTGTAAGCCTTTTGTCATCCCCAAATGCTGCTGCTTCGGCGGCTTAGCATGGATGATCAGTTGCAAAAAAGGAAGGCAGGAAAAAGCAGCAAAGGCTTCAGTCATTCCCAAATATGCAGAGTGGCAGAGCTGGTTCAGAGAGAGGCAATAACCTCCGAGTTGCTCTCCTGACTCTTAATAACCCAAATGTTCAAGGCACTGGGTTGTATCTCATCACAGTGTGCTCACTGCTGTGCTGGTGCACTGGAGTCAGTGATGGCCCTTAATGAAGCATTATTTCACACAGTCCCGCTTGCTAGTCTCCTGGCTGCATATAAGCCATCATAGGTACAAGGCAGGAAGGGATGGGACAAGGGAAGGGCTTTAAACTGACAGAGGGGAGACTGAGATGAGCTCTTAGGCAGAAGCTGTTCCCTGTGAGGGTGCTGAGGTGCTGGCACAGGGTGCCCAGAGAAGCTGTGGCTGCCCCATCCCTGGCAGTGTTCAAGGCCAGGTTGGACCCAGGGGCTTGGAGCACCCTGCTCCAGTGGAAGGTCTCCCTGCCCATTTTTGAACAGTACTCAGGCTTCTGCCCTTGGGGCCTGGCCGTTCACACGGCAGGGGCTTGGAACTGGATGAGCTTTAAGGTCCCTACAACACGAACCATGCCATGATTCTATGATGTTCTCCCATGGGCTTTTGAAGCCCTTCAAAGCCAGGTGGTCCTGATGGGAAGTGCAAGGGCTATACTATAAATACGAACAAGGAGAAGGCACCGTGGAAAGGGTCATAGGTCTCAGCACGCATCTGCTTTGTTTGGTGTCTGTTACCAAAAGCAGTTGGAAGGGGAGCTTGTTTCTCTTTGATTTCTTTTTCCATATCTCTTCTGTAAGCACGCTCTGTCTACACATGCCATAGAGACGGTTGAGTAAACTGTGGCATATGGGATTAGGATTTTTCCCCTCATAATAACGGTAGAGCTGGTGGCAGATTGTGTTCTCTTTTTCCCCTCTCCCACAAAAAAAATCAGTTGGTTATTTTTTTTAGCCTGGGCTTTCAACAGGAACTGTCTGTTTTCAAGCAAACATTTGAGTGCATCAAAGAAAGAACAGATTGCTAATTCGGGCCAGTTTGATGGCTCGTATTTAAACCAAGCGTTCCTTGCTCTGGAGACCCAGCAGCTTGAGTGAAACACTTGCAGAAAATAGTGTTGATGCAGTGAAATCCTCAGCACCTCAGTTGCTTTTTGCTGAGCTTTCTTATGGAAGCAAATTCCCAGCTAGCTGTAAAGGTTCGCTCCTGTTCCCCCTTCATGAATTACCCAGCGCTATTCCGGCTCCTCGTGGCAGAGCTCAAGCCAGTGAATAGGCACTGTCAGGAAGCACTCCAGCACTGTAATTAATAGCTCAACCTGCAGAAAGAGCTTAAATTTAGAGCTGCAAACCCTTGTGCACTCCTCTGATGTTCTGCCTGGAGCATGGATGTCGCCTCCTCAACTGTGTCGCTGGGTGACCTGTGCCATGCAGCTTTACTTTTCCTCCTGGGCAGGACACAGGTCACCATTTGTGCTGTCTCACACAACTGGGAAGTAGTGAGGATTTCTAGTCAGATTCAAGGAATACAAGAGGTTTGTGAGAGGAGAGCAGCCAGGGAATGCGCCTGAAGTGCTTCCAGGGTAGAGGTTTAGGAGGATCAGGGAATAGGGCGCAGTGTTTTGCCTCAGGTCTTTAGGGAAAATGAAGTTTTTCCTAAAAGCAGGAAAAGGGACACACAGGGAAGTGCCCACAGGCTCATGACACAGCAGCTGTTGATGAGGAGGGAGAGGTAGAGGAAGATTCCTGCATTTCTTACAGCTGGCAGTTTCTCACCCCATGCAACACGGAGGCAGGACATCCCTCTCCTCTTTCTCCTTCCCTCTCCCAGAGGATTTGTCCTGTCTCTCCTAACCTATGGCTCTTATACCACCCCATCTGTGGTGTCTCAGCAGCACGGTACCTCCTTCTGGATCCGTCTTTTGCATCCTGATGAATTGGCTGATAGCAGCAAAGAGATAAAAGTCATAGAATCATGGAATGGTTTGGGTTGGAAAGGACCTTAAAGCTAAGATCTCAGTCTAAATCTTCTATCTGGCAGGTTAATTTCCCCTAGTCCTGTCATCTACAGGCCCTTGCCAAAAGCCCCTCTCCAGCTTCCTTGTCAGCCCCTTTAGGTACTGGGAAGCTGCACATTATGCTTTTCCCCCAAGTAAAAACAATAAATCCCAGTACTAGGGAGCTTGCAATAGCACACCAGGTTTGCAGTCCTGTCCTCATCCTTTGACTGGCCCTATCCCTGTTACCTGCTCATCATCAGTTGCACAAACCCAGCTATAATTAAAACCAATAATGTGCTGTTTGTAGCATTTGTCTTTATTCTCTGCTGAGGACCAGGCCAATTAATTTGTTATAGGTGGGCGCTTGTTGTAATATTGTGTTGGAAGCCCACCGGGTTGCTCGGCTTCTTTTTTCACCATCTGATTTGGTCCTCCTGCCCTTTTTCCTTCATTAGTGTGAGACAGTGAAGGAAATTACAGTATAGCCCACTTGAGGCAGCTCTATGGGAAGGGTTTTGTGAAAGACAGAAGTAAATAATGGTGACCTGGCAATTACTGGAGCATTGTTTATTCCAGTGCTGAAAGCAGAAGCCACAAACCTGCTAAACTGTAGGAACATGGAAACCTATTATAAAGAAGATTAAAACCAGCTAGGCTTTGAAAGAGGAGTTTGGGGCTTTTTCAAGGTGATAAACACAGGGTAGTTTCTTCCTTACTGATGCTTTTAACTCTCCCCTCTATAGTTTTACACAGAGGGAAGGAGATGATTGATGTGGGGAGGGAGATACCCAGACAATTAACTTAAAACAACCTTCTCTTGCTGCAGCCTCAGGTTGGGACACACTGAACTGAATAATATCCGTCAGTTTTGCAAAGCAACTCATTACACAAGGTGAAGGTGGCTGCTGTGGTGGACCAATGAGCTGGTTGTGTAGCCTGTGGGAGTGGGTGGTGAATCTGGGAAAATAATGAAGCAGAATTTATTCAGATTTAATACCTTTTTAATGCTTAAATGCATGAATTATCTGCCCGTTAATTGGAGGATTTGAAATACCAGTGAGCATATGTGCAGCTGCACCTCAGCTTCTCCCTGAGCAAGAGGCAGAGAGGCCCTTGCAGGGAGATCTGGGATGCAGGGATGGATGTGGCTAGTGATACTGTGGAGGTCAACTGGAAATGGTGAGTGTTGGGTCCAGGAGGCACAGGCACAGGTGATGGGCAGCAGTGCTCATCATCAGAGTGCTCCTGAAAGATGAGGCAAATCTGAGGTTGGAGGAGGGGAAAGAGCTGGTGGTTCTAAATCTAGTTCCAAGTCCAGTCCAACCTGGCCTTGAACACTGCCAGGGATGGGGCAGCCACAGCTTCTCTGGGCACCCTGTGCCAGCGCCTCAGCACCCTCACAGGGAAGAATTAGCCCTGCTGAGAAGAGCACTGAAAAGTATGTCTGTTAGTTTATTGCAGAACCCATTTCTCCCTGCTTTCGCGTGGATTAATAGCTGAGCACAGACCTTGCAAGGTTAAGCACTTGCATCCTGGTTCATATTTCCTTGCCGTTTAAGACAAAACAAACCAAATTCATTCAAGCCTTGGCTTTTGCTGCAGCTAAAGCAGTTTCCCGGAAGAAGTTGTTACACGGGCTCATAGTTATGTAAATGTGATAGTTATTTCTGACACCAGTAAATAATAGTTCTGTATGCACTGACGCTGTTTTCTTACCTTATCATGCCAGTCTGGAGCCCTGATTTAGATGTCTGCAGCTTATTAGCATTTTTTGGACTGTGGCAAGCAATTTGTATGGTGCATTTCAATCTTATTTTATGCAAACAAAAGGGGAAAAAAGTGATTAGTGCTCTTTGGAAGGAATGTCTGTTAAATTGCTGTTCTGATGGAGGTAAATCAAGCCATCCAACATAACTGATCTGGTGTCATCTGCAAGCCAGTCGTTCCCAATTCTATTCCACAGTCACAGGAAAATGAAGACCTTGTAGGCTCGGTTTGTTGGGTGTGTATTTTACTTCCCCATCTGCTAGGGAAAGAGCTTTACCCTGCAAAATACATTATCCTGAGCGAGGGAAAATAGGATCTAGCCTCTTTGATCAGGAGATTTCCGTGCTTGTTATGGTGCTGAAATAAGATTTGAGAGGAAAGAATCTTGTCTCTTCTGAGTTTAGATTAAACATAAACACATAAAGAGCTTTGCTCAGTGACCCCCGGCATAGGTGAGGTGCAAGACAGAAGAGCAAAGAAGCCTGTGCCCTGTGCATGGTCTCTTTGCTGTGTTGCTTCCTGGTGGATGCTCTTTTGTGGCAAATTGCCCAGGGCTGTACATGGTGGTGGTTTGAGTGAGCAACAAGCGCGTTGCCAAGTCCATCCGCCCGCGCTTCTGCCACCCGTGAAGTCGGTTTGTCTAAGCTGTTCCTAATGGCCTGCAGTGATGGAGACTGGGCAAAGCCTTTCTTGTTCCCCAGGAAGCTTATTCTAATGTGTTCCCTAACTTTTTCTTGCTGCAGTTTAAGCTCATTATGTTTTATCCTGTCTGCTGTGGACATGGAGAACAGCTTTCCTCCCTCCTGCCACCGGCTGTTTATGTGTTTGAAGATTATTCCCATGGCTCTCCTCTTCTGCAGACAAAACAGCCCCTGTCGGCTCACTGAGCCCTCCTTGGTGGTGTTTCCTCCTCCTCCGGGGGTTCTCACTACTCTCACCTGGACAGGCCTCCCCATCTCCTTTCATGCACAGTGTTGCAAACTGGGCTGCTGCTTTATCGGAGCTGAGCAGAGTGCAAGGATTGCTTTGAGTCTCTTACAGGACCGTACTTGGCTGCATGTAAACAAAAAGCAAAGTCTTCATGGTAGGGGAAGATATGCTTAATCTGTTTCCAGCTTGCACTGAGTAGCATCATGTGCACAAGAGGCGGCTGTGGGATCGTGCAGGTATAGTGCTGGGATAGATCTTCTGGTGCCCTCCTCTCCCAGGCAACCACATCTCATGGCTGAGTTTTCATCTCTACTGATGTTTGGACTGTAGGTTATGAAATTCTTTGCTAGCATCACCTGGCAGTGCTCTCAAGTTTCTCCTCCAACACTTCAACCTTGTCACCTTGTCACAGTTCAAATGCTGTTCGAACAGTTTCTAGCCAAAATCTGTACACGTGGCCAGAAAAATCCATCTGGGGCTATCTCATGAACCCCATTGCTTTGCCTGAAATTAAAAGGCAGTGTGATGGGAATTAAGAAGGAGGGCTTCTGTATCCTGTTCCTAATTAAGCTGTGAGCAGAGGAGAGTTCATAACACCCCAAATTACCTGTTCGCACACTCCACCACCCCAGCAGAAGGTGGGGTTTTGATACCAATAAATCTCCCACCCCTGGCAGTGTTCAAGTCCAGGCTGAATGGGGTTTGGAGCAGCCCAGTTTAGTGGGTCCCTTCCAACCCAAACCATTCTATGGTTCTATGATCCTATAGCTATACGATCATGCAGATAGATGAGAATATAAAATTGACTTGGGGCTCTGGCTCCTCTCTGGCTCTGTGAGGCTCCTCTCCAGCTGGAAAGGAGGAGCTTGGTGGCAGTTGTTTGAAATGAGAGTTATTTGCTCAACCTGGCTGTCCTGTGAAGTTCAGTTCAGCTCGACTCTCCATCTCCCTTCAAAGCACCTCCACCAGCTTTATTGTTCATGTTTGGAGCCACTGTGCTCTGACCTGGAGGCACTGCGCTCAGCTGGCAGCAGAGCTGCCTGTTGCAGTAGCGACCCTCGGGTGCTGCCATGCCCAGCACCCTCTTTGTAATTATCTGCAATCTGACTGCTCATTTCCACTAGAACTTTAAACATTGTTCCTTTTTATGTAGCACAGCTTTTTAATTTCCCTCCCTAACAGAAGCGATTGTTTATGTTGTAAATGCCACATTAGTCCCTGTGAAATGGAGATGGAATTGATTTTCATTTCAGAGATTTCACAGCTTGCCCCAGAACTTTTCTGCTTGATTGCCGGTGCTCAGAGAGGCACTGAGAGAGTCAGAAGCGGAGTGTGCAATGTGCTATGTACAAATACAAGAGCCTGACTTGAGACGTAGATCCCTCTGCTTTGCTTGCCTGTAATTTGACAACCGTCTCAAACAGTTTGCATCTTTATCTCTGCCTTTGCAAGCAGTGGTTCAATCCAGGGCTGTCATTGTACTTTTAGGACTCATTATCAGAGTAGTCAAGGAGCTGCCTGATGATTGCTTTGATTTTGAGGGGGGGGGGGATGCTTGGGTTAACCTCTTCCTTCCCAACTGTGAAAATAAGGGTGAGGTGAGCCCGATCAGCCTATCTACATGACAACCAGTTCTGGGTGACCAGCCCGGCCTTGGACACTGCCAGGGATGGGTTGTGGGAGTTGTGTGAGGTGGTGTTTTCTGGTTAGCTGGTTGCCCAGCTGCATGGAAGCTGCTGCCATAACTCTTTCTTCTAACAAAACCCTCATGTTTAATCACTCTGAGCCCATGTATCAAAGGCAGACTCGTTTTGCGTATGCCCTCAGCGATATCACAGTGAATCATTTGCGAGCAACCCAAAGGCTGAAATATGTTTGCATCAAGCATCCCTCAAAAAACTGCTACATGAAGAATCAGTTCATAAATAACCAGGCTTGAGCACGGAAAGTTCATAAACAGCAGAGCCTGTTGAGCAATTTGCTGCCAATAATTCATTATTGTGGGGTTTATAGAGGGCAAAGAGGGAAAGAATGCAGAGTTGTTTTCCCTATCGCCTTATAAATGAATTAAAAGAAGCTGGAGAATAATCTGTCCTCTTCCCAACCCCTATTTTTGGAGCAGACTTCCTCGATTGCTGTGCAAATCTGAGCTCCCCTCTAGGCAATGGAGCAGGACAGGGCTCTGGGTGTGCAGAACAGAAGCAGAGGAGAATTGTGAGTAAGTGGCATGAAGACAATTTGCTTGGACCCAGAAGAAGATGCGCTCTGACAAGAGTAGATGGAATGAGGTTGTTGCCAGAGAAAATCTCGAGGAACTGCGAAGCCAAGTTGGAGGGGGGAGCCTTGGCTGCAGCGAGCATGCAAATCTCCTTGTGTTTTTTGGTTTTGGAGCCATAGAAAAGCAGCGAAAGGGGGGAGGAAAACCCAAAGAAGCTTTGTCAAGTCTGACATTCCTTTTGCATCCAAAAGCGGGTATTGATTTTCCACCCGTGACCGCTATAAATGAGAATTTCTGTGTTGCGGCTCAAGCCTGCGCTAGTTGTGTTTCTTATCTCTTTAAATATGATTACCTGCACTTCATGGTTTCATGGTTCAAATCATAATAAACTTTGCCAGCCAGGTCACTCCGTCGGCTTGGGTGCGTTCGTGTGCGTGATCAAATGAATTCTCTCGCCGCTTACTCACAGCTCTATCTCCAGGCTACAGGTTTATTGACTTCCCACTAATTTTCTTGTCAGGATAATTCTTCCAATCAAGATTTAAAACAAACTGGGAGGTTACTGAGATTCAAGTCCTAACGCTTTTTGATTTGATTAAGATACTTCTGAGCACGGGGATTTATTTTAGGGGGCAGGAGAGGGAAGTGGATTGGGCGCATGCTTGGTTGGGGTTTGAGGCAGAGCAGGTCTTGGAGAGACTGGGTTGTTTGTGGAGAGCAAATCCCTTCTTCCATGCCAACATCTGCTGCTCTGTGTTTGCTCGCAGGGGAAACTTTAAGGGGAAAAAAAAAGAAAGGGAGGAAAAGAAAGAAAGGAATAGATTATTCCCACTGCATCAACTTACAGGCGGCTGCTGGCTGCAATTTCCTTCAATTTCTTGCCGTGAAAAGCAAGAGCATTCATTTTGTAAGTGCTGCTTTTGTGCCTGACCTATATTTTGAAAACTGATGGGGTCACCACCTCCCTCCTCCCAACCTGTTGAACCAAAGAGTGGCTGAGATGTGCCCCAGCTTGTATTTATCTCGAAGGTTATTTAAAAAGCAAGGTAGCTATTACTAATAAGATAGTGTTCTTCTGGTGGGGTTTGATTTCTGGTTTTATTTCCCCCTCCCTTTTACTCTCTTTTGGAAATGAAAATCCCAGCCTGGCTTCTCCTGACAAGGAAAGTGCTTTCCTTCCTGTCTCTGCCCTTCAAAGCCCATTTAGAAAGCACGTAATCTTCCCCCATTCATCATCGTCTGACCCTCTTTCCCCCTGTTGGTTGCTATTAGGTTGGCTGGCAAGTTTAAGCTGATGTCATAGCTTGTCAGGTACCTTTGAAGACATCATAGTTGTGCATATGGATGCAGGCAATTACAGCACTCAAGTTGTTTAATGACATGTCTCTTTCCCCTTTGATTGGAAGTTGAAATCAGAGCAGGCTGAGCCAGGTGAGACAGAGCAGCCCGGATTTGTCCATGCTCAGCACTTCTGATCTGTATCCAGTTTGGGGTCTTTCTTCCTCATCACAATCTCCTTCTTTTTTTCCCTTCCCCTTTAATCTCCCTGTCTATTAAAAGTCTTCCCAAAGCTAATGTAATAAATTTAGATCCAAAGCCAGATGCATAGCAAAACTTTTGGCAGAGAATACTCTATCAGAAGACACTGCAAATGAAATATGCTTTCCCTTGGGGATTATTCTACAGTTTAATTTAATTTGATATTTCAAATTAAATTAATTCAAATGGTTATGCAGTTTCCAGGGAAAACAGACTTCATTTATGATGTTCTGCCACCAAATTGTTTTGCTTCTATCGTATATCTTATATTGTTAACCAGGAATGATAAGTAGTGACAGCAGTAGGATTTTTCCATGCCCTTTGTCTTGCAATTCCCATCCTAAAGGGAACTCAAACATTTCCTTGTGCAGGAGCTTCTCTCTGTGGTTAGTCCAACATTTCCACTGAATCCTTCTTGTTGTTTTAGCTGAAAATGAGATTTTCATTAAAATGTGGTTTGAAATAAATAATGTGCTTGCTTTGAGAGGGTTTGGTTTTTATGGAACTCCCACTTCTTGCTGGTTTTCAATTTGTAGATGAAAAGCCAGGAACGCTTGGTTTGGGATTGAGATTTTGATGTGCTAGGCTTTTATAGCACGGGAAGGACAGGTATTGGGAAGTAAACACTTTCTGAGCTGGTTTGCTGGCGCTTCTTTTGGGTTGGGATTCTCAGTTTTTCAATAAGAAGTCATTTAATTTTAATGTTATTTCATTTTGCATGAGCAGAGTTGGGAAATTCCTTGCACTTGCCAAGCACATAGAGCTTGAGCCATATGGCGAATGTAGGGGGTCATGTTGCATTTGGAGGGGGTCCTCCACCTTTCAGCCTTAACGTGCAGGTGAGATCCAAACCCCAGACCTGAATAGTTCTGCTTGTGGCTGTGTGGGATTACTGATACAGTACTAGCTGCTTCCCAAGACCTGTGTGGATGCCCGTGGGATTTCTTGATCATCATCTTATACCGCTTTTGAAGTGACTGATTTATTTAACATGGCTTTTTGCCACAGGCTCTTATTATCCTCATAAGGAATAGGAGTCATCAAGGAACTTGCACCAAACTCTGAAGTGCATTAAAACAAGGTAATTCAGGCAAGTGTTTGCATCTAGAAATATATGTAAGCACTTTCCTATCTGCTGGCCTGTAGAAAAGCCATTATTCTTGACAGGGGAAAAAATATTGGTAGTATCACAAGAGGCTTTGGAAGAGAACATAAACCTAGTTTCGTTTTCCAGTCAACTGAGATCTAATATTTCCTATACAAGATGTTTAGATGGTTTAGGAAAAAGAGCACTGTTTATTTGTCTAAAGCGACATACACACAAAAGTTCTGTATTGTGCTTGTAGCTTTTTTCCATTGTAAATGGGTTTGTAGGGAGAAATCTGTTTCTCATCCATCACAGCCAGTAGATTAGAGAAATATAGATATCATCTAAAGGGAAGGAGCTGAGTCTACTAACAAATGCGCAGTAGAACAATGAGAAATAGAGCATACCTCCTGACAGGGAAAGGCTGAGTGCTGAGTCAGAGGTAGCCTTGTTGTCTCCCCAGCTTCTGGGGATTTATTTGCTTGGGCTATCCTGGGACAGTGTGATATTTCTTCTCAGACATGTGTTTTGGATCGCTCCAAGCCCATTTAATTGAAGCAGTCCATCATCAGCAGAGGAAGATTGGTCAAAACATTTCTTTTACCCCCTTGGAAGTGCATTGGTTTTTTTCAGAATGATTTTCAAGTCCACCGAGGATTTGTTCTGGAATAACATGTAGCCCATAGCACTCCGGGGAGCGTTAGATTAAGATGCCCCTATGGTCTTATTCCCAGCCAGGAACCTGGCAGCCAGACTGACGCTACAACCTCTTGCCTTTTGGGACATGGCCATTCTCCAATCAGTTTAAGGTGCGATGGGAGGAAAGTTTTTGTCCTGGGAAGCTCATGGATGGGCAGACCCTGTGTACAGTGGGGACAACAGAAGCAGTTACAAACCCAGGGCTTGGAGTAAGGTTTGAACCTTCTCCATGCGTTTTGCAGGCTCATCCCCATTGCTGGGATTGGTTTAAGTGCCAGGATTTTCACTTTGTTCTTCTTTTAACTTCTCATTTCTCCTTTTATTATTATTTGAAAGCAATTTCCTCCTTGGCTGCTTCCCTGGCAGCGAGGAAAGCGGCCAGGAATTCTTAACCTTGAAGCTTCAGTGCTTTGGTTTGGTCGTGTGCTGCCAGTGGTTTCAGTGCAGAAACACTGCTAGAGCTGAAATGGCTCTTTGGGCATAATCAGGGAAGCAAGCCCCAGTTGAATCAGTGCAAGGTATAGTGGTGGTACAGAGCACACCACCTGATGGTCCATTGTGTCTCACCATTGCTGCTCCTCACATGGAGACAGAACCCACATCTCAGAACAGATGTTGCTCTTCTCATGTCAGTGATTTACCTTGCAATCCATCCTCACAGAATCACAGGTAGGTTTGGGTTAGGAGAACAGTGGGCAGCTGTGGACAGCCTCGCTGATGGGTGATGGTCACTGCCTTTTGGCTTGGTTTCTCCTTGCAAGCCTCTTCTCTGGCAGCAAGGTGGTGCGGGGACCCATGGTCTCGTGCCGTGTTTGAAGGGTCAAGTCTTAGGGAAGTAATTGCTGTATGAGGTCCCTGTTACCCAGCTCTCATGCTGAGAGCAGACACGCTCCTCATCTGTTCCAGAAAAACCAGGTGCTGGGAATGAAGAAGTGCAAGCGATGCAGGAAGATGCCCTTCTTCAGCCAGCCTTGATCCCCTAACCCCTTCAAATTCTTTTGCTCCTGCTCAGGCAGTTTCTCAGGACACAGTATGTTCTACAGAACCCCTGCTTTTATTTCTTGGCTTTTTCCTACAGCAGTGTTTTGTCTCTCAGCAAAGTCATAGTTACAAAAAAAGAGATTGTTTGAGCCTCATTCTGCCTTAGGCTGGATGCCTGAGTGGCATTCACAAACAATGAGCAGCAGTCTTGGAAGAGCTGGTGCTCATGAGCAAAGAGAATCAGAATCACAGACTGGTTTGGGTTGGAAAGGACCATAAAGCTCATCCAGTTCCAGCCCCCTGCCATGGGCAGGGGCACCTTCCACTAGAGCAGGTTGCTCCAAGCCCCATCCAACCTGGCCTTGAACACTGCCAGGGATGGGGCAGCCACAGCTTCTCTGGGCAACAGTAAAGCAGATGGAGGAGCTGTGTTTAGGGGTTTATAGATGGGAAACTGAGTTACGGGATGCCAGAGGTTTTTCTCAAGGTCGTACAGGCGTGCTGGGTGGGCCTGAGGCAAAGGAAGATAGCCATTGCCCGTAAATACCTGCAGAAAACTGTATTATGGGGTGGATTTCCCAGGGATGTATATTTCTGCTCCAGGGGGTGAACTGGAGTAGGTGTCCCTGTGGAATGGCCAATTGGATAAGGATATTGCTGCCTGATCTTGTGATCCAAGTGGACCACAGTGCATTTTTCCCCTGTCTTATTTGTGGTATGCACCTTCCCTCCTCACTCTTGGGGTGTTGTGTGTTATTGTGGGCGTCTGCTTTGCTCCAGAACGAGCTCTTTGCTTTTAAGGCTATCAGTCACTGAAGCAAAGGCCTTCAGCTCAGGGCAATGAGGTGTGTTTGTCCTGAGCGTCTCAGAGCGAGATGAAGGAAAAGCGTTTGTGCACCCTCAAGTCCTCAGAGATGGTTGAGCAGCTATGTGAATTGCTGGGGGGCCTGGTGGCTTGTCCTGTGTGAAACCCTGTCCCAAGTGGAGTGTGATCCACTGTCCTGACCTCAGGAGCATCATCTCTTTTTGCTTAGATACAAAACCTGTGATCTAGGGGCTGGGGCTGCTGGCCTTAAGATAGCTTAGGAGTTATTGATGGAACAACCTTTGGGGACCAAGTTTCGGCTTTGACAGAGGTGAAGGAGAAATTGTTGTTTAAAGAACCCCCTGGGGACTGGAACTGGTGGTGACCCAGAAACAGTTTATTCTTTTTATTGCATTCCATAACTTCCCAAGGCTAAAGGTGTCTTCAGTAAAGGAAAACCGGGTTGTTACTGGGGGGAGAAAGCAAATTAGCAGACGAGGGCAAAAGCTTAACAGAGGCGAGCATCCAAGAGGCTGGAGCTGCCACTGCAGAGCAGCACTTGTGTTTGTCTCTTGCTTTTAATGTCCTACTGATCTGAAGCCCCTTTCCCAAATAATGCATTTCTTGTTTAATTTTTCATGCCATTGTTTCAGTATCTCAGGGTAGAACCAGATGTTGTCTCTTTGCTGGATGGCAATTCCAGTCCAGCTGATGTGGTGCTCGGTCAAAGCCAACCTGATTTCTTCATCCGCTGAAGGATGATATGAAGAGCTTTATTATTCCTTATCATTTTAGCCACTGTGTTGTTTCTCACTGGCCAGGCAGGAATCTCCCAGCCCAGATACCTGCTAATGCTGGGAAGTGATGGAGGTAAGAGTGAGAAAGGGATAAATACACTTTAATTTACTCCTCACTTGACCTAAGTAGAGACCATCTCTGACTATTGCAGGCTGGAATTTGGAGTTGGCCATTAGCTTCCATGCTAAGACCTTCATGCTTGTTTTGTGGGAGCTGCTTGTCACCCATGGGATGCACCATCTCCCAGTGTGACCCTCCCAGGAGCTGTTCAGCTCAATGGGGTTTGTGCGCTCATTTTTCTAACAGGGTTTTGCACCGATGGGCTCTGATTCAGCTTCACATAACTGTCCCCCTGGTCAAAATCATCAGTATGGACTCACCCCAAGCCATCAGTACTAAAAGCACGGGCCTTAGCTTGGCATGCTCCAGGAGAAACCTTGTCATATCCAATCAGTATGAGCCCTCACACTCTCCTGAGCACCAGCCATGAGCAGAAAACAAGACAAATGCGGTAGTAGCACGTAGAGAATAAACAAGCCTTAGTCCCTATTACTGGGTTGCTAATGAGGAGAGACCTCATCAGCTGCTCAGCCACCTAATGTCCCTTGGCCACTATTACAGCCAGTAAGAGATTGCATGAGGTCCATGTTCTGGTGCAAAATAGTTGTAGAAGGGATACAATTCCAATGGGAAAATGGCCAGCTCTCCTTTTCCCCCTGACTTTGATGTTGGAAATCTCTGGACCACCACCTTACAAGCCCGGCTGCTCATCTCTTTTGAGCCCTCAAATTTCCTGGCACCTTGGAGCACTGTGTGCTTCCAGGAGCACACCAAGCCTCTGAGGGATGGGAAGCAGGACAGACTGAATCCTCATCCATCAGTCTGCATTACAAGTGCTGCAAGATCAAGCCCAGAGCATTTTGGTTTGTGTTATTTTGTGACCCATTCATTTAAGCAGAGTTCAGCCATGGATCTGAATTTGCTGCTTCCACTTCCAAAATTCAAACAACAGCTTCATCCCCCTTCAGGAGTTTTCCTCCTCCTTCTTCCACCTCACTAAAGCTTCAGCTCTATTATAGACCAAAGGAGTCCCATTCTACAGCCTGGCCGCAGACCCTGCAGCATCACATGTGCTCCCAACACTGGTCATGTTGTGCAGAGATCTGTTGCTCACCTAGCAGTGCCTTGACTCCCAAACTAATTAAAGTTCATGCCACAGTGGGAAGATGCAAAATGCTCTCTGAGTGCTGGATGTTATTATTTTAAGCTTCTCTTCTTTTTCCTGAGGCGCAGCAATTCCCTGAATCCCAGCTGGCACACTACATCCAGCCACAAAACATCCGTAATTCAGTGGTTCTCCTCTTGACCTCATTTCTCAAGCAGACTTTGGCTGGCTTTATTTCCATGGGGTTTCTGTTTTTGTGCCAAGAGGGCTCAGACTCTAGATAAGCAAAACCAAGACAGTTGGTGAGTGTCATGGCCAGTCCTTGGTTATACCTATCCTCAAGACCCTGCCCTGTGTCAGGGTGTGATAACACTGCTTTTTCCCTATCATCATCCGTTTTACACATCCAAGGAAATAAGGGCTAGAGTGAGAGGGGAAGGAAGGGATAAAAGGTGGAGTGATGTCTTTGGAGGAAGTTTGATTTGGGAGATGTCTCCATTAGAACCTAGACTGTTGCTCCTTCCTATCAACACGGTGTTATCAAGTCCGCTATCCTTAAGATGTTTTACTGCAACAAGATTTGGACGCTGAAGGGTGTCTTTTGTTGCCAAGTCCCCTTCAAAAGATGAGGTGACTTGCGCTATTAATCCTGTAAAGCCCAGCCAGTCTCTTCTGGTACAGCTCCTGCTGCCTGACAAATGCACTGAGTTCATTAGAACTGGCTTTGTTCAAGTCTCCCCGACCTGCTTCACCTCCCAAGGATTCCAGTAGCGTCCCATTAATTCCTTAATTGCCTGGTGTTCTTGAGGAGCCTCCTCCAGCAACACTCGGTGTCACCTTGGGAAAGTGGCAAATGGCAAGTGCCTCTCCAGTGCTCCTGAGGTGGTTCCTTTTCTTCCTTTGCACTGGTGTTTATGAAAACATTTTATTCTACGCCTGGGATTCTGCCCCATCACCTTTCCTGGCATGAATCTATTGTGCTGCTTCACCCGTACCAGTTCATTACCTCCTTAAAAATGAATGTAGGGAGAAAACACGATCAGATGCTGCTTTGCTTAAATAATACCTTGAAAACCAGAACTACAGCTTTCAAAACAAGGAGGGAGCGAAGATCTCACAGTTTGAACTAATGATGGAAATTACCTCAGGTTGAGTTGGATTTTAAATCAGAGGTTTGGGGGGATTTGGGTTTTTGCATTTTCTTGCCAGTGAATTATGACAAATACAGAGGGCTGCTGGATGGATGATGAGATTTTTTTCCCCTCTCCCATCCACATTGAAAAATGAAATATTTCTGTAATATTAAATCCATCAATTTGATCAAAGTGCCGTGTCAAAAAACCTTGTAAGTGCTTCTTCTCATCCAATCCCCTCAGCGACTGCAAGCAGAGACCTGCTCATAGCCCTTTCACAGGCGGCTGGAGGTTACTTCTACCCAAAGAGCTTGTGTAAGAAATGAGCCTGTGTTTCTCCATCTCATTCCCATAGTGGGGACTTACAGAGGGCTGTAGATTTGACGCATGGATCTAAACATGTGGTCCTCAGCTTTGTTTTGGTTCTTCGTGTGTCCATAATCCACCCTGATCAGTCTTTTCCCTCCTACCTGATGAGGGTGTGTATGGACAGGACAGTGGGTGATAAAGGGAAGGTTTTACTTCTCTGCTTCAGCTTTATCATTGAATCACAGGCACGTTTGGGTTGGAAGGGACCTTAAAGCTCATCCAGTTCCAATCCCCTGCCATGGGCAGGGACACTTTCCATTAGAGCAGGTTGCTCCAAGCCCCATCCAACCTGCCCTTGAGCACTGCCAGGGATTTATTGGTATTTCCCCTCCCCTTACGTTTTTCTATCCCGTTTGCTTTCACTGGAGGACAAGGAAACAAATCAGAAAGCCCAAATATTGGGTAGCTGTTTAAGGAAGCCTATGGAGTGTAACCAAGCATTTGGGTGGGTGCTGATCAGAAGCATTGCACAGCAGGATAAATGTGAAGCATGTCCAGAAAAGAAAGATGTTTTGGGAAAGCTATCAGTGGGAGTATTGGGGATTGCTAAGCCTGGAAAGTAAGAGATGGTGTTCTTCAGGGAAAGAGGTGGTTATAGATAAGATGCTGAACCTTATGAACATGCAAGCTCTGTGGCTGCATGGAGATGTGCTCTGATCCTCCATAATATGTGCAAAGAGCAGCAAGTTTTGCTTCATCTCGCATGACCAGGCAGTGGTTTCTATATGCAAAGCCAGGAATGAAAGGCTTCTCTTCTCTTACTGAGCACTTTCTGCCTCGGTGTTCCCCAGCTTCTTCCCTACATGCATGTGAGATCAAAAGATGAAAATCTCCGCTCTCCCAGACATTGATTACTTGGCTTTAGGAGTTCTTTGTGCTATCGACTAACCCTCTCAAGGGAAAATAAGCGTTTTCCTTAGTTATACAAATGGAGAAACAGGTGTAAAAGAGATGAAGTCATTTTTCACAAAGTCACCCACCAAAATAAGAGCGAGCTCAAGCTCTCCATCCCTGGCACAGCCCCTGGTGAGTCTCTGCATGCTCTGGTTAACCCAGAGGAGCACCTCAACCAAGCCTGCAGAAACACAGTAAAAAGATGGATTGCTGCAACTCTGTTGCTTACCAAATTAGAAACAATTTAAGGATTAAGTACCATTAATTACTGCCCAACAAATGCTGAACTACAATGGAGCACTTGTGGAAATGGAGAGAGAAGTTCTGCGTGAATACTAAATGGCTTCATTAATGCTCAGTGCAATTTCAGCGAGTGATAAATTAATTAGCTTGATGCTCCAAGAATTACTGAGTGGGACCATGGGCACATGGGATGAAGGGAGAGTGGGAGCCTGGCTTCCCCTTGCCTGCACAGATCAAGTCACACAGGTGTGGGATGCTCCAGGACAAGGTGAGTAAAGAAAAAGTGAGGCAATAGATTTATTGAGGGAAAAGCCTAAATGTGGCTCTCCTCTCATTTGGAAACCATTAGAGGTTTTGGAGGTCAGGGTGAGAGCAGGGGAGAGACAGAAGCATCATGCAAGGATGGAGCATCCCTGATGGACTGGCATGCTCTGAGGGCATGGAGAAGGACATTGTGCTTCCAATATCTGGGGAAGCCACGTCTGCCATGGCAGCCCAGCAAAGCAGCAACAGCTTGAATCTGGAGCCTACTTCCTTGGCAGCAGTCTCCTCCAGGATACGTAGAGAAGGAGGAGGGAGAAGCATCCAGCCAGCACGTCTTGCAGTGAGTAATTTCAGTTTCTCCTCCTGCTGCTGTGGCATGACAGCTGCCTGGGCAGAGCCTCAGCTGCCTCCCTTTAGTGCCTGTTACCTGGAGTTCAGCATCGGTTTTCTGTCTCTCAAGACTTTTTAGCCTTCCTTGGCGTTGCAGCGTTATTGATTGCTCACCCAGCCATGGGCTGGAGCCTGGATTAGGTGTGAGCACAGCGCTGGTCCCAACAGGCCCCTGCGGTACAGGGAAGATGCTCCAAGTTTTGTTTTGCTATTAGTCTTTTTATAGCTCTTATCTGCATTGCCCTCCTGCGCCTTGCGCTGCGTCTCCTGCTTAACAAGCGAACGTGGCTGTAGAGGTTGGGTGGTTTTGTGGCTCAGTATGGGTCTCTTCTCACCCCATGGTTTAAGGTCTCTAAACCACTGCTCTTGACGTCTCATGCAGTCCTAGTGCTGAAGGCAAGGAGTGGGAAATGGCATGGAGAGGTTAAACCTCTCTCTGCAAAGCAAGGGGCATGTTTCTGACCCACTAGGTCTCTCCACCTCCCTTTGCATCTTTCGTCTCCCAGCCCCTACAAGATAGCCCATCTTAAGGGCACCAGGGCTTGTCTCTAGCTCTTGGGAGACATTCAGACCCTTGTCTTGGTGCAGCCCTATCAGCCTTCTAGGTATAATCCAAATATGCCTGATCGGCTTTGGCCCAAGATGGGTGTTCAGCATGGCTCCATGAAGGCATGGGCGTGTGTGTGGACATGCCTCTGCTCTCCAAAAGAGGCAGATTTCATTGGCCACATTAGCCTGGTGCTCTGCCTGAGCACCCATATTGGTCCTACGTGGCTCCTGGTACAGCCCTGGCTCACATCTGGGAAGCTCACAAGAGATGAGTGGAGATATTCACATCTCCCCGCACCTACGCATGAAGACGTGTCCTAGATTGGCCATTAAAGACCAGAGGAAGAAGTATCTAATTAACATCCCTAATGCCAGCAACGTGCAGAACTCAGACCAAAGTTTTCCTAGTGTAATGAGCTGATATAAAAGCAGCCAGAGGGAGACATCATCGGCTTTATTGGGCTGGCAAACCCAGGCGCTAGAGCTGCGCATTCTTGAGTGCCATCTTCTGGCACCTTGTATGTGAACTCTGCATGTCCCCGTGGCTGGAGCAATGTGGTAACACAGATCTGCTGCCAGGCGCAGGGAGCAAAGACAATTCCTTGCCTTTTCCAATGCATCCTTGAAAGACGCAGTGGGGAGCAGATGCTTTTTCTTTGCACCCCACCATCCCTTTGGCTGCTGAGTACCAGCATAAGCAGCCACACATCTGCCAGTCGGCCTCGGCACGTAGTTTGGGATCAACTCCCTGTGCCAGCTTGGGAAGCATCTGTTTACTGGTTTATTTATTCCTTCTGCAGTCACCACAGGAGGATAATCTCGGTGACATGCCACATCTCGTTTACTGGCGGCCCCTTAAAGTTAGACATGGAAGTTGTGGGGTGGGAAGAGGTGGCGGGAGATGCGGAGTCGCGCACACTGGGGAGGGAAAGAGGAGTTAGGGAAATGTATGAAATATTAAGCGACATCGTGGCAAGACACAGACAGGGGTAGAACAGTAATTAAAGTAAACAGCACATCAAAAGCCTGGCTAAAACTCGCATTTAAATTGCAAGTTGATGCAGAAGCAGCTTATGTTGCCGTGTAGGAATGTGTTTCCAGGAACCTTGTAAGAATATTAACGATGATGGAAGCAGAACAGCAGTGATTCAGAATGTATGGTATGTGACAATCCGGGAGGTCACCAGCCTCGTGTGTGGCTGTTGGCATAAGGAAGCTGATGAGAGCGTGGATCTTGCCAGAAGAGCAGGTTTCTTTCCAGGGAGACTTCAGGAGGGTGACATCCTGAAGCGAGTAGAGATGGAGCCTCTTCTCTTGCCAGAGATGTGGAGGGTTTTCCTTCAGCTTCACGGTGGGACTGCACCCCTATAAATTAGGTGTCAGGGGCTTCCATGACTTCGTTCCCCACAGCAAATCCCAGGTTGTATCCTGCTCTCTCCTCCTCAGGCTTTGCCCTGATTAGTTTAAGTGACCCAGATCAGGTTCTCATGCATTCTTGCTTGGGTTCCTCTGGCACATCACCATCAATGTTGCTTCCTCGCTCCATTGTCTGGAGCATGCTCAGTCCCCACATGTCCTCACCATACCTAGGGCCTGAATATAGCAGAGGAACTGAATATAGCACGATTGGAAAGCACAGGTCAGGACCGAGACCTTGCAGAACAAGCGGAGCAGCAGCATTGTGAGTGACGCAGCACCTTTCCTCCTGGCTCTGCTCATCATCAGCACGACAGCACAGCTTGAATTAAGGGACAAATCAGTGTCAGGTTTGTCTTGACTCCAGCACTGAACACCTTTGGGCTATAGAGCAAATCTCTTAATTATTCCCTGTGCCATTTGCCCTCGCCTGTACAAGGACTACAATAGCTCTGTCCCTGGGGAGGACAAATTCTCCTTAGTCCTGATAATGTTGTGATTTACAGAGGCTTTCCCCTGACCAGCCTTCAGGGCACAGTGTTACCTAATGGAAGCAATTAAAAAGCATTGGAATGTGACCCCCTGAAAGTTCAGCTGCAGATGAAATAGGGGAATTCAGAAGGAGAATGTAGAGAGATATGGGAGCCTTCACCCTGAGCCTACAGCGGGTGTGTGTGATCGTAGTGGGATAGGCACTGGGAATGGGATACAGGATGAGGGGCTCAACAGGAAAGCTGCAGGTGCTTATTTTTCCACTTAATTCTGTACTTAATAAGAGGCCTTTGGATGTTTCACATTCCTTCCTGGAGGCTGCATGAAGGTGCAACCTTCCACAGGTTTCAATTTTCCAGAAGTTGAAGTTTCCCAACTTCCCAGTTGGCAAACTCTTCTGTATCCTGTGCTGTAGCTCCTAAGCTGCTGCTTAAACGAGAGCATTAACCCCTGCTTTATACATGGGGAAACTGAGGCTCAGCATGGGGGGCAACAAGTCTGAAGGGGATGATGCCCAAACCCAGGGTCTCCCAGGCTGGGCAGGGAGTCCTGCTGCTTCCTTAGCAGGCAAGAAGCACCCTGGGCAGCAGCACTGGCACCAGGGTGAGCCTCACATTGGCTTTACCACTGGAACATGAATATTCCTGCTCCTTCCTTGGGCAGTTGAGAGCAGTCAGCAACCAGAGGCCTCTGCCTGCAGTGCTGGACAGCACTAGCAATTTGCACTGTGATTGCCTTCCAAACAGTGCAGCCTTGGCAGCCCAGTGAGGTTTTGGTTGTGCCTAAGCCAAGGTGGCTGCGCTGCCCTGAAATCTCCCTGGTGTGGGTGCTTAGGAGGGGTCTGCAGACCTTTTCCCTCTCTCTTTCTCAAAGCAGCCATGGGTTAATCAAGGGCAGGATTTCCCTTTCTTCCCCCTTGAAAATAGCGCGGCTGACAGCCTCCCATCAGGATTTTCCCAGCATGCAGACATTGTTTTGACCTAGATGCTTAGGCATTCATTTACTGCTAAAGCTTTATACTTCGAGGCCTTAAGAGTTTGTATCGTGGGCTGTCTGGAAAGCTCTGGAACAAGATACTGAGGGCAGCTCATGAGTTCCACAGGAAAGCGGAGTTGACGTTATTATGCCCCTGTTTATTGGCAGCTCGCAATGAGATGTAAAGACATGTCAAAAAATCCCGTGTGCACATTGGTTTGGTTCAGGGAAAGAAACGCGGTTTGCCTCTGCCCGGAGGCTCTGAGTCGCTTTGCTAATGCAGAAGGCACTAAAATGACCCCTTTGTTTTCCTTATGATCACTTCTGATAGCAAGCTCTGCCAGAGATATCATATCTT
The DNA here is from genome assembly GCA_017639245.1 of Myiopsitta monachus. Lineage (NCBI taxonomy): Eukaryota > Metazoa > Chordata > Aves > Psittaciformes > Psittacidae > Myiopsitta > Myiopsitta monachus. Next base: position 3,734,749 of record CM029935.1, on the reverse strand, counting down.
TGATCTCTCAGCGCTGATGTTAAGTCTCTCTTGAGTTCAGTAGCATCTCCTTGAGATTAATACTTCGTGGCATTCTCAGCACCAAGCTGTCCTAACCCATACATCACAAGATGTCATGCTTTGCACTCGCCTCCTGCCTCAGTGGCTTCACGCTGGCACAATAAATAACCCTTGGCCAGCTACGTTGTGTGCAGGGAGTTGAACGAGGAGCGCAGAAACTCTGTGGAAGTGAGGATGGAAGGGTTGCTCCTGTGGCAGGAGTGGGTACAGGGACAGTCCGCCTTCCCTCTGCGGATGGAGGAGGCTGATGAGGTGCTGTGAGGGATCCTCCGCTTCCTTCTCCCAGGGAGATGCAGGACAGTTTGTCTGCGGTGCTGTATAGGGAGCGACAAGCCGATGTACCCCCAGGGTACCCATCTGCCAGACAGCTCGTTTCACATCTCGTCCGTTAGGCAAACGAGTTGGGAAAATCACTTTCTGCTTTGGCTTTTACTCCTGTTCCTTTGCTTGCTTGTTTTCCAAGGGCTGAGTGAGCCATCAGTCTCCTTTTGCAGGTGTAAAAACACCTTCCCTCCTCTTTAGGGGGAGAGTGGAGCAGGCTGTCTAACCCTGGTGCTGCAACCCTGCAGGAGGACCACATAATTCATATAGGCTGACTTTCAGAGCCCTCTGAAACCCTTCTGACAAGGGCTTGTAGGGACAGCCCAAGGGGGAATGGTTTTAAACTTACAGAGGGGAGACTGAGATGAGCTCTGAGGCAGAAGCTCTTCCCTGTGAGGGTGCTGAGGCGCTGGCACAGGGTGCCCAGAGAAGCTGTGGCTGCCCCATCCCTGGCAGTGTTCAAGGCCAGGTTGGACACAGGGGCTTGGAGCAAGCTGCTCCAGTGGAAGGTGTCCCTGCCTGTGGCAGGGGCTGGAACTGGATGAGCTTAAGGTCCCTTCCAACCCAAACCAGCCTGTGATTCTGTGATAAACCTGCTCCTAATGAGAGCATGATTCTAATCAGGTCCAGCAGGTTTGGCGTGCAGGTACAGCCTATGCCTCCCAAGCTGGGGACAGTACCAAGGGAGGATGATGCCACGAAACCTCCTTCTTCTCTTTATTTCCATGGGCCTCTGGGAAAATGGGTGTCAGTTTTTTAAGTTCTGTCACAACAGGTTTGAGTATTAGCAATCGTGGTTCACTGCCATCTGTATTTGTTCCATTTGTGGCATTTATGATGGTTATCCACATTAATTATTTCACTGTTAAAGTCCCTTCTAATTTCAGAGCACTGTTATTTCTAAGAAAGATGGATATTAAATATGCCACACATCAGCACGGGGTGGCATTACACCATGCTATTAAGTTCTGATGCGAAGGCTTGGCAAAAAATAACTTTGCTATTTGTAATCACTGTGAAGTGTTTTAGTGTTGCAGCTTGGAATAAGAAATAAAGATGATGACAGGAACTGATTTCTTATTAGGAATGCGGTGCAGGAGTTTACATAAATCAGGAAGCAAGTAACAAGGTAACCCTTGGCTGGCCACCTCCCCTGGGTACCTGTTGGCTGTGTCGGATGGGGAATGGGCTGGGGACGAAGACTTTGAGGGCATCTCCACTCAGTACTGAGGTTCCTTTTTCTGCCTAAGGAGGAGGTGAGACTGTGTTGTGGGAAAGATAGAAGGGCCCATTGAGTCCAAGGAAGGAGCTGAAGCCCCTGGGTGTTTCGGGGCAGGTGTGTGATGATTCAGAGGCTTTTTATCTTGGGCAGAAGGAGCCTTGCACTGTGCACATGGGGCTACATTTTGCATGCCTTTTGCCCTCGGTATTCTTGCTTATGGATGTTAGGCTTTTTGGAAGGGGCTGTATTCTCATGGCTTACAGGTGCTACCCCCATTTCTAACACAGGCTGAAGCTCTGCAGCTTGCATTATACCAATCTGCAAGGGTCCTGCCATAAAGGACAGCAAAGCTTTTCCCCCATGGGGAGGAAATGAGTCCCCCTCACCCTGTGTCTCTTCGGGAGGCATTATCTGGGGTCAACCAATGCTAGGATGCTGGTATCTGCGCTCAACGGGTCAGATAGCCACAGCTTCTCTGGGCAACCTATGTCAGCACGTCACCACCCTCAGAGGAAAGAATTCTTTCTTAATACCTAATCTAAATCTCCCCTCTGTCAGTTTAAACCCATTGCCCCATGTCCTATCACTTGATCAACAAATGGATCTGACCCTCTGTTATCCTGTCAGTGTGGGAGGAAGGAAGAGGTGCACCAATGTTTTTAGTAGTGGTGTTGAACCCTGAGTGAATTTGGCTTCAGACAAATGAAGTGTTGAGTTAAAGGTGATTGTCAAGGGCAAGAGGGAAAAGGAATTGCTGAGTAACTGCTTTGCAGGTGCTCAGCATCTTGCAGATCCCCGCTGTTGAATGCAGTGTGTCTTTCCACTGCAGCCAGGTCCTTGAGCCTCACTCTGTGTTGTCCCAAGCAGCTCCTGCTCAATGCAGAAAGATACACCAACCTTTCTCAGCTGTTATTGTCTATTAATTAAATGCTAATTAATTATTAAAAGAGTATTTATTGGGATTTAACAACTCTGCAGCTAAAAATGAAGGAAAAACTCATGCTGTGACAGGTGTTACACTCCAGTAATGAGGTTCTTAATAATCAATTGGCATTTGTTTGACTTAGAATAACATTCTTATTAAATCTAAATCAACTCTTTACTTGAGACACTTAATTACATGTGGGTTATTTTTTTGCCTGCCACCTCTCCTTGGCGCTGTGGGAGTCCCCAGCCCACGTCTCCGGCATAGATGGAGGAGGCTGTGCCTTAATAAATATGAAAGGTGATGGTTATTCATTGCGAGTGCCACTTAAGGAGTGATTTCCCCAAGCTCCTACCCATGTTAATGGAAGTTTGAGCTCTCCTGTGGCTTTCCTGAGGAAAGCTGGCAGACTGGGATAGCTGTTTGGCTGGTCCCAGCTCCAGGGCAGCTGGTGCCACCGGGCATCCTCTTTCCCTGGTTTAGGGAGTGAATTCCCAGCCTCACCTTTTGCTCGATTATTTATTAGGAATCACATTTAGCTTTAGGAAAAGTCACTAGGAACCCATAGGAGTGGAAAATCAAAACCCCTCCAAGGCTCTGCATGACTGTGGTAGCCTGTGGAGAACCAAGAGCTTCCCGAAAAGCCACAGCAATTGCTCTGGCTGAAGTTTTGTATTGCTGATGAAAAGGCAAATGGTTCCCTATTCCATTATCCAGACAGTTCGGTTTCTCCAGGATCAGCATTGTCTTTTAGAATGTCATTATTGGGTACCTTTTTGCCTTGCCAGGAAATGGGAGGCCAGGAAGGGGAACAATTGCTGGCTTTAATAGAAATTTAATTACTTCCCCTTTTATCATGGCTTTTATAAAGGAAACAAGGATCCCAACCGGGTGCTCTTTTCGCACAAACAACAACAGGGGGGAAAGCAGAAAAAGTAAGCAACAGCAGCAAACAATCTGTGCTATTAGAGGATCATTATTGTGATATTATTTATTTCATAGTTTCTGATATTCTCCAATGCTTGACTTCCCAGACTCATTTTAGTTCCTTTCAGAAGCAAGGCAGCACTGCAATTTGCCAGGAGAAAATGGGATAAACATTATCAAGGGGGGAAGGAAAAATCCCGGAGTCTGTAAGGGCAAATATATATATATGGGCTGTGTGGATGTGTGGAGAGTGTAATTTCCAACTGTAAAGCCACAGGATGGGGCACACCACCCAGGGCAGAGGATCCAGAGGTTCAAGCAATGGTTGTTTCATTGACCATGCTGCCTCTCCAATTTCATTGAATCATAGAATCACAGAAAGGTTTGGGTTGGAAGGGACCCTAAAGCTAGGATCCCTACAGGCCTTTGTCCAAAGTCCCAGGTTTCCTGTAGCCCTTTTAGGCACTGGAGCTGCTCTAAGGTCTCCCCTTAAGGAACCTTCTCTTCTCCAGACTGACACAGCCCAGCTCTCTCAACCTGGCTCAAGAGCAGAGCTGCTCCAGCCCTCGCAGCATCTCCATGGCCTCCTCTAGACTTGCTCCACCAGCAACACGTCCCTCTTGTGTTGATGTCCCAGGAGCTGGATGTAGGATCCGGATGAAGTTTTGGGGCACAGCCTAATTTCTAGTGAAATTTGCCTTTCCTGAGGTGTTTTTCCCCTTCCCTGCCCATAAACAGGCGAGTCTGGATGCTGGCATATTGCAACATGACATCTTGATATTTAGGGTGGATGGACAGATAGCTTTTGACGTGCCTCATCCCGAAATTCCTCTTGAAAGGAAGCCTAAAAAAAAAAGAGCCTACCACAAATCATGCAATTCATTTATCGTCCAATGGACCGTGATATTGAAAAATGAGCCTTGATGTTCCAAAATGATTGAAATGCGTGGAGATAATTTAACTATAGCTACCTTGTTCAAACAGCCCTTTTATACTCGCTGCAGTGAGGGTTTATAGAGATGTATGTGTTTTTCAGACCTTTATTTTCCTCTGCAAAGAGACACCCTGACTCATGCCGCTGCTTTAAAGGACTCTTTGGGGATGAATGTTGCCTTTGTTGGGTTATCTCTATCAGCAGTGGACCTGAACCCTCTCTGCTGGGGATTCATCTGAAGTTTGTGGGTTGCAAAGCTGTATTGAGCCACCCTAATTTCCCACCTGACCTGGGCTGGAGGTGACCCCATGACGCCAGACATTCTCCATTAGAGCATCCTTATGTATTTGTTGTTGAAAAGGGGAAGGATGAGGGAGGAAGATAAAACAAACCATGCCATACCTGCAAAATAACCCTCCTGGACTCTACCTGTACACCTATAAAGTACCACCAGCACTCGCATGTGTGTTTTTCCCTCATCTCATGCAATACCCAGTGGTGTGGGGCTGCTGTAGAGCAGCCAGTTTTCCTGGGAATGAATTAAAACGGGAGGTTTTCCTAAAGAAACAAACAAAACAACCCTTAAGCAACAGCAAACTGCTGAAAACAAACCAGCCTCCTCCACCCCTCCTGCTTTGGCACTGTAACACAACTCATAGCCATTATACCACTCTTTAAAACAGAGCCTTGGACAGCCTGCCAGAGGAATTTGTGTCCCCAGAGCCTTGTCTTTGGGACGTGTGTCAAAAGCATCCTTAAATCTTCCCCAACCTCCCCCCTCTCCAGCCCCAACCCCTCGTGTTGCTGTGAGGATGAGAGCCCGGCTGCCGTAAGGAGCTGTAAAAAACCTGCTGATAGACAGATGGAGCGGTGTAATTATACCCGGGAAGGGAAGGAGGGGGGGAAGAGCTGCTGAAATTATTAGTGTGGGCAGACAATTAGAGGCTTTTCCAGAAGATTACCCTCTCCTTCCCATCTGCACTCCATGGAGAAGGTTTTACACTGGCGATGCTGTTTCTCTCCTCTGCCATTGCCCAGTTTGCCCAAATGATGACTCTGTGTTGGTTTGGGCTTCAAGAGCATCACTGAAACACCCCAGGTTTTGAAGAGGAGGGAAAGATATGGATGGGGCTTTGGAAGGGGTTTGGTGGGGGTTCAGCGCAGAATAGGTAGGATATCCAGGGTGCATCACCCTGGGAAATGAACCTATAGGAGGCTGATCTAGGGTGAGGTTTGTTGATTTCTGGGTTTCTCCAGCTCACCAGGGGTAATTCTCATAGAACCATCATAGAATCCCAGACTGCTGTGTGTTGGAAGGGACCTTAAAGCTCACCCAGCTCCAGCCCCTGCCACGCATAGGGGCACCTTCCACTTGAGCAGGTTGTTCCAATCTGCTGTGTCCAACCTGGCCTTGAACACTGCCAGGGATGGGGCAGCCACAGCTTCTCTGGGCACCCTGTGCCAGCGCCTCAGCACCCTCACAGGGAAGAACTTGTGCCTAAGAGCTCATCTCAGTCTCCCCAGTTTCAGCTTAAGGCCATTTTCAAACATGTTTGCTAGGAGCAGGGAGGTCAGGCAGCCCCCAAGGCCAGCAGCAAAGAGAACACTAATTGCAGCCCCATTTCAACCCAAATCATTATTTTCCTGCTGATTGGGGTTGTATTTCCAATATTTGGTTCACTGGCAAGTTAAACAGGACTTATTCTGGATGGCTCACACCATTTTTGCCCTTTTTAGAAAGCGACCCCAAGTTAATACATTACATTTCAGCACTGAGGGGTTATTTCTCAACAGTTGATTTTTCACATTGCAGTCACTTCATTCTGAAAACATTGCCACTGGCCATTTGTTGGGTTTTCTGAATTAGGAAAAAGGAAATAAATCTGTATCTGAAAACAAAGAACTCTGCTGGTTTGCAAAGTCCTGCGTCAGCTTTTCTTTCCCTTAGAAAGAAGAAGGTAAACTGAGGGGAGAACTTCCACCCAGCTCCCACGATAACGCTGGGGTGGGGATGGTGCTTGTGGCGAGCACTGTCTGAACCCATAACCAAGTATTTCCTAAGCTTGGGCAACCTCCTTTCTCTCTCCCTGGCTCATATCAAGGTGGGGTGGCAGCACCTCTTGAATGAAAACCACTTTTGACACTCAAGCCTGGCTTTAGGGGTTGTATGTTGTATGTGTGTATGTTTACTTCCCCTCTTGCCGTATCTTAAAAGCCCTGTCAAAATCCTTTCTTTAAACCCAGCCAGACTGTAAGAGGCGACTGAAAGCCTGAGGATTGCTTTCTGTCTTGTAAATAAATACATATACAGAAGTGCAGAAAAGAAATAAGAATTCATTAAGCCAATTTGACATCAAAATATGAAGGCTGCAAACAAAATATGGAAAGTGAGAGCAATAAGTAAGAGGTGGGAAGGGAATTCTCGAATCACAGACTGGTTTGGGTGAAAGGGACCTTAAATCTCATCCGGTTCCAGGCCCCTGCCACTCACAGGACACTTTCCATTAGACCAGGTTGCTCCAAGCCATGTCCAGCCTGTTCATTCCCTGGCCTGCTTTGATTAGGCACATTGGCATCATTTTGAGGCCACAGTCACCATACAGTGGTGTATCTGACGTTCAGGGGCCAGCAGCATGGACACGGGCAGCTCTCAGACCTTGCAAAGCTATTCACATCTCCTTTCCTCCTGACAGACTCCCTCAAAGCGAGCGGAGAAGCAGCCATCCTGATCTGCTTTCGGATGAGGCATGTTTTGGCATGGTTTGCTCTGGCACCGTGCATCTCCCTTCCACATCCCAAGCAGCGCAGAGGGAACGTGGGAGGGTGTGTTGGTTTATTTGCTGTACGCACAGACTGCGGCTCCCGCTGCGGCGTGCTGGGAGGGAGATGCTCACACACCAACCCCGCTGCTCTTTAAGCGGTCCTCGATGAAAACAGGCTCCGAAGGCTCTGCGGGGGGATTTAGTGGCACTTCCTGGCTTTCCTCTTTCTTCCTATTGCCAGTGTTGCCGGCAGCATCGCAGCGTCATCTCCCAGCCCTTGCCTCCCCCTGGCTGTCTGCGTCTTCACTTCTTCCTTTCAGGGCTGGATTACAACCTCTCTCTGCAACTTAACTGTGATTAGATGCATGAGTGGTGCTGCTAGATAAGGCTTGGAGAAGTTGCCAGGGATGTGTTTGTCCCACCAATCATTCCAACCACAGCTTCTTTAGTAAGGGCTTTTTTTCCCCCCCCTTATTTATTTTTCCTCTCTTCCTTTCAGTTTTGTCCCCACCCTGGTTGGTTTGCTTGTCGTCACTTCCCCCAACTCCACCATAAGCGAGCTGTTGACAGTCGTGTCCCCACAACATTGCTGCTTCCAGTCACATATATCCATGAGGCTCTTCCTTACTTTTCTACTGGTACTACTCCATCCTCTTTTTTTCCACGTTTTCCTCATTCCACCCAAGCACTGCCAACCTTTAGCTGTCGAGGACCTTTATGTTCCATTAGGAATGGGAAAAGGAGAACTTATTGAAAGTCTTTACATAGGAAGAGGGATTATCTCTGAGAAGGGAGAGCGCCACTCACAGCCCAAGTTTGGGAGAAGGCAGCTCAGGAGGCGGAGAGAGGGGTATGAATCCATCTCTCCCTGCTCCTCTAATTTACAGCTCTGACAATACGATGCCATTAGTGAACATCCATCTTCATGTAAAAAGGGGGGAAAAAATCAAAATCATCATAATAAAAAATCACTACATGCTTTTCGCAGGGCCCAGCCCGGGGAGACAGGAGTTATTGTTAAGAAAGTCATATATCTTCTTTACTTTGGCATCAACATAAATAAAATTATTTATCTCTCAAATTTAAATGCTCTGCACCTTTAGCAGGCAATAAATTCTTCTCTCCCGTCCCTTTATGTATTTTTTTCTCACTCCATCCTTCACCACTGCATATGAAACTGCAGCTTCCCTCCCCGCCCAGGGTATACTGAGGACCCTGAAGTTTTTCCTACCCTTCCACACCTTGGGGATGCTGGAGCAATGCCTGCTCCTTCCCAGCATCCAGCCTTGCGGTTCCCCATCGGGCCTGACAGGGCTGTTAACTTCCCCATGCAATGGGTCAGGACTGGCATTCATCATTTGGGTATTAGTTGGTCCTTGGGACAGCAGCTGATGGTGTGTGACATCCAGGCTGGGAGGCGGAGGCACCCTACTGGTGCTGTGAATGCTCCTAGTGTGCTGTCAGCAGTTTTCTCTTGCCTGACATCTCTAATCAAAAGGGTTGTTGGTGTACCAGGGCTGACAATGGAGAGGTCCGGGAAGCTGGGAACACACACACAAAAAGACAGCCCTCGTAAACACTGCGTCCCATCTTGCTTTCTGCTTCCCTCTCTCCTTGGTGCTTTATCTGACGCGATCAACTTCTGCTTCCCTTTGCTTTCCGTCCTGGATTTAAAACAGAAATGAAATAGTAATAATAACCATCACCTTGTAAATCAGTGTGTATTCTTCTACTGGTGAAATCATAAAGATCCAACCTATATGTTACTGCCTATGTTGTGTAGTGCTGGGAATTGCAGTGGCTCTTGCATGCCTGGTGCCCGAGTGGGCTTGTGGTCAGTGCTGGAGCTGGGAGGTGAGATGGCAGCATGGGCTCCCTGCTTGGCTCTGCAAGACTTTGGGCAATGCCAAGTGACTCTAGGGGGACATGCAGCGTGGGGTCTTCTGGACATCATGATAAGCACCACAGGAATGGCTGAGATAGCCCCTAACCCAACATTACTATGTGCAACATGGCTAGTTACTCTTTGGACCCGTTGAAGTCTAAAGGGGTTTGGGATGAGTGTTTTTATCTCTGGACCATGTATAGAAGAGCAAAAGGAGACAGTTCCCTCACCTGGAGTGATTTTTTCTTCATTTAGAGGTCATGTCTTTCAAAGCCTCCTCTCTTCCTGCAACCCAAAATAACCTGGCAGCAGTGACATTTTAAAAGGAAATTAAAAGAAAACATTTGTTTTGAATTGACATTTTGACTTGAAATGTTGATTTGTTCTGGGTTTTTAAGCCAGAGAGCAGCAACACTCTGTTGTTGCAAATGAGATTGGCTTGAAAAAGAGCCATGAACTCTCAGGACATGGGGGGACACAGAGAGGGGTCTTTGCTCAACCTCTCTCTATGGAGAAGGACATGGAGCCAGCTACTCAGCTCCTTCAAGTGCAGAGTTATCTTTGCATCTTACTAAAAACAAGCCGTGAAAGGGGCAGTTTTCTGTTTTCAGTGAGAAAGCTCCAAGTTTTTCCAAGGAGAGGAATGGGGGAATCAATTTTCCACATCAGCTGCTTTTGGCCACCGTTAAGGAGGATGATACTGTCAACGTGCTGAGGTTCCTGCCTTCTTTAAATATCACTGGTATTTATTTTCCTTACTTGCTCTTAATTGTAACGAAGCTGAAGTCTCCTCTGTGCCCTGGTGGGGTATTTAGCCCAGAAAGCATCTAGCAACGGTCTGTTTCTTGGTCTGCAAACATCCTTTCATCTCTCCAGCTTCCCATCTGTCTGTCTAGCTGTTCCTCCACCACTTCCTTCCTCTTCCTTGTGATCGCAGCCACCAAGAGCTGTAAAATGAACATTTTCATAACATCTTCTTTTGCATTTCAAAGGAGGGAAAGGCTCAGAAACCCACAGGAAAGCAATAAAAAAAGAGACAAAACAAACAAAAACCTTACTTTCCCTGTTCCTCCCCATTTCTCACGTCTGAAGAGATGCTTAAACTCATGTAAAGGTAAAAATCCCAACCCTTCCCACGTGCTCCCCCTGAAGCCTCTTGTGCTATGGGTTGGGTGGATATTTTGGTGTTAGAAGGAATCTGTGTGATGTTGCCCTCTAATGGCTGATGATCGAGAAAGCTGTCCAGGAAATCCTCTTTATTATTCCCTGGGAGAAATGGGTTTTGGGGGAGATCAAGATGCAGGAGAGGTTTCTCTTTACCCACCAGAGAAATACACACTTAGCTCTCAGACTACTGCCTTTCCCAACCCCTTGTTCATTCCTCTAAATAGGAATAACCAAAATGAAGCATTTAGAAGTGTATTTTTTTCCCCAGAAAGCCCTTTCTCAGCCCTTTTTCATCAAGGAGATGCTCAGCAGATGGCTCTCCCCTATCTCAGCCCCACAGACAGGCAGTCTCCCAGTCATTTCCTTTTGGAAGGAGCACGAGTATTTTGACTTGAACTGTCAGACCAAAATCCACACGTTTTCTGTAGTTGTTTTCATTTACTACTGTTTTAAGTTATTTCACAGCCTTGCAGAGCTCCTCCTGATAGCTGGAGCCCAGGCAAGGAAAGCAAGAGAGAGGGAAAAAAGCCCTCCTAAGTGTTCATTTCTCACGTAATATATTCCAATCCTGTTAGGTCGTGCGGGTGGAGGTAATGTTTCTGGCATTCATTTAATGAAATTGACAGTGATGAATGGTCAATTATACAAATTACATTCTTATTAAATCCCCTGGAATCACTGCTTTAGAAAGTCTTAGCTATGGACTTCTCACGCTATATACATGCTTTTTTCTAGGCGCATCTTTACTGCTGGCTGCTGCAAACCCGCCTTCCAAAAAACCTTGAAAAGCATTAAAAATCCCTTAGTTAAGTCAATTACTGCAGATAAGTTAATCTTAATGGGATGCTTAAATCCCTGTCCTTGCATAAGTTTACTTTGCATCCCTCTCCCTTAGCTCTGGAGGCGACGCAGGGAGAAGTTTTCCAGCAATTGTGACAAATGGATTAAGAGTGAATAAGCAGCTCTGGATACAGAATTCCATCAGGATTGGTTTTAAGGAGAGCTTTCCCTCTAAGCTTGTGCAGAAATTTCCTGGTTTGGGATGAGGGGCAGAAGGTTGTTCCCCCCCCAGTTTGGTTGTGGGATGGAGATGCAATGTCCATGGTTATAACACCAAACCCCCACAGCAGCTTGAGCCCACTGAAATAAGGGGGGAAAGCCAGGAATGGACACAATTCATTTGCAGGCAGTGCCATTGGGAAGGGAATGTGCCTTTCACCTCTGCTCATTCCCAGAGCATCAAACCATGCTGGTTCTCCTGTTTTGCAAACCCATGGCACTAGTTTTAACTGCCTGGCATAGGATGAACTGGCAGATATTAACCAGGCCACATCCAGTCAGGGAATACATGCAATGAATTGACTATTAAGTTAAGCAAGTTTTCAGCTTCAGCAGTGGAAGTGCCCATCTATCTTGCATGGCTTTCTGCATGCTTCATTACCGCATGTAACCGCAGCGAAAAAAAAAGAGGCTTTATCCTTTATAATTAGATAATAAGTTCCCTGAGATACACGTTAGTGCTGCCAAGCACCTGATGCTCTGCCACGGCACGGAGTCACCCACTTCCAGCAGCTCCTAATGAAATTTATTACCAAGCCTCATATTAAACTAACTTAACATCACTTCATCTTCTGACTTGACAGAGTTATGTATGAGGCACTCCAGGGTACATCAGCTGGGATTTAAGGACTGTAAAGGGAGTGAGTCGTGCCACAGTGGGTGAAAAGGGGGGTGAGGGCTGTGCAAGGTGATGCTGCCCTTATTTCCCCCTCCCCTTATTAGTGTGGATACCCTGAAGGGACTGTTTTGGGGTTTTTAGCTAACCTTAGGCTGGTTTTGCCTTACTTAATACAGATAACAGCAGTTAATAATTAAGAAATGAGCTGTGACCTGTCTGAAGAGGGAGTAGAGCATGCAGCATGATTGCAGGCATTGTGTCACTGCAAATGAAAACTGCTTCTCTCTAATGATGTAGGCTGTAGAAAAGTGTCTGCTGGGTCCAAAAATTGACACAAATTGTCTATAAATCAACAATGATTTGTCGCCACATCATCATCCAGTTGTAGCATCTCTGTGCCATGATCCTGGTGTGCTCCTTCAGCCAAGGGGAAAAGGGGGTTTTGTCTCTTCCAAGTTTTCTCCAGGTTCTTAAGGGAGGCTGGAGGCGCATGGATGTCGCAGGGAGTTTTTGCAAATGAACAACTCATCTGACGTTGGATCTGGAGCTTCATCCATCTCCCCCTTCCCTTCTCCCTTGCTTCTTTGTCTCGATAACAGAACGTTGAAGCCCCAGTGCCTGCCAGAGCCTTGAATAAGCCAAAGGCGGGAGAAGTGATGGAGCTGCCATCACGTCTCCCTCTTTTTACTCAATAAGCTTCATAATCTCTGTATCACACACAGACAGGAGGAGCAGGGGGAACTTTATGAGCTGGTTAGGAGCAGGGAACTCCATCACCAGCCGTGACTATTATTATAAAATATTCTGGAAGTTAACTCAATAAAAAAACTAATAATGAGAGGAACTATCTCTGCCTTTGTTTATAGCTTCTTTAAGTGTATAAATGAACACAAGGTGATTAATGAGGGTGATCTGAGAGAGAAAGATTTGCATGCACGGTGCTTGAATTATTTCCTTATTGCATGTGCTTCCCGGTCCCTCTGTTTATTGTGCTGCTCAATGCTATTTAATACAGAATGACTAAAGTTATGAGATCCTATTTATTCCACCTGACATTGTCCCCTCTGCCAGCTCAGCCCCTGGGACAGATAGCGCATGCACAATGAATTCAGAAAATATATTAAAAAGCAATTATAAACTCCCTGCCTTCAGTGTTCTGGCCTTATTCTTCACAGAGAATTAGCATAATGTCTACAGGCTTGCATGGAGTTGTCAAAACACGATGAGTCTCTATCTTACGTTCAGGGGCTGATGGATTTAGGAGTTAAAGGTTGACGATGGTGCGTTCGTATACTCTCCCTCCGGGCCCTGGTAAATGTTAGTGGTTGCCGGGAACACGTTTTCCCCAACACCAGCCACCCCAGGAGATGTGATTTTGCCGGCTCAGCACACGTTTCTTGTATTAAGCGATGTCCTTTGCTCTTCCCACCATGGTGGCTCTGATATTAGAGTTTCATTATGTTCCTGGGCTGCTTTCCCCACCATTTTCTGGTTTATAGACTTATAAAAGCCTCTCCGAGGGACAGGGAAGACATCAGAGCCTGCCATTCTGATATGATGGGTACTTTTTCTTGCCTCTCACACATTGTAGGATAAGATCCCATTGTCTGTGAGCTCTTAAACCAGATATTGGCTGCGCTCTCAGCCAGGAGGGTAATGCTGCGGTGGTTCCACACCAAGCCATGGGTCTAGCACCATTTAACCTGGTCAGTCCAGGCCATCAAATGGTAAATAAAAAACAATTTAGGGGCTTTTTGAAATGGCAACAGCACCTCAGGTAGTGTAAGTGTAATTTGGGGTTAAAATGGCACTGAAACTGGTGTTCTGAAACTTCAGAACTGGAGAAAACTGGCAAAGCCACCACAAATTCAATGCAACTTTGCCAGGTTGCACTGGAATAAACCTTCTCACCTGGCTATTGGGCTGGCTTATTATTTATGGCTTCTCTTTTGCATAATAAAACATAGATAGGTTGCAAATGCGAGGCGGTGTTGAACCAGCTGGCACCATGTGTTTCCATCTAATTATATACAGTCTTTTGGGTTTCCTTCCAGCTCCACCATCATTCTCTCCCACAAACCTGGTGCAGGAATTTAACTCACTCCCGGCACAAAACGTTTCATCTCCATTAGAAGGGAGGGTGTGCTCAAATAAATGAGCATTTCAGGAAGTACTTGGAGGCTTTCATAGCCTCTCTGTACCCAGAAACTGTTTATCATCAAGCGTCTTAATACAGACCAATTTGTATACCTCAAAAATACATTTATTCTGCAAATTGTTTATAGAAAGCCAACAGAAGGAAATGGGCTTTGCTGCTATTGAATTCATTAGGATCAGACTCCCTGATTGCTTTTATTCTGCCTAACCTCCTATTGTATATTTTGTTCGCTTGGAATATTTTATAGACCTGGGTTGACCTGGGCGGATTCTGCCCTGGGGGTTTCAGCGGCATTTAGGGGAGCAAAATAAGCCCCCATTGGAGACAGATCAGATGTTTTCACTGCTTTTTACCCCATGTACTGGTTTTTGAATGGGTAAGAGAAGACAGTAAGAAATTCAATGATCTTGGACTTGAAATTGGAACTTGAAATGGAATTCTTGGACAAGAAATTCCAACATCTTGGACTGCTCTGAGCGGTTGCAGAAAAAGCTCTGCTGCCCCCCAGGCTTCCCACATAAGGGATGGGGGTGCTGGTTGCTGGTGCTGACCTGCTGGTCGTGCTGTTGGTGATGTAGCCCAGAATGTTGTTAGGTTTGGGGCTGCAGGTTTACTTCTCCTTCTTCTTCATTCGAATCTTGGACTGTTCCTTTGGGTCTGGGGCATTTGTTGAGGTTGAGCAGGGCAGTCCCGGTGTAAGCAAACTCCTTATTTCATGCATCCTGCGTTCAGGGTGAGGCATAGCTAGAATTTCACATCCTATCCAGCTGTGGAACATCTGGAATATGCATACATCTTTTTCCTTCTATATCCCCTTTTCTTCACTCTTTACGTGCTGGGGGCAGGAGGGAGAAAAAGGATGGATCCACCCTGAAGCTGTGGTCATTATTTCTGGCGGGGAGAGACCAAACTTTGTACTGAGCTTGACTTCAAAAGCAAGCATCGAGCCTTAAGATATTCCTTTTAGTAATTCATGTACAGCTGCACTAGTTAGGGGCTTCACAGTGGTTTATCCACTTGTCACAATTAGACATTATTATTATTACTGAAAACAGAGATGGCTGGAAGATAATAATTCTTTATGAACCTCCCGTCACAATTAATGTAGGCTCCATACTTGCCCATTTGCTGAGTTTTAAGCTAATCATTCCTTATATGTGTTTCAAGCCTTTAGTGAAGTACAAATAATTTGAACTAATTAGCTTATTAAAAGAAGGGAATGAAAACAAATGGCACATGAATGAATTGTGGGATTTCGTGTGGAATTAATATCTCACTAATACATGTGGATTTGGTAAATTCATTATGCATTCATAATCAGACCTGATGAATCACCTAGCTAATTCAGGAGTAATTAGGCATGAACTACTGACACTTATTTTAAAGTGTGACCGAAATAGTTGGCTTTATCCTAAGGACTTGGTTGTGGTCCCAGAGGCCTTGTAAAACTGACCAGCATTAAACACTGAGACACACTGTGATTTATGGCTGTGCTTAAGGAGCTCTGATGTGAGGGCCTCCAAGCTTCAAGCCCAGTGGGAATCTGACAGGCCATTGCACCCCAGCTTTGGGAATAGCAGCCTTCAAAGCTGGTCACACCAAGAGATCCCTCCTGGGAGATATGTGCAAACCCCCCGGGATAAACCAATGCCTTGTGACTGGCTAGTTTTTCACTGCTTGGCAGCTGGGGTGCATTAATAATGCTCATAATGATTTAGTTTTGCACTGCCACAATGGCTTGTGCAGCACGGCATCCTCCTCAGCCAGCATCCCCCTGAAAGAGGTGCTGATGCAGAAGGAAAGCAGCCCGCTGGCCCAAATAGCCTCTAAGAGGGGGATGCACTTGGGAAACATGGGGATTGACAGAGGTGTATGAGGGAAATAGCGAGTTTTGGAGGTGTTGAGGGGGAGCTGGAGGAGGCTTCTCTGGGTTTTACAGGTGGTGGGATGGATGGAAGAAAGCACCAAGGTGTAACAGAAGGGTGATCAAAAGTGTGACACAAGGAAGAGGAGGAACTGGGCGCCATCATGAGGAGGGCAGCGTGTGGTGATGTTTGCACTAGGATTCAGGCTGGACACAGGCAAGGCGAGTTTGCATTTGCAAAGGTCAGAGGAAAGGATGTTGCGGTAACAGGGGAGGAAAGGCTTAGAGACTGGATTAGGGCTTCGGCCAGGAAGTGGAGAAGGGCAAAGGATGGTGCAGGAAGGCTCTGCAGGGAAAGGACTGGGATGAAGATGATGTCTGGGTTGCAGTGGGGTGACACTGCGCATGTGGATGGTGAGATGGTTCAAATGAGCTCTGCAGCAGACGGGATGGGCTTGACCTGATGGTGAGGCATCTCCGAGGCTTCTGCTCAGCCAGGTGGGAAAGTGCCACTGCTCTCTTTGCACCAGGTATCTTCCCATCACTAAGCTGAACCTCTGCTGCAGATCTGAGATTCGTCTGCCTCCAGGTACCCAGTCTGTGTTTGCAGATAAGATTATCCAGGGATTAATTGTAGAGGGAGAAGAGAAATGTAGATTAGTCATCCCTTGAGAGCAGACATAGATCAACAGCATTTAGAATTACCTTTGGGTGTTTAACAGCCATGGATTACCAGAGTACCTGAACACCTACCATGTAAAATCAACAGTCTGGTTAATTATGAAAAATAATTCATGTCACACCAGTCTAAACCCACTAAAATCTCTGCATTCTTTCCAGAGGCAGCTTTATAGCTCCTTTGCTCACCCCAGGGCTGGGGCCCAGCAGAATTCTTCTTTCCAGTTCTTTGAATCACAGAGTGGTTTTGGGTTGAAAGGGGCCTTGAAGCTCATTTAGTTCCAACCAGGGTCCTGCTGCAGTGAGGGAGGCTGGATTTGCCCCTGAAATTGGGTGTATGCCATGGGAAATGGATATATGTCCACAGGAAGTAAGTGTTGGTTGATACTGAGCCCCTAGAGATGGACTAGGGCTCTGCACCTCCAACAGTTCATCCCTGTGTTAACACATTAGGAAACTCAGCCACCAGGCTGCATAAACGAAGAGCTTTGGTTACACTTTCTGGAGCACGAGCATGACAATGCAGTCTTTCCTTGCCATGTACCGACCAGCTGAAGGGAAGGAAAACAAAGTGAGAAAGCACATTCCATGCACGCCAAGAGCTCGAGCTCACGTCCTGGATCCATGGAGCAGTGGATGGGACACGCTCTGCTCTTGGCTAGGTACTTGGGATGCTGTGTGCAGACCCAAAGCGCAGTGCAATCACAAAGAATAAACAGTAGCAATTACTTAATACTTCATGGTGATGGAGTATTGAAAATTAGCACTGAAGTTAAGTACTAATAAGACACAGAACACGCTGTGAGCCTGCAGAATTTTATATAGTAGAATCCAGAGTAAATAAAACTACAATTTACACAAAGGCAGATAATTGAATTACCTTGTAGGCACAGTCCTAAAGTTCAGAGTGATTGGCTAATCGATACGCTATTGCAAAATGCTACAACACAGCCAGAGGAATCTGTGGCTGCCCCATCCCTGGCAGTGTTCAAGGCCAGGTTGGACCCAGGGGCTTGGAACAACCTGCTCTAGTGGAAAGTGTCCCTGCCTTTGTCAGGGGGTTGGAGCTGATGAGCTTTAAGGTCCCTTTCAACTCAAACCAGTCTGGGATTCTATGAAGTCATGTTTTCTGTTCTCTATCTCTGACATCTTCCGGGGTCAACAAATTCAAGGCCATCTGAGCTCACAACCCTTTCACCTTTTGCACCTTGAAGCTCAGAAATACCCCTCTATATACAAGACAAACAGACAAGCAAGACAGTGTTGATCCTTTCCAGAGACACATTTTACCTGTTAGCAAGCTGAGTGCTTTGCTGGCCGGATCCTCAGCTGGCAGGAGCTAGACCCATCATGCTGGTGGTGGGGGCTCCTGCCAAATTACACCACCTGAGGCTTTGGCCGCTGCACGCGGCCAGCTGAGACTTGCAACTAGCAATAGTCTGCTGCATCCCAGCATGAAATGCCCTGCTTTGGTTCCACACCAATGCCAATCTTCTAAAGGAAAGCAGATCTTCTTTCCAGCCCATTGTATTTTGCTAATTTAATTCCATTCTGTATGTCAAATCACATTATATATTCACACCAACGGAGGAGCTATTTTTTCCTTTATTAATATTAAGACATTTATTTGTCATTTTTTAACAAAAGTGAAAAGGAATCAAAACCTCATTTTCTGGGAAAGCAGCGCACTTGGCGTGAGTGTGCCGCTGCAGCTGTCTCTCTGTGTGCTGCCTTGGATTATTCTGCAGTCTGTCCTCCAATTTCCAGTGGGATTTTATAGGTTGTGCTCTTCTCCATCTTGCACTGACTCAAAGGTGCTCAACTTGCACATGATCCCAGAGGGCTTGCACTTGGTGCCCAGGAGTGTCTCAGCTGATAAACCTTTGTGATCCCAGTTTGCTTCCCTCTTGCAAGACTGGTAGTGCCAGTGAAGTGCAACCATTCCCATCATCACAGACTGGTTTGGGTTGGAAGGGACCCTAAAAAAAGCTCATCCAGTTCCACCGGCAGGGACACCTTCCACTAGAGCAGGTTGCACCAAGCCCCTGTGTCCAACCTGGCCTTGAACACTGCCAGGGATGGGAGGTCTATTGGTATTTCCCCTCCCTTTGAGTTTTATTTTCCCGTTTGCTTTCAGTGGAGAATGAGAAAACAAACCAGAAATCCCAAATATTTGGCAATTGTTTGAGGAGGCCAATGGAGCTGAACCACGCATTTGGGCAGGTGCTGATGTGGGGCACTGCACAGCAGAATAAATGCAAAGCATGTCCAGAGAGGAAAGATCTCTCAGAAAAGCCAGCAATGGGAGTGTTGGGGGTTGCTGAGTGTGGAAGTAAGGGATATCATGAGAATGACCCTTTTGGGGTTTGGCTAAAATGAGTGATATTGTTGAAGCTGCATTGAAGTGGTTGGATTTTAAGGATTTTCTTGTGGTGTGGCCTGAAAAAAAGCTTTCCATTAAATTTAGGTAAATTTCAAAACAAACCATCATTTCAAACATGAAGAAAAGAAAATCCTAATGGTTTGCTTTGAGAAAGCAGAGAGAAAACCTTCCTAATTTTCCCATAGAAAAAGAGTGTTTCCAATTAGAAGCGTTTCAAGCTGGTTGACAACAATTTGGGGGCATTATCTGACTCTTCAGTTTTCAGCAAATGAGGTTTCTGATTGGAAGGAACTCGCCCATCTGTAAGAGAGTGTCCTATATACAGGACTAATAACGTTGGCATGAATAATTCATTGCTCTTTATTACACAGAAAGGTGTGTGTGGAGTGTGAGGCACATGCAGTTTCATCAAAGCAAAGCATATTCAGTTAAAAAATCATCACTTTTACTGAGTGCTTGTGTTGGAGACTGCCTCGTGGATTAACTCCCGCCCAGCAAACCAGCCTCCAAACTCGACTTTTGTTTGTCTCTACCCGACCTGAGGGGAGATTATTAATATCATGTAACATTCAGTTAATAGGTCAGATGTGAGACCTTATTACAGAGCTAGGATAAATTGCCTCTCCGGTAGCACGTAGCTTGACCTTCACAGACTTCAGAGCTCAATATTCAGCCTTCATGCATCCAGCCTTAATTACTGTGTGCACAGGCATTAGCGCTGCCACGAAAGGTCCGAGTTCATTTTGCTGGACCCTGCTTTGCATCATCGCTTTGCACACTCTTAACGCCAGGAAAGGACGCAGCAAACTCTTTTTTAAGGGGGGTTTATTCATGTCTAGTGCCAATTTTAGTTGTTTTTCATCCAGAGGTGGGGTCTGTGGGATTGAGGGGATACGATTCCTTGCTGCTTTGTTGACCTGGAATTTGGAGGTGCTTTTGCAGGGTCTTTTCTTACTGCTTCCTAGGAACAAAGCAGTGACTGCACAAGGGAACTGCAAAGTCAGAGCTGGTTTTACTCCAAAAGCCCAATGAAGCTGGGGGAACATCCAACTCAAACCATTCTATAATTTTATCATTTGCACAGGGGGCTTTTCCTTCTCTGGGAACTGCTGGGGTTAATCATTGTGGTATCCTTAATTGAGGATGGATGAGAACAGGGGTGGTTGTTGGGTGAGAAATGTGGGTATGGAGACAGATCTGATGCCCCTTCCCTAGTCCACCAGTGTGCACAGAGGGTAGACAGGGGGTCCTTTAAGAGCCCTTCCCTGGAAATGCCCCTTTTCACTTGTACTGAATTCCACTTGTTTCACTGGGGGAAAGTCAATGGCCTTCATTACAAGTCAGAGCAAGTGACATAATTCTCCTTCTGCTCTTTCGAATCTATGAACACACGAACTTAATATTAGCAACACAGATAAAACAGCATTTTAACGCAGTATTTATCACCGCGCTCTCCCAGGAGAAAATCTATCAGAGCTTTAAATCTCAAACTCTCCCATTCTTCTCGAGCAACAAGATCAATTCATTAATATTTGGAAAGCTTTCAGTGTTATTAATCATGTTATTATCTTATTTATGTACCTCTTAGTAAGAAAAACCAGGCAAACCAAGGCCAGTCTCACGGACTGAGTTTCTTTAACTCAAGGGGGGATTATAGGGGAGAAGAATGGGAACGCTTTTATTGGGTGAAAAAAAGGGTCCTTGTGCTAGTATTTTGTGTGGCAGATTTAAAAGGTGTTGCAAGTCATCTAAAGGCTCTGAAAGGTTGCAGGCTAATTGTCTTATCATTATGAATTCGCTTTGTATCCGTGGTCACAGCACAGATCCTAATGAATGTATTTAGTATTCATGCAGATATCACAGCACCTTCCTTCCGCAGGCAGCGTGTTGCAATATAATCAGCACCTCCATCACTGGGGAGGTGGTCTGGGAGATGGTCTTAGCCCAGGCTGGAGTAGATGGACCATAAGAGTTATTAAAGCACACTATTAATCAACCAAGCAGAGAGGTCAACCCTGCTAAATGAGTTTAGCTCCTTCCCTGGGTCTATCTCATAAGAGTACCCATGGCTCGAAAAGAAGTTTGTAATTGACTGATGCAGATAGATGAGTTTGGGAAGAGGTGATTGATGTCAGCAATAGATTTGTGCGCAATCAGCCTGCCCAAGAATACTAATTTCACAGCCTTTAGCAGCCCAGACCTGCTGCTCAAATACACTTTGGGTAAATAGATCAGGTTGCTGACGTCCAACCCCAGCTATCACCCTGCGCTTCTACGTTTCTGTGCCTTGTGAAGCAGTGAAGGATCAGAAGTTGCAAAGCCTGCTGTGTTGGCATTAAGCTGTGCTTTAGCTCTTAAGATCTAGATGCCTCTGTGCTTTTCAGTATGTACTTACCTTTAAGCTTGCGAGTAGTTGGGCCGATCCTGGGAGGTATAATCCGCCCCGAAATGTCAGGAACGTGTGAGGACTATGCTAAATCAGGCCAGATGCAGGACCTGGGAAGCTGGAGGCGGTGAGGCCTGCAAGCTTAAGGGATTTAGATAGACTTGTGCAGAATAACAGCCTTCTCTGCGCTTTGGTCATGGGAAGACTTCTACTAAACTGCACACTCAAATGGCAGAGAGACAAACTCCAGGATTATCACTGAGGTTGTTATCAGTAGCAGGACATAAACTGTTGATGTTTTCTGTGGAATAGGGTTGTGAGCAGCAACCTTGTGGTCACTGGGGCTTCAGCGGTTGAGCTTCTGATCCTCGGGGGCTGCCCCCCTCCCCAGGTCACAGCATCTTCACCAGGCTTGGGGAAGGTCTGGAAAATCAAGATGGGTCAACTAAAAAAAGCCCTCTGCTTCCGGGGGCCTGGAAAGGGCTGAATGGCAATGGAGGATGCAATAACATGTTTCATCACTCTCATGCTTTTCATAATCACAGCAATAACTCAGACAAATTTACTGTTTAGTTGCTTCTCTGCAAGAGCAAAACTTAAGTGCTGATGACTCTTCAGCTCGAGGAATAGTGTAAAGGAGCCTTTTCCCTTTATATTTTCTAGATAATTAGATTAATGGCACACTCTAGGTGAGTTTTAATGTATAAAGGCTGCATTAGATCACTGTAATTCATTGCTTTACCGGCTGAAGTGCTCAGAGATTGGGATGTGTGGGGGTAAGTTCAGGGCAGTAGCCTGTCTTCATTGAATAGAGTGGCAAAGGTCTCTATACAGCAATCACTAAAAGATGCAGTGTTGCCACAGGCAATGCCTACATGAGCTAAAACTTTGCCAAGAGGGTTTATTGCCCTGATGGTGTGGTGAAAAAACACATTCAGGAGGCACCATTCAGGGTTCAGTGTGAAACCTGAGATGGGGCCAGCGCCGAAGCTCTTGGGTTTGCTTTTCTCTTTGTAAAAAACTGAGTAGTGAAGCCTCCAGCATAGAGTGGGGATTTCGGAGTTAACTGCTCGCTTCCCATTCAGTCTGGTGCTTGTACTCTTTGGGAAATCTCTGCCTCTAACTGCATCCTCTGAAGCCAAACAGTGCAGAGGCACCTCCTCATATCCAAGTTATCAGAAAGCTGGTGCTTAGAGAAGCCACATCTGAAGATGTACGTAACACCACTTTTTTCCCACCCTATAAGTACAGGAGGTTGATAATTGGCATTGACTGATGCCAGGGGTCAGAACAGATTTGTTCTGTGTAGCGGGATGTTAATGGCGGGTTGTCTTTGTTGGCTGTTACCTGGGGTGGAAGCAAACTCCTTGGTGCTATTTAGGTCTCTAATTTAGCTCAAATCAGAGTTAATTTTTGGATCAGTTCTCACAGCCAATGGAAACATTCAGTGTTTCACCCAAACCTTACGTTGTTTGGAAATGCCTCATTTCTCTGCAGGAGTGCAGAAAGGCGGGATGGCTCCACAGGGATAATTGCAAGGTTTGAGGCACAGGGGGACAGAACTTCCCCAGCCTGTTGCACTTACAGACTTGCATCTTGCCTCTCCCTCACGCAAAACCCTGGCTGATGTGCCTGAGTGATGAGCGGCGTCACACTGAGCTGCCTTCATCTGTCCACAGCCTGTGAAAACCCGGTTTATGGCTCTGTTGCCTGTGATAATGGCCTCGCTGAGCAGCATCTATTGGTGCAGCGGCTGTCAGGGGAGATGAGCATTTTTATTTCTCTATCAACTACTTCATTGCTAACCTTCGGCTGACACGGGATCTTGGAATCATGCGTGTGGGTAATGCTGTATTGCTGTTGACTTGTTTCCTCTCCTATCTCTGTACCCTATCTTGGGGCTGGGGTTGGGATGACCCTGGGACAACAGGCACAAGCTGTCAGGCACTGTTAGCAATGTGACAAGCTGTCCCATGCACTCGCTTTCCCATTGACCGTGTGTTTCATTGGTGGGCTGATCTGTCCAGGGCATAATGCCCCACCCCTGGCAGGGTTCAAGGCCAGGGCGGACAGGGCTTTGAGCAGCCTGGTCTAGCGGAAGGTGCCCCTGCCCATGGCAGGGGGTTGGAGCTGAATGAACTTTAAGGTCCCTTCAACCCAAACCATCCTGTGATTCTATGGTAACTACCTGCTCTAAATGCCGGTGGCATTTTCCATCCCCTGCTCTCCTCTCCAGCTCGACAGCAGGACAGACCCCTTCTGCCTCTTCTGCCCACTCCAAGCTCTTGAATGATCTGCATTCCCTCCAAGCTTATCTCCACCTAAAGGGGATGGTTCTACCTTCATCTCTGTACCTCTTTAGCTCATCACTCTTTATGCCCTGTCTTCCTCTCTGGCAGGATACAAAAAAGCTGCAGAAATCAAATCCCATTTAAAGACATCCACCAAGAGAGGATTATTCCTCTTTTTAATCCTCCTTCCCCTCCTCTCCTCCTTGAAATGAAGTTTCTTACACTGCTCATTAGATGATAAGTGAATATAGGAAAACCTTTGAGCGAAGGTAATTCCTGGCGTGCAGAAGAGGGCTGTGGTGCTGGCTACACGTTTATGAATGCAAACGAGTCCGGGCATCCTGTGGGGATGCTTTGTCAGTCTTTTTATCTCCCAAACCAAAGTTCAAACCGACTTCCTGAGTCAAGAACCATAAAATTATTCCACTGAAAGGGTTCTCAAATGCCATCTGTGGAGGGGAGAGGGGAGACCTTTATTTATCAGCCTCTGAACTGATCTGTGCATGCGCGGGGGAAATGAAAGAGCCCCTCGCTACCAGGGTCCTATTCAGCTTCGTGCTGCTTCCCTATAATTGATGGAATACATTATGCTCCAACAGGGAAGATCCTGGTGACTCAAATAGAAATCCATAATAATAATAATAACCCAGTGTACTTCTGTAGCCCGATTCATCTCCAGATCTCAAACTAGTTTTGAGACAGTTAACCAAGGGCCACAGAAACCCCTGCAAAACCAGGAAGCCTTTACCATAAAATAGGCAAATCAAATGTGAGTTGTTACTTGAGGGTTGTCCCTTCATCTGAGCACTGTGGGCGCCCCGAATCCATTTAGCGTGGGAACATATGTAGCTCCAATAGATTGGTCTGTTTGTGCATATAGGCTGACATTCAAGCGTGGGGTATGTACGGGGTGCCAGCACAACATGGACATGGGCTGAAGCTGCCCAGTTGCCTCGCCATGTTTGCTGGGGGTATTTTGGGAAGTTTTTCCAGGATCTACCACTAAAGAACTGCAGATGTGTAGGGCTGGGAAATGATGCCAGAGAAAGAGAAATACAGCTGGTGTGACTGCCAGCGCATCTGTCCCGGTTACTTCCCACCAAGGAGAAACAACACCACCACATTGCCAACACCTTCCTTGTTACCAACCTCTCTGCCAAGTATTAAGACCATTTTGGAGGTTTGGATTTAATTACAGCACCAGTGAATAGTCTGATTTATAGGCAGTTTGCTGGATTATTTGCAGTGGTGTTGGGGCTATAGCCCTGTATAGCCCTGTGCACTGTACTTCTGATGCCTTTTTAGCTGAGTACCAGACATCTTTGCTCACACCGTGCAGTTACGATCTAAATCCCACTGGTGCCAATGCAACTTTCAAGCCCGGCTCCTGAATATGGGTCACCTGGAGCAGATGGGAACATTCTGAGGGTTGAGAGCTCAGGGTCTGCTCCCTTTTAATCCTTGGTTATTTGTATTGCCAAGCAGGATGCAACCAGGGTTCAATCCAAAACAAAGCTGAGAGGTCCATGTTGCTTTGACAGTGAAGGACCAGCGTGGAGCAGGAACCAGAGGATACTCCTCTTCTGTCCAGCCAGCCACTTCCACCATCTTCCAGCACTGCCTAAAGGTGGAAGGACCCTATTTAATTAAGTAATGAGAATTGAATATGATAGCTACAAGCATCAGCTAATTAAAAGGAGGGAAACTGCAAATGAGAAGTGCCATGAATTCAGTAAAAATCAATCACATTAGAGCGGTTCATCATCCCCTCAAATGGGCCTCATCTCCTCCCTTCTTCTCACAGCTTAACCCTTTGTACCATCAGATGCTGCTTGGTGTCAGGGGAGGAAGCTGAATAGATGCGTGTTGTGGGAGAAAGCCACACTTAGTACTCCAAAGGCATTGAACCTTCCCATGAGCGTGTCTGGCCCTATGCTTTCCTTTTTCCTCTGCAGGTACTTGTCTGACTACAGGCAGGGCCCTTCTTGCTTTAACTCTCCACCAAAGAGTACCAAAGCAGCACCCACCAGAAGAGGAGGAAGAAAAATCCCACTTAATCAAAGAGAATATTAAAGCTGAGCTTTTTGTACAGCAACGGGCCTCAGAGTGAGAAATCCCCTCTGTCAGTGGGGGATGAGCGAGGGAGAGGGAAGGAGATAAAAAGGCATCAGAGTTTTAATTAAAAAGCTGCATCCTGCCTTTGGTTGCAGCTTGTTTCTGTCCCCCTTCGTTTGGCTTCACCCTTTAAATGCCTGTTAAAAAGATGTGCGAATTCCACCCATGTGGTGCGCGCATTTGCTTGAAGCAGCCCCATTTGTCTGTGGATTGGGATGGCAGCTACTTGCTGGGCCAGGAGGAAGAAGCAGAAATGGCTATCTCAGAGGCAAAAGCATCCCAAACCTGGTAATTTTCCTGTTGGATTCAGTGTCAAACTGGCTGTTGGACTTTCAAACTAATTTGGCTACCTGAGACTTACTAGGGTCTATCTGACCTGATGTAGTATCTCCAGTGGAGCTTTAGGGCTACTTCATTTTTCATCGAATCCCAGCCTGGTTTGCATTGGAAGGGACATTAGAGCTCACCCAGTTCCAATCCCCTGCCATGGGCAGGGACACCTTCCAGTGGAGCAGGGTGCTCCAAGCCCCTGCGTCCAACCTGGCCTTGAGCACTGCCAGGGATGGGGCAGCCACAGCTTCTCTGGGCACCCTGTGCCAGCGCCTCTGCACCCTCACAGGGAAGAGTTTCTGCCTCAGAGCTCATCTCAGTCTCCCCTCTGGCAATTGAAAGCCATTCCCCCTTGGCCTGTCCCTAAGAGACCTTGTCAGAAGGGTTTCAGAGGGCTCTGAAAGTCAGCCAGTGCCACAGTCTCAAAACCCTCTTCATACGAGAAGTGCCACGGGACCTTTCAAGGCCACCAGTCCATGCCTTAGTTTCAATTAAAGTGCTAATGATCCCTTCCAAATTGGGCTGCATATAAACGTGCTGTTTTCACCCCAAGGAATCCAGATGAACTTTAGGATCCAAAATACAAACAGAGCCTATAATATAGTAAAAAAAAAAAATAAATAATTCATTCCCTGCATATTCCCCCCTTTTCTGTTGCGTTTCTCAGGTTGTGATGCTAGGAGAGGGAGGGGCAGGAGGCATCTTGAGCTGGGGGCCAGCAGCTGGGCTGTGTACAACCGCAGCCTCCAGCAGCATTAAATGTTTAATCCTAAGAAGAGCTGAGCGGCCAGGACACCTGGGCTGGATGCTCGTACTTGCCAAGCTGTCTTGCCTAATAATTATCAGAGAGGCAGGAGTCAAGGTGCACGAGTTCAGTTCCTGGATGCATCAAGCCTGTTCCCTTTGTGCCTGATGCTGGGGACCAAAACTCTGAGCCTCTGAGATGACGGGTGACCTTGTGCCAGGTTCCAGTTCCCATTGGAGAAGTTTTCCCCATCCCTTGCGCAGGGCTGCTGGGGAACCTACGCTCATTTCTGTTTACAAAGCACTTGACTGCCTTTCCTTTAAAACCCAGCTGCTGAACGAGTGCAGGATACTCAATGCAAGATGAGGATGAGATGTTAAAACTCACCTTCCTCTTCCTACCCAGCCCTTGTATTAGGAACCCAGGTGACCACTGTGGTCAAAGCCACCATCTCCTTGCAATCCTGAATGTAGGACCGTGTCCTGTCCTATTTTCCTTAAGTAAAATCAGCAATATAACAACTTGCTGCCTCACCAGGTGGCTCCGGTCCCTATGCGGGGTCCCTGTGACAGCTGCTGGAAGCATGTTACTGCAGCCAACTTCTGGACCTGACAAGATACATTAATTGGGATGTGATGTACCACGATATGACACATGGAAATCACAGCAGAATTGGCAGTGTCACTCACAGAGGAGTGGGGGCATGCACACTGCTGTTAATTACAGGGAAGCAGCATGGTTTATAGGGTGTGGTTTGTTCAAGGTCTGTGCTTGTTATCCTCAGGCTGGTCCAGAGGGACCCTTCCTGCCTGGGAGCAAACTCAGTCATCAGGTTCTGCTTTCTGTCTTTCCTGAAAGAAGGATAAAGCCAGGACACAGGTTTATGGGGTGACCTTGCCATCACCCAGACATGGGTGTCTTCTTTAGGTCCAGTGTCTCTTGAGGTGGGAGGGTTTGCGTTACGGCATTGCCATCAAATCCTCTGCTCTCTTTTGTTGCAGCTGTAAAACCCTGGATCTGGTCTTGATGCAATATTTGTCTCCATGACTCTGGGTAGCAAAGTGTTTCTGAATTGATGGAAGTTATTTCCCAGTATGCCCCAGACTATACATGCGGGCCCAGTTAGACAGGTGAATGGCATAGTTTGCACGTTGTTGTTGTACTGTAATTGTCATTGCTCTACAAGGAGCTTCAGATGTATCTCAAGTGGAAATAATAACCTTAGTTTTATAGGGAAGTAGAAATACATACCCAGGCCTAATTCCATACAAGGGCAGAGCCACTTTCCCCACGTACCACAAGTGTGATTTCTTTCTCCAGCTCCAAGGGAGCTTTTCTTCAGCAAATGATACATATTCCCATTTCTGTGCAATGGGCTTCAGGGAAAAGGCAAAAGAAAGACCCAGGTTTTCATAAGTCATCAGTGAAATCTCTCCAGGGTGTAGTGCTTGGCATGTCTTCATGTGTCTAGTGCTAGCTCTTCAGAAGCAAGAGACCCTGGAAAGGGACATAGTTCTCTGTCTCATCTGCCTTTCTATGGAACACCCCCAAAGAAACCAGTGCAGTGCCTTGGGTTAGAAACTGTGCATGTGCATGTGAGAGCATAATTAATGATTGTGCTTATAGAAAGTGCTTATAGGAAGCACTGTCCCAGGAAGTTTGGAGATGCTTTCCCAGTGAGATTAGTGATTATTCATGTGGTGGATCCATGTTTGGAAGAGTCAAGGAGAGGGATTCTGTGATTTTGCCTGGCTTTGGTGTCAGTTCTCTCCTTCATCCTTGTCCTTTTCCTAACCATGTTCTGTCTCTTCCACATCCTACACTGTCCCCATTCCCTACCTCTCCACTCACCTTGGATCATCTTCCTTCAGACAAAAACAGAGGATGGTGATGGCTTGGATTTCCTTCTTTCATTGCCAATGGATTCTAAAGTAAAAAATAAAGGATCCTTATGATTTGGGGTAGGAAATAAACTGTTGGGGGGGAGAGAGAAAAAGTATTTCTCAACATAATGAAAACACAAATGGACAAGATAATTATCTTCATAAGGGCTTGGATCCATGACAATACATCTCATTTTATAAAGCCCATTAGAGTTGGAATTTTATGCAAAACACTTCCAAGAACTCTAAAAATATAAGGCAATAGAGTCGAAGCAATGGGGATTATTAAAGGGGGGAGTGTTATATTGGAGGCAATAAACCCTGGAAGAACTAGGAAAACAATATTCTAGTAAAACCATAATAAATGACTGTGGTTTAATCACTTGGTAAAAAACGAAGATATTTCTGCAGGTTTTATAGCGCCACTAAAAAAATAACAATAACCCCAAAGTCTTGCACGTTAAGGATTCAGCCAAGATGCTTTTTCTGGTGACAGAATCACACACAAGTGTCATTTTAGCAATTTCCTGTTTTAAATAATAGTATGTTATTTTCTGCATGGATCCACTTTTTCAACCTCTGCTGTGCTTTTAAGATATCATTTGCCATTAGATGGTTTTTCCTCCCATTCCCTACTTGGCATACCCTTGAGCCTTTGAACATACAAAATGATATTATTCCGAGCAATCTTTCGTACTGCAGCAAAAAACAGGGAAACTCCTGGAGGGTCTCAATTTTAATGATGACCTTTCATGTGCTTGCACCCTAATTGCAAGGTATTATATGGGTGGTTTAGGAAACAGAAGCACATTTTTCAGGACTTTCTCTTTACCTACTGAATAGTTGGTATCAAAAGAGTGGCTGTTCTTTCTCCTCCCCCCACCCCTGACAAGTTCTGATGTATTGTATGAAGATAAAGTACTTTAATTTAATATCCTTTCCTTTCTTCTGAATCGCTCCTGCGCTGCTGAATGACATCCAGCTCTCATTTCCTTTTTAAGTAGGTGGGTTAAGTGCAGGGAGGTGGTGCCCAAATCACGTGCCAGCCCCTCGCATCAGCCAAAAACTGGGCAAAACCAATGTGTCCATAGCAGTAAACTCCTCAATCACCATCTCAGGAGCTTTTTCCAGCCCCTGCTGCAGGGCTGAACATGGCGGTCAGATATGGAATCCCGCCACATGACCCCTGTGGCGATGTGTGCTTCCCAACGCTGGGATGCATGAGCTGATGTGGAGCTTTTGCAGTTGAGCATCTCATTTCCCTTCCCATGGGACTGACATATTTAGGGGCAAACCTTCATGTTGGAGTCTCTTTAATTCCCCTGTAAAGCATCCTCAGCCTTCAGCACTTGTGCCTTTTCAAGGAGAGCAGTGATCAAAAGCCCCCCACTGCAGTTTCTAAACAGCCTTTTAATGCTTAAAACAATGATGAATGATGCAGCATCACAGTGAGAAACTCAAAGTTGTGTTCATAGGGAAAACCAGGTATGCATCTTGCTCCCTCTTACATGTTCTGTGCCTCACAGCAAGAAGACACTTGTGCTATGCATGGATTTAATCCTTCAGGTGACACTGGTGCTCTCGGGTGCTTAAGAGCTCCATCAATGTGAATAGGAGTTGCAGTGTGGGAGCTCCTGCAATAGAGATTAATAACTCACCCAGCAGCTCACCTCAAGTCCTGTTGCAAAGCGAATGGGGTGGTTATTTGGTGTGAACTGAGCAGCTCTTTGCTGCAAACCTCTCTTCTTGTTTATTAATCTTGTTTATTCTTCTGTGTAGAGAAGGACTTAAGGGGCTTTGGGTGATGAAGAGCTCACTCCGACCTACATTTGAGCCCAGAAATCACCCAAGTCCAACCCCTTTCCACAGGCAGGGACACCTTCCACTAGACCAGGTTGCTCCAAGCCCTGTCAAACCTGGCCTGGGTCCCACCTCCCTG
This sequence comes from Myiopsitta monachus, assembly GCA_017639245.1. Classification (NCBI taxonomy): domain Eukaryota; kingdom Metazoa; phylum Chordata; class Aves; order Psittaciformes; family Psittacidae; genus Myiopsitta; species Myiopsitta monachus. Next base: position 3,704,096 of record CM029935.1, on the reverse strand, counting down.
AGATGGGGTCAACCTGCATCTGCCCATCAGGAAAAGCCCCTTCACCCCATAGCTGTCATCACCTGAAATGTCATCAGAGCTGCATAAAAAAGAGGGATGAGCATCATCTTCACGAGTTTCAGTCTCCTGCAATTGCACAGGGAAGGCTCTAAAATACAACTCCTTAAAAGCTCAAGGCTCAGAAGGAAAACAGAAAGGAAATACTCAAATTTACTTGTTTTAAATCTGCTTGTGATCTATTTATTTTTTTCCTAAGCTGGTCCCATGAGGTGGGGCATAAATCATGGGTTTATTTGAACGCTCAGATTGGGAAATGCATCTTACTCCTTGGAAACAGAAAGTAATGGATGCTTAAAGCTTGGAAAATCCCTTAAAATGGACTTCTCCACCTAATGCTTGTAGAGTCCAGAGCAGAGTCCAGCCACTGCCATTCCTAAAATCAAACCTATGAGGTTCCTATGAGGTTCCTTCCCTCCTTTAGCTGGTAGGGAAGGGAAATAAATATATAAAGGCTTGAATTAAAATTCAAAGGAAGTCATCCACAATAAATATGCAATATTTTGCCGTGAAAGACCACAATAATATTTTTACTTTTCGCTCCCAATATGATCTGACTACTTTACATTTTAATAAATGCATAGTTTGGAAGGGGAAAATAGCATTGCTTTGATACAGCAGAGATTATTTGATCAAATAACATATTAGAACTTTTCAGGACTGCATAATGGAGGGAAAATGTTTGTTCCTTTGCAGTATTCATCTATCTAATAGGCAATGATTGCAAACAAATAATTATATGCTGGAACAAATGGGGAAAATTAAGGTTATCTGGCGCAGAACAGCACCAAAAAAAGTCCTGTAAGATAACAATAAGGCAGTAATGTATAGCAGAGTGGTTTGGAGATAATTGCGTATCAATGGACTGATTGCAGAGCAGGTTGAGAAATTAAGACAGCTGATTGCGTGGCAGAGGAGGAGGACTCTGTCCTCGCAGTACACACAATGAAAACATCACACAGTGATGAAAAGGGGCAGTGTGTGTTCTGTGGTTCATGTCACCGTCTGGCCTTGTGTTCCCAGGGATGCTCAGCCTCAATAGAGCTTGTCAGGGACCATCCAGATAGACCTTGACAGGCTTGAGAGGTGATCACCTGTGAACCTTACAAGGTTCAACAAGGCCAAGTGCAAGGTTCTGCCCCTTGGTTGGGTTCGAAGCACAAGCACAGGCTGGGCAGATAATTGGGTTAACAGCAGCCCTGAGGTGAAGGACTTGGGGGTGCTGGAGATGAGAACCAACCAAGGATGCATCACCTGGTACTCATGTGTGTTGAGGAGAAAGAGCCTGGACAATCCCACAGGACATAGCCAGCCACCTCTGCACTCTATATGAAATTCCAGGGAGTGAAACACATCCAAAGTATACTGATTCTGCTCATCTTTCCCACCATCCATCCTCCTTTTCCGCATGCCATTCCCTGCACAGCACAGAGCAATTCTGGCTCTGCCTTTGCAGCCTGCATTCCATAATCCACTTAGAATTTGAAGCTTTTTTCTTTTATGTAAGCCTGCCTTTAAACTCTTGATGTAGCTCTTTTTCCATCTGTTTCTGCCTGGGCATCTTTTCTGTGCCCAGCCTAATGACTTACTCTCGCTAGGAAGAGACTGTATATTAATATATTCATTATAATTCTTCTTTCCACCACTTCAGATCTTGTGAGGAATGTAATTGCTAAAGCAGATTTTAAGTTACATCATGATAACCGAGCAAGTTACGGGGGAGGTTAGACTATCACTTTGCTTGGTAGTTTCAATCTCTGAAAGACCCCTATAGCACAGCAAAGGCGAATGCCACCCCAGCAGATTCACTATTAGCATTGTTGTTACTGGCATTATTAAGTTAGTGCCTGGCAGTCCCAATTATGGGCTGAGATCCTCTCATGCTAGGGGGCTTGTTTCCCATATAACTCCTTTTCCATCCGTTGCAGGTCCTTTATCTCCAGCTAATTCCACACCCCAGAATCTCTGTCTCGCATCACTCATGTGTTCCCAAGGAGAGTATTTTCCTTTGCCTATCACTCTTTCCCCAGAGGATGGTGTTCCCATGCAGATAATGTGCCCTGAGACATTTATTCCACTCCATTGCAGTGGAATTATAGTCTCTGTGGGTTTAACACCTGCCTAAAATTAATCTTAATTTTGTGCTGGGGAGAGGAAACCGAGGGAAGCGGCTTCATTTTCACCCTCGGTGTGGCTTCCTACGTGTTCGGTGTTAATGGGATATGAACAAGGCAGCACATCTGCTGCAGGGCTTTGCACCACCACAGACTTCACCAGGACCTTCTCCTGTGCTGACCATTTCCTACTCTCCCTGTGCCATAGGGGCTGTGGTCACAGTAGGAACGCACCTAAATAATACAGTAAATCCCACTGTCTGTGGTTACTCTGTGGAGTTAATTTGGAAGCAGGTGGGAGGGAAGGATGCCCATCTTGGGGTTTACCCCCAGGCTCTAACGCATCCCCTTGGCTGCCTTGGTGCAGCAAGCATTGCCAGCGCTGACTGGGTCAGCTTCCACTGCAGAGCTGAGCATGCCTGGTGCTGCTGAACCCCCACGTTAGTGGATTGATGGCTTAGAGCGCGTTGTACTTATTAAGTGGAACAGACTATTTTCATTAAGAGACACTGGAATTATTAAAGCCAGTTAAATGCCTCCTGGAGATGCTGTGCCCAGTGTGTGCTTGGTACAGTGAGTTCTCCAGTTTGGCTGCAACACCTGAAATTCATCCATCAGCCCCAGACTCATTTCTGCCCGTTGTCCCTCTCAGCTGCTGAGTTCCATTTGGCCAGTCCTCCTCTCTCCCTCGTCTTATGCTGTTCTAGGGTCTCAGGTGGATTGAGAGCTGGGGACTGAGATAGTTTCATTATTCACGTTGCGTGCACCTGAAAATTGCATTGCCTGCTGGCTTCCAAATTGAGGACATTAAACACAATGCATTACACCTCCGAAATATGGAAATATCCACAGAGGGCCTCAGATTTAAGACAGTACACAGCAGAGTCCCAGTTCTAGAGACAAGCGAGTTCAGTGAATAGATGGGCACATTGTTGGTGCAGAGCCAGGGAGCAGAGGGGGAAGCTGACTGCAGTGGGGTGGAAGGAGGCGAGCCAGATGGGGTCCTGCTCGAAGAGGAGATGCTGCATGGGATCCTGGTAAAGAGGAAAAGTTGGGCTGGATTAAAGTGCAGCAAAAACCAGGCTTCACCCCCTGCCAGGATGTATGTTCTGTTGGCTTTTGTGTTGCGCATCGCCTTGATGTTGGGAGTTGCTATGAAAGGGGGTTGAGCTGTGCAAAGTCTTTGGCTCACCCTGTGCATCAGAGCTGGGGGTGAGATGCTGGGCTGGGCACCCAAAAAACCCCACTTTGCCCTACCCCATTCTGCTGGTGCACCATGTATGTGTGTTCATATGGGCCTTATTCACCCCTTGTGAAAGCGGAGCCCGTCGCTCTGCATGCAGCAAGGTTTTTTGGGCTGAGGAGCTCTAAACACTGTCCTTTTGGCCCTTCTTGGTGCCTAGGAAAGGGTTTTCACCATCACTGAAGCAATTAAGTGTTGACAACAGGAGGTTGATGCAGTTTCGTAGGTGGGGAAACTGAGGCAGAGCAAGGAAAACCACTCCTTGTCCAAGGTCAAGGTCAAGAGCAGCAGTAGCAGATCATGGAGCCAAACCCAGGCAGTATGGAAATCATGCCGGCCTTTATACCCCCCACTCATCTGACTCAGGTATCTCAGCATTATTTACTGTCTTAATGGCATTCCAGCATCTCCCTGAAACACTTATTTCTTCATTAAAGACATCCAAACCAAAGCAGGATCCTGACATAAAATGCTCAAGCTGCCTTTGGATTTATGTAGCCTGTTTCATCACCCACTTGTGATGGATCTTCTCAAGCTTCCCAAATGGATTTCACTACCACCACACATGCAGAGCCATGTGCAGACCCTTGGAAACATTTCCCTCACCACAGCTTTCTCTGGACCACATTGTACAACAGTGCAGGCATGCAGGTTGGGAAATGAATAAGGTGAAAATACTGACTTTCTACTGGGAATTTAATTAAGCAAGATTTGATTTAGATAATGGATTTCAACTTCTGCGATTAGAAAAGCCCTGCGGTGACCAGTAGTGATCAAGACTTTGATTTAAGTTTTCCTCTTGAGAGAGGAGCCCTTGATAATTCAGAGCCCTTAGCAAGAGGTGCCTGTGGCTCAGAAGATGACAGCAGGTTTCAGTAGCACTGAGAGAGGCTCCCCTTGGAAAAATACTGGATAACCTCTGTCTTGTCAGCAAAATCTGTCTGCTTCTTGCTTGACCTCCTCCGCAGGGATCCTAAGCACAGCAGAAAGACACCTCTGCTTCTACGTAGACCCTTTTGGCCAAGGTAAAATCCTTCTGTCCCCAATGCTTCTGGTTTAAGGAGGCCAAATCCGACTCCAGCGTTTTCTCCTCGTATCCAGGTTGTTCCAGTCTTGGGTTTTGTTTTCACTCTGTCTCTGGCTGCCAAGTTTCACCTGCATTAAAGCCAGCCCCAGTCAGCGGGTTTCTCATCTCCTGGTTGGAAGAGCATCCTGCTCCCCCACGCTGCCCTGGGCTCCCCCATTAATTGAATAGTATGTTTGAACGCCAGCCCTGGCAGCTCGCTCCGAGTGGCTGTAAACAGGGAGCCGTACATAAAAGGAGAGACTGCAAACATAAAACTTTATGGTTAATACTAGCAATTAGAGAAGGACATGGGTGTAGTTTGGAGCAAAGGTTCCTGCTCCCTCTGTTTAGAGGGTTTTCTCTGTTTGCATGGTGGTTTTGGATGCAGAGCTCTTCCTGCTCTATCTTTCAGGAGGGTTTTCTCTCTTTACACAGTGTTTCTGGATGCGGATCTCTCCCTGTTCCCTCTCTTTGGAGGGTTATCTTTCTTTGCAATGCTGTTCCTCCCTGTCTTGCTGCATGCCCAGCCCTCATTCACAGACTCACCTGGATGTATGGGAGCCCAAGCAGGATCTTGGCAGGAGGAGGCAGCGGCAGCAGATGCCGACTGTCACAGGGAGCAGATGCCTCATTAGCCAGAGGGCCACACAGCAGCAGCCCAGCAGTGTGAAGGGGGCAGCCAGCATCCCTTGTTCAAGGAATGAAGCTGTTGAGTGCTCAGTCTCACTTGCCTGTCTCCATCTGTCCTCGTATCCTCCTCCTCCCTGCCCTACACCACTGTCCTTGGCCTATGTAATAGCTACTTGTAACCTGCTCGCCTTCCTGGGCTTGAGCAGATGTAAACTGATGTAGGGTTGTGCATGGCCTTAGAGCAGCTTCCAAGTACCTAAAGGAAATGGCAAGAAAGCTGGAGAGTGGCTTTTGAGAAGGGCTTGTAGGGACAGGACAAGGGAGAATGGCCTTAACCTGCCAGAGGGGAGATTCGAATTAGATATTAGGAAGAAATTCTTTATTATGAGGGTGCTGAGGTGCTGGAACAGGGTGCCCAATGAAGCTGTGGCTACTCCATCCCAGGCGATGTTCAAGGCCAGGTTGGATGGGGCTTGGAGCAACCTGCTCTAGTGGAAGGTGTCCCTGCCTGTGGCAGGGGGCTGGAACTGGATGAGCTTCAAGGTCCCTTCCAACACAAACTGCTCTGGTATTCCATGATTCTATGCCGATGAGGGAAGGTTGATTTGTGTCAGCTGAGAGACTGACACAGCCCTCTTCAAACATGGGTTTGAAGAGTAGGCCAAATTCATTTCTCTGTTTTCTTAAAGTGAACCCATCCATAATCGTCAATGCCTCCTGCCATTCCCATTGCATCCCTGTTGCAGCCATCCCAACTTACCTCTCAAGGATCACCCCTTGCTGCATAGAGGAGATGTGAGAAAAGTGCTGAGAGCCGAATAGGGATAAATTTCTGCCAGCACCCATCAGAGTGGATCCCTACAGGAAGGGAAGCAGCTTTTTGGGTGGCTGGGGGGGTTTGGCACCGAGCAGTGTCATCTGCGGGGTTGTGTTGCTGCAAGCTGGATGCTCGAGCGTGAGCCATAGCTCATGGGCTTAAACAAAGTGTAGTACAAGACAATTCAATTAGCTGCGAGCGGGAGTCAATAGCGCGGCACGGCTCACACCGTGCTCCCGAGCTGGGGGAAATCAGCCTGCTGTGCTGGCACCTGTCAGCCAAGGGCTGATCCGGATGTGGGAGACAGGGATGCTGGAGGCAAAGCCTCTTCCTGGAGGTGAAGAGATGTTGCTGGAGCCTGGGTTTGTCCAGGTCACCTCCTAGGATGAAAGAGAGGAAAGGGGAAGATTAAAGGCCAAAACTATCTGTGATGGAGATAGGAAGGATGGTGGCAGTGGGATTTTCTGGAGAAAAGCTCCTCCTTTCTGGACAGCAGGCCTGGGACAGATCCTTGGGGAGCTGATATCCATCGGGATCTAGCAGTCTTGGCAGCTGGCACTGCTCTCCATTCCTGCTCCTGAGCCAGCAGGCAGACTGGGGTCTACATTGTCCACCTTGATTCTGAGCACAGTCTGCTCTTTACAGACCCACTTCTCTTGTCAAACCACTGGAAATACACAAAGATCCTTTGACTCACATCAACATCCTTTGCTCATCCCTGTGTTCTCCTGCATCTCCCCAGAGCATCACTAATGATTCCCCTCTGATGTACTTGTAATGCTATTCCCTTGCTTCCTGGGGTTTGCTTGTGTTTGACGAAAAGACCTCATCATTCCAGATTTGTCTTGCGTGAACTATCATAGGATTAGCGAACTGGAAATCTTTCCGAGTTTTCTCTCAGAAGCTGGTCCCTCGGGAGCAGCGCTTTAGTAAGTGATTTTTCTGTTCTAGCCTAAGGATTGGAGCCGCAACCAGTAGCCAAATTGAATTCACTCGGGCAGGGTTAAGAGCCATTTGATACAGCTTTAGATTAGGGGAAGGCAGCCATATATGTTCCATATTCTCCCCTAACTGCTGCACAGTTACCAGGGATGGGCCAGCATAGTGCTTATTGACTGCTCCCCAGTGATCCCGCTGTTACAAATGGATGTTGCTAAACAAGGGAATGGATCCTAAATCTTTCCCTGCTGAAAGGTAATGAAATAAGACAGAGCCATAGGTAATGGCTTGACACTTAATAAAAGGTTAGTGTGGCTCTGAGTGGTTGTGGGCAGCCAGTGAGAGCTTTCCACTCAGGTGGTCTGTTTGCATTTCTCCTGTCGGCTTGAGCTCTTCCCAACACAGGACTGAGCAGGACCCTTATAGAACAGCGTTGCTGTAGTTGACAGTGAGGGACTGAGCACTACTGTTGTGCTGCTGCAGTAACAGGGTGGTGGTTGGGATCCTTCCTGCAATAGACTCACCCTCCTAGGCTTGCAGATAGCTGAAGTAAACTAACATTGGTTTGTGTACACCAATGAGGGAAGGCTGCTTTGTGTCAGCCGAGGATACAGACATGGGTTTGAAGAGTAGGACAAATGAGTTTCCCTGTTCTGTTAAAGCGAGCCCATCCATAATCGTCGTGATGCCTGAAAAGCTCATGTGCAATCACCATCTGCTCCCTGCTGGAATGATCTCAAGAGCCGTGTCCCCTGAGGCTGGAGCCCGTCTCCTGCGCACTAGGCCTGTTGTAGGGAAAAAAGGAAAAGGAAGTGCTCTGCAAAGGGCTAGTGCTCAGGCTGGGAGACACATGTGGAAGTACAGGGGTCTGGGTGTCTCCAGGGAAGCACTCAATGTATCCATTCACAGCCATTTAAAGCAAGAGGTGAAATCTCTCTCCTCAGAGCAGGAGAGCTTAAGCACAGCAGTGCCCTGTGCCCAAGCCACAGTGAGCCTGGCTGATGAAATGGACTTTAAAAAAGAAGCAAGTTATATTTAGGGTAATCGGAATTCCCCTTTGCAACATCCTCAGGCAGAGGACAGTCAAGGCCCGTAAAACTCTGTGCTCATCCACAAATCTTGCCAGTACTCAGGAGCATCAGTCCTGTGATCACAGAATGTTTTGCATTAGAAGGGCCCTTAAAGATCATCTAGTTGCAACCCCCCTGCCATAGGCAGGAAATGAATGATGGGCACTGCTTCTCAAATGCCCCGGCTCCTGGGGTCACAATGTGAAATGCGGAGCTTTTCTTGCCTTTGACTGTTTGGTCTTTACTGTAGCAGGGACAATTTGGAAAGCATAACCTTTACGTCCTGCAGAGCCACGGAGCAAATAAAAGGGACATAGAAGGAGTTTGCTATTTATTTCTATTTCTGGAAAATCTCATCCTTCCTTCTCCTGAAAGCACCTCAGTCTCTCATGCCTTTTTTAACTGTTTGGATGGAGATGTGTAAATAATGACACAGTTCAGACCTTGTGCATCCTCTGGGCTGCTTCTTACACTGCTCGAAATGAAATAAACAAGAACTAGGGGAAGAAAAAGAGGTCTTGAAATCTGGTAGAGCAAAAGATGGGGTCCTCACCTAGGAGAGAAGGGAACCAGTGCAGAACGAGAATGCTTGAACTAAAGTCTTGTGTCACACAGAGAGAGCTCTTCAAAGGCGGAGGAGTGCTCTTCAGCTTGTGGTGCCAGAAGTGACTCTAGAAACAATGTTCAGGGTCAATTCCCACTCCACATTGGCTGTAGGATGTTTGTCAAGGCTACTCAGGGCAGTGCTGTTAGCCAGAGTCCACCCAACCTGTGGTTGGGTGAAGGCAGCATCAAGAGATGTCTCTGCTTTGTCCTCAGACAAAAGGGGCACATCATCACCATAGGGGATGACATGATGTCTAAGCACTGCTTTACCTGTCTTCTGTCAGTAGAAGCCTTCCTCCTCCTCCTCCGCTTCCTTTTCCTCCCCCTCATCCACCCATGTTCATCACCCAAACTGCCACTGTGACATCTAGGGTTTCTTTGGTGCTTTCTCTAGTGACTAGCATCACCTTACAGGCTCTGAAGCCTCCTCCCAGGGGGCTATGGCATCTGTTTTCCTGGCCATTAACCTGTTTCTCCCTTTATCCCCCCTGTGTTAAAATGGGCAGTCTTGTTCTCACTTGAATCAGGGAAAAAGCCTTCTCCCTGTTCAGAACACCTCAGAAAATCCCTCTGTCATCACAGCTTTGTTTTTTTAACAACACAGTCCAAAACTAGAAGAGGTTTGTATTTATTCTGGTTAGAAATGAGTACAATCCAGGTAGAAATGGTTTCATTTGCGGGATCTTCCAACCTCAAAAGAAAAAACAGAGGAGGAAGCACAGAGGAAACAAAGCTCAGCTAGCGCAGTGCTATGAATCCCTGCTGAACTGGGAATTAAACACTGTTCCCTTTCAGTCATTTCCCCCAAGAAGAGCAGCCACTGTGAACAGTTTTGACAAATGTGTTTATGTTGTTTGATAGAAACCTTCTAGGCAGTACTAAAATATAATATTGAGGGGCAGGATGGGGAGAGGAATCTGTGCATTTATCTCTCCTGAGAGCAAATAGCACACATTAGGATTTACATGGATTCAGGGCTTATTGGACAGTAGCCGCAGGTCTTTAATTTAGGGTATTTGATGGCTGTGTACCCAGTAGTGTAAATGTGAGGGAGAACATTTCCCTGTTGGTATCTGCATAGACTGCAGCGATAAATCCAGGATGAGACATCGCAGCCATCACTGTGATACCCTAAAGGGATGGCCGGGCACAGAGATGGAGAGGGATGTCTCACCAGGCAGAGCCATGTGCTCCTCACTCACCCCTCCCAGAGCCGGCCTTGGACAAAGACCCAGGAAAAGAAACCCCATTTTTGCTCCTCTGCAGAATTCATCCTTTATTCCTGGGTCCCAGTTTCACATCATTTGGAGAAGGAGGCAAGCTTTGGTGCTGACTCTGGATGTCTCCCTAGGCCGGCTTCAGAGGAGGCTGTGTCATCTTCAACCTTTCAAGGAACCCACAAGGGCTTAATTAAAAACTAAAGTCGAGCACCGTTATTCAGATGAGGCTGTCGGCTCCTCTGCTGACAGCAGCTCAAACTTGTCACTTCACTCGTGCTGCAGCTCCATGCAGGAAGGTAGGAAATTCAGCTGAGAGACAGGCCCTGGGCTGGTGTGGGCTGAACCCTCCTGCCATAATCCTCCTGCTGGTGAGAGTGGGTTGGGGGTGACAGCAGCATCCTTGTCAGGCCAGGGAGCAATCAATCAATGAGACTTCATTAAAAGAGGCATTGAAAGCACCTGCTTAACAGAGTCAGTCTGCGGAGGTGACAGAGACCTGACTCCAATCACTAGTATTACAGGGAGAAGGGAAATCTGCATTTCTTAATCACATTGCTTTGGTCGGAAGTCTCTTGTTTTCAGCTTTATTCTGGGTATTTACATGCTTGGAAGGAAAAATGTAATATTAACTATTGCTTCCCGTCACTGAGGAGTCAGCAGTGACATAAAAAAGAGCAACTACAGAGAGAGATGGTTTTGGGGGGGGATGTGAGAGACCCAGAGGAATGTGAAGTCAGAGGATGGCTTAAAAGCAGAATCAAAAATACATAACATCAATGCAGAAATATTTTGTGATTCCCAGCAAAAGCAGAAACCAGGCACTAAAAAAGGGGCTATCTGTGAAATATGCTTATTCCTGCATGCATGGCTCTAGCAGGCATGTGTGTAAAGGGTGATAGGTGTGTTCATGGAGGTACCATGCCTGTTTTATACAGGCAATGTTATGTGTGCACATCCAGATAGATGGTAACCTGTGGGCAAGTGGGAGAAGCTTTCACCGTGTGGAAAAGGTAATCATTGCCTGTCTCCTGGAAGAGGGGAAGCAGTTTAGTGACCATGATCTCAATAGTAGCTATGAAATTCTATGAGAAGGGACATCCAATTCCATGTCCTGGTGAACATGATGGACAGCTGGAGCAGGAACATCAGCAGTCCTCCCATAGTGGATCCTGCCCAAGGGATGCTGTGTGTGTACACACATTCTTGCCCCTCCAGCCTGCTGTTACTGCATCTCTTTCCAAGGAGATCCCATCTGCTCTGCACACTCCATCTGCAGCCTTCAAACAGTCACTAGGAGGGGAAGGGAGTTTGTGGGGTTTCATTTCATTCCCTGCCCCTCCCAAAAAAGTGTTTATGTAGTGGTGCTATTCAGGTGGGGGGGTTTGCCCCAGAGGAGGAAGGTGCTGGAATGTGCCCAGTAGGTCTGGGGTGTTTGTTAGTCTCAGATGCTGTCACTCAGCTAATCAGAGCCTTGAAGTAGCTCCTCCTGCCGTTCCCCTCTGCTTTGTTGAGGGAGAAGTTGCTTGGGGTATTCGTGGTGTTGTTGGAGGCAAGGAGCTGTGATGGGTACCATGGCAAGGAAACACGGTAACTGCTGCAATGGGAGGTCCAGTGTCTGTGCAATGGAGGACAGGTACTGCTCTGCTGCACGATACTGTGTGGGGATAGTGGGTTTTCTTCCTTTAAAAGCCCTTGAGCAAAGGTATTGATGTGGTTTTTTTTGCTGTAAAAGCCATGTGGTCTCTGATTTGCACAGTTCTGAGGAGTGGTGGCTGGTGTGATGCTGCTTCCTCAGGAGGTGTTCCTGAATGCAGAGGCCTGACAGTGGCAACATCTCTTGTAACTAAGCATTTCTTCTTGCGGTTTGTTGCTGAAGCTACAGTGGAAGATTTAGGGTTGTTTGAGGTTGGTTTTGGAGTCTGGGGGCTTTTTTTGGTGCTTGAAGGCGATGATTCTGGTTTTCCTGACCTCTTAGCAGGATTTGCTTAGGAGTTTGCCCTCCTGGGATTTGATATGCTCAAAGGGTGCCTACAAGAAAGCTGGAGCGGGACTTTTCACAAGGGCATGTAGAGGCAAGACAAGGAGGAATGGCTTTAAACTGACGGAGAGGAGACTGAGATGAGCTCTTCGGCAGAAGTTCTTCCCTGTGAGGGTGCTGAGGCTCTGGCACAGGGTGCCCAGAGAAGCTGTGGCTGCCCCATCCTTGGCACTGCTGGAGCCCCTTTGGTTGCGCAGAGAAGAGTTAAGGGCACCGCATGTGCATGTGAGCACATCTGAGAGCAGGCAGTGGGTGCTGCTTTCCATAAGCACAAGCACACCACGCTTTAGTTCCTGTACAAGGTCTCCCAAGCACAGGCTGAGGGTGATAACCTGGAAACTTATCCCTGCACATAGTGGGAGCTGGTGAGGACTGTGATACCTCTCTTTCCCTCTCCTTGCACAGTGCTTGTATCTGCGTCTTCATTTTTCCTGGGCTAGGACGTTTGCAACTTGTGAGCAGTGGTACAGCAGTAATTACACTCTCGATCGCTTTCACATCAAGAAGTAAATGGAAGAAAATCACATCTCGAAGTATCAGCGCTGACCTTCATTTCAGAAGGTTAGTCACAGTCAGCTGGGCTATTATCTAGCCCTAAATTTGCCCAAGAACTTGCTGTTCCCTTGAGATTATCATGTGCTGAACCATGGGGCAGCTGCTTGAGAGGCTATCAGAGGAAGTGCAAAGCCATCTACCACAGATCACCTGCCTTTGTGCTTCACTCTGGTAGTGGCTTAGAAAGCAGGAATCAGAGAATGGGTTGGGTTGGAAGGCACCTTGAACCTCATCCAGTTCCAGCCCCCTGCATGGGCAGGGATACTTTCCAATAGGCTGCTCAAAGCCCTGTCCAGCCTGGCCTTGGATGGTACTGAGGAAGGCATTGAAGTCCCGTTGAGGTCAGGCATTTAAGGTGGTTCTGGGACTTCAGAAGTCCTGGATCATGATATCTTTATTCTTTCTCTAGACTTGCACTATGCCTTCCACACGGTGTCTCGTGTTTGAAAGCGAGGACACAGAATAGGTGACAGTAAGAATTGTGTTCAGCTATTTCATTTAAATCATAATCATTCCTAATCTAAATGTGCAGGGACAGAATTACATAGCCTAATCAGTCACATCTCTTGTACTGTGTTTTCAGTTTAGTGAAAAGTAAAAACCATTCAGGAGACAGAAATTTGTTAAATGAGCATCTCTGAGGCCATGAACCTTTTTTAATGGATAGAACAGCACTGGTATCTTAGGGTCAGGATGCATCCCTGGGACACGGATGGTGGAAGGAATAACTGGCCTATGGAGAAATGTCTTGCTCTAAGTCTAGATGGATGATGTGGGCAGCCTTCTGCCCTTGCTGCTGGCAGAGGTGGCAGTATGGTCCCCTGTGGGGTACCACACAACCAGGATCCATTCATCAGCATGTGAAGTTAGGAAATCGGGTTATCCCAGCAGGTTTTCCACTTGTGCCCTTCAATGCCTGCGTGCTTGTCATCCTTTAATACAGGTTGTTGTCTGTTCTCACCTGGGGGAGCTGAGTCCCCTCTACAAGGGCATTTGCATGCCCAAAGAGCATGCAGGGGTGATGTGAGTGGCCTGATGTGCTGCAGGACTCTCTTACGGGAAGTCCCTGAGCTGGCAAAAGGGAACGATGTTATTAGGGAAGCTGGAATCCCTCCAGCTTATCCGATAATATCATGTTTGTTCCCTCTGTGTTTGCCAAAAGCACCCTTATTTATTTCATCAGCTAAATGCTGCAAACCAGATGCCTGACTTCCATCAAGGCATTTAATGATGATGATCATTGCTTCCTCTAATGCAGTGTCTTCTAGTGAGGGATGATGCCAAAGCAGCTCGCAGCTGTTGACCAATGGGTGCCTGTTGTCTCCAGTATTTCAGGGCACTTATCTATTTTTGTGCCAGGGCTCTGGTTTTGCTGAGTTGCAGGAAGTTCTGAGATGGAACGTGGCAGATGTTTAATAGCGGACCGGAGCCCGGTGAGGCAGATGAGCTCAGGGAGCGAGGAGAACCTCCTGCTCCTCTGTACTGCTTCACAACGCCGCATGCATGCTAAAAGCATGATCCCCGCATCCTCTCGGAAGCAGGAAAAGGGTGCTGCTGCTCTCTCCCAACTAAGCTTTGAGTAAATAGCACAGATGAGGCTGCACAAGGAGTCTTTGGCAGAGCCAGGAGGAAGATGTTTGCCTTGGGAGTTTGTTTATGGCACACAGGCGAGATTTTCGTCTTCTTGAAATGAAAGGATGAAGTTGAGCTTGAAAGGATACTGAGTAGGGCACGGGCGTTGGGAAAGGCATGGATGTTGGGCATGCTGGGCTAACCTGGCAGAGAAAAGCTTCTCTAACCTTGTATTTACGCTGGTGCATACCTGAATGTTCATTGATGGAGAACATGGCTCAAGAACTTGATTTGAACAAGTGAATTCATTTTGTCTGCTGACTTCAGCTGGAAGGTGGGAGCAGGGTCACATCCTCACATCCCAAGGTGTGCCAGGATTAACATGCTGCTGTGGAGACAGAGAAAGGCACTTTGTTCTGAGAAGTGTCAGAGACCTTTGTGCTGTTGCCATCCCATAGAAAACATACGTGATCGTTGGATTGGTGTTGCTTTCCTCCTGGGAATGGCTGTGTAACTTCTGGAGGTCTGTTAAGATCATTTAAGAGACAATTAAGGATTTCAGCATTGCTTTGCTGTTTGCTGAACAAACTGTTGACACAACACACCATGCTCCTCGGTGGTGCTTTAGCTTGCAGTTTAGACTTCAAAAACAGAGGAGTATGAAATTAATCAGCAAATTATTTTGATTGCTTTGTTCATTTTTCCAGCAAGAAAGTTGCCCACCTGGAAAATAGCGACTGACTGCAGGCAGGAGCGGAATTTATTACCTGAGTGGAGCCGGGATAAAAGTCCTCTTTAGTTTCTCATTTTAGCTGCAAAGGCTGCTACGCTTCTGTTCTGTTCTTTGTGCTGAAGATCAAACAAGGAGCTTTGCATAGGTGTGCCAGGGACTTTGAAGGAAAAGTTTCTTCCCTCATCCCCGCCTTTGCCTCCTAGGAGCAGCACCTCGGACTTGAGATGAGAGTGACGTTTAGCGTTCCTTTCACAGTCGTGCCGGTGCGACTCTGAATCCCGTCACTGGTGTTCTTATCCTGCCTTCTGTTCCATGTGCACACACTCTGATCATTCTACTTTAGCCTTGTTTGAGTCTTTTCCCCCCTTTTGCTTCCCCCGTTTCTGTCATGGAGTTGGCTTTGTGGATGAAGCATCATTTCATTCTCCTAAAGGTCCCAAGAGGGCAGCTGGCAGATCTCATATGCAGGGTATCAGCTCCTTCAAATGAACACACTCAGATGGCTGTAAATCCCTATTTACACATAATAAACATGAGGCTATAGGCCATAGAGGGAATAATGTATTATTGATTACAGCAATGGCATGGAATGTCCTTTGAAAGGCAGGTAGTGCATGTCCATTTGTCAGCACTCCAAACACGGATCTTCCTACCCTTTGGAAGCGTGAGGCAAGCCTGGCTCAGTGTGGGGATAAGATGGGCAGACCCCACTGAATGGAGAGAAGTGGGTTACAGCCTGGTGTCATCAGAGAATAGCAGAGTGGGATAACGCTCTGGGTGCCTTCATGCCCTACCCATTGGGCATGTTTGGGTTTTTGCTAAGCAAACAAATTCTTGAGAGAGATTCTCCTACAAGTGAATCCAGAGCATTCAAATGTCACTGGCTTTCCCTCTAGGAGCAGGTGGAGCTCTCCCATTGTGTTCAAGAGCATTTTGTATGCAGGATCCCCATGTTGCATCTTAAACGTGAGCAAAACTAAAGCATGGTGCAACATTTGAGATGTGTGAAGTCAGGCAGATATTTGTGTGTGAGTAGGTAGAGAAGAGGACTTGTAGCAAAGCAGGAGGATGGCTTACAAGCCCTGGCAGTATTCTTGTGGCTGCAAATAGCATGCATGCCAAAACAAAGTGTGTGGTGGTTTATTGTGTGTGGGTTTTTGTTTGTTTTGCTTAATGCTTGCTATCTGAGATGCCTTCTTCGCAACTCCGGCCTGCTACTTTTGTTGGAGTGATGAAGAGCACTGTTTTGACAGTTGCTGAACTTGCAGCTGATGATTTCAGGGCCCTTCCAACCCAAACCGTTCTGTGATTCCTTCTCTTCCTCAACAGCGGGCACCATCCTTCATCTCCCATGCAAACATGAAATTCACTCCCTTGTTTTAACACCGGCTGTGGTTGCAGGAAAGAGAGGTCCCTGAGGCTTGACAAGCAATTGGAGTAAGTTTTGCCTGGTTTAAATGAGAGTTCAGACCCAGACAGATAATGGAGGAGTTCTCCTCCCTTTGGGAACTTTTAGGGGAGTGCAGAGTTTGCTGCTTGAAGGCCATCTTCCCGGGTCATAAGAATCTCAATGCGCAGCCATGCTAACAGAGCATCTGTGACAACTGGGTAACCTGAATCAGCACACGGGGAAAGCTACCCCCTGCCACAAGCACCACTGACCTTGGATCTGAGCTGTTTGCTCACTCGTGCGAACTCCGCAGCGAAAATACATCAAAGTTCCCTTTTCCTGCGGCTTTTTTCCTCCAGGTATTTAATGTGAGTTTACAGATGAGATGTGCAGGGCAGGAAAAGATGCTAATAGCACACTTGCTGCACTCAGCTCAGCCACTGAAAAATTTATCACCATCTGTCCTGGATTGGACAGGGCTGTGAGCATCGAGACGTTCACATCTTTGAAGCGGCAGCAGATAGACTCAGCATCACAACAGGTCAAGCACTGAGTCTGCAAAGAGCTTGCAGGGTTTGGCATGGGAGAGCTGTGCTTTGTAGTCTTCTCTTTGCTAAGGTCAGAGGTAAGAATATCCATGTTGTGCTCAGAACTTCCATCACTTGGCTGTGCCAGCTCAGCAGCTTTCAGGGGTTTTATGGGGGAAGAGTTCTTCTCTTTAACCATTTAACTAGTCAGTTCTTTCCACATTAACACCCCCAAGAAATTTAAGGTGAGTTCAAGAGGGTGCTCAAAGGGCCTGTAGGGACAGGACAAGGGGGAATGGCTTTAAACTGACGAACAGGAGACTGAGATGAGCTCTTAGGCGCAAGTTCTTCCCTGTGAGGGTGCTGAGGCGCTGGCACAGGGTGCCCAGAGAAGCTGTGGCTGCCCCATCCCTGGCAGTGTTCAAGGTCAGGTTGGATGGGGCTTGGAGCAACCTGCTCTAGTGGAAGGTGTCCCTGCCCATGGCAGGGGGTTGGAACTGGATGAGCTTTAAGGTCCCTTCCAACCCAAACCATTCTATAACTTTAGGTAGTGAGATGGCTGTGGCTACTTCAGTGTCCTGGGTGCTTCATTATGTACCCCTGATGGGTCTCTAACCTTGCTGTAGGCAGGACACGTGGCTCTATATGTTCCAGTTCTGCCAGGCTTCAGTGGAAGCAGAGGAGAAGGAGAGGTCAGAAATTGGGCCAGAAACAGGATTTCTCAAGCTCCCAATGAAAAATGTTTGGGTGCAGAGCTTTCTCAGCGTGTTGTATGTTCAGCCTGGCTGGAAGTGAAGTGTTTTGATTTTTGGCCTGTCTCTGCCCTCAGTGTATTATAGGTCTTAAATCTCAAAAGTACTCAAACGACAGCTCTTGTGATGAGTCTTAAATACGATTTGCTCTTTGCAAGAGCTGTGTGTCTCCCCTGCTAGCTCTTCCTGTGCATCTCCTTTCCCTCCAGCGCCAGCAAGACCAACTGAATCTTGGAGCAACACAACTGTTTCGTAAAGCATCTCTCCCATGGCTGCATTTGCATATGTTTCCTCTTCTTTTAAATGAGAAGAACTTGGACTCTTTCCTTAAAACCTCACACCTTGAACAACCAAAACTTGCTGAGCAAGGAAATAACAGTCAGTGGTGCAAGGAGTGCTGCAGCAATTAGCAAACCTAAACGCAGGCTTGGCTCTCCTTCCAATTAAACCCTGGCAAGCTGCGATACGTGATGTGGTAATGAAGCAGAGAGTTTTGGAGCTACTGTGCTTGCTTTTTGGAGGGTATGGGAGCTTTAGGCTGTCTAGCTGAAACTATACCATTGAAAGTAATGGGCTGGACAATCTCACCCCATTACTTTTAATGGAATTGAGCGAGGGCACTATCGGGAGCAGTGCTCTGACACCGGGGGAAGCAGGGGAGCTGTTTTCACATATCCAAGTTATGGCCAAAGCTGGGAAAATGCCCCCGTGGCAGTGGAAGCCAGGCTGCTTGCAATAAGTTATAGGGTTTGGCAGCAGATAGGAGGAGGAGTAGCAGGAGAGGTACATAAAGGTGTGTATTGGCATCATCTGTGAGTTGGGGCTTAGTTTGATCAAGGGGAACTGCAGCATGTGAGAGATACTCGCTACTTGAGCACACTTTGGGCTGTGCAAGGACACAAGCAGGGTGCCAAATCCTTCTTTTACACTGATCTTCCCTGATTTACCTTTCTACACTTTGCATCCATAGAGGTGGAGGAAGCACTTATCATTGTGTGAAGTATTGGTTTCTTTTGCTGAAGCTGGCGAGCACCACTAACATCACCCAGCAGGACCAGTTGTAGAAATAATGAGTTTTCAGGTCTGTGAGAACATTAATAGTGGTTTAAAGGGGAGCAGGGATGGTCATGAGTCAAATATTGCAGGGTTAAACATCCAGGCTGGATGCTGCAGCAGTGGTGTGGATGCTCAGTGTCTTCTCTAGACCCTGTCAAGGAGACTGGTGCGAACTCGAGCAGAAGCATTTGCAGTGGGATGTCTGCATGTCCTAGCAGCCTGGGTGATAGATTTGTTTCTCATGATGGGATCGCATCTCCTGCTGCTGGGATGTGGCAGGAATGTGGTCCAGAGAGAGCAGCAATCAGCCTCCCACACAGCCTGACATTTGTCCGTTCACTTTCCTTTCTCCTGCTGCTGAGCGTGGCCAAAGCCCCCCTGCCAGCATGCTGCAAAGCTTCAATGCCTCAATCAAAGCAGCCTTCCTGCAGAAAGGGATGGAAATGGAACAATTAGATAATCCACTGAATCTTGTGGCTTTCCCTCTAGCGGGCACCTTGTTCATTAGCAGAGGGCACAGACCTGTTTTCCTCCTGCCCATTCCATCTTAGCACCATGTACCCTCCGAGAAAGTTTTAACTGAAGAGGAAAAGCAGGGACTGCAGTAAATGCACCTACAACTGGGTTTAATCTGGAATTGCTGCTCCTTTGGGCAAGTTACTCTCATGCGATGGTCTGTAATACCACAAGTCAGATTCCCCATGCTTTATAGGTGCTTTGGTTCCCAAATTCGGGGGGGGGGGGGGGGGTTAGACGAGGAAACAGATAAACCTGTGTGTAGGTCTGACCCAAGATGACTTGTTCATGTCAGTGGTCTCCTTCAGCTCAAGAGGGGGTGATATGGAAATGGGTTGATGCTGCACAGTAGGTTTCCTACCCCTTCTTGCCTCACAAGCAGGAAGGCAGCTTAAAGAGGCTTCTAAAATCACTGAGAGTTGGTGAGGAGGGGAAAAATAAAATAGAAGCTGAAGATCATATATTTAAAATAAGAAAAAGAAGCCTCAGATGCAGAAGAATTGCAGCCGTGCTGTGAGGTAACAGGCACACATGATTTAATTATAACATACACAGATGTAACAGCATTGGTGAGGCTGGAGCGTGATTTTCCTGTAATAGAAGGACCATGGGGTTCCCTGCCTCTGACTGTCTTGTCATCTTCAAGTGACAGCATGACTGCTTCATGCTTCCCTGTCTTCAGAGGGGGTTAAAGGGACACAGCTACTGCATCTTGGAGGAGCTGCGTCAAGGATGTCCAGCATGGGAGGGGTTTGGGGCGGCTGGACCACGACGTCTGTGGGGTTTGAGGTAGGAGGAGCTGATGGTCTTGAAGGCAGTGACTGTGATTTCCTCACTCAGGCAGTGGGTAGCTGTGTTTGGATGCTTCCAAGGGTAGAAGTGGTTTGTCCTCCTCCTAGACTCATAAAATGGATGGCTGAACCAGAAACCCGGTCAGGGTGGGTGGTGTAAGAAGCAGTTGTTGATCCAGAGCGCTACCATAGATGTGACATTTACACTGCTGTGGTTTTATTGTGTTTCTCCTCTGTGTGACCACAATCTGTCAGAGCAGCACAGGGACTTCCAGGGCTTATAGCAAAGTGTTTCCACTGCTGCCTTCTCCTCCTGGTTGAGCCAGGGGTGTTACAGCGTGGGGTGTGATGCTGGGATGCTTCCTGCTTGACGCACACCTCTAGACCTGCACTTAAATGTGGCTCTGTGTGCCCCAGGGGAGCATTAAATGTGTTATTTATTCCAAAATGAGATGCTCTTGCCAGGCTTCAGGATAATGTCGTGCTGTGTGCGTGGCTAATGTTGCTTGGATTGCAATAGGATGCGCAGGGGTCCCGTGGAAGGAGCAAGGACAGTGCAGTGGTTTAAATGAAATGAGAAAAGAGAGTCTTTGGTGACAAAATCAGGTCTTTAGATAAAAAACTGTGTTCTTAAGTAATCTAAATACGTGGATCTTGTATCCCTGTCAGATTTGTTCTGAGCTGCTTCATTCTGGTTTTAGATTAACAACCCCTCCTGTTGAAAGCCCTCTTACTGTGTAGGACGCCCTCCACTTGCAGCTCCTGTTTTACATGGATCCTGGGTACAGTGGCATCTGGGGCTTTTCCAGCCTCATAAAGGCATTTTGGCTCCCTGAAGAGCTTGTTTCTTCAACTGCAGTGGAAGAAGGGCTGGAGAAAAGTGTGATGGGTTTCGCAGGTGCCCTCCACTGTTTCCTCTCTGTTCGGGCAGTGTTATTTTGCTGCTCTATAGTGTAGAAGACACAGCTCCTGGGTTTTGGTCAGGTGGAAGAGGAAGGTGGCTGGAGGAATAAGTCATACAGCAACAGTGCCACCGCAGACCTTGTCAGGCAGATCCCCAGGTGACTGCAAGTTCAGGTCTGAGCTGCCAAGTGGAGCATGGGGCTACGTGACAGACAGCCCAGGGCCATCTGAGCCCTTGGCTTGCAACAGGAAGTGCCTGGGGGAGGCAGAGAGGATGAGGGGCAAGGCTTAAATTGCCTGTTAGCCTCTCCTGCCATCACTCCTCATGAACTGGTGGACTCAAGAAGCTCCATAGAGTACACGTAGGCTGTTAGCTGGTGCAGCACAACCTCTGGAGTGTGACCTAGACAGATGTGCCCATCACCTGGTTGTTCTCCAATGGCCCTGGTTGACTCATCTGTGTCAGCAAATGTGGTCTCTCATCAGCACATGATGCGGATGGTGATGTGTTGTGAACCTGGGGAAGGTTCAAGTAGAGATGGGTAATGCTCGTTGGAGGTACTCGTGTATTCCTTAAATGTCTCTTGAAGACTTGTTCCTGACCTTCCTGCAGCAGCTTTGCTGCCTTGAATCAGGAGATGGGTTTTGTGGCTTGAATGGAGCAGCACGTACAATGGGCTGTAGTGAAAAGCAGATCAAATCCCTGGGAATCCCTTGAAGTGTAGGGCGAAGCCACCAGTGAGATGAATTGGCCGTAGCCCCTCTGAACAATACAGACATCTTCCAAGGGAGGGTCCAAGCTCCACGGCTGTAGCAAATGTGAGGAGCTTCAGAGGGTCTGAGGGAAGTGAGATGAAAGTGGCGATGGGATAGAAGCTCTTGTGAAATACTGTAGAAATCACGTAAACTGGGGAGCAGTGCTTGAGCTATGCCTGCATGCTGTGAGACTGTGAAATGAAACGTTAGAACTGTATGATCTTTCAGGTCCTGTCCAACCCAAACCATTCTGTGACCCGATGGGGAGGAGAGGGCATGAAGGCATTGCTGTGGACAGTCAGCTGCGTGTCTCTTCTTGGTGAAACCTTTGGAAGTAGACTGTGGAGGGAGAAAGTGGTAACCCAAAGTTGCCTTATAGTGAAGAACGTCTTCCTAATATCTCCTCTAAATCCAACTTTTACAACAGGAAATACAGGGGGAAATGCTTTTTCCTGCACGTGAGGTGTAGTTCAGCTGTGGAACCTGCTGCCACAAGACCTTAGCAAAGCATTTGGGATGATTTGACTGTATGCCTGTGCACACAAAGGTGTGAAAGCTGTTTATGCAGGAAGGTTCAGGTCCTGAGGGTCCCCTTACTCTGGGATGAATTGTTCTTCCTACAGCAGCTCCTTCAGGGGAAGGAAACAATCTAAGAATGACTGGACTTGAGGTTTGTGGTGGCTGTTCTTCGCTTGCTGGGGAGCTGAGTGGGGAACAGAGACAGGTCAGCATCTTGCGCTTTAGGGACCAAAGGCTCTGCGTTGCCACTAGAGGGAAAAAGAAACTCTTCAAAACACTTCAGCGCTGAGGTACAACTTGGAGGTGCCTCTCTGCTCTTCATTAGGCAGAGAACACGGGGAAACAATCTCCTGCTCAGCAGCACTCAGCCTTCTTTCTTTCTTCAAGTTGTGTTTCCTGCCAAGGAGCAACTTCTAATTGTCTGGTGCCAGGGCAGAGCTTGTTCTTGGGGAGAGGTCTTGCTGCGTACCTTCTCTTCAAGGTCCTCCCCTTGAAGTTTTTGGTGCTGATGCCTTTCAAGGCATCTTGAAGAGCTCTGTTTTACACTGGGTTGAAACAGGTTCAGTGAAAACAAGCACATCCAAGTTTTCCCATCATTTTCCATCATGGTTTTTAACCCAAAAGAATGTCTGGTAGAAGTTTCAAGGTCCCTCTAGACCTTTACCTTTCAGAACCAGAAATTCCCGTAGGGAAAACAGCACTGTGCCTGGTGATGCTGCTGTTTCCCCAGCTCTGCTGCATGTGCTTTCTCTCTTCAACATAAACAGGACTTCCAATTCTGTGGTCCATCAGAGAATGGCCCTCGTGTGCAGCTGCATTTTACATCTCGGAGCAACGAGCTGGCAAACACCTCTGCTCCATCTGTTTTCCTTCACTGATGGATTCTTTAAAGTCAGATTGTGGTCCCACAGGGACATACTCAACTAATCCTCTGCTTTTAAGATTTTATTTGTGCAATAAATGGATGACAAGGTGGTTTGCAAGTACATAACGCAGTAAATGGGTTTATAAATGCAACTTTTCTGTGGAGCGCTATAGAACAAAATACAATATCACTTCAGCATTTAACACTGATCTCTGTTTCATCCATATTTCAAACAGTAATATGCCCATTTTCTCATCTGGGAGGCCTCTTAGGTTTTTTAATACATTTTTATAAATTAACCAGGCACAAATTTAATAATAACTTGCATTTGTATAGCTTTTTTCATCTCTGAGGATCTTGGATTGCTCTGCAGACTTAATGGTGTAATATAGAAATAGCATGCCGAAGGATCCATTTGCTCTCTGCTGAAATGTGGTGTTTGGAATGATCAGCAACGCTCACAGATGCAAACTGCATCGAGGGAGAAATCTCAGAGCCAGTGCACATGGCAGAAAAACTTGGAGGGGAAGGATGCAGCTTGCTTTAAGGGTGCCCAGAGCACAGTCACCTGAAGAAGAGGTTATAGGGATGCTGAGGATATCTGCATGAGAAAAGCTAGGTACGCCTGGAAATAAGAATGCTGACAAAGAGGAAAATGCTTCTCCATGCAATTCTAACTTTTGGGATGCATTGTTGCTAGATGTGGTGAAGCCAAGAATGTGGAAAGACTTGGGAGATTGGGCTTTTCTTTCTCTAACGTGCAAGATACCCAACAGCACGCAGCTTTATCAGGACAGGAAACATCTAAGGATCATAAGGAGCATAAGGTTTCTCAATCAAAGCGTTCAAGTGAGCAAAACCTCTTGGATTTAGTGACAGGACCTTCTCATATCACCCTTGCTGGCTATCTTTAAAGTTTTGAGCTCCTTTACTTGGAGACTTTTAAGCTCTTTCAAGAGCTCCCACTCAAGTTCTTTGCTTCTGAGATCCCCAGGTGAAATGAGGCTTTTCCAACCCTCCGTCTTTCCCAGTCACTGTGTTTTGGTGTTGCTGGCACTGCAATATCTGGCATGGAGGTTGCCCATTCCTCATCCTAGAAAGAAAAGTTTAGAATGAAGTGCAGGTACATGACATGCAATTGTAAAAATTGTTTACTGATAGCAAATCACGACCTCTGTAGAAAGAAAAAGGTGAGAAAATGGAAATGTGACATTTATGTTAATACAAAGTTTTAAAAATTTAATTTAAGAGGCCAGCTGCTTGTGCTTCTCTTAGAAGTGCTTAATTGGTATATAACAGCATAGTTAATTAAATACAAATCAATAGCTTAAACCAGCTAATTGATATTTAATATGTATGGGAAAATAGAACAGTTGTAAAATAATTAACTCAATATTAAATAAGCAATGGAATTGCAATTATGCCTTTGCAATGATTCTAAAGTTTATCGTTCTTTAATAAACTTGCAATTAGACAGGATGAGCTGAAAAATTATTAAACAGGTATTAT
Source organism: Myiopsitta monachus (assembly GCA_017639245.1). Taxonomy (NCBI): domain Eukaryota; kingdom Metazoa; phylum Chordata; class Aves; order Psittaciformes; family Psittacidae; genus Myiopsitta; species Myiopsitta monachus. Next base: position 3,679,852 of record CM029935.1, on the reverse strand, counting down.
TGGGCCACTGAACATTTATTTCCATTCCTGGTGGGATACAGCTACACAATAATATACATTATGATGGTGTTAATAAAGCTTTATTACTGCTTTAGCCTTTTACTGCAGTGGTTCATCAGAAACTGAGTTCCCTTCTTGCCTTGTGGGTGGAGGAACTGAATAAGGAAATGCCAAGCGATGGGAGAGATTACGGAAGAGCAGGAGGATGCTGTAGTTTGGGCCAGGGCTGGAAGATCTTTCTTCCAACACGAAAATTCTCCTTTATTGCCCAGGTAGTGCATAAAGATCCTTTCTTGGAAGACCCAGAGCTCTCATTACTTTTAATTGGCTTTTGCTTCATTGTCAGTGGCTGCCCTTAAAACTGTGTGGTGTGAGCTTGCTTGTGATTTGAGTGGCTCTTGCATGAGTTTGGAGGTGGATTAATGCAGGCACTTTTGAGCAAGGCAAAGCCACAGTTCTGCTGTGATTTTGCCAAACAAATCTTGCATTTCTTCACAGCTCCTGAAGTAATCAACTTCAACTCTAACTACTTAACTTCCGTTGGGGAAAAATCACTTGCCATTGCAAAGAAGTGGCTGGAGTTTGGCTTTTGGGTGTTGGGGGGACACATGGGTTCATATTCTGTTTTCAGTGGTGTCTTGGCAGCCCCTAAAGCCAAAGCATTTTAGATGCTGGGTGTCTGCATAACTATTTTAGCTTGAGGTAGCCACTAAAAGCCATGAAGTGGTGAGACATCCTCAGGCACCACAGTCATCTTGAAGTACTTTACCTTTTAAAGGCACTCTCAAGTATTTAAAGGTGCCTTTAGCTATAAAGATTTTTGCATGTTCTCACAAATTTATGGTATGATTTATTATAATGCAGTGCTCTTGTATAGCTCCTTTCATCATGGGATATCAAAGTGTTTTATAAGCATTAGTTATAATAATTCCTCAGGGAGGCAAATGAAAGATAGACACCCATGCGGTGTGTGCTGATCCAGGCTCCATATGGAAATTTAACCCACAGTTCCTTGGGATCCAATCCATGTGGCTCAGCCCTGAGAATCCCTCCTTCCTCTTGGGGTTAAGTTTGGGCTGGGACCTTTTGGGTCATCTCCAAAGCGAGGCAATCTCCTTGGGAGCGTACTGCTTCCTGTGACTGGAAGACAAGGTGGACACCAAAGTGGAGGGATGTTCATCCATCCCCTGAGGAGGCTGCAGCTATTGCTGCCCCTTTTGCTGCTTTAGTTTAGGATGCTCTTGATGATGTTTGTGGTCCATGGAGAGCATGGCAGGCCCTGACACACAGGTCTGTGTGTTCAGGAAAAACCCACCCAGCACCCAAAAACATGTGCATGCAAGGATGCAGGGTGTCTGAATGGGTTCGATAATAACGCCAGCTTGCTCAGCTCTCTGTAGGCTGCACTGCCTTGTGTGGTGCTAATCTAATTGTGTTGTTTTAATTACACTTTGATACCTTGCTCGTTGGAGGCTCAATAGGAATCAATGCAGTTTTGTTTTCCTGTCAATAAAGACAAGGGCCTCTTGCCTGCTTCATGGGCTATAGGTGAATGGTCGCAGAGGCTATTGGCAGGCTCAAAGCTCTCCAGCCACATCCACTGTTTTTACAGTCAAAGTTCAGTGAGGTCTTGCTGATTCTAGTTGTTAGTGCTAAGGGAGGCAATCTGTGCTGCGTGTCCAGCTAAGCCAGCAGGCCCTTGGCACCTTTCTTAGTGTATCTGTGGCTGTTTTACTCTGTGCACATCGTGGTACATTGTGCTGCAAAGCAAGAGGCTGGCTTCCACCTTTGCATCAGAGATGGGAGATGGTTGCTATGTACCTCTTCCTGCTAATTAGGGCTCTGATTCAGGAAACCACTGAGGTTGTGAATAGTTGGTTCATCTGCCCTGATTTGTCTAATCTTTAGGCATCTACATCTGAGTTAGTCACTGCCTTCATGGCCAACAAGAAAGTTACAAGCACCCCCAAAGCCATGCCAGGTAGATGAAGTGAGTCACTTCTGGAGATGCTCTGGGGTATTTTTTAGGTAGCGATGTGAATTTAGGGAAGAAATTAGATTTTGGTTTACTCTGTGCATCGCGGGAGCCTTTCTTTTGCCTGAGCATCAACTTCAATGTGATTGGTTTTGGTTAGATGATGATGCCCTCCTTGGTGGGAGGGAGCCTTAAGACCAGGAGCTGTTGGTCCTCAGCCACTTGCAAGTGGAGCCCTATTTAATGCTAGAAAAAGTGCTTTAATTAGTCTTGTGGGTACCCTGAGCTTCCTGATATCAAAACAAGACTGCTTTTGCTGCACTTAGGCTCTGATTCTTCCTCATACTGTACTATGAGGATGCTAACCCTCTGCCAGGGTGCCATGGCAACTATCATCATTAGGGAGGGATATACCCATGTAAACCTGTGTGCCTTCCCCACGTGTCACATTGAACGACTTTCCTCTTCCTCTGCGCGCAGTCCAGAGCTTGGATTCAAACCCAGGTTTGCATCATGGCACTAGCAGCCAAGGCTGGAGGCAGCTCCTAGGCTGCCGCTGCGCTCGCACCCTCCTGCCTCACTGCCTTCCCCTCTTGATGCAGCACAACTTCATGCCCATCCCAGGCTCTCCTTCCTCAGCAGAGCAGGACTCTAAAGAGTCCATGGCCACATTAAGTAAACATCAAAGGGGCTTTGATCAGCGGGCTCTGCCGAGCACAGAAGCCCCTGAGGAGCTCAGCAGGTCCGCAGGCAGCATCGGGGACACGGTACCTTAATTTTCTCCACTGCGACACAGGAGAATTTGTTTGAAGAACTAGAGCTTTTTGCACGGGGAAAGCACGCGTGCACGCAGCCTACTTCTGGAGAAACCCCTGTTCAGATCTCTGTTTGTTACTGATATTCAGAAAGCCCCATTAAGAAATCAAGGCATCAAAGGCGGCACGTGCCTCCTCAGACTCCAGCGTTTTACTGCATGTAGGGTCGCTTGCCTCTGAAGAGCAAGATGCCTCAAGCCAGAGTTATCTTCCCTTCTGAGGGCCAGTTCCCATTTTACTTTGCTGCCTGCTAAGGGAGAAAAGGATGAAAAAGTCCACATTGTGGCAATGTGCTGATGTGGAGGACGAAGCAGCTCATTCCCTCTGCATGGTAGATAGGATTGCCTGAGACAGGGGCAAGGTAGGGGTAGTGTCCTGTCTCTACCTGTCTGTGCCTAAGTGGAGCAGCGCAGTAGCAGTTGGTTTGGGATGCAAAGCTGAGCTCTGAGGCTGACCGAAGCCTTCAGTTATGTGCCCACCTCATTGGTGCTTTACCAGAACAGCGCATCCAGCAGGATTTGCTCCCTGCAACATCCCCATGTGCTTGCTCTGGTCCCCAGCCTAGTCTAACATCACTGTCTCTTCTCTTGCAGAACTGGGGCTCCCAGGACGAGGATGCTGCCTAGTACTGGGGTTCATGTACAAGGAGAAGTACCGCAGGATGACTGAAGGTGAGCAGGTCCCTCACCTTCTATTCTTCTGTCCTCTTTAGCCATCTCATTGCAAGGGATGTGGATGTGCTACTGCTAGGAATGGATTAGGTGCTTGTTCACACCAAGGACAAAATCCTGCTTCCCCTTTGATCTTGGAAACATCTTAGCAGGCATGGATAGGAGAAGCTGCAAGAGAACAGGGATTTAGTTCCATACATCCATAATCCATTGTCCTTTCCTATGGAAAGGATTTGTTGCATGGAAAGCTCTTCCACAGTTTGCTTGCATCTGGTCTTTTCATTCTAGCTGGGTCATAGAGCCTCACTTGTTCCCCTGTCAGTTTTCAGTACCTCTGCACCTCTCAGATGTGCCTTTTGATAAAGTTTTCCTGGTTTATATTCCAGTCATTCTCCAAGTATTTTATGAGCATCGATTAATCCATAGAAATATCATAAATAATTATGAAGCATAATAACTAAACAAAAACTATTTATGCTCTGAAGAACTGGCCTCCTTGCTTCTGGTAGCTTCAGTGTCTGGCTCCCTTTTCTTGTGCAAACCTTAGTGCATCGTCATCTTGGACTAAAAGGATGAGAGCCCTTTGGGATGGGAAGGTCTTCAGGGTGTGTCAAGGGGAGTTTGGCTGTGGTGAGGTTTCTTTAGGGACTGCAGACTTGATCCAAATGCAGATTTAATCCGTTCTGAGGGCTTTGTTTGGGAATGATTTGGACAAAGGGTGGGACTGCTCACACAGGATGGTGTATTGCAGGAGCTGGCCATGGTGGTGCCTTCTTTCACATTAAGGTTTGCCTTTCACAAGAGTAAAAAGTGCATTAGCTTTCATGGGGTATAAGACTCATGTGGAGGCAAGTTTATGGCTCAAATATCAGTTAGAAGATCAAAGGTTCCTTGGGTCTCCCAGGAGCGCTGAACTGAGCTGATAACATGGGGAAAGTACTTCACAAGACTTCACCTTGTGCTTGGTAATTACCATATGCTATTTAAGCATTGATTAGAGTGTGTTTAATGGGAAGGGGCTGCCCCTTGGGACAGAGGATGGCAGTCTGGTCTGAGTGCTGTGAGTAGGTTCAGTAATATCCCTCTTAAATTCCTTAAGCCTATGGGAGAAGCTGCCCGTGGTTGTGCTGAGATGGGAAAGAGCATGCTGGAGATGCTCAGAGGGTGTCTGAGAGCTGGCAGGACCCAGCCTGGCATTCTGGCAATCCTTTGGGATCCTTCTCAGAAGCTCCTGTCCCCCAATGGATACAAAGCCCGCATTTGCCTAGGAAGTGAAGCCCCCTTTTCAGGCTGAATGTGGCTTTGTGTGGCGAGAACAAAGGAACATGAAAGACCAACAGTAAAGCCTTTGTGTAGGAACAGGAACAAAGTGTACCTGCCTGATGCTGTGCAGCCAGTGAGCTTCTGGCCCCCACTGGCTGCAGGACCATTATGTTTAAAGGTACAATCTGCCAAACCCAAAGTCAGGGGATTTCCGTGGCTACAAAGACCACCTAGGACTTGTGTTTTCACTAGAGGCCATTCTGGATGACAATTGCAAGCCTCCAACCGCCCAGGATTTTGGTGTATTTCAGTGCAGAAAACCACATTGAGGGGGGTTTCAGATGTCTGGTCATCAACAGAGGTGTAGTGAGGGCATTTCCTGCCCAAAGCACCAGAGCCAGGCTCTTTGGGTCAGTTACCTTGCAGGGATAAGGAGGAGAGAGACAGCTTCCCTTTTATACTTTAGTCAAGTGAGAGCTTTTCCTCTTTTTATTGCGTGATGGTGCTAATGAATAGCCCTATTAATAATTGCAGGGTAGCTGAAGGAACTGAAAGCAGAGGTAGGCAGTGGGGCAATGGGCTAATTATGAAGTGTGGGGTCTCAGTCGTAGTGGAAATAGGTAATTACAGGGCTCATTAGAACCTTGCTGTCACTTAACGGAGACATCTACAGAATGCACTCATATGTGGAGAAGCAAAGAGGCCTTTTCAGTATGGAGTTACCGCTTTGCGGTAGGAAAGCGCTTCTCCTGGCTGTTCCCATGGAGAAGGTTGAGGCTGGGCACTTGCAGACCAGTGCAGCAGCCTCTCCCAGCAGGGGAAAATCAATGTTGTGGCTTGCAGATACTCTGTGGCCGTGCCCAGCAAGGGGTTTTGGTAGCATTACGCTCTTTGTTTACCAGCTGGCAAGGGATGGATGTCCATTAACACAACTGATTGCAGATGCAGGCTGAGCCATCCTTCAGTGTGAGAGCCTGCCTCTGTCAGTGTTAGTTAGCGCAAATCAATGTATCAACCTGTGCCATGAAAAACCAGGTGTGGGGAAGGTGTTGGTATCTCTCCAGGGCCGCTGCCAGCACGGCTGGGAATGTGCAGGGCAGGAATGATTTGGGCACGCTGCACTGTGTGTGATTGCCCCTCCTGAAACGTGCACTGGGAAAAGTGATGGATTTGGGCGCAATTTGGGGCTGGGAAGCAGGAAGGTGCTGCTGCAGTGTGGCTGTTAATGCTTACCCCTTTGCTGTGATTGACGACTGCCTCTTCTGCGTGCTGGGATCGCTGTTTGGTGTGCGGCTGTGAGTTGCAGGGTGAAATTAAGCTGGTGACAGTTGTAGACAGAGGGAGAGGTAGAGCTGTCTATAATGACGGCCTTGCAGTAAAGACACTTTAGAGTTAATCCTCCACCATCTGTCTTCATTCTGCTAATAACCCACTCAATCAGATGCTGCCTACTGTTTGTTAACATTCAGAAAGAGATACATAATCAGGAGGAGCGTGCTGTTTGCTCACCAGGGGCTGGATTCCTCCTTGGGAATAACTCTGCCTTGACCACAGTGGTTCAGTGTGAGCCGCGGCTTGTGGACTGGGTGTCACAAGGCACACGCTGTGCCATGGAGGTGATGCTGAGGCTGGCAATGAGCTGAGTTATTTGTTCTCCCCATGGCTTGTGTTGCCCTGGCTCAAGAGGATTTTGGAGTAGATAGGTGGTATCTATGGGGTGGGTCACCTCAGCCCCTCAAGAGCAATGGTCTTGAACTAAATTTGGGCTTGTTTTCTCTTCCTTTTTCCCCTTCACATTCAATTCTCCTCCCTTCCCAAGTTCCCAAGGGAAGGCCAGGGGTGTGCTGTAAAATCCCTCCCTGCCCTTGGTCCCTGCCTGTCCACAGGAGCAGGTCCTGAGCTGGGCTTGTTCCTCCTCAGTGGTCCAAGGCAGGTATTCAGGTGTCAGTCCCTCTCCTGCTATTTTTTTTCTTCTCTCCTGCCTCTGACTTCCTGCCAGATCTAACTGGAGTCATTAGCAAGCATCACTGCAGCAATTATGACACTTTCTGGCTGCCATTCATGAAGCTACTAAGGGGAACGACTAAGTACTGAGAGGTGTCAGCCTTCACCTTCACCAACTGTTCGCACCAGCCGCTGGCTGCCTGGAGATGCTACAACCCATGGGGCAGCTCCCTGCCTCCTCTTCTTCCCCTTCCAGGCACTTGGCTGGCTCCTGTGTCCTCATGTGCAGTGGACAGGTGGCATCTCAGTGGGATGGACCCTGTGCTTGAAGGGGATGTGTGGGCTTCATCCTTGTGTTTGAGAGCTCAGTGTAGCATCCTCCTGCTGGACCAGCTAACAATTACTGATTGGTGCTCAAGGAAGGCCAAACTCCCCCTCTGCAGCTCCTGCCTTGGCTTATAGCCCTGCTTCCCACTTGGCTCATATCCATCAGTTAGGGACAGGTACAAGGCAAAAATCCGTACCTTGATCTGCATCATAGCTGGAAACAGAAGCAAGTCTCCAGTTTTCTGCTTTCGAGGCATCTCCGTTCACCGTGCAAAGCACAGCAAAGCCAGCAGCCATTACTGCAGAGCTGCAGCTTCACATAGCAACCAGCACGGCTGCGTGTTTCACTGGGAGAGGATGTTGCTTAGCAAATCATATCTGCTGGGTGATGGCTGGAGAAATGTGCTCAGATGGGGCTTTCCAAATCCAAGGTTTTCTCTAAAGACCACGTGGGGCTGTTGGTCAGCATTAAGACCTCCCAACCTTGAGTATGGGGAGAATGGAGGGTGAGGACTTCAGTTTAGTAGTCTGAGCTGCAAATAAATCTTACCTTGCCTCTTCTGTTCAGGTGTGGGATCTTATTTAAAGGTTCTGGGACTAATGTAAAAGCTCTGATTCCTCGGGGGGGGGGGGGGGGGAAGATGGAGATGCTAAAAGAATGAGATTCATCCACTTACCTTAGAGGTGGGACATGAGGTGAGGGTGTTGGTTGCTTCAGTGGAAGGAAAGCTACCAGCCTGCTCTCTCCATGGCTGTCCGTGCAGCCCTCAAAAGCTAGTGGGGATGGTTCTGTTCAGCCCTGCCTGGCAAAAGTGTGCAGCTGCCTGTTTCTGGCCTCTGTTATTAGTTTCTTGTCTTCAACTTCAGGTATCTCTAGTCTATGATTTTGGTTCTGCTGGCGTGTGGGGACAGAACTGTGTATGCATGTGAAAGCTGATTTTATGGCTTATAATTATCTTGTTCCCATCCCTTGAATAACTATAGCTCCTCCATTATTAATAATTGGAATTCCGGTCCTTGTCATAGATCACAAAATGCAGCTGAAGCTCAACCCAGGCTCTGCATAATGTACCTTGGTCTAAATTGAATAATTGGTGAAATGGTGGAAATCGTTAGTTTTCCCCCAGTTCCTTGGTGCTGGAATTAGTGAGATATTAGTGCAATTAGCCAGTGCTTCCATTTGAGGCTGCAATCATTTGGTTTGTAATTTAGAATAAATGTAAAAGCCCACTTGTGCTTCTGAACGGGTTATTTGTCCTGTTTAAAAGTATCTAATGGGGTGGCTGTCATCTAAGCAAGATACATTTGACCCATTTCAATTTGTTTCCCTTTTAATCTGCTATCTGTTTTGCTGGATCTTTTCTTTTTTTAATAAAAACATAAAGAAGAAGTGGGTGAGGGAGACCAAAGAGGGCGAGAATAGAAGCGTTATAGATCTGGAGTTTATCATAAGCCCAAGTAACTTGAAATCAAGGCTGTTAACGCTGCAGAAAGCAATAAAAAGAAAACACTATTCAGAGATCATTTAAAGGGCTAAGTGACTTGTCAATGAGATGCTGCTCTATTCGACTGCCTCTTAGTAGCTTCTCAAAAGGAAGCTGCAGCTCTTGCAAGAATGAAGGGTGCGTTGCAGGGAGGGAGCTCTTGGGTCAGTGGGGTGCTGAGGCAGTGATGCTGAGGCAGTGATGCTGAGATGGGTGAAATCCATTTCAAGGCCTCACCTTACTGCTTGGAGAGAAGCCAGCTGGGGCTGTGGGCTGGAATAGTGCTGGTTTGGGGGGAAATGGCTTGTTGAGAGAAGCTGCTGTGCCTCTGCTCCAGATGCCGCCCTGCTTGAATGCCCCTCCTGCTGCCTGCCATTGTTCAGTGACTGTTTTGTCCTCTTAGAGCGTGGCACTGAGATGCAGCGATACCGTTCATGCCACCCATTAATGGCCCAGCAAGGAGTTGGGGCCTCTGACTTGCTTGGATTTATGGGGATACTTCATCTGGATCTTGAAAGTCACTTTTACATCTGTAACAGCACAGGCTGAGCATGAATCTTCCATGGTCTCGAGGATAAATCAGGGCCAGCCTCTCTTATCCGTCTATCAAGTGATCTTTCCTCTCTAGCAGATGCCAACAACCTCTGTGCTGCTGGGAAGCTCAAACTTCACTCTGTTCTCTGGCTTAACAGGGGAAGGGGTCTGTCCTTTGGGACCAGACCTGTAACATGTTACTTGATATAGCTCAAGCAGCATTGAACTCAAAAGCCCATACACAAATTGAACATCCTCTTGAGCGTCTCAACACCTTCTTACAGTTTGCCCTCTGAGGCTTTGCATCAGCCTGCAACCTGGGGATGGGATTTCTCCAAAGCTTTGCTCAAAGCTGCAACATTCTGGCACAAAATCTACTGGGATCCGCAGTGGTCGGTCCCTTATTACCTGATCTCCTCCAGGATGCAGTGAGGACTTGTATTGCTAACTCTGCTGTCATCGCTGATGAAGGTGCTGTCCCCTCATGGCTTGGCAGCTTGGTGGCAGGGAAGCTTGCCTTACCCCAAGCACTGCCACTCATGTCTCCCTGTGAAGACACAATCGCAATTGATTAGGGAAGGCATCTCCCATCTAACATGCTTTGATGCTACTGTTCTTTATCTGATAAAAGCATTAGAGATGGAAGAGGTGAGTGGATGCAGTGGGCTCCAGAAGCTGTTAAAGATGTACTGTTATCAGCAGTGGTCTCATTGATATTTCTGCTGTGCTTTGTGTTTCTGTTAGTTAAACAAGGCAGGAATGCGAGTGAAACCTGAGGGAAAATCAGCATACAAGCTGTCCCTTTGTCTAGTTTCAAGGGGAGACTTTGTCTGGATTGGGTCAGATGGAAAAGTGAGTAATGCAGGACCTTGCTGCTTCTTCTCACAGGGAAGAGCTTGTTCTTAATATCTGATCTTGATCTACTCTCTGTCAGATTAAAGCCATTTCCCCTTGTCCTGTCCCTACATACCCTTGTCCAAAGCCCCTCTCCAGCTTTCTTGTAGCCCCTTCAGGCAGTGGAAGCTTCTCCAGGTCTCCCTGGAGACCTCACTTGTGAGTCCTAGACATTAACAAGGATGCTGCTGAAGGAAGGATCCCATGTGCCCTGCATTTCAGGCAGGATAGGAAACGCCTCCTCGGCTTACTGCTGCTCTCTGCCCCTTTGGATAGCAGGAGCAGAGTTTCATCCTTGATGCTCTGGTTGTCTGTGATGCAACTGAGTGACTCTACTGGTTGTAAATCTGGTGCAAAGCTTGAGAGTTTCATGGCAACGGTGGTGTTGTAGCAGTTAACGGTTTAAGGGTAGAATTTCACCTATTGATTGGAGTACTGGTCCCCCATGGAAAGGTATTGCTGCGTGGTCTTCAATAAATGAATACAATACTTCCTCACTCCCTTAGTGGCATGAGATAATTCAGGAGCTGCTTCTCATGCTGTTCAGACTGCAGGTGTGTATGGAAGAACGTGGGATCATGTGGAATCTGTGTTCCCTCCCTTTGCAGGGACTAGAAGGCCTGCTAAAGATGCTTTGGGAATCTTGGGTTAATAAACACAGATCAATATCTGGGATGAGATTTAGAGCATCTTGGTTACTTGAACTCCATTGCCCTTGCACTCCCCTTTAGGTCCTGAATAGCATTTGAAATGGGATGTACATTAAAGGAACATGCAAGCTGATGGGGAAGAACTTGTCCTGTAACATGCACCTGAAAAGGATAGAGCTAACCTTATGTACTTCACCTTACCCTGGTGGCCACCTCCTGGTGTTGCTTTCTCCATTGGGTCAGTGCTGGTTTATTGTTAGAGGCAGGAGGAGCATGGCTTAAAGGAGGCACATGGCTTCCTTCCAAGGAGGGTGACTCTGGCTTTCCCATCTCCGTGGTGCCTCCAGGCTGCCCTCTTAGTTTACATTGGAGCCTGTGGTTCTGTTGATAACTCTCCCCTTTCTGCAGAGCTGTTGCTGCAGCCCTGGGTCTGTTGTTTAGTTTCCTCCCTCTGTGACCGTGGGACCCTGCCAGAGAGGTTGCTGGCAAGCAGTATTTTGTCAGCAACCCCGGTCATGCTGTTGATGTGGTGTCCACCAGACCAGAACCTGGACATGCAGGTATGGCTGGGCCATCAAGTCAGGTTCTGATGATGCTGTAAATCTTCCCAGCGTAAACTGATAGCATGATTGTGAGGAAGCCTCCAGCTTGTTAAAGTAACTGGAAGCCATTGTTTCCAAGACAGCGATCCAGACTTTCATTTGGGAAAGGGGCAGGAGTGTGAGAGTATACCTCCATTGAAGGCTGGAGAAAGAAAGAGCACCACTTCTGTCATTATGACGTCTGCTGCAAGGAAACACAAGGCCTGTTCCTTCCAGGTCTGGATCTCTAACTGCCTTCCCCTGGAGGCAGACACATGTGCCTGCTTTCCACAAGCAGAGCCAGGTCGGAGCCGCACAGGCTGGAGCAATGAAGCAATACCAATTTACCATCGCTTAGAATATCAATTAAAACCACTGCATCTTGAAATCCCGTGCTGAGACACACGCTCTGTATTGATAAACAGCAAGGCTTACCACTAAAACAGATCTTAAGCCAGCAGAAACAAGTCAACCGTGCAGTTGTGAGCAGAAACACAACTGGTTAGAGGATTTCGAGCTAAAGCCAGGCTGTAGGGTGGGAACTGATGTTGTGCCTGTGACGCCAGAAGGGTTCCATCTTCACAAGAGAGCCTGTGGCTTTGGTATGATATGAAAAGGCTGAAACAGTTCTGAAGCTCCATTCCCTGCTGGTTTCCCAGTGTGTCATTAGGTCACATAACATCACCTCTGCTCTGCAGTCCCAACCTGTATGATGAAGTTCCTTTCTAACAGGAGCAGTGTAAGACAGCTGTAGTTCACAGCTATAATGACAAATAGGAAGAAATTGTGTGTTTCAGGCCAACAAAATGAACTTATTCCTGTTTCTTAGTGAAGTGGGCTTTGGGTTTGCCTGAAAGATTCTTTCTTGGGTATTTTGCATTATCATGCTCTGTTTGGGCTGGCATTTCTTCAACTCTTCTAAAAATCTATTCTTACCATAAGGAAATAGTGAAATGTTGTTGTCGAGTATCAAGCTGAGTGCTGCAAGTCCTGATCTTTTTCTCCCCATGTTGCTCCATGTACCTGGCCAAACCCTGCCATCTGTATTCACTAGATAAAACTGAAGTCCATTAGCAGCCTTCAGGTTAAGGCTGCTGAAGATAGAAGGAACAGGCATGGTCAAGGAGCTGAAGGCTAAGTAGGGAGCTTGTGGAGTGAGGAGTATGTTTGCAATTCCCCTTCGCTACGCAGCCAACATGACAGTTATTTAGTGCTCAGGGCTGCTAATGTGATCCTTCACAGAGCAGGACAATCATGCTCCAGTGCAGCAGCAATCTTGGGGCCTGTATATACCCTTTTATGCCTACTATTGGCTCCCATAAGTATTTACTCAATCTATAAATGCATTAATGGGACTAATCCAGAGATATAACTTCAGATGGATTTTTTCCCCCTTTTACAAAGATGAGCCTTTTATATAGACAGGGGGAACGAGAAGAGAAGTGAAATGTTCAGTGACTAATGATCCTCATCAATATTCATGAGATGGGATGAGTTTCGAGATGTAAAATAAAGGAAGGAAGAAAGAGAGAAAGGAATTGACTTCTTTAGAAGCTAAATGGAATATTGAGGTTGACCTGGAGAGAAGTATGCCAGGTCCTTGTTGCCATCTGCTCTGACCAGGGTTCAGTTGAGGAGCTTTCAAAGAGGAGCAGATGTGCCGATATAGATGGGGTGGCCAGGAGCTATAAGAGTGTTTGCTGGCATGGGAGCACAAGCCTTCAGCTGAGGACAAAGCCCACAGTGGGCTGAGTGCAGAACAAATAGGGAGAGAAGTGATCCCTGCTCCAGGAACCCCCATCCTAAGCCAGCTAAAGCTGGGGTATGCAACAGCAGCAAGGGTGGGCTGTCCCAGCTAAATCCTAGTTTGCAGTGTCTCCAAAAGAGCTCCCATCTCTGCCATTCCTTGCTCTGAGGTTGCTTGTCTGGGACATTTAGAGGGTGCAGTGGATGTTACTTGAGGCATGAGTGCCACAGGACTGAGCTTCCGGTGAGAGTTGTCACTCATGCAAGCAAATGGCTCCATCTTACATCTGTTTGCAGTGTTTATGTCTGTTTATACAGGGGGAGCTGGTTTGTTCTTGAGGAAGATATATCTTTATCTATTGTGCTGTCCTTCCCTCTTGTTGTGTTCTCTTCTTTCCTTCCTGTCCCTATTTCCCTCCCTGCCCTTGTCTTTGCTACAGCAGAAAATCCCCCCAAGTGTGCTGAACCTGAAGGTGAAGTATTAACACCCCCAAATACTTGAAAACAGAAGGGGGAACCTTGATCCTTCCCCGCTTCCGCCTTTTGTTAGCTGGGGGATAAGGAAAGCCTCTGCAGAGAAGACACCTGAGATATGGTTTTGTCAGAAGGATGTAGCTCTAGACAGGCAGCAGTGACAGCGGAGGATGGAAAGAACCAGGATCCGAATAACCAAATTTACCTGTTGAAAAGAGCACGGAGGCCTGGAAGAAAGGCTTCCCCCATCTCCTCTTCTAAATCTTCCCCTTTCTTCTGCAAGTTGCCCTTGTCTCCCTCTGCTTCCAAGGCTGTTCCTTTTCATCTCGGTGACATCCCTTTCCTCCTCCGAGTGACAGCCGTCCCACCCCCACCAAGGTCACCTGCCTTTGAGACCATCTTTGATCTGCGCCCTGATAGAAGGGCCGAGTATTGACTTTGGCTTCGGCTTCATTAAGAGGCAGCCTCATTTGTCAACTTGTTTGTTTCAATAGCTGCTCTGGAGACGGCGGCGCCCTGGCCCCTCCTTGCTCAGCCAAGGCATTAACTCCCTTCTCAAGGGTTTGCAGGCAAGGTCGTTGCAGGTGGCCTTGCATAGTCCTCTCCCTCTCATTAATCCATGTCACGGAGGGTTTAAGCGAGATTAGAGCCAGTCGGTTCATGGATAGAGTCTTGAGGCTCTGGGTGCTGTGAGGAGCTCTATGTGGGTGAGTTCATATGCGGCAATTCCGGATGGAAAGTCAGGTCCTGTCTGCTTGTGATGGGGTCTCATAGTGCCATCCTTGCAGGAGCTTCGTTAGGGCCGGTTGTAATGATTGCAAGTAGTGGAGATTCGTTTCTCTCATCAGTTGTCATCAGGTAATGTGTCTGCCAATAATAGCTTCTGGTTTTAATGCAGGTGCTCAGATGAGGTTAATCAAGTTACCCAGGCCTTTTTGGTTTTGCCTTTCCTGTTGGTTAGTGAATAATGTATTGACAAGGATTTGCTTGCAGTATTTGGCCTCTCTAGGAATTACCTCCCTGTGTTGCAGATCCCCAGGAGTCAGATGAGCTTTAGGGCCCCTTCCAACCCAAACCAGTCTGTGATTGTATGATCTTCCCTAAAATCATGTGAAATTCCAGGCATTAGCGTTCCCAGGGTTATTTAAGGATTGGGAATGTGTTGGCACGACAGCCTTGTGAGGCAGAGACGTTCCTGGCAATGCAATATCTCAGCCTTTGCTTAGATTCAGACCAAAGGGCAGAAGCTGTGCTGCTAAGGACAGTTATCTGCAGCACTGGGTGCTTCCAGGCCTGTCTGACCTTGCGCAGGAGAAACAGATGAAACCAAGAAGCTAGACTTCCCTGAACTACCAGCTGGGCTCCAGCTTGCTGCAGACCTCAAAGTCTCCCTGCCCTAGTGGGGATGGGTGTAATGGTGCTATTTCTTTACTCCCGAGAAATACAGCATGTGCTGAGCCTTTGAGGGAGCATCAGCCCCGCCCACGGCAGGGGAAGCAGCTCAAAAAACCAAGGCATTGAAGCTGGGTTGTGCTGCAGGACTTAAAGCTTCTTCTGGTGCTGCCTCTCCTGAGTAACTCCTCATTCCTGACAGCAAAGAGGGAGCTTAGGGAAGATGTTCCTGGCTGTTGCCACAGGCGTTTTGCTTCAGCAGATCCCGAGGTAATAAGGCATCAGTAATTGTGCAGCTCCACATGGGCTGTGATGTGACTGCCACCGGAGTGTGCTGTGGGTCCCTGCAGCCCTGGGAGCATGGAGCAAAGCCAGGGAGAATACTAACCGTGGTGGTGGGAATGGCCCTGGGATTAGAGAGCAGGTTGTAAAAGGGGAGACTGGAGGAGGTAAATTTATATAGTCTGGAGGAGGCTCAAGGGGAGACACGACCAGAGTCCATAAATACATGCAGCAATAGAAACCAAGGGAGGAAATTATTCAGAGGAAGGGAAGAAAAGGAGCAGTGCCTGAAGCAAAGGCAAGAAAAGTTTATGCTGGATCTTGCATAGGAGGTGGGCCTTCAGCGTCAGGCATCTGGCCAAGATGGGTACTGCTGCTGCTACCCTGTACTCCTCACCCCCTCTGAAGCCTCACAAAGCCCGTTTCTCTGTCTCCTACTGGGCTTTGCTTTGTTTTACAGCAGCCCCACCTCATTTCTTCCCTGCCAGTCATCTCACACAGGTATCCTGCACTAAGCCATCCCAGCATGCCTTAGAAGGTTTAATAAAACAGATTGAGATGCACTGGGGCTTATGGCTTGACAACTAGTTCCCCTTGGACAAGAACATTTGCCTTCTCTGGGTGACAGTGCTTTGAGTCCGCAGCCTTAGGCGCTGTAGCTCATTGCTAGTCATCTCTCCGATGAATAATACACAGGCCTGAATATTTGTCTGCATACATCTTCCTTTCCTATAGGGTAATTTAATGTTATCTTTGGGCCTCCTGCTCCTGAGATGAAGAGATTACTTCAAACCTGCAGCCCACAACCACAGCCATTGGTTTCAAACATCATTAAGTTTCATTATAACAAATAAACACTGCAATGACATTTATAAGTTACCAGAGAGCACAGAAACACAAATATGAAGCAGATAAACTGCATTTGATCCAAATAATTACTGCAGGCAATATCGAGCTTAGGCTGAGCTGGCAGCCGGGTACCGAGTAATTTATAGGAGTCTGTAAGGCGCTGTGTTGCACATTGCTGCTTAAAAATTATGATGATGGTTATGTGTCTCTCTCCCTTTAAAGCCTCAAACAGGTTATGTTCCTGTCTTGGGGGAGGCAGGAAGCTTTCCTCAAGCCAGAAAGGGAGGTGGCCCTAAATGTGTGGCTGTTACTGGTTTGGGGACTTTTCTATCCCCTTTCCTCAGCATTTTAGCCCAAGCAGGGTCCTACAATTGAGGTTTGTGGTTGAAGCTGCAAAAGAGGCCTTTCTTTATGTATATATTGTTATTTTGCCCTGTGGATTTCTATCCCCAGCTGTATACTCATCAGGTTTTAAGAGGGGGGAATCCTTTGAGAGAGATTTTTGCTGTAAGACAGTACAATACCATAAGAACTCAATTCCTTTCATTTTTGACTCCCAGCTTTACACTACCTGCTCTTAACCCTGGTTGAGGAAACCCCGTGAGGAAAACCAGGTAGAAAAACATCTCCACCCCAAAACCTGAATGAAAAGGGGGCTTGTGTGAGCATAAATTCTCTCAAACCTTTGCCTCACTGTGTAGGGCCAAGGGTTTGTCTGCTTTGGAGTGAGAGCACATCATCTCCTAAGTGAGCCACATGGAGCTCATAATGGGATGGAATGCTTCCGATGTGCTGCAGGTATAGAGGCTCAACCCAGGATTGGGCTCAGGAGCAGCTGGGTTTATCAATGAGCATCTCTCATTACCTGCTCATTAACTCAGCAGCCTGGAGTGGGCTAATCTTCTCCTGGACTGGGGTTTTGCACAAGCAAGCCATTGACTCTGCAGTGGGGACCACTGAGAAGGAGATAGTAACAGAACAAAGAGCAAATTCTGGTGTTTAAATACATCCAAGTCCCTTTCTGACATGTCCTTTCTCTTCAGCAATACAATAAAGATGTTGCTGGGTCCATTAGCCTGGGGCTTCTGCCAAGGGTGCACATGGACTGATAAAGCAGTTGCAGGGCTATAAATATTGACTGGATTCACGTTTCGTAGCATCACAGACTGGTTTGTGTTGGAAGGGACTTTAAACTCACCCAGTTCCAACTCCCTGTCATGGAAAGGGACACCTTCCACTTGAACAGGTTGCTCCAAGCCCCTTCCAACCTGGCCTTGAACACGGCAGGGATGGGGCAGCCACAGCTTCCCTGGGCACCCTGTGCCAGTGCCTCACCGTGTGTCCTCTCATTTTTCATGGCTGTTGGCTTCATAGGGCAAAACCAAGTCAAAACAGGAGCCAGTTGTTGTAGGCAATGGTGCAGGTCACTGACCTCCTCTGTGACGGCTGAGCAATGGAGGAATGCACTTTCTAGGCATTTCCCTGGCTCTGTGGATGCAGTACAGCAATGTTTTTCAGGGGATGGAGCTGTTAGGCTTTCATGTGTAGATAGTTGCTGAGCACCTTTCTTGGGTAAAGAGGATGGGCATGACTGTGAACTGTCTCCTGCTCAAATGGTGATCTGCTCTCTTTCTGTTCATTTTAGCATCTCTTATCTTCTCCTGTCTTTCCCCTGCCACTTTTATTTGTGTGTTGCACATGCTTAACTTTAGGCTGTTCTTCAGAATAATTTGTTTTAACTCTAAATAGGAATCTTGCATGTATAAAAGGAAGTGCACATATTTACAATCATTTCTGCTTGGCAAAATCCAAACAAACAACAATTACAGCAGAAACCTGCTCATTCTCATTCCACTTCATCTTCAGACCTGATAATTCATGCAACACAACCTGAAGCAATCTCACCCTGCTTCTTAGCTCAGCTAAACAGGGAGCTGGAGCAAATCTTCAGCCTTGGTGCATCGTGGTTGGGGTTAGAAGGGACCTTAACGATCATCTAGTTCCAACCATGGATCCATAATACCATGTAGCTAGGAGCTACCCCAGAAGAAATATGGTCAATGTTTCATGGAGACAGTGGCCTCTCAATGTTTAGGGGCAAGGATAAGATTTGTTCTTGTGTTTCCCTACCTCGATACATGCGGTTATTTTGAGAAGGAGCAAAGCCTTTCAGTAGGTTTAGGATTAAATATCTGCATTTCCTGTTCTGAAACGAGTCTTCACGTTTATTTTAGCCTAGAAAAGAGGAGGCTCTGGAGAGACCTTAGAGCAGCTTCCAGTGCCTAAAGGACCTACAAGAAACCTGGAGAGGGGCTTTGGACAAGGGCAAGGAACTGGATGAGCTTTAAGGTCCCTTCCAACCCAGACCAGTCTGGGATTCTACGATTTCTCTCTATGCCTCAAAGCAAGTGATAACAGATTCTGAAAACTAAGTGTGGAAGTGAAACATGGTGCAACCCAAGGTGAGCTCTTTGGTCTGATTTTCCACCCTGTGGACTGCACAACTTCCAGTTTCTTGGGCGCAGAGCAAGACTTTGACATCTCCGAATCTTTTGTGAAATGCATTATTCATCCTTGTTTTCCTGTGGATGAGTGTCCTTGCTTCCCCTCTAACTCAAAGATAAGCTGAGGTTATTAAGGCTGTGTTTCAAAAGAGCCTCCCCATCCTGGGAAGAAAGGGTGGGATAAGGGGATGCATCTGGATTGAATGTTATCCAGGGCTGTGGAGAGATTTCAGAAGGTCACGAGGGTTAAAATCCTCAAGGATTTTATCCAGGAGACTGCTCAATAGCTTGATCATCAGCTGTTATTTCAAGAGGAACTCCTCCTTTGTGAGTTACAGTGGATGGGTTTAGGTTCCAGGAGTGTCTGTGCAAGGCTCCTGCAGCTACAGACACACTGACCCCGTTCTGAACACCTTCTGCCAGCTGCAGATAGTTCACATTGGAAAAGCATCTGTAGTTGCCACGGCTGGAGTCACCGGAGCATCCCCTCCTCTTCTTTCCAGCCCATCAGCCTGGCCATGGTGGAACTGTGCCAGGACAGCTGCACCTTGACAGAGAGCAAATAGTAATCCATTATCCTGCGACAGGTTCCCGGGCAGCGCTGGTAGCAAAGTGTTTCTTAGAGTCCCTGGCAATTCTCAGGGGGAGCTGGAGCCTCCAGGAGGATCAATGTGAGGAAATCTATTCCCCTGTGCTCATGAGAGCAAAGCATTGCATGTCTCAAGTGAGGGATGCTGATCGGTACTGTGCCTGGGGGTTCCAAATAGCTTGTGGTGCTGTTGCCGTTGTTTCTAGGAAGAGCAGGCATCGCTCCTGTACCCCGAAGCAGCCTCAGCCAGCCATTAGCTTTAGTAACACAGAGAGTTGCCTCCTATCCTCCTCTACAAAGCCTCATCCACCTCTTTGCTGCAAGAGCAAACCCTCGTGGTGCAGGCCCCTGGAGCTGAACACCACCTCATTCATCTTGCTGCTCTTATCTCCAACCAGGAGTAGTCCTCTGTGTCCCAAAGCTCCTCTCATTGTTTTCCTGACTCTGTCAGTTTGTCTAATAGAAGATAATGCTTCAAGCTTGGCTTTCTCTGGGCAGCAGGTACACATGAGGTTGTTAAAGCAGTTCATTCAAATCCTTTGAGTTGGACTCAATATCCAGTGCAATTCAGTGTGTAAAGTCACTTGAACAGTGACCTTAGAGACTGAATTTTTGGACTTACTGACTTGAACTTTTTGGGGACAGCTTAGTTTTGATTCCTTGGTGCAGTGCATTAGTTGGTTTTCTATTGGTGTAGCTAACAGGTATTTAATCTCACTAGAGGCAATTCTCGAAGCTGGTGCAGGGAGGAGGTTGCTAATAAATAACCCCCAGTAAATATACTCTTACACCTTCTCCAATCGGTAGCTAATAACTGAGCAGATGATGACATTTAAGCCCTTTCTGCATGGCTGATCAAACTACTCACAGTGACTTTGAAAGCAGTGCTGGGATTTCATGTGGGTATCAAAGCGAGTGGAACACTCGAGGGTTCAGATCTGTTGCCTGTGTGACTAATAGACAAAAAGATTTCTAAAAGGTCTTATATCTTATTCAGAATTTCCCTGTCTCCCATTTGAAGCTGCTTAGTGGACACAGTGGGATGCTGATGCTTCTTCTCTATGCAGCATTAGGAAGATATCAGCCATTGCTGCGGGATGAGGCGTGCTTGGAGCTGGTGCATGGCCCAAAGGCCAAGCTGAAGAGCAGAGCACCTTAAACTCAGCTCTGACTCTTGGCACTGCTTTTCCTGGGATGGTCCTTGCATCCAGGATCGTTTTGGCTTTGGTTTCATAGAAATTCAGCCCACTTCTTCCCCTCCATAGCTGTGCAGCTGGAGTTCATAGAACCATAGAATCCCAGACTGGTTTGGGTTGGAAGGGACCTTAAAGGTCATCCAGCTCCAGCCCCCTAACAGAGTCAGGGACACCTTCCACTAGAGCAGGTTGCTCCAAGCCCCATCCAACCTGGCCTTGAGCACTGGCAGGGATGGGGCAGCCACAGCTTCTCTGGGTACCCTGTGCCAAATGAGTTGATGGGGACTGTCAGGCTTTGCTTGCTGGGATGCTTCAAGGGGAAGGTGAGTCACATCTCTTGCAGCTTTGCAGTAGGACAGGGGATGCACTCAGTGCAACCTGGTCAGTAAGGACCAGGCTGCCACTTGCCTTTCCAATACACCTGCTTCATTTCTTGACTGACGGATGTTGTGCTTTTCTATTTCAAATGGAACAATTCAGCAGCAGCGAGCACACAGAAGCCATGTGAGCTGGATTTACGTCGTCAAACTGAAAAAGGCCAAACTGACATTTTTGTACAAATGGACTTTATTTTTTTCCCCCCAAGGAAACAAAATAAAATAACAGTAAGCTTATGCAAGGGCTGAACCCAAGCTACCTTTCATTTTAATTCCATGAACCTGAAAGGAAGTACATGATGTATCACCAGCAAGTGACCTTCCCTTGGGAATGCTGCTCCATGTCTCCTAATGCAGACAGTGTTGCTGGTTTGATTCATCTGCTCCTATCTGGGGAGACCCAAGTCTTTTTCTTCTCCAGAGGTGGAGGAAAAGCTTGCCCTCATCCTTGTCTATGCCCCTGGGGGCCACTTGGATGTCCCTTTCCTTTCTGTTCCATAGGCACACAACCTGAAGGCTGGTTTGGGTGGCATCTCTCAGTGGGGGGACAACTGGGAAGCAGGTAATGAGTGGCTGTGCTGCCTGCCTGCTCTTCCCTGTTTGCTCTGTGCTTCCCCAGTGACTGACAAATCCAGGGAGTGTTGTAAATAATGTAAAGCTTTTGTCTGCTTGCTTTTCCTCATCGTCTAAAAATCAATGCAGGCTCAGGGCTTCAAGCACAATGGGCCTTATGCAGGTAGCTGCTTGTCCTTGGCTTGGAGGAGAAGACCCTTTGAGCACTGAAAACCAGCCCATTTGTCACGGGATCAATAGCTGAAGCTGTATTGAGTATGCAGAGACAAGCCCTCATCTGTGGGGAAGGTGTGCACATGCAGCCATCCCCACCCTCCCTTCCCAGTCCTCTCTATGGACAAGAAACAACTATCTCCAGGCATCACGTAATGAGAAACCAACCCTGGTTTGAGCTGGGCTTGACCCAGCCCTGACTTTACATGGGGGCACTCAGTGGCACTTGATCTGAAGGGGAACCCTTCTAAGATGGTGCATAGTCTTCGGTTATCACAGAGCAGCCCCCTTGATCAGCCTTCTATTGCACGTTGTGTCAGCTCTGAGCCAGGGGAAGGATTAGCTTTCTCCATCAAGGACCAATGAAAATGTCCCACTACTCGTAATCACGGCTCCTTTCATTCCTGAACAGTAATATTTTTACGAGGAGCTTCATATCCTTTCCTCGACTAAAAGGACTAATTCTTTTCAGAACACAATGGAAATTCAAAGCTCCACTTACATAAAAGGAGCTACAATGTCTCCATTTCTAATGAGTCATTGTTCCCTCTTTAAGTCCCTTGCTTCTTATTACAATGCTCACTTCTCCTGGGTAATGCAAATTTAACTATCTGCTGTTCCCGTTTGCCTCTTGTCTTCCTGCAGCAAGTTGTCTGCAGCCAGGCTGCTTTTTACACAGGAGGCTGCAAGCTGGAATCATTCAGACAGGAACTCATGCAAACAGATTTCAGGCTTCAGATAGCTTTGAAAAGCCAGTCACCAGCTCAGGCTTTGGCAACGAAAGGAGCTTCAAGGTGCCACTTGTGTCACAGGTGTCCTGCGTGACCTTGGCAATGTCATTGTGGAGGTGCTTCCCGCCATTTTCTGAGTTGTAAAATGGGATTTTTGGTCCTTCTCACCATCCGTGGGTGCTGGAGCTTCTCTGAAAAGGAATGCTGGCGGTGTGATTTCCCTTGGAAATCACAAACATAACAGAATCCCAGCCTTTGGTGGGAAGAACAAGGCAACATTACAGAGAAACATTGAAACCCAGGAGCCACAGGTGCAAAATCCATTAAGGAAACATAAAAAGTTCTAAAGGTGTTCTCTCTTTTCTTTTTTTCCTTCCCCTTTTTCCTTCCTCTTTTATGACATGTTTGTGACTTCATAGGGCTCCTGCCTGGGATGTTTGAAAGCAGAGTTAGCATTATCACCTGCTCGCTGTTGGCGGTGCCTCCTTTGTTCTCCCAGTTTGTTCCTGCGTTTAGGATCCTAATAGCTGTTAGAAGTGCCCCCCCCCCCCTTTTTGTTTTGGAGATACTTCCCCCTGGAAGACAGGGATTGCAGGGCCAGGGAGCAGGTCACACAGTCTGCTGGCAGTGTAAACAGCTCCTCAGGGAGCAAAGCAAAAGCAACAACCAGGAGAAGATGAGGCTCTGAGATCAAGAGCCTCTCGTGCTTTCTCTGACATCAAAGCCCTCCTCTACAATCGCGGGTCAACCTGCAGCTGGCAACCTGCCTTCAGCAGAAGGGCAGCCTGAGAGTGCAGATAGGACTTGGCCATGAGGCTGGAACGTGGCCAAGAGGCATGGTTAGCATCTCATTTACATATCTATTTGCTTTTAAAAAGGAAAGAAATCAACAATGAATTCAGAGTAATAATATTTGCTTCTGTGTGGTGCATCTCCTCTCGGCTGGATGAAGAGCATGGATGCACTGGGGGAGGCAGAGTTTGTGCTGAGTGACTCTCAATGATGCTTGCAGGAGGGGTCCATTCATTTAATGGAAGGCGTCCTTGCCCGTGGCAGATGATTAGAACTAGATGAGCTTTAAGGTCCTTTCCAACCCAAGCCATTCCATGATTGTATGATTTGGAAAGCCAGGTTATAGTTAAAACAGGGTATTTTTGGCTAAACCCCAATTTAGTGGAAAGGGAGAGAATGGGAATCTTCTGGTTGACCAACAGCACCTTGTGTGACCACCGAAGTGCCCGTTTTGGTTTGGTTTGTTGGAGTCAAACCACCCTGCTTTGAAATCAAAGCACCCTTTTGTAATAATGTTGTAACTGTTCATGGGAAAAATAGCCAATTGATGTGTTTCAGCCCATTTTCTTGTAGCTGAAAGCGCTCAACCTGCACTCATAAATCACCTTCTCCCGATCTCCCTGTTTCCAGTTATTTTCTGTCAAGTACCTTATCTCCCTTTAAACTTTTCCGCAAATTACTTGTTCCTTTGACATTAAGACATAAGACGGCTGCAAGCTGTAACGTGGACGGTCCTCTGATCTTCCAAACCCAGTTAAACCCAGTAATCAGGCTTTAAGCTGATTTGAGCTCTGCCTTCAATGCTTCCTAAATTTTCTTTGCTTCTTTTTTATCTGTGATTTAGGGAACGATGATCCTGCTGTGGAGCAGGGTCTGGGCCAGGTAATGCTCTTAAGGTCCTTCCCCCATCTTTCCTCTTCCATAACTGAGCTTTTGTAGCTGAGATGGAGCCTTAAACCAAGAAAAAGAGATGGTTTCAAGTGACAGCTTTTCACACAAAGAGAGGGAAGGAAAAGACAGGAAGCATATGCCATATTTTCCTCTGATTTTCCACAGCCATCAGCTGCTCTCTAAAACAAATCAGGAAACAAGAAAAACCCCGTCCCAAACCAGCCCTAAAAAGAGCTTCGTTTCCAACAGCAATTACCAAATGGAGCCTCTGCTTAATGGCCGTTTTCAGAGGGCATGGACACCACTTTCTGCTTCTGCTTTCTCCTGATGACTCTTGCAGCTCCCAGCTGACAACCTGATAATTTTCAGCAATGAAACAATCTTCCTGGGTTATTGCAGCGTTCCGGCGCTGTCCCTGCTTGCCTTGAGAATTGTCAGGATTATGGAGTGAGCTGTGAAAATGCAGTTAGCGGGTGGAAAATATGTAATGAAAGGAAAGAGAAACAGAACAGCGGAGCAAAATGCTCATGTTTTCCTGCTTCCTTCCCTAATTTTCACTCTTATCCCCACTTTTCCCTCATAGTGCCTGTCCTTCTTGAGTCCGAATAAATACAGAGGTGATTGAATGCTCCCTTCGCAACCAAGTTTCTAAATCTCAGTTAGGCATAACCAGGGTTGTGAGGTCTTTCCCAGCAGAAAGAACTGGAATCTCCCTTGGAATAAACCTTTTCTACGTGCAACACCGCACTGACAGTAACCAATGTGTTTCTTTGGAACGCCAGTGATGAAAATCAGGTTTCCTTGCGAATATAGGGGTGCAGGAAGACTTAGGACCTCAGAAACACCTAGGAATGTTGTGCTAAGGGTATGTCTAGGTGCTGCAGGGAGGTTTGCAAAGATTTGAGCAGGGTTTTCTAACCTGCTGCATGTTAACTGGTAGCAAATTAGAAAGGATGGCTGTGCTCTTCCCCGGGCATCTTTAGGTGCCTAAGAGTAGGTTTAAGTTAAGCTACACTAAATTGAAGAGAAATAGAAGCGTTCACATGGGGGCATGCAATAGTTTTAGTTGGAAGATGATTGAGTGTTTTAGCTCTGTCCTGTAGGCAAGGCCTGGCAACTCATTTGGAAACAAGTTTAGTAGTGAGAACTTGTGTCACACTTAACCTTGGCTTAGGATTAATCAGCAGTCAATGATTAAACTGAGTTAATGCAAATGAGGATTGAATTGATTTAGGGAGGTTCACAGGGAGACTGTCCCGGTTTAACAAACTGATTTTAAAGAGAAACTTTTTCTTCAGCCTGGTACGATCCTGGGCATTGAGCTGACATTCAGGTGAGGGGTGGGGGGTTTCGATGCTGTGCCTGGTGCGGGGTGATAATTCACCCAGCAAGGCTCCTGAGCCTGAGAACCCCTCGGGTAACACAGCAAGCCACAATCCAGTCATTCCGCCTTGCTCCCAGCTTCTCATTTTTCAGATCTCTCTTACATGCGGAGTAAGACCAAGATGTTAAAGTGCTGGCAAAGCAACGGTGCTATTTGGTTGCTTGGCACAAAGGACCCTGCTCATAAGGTGCCCATGTATCAGCCAACCAGCCTGAAATGGCTTTGCATTTAGAACCTTTTACCGTCTGACTGTGGCACTAAGCCCAAGCTTGTAGCACAACAAGCTGTCTCCCTAAGATATCTCAGGAGTATGTTTGGTTTAAGGGTGCTTTGGCATCATTTGGTGTTGGCATTAGAATGTTCTCCATAGCAGAGGTATTCCAGATTTTGGAGCATCTCCGTGGCCTCCTCTGGACTTGCTCCACATCCTTCTTGTGTTGTTGCTCCAGAGCTGGATGACAAAACTGGAGTGAGGGGTTTCAAAAGTCAGATTTAACCTTTCAATGTTTTTCAACTGTGGCAAGGCCAAGGAATGATGATGTATTTCGAAGTGTGAATATAAAACATACTTCATTATGTGGCTGCCCCATCCCTAGCAGTGTTCAAGGCCAGGCTGGATGGGGCTTGGAGCAACCTGGCCTAGTGGAAGGTGTCCATGGCAGTGAGTTGGAATTTTATGAGCTTTTAGGTCCCTTCCCACCCAAAGCAGTCTGTGATTCTATGATTAGGTGCAATCAAAATATGACTGCTGCCTTGAAGCCTGCTGCTTCTCTAGCTGTTGATCATGATGGGTAAAACACTAGCACCACAGTTCAGAATGAAACAGATAGAGGAAATGCCTGGCACCTCTTTGCTGTGTCGTTTTTCCCCCAGGGAAGAAAAGCATTGCAAAGAGTTGTCTTGAGTGTATGAGGGGGCAATAAGTAACCATGCAATTCAGAGCTGCAGAACACAACTTCGGGTTTGTGCTGCAGCAGGAGCATCTTGTGCTGATGCATCCCAATGTATCACATGGAAAACCATGAACTGAACTCCTTTCCCTATTGTGTTCCCCTTTCCAGGTCAAGCGTCCTCCTTCACACAGCAGCCGCAGGACCAAGTGGTGATCGCTGGGCAGCCTGTGACACTGCTGTGTGCCATCCCTGAGTACAATGGCATCGTGCTGTGGATTAAAGATGGGCTCGCCCTTGGCGTCGGACGAGACCTCTCCAGTAAGTCAGGATAATGCCCTACCTAAGCATGACAAATAGGGCTATCCCTGCTCAATGGCACAGGTGCAGCCACAATGTTTGGAGGCAGATGAGTGCTTTTATTTCAATTACAAATCCCTCCAGCTAGCTCAAACAGCAGCATTAAAAGTGGGACTGAACAAACCTCTTTTCACTCTCACTCAAACCCAAACTGCTGGTTTCCCTGCAGGTGTTACCTGACCCTTTGGAAAGCATCGCTTTTGTTTTGGTTGACTTTAGGAAAGGGATGTGGTGCTTCTAAAGCACAGCCTGAAAGTGTTTGTAGACGTTGGAAGTGCTTGTTTTGACACTCTCAAAAAAGGAAATGAAGCCTCTGTTTGCAGAGGCTTCACATAAATGTGTTTATTGCAGCCCAGCGGAGATGACAAGGATTTGTGGCTCCCTTCAACTGTGCTTCTGGCAATTATAGTCTGGTAACAAAATCCCCCAGACTTCTTGTTCCTTAATCCCACACATGCATTGGGATTGAGGGCTTGGTGCAACTCTGAAATAACGGTGAAGGGGTTATACAGTTTATTCTATACATTTTGCTGGAAAATGTTAATCTTTTAGTGAAACATTTCACATCGCTAATGGAGAGTGTTTGCTTGAGTGCCAGAAACCTGGGAAGGCACTGAGCCCTTCAGCTTTGTCCCCTGAGCACAGCAGAGGTTGTACACGTGTTACATTGCCTCTGCTCAACTTCTGCATAGCACAGAGAGGGTTTTCCTTCCAGTCAAGCAGCAGCCTTCAGATACCAGGGGAGGATTGGTCTTTTTCAGCCTCCAGGGACCCTGCTCCTCTCTAACCTGCAACGCTTGCTTTATCTTGTCCTCTTTTTTCTCTTTAATACATACAATTACCCATTTTTCAGACACGCCTGAGAGAGCAGTCCTCTATTCAAGTGGTTCTCAAAGTTCCATGCTGCAACTTTTACATACATTAGAGAGCTGAGCTTCCCATGCAAGACCTTGCAACACAGATGGGTAACAACAGCTTCACTGCAGCATGTAGCTCGTGTGAATGACTTCCACAATAAACAGAGCTGGGGCTGCTTTAAGCAAGAGGAGCTGCCAGCTCGCATGATACCAGCTCAGCCAGTGATCTCATTAGCTAAATACAAACAAACCCATCATTTGTATTTCTTGCGGTTCAGGAGAGCAAATCCTGCTGTTGATAGCTGGGGAAACAACAAAAACATAAGACTGTGCCAAGCTGCCTGCGTTACGCACCACATTAATCACCAGCGCCAAGAGGGACGGGGTGATGGCAGCTCTTCCTTCTGTGCTGCTTCAGATGTCTCAAAACACAGGGCAGGCTGGGCAGGGCTGTTGGTACCCCCGCAGAGCCCTGCCCAACCATCACACAGATCTCATAGTGGATGTGCTTCAGGGTTTCACTGCTAGCACGTGCATAACTGATTGAAGGAGTTAAGGCAATCCCGTGATAGGTCTCAGAGGAGTAGGAGGTGATGGGTTTCCTGGTGGCAAAGGCCCATACCTTTTCCTACGGGTTTCAGTAATTACACCTTCATCGGCTCTTTCTTTTTGAACTCTTAGTGCAAAACCTGCAGCCTGTTTTGGAATGGTTTGGCTTAGAAGGGACCTTAAATCTCATCTGGTTCCATGGGCTTCCACTGCAGGACTCCATGTGTTCCCCAGATCTGGGGGGCTCTGGACCCATGCTCTATCCTCTTCATCCTCAGGCTTATGTGTCCTGCTGCCTCCTGACTCGTGCCTTTTGTTCTGCAGGTTACCCGCGCTACCTGGTCGTAGGAGACCACCTGTCTGGACAGCATCACTTGAAAATCCTGAGAGCTGATCTCCAAGATGATGCCGTCTATGAATGTCAGGCCATCCAAGCAGCCATCCGATCCAGACCTGCCCGGCTGACAGTTCTCGGTGAGTCCCATCTCCTCATCATGTTGTAGGTTATTTGCCTCTTGTTCTTTATGCTCACAGTCACACCAGGTTGCTTTGTGAGAGAAAATGTTTTGTTGCTAAATCAAGAGGACTGGAAATCAATCCATCATGTTGCGCCTTGAACCCAAGAAGGGTAGCAAAGGAAGCTGTTTAGGGAGTATGGCAATTGTGGGATGAGTAGCAGAGGCACAGAATATTTGGTGCTTCAGCTCTGCAAATATACGTGTTGGTTGAAGAGTGCATGTGCATAAATTTAAGGGTAGGAATAGTGTTGGTGCCATCAATGCGATGTGTGTTACCCTTGCTGCAGTGCCCTTTGGCAGTAGGACCAGGAGGACTCTACCGCTTGAGGAAAGGCTGGTTTCCTTGCATCTATTTTCACTCCTAGGTTTTATCATCGTGTGTTTCTTGCTAATCAAGCTTATCCTTGAGCAACACAGGGGGATGTTGTAAGGGTTTACAAACAGAAGATGGCTTCCAACATCTCCTAAAGACTCTTTTTGAGTGGCAGAAGGGAGAGTAGCACTGGCAAAGGTGGAGGGCTCTGTCTGGCAAAGTGATGTGGAGTGCTGGGAAAAGATAGGCTGCATCAGTATGATTTCCCAGAATAGACATGGCTTCAGGGAAGTGAATGGAAATGGTATCTTTCTTGAAAAGCTTGGACAAAAACAGTCTGTATTGCTGAATTGATACGTCCTGAACCTCTGCGAGCCATGTCACCTTCCCCTCCTTCACCTGGGCTCCTTCCTTCTGTTACAAAGGCAGAATGCATTGCTGGAGCCAGACAAAAGAAATAATGTTATTTAATTAGAGCTAAAGATTTCAAACCTAATTTAGTCCCAGGGCACAGGGGTGTACGTCAGAGCTCAGAGCCGCTGCACAGAGTTGATTGAGCAGAGTGATGCTTTTATGGATCAAAAGGAAATCGTTATTATCTTTGGGGTTATGGAATGTGTTGAATAGACGGTAGTTAATGTTTATGTGAATATACATGGTAGTTGCTAATTGGTACATTTACCTAAGATGTTCAGCAACTTGTATTTGCAGACTGTTTTCCTTTTAAGAAAATTAAAGTTACAGCGCATTCAACTTAAGGTAAATTGATGAGAAAATGAGTCTTTGCAACCCATCCGTAGCATGTCTTTCACTTTAGATGTATTTATGCAGCTGTTCTCGAGGAATATGGGGAGGCAGGAGTGATAACACCATTGGAATCGGGCTGGAGGGGCAGTAGCAGTCAGCAGCTTG
The DNA here is from genome assembly GCA_017639245.1 of Myiopsitta monachus. Classification (NCBI taxonomy): domain Eukaryota; kingdom Metazoa; phylum Chordata; class Aves; order Psittaciformes; family Psittacidae; genus Myiopsitta; species Myiopsitta monachus. The sequence goes on along the minus strand of CM029935.1, from coordinate 3,650,322 downwards.
CACTTGGATAGCAGTTGTGGTAGGATGGTGTGTCCGGATGCTCCAGTCTGTGGTCCCTGTTTTAGCCAGCCCGATGGAGGGGAATAGAATTGGCATGTTAAGAGTAGACACTTCCAACCACGCGTCTGACTCGATGAGCCTGCTTTAGTCATGAGCTAAGCAGCCATCACCAGTGGGACATGGATAACCCAATAGATGTTGGAGGAGTTCTGGGGAACCCCATCCCACTCTATCACACCCCAGCCTTGTCTCTGGAAAATACCTTCCCTGGTTTTTGTGTGTCTGTTAGTGCTGCCTTGTCCGTTCTTGCCAGCTTTTCCATTATCTTGGTACCAAGAAATCCCCTAATGCTCTCGAATTCAGTTTCCAACTGCTGTCATTCATGTCAGACAACAGTTTTATGGGGCTGATGCCTCCTACTTCCCTGCTCAGAGGCAGAGCTAACACTGTATTTTAATTAAATATTTAAGGTTTTGTCACATTGTTTTCAAACCTACATGGTTAAATGGAGTGGAACAGATCATTCCATAGCCTTGGAAGTCCAAACATTCAGACAGATGAGCCTATTAGTGTCATCAGCATCAGGGAAAATCTTGTATTGGTGGAGTCTCACGGATAACTATTGCTCAGGAGCTTGGCTCATCCATCCCAAAGCTGAAGAATCTCCCTCACTTTCCCTCCTACCATTGCCCTGTCCAGGGAAGGAGTCACTGCATTGATCAAGCTGATGAGATGGGATCTGGGACATATGGAGTCATCCGTGTTTTCAGGGCAGCAGTTTGGCAGGGGAGCCCAAGACAGGCAGGGTTTGGGAAGCCACTGGAGGGCTATTTGCTACCTGGTACATCTCTAACGGCAGGGCTTCTTAATTTATGATGTGTTTAACTAAGCTGGGGTATTAATTAACTGAAGTAAGAGCCTGATTAGGAGTTGGAGAGATTTGAAAATAAAATCAGACAGCGATGGAGAGGAACTGCAAAGCAAACACTTTGGCTGTAACCACTGGAGAGTTCCCTTCAGGTCTTCCACCAAGGCTGAGAGCAGGGAGGGCAAATACAAGAGATTATGTAGCCACCAGATGTGTGTCGTTAAAATATGCATCTGCCAGCCCATGTCTTTGAGGGAGCCAGAGGGCTGGCTTGTGGATCCTACTACACCTGGGGGAGCGGGAGGGAATGGGAAGCCCTGCAGCTGAGCTGGGAATTGCAGGCACGTTAATTAGTGTTGAGTTCCTGCATGTCAGAGGCAGCCAAGCGAGGAGGAACCTTGAAGAGAACATTGGCATCCCCGTGGGGGAGGGAGGGGGGGGGTGTGTGTGCTTGTATGCTCTCTGCACTGATCTGCTGGTGGCATCGCAGAGCCTCAGTGGTGATGGGAGTCCAGGTTGGGAAGAGCATATGGACAGGGAGGTGGTGAGGAAGCTGGTTGGTAGTGTGGTTGGCAGGGGCATCCCAAGTCTGCGGTCCTCCCCAGTAGGAGACGTGATGCCTCCAGCCCTGCCTTGTACCACAGCGAGCTCCTGTACCCCACTAGCTCCGCAGCTCGATGCAGGGAAAGGGTCAGTTCCTGAGGGATGCTGGTGGGAAATCAGTGACAACCAGGAAAAGGGGACCATGGGGGAGTGAGGAAGAGGGCAGAAGAGCTGCTTCCAGAGACTTAAGGTGAATAATTGATAGCTAATTAACTTGTACATTCACCTTTTATGATCTAATTCCCTGTCTCTTCCCCCTCCACAGCCTCTTCTAATATTAACTCTGCCTTCACGTGTGTCCCATTAGAAATAAAGCTTTCTTTAATCAACATGAATTATTTAACGCTACAGATTAAGTTAATTTGAAGTGAGAACTTCTGTCTTTTAAGATGGCATGAGCCAGGGACAGGAGAAGAGGAAGGTCACCTTGGTGTCAAGTGTATTCACGTTCAAGCACAACCCTTTCCCTCATTTTATTTTTCTTCTAATCCTCTTTCTAGCCAAGTCTTCCCAGCCCACCCCTGCAGAGCAGAGTAAGCTATTTCCATCACTGAAATGATCGCTGGCAGCTTGAGACATCTGTGTTTCCCAGCTTTCCTGCTCTTTGGGTAGGAAATAAAGAGGTTACAGCCTGCGAAAGGCTGGTTTTCAATGTTTGTAAAATAGAGACTAGGTGATGCTTCAAACCCCCAAACAGTTCAGCTTGAGACCATCTTTTCCATACTTTTTAACTTCCGAATGCAGAATTTAACCTAAACCAGCATGTAGAGAGTCAGGACATAAATTCAGAACAGAAAAAGAAGCCATGAAAATGTTGTTTTCTTCCACACCATCTCTTCTCCTTGAGAACGTTTGAGTCTTCACAAAGCTGCATCTTCTGCTGGGAATATTTGCAGTGGTAAAATAGCAATGGGGTCTATTGGGAACAAAACAGAAACATCAAACAATCGAGCACAAATCCCAGATAACCTAAATATTTGATGTCATGTCTGAGCAGCTTAAGTTCACAGTGTGCTGAGCCAGCTTCTTCTGATAGCACAGGGTGGGTGGGTTTCTTTGCTAGCATCCCTGCCTGGCTCCTGGGGTGGGAAGGTACCTCCACAGGCTTGACCATACCCAGCCAAGGAAACCCGGGGTCTCGGAGGTGCTTGGTGCTGTACAAATGCAAGGTGAAAGGAAGCTTCTGCCTTGTGCAGTCTGCAGCTTGATCAAAGAGAGGTACCACATGCTAAAAACTCAGCTGTAGATGGGTCCTCCCAAGCTGGGTTTCACTGGGAAGTGCTTCTCTTCCCTGATTTTGGAGGGACTGGCCTGGCCTGGAAGAGGAGGAAGGCAAAGCAGCGTCCACATGAGCTCCTTTCTCCTTGCTTCAGAGCAAAACTTTTGCTTACTACCCCCATTGAGCACATCTTAGCTGGCTGTGTGGCGCTGGGTTGAGATGCTGTGTGGGACACATCCAGCACCCTCAGGACTCCTTGATGATGGAGACCAACTTCTCATTTCCGTAAATACAGGGGGAGGAAAGGAACGAACAGGATTTGTTCCACATTTCAGATACACCCACCATTCTGCTGCCTTTCTGTGCTGTTGTAGGGCTGCTGAGAGAGAGCTCAGGAGTGCCCAGTTGTGAAAATGGGAGAAACCCACTGTTCAACCAGGAAATTTAAATATATATATATATATATATTCATCAAATGCATTAAGAATGATCAATATATTCCTTCCTGGCAGAACAGGGCTGTGTCTGAGCAGCAGCTGGTGTTGAGTCGCACAGAGGGATGTTCACTACAGAGATTCTGCCTCCACTCCCCCAGCCCCTGGTCCCATGTTACCAGCTCACACCATCTCTGAGTGGTCTTGCAAGATGCATGTTCTCTGAAAGCCCAGGGCCCCAGGGTTAGGTGATACCAGCAGGTTTTGCTTGTTCTGTCAGTAAATTAATGGTGAGCTGTCGGCACCTCAGAGCCAGGCTTGCATGCTGAAGGAAGATTTGTGTGCCTAGAAGCCTGTCTGTTTGCTTTGAGCTGTATCGCTTGGTCTGCCACCTCTTCCCGTCAAACTTCTCCGTGCTTATGCTCTCAGAGTTGCAACGGCATTCCCAGCTGAATGCTGAGGGCTGAAAGACCACAGAGTAAATAGGAAGAAACGCGGTTAGAAATGATGAATGTTGGGGTTATTGCGCCGATCTGTGATTTCTTGCCTCGACGCAGGGAGGGCCTGACCCATGTTTTTATCAAATACAAAGCATTTGGCTTCTCTGTGCGATGTCTGCTGCTCTGTTCCAAGCTGATGGATGCAAAGCACATAGAGCTGATGAAAATCCTTCCCAGTTCTCTGTCATCCCTTCAGTGCAGCGGTGGCTGCATCCCTTTACCCTTTCCTAGCCCCCATTGCTGTTCTGCCCACCTGCTTGCCCCTCGTACAGTGAGCAATTACTCCCACTTCAGATGGCTGTGAAGTTGCCTTGAGATCATAGAATAGTTTGGGTTGGAAGGGACTTTCAAATATCATCTACTCCTGCATTGAGCAGGGACATATTCAACTAGATCAAGTAGCCCAGGACCACATCCAGCCTGGCCTTGAATGTCTCCAGGAAAATGATGGTGTGCTTGCTATGTGTCAAAATCCCTCCATCCTGCCATGCTTATTGTTTGTATTGCACCACCTCCTACTACAGGCACAAACCCCAACATCTCACCCCCAAATCCATCATCCACCATCTAATAGCTCCTGCTCCACGAAGTGGACAGCGGAGATTATTCTGCTTTATGCCCTTTTGAATAGCTGATACCTCACATTCTGCAAACTCTCTCTCTGCTTTGCATGCCTACGTATGTTTCTCCCTCTTGTCACTCAAGACAAACCTCCCCCATCCATATCCTACCTTGTATTGGCTTTATACACAGGTGCAGCAGCTCCTTTTGTGCCTCTCCTGCATGCATGCACGCGTGCAGTATGGATTGCAGCGCTGCGCTCTGTGCCCGTTCAGCCGGGGATCCATCACTGCTGGGAACTTGGTGGGCTGTTAGTGACTTGACAACAGTATTGACTCCCCCCCTCCCCTTGTTTGCTGGCAGAGAAGAATGAGGCCCTTGAAGCGTGGCATCACCTGAGTGACAGCCCCTGCTGTCTTATCGATCCCCCCTAATGAAGAGCGACGCTAGGGCTCAGCAGGGGCAGAGGAAATGCTTTTGGGAGGGCATATGTAAAGCGGCTGTTGAGGAGGCGGAGGCTGCCCACCCACTCCAGCTCACTGCTTGGGCCAGCCTGCCGGAGTGTTTTCTTGGCTCTGAGCTTTGCCAGGTTGCTTTTTGCATGTCTTGCATTACCCCGTCTCTGGTAAGAGTCACAGCCAGAGTTCAGGCTTCCTCACACAGCTCTCATCCACAACCAGCCTCCTCCCCAGGTCACAGTGGAGAAAGGATTGGGAAAACCCTGTGATGAATCTCTCCTCTTGTTACAAATCCATTGCAGTGCTGTCTGTTCATGGCATTTTGGACTAGCATTTGATTTTGGTGCATCTGTGGCATGATGGTAGGACAGGGATGGATTTAGGATCACTTTTATAATAGAATCACAGGACCGTTTGTATGGAAAGAGACCTTAAAGCTCATCTAGTTCCACAGGCAGGGACACCTTCCACTAGACCAGGTTGCTCCAAGCCACATCCAACCTGGGCTTGAACACTGCCAAGGATGGGGCATCAGTGCAGCTGGCTCCCTGGCAGCAGCAGTGACCCAAGAAACAATAGCTATTTCCAAGAGGTGGGAAGCAGGAACCAGAGTGGAAACATGGCACTGGGTGTCATGCAGCTGAAGATGAATTCACATGGGGAGGAGCTGTTGGTAGCTGGTGGCTTTGCTGGAGATACCGGAACGCAGGCAGGCTTTAGCAATAAAATACAGGCTTAGCATGGGTAGGAGGGACAAAGGAAGGGGCACCAACACATTGCCTGCTTTGGTTGTCCTCTTGGTGGAAAGGGAATCTAGCGATTGATGGCCTGGATGGAGACACATGAGTTCTGGGTCCTGCCAAAGCTTCTTATGCATGACCTTGAGCGAGTCTTTCAGGCTCAAATCCCTCTCTTACAGAAAGGAAGGACTAGGGTGAAGCAGAAATTGGAAATTTTGGGTTATAAACCTCATCTGCCTTGTACCCTGCATTCCTTGCCATTATGGCTGCAACAAGAATGACATCCAGGAGGCTTTTGCAGTCAGTTATTTCAGGGGGTGGGCAGTGGCGAAGCAGAAATGCTGCCGAGTCATGGTTTTGGAGACAAGTGTCTATAATCTCCTTCGAGTCATAAATCATGTAGCAACTGAACTCTCCTCCCTGTGACCGAGCAGCACACAGGAGATCTTACTGTCCCTAACACACTGGACAGCTTGGATAATACAGGGAGCATCCATGCACCCAAGGTGGCTGTTTCTTATTCAGGTTGTTGCTAGGGAAGTCTGCAGAGATTTCTCATAGTGGGTGAGAAGAGACTTTCAAATCAGAGGCAGCATGAAAAACTGCAATGGGAAAATAAAGGCTTTCGTGGTATCACATGTAATTGCTAATAAGATGGAAATCTCACCCCTCGTGTTTGGTTCACCAGCAAAAGGCAGATACCAGCTGCCCCGTATGTATTTGACTTCAACTGGTAGGTTTAAAAGATGCAGAAGGTATTTAATGATAATGATAATGATTTACATTTATATAGCGCTTTGTATCCACTGGGATCACAAAGTGCTTTATATATCTATGGATAAAAATATACTGAATAACAAGCGCTCTATCCATCACCAAATCACAGCCCCTTCCCCAGCAAGGCAGCAAGCTGTTCAGGAAAGAGTTGCTGTACTTCCAGAGCTGTTCTCTCTCCTCACTGTTATGGCACTTGGGGTGCTCTACAGTCATCTTGCAATAAAACCAGGTGATAAAACCACTTTAAAAACAACAATGTTATAAAGAGGAAAACCCTCACTGTCATAAAACTACACACAGCAGAACAAGAAGAGAAACTTGAAAGGGAGAAGGTTGTAAATAGGGACTGTCGCTGTCATGGAAATAACACTGGAGGAGGGATGCCATACAGCTGCTCTGGGTTAGGAGGTGAAGAGCTTGGCTAACAGCAGCGTTTCCAAAGGGCGGGTACCAACAGAGTAGAGAGGGACCTCTCAAGCTTAGTTTGCAGGGTAAAATATGTAAACCTTAGGCTTAAAAGATGCTTCTGCCTCCATGCCCTGCTTTGTCCTGCCTTGGAGCAGTTCTCCCTGGATGAAATCCTGCCACTTTCCTCCTCCAGTTCCCTGAGCAAGCTCAACCTGTGGCATTGTGCTTTGCCAGCTGAATGCCAGTGTCTCTGCTAGGAGGCATCAAGCCTCAATAGCCCAGCATCCACCCCCTGAAAGTTCAGAGCCACTCAGTTGGGACCCTTTGGTGGCAGCATCTTGCTCAGCTGGGTCTGGAGGCAGGGGAGGGAGGGAGGGAAGGAAGGAAGGGAGAGAGAAATTGAGGCTCTTAAAGATATTCATTCAAAATTCATAGGCACAAAATTGCAGTCTGCATGGATTTGTTTCCTTTTGGAAATTACAGGAAACTACAGGCACCAACAACTGTTATTCAAATAGCCACTTTAGATGATTAGGATGGCAGGAGGCTGTACTTACACATGCAGACCCAATATAATCAGACGCGAGGCAGGGTGGGAAGGCAAGGCCAGGCGGAGGGAAGCTGGAGGAGCTCATAAGCGTAAGCAGGCTCTGTAGGAACAGGCATGGGGTTGAATCCAGCCCCACTGGGTTGGGCTGAAGCAGGAGCATCTTGTTAGTGTGCACTGGGTTGGAGAGTCGGCAGGTTTGGGGTGCAAAGGGGGAGCACAGAGCAGGGTAACAATTCCTCGCCCCTTTTGAGCCAGCAGGTTGCAAGCAGGTAGTGTACAGGTCCAGGCACTCTTCTGCTTGAAAGCAAGAGCTTTTCCCTCCCTTGCTCATCCACCACATCCAGAAATGCACCCTCCTCATCTCCTACTGTCTTCTTACACAATCCCACTCCCAAACCCATTTTAAATCAACAAAGAGGGAAAGCTTTTGCGCATCCTGGATTTATTTAAAAGATTATAAAAAGCCACACACACGCTCCAAACCCTGAGCAAATATTGCTTTATGGATTGGCCTGAGGGTCAGCAACGAAATGCAGGCAAAACATCAGAACCACTGAAGGGTGGAAATTGTATAACAAAAGTAGACTCTGTAGGCGAGGAGAGACTCCAAGCTTCTTATCTCTATAATGTTACTTCGAGATACCAGTAGTGGTGTGCAGAGCACCCGAGAGCATCTCATCCTCTCCCTTGCCACTCGCAGCAGCATCTCCCACCCCACCAGCCCCTCTCCCCATGGTGCTGAGGCTCCTTCCTGCTGCTGGACAGCTTCCAGGAACCTTCGCGAGTCTCTCAAGGTGTTGGTAAATGTTTGCACACAGGCGAGCGTCCCATCTGCGGGTGTGTTGGGTGCGCGTTGGCAGCCGTGAACACGTGGCTTGGCAAGGTTGGAGCTGGAAGCGCCTGCAGAGAGAAGCAGGCACACGGCATCCAGCGCTGTGCTGCAGGGCTGGACCCAAACACGAAGCCTCCAGGGCCCTCAGCTTGCCAGACCCACAGCTTCTGTGGTGCAAGAGCCTTTCTGAGCACCCAGCTCCTTTCTCTGGTCATGAAGGATTTTATGTATCAGAGAATCACAGAGTGGTTTGGGTGGAAGGGACCTTAAAGCTCATCCAGTTCCGACTCGTGCCATGGGCAGGGACACCTTCCACTAGAGCAGGTTGCTCCAAGCCCTATCTAACCTGGTCTTGAGCAGAGCTTCTCTGGACAACCTGTGCCAGAGCCTCACAGGGCAGAGCTTCTTCCTAATATCTAATCTAAATCTCCCCTCTTTCAGTTTAAAGCCATTCCCCATTGTCCCGTCACTCTTGTGCTTTTTGGGTTGACCTTGAGTGTGTGTGTTGGCCCGACACGGATGCTGACGTGCTGCTTTGCACGCTCCAGCTTCCCTTTCTTGCCTTTACAAGTGCTTCTCTCTTATCCGGGAGTATTTTGCAAAACTTCAGAAGCTTTTAGCGGCAAGTGGCTTTTGCTAAGAGGCTGTTGATAAATCAGACTCGATGGCAGGAGGGCTTTAGTACCATATTCTCTTCCTTTCCATTGGAAAAAGTGACTTATCTGCTTTGGAGAATAAAGGTTCCTCTTCCTTATCCGTACTGAAATCTTATCTAAACTGGTTCAGGTGGCGGAGCTGAGAAAAGGAAATAATTAAGCAAGAGACAGGTGAAATGCTGACATTATTATTACTTAAACGGCCCAAACCTTTTACCTCGGATATTTCTTTCTTTTACTCTTTTTTTCACTGCTGGTGAACATATAACAAGGGAGAAATGGGTTGTTTCTGGTTATCTTCCCCATCCACATGCAAGCTGCTCACTCCCCCCACCCCAATATAAATCTCTTTTAACTGCTGCTGTTGGCAAGACAGAGAAATAATTAAGGCGAAGGTGGCTGAAATGTTGATGTTATTACTGTAATGCAGCAGCCTGTTTAGTTTCTTTGCCGATGAAATGCAACCAAGGGAAAATCAGTTTTAAAGATTACCTCCCAGAGATACAAATAAAGGAGAGGAAACCATGTAGTCAGGAAGAAATGGTCTCAAACTAGGAAACATTTCAAAGTCTGTGACGGTCTCTTAGGGGCTTTTAAGACCACAATTTACCTTTTGACTGCATTCTATTTTCTCTGAAATCCTTTATTTCCTTCTTATTTATTGACTGGAGAGACAGCACAAAAACGAGAAAGTGATTCTTGAGCCACTGGTCTTAAAAATCCATAGAAGAAAATTGTTCTCCAGAGGGTGGGTTTTTTGTTGTTGTTGGGCTCCTTTTATTCCCTCCCCCTTTTATTTTAGCAATCTCAGTGCACCAGGGCTTAATTGAATTGCTTTGCCATAGAGGGGCCTTGAACCAAAAGGCAGCAAGGTCAGCGTGGAGTGAGAAGCCCTGATTAGGGAGATGGGAACTGTGGCAATAATGCAGTGGGATGTGGAACGTGTCTCCCTCCAGACCCTGCATGTGATGGAGCTGCCAGATCTCTTCGTCCACACGCAAACACCATGTCAGTAGCTGACAGTGGAACTGCAGTGATATGTTCCAGGTGGGATTGCTCGTGTTTCAGGGATGGCGCTTGGGATTAATGGTATGGGCATGTCTGGTGCTCGGATTACCATGTCATAGAATCACTGAATGGTTTGGATTGGAAGAGACCCTAAATATGCAAAGCACCATTTTGGTAAGGAATGCTTTTCAGCAACCCTGGAAGCTACCAATGAACTGTCCCTTCCCAGGTCTCTCCAAGCCCTCAAACTTACTCCTAAGAGTATGCACATCTCCACCGGCATCTACCTTCCAGCTGGCTTTTAGCTTGGTCCCAGCATCACATCCCATTGGCCTTGGTGGCATCCCACTTGCTCATCACACGGTGGTTTCCCACCACCACACGTGTGTTGCGCACACATTGCTGTCTGTGGGTGCTCCCTGCTGGGAATGATACTGAGATGTGCGGGAAAAGGAATGGTAATCTTGAAGCAGCCCTGCAGTGCTGGCCTAGTTAGACTGTCCCCAGCTGTGAGCTAACTCTGCTGCCCAATGAGCCCCCTGGAGATGGCTCTGTTTGAGAGGAAATAACTACATTAAAATATAGCACATCAGCATAGGCTAATATGGGTCAGAATTGATGCAGCCCAGTAATTAAAGTCTGGGCTGAAATCCTTTTAGGCCATCCAGTCTGTTTTTCAGCTAGCCGTGTTTAATTACCCTTAGTTTCTCTTGCCCTGCCTTCACGGAAAGGACCACGTCAGGACATCTGCTCTTCCATCACTAAGGTTGTCCTCGTTGGTACTTTTCTGCTTCATTTCTGAGCTTGCACAAAATAAAGATCTGCTGCAGAGGCTGAGCTGCCCATCTTCTCCTTCCATCCTCCGAAGCAGTTCGGGTGGTACCAGGGCTTCAGTCCCCTACAGGCAGCACAAGGATGTCCACAGTGTTATGGCAGTGGGGTGGGGAGGACAAGGAGTACCCACAACCCTGGGTGATGCCCCTGGGAGAAGTGGAAAAGGGATTTCAGGCTCAGGAAACCTGCTGTAACTGGAGCACAGATTTCATGCACAGGCTCCCCAGATCAGGCTGCTCCACTTGCTCTGCAGCTTTCTGCTCAGCTCCCTAGGCAGGGCTTGGAGGTACTTTGCTTCCTAGTGCTATTCAAAGGTACCTTTGACTGGTGCGAAGGCACAAAGAAGGATGGAAGAGTAAAACCGCAGAGGTTTGAAAGTTTCCCTTTTGGAATGAAGGATTTTGATGCAATTGAACTGAAAAAAAAAAAAAAGACAGATTTGGGCAAGATGTCCTCTGGAACAAAACCGTGCCTTTTAAGACCATGTGTGCGGGTGCCAATTGGCCTCCCTGGGCTTGGAGATCTCCTGTGCTGCTGTGCGGCATCTACCATGATGTGCTGTGTTGTATGTTTAGTGGCCGGGAGCCCCAGGCTCTCTTCTGGAGGCAGGAGCTGTATCACAGGACACATTTGGGAGGGTTATATCCGTTAACATGGCAGAGAAATTAAATCAGAACCATAACCACCCATCTCCCATCTTTCTGTGTAAACTCTGTGTAACCTCTTTCTGTGTAACCTCTCTCCTATTATTCCCATCTCCTGTAAACCTTGTCTGATTTATTGCCACTCTGGGGAGGGAAAGCTCCCCTGGGGATGTGGATCAAGGCAGCAGGACCCTCACCCTGCAATTCCCAGCACCAGGGCACCCTGCTTCCCTCCATGCCTCCATCACTGCAGCGAGAGCACCCTCTCCTGTCTCAGCTCTGCCTCTCTGCACTTTCTTTCCCCTGCTCCCTTCCCTCAGGCTGTGCCGAGGGAACATCACATCCTGGGATGAGGATGTGGGTCCGTGTGCCAGATGGACCCACACCTTGTCCCAGCACAGTGATGTGAGACCAGCAAAATGTTTTTAGGAGCACTGGGGGAATATTTAAGTAAAAAGCTATTTCTAGGAGAGGTCTGTTATAATTACTAATTAGATCTGGTTATAATTATCTCTCTTTGCAATCCCATACCTGCTGCAGAATGGCTCCAGTTCCTCCTAACAATTAACAGAGAAAGTCTTTTATGATACACCGGGTGATTACATTGCAATTGCAACCTCCATGGCCAATGCTGACTTATTAAAGAAGAGCCGATATTTACAGAGGAATATTGTGATCAAATTAGGCTAAAATTAACTGGAGTAAATTAAGAATACAGGGTTTTTTCAGCTGCTTCCCTTTCTTTCCTGTCACGGATCCGCCTCTGGGTTTGTTCCTAACGTTCTGTGTTGATTGAGGTACTTGACTGGGCAAAAAAGATATGGGAAGTGGCAACAACCCATTTCTCTGGTTTGCCTCTGTGTGAAATCTGCATTCACATCTCCCTCTTGCTCATCAGCCTCCTCCTGCTCGGATAATGGAGAAGAGAAGGCTCAGGGGAGATGTTAGAGCAGCTTCCAGTGCCTAAAGGGGCTACAGGAAAGCTAGAGAGGAGACTGTCAGGACAGGATATGGGGTTTAAACTGACAGAGGGGAGATTAAGATTAGATATTAGGAAGTTCTTTACTACGAAGGTGGTGGGACACTGGCACAGGGTGCCCAGAGAATCTGTGACTGCCCATCCCTGGTGGTGCTCAAAGCCAGGTTGGAGCAACCTGAGCTTTAACGCCGCTTCCAACCCAAACCAGTCTGTGTTTCTATGATAATGGCAAGCCACAAAACTACAGGGCAATACCCAAACCTCCCCCCGAGCTTTAATAAGTTTGCTGAAGGCTCTGCTGCGCCAGGATCCAGCCCAAAGTGCTCATCACACGCTTCCTGTTCAGGGCATGAGTTCTCCCAGAGCAATAGCAAGAGGGATGGATTTCCCCCAGCGATGCTAAACCCAACACTCACTTGCACTTAAGGCACGTCTTAATACATCCAAAGTGACAGCTGGTGCTTGGCATTAGGAAGAATCATGCAAGGAGGAATTTGGAGGTTGGTTTAATAGCAGTGGGCCCCACAAAATAATCATCAGGTGAGCTGAGGGTTTGTTCTTTTCAGCACAAAGCAAATTATTGATGAGCTCAGTCTGATTTCTGGGAGGGTTGACTCTGTAGGTATCTAGGAGAGAGCTGATGCAGGCAGACGTGGCTGTGGCAGTGCGGGTGGGTTATGTGGACTGTTGCTTTGCTTCTCCTGAGTAGGAGGCTGAATCATCCTAAATAACAGAGTAGCAGAGGATGGTGGAGGTAATGAATAATATTGTCTCTGGCCCAAACTTTGGATAAATTATCCTTCTGGTTCAAATTCATCAATTTGACAGGCTTTGCAAATAGCGCCTAATTCACCAACTTCTTCACCTTTACTTGATCATCTCGTTCCCTAATCCTCCACATCAAAGTCATGCTGAACATGGGGTCCTGTATTGCATCTTCAGCAGCTCTTGGCTCTTCCCTTAATCCAGGCTCTCTATTCTGGTTTAATGCCACACAGACAGTGTCTGCAGCTAGAACCTCCCGTCTGGCAGCTCCATGTTGAACTCTGATTCCCAGCTAGATGTGATATTAGAACAGGTTGCCCAGAGAAGCTGTGGCTGCCCCATCCCTGGCAGTGTTCAAGTCCAGGTTGGACAGGGCTTGAAGCAACCTGCTCTAGTGGAAGGTGAACCTGCCTGTGGCAGGGGGTTGGAACTGGATGAGCTTCAAGGTCCCTTCCAACTCAATCCAATCTGTGATTCTATATGCAAAACCAGGCCAAGTGCAGTGGCTGGTAGAACTTCTGCAGCAGTCAAGGATGCTGTTCATATCATCAGCATTTGAGAGAGGTGGACATGGGGTATTCTTCAGCTGGACTTTGGGAAGATGCTCACTGAAGTTGCAGTGGTTGGGATAAAAGCTTTTGCAGTGAATAGGTGAAGGTGTTCGCTTTTCCCTCCCCTGTTTCAGTGGAAGAAGCTCACATGAAGTCTTTGAGTAGGTTTTAGGCTTTGTACTCTTTCTTCCACTTCTTTCCTTCAAAAAGGAAGTAAGAGAAATTAGTAAATTGAAAGGAGGGGGGAAACCTTCCTTTTTTCAGGATGGTGAATGGCACATGTGATCCCTCAGGGACAGGTACCAATATAGAGGAGTGAAAAAGGCACAGCCACCCTCAAAGATGTTTGTACAGCTCCTACTCCTGCACTCCCAAGTATTTCCCTTCCTGTGGCTCCAGCTTGTGGGAGATGAGGCCGGTGATGGTGGTGTTAGAGGGTTTTCCTCCTGCAGGTCCTACCCTGGGGAGTCAGGAAGGGAAGTGAGTGTTCACTATTCACATCACACGTGAGTATTCACGAGAGCTGTGAATTAACCACTGTGGCACTCAGAACAGGCTGTCTTTCTGGAGTCCCACCTCGTTCCTCCCGTACCTTGCTGTAATGAAGGGGAAAATTAACAATACTTTGTGCTTTGGGGGTGATTCTTTCATGAAAATCACTCTTAGAAGCTGGCAAGCACTGTGGAGGAGGGGTACTTGCAAGAAGAACAGGGGGGTGTTGGGAAGGGAAGGCCGTCTCAAGCCAGGTTTCTGAGACAATTTGTACCATCCCAGGCACCATGGAGGGTATAAAAGAGGAGAAATCAAAGCCTCCCCTCCCAGGCATAGCAGAGCCAGGAGTAAGTTTTAATCCCTGTTCTCAGCCTGCATTTGCATTAGTGCAGCACAACAAAGAGTTGATTGAATTGGCAAAAACGCCAGGGCAGCAGCAGCATCCTCCTTTTCTCCACTATAATGAGTCATATGTTTACTTAATGTGCCCCTGCTCCCTTGACCTCTCCGCCTTGCTGCACACCCCTTTCCTGGTTAGGATCCTCAGCCCTAATTGCTTGCTGCCTGGGCCTGTAACCCATATGCTTCAGGTTGCAAGAACAGAGCAAAGGAGGGTGGAGGAATCAGTGCATTAATCCCTGGTTTTACTATGATGCTCAGAGTGTTGGGCATCCCTGTGGAGTTCAGTGACACTCATCCACCCCTGAACAAACAAGGACAGCAAGGAGCAGGCAAGGGTACACCTTCCTGTTTGGGTTGGGGATGAAATAGCCAGAGAAATAATTACAAAGCCAATTATTGGTGGGGTGAGATTAGGATCGCAGTGGCACACCATGGTCTGAATTAGCTCACGTGAGCCCCTCGAGAGGGATTGGCAGGACCAAGGATGGGTCCTGGGCCCAGATGGCCAGAATGAGCCGCAGCCTGGCCAATAGAACAGTTTGCTTAGAGCTGGGAAGCTCATGAAAAACTCCTCAGTGTTTTTCCCTTCACAGACAATCCCCAAACCAAGCTGGGATGCAAACAGGGCTGTTTGCAGATGTGCGTAACCCTCTTTATTTGTGGCAGGGGTTTGTGAACCTGATGCTTGGAGGCACCAGGATGAACGTTGTCGTAGGGAGGCTTAGAAACAGCTGCCATGCACAAGAGGCACTCCAGAATCAGGTGCCAGGTCCCCAAAGCCTTGAGACTGCATGAAGAAGTGAGAGGATTTCTAATGACAATTGAAATACTTTGCCTCCATTACTGGTGGAGCATCCCAGGGTCTTGTTCGGAAGCTTTGCAGTACTGAGGACTAGAAACACGTTGGTTTTATTGTGATGAAAGGCTCTGCTCCTCCTCTTTTCAAATAGATTTAGGATCTGGCCTGTAAGAAGAGTGAGAAATGATGTGACAAGTGCAGCACAGATTTGGTGCTGCCTGAGTTAGCTGGAAGAGGTTCTCTACCTTTCTCTTCCATCCTGAGGAAGCTGAGCAAGGCATTGCCTCTCAAAAGCAACCCAAGCCCCATGGGATCTCCATTGGCAATGCCACGGACCCCATTTCTGGGTGAGCAATTGTACCCTGTGCTCACAGACCCCTCTCTGGGGTGGGAAGCAGAGCTCGGCAGTGCAGAGACCTCCTTGTTTGAGGTCATTTTCATTTCCAGCCTTCCACTACGTAAAGGGGCTGACCAGAGAGCTGGAGAGGGGCTTTGGATAAGGTCCTGCAGTGATAGGACAAGGGGAATGTCTTTAATCTGCCAGAAGGGAGACTGAAATGAGCTCTTAGGCAGAAGCTCTTCCCTGTGAGGGTGCAGAGGCGCTGGCACAGGGTGCCCAGAGAAGCTGTGGCTGCCCCATCCCTGGCAGTGTTCAAAGCTGAACTGGATGAGCTTTAAGGTTCCTTGAAGGTTCAAAAGCAAAGAGGCCACTCAGAGTGGGGCGAGGGAGGAAACAGACAGTAAGAGCCAAGTCCTACCTGCTGCAAGAGGGGAGACCCAAAGCCTGGCTTGTCCCTGCAGCAGCACATTTGGAGGCAGCATCCCAAAGCAGCCCCGCAGGTACAGGCTGCAGGGGCCCTCAGTCTCACCACTCAGAGCTGGCTGCTCAGCAGAGTTTTCTCCTTTGCTTTCAAAGCGTTGGAGATAAGGACAACACATCAGGGGAACTCCAGCCCCCAGGTACTTGCCAATCATCCCTGAGACACTCCAACTAATTATTTTTATCCTTCACGAATTGTGTGGCATAGAGGAGGTACAAGAAATAGGCCACTCTCGGCATCTCTCTGTCTCTGGCGTAGGCTAATGGTGCCTGTAAATTGCTGCTCCATGTCAGGGGATCACTGTTTGTAATGAGGCTGAGATTGCTGATGAGCTCTGTGCCGTCCACGCTGCTTCCTCCTGAGACTGCTCTGTTGTGGCTGACCAGGGTTGTTCCTGCTTGAGCACAGTAGGTGAGCAGATAGTTGGTACGGTGGGAGTTGAGATGTAGTTAGCGCTGTCCTGGCCACGTGGTTTTGTGCAGGCAGTGCCAGGGGATAAATAATCGTGTCTATGGAAGAGCCCAGGCTTAAGGGAGTTGCTGTTTTTCAGCCCATAACGTTTCAGAGATGTTCGATGGAGGCAGAATGTCTGGAACTGCAAGGAAAAAAAAAACCAATCAGCCACAAAATCAGAAGGAAACACAACTCTTTCTGCTGCAGTAGCTCCTGGGAATCGTCACGCACACCCTGCGCTTGTTCCCCTTCTCTTTCCTCGCCTCATTTCCCACCTCAAATGCACCATCACCCTCCAGGAGGAGCGAGAGCCCCTGACCAAAACGTGTCCCCCGTTGACATGTTGTTGCCTTTTTTGCTATTGATTCCTTAATTAAAAAAGACTAAAATTCTACCAAGCAGACATTGCTCTGGAACACACCATCAGTCAAAGGGGAAAAAAAGGAAAGGGGAAAAAAGATCAATATCCTATTTAGAAAAAAGACTTTCGGGAGCAGATTCTGGGGCAGCCTGAGGTGGTTCCTCCCGAAGAGTAACAGCAAAGGAAGGAAACACCATGTCCTGCAGCGAGCGGAGGGCCCTGGTACCTAATGAATTAAAGATCCCCAGTGAGCCTATGAGCACGTCCCACATCTCACTCTTCTGTTATTGACACTCACCAAGCTGTAAACTGCTCGCAAAGCAAAGCATCTTTCAAAATCAGTTCACCTGGGGTGGCAGGAAATCATAACACACCATTGTCTTCTGTGAGAGTCAGGGTCCAGCTGGCTGGGTGGGCTGGGGGGAGATGCAGGGAAGATGGGTGGAGATGCAGGGAAGATGTGGTTAGCTGAGCTTCTGCTTCCATCTGCAGTTGCTCTAGCTCAGCTTGGCTTGTTCACTCTTTTCCCACACTCTCCAGTCCCTTCTTTCTCCTCTGTCTACTTTTCATTAGATCTTTTCCCACAAAACAGCCATTTCTAGTAAGGTTGTCACCAGGGAACCTGCCCATTGCCTTGCAAGGTGCCATACACAAGCACCCCCATCCCTAAAGATGACACCGCTCCCTGTATCTTTTTGCTCCTATCAGAGACAAACCCTTGCAAACCCACCAAACATAACAAACCCAAAGGATTATAGAATGGATTAAAGAAAACTTCTTCCTATTATCTAATCTGATTCTACCCTCTTGTGTAACCACCCAAGGTTCTACCTCTAAGCAGACACCAGGAAGGTTTCCTGCCATTGCAGCCTAATTTTTCTACTGCTATGCAATTGTACTAATGGGTCTGGCTTGATGGGGGTGCCTTCAAAGAGGGGACCTGAGTGCAAACAGCAGCTCTGAGGGAATTCCCTCTGCCCAGAACTTTAAAGACTTGCATAATTTATCTCAGAAAGGGGATCTTATGCAAGGATAAATGATCTCAGGAGTGTCCCAGTGGGACAGGAGGGCAGACAAGGGCATGCAAAGTTTGCATCTGCAAGGCTGAACCTTTTCCATAGGGCAATGGAGCTGTGCTGCTGTCTGATAACCAGAGCCAGGCTGAGCCCAGACACATGTCAATGCTGGGAATGCTGTGATTGATCGTGCTCCATCCTGGAAGGGCTAGGTTTGGTTTTCTTTAACACATCTGTCCCCACCACTGTCATAGATAAGGCATTGCAGCGCATCGATCCAACCCCTCTGATGGTTGCTGAATTCATCCCTAATGATTTGCTCAGCCCTTATTGCTGCTGAAGGAACAGAGCAGTGACCTCTGCAATGTAGGCACATCCCTGGCATTTAGCAAGCCTCGCATGGGATGTGTTGTCTAGATAACATCATCAGTGGGTCATTTGCTTGATTTCTAAACGCTGTGCGCCGCACTTAAAATAGAGCTGGAGGAGTTGTTCCTTGTTTGCTGGAGCAGAGTATTGGGCTGCAATTATACTTTTGCACCAGGAAAGCTACAACAGGGCTGACTTAGCAGCTGGTTGCGTGGCATGCCACGGAGTCCTGCTATCCCATGGTGGGAATGGGCTTAGGACCTTCTCCAGCACAACAGTAGGAGGATTTGGGGTGTGAGAGATTGCGTAAGAGGGTCAGGCCATTTATGTTGGGCAAGGAGTGTGTTCTAACCTGTGCTAGCCCCCATGCTGGATGCTACAGTGGGTTTGGGTCCAACTGCTCTGCACGAGTGCAGTACTGGGGAGATGGAAGTGAAGAACAGCACTGACAGATCTAGGGCATGGCAGGGAATTAGTCTCCTCCTAAGGCATTCAGTTGTTATTTCTAATGTCATCTTTCACCCAGGAGGGTTCGGCTGGTACCCAGATCAAAGCTCCCACCCCCAGCTTACCCCTGTGTGCGCCGTCCTTGTCTCACAACGGCTAAGCGTTGTATTTCCATCTCCCTGGTGTGTCTCCCTGGCATGAACTGCCCTGGATTCCCCAGCAGCCGCACAACCAGGGATCTGAGCAGGAATCTCCCCTGACAGGGGCTGGAAAGAACATCACTCAATTCAATGCACAGCTCATTCCCACCTAGGAAAGTGGTGTCTCCAAGGACTTGCAATTGTTGACCTGTAAAGAGAAGTGTTGGCTGGGTCGAGGTGCTGCAAGGTGACAGATCAGACATGGCTGTACTTTGCTACCAACAGCCACAGCATAGAGGTGAGCTGTAAGCAACACCCTGCATCCTTACCTCATCCTTACCTGCATCATACCTCAGCCCTGGAAGCCTCTCCATCCGTCCACACTCAACCTGTGCTGAAGCCCAGTGCTTGGGGGCACGTCTCTGTGCCCAAGTGCAGGTGATGGAATCAAGAGAGCTCCTCGCCACTGCTGCAAAGGCAAGATAGGAGCTTTCCTAGTGGCTGGTGGGTCTAACCCAACATGTCCATGGAGGGCAGCAGGGGCTGTGCTGCCTTCTCAAAACCCAGCCCACCATCTTCCCCATCACCCTGAGTTAACAGGGGTGAAACATCTTCATCCTTCCCCTGGGGTGGATTCACTTGCTGTGCAAACAGTGGGGACAGCAAAACAACAGGAACAAGTCACACACATCTGAAATGGCGATTACATCTCACACCCTAGCACAGGCAATGATGGGTAGATTTTTCCCAGTCTGGCCTAAAGTTCTGTCTTTTTCCCACCCCATTCCTATTCCCAGTTTCCTCAGTGACAAACCTCAGCAGCCAGATCCAGGTTTGTGCTTCCTTCTTCAGCAGTGGGCTGGAGCTAAGAAAAGCAATCATAGTAATAGCCAAGTGCTTTGGGGGGCAGGCATGGCTGAAAAGAGAGTGCATAAAAAAGCTGGGGCCTTTTAGGAAAAGAGGAGGAAAAAGCATGTAAAAGCAAAGGTATTGCAGCAATAGTGCTCAACATGAGGTGGATTTGGTGGGGCAAGATCAGCCCCTCCTGGGCACAGTGGGAAAGTGGAGCTGAGCTGGCAAGTCCAGGCAAAGCTTTGCTGCAGTTAAATGAAGGCAAAGCTTTAGCTGTGTCTGAGGAGTCTGCATTTTCCAGCAGGACACCATCCCACTGGAGAAACCCAGACCGCTGACCGAAAGCAGTCTGGAACATATGGGACTTTCAGTGGCTGGAGGGAAATAGTGTAAATTGACTGGGGAAAAAAGCAGCTTTGAGGAAATATTAGCAGTTTATGAGGGTCTGTGCATCACAGCTGCAGATGGACAGGAGGGAAGCAGGGATGCAGGCTGCTTTGGGTGATGAGCTCGCACCCTCCCCTCCTGCCAGGGCAGCATCCCTGTGTCCGCTTAGGAAGCGGAGGAGCCAACAAAGCTGCTACAGCTCAGACACACATACACCAAAGTGCCACAAGACAAATAGGCCCAAGGAAGAGATGCACTGTTTAAACTTTCATCGCTATTTTTCTCCCTGCTCCCTTTGGTTTCCTTTGATTTATTTTTCAGTGTGTTTTTCCCCAGGCTGTGCTATTCGCATCCGTTTCCTCTCCTCCTTCACTCGCTGCACTCAGGCACCTCTTCCCGGGCACCCGCACATGCCCCGTGTTTCTCAGGCTGTCCAGGCTCAGCTCCTTTGGGTCAGAGAGAGGAATGAGGCAGGAGGGCAGCAGCAAGCTGGACACAGGGGACAGAGGACTTGCAGGACATAGAATCAACCAGAGTGGAAAAGGCCTTTAAGATCAAGTGCAACCATTGCCAAGGCCACCACTAACCCATGTCACTAAGGGCCTCATTTACACAGTTTCTGAGCACTTCCAGGAGTGCTGGTTCCTGATTCCACCACTGCCCTGGGCAGCCTGTTCCAATGCCTTTGCCCTTCTGGGGAAGGAATTGTTCCTAATACTCAGTCTAAACCTGCCCTGGTGCAGCTGAGGCCATTTCCTCTTGTCCCATCCCTTGTTCCTTGGAAGCAGAGCGCAGCCCCCTCCTGGCTCCATCCTCCTCCCAGGCAAGTTGTAAGGAGCAATCAGGTCCCCCCTGAGCCTTCTCTTCTCCATCGGAGCCCCCCAGGTCCCTCAGCCGTTCCCCATCACACTGTGCTCCAGGCCCTGCTCCAGCTCCATTGCCCTTCTCTGGCCCCGCTCCAGCACCTCAATGTCTCTCCTGTAGTGAGGGGCCCAGAGCTGAGCTCAGGATTCAAGGTGCAGCCTCACCAGTGCTCAGTGCAGGGGGACAGTCACTGCCCTGGCCCTGCTGCCGCACTGGTGCTGATACAGGCCAGGATGCCCTTGGCTTGCTTGGCTGTCTGGACACAAGCTGCTCCTGTTCAGACCCATTAATCAGCACCCCCAGCTCCCTTTCCACCAGGAAAAGGCATCCTCCTTTTTCTGTCCACCCCTGGCCATCCAGGGCAGTTTGTTAAGACTCATCTGTATTGTAGAGACCATGCAATTGCCTTCCCAGGGATGGGCGACCCTGCCAGGGCTTGGCATGGGAGAGGTGCAGGAACGGTGCTAGTCACGCAGGCATCCTCCAACCAACCATCCTTCCATTCCATGCCAATCCCAGCAGGAGCTGAGGCTGGTGGCACACAAGTAGGGAACTGTGTGCTCTGAAGCAGTGCCAGAGCTCACCCCATAGCCAGCATGGCCTCTGTAAGCTGACAGTGCACAGCATGAACTGGATGCTTTCCAGCCTGCCTTGTGTAGGGAAGGACACTGATTATTTCCCTTGCAGAAGAGTCTCACCCTGCTGAGCAGCCTGCAGGCAGGAATGGGCTCCAGGTTTAGATGTAGGGTGCAAAGGAATATCTGGTCAGTCATGCTTGGAGGGGGGAACGTTACAGGTTGGAGTCAGGAGTCTCAGCCCCGTGACCAGCCCCATTTGCAAACTCAGATCACTTACTTTGGGCTGTTCCTCTTTCCTTACCTGCCAAAGGTCCTCATCTGCAATCCTAAATGCACTGGGAAGGGGAGATGGAAAGGATGCCCACCAAGATGGTTGAGGGGAAGGTGTGATTGCAGTCCAAGCCCCAAGGCTTGCCACATCTCCAGTTAATGCTGCCCTGAAAAAACATAACCCGTGACAGCACTCAGACACAGTGAAATCTTAGCCTTTAACGTGCTGGACAAAACCTAAGAGCCTGTTTATAGCCTTCCTAGCTCTGAAGAGCTGCTGGAAATCTGAATCCTAAATGTGTGAAGTCCTGATAAATGAAAAAGCTGAACATCCATGTAGCTGTAAGCTGCTCTGCAGTGCTTTAGGCCCTCACAGTTTATAGCCCTCAGGCTTGATAATGCAGTGAGACCCTAGGCAGTCTGCTGGAAAACCACTGCCAGAAACACAATCCCTATAAGGGGATTCTCTTATCCAGTGCACCAAGCTCCATCCTGAAAGCAGGGTTGTTTTCTACCCCCTTTCCTTCCTGCTGTGAAGCTATCTTAGGTACTTGATGAAACAGAACCTTCTTTCTCCCCTACTGTCCAAGTTTTTCTGCTTTTTCCCTTGTCTTCCCTCAGCCTTTCCCAATTCTTTTGCTTCAACCAGTCATAGATTCCCAGCCTTCACTTTGCCACATTAAACAAGCCCATCTCTTCTGACCTCTTCTGATAGGAAAGCTGCTCTTCCCCTTCGATCTTTCGCCTATCCCAAACCAAGATCAACATCCACAAATGCACCCGAACCCCCACCAGGATCTCAAGGGCATCTTGTGGAGCAGCAACTCTGCAGAATACCCCCAAGACTGGTGGGGAAATCAGACATTGATAGCAAAGAGGAGGCTGTTCCCTGTAGGTATCAAGCCAGAGAGGACATGCCAGTCCCAGCTGGAGCAGACATGACACGGCAGCTTATATTGACTTGTCACTTTGCTGATCATCATTAACACCAAGCTTAATGTCAAAGTCATACCCTTGCTATGTTGACCACATATGGAGAATCCATTTTGGAGCAGGGCATAAGGAGAACACAGGGGGTGCAGGTTAAATCCTGCCTCTTTCACGAGCACCTTAACCAGGCATCAAAGGAGGCAATGCCCCAGTGTGGAGCGGAGGTTGGATTTGCAAAGGAAAACACTCTTTGCGTTGCAGATACTCCCAGCAGCAAGCAGCTGCCTGCAGATGAGGGCAGTGCCTGGGTACGCTCAGCCAGAGCACGTGTATTGTGATGCCCTCATAAGCTTGACTTGTCTACAAAAGGCAAACATTCCTCTTTGACAAGCCCAGAATGTGATGTCTGAATACACAAGGACCTCACTGCACCAGAGCAATGCTTCCAGATCCACCCTGTCTGCATGAGAAGGTCAGCTAAATCCCTGCAGGCTGCCTCCCTGGGGTCCCCAGTGCTTCCTTATGGCAGGCACAAAATGCAGGAGCAAATATAACCCTTGTTCAGCTTGGCTTCATCGTCATCTCTATGGGGCCTTGTGTTCTCAGAGTGCCAGCTTGCTGGAAGGCAGCCAGCCCATGTACTGTTAGTAAACCACTGTGGAGTGCTGGGGATGCTTCTGGCCTACACTAGACTGCAAGCTTTGGGGCTAGGAAGCACCTTCCAAGGGTTTGTAGCGCCTTGTGGTCACCAAAAGCATCTTCTGGTCACTGTTCTCTTCACACACATGTAGGATGGACCCAGGGCCTTGAGTGCCACAGACCCTGTAGGAAAGATGAGCAATGCATCAGCAATGCCTTACCCAAGGGATCTCATTCCTCATGCTAGGATGAGCTGAATGTTACCTGCAGATACATGGCTCAGAGCAACCCTCAGGGCTGCTCACTATCTCCCTCTCCAGCCAAGCAGTGAGCATTTGGGGTTGAATCTCTTAACCCTGTCCCAAAATGCTGGCTGCACAAACACAGCAGCAAGGAGGCAGCAGTCATAACAACAAGAAGCCATTAGCTTTAATTAGGCAAGAAGTACTGGTGGCTGGAGGGCTTTTTGCTTTCTCTACTTCCAGGAGCTGACTGCTGGAGGATCCTCTTGTCTCAAGCAGCCTGGATGCCAGGAGCATTTAGAGCCACCTGTGTTATTTCTCAGTGCAATGTTAGCCTGGGGTATTAGGCCAGCTCTGACTAATTCTGCATGGTCTCATTGATTAATCATACAATTAAGCATTGCAGGGTGGGTCTGTGTGCAAGAAAGCCTCTAACTAGCCAAGTAATTTCGGGAGTTGCTGAATGCACAGCCCAAGAGCACCACTCATTGATTTATATTTCTTTATGCTGATAGAAAGCATGCTTTTCCCAAAGCACTATGGAAGGCAAGGAGCAGAGACCACAGGCTGTCCTCACCCATCCACACAGCCCATGGCTACAGAGAGCAGATTAATGCCTGGCCAAGGCCTGTTTAGATTGTTCAGCAAGCCTGGGGTTTGACAGGAAACAGGAGGGTGATGGGGAGAAGCTGGTCTGTGTTTCTTTAGAGAGTTTGGTCTGCAGTGACCAGTTCTTCAGTTGCGGTCCTGAGTGCACTGGGAGGAGCAGGAGACCTTCTGCTGGGCCTCTCACCCTAATACTTCCCTATGAGGGTGGTGGGACACAGGCACAAGTTGCCCATCCCTGGCAGTGTTCAAGGCGAGGTTGAATGGGGCTTGGAGGAACCTGTTCTAGGTGCAAAGCATTCTATGATAAGGTCTTAGTGCAGTGCCCATTCAGCGATAATCTGTTTGGATTCCCACCCCATACGGGTCATGTCATCCATCTCTCCAGCTTATTCCTACTCTTACAGGCTTGAGCCATCTGGTACCACTTCTCTTTCATTCTCTATTTAAGCTTTCAAGGCATGTAAAGGTTAACTCTGTTTTCTCTGCTGTCAGAAATAACCACACACAACCCCAAACAACTCTTCCTATTTATATCCCTGTATTAATCAAAAAGGCTGGTGCTTCTACATCTATGTGATTAAAAATTAGGAGACCAGGTTCTGTAGTGATGCCTTATAATAATAACCAATCCTGGGAGCACAGGGGATGAATAATGGATCATGGCTCTATGCTACCAGCTTCCGCTTTCCCTTCTTTCTTCTTCTCCCCTTTTTATCTTCATTCTTCCCTTCCTCTTCCTCCCCAAGCTGGAGTTAGAGGGGGAAGGAATACATCCACCTTTCATTTTGCAGGAGTTAGAGCCATTGAGAGACATTGCTGATTCCTACTCATCAGCCCCTCTCCTCCCCAGCCAGGTCCCCTGGTTAGTGAACCTGGAGGTCATCAATAATTCATGGCTACATGAATAACTGGGGGATAATAACCACTTACTTGGGAAGATGTAATCAGGGCCCATTCCTTGTCCTCCTCGAGCAGCTCCTCAAGTCTTGCTGCTAACCCAATAAGAGAAAACAGGAGCGAAACAGTAGGTTAGAAAACAAGGTTTTCTGACACAAGGCAAATAGCTCAATGTCTGCCTGCATTAGGCTGTCCCATGATGTCCCCTAGGTTTGATGTGCAGCTAAGGGACAGGCAGAACTGCTTTAAGGTCCTTCAGGTATCAGCCAATGACCAGCCACTTGCAGGGCATCCGTCAGGAATATTAATCTTCCCACTGAAAGTTTCCCTTCATTTAATTCCAGGCGGCTCTTCAGAGAAGAGCTCATGGGCTGGTTTTCCCCCTGCTCCACAAGATGAATTTCCAATATTTTACAAGCTGAGGTCAAATTCAATTAATAGCTTCAGTGAGGTGAAAGAATATTGAAAAACACCAGTTTGGGTTTTTTTTTAAACAGTTTAAACTCATCCACTGAATTCTTAAAGTGAAAATAATGGTTAAATAGCAGCAGAATGAAGCAGATTTCGTCACATTTTCATATTTCAGGCCTGACACATTGCAGCCAACCCAAACCACAGATTTTCACTCTATTTTTTTCTCCAATCTTGTAGCCTGCAAAAGTACATTTTGGATCCATGTAGAGAAGCTTTTCTGCCTCCAGCCCTTGGGTTCCACCCATTGAGCTGAGAAATCCCATTACTCACAGCATTTGGCAGACGCGTGTGTGACCAGCGTTGTGTGCAACCAGCACATCTGCCTTGCCTACAAATCCCAGGCTCATGCAGGCAGCCACCTCCAGTTGTCACACAACATAATCCCTTCCCAGCTCCCCAGTTCAGCTGGAAGAGCCAGAGAGGGGTTTGTGAGTAGTTCTCAACCAGCTAAAACACAGGGGCAGCTCAGGAGCTGAAGCAAGGATGTGTTTGGGGGGTTTCAGAGGGGACTTTGGCCAGCTTTGACACCCTTTACATGGCTCAGGGAGGGGGAAGAAGTGTCGCCTTGTAACCAAAGCACCGCTGCTTTGGTGCAAAACTAGCAGCTTTCGCCCAGTGCATCCCCTCAGTGAAGATGCTGAAGGGTAGGAGGCTTTGCCACTTCCTTCTGAGCTGGCTGTGAAGCAGCAGTTTCTTCCTACGTCCTTCACTAGCATGAGCTCTTCTGCTTAGGAAAGAGAAGGAGAATGGAGAAGGGCTCTTCCCTCTCTCACCAGCTGAATTCCCCATATCTTGCCACACCAGGACTGTTTGGAGATGCCAGGACTCAAGAACTAGTCACAGGAGAGACCATGCTTACATACCCCTCATCCCCTGCCTCTATGCCTTCTTGTGTTTGGCATGAAGTGCTTCCCAACACAAGAAATGGATGCCTGGGGACTGTATAATATCAGCAAACCCATGTCCTGTAATGAGGATGAAGCCTCACACAGGCTGCCAGGCTGAGGCAGTTTGGAAGGAAGGATGAGATCTTAAACACCTCCTTGACACCCCTGTCAAAACCAGCTTTCACAGAGGGGAGTTGCTTAAAAGACACCATGGCAAGATGGAACCTGTTTGAGGAGTTTCACAACCTTTTGTGCAGTGAGACAGCACAGACAATGAGGGCAAGCAATGGGGAAATCAAAGCAAAGCAAAGAGAGTGCTCAGGGGTTCCTCCATCCCACCTTGATGGAGCACTGCCAACGGAGCTGTATTCAATGGCAGATCATTGTCTCAATGATCCTGATGCCCATGGAAGCTGTTCCCCCTGAGTTCAATAGGGAACAGTCCAAATCCAGCTCCCTGCATCTGTTCTCCAAATCACCCTTACCTAGCTCTCAGTTTGCAGTCAGAGGAACAGGGGTCAGAGCACTTGTGTCCGGCAGCAGCTATACTTATAGTTACCTGGGGAGGAGTAGAAGAGCAGCATCAACAAGCAGGGATATTTCCTTCAAATACTTTCCATCCTTTCACATTCTGCAGCTCAGGGACATCCTGGGCCAGAGGTTTTGCAGTATTTTATAGCTCTTTGTGGGTTTCTCTATCACAGGCTTGACCTTTCATATTACTGCAAAGCTCAGGCAGCCAACCAGGCTGTGGACCCTCTGAAACTTCAGCCAGTTTGAGGCTTTAGGTCAGATCTGGGGCAGAGCTTTCACATCAGCAGCAAAAGGCAAGCCAGATATACCATGGTGAGATGGGTTGGAAGCTACCACAGCCACATCAAAGGCAGCTGCAGAGGCCTGAGAGGTCACAGTCCAGCCCTGGCAGCCCAGACCTGTAGGTAACTCCAGAAAGGTTGGTTTAATGCTACCAAATGACAGTGTCTCCTCTGTCCTATTTCCTTGCAGTTCCTCCAGATGATCCTGTCATTATGGGGGGTCCCATCATCAGCCTGAGAGCAGGAGACCCCCTCAACCTTACCTGCCATGCAGATAACGCCAAGCCAGCAGCCTCCATCATCTGGATGCGGAAAGGAGAAGTCGTCAATGGAGCCACCTACTCCAAGGTGAGGCAGGACAGGGCTGGGAACAAAGGTTGAGTTCTTCCCTTGCTTCAGAAAGGTGTAGCATGACACCACTCTTTGCACAGCTCCAAAACATCTAAGGCACCATCTTCAGCACTGCAGAGCTGAGATTCTGGAAAGAAAACAGTCCTTTTGAATCCGATTGGTTTTTCGTACCTTCTAATAGCTTGCAATTGCCTGCCATGCCCTTTTCTCCCCCTGAAATCCCACCTGGCTGTGGTGTTACTGCTGTGTCCAGCACCACACAGGCAACACTGGCCTGGCCTCGGCTATAGCAGAACCTCTGATGGAAAGGCAGCTGCAGTGACATATGTCCCCTCCTCCAACTGCAATTTTCCATGACAAATTATCAGGGTTGCTGGCATTTTTTAATTTAAATGGAAAGCCTTTATTGGGTCATAAAGGAAAACATCAAAGAGCAATCGACAGCATACTCAGAATGGGTACCCACATGTGCTCCTCTTTATAGGAGCCTGATGTCTGGTAAGTGCTAAAGACTCAGTAGCACTTGACATCGCTAATGGAAACTCCTAAAGAACAAAACTGGAGGCATAAAATGGGTCAGTTTGCAGCCATTTGTAATGAAAGCAAACTTCAAAGGCAGGAGTCAAAGGCATTCCTCTCCAGCTCCTGAAGATCTGTTAATAAACATTTCACCCTCTGCTGCCAAGCCTCCGTCCAGCCTCATTCCAACATCACCCCGATCTGCTTGGGGAAGCAGAGGAGGCAGAGCACCCTCCTCCTCCCCATCACCCTGCAGAGCACACAGATGAAGCCGAGTTGTTTCCTTAGAGCTGATGGGTTCAAGCAGAGGGGGACTTGCCCCATCTCCCTGGGTGCAATGGAAAATGCAGCACTAATTAAAGCCACAGAGAACTGACCTCTCCCTCTCTCCAATCAAGTGGAATTAATTAAAACCAAGGCCATTGCAGTTGTTTATAATTCACTCTGTTCATTCCAAGCCTTGCTCTCCACGGCAGGCTGCTCAGACCCGGCCCTGGGGAGCCAGCATTGAAGCCCTTCCCCTTTCAGCCCCACAAATGGTGGGTAGCAGGGAAGGAAGAACACCCCTCCCTTGTTTTTCTTTCCAAGAGAAGGACACCTTCTAAAGCAGAGCTTTCCAGGCAGCAGCTGCCTCTCATGCAGAACAGAGATTTCCATGGCATTTTAAGCAGCTTTCAAGCATGGGAGGGGAGGGGAGCCCTGTTCTGCATGGGATACACATCATCCCCTCCTCCTGGCATCAGGAAAACCTCAGTTTCTGGGGCTGAACCTCAGTTTTTCATGATTCACCTGAGGTTTTTCTATGAGGCCCATCCCACTGACTGCAAACCCCTGATCCCCACCAAAGGCATCAGCGGATGGTCCCTATAGCCATAGGGAGTATTATGGGATGCTGCAGGGTTTGGAGTCTCAGGGACACTGTAAGGGGAAGGTTCTGCACAAGGTTAGGGTCCACTACGTTCTCAGCACCCAAAGTGGGGCTGTTCCGTAAGGGAAGGGCACAAAAGGGGACAATAAAGCAAGCTCAGGGTAGCAGCCTTACCACCAAGGACGCAGCACCAGAGCAGGTTTGGTGGCCATAGAGGGGTCATTTACAGTACAGCAATCTCCAGAATGTCTCTAGTGATGAGGCAGCTCTGCAGTCAAGCCAGGAAATCCAGTCCCCATCACCATCCCAAAAGCAGGACCTATGCTGCAGCTGGAACTTAAATACTGCTCTGGGGTTTATGGGTAAAGAGCTCTTGGGTAGAGTCCCCAGATGAGGTTTGTTAGGGAAATTAAGCACTGTTGGTGCACTCAGGCCCTGACAATCACCTGCTGATAGGTCCTGCTTGTCCCCAGCTTCCTTGTGTCAGTTTCTCTCCATCATAGATCATGGAATGGTTTGAGTTGACAGGGACCTCAAAGCTCATCCAGTTCCAGCTCCCTGCCACTAAACCAGATTACTCAAAGCCCCATGCAACCTCACCTGATGTGCCTGAGAAGTGCAGACCTGTACCCATGAACACAGTGTCAGGATGAACCCAGGTGGTGAAAGCTCTAGTTTTGCTGCCATATGTATATAATTCAATAAAGCACTTGGCTTACATGGGGAGGAGGAAACTTGAAGGATACAGACTTAGAGAGAAAAACTGCCTGGAAGCATCCAAAATACATAGTTATGGGATGGGTGTATCCATGGGCATTTACTCTGTTATTAACAGCTGGGAAAAGCCATGTTTCTGGCATTTCTGGACCCTTGTGGGTGTTGATCAACCAGAGGAAAGCCCAGAGATTGATTAAAAGATTGAAACCAATGCAGCATCTCAAACATCTGAGGGCTCGACTGGTTTAGTTTACCCAAGACAGGGTTGCAGGATGATATGACCATGGTCTGTAAGAACTTGCAGGAGGATTAGGAGGACTCGGGGGCTCCTGATAAAGGCAAGAAGTGCAGGGAAGAAACAAAGTGCCAAGGGTGAGCAGGTAGAACTGTTTAACCACTGCTGTACCAGTGGATCTCTGGCATCCTCAGATCTCCATCACAGTGATCCCCAGCACAAAGTGAGTAGTGATGATTTGCCATGGCCTGGACCACCTCATGGCACCCAGGGATACGTGATCAGGATCAGTCCCATGCTGCTGGCAGCTGGCATCACTCCTCCTTGCTAACTGAACTGGCCCAGGAACTTTTTGGATTCCCCTGGCATAGAAGGTGGCAGCAGGTTCAAGAAGCTGGTTGTCCCTTCTGTCCCCTGTCTCTTTCCTGGGACAATGGGTGACATGCATCTCACAGGAGCTGGCATTCCCAGGTTGAAGCACAGCAGGGTTGGAGGGAAGCAGATGGGAGATAAGTGCCCGATTCCCTGGGAAGTGCTGTGAAATTTGTCTATGCAATTCCCTGAAGGCTTCTTGGCAGATTCCAGCCAGAGGAACTGTTATTGCAGGGAGCACTGCCTGGCTGAGGACTGCCTCTGTGTGTGCAGAGGGGACCTCTCCTATAGGAAACTGCCTCTTCTCATCCCTGTTTCTCCCCCCACAGACACTTCTCCGTGATGGCAAGAGGGAGAGCATCATGAGCACCCTGTTCATCGCCCCCTCTGACATTGAGAATGGGGAGAGTATCGTCTGCCGTGCCACCAACAAAGCCATTCCCAGTGGGAAGGAGACATCCGTCACCATTGATATCCAGCGTACGTACACGGCTGGCTGAGCTACCTCTGGGTGCTGTGTGATCCCAACCTCCCTGCTCTCTCCACAGGGCTGCCTGCATGGATCTCACTCCAGCCAGGAGTGGGATGCTGGGATTTTGGGATTTCCCTTTACTGGTACTTTGATACAGTGCAGTCAGAGACAGATCTCATCCCTTGAAATCCTTGGGGTACCAGACAGACATGAACACCCCCAGGGATAGACTGCTCCAAGCTTTTGTGCCTTGGGTCCATG
The DNA here is from genome assembly GCA_017639245.1 of Myiopsitta monachus. Lineage (NCBI taxonomy): Eukaryota > Metazoa > Chordata > Aves > Psittaciformes > Psittacidae > Myiopsitta > Myiopsitta monachus. Next base: position 3,619,396 of record CM029935.1, on the reverse strand, counting down.
GTATGGAGCAAAAGCAGCACCAGCTGACATGCTCTGGGTATCCAGTGGTCATTGCATGTGGCCCAACTGATCCAGGCCCTCTGGTGTCTCTGGAGAAGGGGATGGTTTTGGCTGCACAACCAGCATCTCTAGACATGGCCAGTAGCAGAGATAAGGCCCATTAAGGTTTCTGGTACAAACCAGCACGTTTCCAGTGTTACAGGCTGTTCAACACAAAGTTCTTTGTGTTGTTCTCCACTGAGATCGCATGACAGACACCTAACAGGTGAGAAGTCTCCCTCCTGTGAAATACAGCATCAGTCACTAACTGATGGGGGCATGTGTGTGGCGAGAGCCGCATCATTTACCCTTTACTGTAAACCCACGAAGCAAAACCTTCCTTCTTCCAAACCCCACGGATCTCTTCCCTCCTTCTCTGCAATAGCTGTTGCTCTGGGGCTCATCCTGACCTCGCTCCAGCAGGGCTCCATTTGCACACGCAATCCCTGCAGCTGTATTTACCAACAATTTGCAAATGCGGGGTGTTCAATATTACCATGCCAGCTGCTTTCCAGGGCCCAATTAAAACTGGCTGAACAAACTCGAGCACAGCAGAAAATTCACTATTTAAGACTTCCAGCTTTTGCTGCCGGAAGATTAACAGGCTCTTGGGTCACTGGATAGCATGTCCTGACAGAGCTGGCCAGATAAAATGAGATAATAGCATGGGTTATTTCACAGCCTGCAAACAGTTACAATAGCTGGAAAAGCACACGCATCTGCACAGACAACGCGAAGCCCAAGACATCATTACACTGTGCTGTACAGTGAGGGGCAGGAGACGTGAGCTGCATCGCTGAGCCTGGTGGAATCTGCTCTGAAAAAGAAGCACCCAATAAAGAGCACCAGTTTCCACTCCAAGCCACTAAATAATCCATGCTGTGAACGCAACAACAATAATATCCTATCCAGCTATTAAAAAGATGCTGTTCTTAATGGGGTCTAATTGGGATATCTGTTTCCCAGTGCTGCATGGGTGATGGAGGGATAGAAATATACCAAGATGGATTAACCAGCCTGCAGTGGGATGCTCTTCATCCTGGATGCAAGAGGCTGCTCCAGCTGCTGCTCAATCCATCAGGTTTCCTTCCCAACCTGGCTGCATTCACTTTGCAATAAGCTAAAGGCAGTCTTCATAAGCAAAAATTATCTGGACCGCTCATTGCTTGTCCTGGGCAAGGCTGACTGCAAAGGTAAGGTACCCCTCTGCACCACCTGGGTGTTGAGAGGAGGCTCTTCTTCATACAGTCATGGCTTGGTTTGGGTTGGAAAGAGCTTAAAGCTCATTTAGTTCCAAGTGTCTGCCTCTCCTCTCCAGCAGCTCCCCCAGTGCTAACATTTCACCTTGGAACATGCACATCTCCACCTCTGCTGTTCACGCCATAGATTCGAAAGAGGTGGCCTTGCAAAGTAATCCCAGGAAACCGAAAATAATCCTTCCCAGGAAGCAGTAGCCTGGTAAATCACTGCTTCTCCTTTTGCTTTCTTTTGTGACCCAAAAGAACATCAAAAATGCTCACAGCAAGGAAAGGCCAGGGTGTGGAGTGTTTCCTACACAGGGTGTATGTGGGAGAGAATATCCCCTTTCAGCTTGGCTCCCACCAATCTCATGCAGGCATCCTGGAGCAATGAAATAGCTGAGTCATAAAAGCCTCCCTTTCCATAAAGAAAAGGGAAAAAAGCAGCTGAAAACCCCCAACCCCGAGCAGGGTCTGTAATGGAAACACTAAGCGACTCCAGCTGGAACATCTGTTCAATGTGATTTCCGTTCCACCAGCCACATCAAAGTCAGCCTCCTGTGAGTTATGCGCAGAACATCACAAGTGGGATTAAAATCATGTTTAATAGTTTGATATGCCATAAACTATTTATAGTGCCAGGGCCCAGTGGCTCTGTGGAAATGCACACCCGGTGTGCTGGGCTGGGGAGGAGCGGAGTTACTCCTTATCCAGAGCTATTTGCTCCAAGCCTCTGCACACACGTGCAGTTCCTCACTTTTACACCTCTTTTTCTCATGGCAAGAAGGGATTTGTCTGCATCTGTATGTTTATTCAGGAGGTGGCAGCAGGAGAAGGGAAGTAGACCAGGGTGATGAGCAAAGTGAGGGCAGCATCATTGTGTCCTGCTGCTTGTCCTTGTAACATTAAAGCATTCAAGTCCCTTTTGTCCTCCCCAATGGAGAATATGAAAGCCTAGATCAAAAGAGACATCTCAGTCTTCTTCCAGGTCCTCAATCCTCACTTGGCTGCTTTTTGATCCAGGGTACAGGTTTGGAAGGGCTTCTCCGGTCATCCATAGGGAAGAGGAGCATGATCCCAGCAACTGTTTCCCAGGAGCTAATTTAAACCAGTGGGAGATGAGGGTTCACTCTGGTTCCTCACTGGCTGCACAGGAGGAGTGATGCTGGTCTCTGAGTGAAGCTGGTCCCCTGGGGCGATGCTCATGGGGATACTGGTACCTGAGCATATAAGCATTTGCGTCCATGCTCTCCTGTAGGCTGGCTTTGTCTGATTCCATCATTCAAATTAATTACAAGAAGCCAGGCAGGAATTACTTGTAACCAAGTGAAATTACGTTCTGATGAGTTACAATTTGTGTCTTTTTCCCCCTTTTAACTCTCCCAAAACACACTGGCACACACAAACCCACGCTAACCCACGGCACCCGCCGCCTCACGGGGAGCTACTGCAATATTAGAAAGCCCAATCCCATCTGTGAAAGGCAAGATCAAAGACTTCAATTCATTTCCTTTGCTGTGGTTTTTTTCTGCCTTTTAATCTCTATTTTTTGTTTAATTTTGAGTGCAGGAGGGAGCCGGGCTCATTTTAATACAAAGAAGCTCTGTAAATCCTAGGCACAGCTACTAAACCATCAAACAATAGGGAAGCTCCTAAAGAGAAGTGTGATTCATACTTAACAAAGGAAGGTGATTAGCTGTTGTTGTATAACAATAGGGAAGTGTCAGGATGCCTGCAAATGAATTAGGAGCCCACTATATATCTCTGGGCCGTTAGGTGAGGGAAGCTCATTTATATTCCCAACTGCACCCATCTTTATTGTCATTTGAATTGCACATTTTAAAATGAAATTAGGGTAAATTGAAAATACCTATAATTTCCTCGTCATCATTTCCCAGCAAGAAGGCAGGTGGCTCTGCTCACAACAAAGCCTGGCTCTGGCTGGGTAAATATCATGGGGCCTAATGAGATGGGGATGAGGTGGAAGAGGAGGAGGCACTGCAGCACGACAGGGTCCTGCAGCACTGGCTGCTGCCTTTCCCTCTCCCATCTCACTTGAGCTGAGGCCACGTTGAAGACTCCCCTTTGGTCCCCAGCCTTGCCACAAGGATGATCCCAACCCATCCCACACCTTGCAGGGATAACTGGAATAACACAGGATTGCTTTTGGTGCTGTCGTGCTTGCTTGGCACATGATCAGACTTTCTGCTTTCCTCTCCTAGTGCCAACCCTTCCCATGCTTTGCATGCAGCATTGCCTCTTCCTCCTCATCTTTCATTCACATGAGGTTTCACCCAGCGCCATTACCTTTGTAAAGGGGTACCCAAGAGGCAGCAGTCAAACCACATTAGTATCATAAACCTACTCTTTCAGCTTGAAGCCATTCCCTCTCGTCCTGTCCTTACAGGCCCTTGTCCAAAGCCCCTCTCCAGGTTTCCTGTAGCCCCTTTAGGTACTGGAGCTTCTCTAAGGTCTCCCCTTAAGGAGTCTTCTCTTCTCCAGACTGAACCAGCCCTGCTTTCTCAGCCTGGCTCCAGAGCAGAGCTGCTCCAGCCCTTGCAGCATCTTTATAGCGTCCTCTGGACTCACTCCAGCAGCTCCACACCCCTCCTGTGTTGTTGCCCCAGAGCTGGATCAGGACTGCAGGAGGGGTCTTACCAGGCCATTGCTTTCTGCATTTTCCACTCAAATGATGTCCTATCCTTAAAACCTGATGCTGGAAGTCCAAAACCCATCCCTGACACCATGAAAATTGAAAACAGCTCTGAATATTCTTATTCCCCATCCAAACATTGCACCCTTTTCACTTCTCACTTGCTTTCATCAGTTCTCTCCTAAATTTTTCTGCTGCTGAAGCGTTTAGATGCTTATCATGTATAAAGAGAAACCAGCACCAGCTGGAAGAACCGAGAGGCCTGTGACACCAATAAGGACTTGGCAGAGATGATTAGGCTGATGAAAGAGCAGAAATGCCACTTTCAAGTTAGCGGAGAGACAAAAGATCATCATTACACAGCGAGATATTAAATGGGAGCTTTTCAAAGCAGGCAAGTTTATTTCCTTAAACAGGAATCAGATCCGGCGTTAACATTTTTGAAGTGAAATGCTACATCGAATGGTGTATGTCTTTCCTCTTTCTGTCTTATTTACTGAAGCCCTCCAAGACAAGCGCCACGTGCGTGACACCAGCCTTACACAGCCCTGAGAATTATCGCACAGCATCAAAGATTCTCAGTGCATTTACCATGTTTTGTCACAACCAAATCTCGCTTTCCAGGCTTGGAAGCACAGCAGGCAGCAGGCATGAGGATGTTGCATCATGTCTTTGTGTTGCTTATGGGCTTGTCTCTGTCTCTTTGCAGACCCACCCCTGGTGAACTTGTCTGTGGAGCCACAGCCGGTGCTTGAGGATAACACTGTGAAGTTCCACTGCTCCGCCAAGGCCAACCCTGCTGTCACCCAATACAGGTAAAGTGGCCGCTGGCTGTGGGTTTTGGTGCCTATTCCACTCTCTCCCATGTTTATCACTGGTTGGCGGTCATTCTAGCTCATCCCCATATCCTCTACTGCCGGACGCGATGGCTGGAGCCAGACACAGCCCCTGATCCCTGCAGAGCTGTGGTGGCACAGTCCTCTTCCCAGCATCCCTGCTCTGATAGCTCCCTGATGCTGCTTTTACCTTGATGATGTTGTTACATGTTGAGAGACTGCAATTGCCTCTGCATTAGGCCGTCTGCTACGTTCTGCTGCATGCAGTCCTCAGTCAGAGATTCATTGGCGCTTTGGAGTGGATTAAGAGGCCTGGCACCGAGCTGGTGGAGCCATCTGTTTGGGGACATAAAGAGCAAAGCACACCGATTGAAAAATCTATTAAGGGAAAATTCCTTTTTTGGGGTTGTTTTTTTGCATACTCTTTCGTGATTTGAGCAATACAACTCCATTGCTGTCTCTGTGTAACCCTTAAGCAACCGCTGTAAGCCTCTCTAACACTAGCAGCGTGGAGCAGAGCTCAGAAGCGGTCAGAGCAGAGGTGCTTTGACTGCGGATACACAGGTTGCTGGGGCACTGGTGCAGAGTGCACGGAGAAGCTGTGGCTGCTCCATCGCTAGCACTGCTCAAGGCCAGGTTGGACAGGGCTTGGAGCAAGCTGCTCTAGTGGAAGGTGTCCCTGCCCTATCGCAGGGGATTGAAACCAGATGAGAATGAATGTCCCTTACAACCCAAACTATTCTCTGATGATCCTCTCTAAGGTTTCTTGATCTAAGCAGACAAAAATATGGGTATGGGGCTGCAGTCAGGTACTCCTCACTCCTGCCTGGCAGTCGGGAACACGCACACTCAGGCACGCAATCAGGTCTGGATTCGTGACAGCCTAGGTTGTTAATAACAGAGGAGGCACCTCCAGGGACAGGTTACTATGACCCGCCTCCTGTTAGGCTCGTACAGCTTAATTAGTACAATCAAGTTTGCTGGTAGGAACAACTCCTTCCAGCTGGATATCTGCTATCAGCACAACAAAGCAGTAATTGTGTTCCTGGTTACACAGAAGAGTTATTAATTTGAGAAGTCAATTAATGTCAAAGATACAAATAGCCCTGTTTTCATATTTACAGTTAGGAGTACAAAGTAAGTGACAAGCTGGGGAGGGATCTGAGCAAACGTCCCATGTGAGTCTTGCCTTGATTGATTCTGGTGCAGTCAAAGGCAAAACAACCACCTTTGGCTGAGGAACCAGAGAGTGGCAATATTTCTGCTCCAAAGACACGGCATCAACCCTGATCCTCAGCAACAGGGGCTTTCACATCATCCCTGTGCACTGGAGCAGACTTGAAGGCTCCAATTTGCGTTTGCTCCTTCCTCTTGGCTGCTTCCAGCCTCTGTGTACATGGCAAAGCAATGCTGGGCTGCTTTTCCCCACCAAGCAGCAGATGGACCCACCACACATCTCCCCTCTTCAGTGCTGTCTCGTTAGCGCTGGGTTTTGCCCTCTCTTGTAGCTGCAAATGCCACCCGTGGCCCTCTTCTGCCCTTCTCATCCATCCCGAGGCCACGTGTCTTGTCACTCTTCCTGTTGCCTGAGCATTGGGGTTATTTCTTTGCTGTGATTGGTTTTGTGAGGGACTCCACTCTCAGAATTAATTGCGGGGTTCTTTCAGGTTATGCTTTCTCATGAAAGGGATTTCTTTTAGGGTGAAAACAAAAAAGAGTCATGAAAATTCAAGCAGCACTTTTGGTTTTTCCTTTCTGAAGTTCCCCTAACATATTAACACCACACTTTTTCCCTACCACTGTGATGAGCAAATGGAATTCAGCAGCTCTCAGCAGGGCTTCCTTCCGCTTAATGATTCTGATTGATTGGGGGGGATTCATTTTCTTTCCTAAAGATCCCAAAGCTCTTCACTAACTATGTAAAGGTGGCAGATGTTCCAGCCCCGAAGCTTGGAGTCCTTTGGAGTGCGAAATCCAAGCAAGAAGCCCCCTGCACCCCACCACTGGCTGGGAAGGAATGTGGGTACACGAGTGTGGGATGTGCAAAGCCTCGGAACTGGGATATTGAAGGTGTGAAAAGGCAGAACATGAGCTCAGTGTCATCCCCTGGGCCATGTGAGGCCCTGTCAGTGGTGAAAATGAGCTTATTCTGCCTTAAAACCAAACAATAGAGAGAAGGTGTGATTTCGTTTCCCACTCTAACGTATCTCGTATGGCTTCCCTCATCCTCAGGTAGAGGTAGCACATCTTGGTCTTCAGACGTCATTTACTTTTAATACCTCCCAATATGTTCGACAGTAAACAGGTCTGGATACGAAGAAATAAAAGGGTCTAAACAACATAAATCCCCTTTTCTGGGCATAAATCCACAGCAAGGTTCACAGGGCCATCCCCAGATACATGAGCAAGCTGTCACCTTGCTTGAGTTTGATATGGTGATGAGTTTTGCATTGGGTTTGCACCCCAGGTTCTTCTGGCTAGGCAAAGCAAACGAGGTCGAGCATCTCACCCAAAGATGCTCAGCTGGGAAGCACCCATGAACCGTGCTCCTCATTAGCAAGAAGCTGCTGGTCCTGCTGACATATGGTTTTAAGCACAGATCCCTCACTCTTTTCATTAGGGAAAAGAAACCATATTCAGCAGTTTCCCAGAGGGCATATATCCCCACACACCCCCATAGGCGAAGTAGTTTTGGTTAAATCAAGGCATCTTCTCTTTTCTGAAGAGCTTTTCTTCTTGGTCTCTTATATAACACATCACATACATGTGGGTTTCAATGCAAAACCTGGTTAGAAAGGAGACCTCGGAGTGATCTGCTCCCAGGGCCAGAGTGGGAAGTTACAGCCTGCACTGCATCTTCTCTTCTTTGGGGTGGTTAATGATGTCTTGTCAAAACTGACAGCTTTCCACAATAGGTTTGGCCTCAGTGGCATTTTCTAAGGGAAGAAGAAGCCTGAACCCCTCTGCCTTAAAATTTAATGTCATCTCATGATGTTGGGCAGCAGGCAGGGTGTGCTTTGCTAGAGACACAGCTCTTTCTCTTGGCTGAGGTTACCCCACAGCCGAAGCTGGAGCTGAAATCCCAGTCCCTCACTGGCAGCAAGGATTTCTTGATGAGGAGCATCATTTCCCCAGGGGGGTTTGTTCACCCAGTATCCCCTGGGCTGTCACTCACTTTGGGATGTAGGACAGGCCAGTGTCACCAAAAGCAAGGGGAGGGAGGTGGGTGAAGGGCTGGCAAGGTGTGTGAGAAGGGTTTTTGCCATAGGAATGAACTAACCCTGGTAGCAGGGGTTTTGTGCTGTTACATGTTTTCCCACTCACCATGTAGACATTATCCTTATGGCCTCTGCAGGGTCGTATACCTCATCTGGCTCTGGTTTATCCTACCTCCAACTGAAAGCATGTTTCCTTTGCACCTAAAGAGCAGCTCAGCCCGCTATTCCACAGCTTCTTGCTGCTGCCTGTGCAGCTCAAGACAGGCTTTGAGGGACCTTGGCTTTTTGGCATCACTTCCATGGACGTGTTCCATATACATTAGCACCATAGACATGGGGTTGAAAGCCCAAAGAGGCTCCCTGGTGTACCTGGGAAAGATGCTCCTTCTTATCCCTTCTCCTGGAGCCGCTGCTTGCCTCTGCCAGCTCATTTGCAGGCAGAGCATCCGCAACCACTGTGCCAGGCTGGAGGAGCAGCAGCAGCAAACGGCTCCACCGGGCAGTGAGCATATGTGTGGGCAAACTGCAGCTGCCTCATCTTCCTTTAACAGTACATTTCAATGGGCAGTTCTGGGATGGGGAGGGGGGAATTGGGGAATTTACTGGCTTTCTTTTGCTGCAAGCAAACGGGCAAGAAAGGGAAAGAGAGTAATTAGCTGTCGCTGTTGTTCTGCCACCTGTGATGGCGGGTAGAATTAATGGAAAGCAACAGAAGTCAGGGCTACGTGAACCGACTCACAACCAGGCCTCCTCTTTGCTCACTTCAGATCTCCCTATTTGCCAATCTTCTTGTGGCTTTTGATGTCTGTTGTGTGTCTGTGGGGTATTTTTTTGCTGTTATTATTTATCACTTGCAGTAAGAAAGAGAATCTTTAAAGTGGCAGAAGAAAATGGGAAAGTTTAATATTGCACGAGGCAGAGTCCCTCAGCCTTTTGGGCTCCTCTGATGATGATTATATTTGCAGAGTGATGGGAAGTTGGTGCAGGCAGGCCAATAACACATATCTCACTCTGGCACATTGGTGCAGTGCTCTCGCCCCCAGGGCTAGAAGAGACCTTTGCAAATAATGTTTCCTTTGCAGTCACGAAGGGGAGAGACACTTCAAGGCATCCTCCAGCATCAACTGCCTAAATATTGGTGATCTTAGTGCAACCACCAGCTTGAGGAGCTGCAGATGCAGGTCAGGGCTTGAGCTGCAGCATCCTCCCACATCACAGGGTGCCTAGTCAGGTTGTGTGGAGCTCAGAGCCAGCCCCACCATCACTACCAACACTTCTGGCTTGCAGCAGGAGCGTTGGGTGTTTGTTTGCTCAGTGGGCTCTGGTCTCTAAAAAAGACCTTCTTCTTTATAAACGCTGTTAACTTTGAACCAACAGCATGTTGTCACTCATCAAATATTAATCCAAGCTCAACTGCTTCTTAAAGAGGTTTTCTCTATAGGAAGTGGGGCTCAAATACACCTGAAGGGGGAGAGAGTGCCCAAGCTTCTCTCTGCATGCTGGATAGGGCATTGAGCAACATGTGCCTTCAGTAGATCTGCTGTCTCACAAAAGTCATGCCCACGTAGATGACTGTGGGTATTTTGGCTGCACAATGTCTCTGTGAAAGGCCAGGGAAGTTTAATGCTCTTCCATGACATCGAAGTTATCCCTGCCTCTTCCATCTAGCTGCAGAATACATTCACAGCTCCATCAGCAGAAGGGATTATTGATTCTGTGATTCTATGATTGCAGGAAACTGATGCAGATATTTAGGGTGATGAATTTCATTGGCAACTTTTGACAGGTAGCAGATGATCCATTTAATGGACACGCCTGGCACTGCCTGCAGATAAGTGGCCATTTTCCCTATTCTGGCACTGTAAGACCTGTATAGGGATGCTGGGGAGGGACTCTTCATTTGGGACTGTGATGATAGGACAAGGGGTAATGGGTTCAAACTTAAACAGGGGAAGTTTCGATTGGCTATAGGGAAGAAATTCTTTCCTGTAAGGGGGGTGAGGCACTGGAATGGGTTGCCCAGGGAAGTTGTGAATGCTCCATCGCTGGCAGTGTTCAAGGCCAGATTGGACAGAGCCTTGGGTGACACGGTCAAGCATGAGGTGTCCCTGCCCATGGCAGGGGGTTGGAATTGGATGACCTTAAGGTCCTTTCCAAACCTAACTATTCTATAATTCTATGAATATGTTCTAATATGAAATTCAGATGGCTTTGAAAAAGCTCCTGGGAGCTGGTGGGTTTGGTATGTTGTTTGCTTTCTTCTGCCTATTCATGAAAGGCCTAGAATAAAAGTGAACATCTTCCTTGTAGGCTGTGTTTCCCAGAGCTTCTGATCGCTAAGGCCACTACCTAATTAGCCCATTTTTTGTCTCCTGTGCAATCTGTGCCAGGGAAGGGGGATCTGCAATATTAAGCTCTTATTAAATTACAACCACATCTCTATTAATATTTGGAGGGCTTGAAACACACTGCAGAGCAGCCAGCAACTGCAGACAAGGTGTGAAATCCATGGGCAGCATGGAGGCAGTCCCTATGTTGATGAGGCTCAGCATCATGCTTGCAGGGGTAAAATACCCAGATATCTGCACTGGGGACTGCAAGGGGACCTGGAGTTGCAGGGAGATGATGTGAGGAGCAGCTCACCTGATGCCTGGTCCAGGCAAGAGGCATCTCAGCATCTTCAGGTGGAACGGTCACTCTGGTTATGCATTTCTTGGCAGGTTTAGGACCTTCTCCCCCATAAACCGGCTCCCTCCTTCATTCCAGCTTGGGGAAGATGCTCATATAAGCCAATGCGTGGGCTCTCCTTGTGTTTGGTGCCTTCCTCCCCCCTTCTTCCATCTGCTCCCTCTTCCTCCTCTGGCCGGGGCTGCCGTCTGTCCAGCAGCAGGATGCTCTGAGTCCATATGCCATCCTTCAGCAGGGCTGTCACTTCTCCTTCTGCCTCCCACAGTCAAACTCAGCAAGGGAAGCCAGAGAAGCTGGAGCAGGGAAGGGGCCTGAGGCATTTCACAGCAGCAACAGAGTAAATCTAATTTATAGACATAGCAAAATGCAGCTAAAGAGCGGGGTGAAATGAATGCAAAGCACACAGAGGTCTCAAGCTATCGGCACTGTAACATTTTTTCCTGACGATCTCTGTTTTCCTGCCCGGGTTTGTCTTTGTAGCTTCCTCCCAGACAACTGGACCTTTGCTCTGAAGTGAAAATGAAAGCTGGGGAAAGGAAAAAGAAATAAGGGGAAATGAATTCTTCAGATCTTCTTTGTGATGCATCAGCCCCATCTGCCAGCTCCCTCTGACAGGGAGCGGAGTGCGCTGGGTGGCAGGCGGAGAGGGAAAAGCAGGCTTTAAAAAGGGGGAAATACAGTAAAATAAAAGGCATAAATATCCCCGCAGTGATGCCGGGCTGCTGGGGGGAATCGAGCAAGGCACACAGCTCCCGTTGAGAGTGGGAAGATGGGTTGGAAGAACCTCCCTTCACTCACAGAGGTGTGGGGATGGGGAGATTTGTCTTCCCGTTCCCTGGCTTGTCAGGGTAATGGGAACAAGCGGGTGGGAGATGTTCAGAGGCAGCTCGAACTAATTAGGAGAGAGCGTAGAGGAGAGAGTCTGACAGCTGGAAAGGGAGAAAGGAAGGGGAGGGGAGGAGGGAAAAGCGCTTTGTACTCTTGAGCACCACTCCCTGATGTAGAAATGATTAAAGGCACCAAATGAAATGAGTGAAGGAGCTCAAGCCACTGTTTTGGATGGAGCCTCTCCAACAGAGCCAGGTGGCAGAGGGAGTTTGCTGCTGTGTTTCAGAAGGGCTTGCTGAAACAGGGTGCATCATGGTTGTGGCTATCTCCATCCCAGCCTGGACCACCGGCATCACATCAGGCAGGCGTTGTCATCCAGACTTTGCCCATGCATTGCAGTTTCTCAACAGTGAAGTGAACCTGCCTCTAAAGCATCTCATTTCAATCAAACTTCGCACCCAAATCTCTGGGCGCTAAAAAAGACTTTATGGTTGGCCGTCAAGCAAAGCTGCTAACACTTCTTTTAAACACCCTTATGGTTCTGAGAGCTCTGAGGACCTCATTGGTTCCCTCTCCTTCAAGGCATGCTTCTGGAGGCTGAGAAGGGAGCACCGTTGACTCCTCCGGCCAGATCTCCCATCCCTGTGCGAGAAGAGGTGGCAGCTTTTCAAGCCTAATTTAGCAGTCTTTAATCTGAGTTATTCCAAACCACACTTGCCACTTTCTTCATGTGTTCCCGCAGGATGATGGGCTGATTTCACAGAATGAAAAGCCTTAAGCAAATCTTGTCACACAAGAAAATTGATTTTTCAAAACTGACTTTTACAAGATTACTGGCTGGGTTTTTTTCTTCCCCCCTCTCATCTTTCTTCTGTATCGTTCCCTTCCAGTCTCCCGAGGTGGCTTCAGATCTAAGGAAATTAGAGATGCTGTGACTAAATTGAAAATATAAAAAGAGGGAGAAGGGGGAAAGAAACAGCACTCAGCACCTCCTGTCCCACTGCCTCTGTAGGAGCTGGCTCATGTGCTCGCACTTACAAAGTAACAGAGATGCCTCCTTCACCTCTCCTACTGCCATAACCTCTGCGCATCATCAGGAAATAGTCTGTGGAAGGGTTATCTCGCAGAGAACATCCCCTGAGGGGCATTCCTTGGTGATCCCAAGCTGGATCAAGGGGAGTTATTCTCTTTCTCTCCCTCAATCCCTCCATTTTAGTTTCTCTTTGGGAAGAAGAAGAGTTTCCTCCTGCTGCTCTATTCAGAGCCACCTCAATGTGTTTTGTTAGGAAAAAAAAAAGGAAGAGAGAGGAAGAGTTGCCTTGAAGTGGTTTCAGACAGCTTAAAATATGCTAAGCTTTTGTGTTTCTGCAGTATAAATAATGAATCCTCTTACAGCTTCTGAGTCAGGGAAGACGTTGATTTAAGAGGCCTTCAGCTCTGTGTGAGGTTTTTCTGCTTTCACGCCAGAGGGTGGGGAAGGTGGCAGGGAGCAGCCAGGTGTGAACCATAGAATCATAGAACAGTGTGGGCTGTAAGGGACCTTCAAAGGTCATGTAGTCCAACCCCCATGCAGTGAGCAGGGACATCTTCAACTCGATCAGGCTGCTCAGACCCACATCCAGCCTGGCCATGAATGATAAGGCAGGAAGTGCAAGAAGGACCTGTGATGGGGACAGGGGCTGCACCTACCTCAGCACCAGCAAAGCAGGTGTTTTGCTAAAGGATTTCATTTTGTGATTCCTCTTTCTCCTTTATTGTAGTTTTCAGGGGCAAGGACGGGGTTTAAATGGAAAATGAAGTTATTAGCATCTCCTCCTCTCCTTGTGCTCCAGTAAACCAGAGCTGATTTGGTGATTGCATCAGTTATTGTTGATTTAACTAATTCCCCAAGCAGCATCCTTGGAAACATCTCTGCTTAAAAGCAGGCCAAGCCACCCATGGGGTCCATGGCTACCCTGCACGTCAGGCACGCACAGAGGTCCATGCAGCACCAGCTACAAACCCTGGTCATGCCTGGTCCAGGGCTGCATTTAGCATCACATCATTGATTGTCTGCACGGTTCATCAGCAGCTTTAACGGTTGATCAGTCAAGTCATTGACAACTTAACAGCTTTGTTTACTTCTTCCTTACCACTTCTGTGGCCAGTTTGTTCTGACTGTGCTTAGAAAAAGGCTGTTTTGATTGTTTTCTCACCAAAAATGAACCCAGCTTGTCCAGACTGTGCCGGTGACATGGCTTTAATTGTGTTGTCTGGGAGAGAGAAACCTTCTCAGCCCAGTTCTTCCAGGTACCTACACCACAGGCAGCATAGACCTGATGCTGGGGTGTTCCTGCCCATCACTGCCCCACTGCTCTCCGAAGAGCTGGATTCCTTTTGCGCATCTTCAGGCATGATCTGGGGAGCTCTAAGTAACCCCTCACTGCTATTTCCCAGCCATGGGTCCTGCTAACGGGAAGGAGGAGATGCGCCTAAGACAGGCACCTCCCTTAAAGACTGCAGTTTGATGAGCAATCAGGCTCACCACCAGCCCCCTTGCTTGTCAGGAGGGGGAACACCGAAGGTGAGATTAGATAGGAAATCAAGCCAGAGGTTTCCTCTGCACAGTGAAGTGTTATTATTATCATCCAAACCCCAGAGTGTTTAAAAACAATCAAACCCCAGCAGCAGCAACTGGTGTATCACAGCGAGCGCAATCACATCATGTCTGAACTCTTGATATTTGGGAGAAGGTTGCAGTCTTTCTCGCTGTTTATTTGTTTCTGAAGAAAAAACACATAGGGGAAAAGAAACAGGCACGGGGAGATTAGCAAAGTTGGCTTCTCTGCTCTGAGATGCAGCATCTCCACCATTAGGACCTGAGATTTGCTTTGTGGTGGAGCAGAGATGCTTGCACTGGGGACAGAGGGGCTTGGGAAGAGGCCGTCACTGCTGCAGCTGTGCATGGATGAATGGAGATTTGTCAGGGAGGCAGCTGGAGGCTTGGGAACCTTTCCTTGGGTATGATGAGTACCATCGTCTTTGCGCCCCCAGCACATAGAGGACCAGCCAGCCGTCAGCAAGGATGCTCAGTGCTTTGCTCAGGGCTCTGCCCACCTGAACTTGATTAAACCCTGAGCTGGAAGACCCAACCTTGTAATTTTGATGGCAGAGAGATTACCTATTGCCTGCAATGGCTGATAAATGAACTCACTGCATCAGCACGAAGGGAGGTTGGCAGATGTGCAGCTGAGGAGCTGTACAGGTCCCACATGTCTTCATTAGGGAGGGAGCAAGCAGGAGAAGAGGAATAACCCCATAGATCACTATTATGGAAATCTGCTCTTAATAAGGAAATAATGTGCATGATGTATCACACCGGAGCCATGCAGGGGGGTAGCGATACACTGCTCAGGCCTTGTTGCTTGCTCTGTCACTTCTTACAAGGTTGTCACTCATGGGAGGTGCTCTGCAAACTGCCAGCACAAACTATCTGCTGTCTTTACCCCTCTCAGACCTCCATTGTCCATGAAACACCATCATTCTCCATCCCCATAAGAGGATGCTGGGGTTACAGGGACAGGAGAGGGATGCAGGGTGCCGCATCCAACATGGGGGTGGCTCTTGTTTGAGGATGAGAGGGGACTGCCACATTATAGAAGTAGGAGTTGAAGGTACTGCTGGCAATAAAGCAACAAACCCATTCTCTGGGCTATTTGCAGCAATTAATAGCCTTTCGCAGGAATGAAATGTTAATTAATTCATTCCCCCAGCCTATGCATTTATTTAAGGTATTTGTGGGTGTTCTCTGTACTTTTATTAAGCAATTAACATGCGTCCAAGAAAATATTTGCCTGTTTTAAGTAGTTCTTAGTAAACACGATTTATATGGCAGGGAAGTGCTTTATTTTGCATTGTTAATTAAAAACGACAAACCCCTCCACTGCCACAGGTTGTACACCACTAGAGCAGCCTATGTGCCATGAGATCTGGTTCAAGGGGCACATGTGCTGCTGGCTACAGTAAAAACACCTCCTGAGGAGCCTGCAGCATGGGTTTGAGTAGCACTTGGTGGGTGTTGTAGGGTTCAGAGAGCCTGTGCTGCAGGGTGGGTGCTGTGATGCCCTCTTGTTGTTCCTGTGCTGCAGGGAGATGCTGGCGAGAGCTGTGGCGTGATGAGGAGCTTTATAAAGAGCACGTATGAGTCCTACAGCCTTCCCAGGGTTGTAAAGTAAATAGCTTGTTCACACACGCTGTTTGTTGAAGAATTACCAGTCCTTGTACAGCACACAGAGGAATTTATTTGTTATGGTGAGCCTGGGCAGCGCTAAGACAGATGGATTGCTAGCGATGCTCCTTCATGTACCAATGCTCTGTCTGGGCATGTTGCGAATGTGGTTAGCTCCACGAGCCTGGAAACCCAGCCAGAAACTGGATCCTTTGGAATAAAAAAGGGTAAACCCCCCTTGTGATGAATGAGTCCTGGCTGAGTATCCTCCAGTGAGACCCCAGGTGCTTCACCCTGGCCTTCCTTTGGAAACCAGAGCAGGTCACTGAAGAAACACTGAGATATGAAGACCGAAAGCAAGCCACAGCACTGCTTTGAGGCAACGTATCCCAAAATGTCTTTTCCTATTTGCTTGCATGCACTCTAAGCTGGGAAGCAATCGATGTAGTCAGAAAATGCAGACTGTTTCCTTAGAAAAGTCCTGTCCCCTCCTTATCATTAAGCATTAACATTTGGGGGGTTTTCCCATTCTCTAATCACTGGCTTTTCAGTGCTGCCTGTAATAACCCCTTGGAAGCTTGGGTCCGAATATCTGTTTCCTGGTTGAAATCTGTTTTCCTTTATCACCCACGCTGATTCAATTTCCAGAAGATACTGAGTTGAGAGACACTGAGCCCAGAGAGGCCAAGGGAAAACACAAGAGGGGCTGGAACTAGATGGCCTTAAGGTCCTTTCCAGCCCTAACTATTCTATGATTCTATGTGTAAAGCCCAAGGGGATGAGGGACAGCAGCAGATAGGAGGCAAGGTCTGTGTTGGCCTTATGACACGGGATAGTGGGAAGAAGTGGTGAGTTTGGGTAATTGGGAATCATCAGAACAGGTCCTTTGGGCAGATCCCCAGGGGCAGACCCTCACCCTTCTCTGCACAGACCTGTTCCTACAATCCCTGCAATATTCTTTGGCTTAGGAAGAAAACCAGCAGCAAAAATGACAGCTGAGTTAGCGGCTGAGTCATATGAGGAGAGACTAAAGAAGGTAAATTAATATAGTCTGGAAAAGACTCTGGGTGACACGTCTGCAATCTATAAATACCTTCAAGGCAGCAATATAAATGAAAGAATCCCCTGCTCTCAGCAGTGCTAGGACGAGCTGGGGCCAGGCTCCATGTAACAAGGCCTGTGCACGAAAAGCCGAAGCAGTGGAGGTGGTGAATGGGGCTGATGGAGCATCCTCTGCAATTCAGCTCTGTTTTATTCAGATTCTATTTATAAACAGTTACTGAAAGGTTAATAGGTGAGTAAAGCATGTTATGGGCTTGTAAAAGCATGAGTAACTTGCCTTCTGGCTGCCCACAAGCACATCATGAGAAGCTTTACAAGAGGGTTACCAGGCGTCGTTATTAAAAACCAATTTGACATTATAAAAGATCTATACTGCTTGTTCAGCCACATTGATTTAGCAGTGTTAAGCCTTGGAAAACTGGAGCAAGAAGCTTGATCTATGCTGAGGCACGAAGAATTGCTGTTTGTGACACATCTCCATGCTCAGGAAATCCAGTTTTGTGGAAGCGATGGGGTTTGAACAAATCCATAGAGCACCGTGCCATGGTTGTTGCTCTGTTTTCCCAGGATGCTGCAAAGCCAAACAGTTCTTGGAAACCTTGCTCTCTATTTTGCTTTCCTTTGTAACATCCAGGAAATGGCTTCACAGAATCCCAGACTGATTTGGGTTGGAAGGGACCTTAAAGCTCATCCAGTTCCAACCCCCTGCAGTGTCATTCCTGTGGCAGGCAGGCAGGCAGCAGGCAAAGGCAGATCCCATCAGGAGGCAGGGAAGAGTGATGCTGAAACCAGCTGACCCCTTGGCTTGGACTGCAATTCCCCCTGGAAGGAGAAAGGCATCACCAAAGCGTCATGCAGCATTCCAGCCCCGTTGGGAGGTGTCGCCTGTGCTGGCTCTTCCATAGGAGGAAGCTCCCTCATTAGCACATGAAGCACAGCCCTAGAAATAGAAGTGACATCTCCTGATTAATTATTGAAGGGGGAGTATAGGGAGGGTGGGGAAGCTGGAGTGGCCAGTCAGCATCCGTTAGAGGTGCAAAGATAAATGAAATGAGAGGGCAGATAAGTACCTACAAATCGGCTGCATCTGTACTGCTAATACATCTCTCTCAAAACGCTTGTGTCATCAGATGGTGGGTGAAGCCTTGCAGGTCAACTGTCTTCATTCTATTAGATTCACGCTCTCAGTCACAGAAGGGATTTGCTCTAGCAGTGCTGTTAGAGTGTTTACAGCCTTAATTCTCATTCTAGACCCATAGAGGCAGACCCTCTCATGAGTTCCCTGTAGCTCCAGCAGTCTTTGGTTGCCTTTAGGGCAGCAAGCGGAACCCATAGCAGAGCATTCGGGACAAGCGGAGCAGAACAGTAAAGGCGGGAGCAGGAGACCTGTGGAAGGACCATGAGCAGCTGCTGTCCTCCTTGAAGGGGACACCAAAACAACCCCACTGGCTCATCTGCAGCATGATGGGACAAGCCCAGCTCCCAGTGCCAGCATCTTCCCCAACCCAAACATCCCAACCCACCCAGAGGAGGGCAGAGATTCCTCAGGGAAATCCTCTTCCCTCTAATCTACCTGTCAGTTGTTTTGGGAGGACAAAACAATATGTATTTTTGTTTTGTATTTTATATACATGTATAAATATATATGTATTGTATATATATGTGTGTATATATATATATGTATTTTCCCTGGGCTGCTGTCTGTGCTTTATTTCCCTCCCCCTAAAGAGCTGCTGCAGTTTCACATGCCTGACAGCATCTCCTGTCTTTCCCACCCTCCAGAGTGGCAGGTTGCCAGATGGTGCCCCATTAGGTCACATTTGCTCATTGTTTGGCAAACAGCGGCTTAATTCAAGTGCTGAGTTGACAGCTTGTTCTCCAAGACAATTTGCAAGTTGCAGTGTTGCAAATGCCAGCTTGGCTTTTCAGGGTAATGTTATTTCAGCTGCCTTAAAGGGATAAAGTTCTCTTTGATTATTAAAAAATAAAAGGAAGAAAAGGGTAAAAGTGAGAGGAAACTGAAACAGTTTTTAGCAGTTTGATGTGGAAGGATCAGTGGTTGTTGAGTTGTTCAGAAAGAGACTGCTCTCCTGGCACTGCAGTTCCCCATTAGCAGAGACTCTCCATGTGCCATCCCTCCTGTCATCGAGGTCTTCCATCTATGCCCCACATTCTTAAGGAATGAGGTGCATTTCCAGTGAAACATGCTCTCACAGGGAAATGGCAATTCGGGTTTGTTTTGGAAAGGTTTCAGTAGGGATCAATGTACACATCAGTTTGTTGTAATCTTATCCCTGCATCCCTGGGGAGGTAAATGATGCTGAGGACAAGCGCATGTCTGTCCTAAAGCCCAGGGCAGCAGCAGGCTGTGATGTGCTGCCCCCCAGCACTGCAACCTGCAGGTCTCCCCCACCACACACATGAATGACACAGCGCAGCGCCTTCGTGATGCTCTTTCTTCTTCAATAGGTGGGCGAAAAAGGGCCAGGTGATAAAAGAAGCATCCGGTGACTTCTATGAAACCATTGTGGATCACACCTTCTTCTTTGAGCCTGTCTCCTGCGAGGTCACCAATGCACTGGGAAGCACAAACATCAGCAGGACTGTGGATGTCTACTGTAAGTGATGGGTCAGCTTGGGGCTGAGGCTGAAAATTAATAGGAAGGGGACACGGCCAGGTCTGACTTGCCTGGGGTGACCAGGACTTGCTGGGTTTTATGTGTCTGTGACCCATAGGTCCAGCGAGACCTACCACTGCTTCCTCTGACACAGTGACCTGTTTGGTTTGAGGGTTTCTGGTTGATACAGCCCATCACTTGGAGGTAACTCCAGTCTCCTCTGTGCAGTTGGGCCCAGGATGGCGACAGAACCTCAGTCCCTGCTCGTTGACCTGGGCTCAGACGCGGTCTTCAACTGTGCCTGGACTGGGAACCCATCTCTCACCATTGTCTGGATGAAGAGAGGCTCAGGAGTGGTAAGAACTGCTGCTGGGGTGGTGAGGAATGGCATGCTCAGGGCATGAGGCACTGCATGATGCTCCACATGGAGCAAAGCCCTTACCTATGGGCTGGGGGTTCCTGGCTGGAATTATGAGGGTCCTCCAAAAGGAGGGGACAACGTGGCATTGCAAGCCTACAGTGAGTGTCCCCAGTTAGTCCTGAGAAGCATATTAAGCAGTAAAGGCTTTATTGTCTTTGTAGTATTTTGGATGGAAGCATGAGTGCATCCATGAGGCAGGATTTTGGATGGCAGGCTGGAAAATGAGCTGCGCACTAGCCTGGAATCCCATTTGGGAGAGGCTGATAATCAGTGCCATTGCTGTTGCAGAGGAACCCCCTCCTCTCTTCCAGGTCCTGAGCAATGAGAACAAGCTGACCCTGAAGTCCGTCCGCCAGGAAGATGCTGGGAAATACGTGTGCCGAGCCGTGGTGCCACGGGTGGGCGCAGGCGAGCGGGAGGTGACGCTCACAGTCAACGGTACCTCTTGCTTCCCCATGGCTATTCTGTCTCATCACCTTATTGCTGTCTCATACACCACTCTCATTGCCAAATTGTCTCCTTGGATATTAGCTTTCAGAGCAAACCCCACCCACAGTTGGATGAGGGAAGGGTTCTGCCCTGCAAAGCAGTGTGAGAGAATTGGATTTTGCATTCATTTTCCTGGAGATGCATGGGTTAAAGAAAAAATCCCCAACATTATCTATGTTCCTTATTATCAACAGGGGTTTATTGAGTACCTGGGAGCTGGCATCTTTAAATCTTTAATAGATTTGTCTTGCAAAACCCTTGCAAGGTCAGAGAGCACTGTTGTCTCTGTTGTACAGCTGGAGAGCTGGGAATTGGGCCTGGATCCAACAGCAGCAGCCTAATCACTCTCCCAGAGCCCACGTGAGGGTGCCTATGAGAGGCAGCAGTGCTATATAGCTCCTCCACAGCTGCTTGGGGCTCAAGTTGTGTCCTGGACCTGCCCCTAAGCTCAGGAGGTAGTTGGGAAGCACTTCAGAACTCTGGAGTTTAATGATGACCCTGCCAGGACCCCGCAGCAGCCGATAACAAATTCCAACCTAAATATGGAAGGGAAAGAGCCAGGCAGGCTGCGAATGGTATAAATAGAATATGAATTTTGCATTGTCTCTCACCTGCATGACAAACTGGCAGGCTTCAGTCCCCGCTCGCTGTCACAAAGAGAAGAAAATGAGCAGGGAGGCAGCACAGGCAGCAGCATTTTAAACACAGATAATGCAGACAGGTGGATGCCCCATCCCTAGAAGCATCCAAGATCAGGCTGGACAGAGCAGTCTGATCTTGCTGAAGACGTTCCTGCTCGCTGCAGGGGGGCTGGACTGGCTGACCTCTGAAGATCCCTTCCAACCAAACTGTGAGATTCTATAACGCTAGAAAAGGGGAGCCAAGGGCAGCACAGTAGGTGACTGAAAACTGACTACTCCATTGACTTTGACTCGGCTCCTCGGCGCCTGCATGCTCCTTCCCGCCGGCTGCTGGGTTTTAATTACAATTAAGCTCGATCATAGAAAACAAAGCAACAAATCAGCACAAACACAAAAGCTGCTCCTTTTCTGACACCTACCAGGCACGCGGATGCCTTCAACGCAGACAACGCGCTCTGCAGGCCTCGGGGCCATTTGGAGCATGTGGCATAGGAAAGAGTTTTGCATCTTACACCACTGCTGAGCTTTCCACCTCGCAGAGCTGACGGGGGAGCAAATAAAACCTGTGCCATAAGGCTCACTGCTCTGCTTTGAGCACCACCCAGGAGCAGCTTGCCTGCAGCATCCCATCCTGCTGGGATGTGCATTCGACACTGAGGTCTGCTGCAACCCCAAGGACACAATGCATTGGGCCCCACATCAAGGGGTAACCAAGGAGAACTAAAGTGGGCCAGTCTCAGAGCAGCATCCCCATGCCCTACATCCACCAAGCACCAGGGTGCAGGTTGAGAGGAGGTCTCCAGCTCGAGCACGGCACGGTGTGTCTAATCCTGCTAATGAATTCTGCTGAAAGTCTTTCCTGCTGTAATTTGAAAGGGGAGTTGAATGCCTCGTATTTTCAAGTGATTTTAAATCCGGAGGGTGATACAATTGTCTCAGTATTACCAGGTGCCTTCCTCCGTGGGCTGGGATTCGTCACACTAAAATTAGGCATTTAGAAGCATCTGTTCTAGGCGAGCTGCACAGATTCTGATCAGTGCACATGGGCTTCAGAGGGGCTGATCCATGCCACTGAAAGCACAGAGACCCCAACTGAGGGATCCACATCCGAACCTGCAGTCCCCCTCTTGCGGCTCATACACCCTCAGTGCTGTCAGGAATCACAGCAGCAGGATGCTGGGATGGGAGAGCATCCTCCTGCCCTCCCCACTGGAGACTTCCAGCCAGCTCTGTGGCTGAAGAGAGCAGCCCATTCCTGTGCCAGGGTGCGAGGCCACCAGCCTGAAAGGAAGCAGATATGATTCAGGGGCTGGTTAATGGGAAGGAGGATTATGCAAACGAGCAGTGTTTGGCAGGGCAGGAGCAGCAGAGGCAAGAAGGAAGTGAGGAGCTGTCTGTGCCGTCATAAATCAGTTGGATTTACAGCCCCCGCGTGAACCAAAGCCTCTTGATGCTCCTGACTGCACACAAGCCTGGTTGCAGCTCTCACCGTGGTAGCAGAAGCACCCCAAGATCACCTTCACTTAGCAGAATTGCCTGGAGTGCAGGCTGTGGAAGCATTATCCAGGCTGAGAAGGTTGGGGCTGTTCAGCCTGGAGAAGAGAAGCTGTGTGGAGACCTCAGAGCAGCTTCCAGTGTCTGAAGGGGGCTACAAGGATGCTGGAGAAGGACTCTTCATCAGACACCATAGCGATAGGACAAAGGAGTGATGGGTTCAAACTGAAACAGGGGAGATTTAGGTTAGATATAAGGAAGAAATTCTTTTCTATGAGGTGCTGGCACAGGGTGCCCAGAGAAGCTGTGGCTGCCCCATCCCTTGCAGTGTTCAAGGCCAGGTTGGGAGGGACTTGGAGCCAGCTGCTCTAGTGGAAGGTGTCCCTGTCCATGGCAGGAAGCAAGGATTTAAACCAAACTCTGTTGCCAAACCATTGCCAAGGTTGCAAGGCCTGGGAAGGAAAGGTTCAGAGGGACCCAAGCAGGATGGAGAAGTCTCAACCACCCTTTCTTTGCTCCAAGGCTCCTGAGTAAGCAGCCACCAGAACCGCACAAATAAATAGGCACCAGCATGCTAAAAATAATCACAACCAATAGCTCCATCATTTATATCCATAGCAACATTGTTTAAAGCCTTTCTCCTGCCTGTGGGCTGTCTCACACTTAGCACTGAATGCCAAGCCGGCGATTGGCAGCCTTCATAAGGAGCCAGAGCCTGATGGAGAATCAAACACCGGCCCTAAATGTGAAGAGGCTGCAACTTCATGCTATTATTTCTGGGCATGTCCATCTCACAAATGGTCTTTAGTCATACACTATTATCAAGATGATAAGCCTTCATCTCTGAACTCCTGAAGCAATAATGAAACCCAAAGCCATTGGCATTTGTGCCATTTAAAATCCACTCGCCTTGGGGAAAATGAGTCTTTTAATGATTATTAAGCCATTTTTCTTCAGCATCACCCAGTCTTGGAGTGCTTCCAGAATTTATAAGTCATATACAACCATTGAAATAGAGAGATGTTTTTATTATCATTATTTAGGCCTCACCTACGGATCC
Organism: Myiopsitta monachus; assembly: GCA_017639245.1. Taxonomy (NCBI): domain Eukaryota; kingdom Metazoa; phylum Chordata; class Aves; order Psittaciformes; family Psittacidae; genus Myiopsitta; species Myiopsitta monachus. The sequence goes on along the minus strand of CM029935.1, from coordinate 3,595,904 downwards.
CACCATTACTCTGAACTCTGCTGGCACTGGGTTCATCAGTAATCAGGAGGGTCACTTAGCATGTGTTTAGCTAGCCAATAAGCTCATCCTGCATGCCTTGTGCGACCCTTAGAGGATGACAGCACCCAAAGGGTTCCCATCACATGTCACATCCAGGAGAAAAATGCCCCAGCACATGTTTAGTGCCATCTCCTTGTCCCACATGGCTGTTGGCAGGGTTCTTGCACCAGACATGGGGAGTGAAGGCCAAGGCGAGCTGACGTTGCCAGCTTGGGCATAGAATCATAGAATCCTAGAGTGGTGTGGGGTTTTCCTACAGAAATCCCTCCAGGGCATCAGGCTGGCTGGTTGCAGGTCATTGATGATGGCTTCCAGGGAGCATCTGCCTGTCAGTGCTTCCTTCTGCCTTACTGCTGCTTCCTTAAGCCTCTGGGGAGCATCACAGGAGGCAAGGGAGCTGCTGCTCCATGTACCCCCTCAAAGGGGAATCCTGGTACCCCTCTGTGGCCCTGCTAACACACCTCCCCATCGCCACCAGCACCTTGTATTGCAGCCACCCATGTGAGATGCCAGCAGCTCTCTCCTGTCTCTCGCAGGGCCACCCATCATCTCCAGCACCCAGACACAGCATGCCCTGCACGGCCAGAAAGGGCAGATCAAGTGCTTCATCCGCAGCACCCCGCCGCCAGACCGAATTGTGAGTAGCATCCCATGGGCACGGTGGGTGCCTCCAGCACCTTTAGGTGCGCTACAGTGGGCAGACCTGCTCCAGGCTGACCCCTCTCTTGCTTGACAGGCTTGGTCCTGGAAGGAGAATGTGCTGGAGTCTGGGACATCCGGACGCTATACAGTGGAGACGGTGAGCACGGATGAGGGTGTCATCTCCACTCTGACCATCAGCAACATTGTTCGGGCTGATTTCCAAACCATTTACAACTGCACTGCCTGGAACAGCTTTGGCTCTGACACAGAGATCATCCGGCTCAAAGAGCAAGGTGGGCACTGCTGGGCAGCTGGTGGGGCTATTGGGCATGGGAATTAGCTCCTGGATGGGCTGTTAAGTGTGGGGAGATGCTGTGAGAGGCAGGAGAAGCTCAGAAAGCTCATGGGATATCAAAGAGGATGTTAGGAAGGACGGTGAGAATGCTCCAGCCGTGCTAGATATAGATTTCATCCTTAGGGTTCCTGGTCCTGGCAGAGGTGAGACGGGACAAGCCCTGCAAAGTCTCTGCTTGATGCAGTATCACCTGATTTTACCCATCCTGCTAAGCCTGGAGTGTGTGGGACAATCCTGCACCCCTCACTCTCTGCCCCACAGCACAGGGTGATGCCACTGCACAGGCTGGAGGATAAATTATGGCCTTGGAGAAACAGGAATGGCTGCTCCCTACAGACCCCACTGCTCCACAGAGCACAGAGGAAGGTGTTAGGGCTGGTGGCATCCCTCCACCCCGGCCACCAGCCACCATGCCAGCATGTGTTCTGCAGGGCTGGGCTTACCCACCCAGCCTCAGAGGCACCTCCAGCAATCCCGAGGGGATGGCCAGGGGATTTCCAGTCCTCATAGTAAGGGAGGGTGATGGCCTTTGTGATGAATGCTTAGCGCCTGGAGGAACTCCAGCCCTCTTCTATTATATTAAATGCCAGGGCAGGCAGGTGGATTGCTCTCATTAAGCCATGATTTATAAGCGAGGCTGCAGTCCAGATTAGATCAGAGCTAAATGAACCCCTTAAAATTAGCCTTGGGCTTCTTCCAATGCAAACAGAGCCAGTGGTTTTTCCAGGTTCTCTGCCAGTCAGCAGGAGCCTGAGTCCCGGCGGAGGGTGGCCAGGTCCAAGCCTGCTCCACAGCATCCAAGCCCACAGCCAGCTCCACATCGAGATCCCTGCTAGGGACTCCCCTGCCCTGGACAGTGGGATACTGTAGGGTGGCTGCTGTAGGGCGGCAGAGGACATCCCCTTCAAGGGGACATCCCTGTGCAGAAGGTGGAGCAGAGGGCTGAGCGCTCAGGACTGACGTGTGCGCTTGGGCCGTGCAAGGCTGTGGACACTTGCTTTATTTTCAAACAGGTACGGAAATGAAATCAGGAGCTGGTATTCAAGCAGGTATGGAAATCATGAGCTGACGGTGAATGTGGGTGGTCCCCAGCCATTGCCACGCCTGAGGACCCAGCATCCTCCTCCTGGCCCAGCAGCTTTCCAGCAGGGCAGGGCAGGAAGGGGGATAGGAAAGCTGCAGGGCAGTGACTGGGACATCAATCGGAATGCTGTTGTGGTCCTGTCTCCGCCCTGCAAACCTTTCTGTGCCCCAGCTCCCCAGCCACTAAAAAGGGAATAATATCAGGGACCACTGGAGTGGTCTTAAGTGATCTCAGGTCCAGGATTAAACGTGTGGTCACCACCAGCTCCACACCAGTGGACAATGAGAAACGGTTTCTTCTTCACCCAGTCAAGTGGCAGCCATGGGGCTGCTGCATTTCGCTTCTCAGGTAGATCCCCTCTGTCCCAGCAGCATTCATGTCCCCATCTGCAGAAAGGAAGAGGAAGAAGGAGGATGAACTCTTTGCACGCATCTTTTCCCCAAATTCATCCCATTCATTTGCAAGGAGAAATCACACATTGGAGGTGTCCGGGAAAGCATTCAGGACACTCTCACCCGGCTTAGCCAGCCATCCTGGAAAGGGTTACCCATCTTTTGGCCTCCTGTGTGTTCACAAGAGCCTATGGAGTGCTTAGAACAGGAAAGGGGACTTACAGATATCTGCTGCTTGTGGGGAGATCATCCCAATCTATGAAGGTGATCTGTGGTACCCAGCACTGGTGTCCTGCGAGCAGGAATGCTGCCTGGCAATAATCCAGAGAGCAGGTACCAGCCCAGCACTCACCATTAAGTAGGAGCTGTGCTTTGAGGATCCAGAGGAACTGAGCTGGGAGATAACAAGGCTCTTGGGCTGCAAATCTGACCCTCTCTCCATAAATATGATTTCATATTCCACCCTCCCCTCCCCTTGCAAGTAGCTGCCTGGATCTGCGCAAATAAATCAGCTTTGCTGGCTGAAATCCCTGCTGGGAGCCCAACTACGAAGTTATTGTAGGCAGAAAGATGCGAGCACATAACCCCTGCTCAGCTGCCTGGCCTCTGCCCATCCCTGCTGTCCCAGTCCTTGTAGCACCCTCAGGGGTTCAGGAGAGGATGACAGAGCTGACAAGCCAAGGGGAAAGGCAGGAGATGGGGATATAAAACAGGCAGGGGCTGTGAATGATGGCTCTTGGGTTAATTCATCCATATAGACTTAACAGCATGGGCTAAGAGCTGAGCTACAACCTCTGGCAGGCAGGCTCAGTGCCCGACTCCATCCCTCCATCCCGGCTCTCTCGCAGCCTGCTCTAACGCCATTCCTCTTCCTTAGTAATATTAACACACCGTCTTCTTTTGCACTACTCATCCTTTAGAGCTACTCATGCATTCACCTGCAGGGTGCTACCAAGACCAGTTGTTAACCTGCTCTTCAGGCTTCCTCCTCTTCTCTCCCTACCAGGGGAAACTGAGGCACAGAGCGATCCCAAGTGTCCCACAGGCAGCCTGTGCCAATGTCAGGACAAGGGAGTGGGGAAGGAGGTCCACTTGGCCCCAAAACCCTCCCCAAGCTCATCACTGAGCCTCTTTCCAGTAGCCGGGGGTGGGTCCCATGGGGAAAAGCCATTTCTCCAACCTTCATCCTGGCTTCATGCTCCCTCTCCTTACTCTTACAGAGTCGGTGCCTATGGCGGTGATCATTGGAGTGGCCGTGGGGGCCGGTGTGGCGTTCCTGGTGCTGATGGCCACCATCGTTGCCTTCTGCTGCGCCCGCTCCCAGAGGAGTAAGTGTCTCCCCCAGCCCCAATGCATCCCTCTGGGGCTAAAACCTTGGGGTGAATAGAGTGGGTCACAAAGAAAATTGAGGCTGAATTTGCTGACACGGCACTGGCACAATGCGCTCCTCATGCTGGTCATCCTTATGGGAGTAGGAAAGGGGTTTGGAGCACGGGGAAAAACATGTCAGCTAAATGTTAATCCCTGTTAACAGCTCAAGCAGCTCGGGCAGGGGAGGCCTGAGGGCAAAGGGATTGCAAAGGGACCTGTTGTTCATCCTTCCCTTGGGGAAATCCTGATGTCCAAGAGCGAGAAGCATCCTCACCGCGGTGCTTAAAAACCATCCTCAGTTTGTGCTCTCTGTTCTACTTCTGATTCAATTTCTTTTCTCTCAACATCAAATGTGTATTTCCTAGAGGGAAATTACAGCCAGCTGTGGGGTTTTACATGGGACACATGGGTTTTGAAGCCTGGCTGTGCTGGGAATACAAGTTAAAGTGACATTAGAGATGCAGGTAGAGGAAAAGGGAGGATAAACAGCATGGAACCGTGTTGCCTCATTAAAAAGACACCAGGAAATTAAAGCAGGGTTGCTGGCTAAATGAAAAAGCATCAGACCAGGAGGGAGAAGAGTAGGATTGTGTGGAGCATCTCAGGCTAAGGGAGAAGAGGATATACTCAATGGTGCTGCGGGCTCAGGAGATGCATGGTACAGATGCTGGGATGCCAAGCTCTGTGTGTGTACGTGTGCCAGAAACCCCACTTGTTTCTCTTTTCATTTCCCCCATTTGATCATTTACAAAGCAATCAAAGGCACCAGGCTCCTCCTGGATTTGGGTATGAAAGCAAGGCCTCCCATAGCAGAAATATGCTTAATTTTGAGCACGATAATGATGCCTCTACCTGTCTCATCCCCTGGTTTACTGAACTCTTGCAGCTCCCATTAGCAAGTGTTAGTGAATTAAATGGGGGCAGTCATCAATCTTGCTTTTCAGGGAAGGATTGGTGATGGGCAGGACCCAACACCAGGCCAATTCAATACTGTGGTGAACACCTGAAGAAGCGGGAAACAAGCGGTGTTATCATGTCGATGGTGGGACACAATCATCCATTCTCCCCACATTCAGAGCAGGGGAAAGCATGGGGATCATTATCTTCTTCTTATCAGTTGTAACCAGATGGTGCAGGGTTCTTTATGGGACATACAGTTTAACACTGATGCCGTGACAGCAGATCAAAGATGCGGTGCAAGTGCCAGGGTTGAGAGTCCCTCACAAGCTGGAAGCATGCAGGGGATGAGGGAAAAAGCAGGCATTGTCCTTCCAGGAGGACGGACAACTCCATCCCAGCCAAATGTCTGCTACGATTTATCCCTTGGATTCCCAGTGGTAAATAAGGAAGAAGAGGCATTTGCTTTGCCAAGGCTGGGAAGAGACTACGTAGTGGCATGGCAGTGATTGAAGTTCCTTTCCTCTGCTGTTTCCAGTGATGTCCCACTTAGAAAGGACTTTCTGGCCTCCTATATGAGCCATCAGGGTTCTGGGCATCTTCCTGGCATGCTCACTGCATCACTGCTGTTCCCCAGCTCCTCCTGCAGCGTAAGTCGCTCGTTGCTGTGACCTGCAGAGAGGAGAAGGGATTTTAGCCCAATTTTGCAGGTGCTAATGCAGGCTGGATGCGGTGGCCAATATCTCCAGCAGCAGGTGAGCATCAGGAAGCTAGAAGCACCAGGCTGAAAGGTGAGGAAAGGACTTTCATCATGGTTAGTGTGTGAAATCAGCAGAGGGTTTACCGGGATCAGCTCAGGAGTGAAGGCACCAGCAGAGCACTTCAATATCAGGGCAGGGATTCATTTCCTAACAGGATGACTGCAGATTCCTCTCCCAAACACACTGAGCCTGGAGACTCTGGAAAAGAGGAAAAGAAATCACTTTATTGCACATCTGCTGATGTATCTACAGTGACTTAACAGCCCAGAGTTATATAAGGGGGAACACTCCTGGGACAGGACATGCAAAGCAGTAATTAGTTTCTCCTTGTGATTAAAGGCAGTGGTTCCAGCACCAGGAACATGGTCCCAGCAGGGAATATAAGAGGAAAAAGCAGTAGTAGCTTCCCAAGGAAACCCTTTGCCTTGCGCCTGAGACTTGGAGACATCTAGGGGCAACAGCAAGGCTGCAGATGCCACGGTCACGGGATGCTGGGGCAGATTAATATAAGGGTGGAGCTTCAAGCCAGGCTTGGCTGCATGATTCAGTTTGGTTCAGAGATACAAACACAGTCTCCTCCTTCATGGCCCGGCTTTTACTGGGCTGAGACCGTGCAATCCCGGCGCGGTTCCTCTGGCTGGAGGTAGATCTGACAAGCCCAGCAGCTCAAGGCAGTTTTGGGTCCGGGAGGGTGGGAGCCAGCTCGTAGGTTGAAGCCTGGCTTCAAAGCTGGGAGCTTGTTTAGATCTCGCTGTTCAGATTTGCATCCATCGCTGCTTTTCATCTCGGATCCACACGCGGCTCTTTCTGCTCCTGCTGCTCCGTGTCTGTGGTTTCACTTTGCTGAAATGACTTCTTCAAAGCATGCCTGACACCTTCAGGGGAGGCAGAGAGTATCTCCAGAAACACTCTTCTCTGCGCTGCATGGAAACAGGAGCAGCAGCAGGGATGAGTTCATCATTCCCAAGGCCCCATCTTTGTTCACTGCTTGGCCTTTCCCATGTGTATCTGCACCCCAAACCTGGAGGAGGCTTTTCTCAGGGGCTTCCCAGTGCCATTATATCCCTCAGGAGCAGCATTTCAGGTGCTCCCCAAGCATCAGCAGTCTGGACAGACAGCCTGCTATCTGTTTGAGTCCCTGTTAACAGCACCATGAGTATGGCAGGGACTAACCAAACTCCCAAAGGCATTAGAATAGACATCTGAGCTTCCCAGAGGTGATGGTTTCACATGCCCACACCTCATGGCAACACAAATATTGCTCCCACAATTCTCAAGTGGGTTTGCTGGGTTAATTGTCCTTGGTGCCATTAATTGTTTCCTTAAGGATGCTCCATGTTTGCCTTTGACTAACCCCCTTCTCCATCTCCCAGATCTCAAAGGTGTCGTTTCTGCCAAGAACGATATCCGCGTGGAGATTGTACACAAGGAGCCAGCCTCAGGCAGGGAGACAGAGGAGCACCCCACCATCAAGCAGCTGATGGTAAGGATTAACTTCTTCTCCCCATAAGCTATTACTCTGAGTAAGTGGTTGATGGTGATGAGCCCAGGCACATGTAGTTCAGCTCCGTAATCCCCACTCCAGGCAAAGATGCTTCTCCCAATATCCTGCTCTTGAGATACACATTCTCCTGCCATAAAAGCTCCTCAAGTGAAACTTTGCTAATGAGGAGGGAGAGATGGGGGAGGGTTATTGTGAATTTTCCACCTCGCCTGGGGGAAGAGCTGCAGACAACAAGTAGATGTGGCATAGCCCAGGAAATGCAGCTTTAGCCCATGGACTGGAATGAATCAAACAAATAGATAAAATAGCCATGAAAGGTGAGAGGAAAGAGCCAAGAGGAAAGGGAGAAGGGAGTGAAGAGCCTGGAGGCTGACCTCTAGGCTGCTGGCTGGGTTTTTCCTGCTCTAGCCCTCTGGTTTTCAGGCAGCACTTGCAAACATCAGCATGCAAAAAGCTGTTTGATGAGTTACCAGTGGAAAGGCAAGGCTGAGCATCATAGGGTGGGCATAGGAACCAGTAGGAACCTTGAAATAAGAAGCAGGAGGAGGTGGAGGTCTGGGATGTTCTCCCAACACCGCCAAGGTGTCTGTGCAAGACCCTTTACTCCCAGTCAGACTTTGCTCTGAGGAGTCTGCAGGTCCACATCACAATGTGCAGAAGGACAGAGCTCCATGGAAGGGCAGAGCAGGCTGGGACTTGGGTTTGGAGCAATCTGCTGAGATGACAGGGAATGAGGAGCTTTCTCTTCACAGGAGCTTCTACTACAGTGATCAACAGCATTGAGCCCAGATCTGGCTTCCAAAAGAGGGGCTGAGAGCAGCCCAATTGCCACTCAAGATCTTAATCACCAAGCTGGAAGCCTCAACAAGGTGGACATACAAGGAACATCTACCACTGATGAGTAAATGAGGAAGAAGATGGTTGTGGGATGCCAGGCATGGGATCTTGCAAGACACCATGAGGAAGAGCCAGGAGGTGATTTCACATCAGTGTGTGCCCTTGATGAGGCTGTGTAGGAGCAGTGCAGGGCTGCGCACAGTGCAATAAAGGATGCTGGCAGGATGGAAATGGTGCAGAAAAGTGACATTTATTTCATCGCAGGGAAATAAATGCCTTACAGGGAGAGGTTTACAGAGCTCATGTGTTCTACCTCATCAGCAAGGCTTCTGAGAGGTGGTTTGGTTACAGCATGATATAAAGGGGCTGCTTAAGTGCAAAGAGGGGAGGCAAAGTCAAGCACTTTAGGTACAAGATGAGGGAGTGTGACAGCCTGGCTGCTGGACTGGGAGAAGGTGAGTTTCTCCCTCTCCTGGCCAAATGCAGGGTTTTTTCCTGAAGATACATCAGTTGGATGTAACACTGTTGGATCAACACTGTTCAAGAGTTTGGAAGAGATGGTCCATAGTCTATGACCCCAATGCTGGGCAGATTTGGACATCCCACCTGTCAGGAAGAAGACAACAAAGTCCCCTATAATACCTTGACCAGAGCCTCCCCTTCCTCATTGACTCTTAGGAAGAGCATTCCCACTAAATGCTTCCCAATTTCTTCTCTCTTCAGAGTCCTCAGAGATTCCCCACTGTTCCTCATCCCCTCCCCTGCTCTTTGAGCATCCTCTTCTGGCCATTAGAGATCCAGGCTCCAGCAGCTAAACACATTCCTAACTAGATGCTCCAAGTTTGCCAATGAAATGATCAAGTTAAAACGAATCCACCCTTTCTAATGAGTGGTGATGAGTACTCCACAGCACCCTTTGCTTGCTCCATGCCCTCACCCATAACCCTCCTTCTTTCCCTCCTCCCCATACATTATCTTCCCCACTGCTTCTTCATTTACTTTCCCTAAGCTTCCTGTGGCCTTTCAAGCCTGGGCTCAGCCTCCACGGCATCCTTTGAAATGATCTCACCATGTCTGTGCTTTGCTGGAGCTTTTCTGGCTGCAAAGTGCCAGCGTGACTCTTCTTTCCCCCCGCTAAATGCCACTGCGTTTGTTATTCTCCAGCCATCTGTGACCTCTGCAGCTCTCCCTGCTTTTCACAAGTAATTATTCATGCATCTATAAGTTCATTAACACCTGAGGAGACACGTCATGCTGCCTGATTTGCATTTGTTCACACTGTTTCAGCACTGGCTCCCCAGTTCCATTAGCCGCTCTGCCCACGGGCAGGGAAAAGGCTGCCAGCCTGCAGGGAAAGCAAACGGCAGCCAGGGGCTGGAGGCAAAGGAGCCCATTAAAGGGTCTGATCCTGGATAAAATAAATCACAGCAGCAGCTTTCTCACTCCTACCATGGCACGGGCACACCAATTCAGCTAAGCCCAGTCTGGGATTACGGGGTTGAAGAGCAGCATCAGCTCCAACGTGGTGTAACCTCCTCTGGTATTGTGGCTGGCTGACTGGGCTTTATTCCTAGCTGATGGGACTCTGTGCCTGTTTCCCCCCCTGAGGATTCTAAAGGTGCCGTTGCCACTGTCGGGAGCAAGTGTGATAGAGGTGATCCCAAAGTCCCTTCCAACCCAAACCATGCTGTGATTTCCAGTCTCCTTTTCCATGTATTTCCCTCTCTCCCCCTCCCCTGCTGCCTCTGCACTTGTAATCCCCATTAATATTGGCAATAAGAGTTCACTTGAGTTTGTCACTCCAGTTATCATTGCAAGAGATGACATAAAATGGCTTAAAATACCCATTTTTGGAAGTTTTGCCACCAGCAGCACTGGCCCCTTGGTTCTTCCCTGCTCTTCACCCCTCTCCATCTCTGGCTGCATCCACCTGGCTCACCCAAACCAAAACCAGCCACGTCCAAGCAGGAAAAGTGATTTCTCTTTTTCTTTCTAAGCCTTGTGATGGGTGCAATACAGCTGCTTGTATCCCAATCCCATGCTTTCGCAGCAATGCTTTAGGGGATTTAGGGTGTTGCTGGGGCTGGCATGCAGGCTGCAGAGCAATAAACCCCCTCCGTGTACCATTTGAGCTGCACTGAATGTACTCCTTTGTGTTTACTCCGGTAAATCAACGGCTGGTACAGGCTTTTTTTTTCCCTAGAATAACTCAGGTACTTTAATTTATTGCATTTAAAAGCCATATCAAAGGCTCCCAGGAGATGAACAGAAAGTGCTGCAGGGTGGATTTCCACAACCATGTACCAGCTTTACAAAAAGGAGAAATTGGGCCATAAAAGGGGATTCTGGGGTTAATTTGGGGCTGCAAGCCCAGCACTGGGGCAGAGAAACCTGAATGGAGGTGTGCGATCAGGAAGAAGTTGGTTGAACTATTCTATGGTTCTATAAGTATTCTGCTTCTGCCCTGCTCCACCATGCTGAAGGAAGGGCAATTAAAGCCATGGGCTAGTTAATGTGGATCTTGCTCCCCTGGATCATGGTCAGCCTTTGAAGGAGGAGAAATGGGTGAAGGCAGCACCATCTGGCACCAGCATCCACCAAGTAGCAGCAGGAGGATAAAATTTACTCAAATCAAATCAAAAGGAGCTTCTCTAGCCTGTCCATCCCTTCCTGACCCACCTGGACACAGGCAGGGGACTCGGATCTTTGAGAAGAGCCAATGTCAGAGTGTGGGTGGGTCAAATTAAGGCTTTCACATTAACTAGGTGCCAGAACCTGGCTGGGATGTTGAGGCGTTAGTGGCCAAGTTCAGTTTAAGAGGAAAGGAAATAAAACCAACAATAAAAAAAGGAGATCTGGGGATTTGTTTGAGTGCAGCCCCAACACTCACCATGGTAAATGTCAGTAATTCACTTTCTGCATCAGCTGAGCCTTTTTAGTCCTAAACAGAGGAGGAAAACCACAACTTGTAATGGGATACTGACACCTACTTCCATCCTTTCCTAGATGGACCGGGGGGAGTTCCAGCAAGACTCAGTGTTGAAGCAGCTCGAGGTGCTCAAGGAGGAGGAGAAGGAGTTTCAAAACCTGAAGGTAAGCATCCCCCATCTTCATCCACAGCCCCATGACAGGATGTGGCTCAAAGGCCCCCCCAGTCACCCCTGTGGCACATAGCCAAGGTGGCTGCATCCCAAGGTGCTGGGTACTCATCTCCATGCCTACCACAGGGCAGGACCAGCTCATCCCACACCCAGCAGTGCTGCCACAAGGCTTCCTGTCTTTGTGCCATGTCTCCCATACTGAAGGGCCATCCCTGCATAGGGAAGGATGCTCTGGTACCCACAGTGCTGTTTGCTGGTCCCAGTGCCCTTTAGGGGATAAACTGGAGTGGGTGTTAAGCAAGGGGCCCCCATGCCTCCCTCTGCCCCAGTTCAGAGGAGGCTGAGCTGCATGGGATGCTCTACATGGGCAGTGAGTAAGGGTGTCCTATCATGGGCAGAAGAGCCAGGTGGGTGCCCCGAATGCTGGCACATATGGGTAGGGAGGGCACCACCAACACATCCCCCTCTTTTCCCACTCCCCAGGACCCCACCAATGGCTACTACAGCGTGAACACCTTCAAGGAGCACCACTCCACCCCAACCATCTCGCTGTCAGGCTGCCCGGCCGACCTGCGCCCTGCCAACAAGCAGCGTGTGCCCACCGGCATGTCCTTCACCAACATCTACAGCACCTTGAGCGGGCAGAGCCGCCTCTACGACTACAGCCAGCGCTTCGTGCTGGGCATGGGCAGCAGCTCCATTGAGCTGTGCGAGCGTGAGTTCCAGCGCGGCTCCATGAGCGACAGCAGCTCCTTCCTCGACACCCAGTGCGACAGCAGCATCAGCAGCAGCGGCAAGCAGGATGGCTATGTGCAGTTCGACAAGGCCAGCAAGGCTTCCGCCTCCTCCTCCCACCATTCCCAGTCTTCTTCCCAAAACTCGGACCCCAGTCGGCCCCTGCAGAGGCGGATGCAGACACACGTTTGAGCCCCTTCCGGGGATGCTTGGGACCATCCATGAGGGTGCCATGGCTTCGTGCCGGGACGGTTGCACCCGCCGGGAATAGCAGTGGGAAGAAGCTGGATCCAGCCCCCAGCGGAGTGGGGCTGTGGGGCTGGGGACCTGCCGAGCATCATCCCCCAGCCTGGTACATGCTAAAGCACAACCCCACTGAGGGGTCACTCCCAGCCCGACCACGCACCCCTGCGCCCACCTCAGCTTCCCGCCGCCCTCTCCCACCCAGCTCCTTCCGTTCCTTCTTGGTGTTCTGTGTCCATACTTATAGCGTCCGTTTTGGGGGGGGGATTAAAAAGGGGGTCCTGCTGTGTGGGACAGGATAAGGGGGGACATCAGTGGGATGGGGACCCCCCTCCCCGGGAAGGGCCTCTCCGCGCTGTATCGCCGGAGCGCAGCGCTGCAGTCAATACAAGAGGTGTTTCTCATGGCTGATGCCCACCCCGCGAGGATGCCGGCTCTTTGGGTGATGCTCTGCCCCAGCATGGACCTGGACTGCAGCTTAGGGGGGATACGGCATCATGGTGGGGTACCCAAGTCGGGTGTATGGGGGCGGGGGGGGCTACGGCAGAGGGAAACTGAGGCATGGCACAGAAGCCAGGAGATGGGGTGTTGCACCAGGGACACAGCAGGTAAGGGGACATGGTGGGGTGGCCCCATCTCACGCTCACCCATACTCACCCCCCATGAGCAACACACAAGCCCCAGGAGAAGCTCCACGATAAATAAGCATTTAAATTAATTAAATTAAACTCCCCCCACACCCAAAAGGCCCCTGCGGACCCCAAGGCCAGGCACCTCGGGGTGCCCCCACCCTGGGGGGGCTGCGGGGACGAGCCCCCGCGCCAGCGCTAAGGCACAGGATGGGGCTGCTGCGGAGAAAGGAAATTAAAAAAGGGGGAATTAAATATCTGGGGGGGGACCCGGGCAGGGAGGAGGTGACATGGACCCCCTAAAGGCTCCTGCTCCCTGGGGGGATCCCAGGACCCCCAAATCAGCCCCTCAGTGGGGCCCTCGTCCAAATAGGAGGGAATTAAGTATAAGAGCCCAGGGGAAGGACTCCTGATCTCCCTTTGCCCCCCAGGCCCGCTGGGAGGGCATTCCCCACCCCAAAAACCCCTTTAGGTCCTTGGTAGCATCAGTGCATCGATAGGAAAAGGCTGCGGGTGCAATGCGGGGGCTCCCTGCGCCCCCCCACCACCTCCACTGAGGGTACCCGTGGTCCAGCACAGGCTCCCCAGCAACAAGAGTCCCACCAGGGCAGGCTGAGGTGATGCTGCTCTGCCCGTGCTGGCGTTGGTGTCCCCCTCCAATGGGAGATGCGGTCCCTGCGCAGCCCCTGGTGCCCTCAGAAGTAGGTGAGGTTCCTGATGAGACCCAGCTCCAGCATCCTCTTGATGGCCACTGCCTCGTGTGAGACGTTGTGCTCCGATGCCTACAGGACATGACACGGGTGAGACCCATATTCCTTCTGCCCCTTCCCAGCCTTCCACCTTGCCCATCCCACCAGCACTGAGGGGAGCTGATGCCTTCACCTCAAGCAAGGAGCCCCCCAAAAGGAGGGATAAGACCCTTGCAGCCCCCTTCGCATTAACCAAACTCGAATCTCCACCATGGCTTTAAAAGTCATTGTCTAACTTCTCCTAGCACATCAACACCTATCATGGAAGGGGAGTAAGGGATCCCCATGGGGAAGAGAATCCCACACTGCTTAGTGTCATTAAGGCAAAATCCCCATCCTGGGGGGAAAGTAGGGGTTAACATGGGCAAAGTGGAGGGCTGACACATACCACCATGGACTTGAGCGTGATCTGTTCATAGTAGTGAATGGTCTGCTTCTTGTTGGCCGAATCAGGGTAGCCAAAGCCTGCGATGTGCACCAGGTCACAGAAGTGCAGCGCCAAGGTGATGGCCAACAACCCAGTGGTGGGCTTCTGGAGGGAGAGAGTGGAAGAAAAGGCTTACAAAGAGTAAGAAAGCCTTCACCGAGTTGCACCATGGAGGACATCACCCCTCAAGGGGGGTGTACGGGAACCGGCCATCACACCCCCTTACCTGTTTGACCTTCCGTGGCTGTTTCATGGAGAGGTTGAGCAGTTTAGCAGCAGTTACTTCCATGTAATAAGGGTTGAGGATGCGGACTTGCTCCGGATTGGCATCCCAGATCAACGGGGGCTGTTTCCAAAACCCTTTCCGCACCTGCAAGGGAATAGAGATGTGTCCCAGTAAGAGAGGAAGGACTCCAAGGGTGGGCTGGGATGAGGGTTGGACCCAGTTCCCCCCCACGCTTACCCTCTTCTTGTCGTTGAGGATGGCCTCCATCCACTGGAAGTCCATGGGCTTGAAGGGCACCAGCACCAGCAATGTGTCGGGGTTGTTCTCTGTCCTGGGGTTGAAGTGGGCCGACTCTGGGTAGAAGAGGCGCATGGTGGTCTTGGAGCCCACATCCTGCTCATAACCATGGACTGGGGCATTGTTCAGCCTTGAGGGGGGGACATGGGGACATCAGAGGCATCAACCCCACCTGCTGGTGGCACCAGCGAGGGCTCAGTGGGATGGACACAGGGCCGTACCTGATCACAACATCATACGTGTTGATGGTCTCCCCCATGGAGCTGTTGCGGAGCCGGTGGCCATTGCCAACCACTGCGCACCTCCGGCACTTCAGTCTGCAGAAGAAAAACCCCTTCTCAACCAGAACTGCTCCAAAACCAAGGTGGGTTTAACCCCCAAGGGAGGGGGCTTTAACCCACAAAGCTTCCCATGCTCCATCCACCAGCTCTGGATTGCTGAGGTTCATTTTGCTCCAAATCCATGATAGGCAAATTCCCACCCCACAAGAGAGCGATGAGACAGAAAAGCCCCTGAACCCACCCCAGTGTTACCTCTGGATGCTCTCGGGCAGGGAGTAATGGGTTATTGACAGCAAGCGCAGGAGGATGTCTTCTGCAAAGCAAGGGTGAGGAGAAGGTGAGGAAGGCAGCTCCTGCCTGCTACAATGGGTACTGCCCCATCCATGCCAGATACCTTCTGCCACTATCCCAGCTCCGGGTACATAATCTTTTGCTCAATAAAGCCTGGCCCACCCTAAACCATAGGAGAGGGACCAGGGCGAGTAGATAAGTGCTGTAACAACTAGAAATCAAGCGAGCTATTTGTCTGGGGGCAAAGGGGAAGACAATACTGCCCCAAAAATCCACCTGCAGCTGGTTTTGAGAAGAGGCAATGAAACTCCCAGGGAGCAGCAGCAGGACAAACAGAAACCCAACGCTGAGGCTCACCGCTTCCTTTAGTGCCGTAGGGCAGCTCATAGAGCGATGGAGTCTTCACCCAGAAGTAGTCCTTCAGCTGCAAGAAGAGCGGGTGGTCCCTCGTGTAACTGCCAAGGAGCAAAGGGAGGGTGAGAGCGGGATGGGGAGGAAGGGCTCTGCTTTCCCCTCTAACCCAACACTCACTTCCCGATGAGCTGTGCTGCTTTCCTCTCCACCTCCCCAAGGGGACACGTTGTCTTGTTTTCTTGCACAGGGAAATAAAAGCTGTAAAGGAAGTGGTTAAAACAAGACATATAAATGCTGCCTGCTATGCTGTGTCCCTGTCCTGGCAATGGGGGCTTGAATTCAATGGGATTGAATGGTGAATATTGCCCACCAGATTTAAGCACCGCTTTGGGTATTTACTTGCTGGGCTTGCAGCTTTGCATCAGGAGAGGTCTCTCTTGCTCTGCTTACAGAGCTCACGCTGCTTTCCCTGTCTCCATCACGGGGCTGGGAACAGAGAAGGGTTTTCCCTTCTTCCTGGGCTCAGAAAAACACTGGCACTTGCTAAGAAAACCCTCAGCACCCAATCTTAACACACACCAATGGGGAACCTCATACTGTGTCCCCCCCTCTGGCATCAGACACACACACACACCCAGTCCCCTAGGATCCGGCAAGACGATGCTCCGGCATTCCCGCATGGGCTGGGCAGGAGGATGCTGCCTCCAGAGAGAGAAAGAAAGGGCAGGAGGTCCTTTAAATTGGAATAAAAGCCACTCACAGCTGTATGTACCTGTCTTCCCGGTAGATTGAGTACCAAACCATCACCAGAAACAGCGCCAGCACCCCGAGTATCTTCCCTCCTGCATGTCAAGGGGTGGAGGGAGAGAGAAAAACACTGTCAAGCTGGTATGGATGGGATGTGGGGATGCCCTGGTAGATCCAGGATTGCAGAGCTATTCCCAAGGAACAGCAGGGCCCGGCTGGCACGGTCACCCCCTCTGGAATGGAGCCAGGGTGGTTTTGTCCCGGATCCAAAGGCTGCCGTGTCGCTTCCTCCTGCCCAATGTGCGTCAATGTCCACACAAGGACATACTTTTCTGCAGGTGCCTCCACCCCATTTTACAACCAAAAAGCTCGAGCGCTACCATATGCCCAAGCCCAGACTCCGAAAATCCCACCATGATGCCCCAGCACTCCATCAGCCAACTGGAGCCGCAGTAAAGCGGCATCCAACCCCCTCCAAGGCCAAATTTCCACATGCAACTCCCCCTGGAATCCCCCATTCCCAGTTGAAAAAAGGGAGATGGGACCTTCTCCCATGGAACTCACGAGACTTGTTGATCATTTTTATCAGCAGGAGAGGCATCAGGCGAGGGCTGGAGCTCTCATTGCGGCTGTCGCTGGTCACCTGCGGAGGGAAAGGCATCAGATGAGGTCCAAACCCATCGATGCCATCCCCAAAAACCCTGTCCAAGAGGCATCTGCAACCCCAGATAAGCGGGTATTAAGGTTTCCTGATGTATTTCTATTTAAACCCACATTTCTCTGCCCTGCAGAGGTGGTTCGATTTATAGTTTATATAAGCCAGGGTCCCGGGAGGTTCAGCCGTACAGCTTAAACACGGAAAGAAGAGGAATAAAACAAAAGAGAATCAAAGAGGAAGAGCAACCCCCACGGGGGTTTCAACCGCAACACCCCAAAGCACCCAAATCAACGACCTGGGGGCAAAGTTTTAAGTCCAGCCCTGGCTCAAGCATTCGACCAACACCAGCCACCACAAAAGCCAAAAAAGCCACCACCGAGCCGGGCAGAAGGCACAGGATTGGGGTGAAATCAAAGAGCAACACGTACTTGGGGAACCTCCAACGCCTTCGATTCAACCATCCTGGCCTGGGCAAAGGGGGATGCTGCAACCTTAATGTACACTCAAACGCCAGCCAGGGATGTGGGGTGATTTTTTCTTCCTCCAAAACCTCTCGCTCCTGGAATAAGGGAGCAAAGAGCCCAGCTCGGAGCCACCCTGGGACCCACCACAACACAGCAACGATGGAGAAGAGACTTACCAGCTGGGAGATAGTTTGGGGGACATGGGAGACTTTGCTCTTTGATAAGCCGCACCCCAAGGATAAATCCCAGCTCAGAAGTGGGCTTGGCTTTGCCAGCCCATAACTGAGCTTCTCCCTGCTCACAACCAGCCACGTCTCAGAGGAGGAGAGGGCGATGAGGTGTCAAATGCCCAGCCAAGAGGAAAGGAGCACGCCCAGGCCAGCCATGGAAATCCGGGTCTCCAAGTGATTAGTCACCTTGTCGGAGGGGGGAACATGACCCATCTCAGCACCTCACCCTGCCTAACGAAGCACTGCTAACGAACACGGTATATGCCACCCATTACAGGCTACCCTTTGTCTCACCCAACCAAGAATCGGTCAAGAGGAGTGGTTTGGGGGGAAAAGTGTATCAAGAACAAGAAGTGGGACCAAAGTTGAACCCACCAGAGCCAGCCTCTTTCCTTCCTCATCCCGGGCTCCCGAAATGAAAAGGGCAGGAAGGGCAAATAGTTAAAAAGGGCAGGTAGGGCAATTAAAAGGGAATTAAGGACAATTAAACCATGCTACAGGCAACAGGACAGGACAGAGAGCAAAGAAAGCTGTGTCCATTTGGCAACAGGGGAGGGGAACAGGAGAGGCGGCACCCTTGGAACCCACTTCTCCATAAAACACGGATATCAAACCCCTTCTCGGAGAACCATGCCCAGCTCAGTCCATCCATCACTTGGAAACCCCAGGAAAGGGAAACAAAATCCCACTGCCATCCCCAGCTCTCATCCTGCATTGGTATTTCTGGCTCTACAAATGCCTCCCAGCTTGGGAAGGAAAGGGAAGATTAAACCCACAATATAAGCAAGCAGGGATGAGGAGCTGGTGGGGTCTCATCCTTTTATATGTTAGATTTGCTTGAAAAGAATAAAACCAGGAGAAATTAAGCAGCACCTTGTGTTTTCCTGGGGTTATTTCCTAGCAAAACTGAAGACAGAAGTCCCCAAGGCGAAATCAGCCACCACAGCCCAAGGCTGGTGATGCTCCTTGGGCAGCCTGGCCATCCCCATTCACCAGGCCAAGCATTCGGACCTGAATTGAGCACCAAATTCACCCCCCAGCTCTCTCCTCCAGCGCCAAATCATCCAACCGAGCTTCCCACCAGCTTAAGACACCAGGAAAATCCATTCTCACCCCCGTGTTTGCCTTTATACACCACCTATGTATTCTTTTAAGGCTTTATGATCCCTTCAAAGGCTTGTGTGCACAATCTGGACCTGATATAAACCTTACCTAAAGCAAACAGTTAATGACTCCCAAGGAAAACAAATACTGGTTAAGGAAGCGTTTGGGGAATGCAGAGCAAAACAGAGCACACCCAGGCTGCCCTCGAGCACAGGCCAAGGCGGAGGTGCTTTTGGAATGAAGTCAAGCACCCCCCAGCCTTGTGCTACCAGATCTGCAGCCCAAACAAGAGTGGTTGCTTAAAAGCAGGAAGGTCTCAGCACCCCAAGACAGCTCCCTCCATCCTTGAAGAGACAGTGGGGGAGCAATACTAAAGGGTCCTGCTGGTCCCTGCAGCATCCTCAGACCCTGCAGCATCCCTGTCCCACTACAGCATCCCTGGTGCCCCACAGCATCCTGGAGCATCCCTCCCCCACTACAGCACCCCTGATCCCCCCACAACATCCCTGTCTCACTACAGCACCTCTGGGTGCCCCCCAGCATCCTCACACCCTGCAGCATCCCTGGTACCACCCAGCAGGGCAAGATTCAGCACTCACCCTTCTTACGGAACAAGCAAACATGCCTTGACCCATGGGTTTAGTCCAGGGCTTTGGGTTCCCTGCCATACTCCAGGGCTGGGAGGAAAATTCCAGGTGGATTCTGCTCCCCACGCTTGGAAGCAGCAATTGGTAAAGCCCCTCTCTTTGATGTCTGAGCAACGAACTGCCATGGAACCTCGGGGTGGAATGTTAGTGCTGCACAAAGGGCATGGAACCTCCGCTGCACCTCGCGTTCCCAGCCAGGTCTCCCCTTCCCCAGCCCAGCATTTCAAGAAAGCCCCATCCCCAGCCTGCTGTGCAGGCATCTCCTGGTGAAGCACTTGATGAGTTTCCCTATCTTTTTCAGACCTAGAGTGGGGTTTTGCTTCCCACCCTGGGAAAGCCCCAAGGGGACCTCCTGCTCCGTGTGTGACCTCAGAGGAGCTCATCCCTGTATCTACATCCATCCACCCTCAACAGCTTCAGATTCATGGATTTCAGTCGCATCAACCCACAAAGTGGCAGCAGGCACCAGGTGAGTTGCTCCCAACGGTGTCTGGGGGAAAAGAAGTTAAAATAATGCCTGTAAAGCCATGGAGTTGAGCACAAATGTGGTGGGTGAATATAAATCCCCCCACCTCACCCTGGAACAGGAGGATGGTGATCTCAGCCAAGCATCCATGGACCAGCAGCGAAAGCTCTTGGTACTTTTACGTTTCCATGGTAACCCAAGGATGGAAGAGATGAAGCGTGACATAGCAATGACACCTCTCCCATGCTCCCATCATCCCATGTCTGTAGGGCACAGAGGTGCTGGTCCAGCTTCCCCAGGTGAGAAGGATGCTCGTCAGAGAATGAGCACCTCCAAATGCTCATTTCAAAAAAATCCCCATGCATTCATTTTTAACTGGATTCGGAGGGGATCACACCCAAAGAATGGATTTGCCAGTAGTCCCTAGGGATTCACACACAGCAGCAAGAACCAAAGGGAGGGAGACAGACATACAGCAGGGAGAGCAGAGATCCCTTTGACATCTCCTTGGAGCACCTCTGCTCTGGAGCCAGGCTGAGAGAGCTGGGCTGGTTCAGTCTGGAGAAGAGAAGGCTTCTTAAGGGGAGACCTTCGAGCAGCTCCAGTGCCTGAAGGGGCTGCAGGAAACCTGGAGAGGGGCTTTGGATAAGGGCCTGTAGGGACAGGACAAGGGAATGGCTTTAACCTGCCAGAGGGGAGATTGAGATGAGCTCTTAGGCAGAAGCTCTTCCCTGTGAGGGTGCTGAGGCGCTGGCACAGGGTGCCCAGAGAAGCTGTGGCTGCCCCATCCCTGGCAGTGCTGAAGGCCAGGTTGGACACAGGGGCTTGGAGCAACCTGCTCTACTATGGAAGTGTCCCTGCCCATGGCAGGGGGTGGAACTGATGAGCTTTAAGGTCCCTTTAACCCAAACCTGTCTGTGACTCTATGACTGCAGCCAGACCACCTCTCCCAAGCTTTCAAAGAGCCTTGCAGGGACCAGCAGGACAGATCCTACACTCCATTTTGAGGACAACCACTGTGGAAGCAGTTTGCAGCCCTGGGATAATCCAAGCCCCCATCCCATGGGTGCTCTCCCTGTGGTGGGGCTGGGATTGCCAGAGGAGCCTGGCAGATGCTGCTGACCCCCCACGCTGCCTCAGCTGCATCCTGCCCTGGCAAAGCCATCACATGCTGAAGCCTGAACACAACGTGGGAGGCGGCCGGGGGAGATGCTCCAAGGAAAGGATCCAGCCAACTCAAGGTGCTGCTTGGGCTTGGCAGAGCATCAAAGGCACCCAAACCTCCAGCCTGGCATCCCAAAGCTGCTGCTAGCTCCAGGTGCTTGGGGATTATCTTTTGTCTAAGATAGGAAAAAAATCCATGTGGGATTGCAAGCAACCACCCTCGCAAGCCTAGAACTCGGTAGGGTCTGTATAAGATCCCCCTCCAAGAGATGCTGTGGTGGTATGAGAAATGCTGATGGAGAGCAATTGCAGGAGCACAACCTGCAAACACAGGGTTGGGGGGATGCAGAAGGTCATCCGGATGTGGCACTGCAAATATCAATCCCATCTGACATCGGACATGGCCACATCCAGCACACAGAGCACCAGCCCATTCTGCTGGTACCCGCATTTATCCTGTTTAAAGAGCCCTGCAAGTCAGTTCAGAGGAATCTTAATTGCTCCTTAACAGGAGAGGCTGTTTCCTTAGCCCATAGTATCCAAGGCATACAATAACTCAGGCAAAGGCTTATGACAGGATTGAAAATAAACCCCTTCAACACGTCAGCTTTAACAAAACATTTACCCATGACGAGGGTGCTCGGGAGGAGGTGGCAACAGAAAACAAAACAAGTATTCCCATGGTGGAAGGTCCTCAGAACGAAGCTGGGCTGCTCCTGCCTTTCCACAGCACTTGGTTTTAACATGTCCAGGAGTCAAAACGCAGTTCAGCTTTTCATTTAATCCTAGCAGCAGGAACATACAGGGATGGGACACAAATCCCTTCCTACAGCACTGCATGGGCATATCCGAGTATCCCAAGCCTCTGGGATAACCCCCTGGTATGAAAGGAGCTACATGGCTACCCCTCAGTGTGTAAGGCTATGTTGTTACAGGTTAAGGCTATAAGGTTGTAGGTTATTATAGGTGAAGGAAGCCTTTCTCCACTGCCTGCTCCCCCAGCAGCACTGGGCAAAGCATCCATAGGGATGCAAACAATCAAGGGAGATAAAAACCTAAACCAAAGTGCTCCGGCCACGTCCAACCCAAATTGAAGCAATGCTCAGATTCAACCTCAGCTCTCCAGGGAAAATGGGTGGGAAATTCAGGGATCTCAAGCCCCAGGGGCTGAGTTATCCCACAGGGAGAGGCTTTGGACTATGGGAGTCCCTTTTTGGGGTTCAAAAGCTGCCTGCCCAGTCACAGTTCCCTTTGCAAGGCTCCAAGTGCCACCTTAACCCCCAACCGCCACAGCCCTGCGGTTTCCACGCCACTTCCTCCAACACCTCCTGTTTTGCACCAGAAAACTTGCCCATTTTGGGTAGTACAATCCCCAGGGTAACCCGACCCTTGATCTCAAGTCCTCTGTTCCCAAAACCTCTGGGGTGAACCAGATGGATTCAACCCTCTCCATCACTTTGCACCTCCAGCATCGCCTTGATCGCCGTTAACCCCATCAGCCACAATAGGAGGGGGATGCTCCTCTTGGGGAGACCTTTTCCAACATCCCCATCCTTAATCCCATCAGGACAACAATGGGTACTTACGGTCCGTCCTCTCGGTCCAGGCAGAGTAGGCAGGAGCTTGGTGGGATCTACGAGGCCGTCCTCTCTTCCCCTAGAAGAAGGGAGAACATCCTTAGGGCTACAGCAACCCATCACGCCAGCAGGCAGGGGAGACTTTGCTCAGCAGCCATCTGCATTCTGAGGATCTAGTAGGTCCCAACTGTTCCCCACCCAGTGCAGCTCTAAGCACTGATGGGGAACCAGCACAGGGGCCCCTTTGAGCCATCACGTGTGGCAGAGGCTGTCTGTGCTCTCTGCAATACCACCCACCTCCTCCAGCACTGGCAGCAACCAGAGCCTGGCTTCAAGCTGGTTTTAAGGAGGAAGCAAGGCAGTTCCCAGCCAAGTTTCCCCAACACCTCTTGGCCTTTCCCATTGAAATCCCCCTCCATGACTTACTCAGATGCTTAGGAAGCTGATGATGCACCCCCTGGGGTGCTCTGCAGCTCTCCTGCCTTCCCATATGGGAGATGCTCCTTAATGCCTCATCTCCAGCATCGCTTCCCCCAAAACTTTCTAAATCACACCTCCTCACCTAGCACTGTAACATACTTATGATTTGGGGAAGGAAAAACCCCACTGAGAAGCTGCGGCACACAGAAACACTCCTGCCAGTCTGTCTCTGGGAGAAAAGCCCCTCTGCAGCATCAGCTGCCCTGCATCCAGCTTGATTACCCCACTAATGAGAAACACTTGGAGTGAAGCAAGCTCATTGCTATCTCAGTTAATAGTCAGCTTTGCTCTTCCTCCTTGTGCCAGGGGGATAGATATGGGATGGTGGGATTAACAGCTCTCCCCCTCCCCGCCACCCCCAAAAAAACCACTAAAGGAACAATCTCAACCTAGTTTAGTTTCAGGAAGAGTGATGGAGATGGGGAAGGGTGGCTTGAACAGGACCAGCAAGATGCTCTCCACAGCTGGTGCTTGAGCCCTGCAGAGAAGATGCTGCCAAGGGGAAGCTGAAGGACAGGAGGTTTCCTTACCTCTCTCCATCTCTTCCAGCTGGGAAAAGCAAAGATAAGAGATGCTGGTGGCTGCCAACACAGTGCAAGCCTTCCCCAAGGCATGCTTCTCTCTTAATGTCCCCTTAATTTTAACAAAGGTGTTACATCCCTGTGCAAGGGACAGGGAAAGAAACCACTGAGCATCTCCAAGGTTCTTTCTCCTATCATGGAGGCTAGGAGCTTCTCACCAGGGACCAGGCTTTCCACAAATGCTCTGGACAACAAGGAACAGCTTCATCCCAGTGCCTTCCCTCTCCAGTTAAAGCAGCTCTGCTTTGTCCTAGTCCACCATCTGCCATTAAACCAGCTGGGGCAATCAACAGTCAAACCAGACGCACTTGGGGCCCCTTTGCAAATGCCATAAAAATTCACCTTCCTGCACCAGGGCCTTTCCAGAAGCCCTGAATCCACTGGAGCATCCAACACTGCTACCAGCAGGGAGCTGTTTTACTTAGACCCATGAATTATGGGATCCACTAATGAGGTTAAACTCTCCCTGGGGAGCTCCTGCTAAAGCACTTCATGGTACAGCCTCTACCCGTGTAGATGAGGATGCTCAGAGCTGCCTGAGGGTGGGCAAGGGGATGCCTCCTTCCCTGCAGCATCCTCCCAGCATGATGCTGTAGCCAGGATGAGGAGTCTATGATCCCGTAAAGGGCATGGGCCCTGCTGGGAGGATCCGAGGTTTTGCCCAAAGCTGGTCTTTCCAGCTTGACTGGAAGATCCAGGATTGGTTCCCAGCCTCCTAAGTGATGCTCCCAGCCCAAGGTCTAGAATAAACCCACTGCAGTTCAGGCAGCCGCCAGGTTAAGAACTGCAGTCCCCACCACTCGCCTCGGGCAGCTCAATCCATCTGGCAGCTGATCCTGGCAGGAAATGAACGTCTCATATCCCAGAGCCTTCAAAAAAAGCCCTGAACAAGCTGAATGTTGCTCTTCCCACCCCCCCACGCCCCCCGCCCAGGCTCCCAGCTACACTGCTCAGTTTTCCCTCCTTCTATCAGGCTCCATTTAAACACTGATCTTCAAATTTGAGGGGGGGAAAAAAGGCACCTTGTGCTCCCTCCTCAACATCTGCCATTCCATGATGCTCGTGGCTTCGGATGGAAGAAAAAAAGCCAAAAGGCTGTATCCCTTCCCCTGTTGATGATTTAAACCAACCACGATCAGTCCTTTGAGGGGCTCAGCCCCAGTGCAGGAGCATCCCTGGAGGGTACAGGCAAGAGAAGACACACAAAAGGCAGGGACAAGGCATCAAATCCCTCCCATCTGTCACAGAATAGTTAGGGTTGGAAAGGACCTCAAGATCATCTAGCTCCAACCGGACCCCCCATAGGCTGTTAAAAGAGGAAGAGGAGGACACAGAGATGGAGTTTCTCCCCCTTTCAGTGGCCAGACCTGAAGCAAGGCAGCTGTCCATCCATCTGTCCATCGGTGCTCCATCACCAGCCTCCCTCAGCTAAAATTACCTCCCGACAGGGGAGAGAGCAAAAGCCAGGCTGGGAGGGGAATAAAATCCAGGTGAGCTCATTCTCCTCCTCTGGAGAGAACAACTCTACCTGGCATGAGCGAGGTGCTTCCAAGCCCGGCACATCCCTCACGTCACCCCAGTCCCTATTGCCCCAGGTCCTGGAGCTTATTCATTCAGCAGGTATGTAGTGGGAGATAATCCAGCCACTTCCCAACCATCCAAAGGTGTAATGTCAGTGTGGGATGTGATTTTGGGTAGAGGCTTCCCCGCTGAACCTCACCTCAGCGGATGCACCCTGGCCAGAAGAACATGTGATAGCAACCAGCAGAACCCCCATCCTCCACCCCAACTGGTTTTATTTATTATCTTCATCATTTATTGCATTTATTAAAAGAGTTTTTTAGAAATAATATTGTATTTTAATATAAAATAATTTAATAAACCTACTTCTGTTCAACCCCTGCGAATGGGAAGAAATGCAAAGCTTCCCAGCCAAGCTGGATTATACTATTATACAACCTAAAAATAAATGAGTGCTATTTAAGGACGAGCCTCCCATCATAAACCACCACAAAACAAATTCAAACAAGAAATAGACATGAGAAATCACTGCTATTTCCACGCTGGGGTGTTCAGCATCACCCATCAGACCAAAAAAGAGCCTATTTTGGGTTGATTTCTTAGCAAAACTGTTCTTCCAAGAGCAGAGCATCCCCAGGCTTGATGCCTGCGTGCATTTAGGCGAGCCAGGCAAATAAATAATTAAGATTTAAATATGGGTTTGCATAACAGAGATAATCTGTCCATTTAACTTGTAAATGCAGGCGGAATTAAGCAGCAGCTTTGTTAATTAGGTAGCAAAGGGGCCTGGGAAGCCCCAGCTTCAGCAGATGCGGGAGGACCATAAGGATGCTAAAGGGTTTGGTGGGGTGGCTGAGTATTGGAGCAGGTTTTATCCCCACCTTGCACTAACATTGTGCTCTGTTAGGGGTGAATACCTCATATTTTGGGGTGAACCTTTATGTTCACCCATACCTTTATTGCAATCCCCCCAGCTCCTCCAGCTCTTCATCAGGAGCTGCCTGTACCAGGCAGTACCCTGAAACAAAAAAGGCAGCAAAAAAAGAGCCTGGAGTAATATTTCTGGGGACAAATCCCATAGTTTTGAGGACAAATCACCTATTTTGATGTATAAGAAGCACATATCAAAGCCGGGCTTTTGGTCACGCTCTGCTCCCCACATTCCAAACACCAGAGCTACCAGACCCCACCTGGGAGCAAAACCTGTTGAGCCCGTACGTGCTCAAACAGACGGTTCTTTGTGGGGTTTTCTTTCTTTTCCCTTCTATTTTTTGTCCTGAAGTGGCACTGGCTATCACACAGGGATGGGCCCCAGGACTTCCCAGCACTTGGCAGCATTCCTTACGCCTTGTTCTCCGCACTAAGAGGCAGCAGCACATTTAACCCCTTCTGTTCACCTTCACCTTTGACATCATCCCACACCTGGGTCTTCCTTCAGTCCTGCATACCTCAATCTACTTGCGTCCTCTGTGTTTTTCCCCTTTATTTCTCACTTGCCACCCCGTTTTCCCCAAGACACCCCATCACTCCCCTCCATTCCCAACCCAGGCAGGTTGAGATCCATCCTCATGCCCAAATCCCACCCCACATACCACACAACAGACATGGAGCTGCCATGATGGGGTTTTAACACCCAGAAAGGGATGGATTATTACCCACCATGGGGATGATTGGCTGGCAGCATGCATGGAGCAGCAGCAAAGCCCCCCAACAGTGTTAAAGCATCCTCAATCCCTGATCAGTGTTTTCCTGCCTCAGTTTCCCCCCGTTTGGAGGCTCAGGGAAGCTCTGCAACATGCACAGGGGATGCAGCTGGGACCCCAAGTCCCAAACTCCATCCCAGCTCATATATATGCATACACACACACACGTGTGTATATATATATATATATAAAAGAAACATAAGAAAACACCCGATGGAAATGGCACAAACAGTTCAAAACCTGATGCAGGATCCAGCCCCTTGTGCAAGGCCAGTGAGTCAAGTCAACCTCTCGCCACCAGCATCAAGCTCTGATTTACAAAGCCATGCACTCAGCTGACACATCCTAGCCGGATATCGGGATGTCGAATCCGGCCGGGAAAGCTTGGTCGAGGCTGGGGGAGACATTTTGCAAGGGGAAGAGCCGAAACAGGGCCGGCATCTGGAAGCGATTGGAGGCGAGGAGCCTCTCCCAGGCACAGCGGGGAATTCCAACGGCGTGAGCTCAGGTTAAAGCCTCCTTCACAGACCCAGGGTTAGAAAGAAAACCCAAGCTTCAGCACATATAGTTCTAACCCCCAAACAGCGGCGGGAAGGAAGCCAGCTCCCCGCTCAGTCCTACCTGGATGCGGCTTTGTGATTTAGGTTGATTCTGATTTGCAAGAAACAAAACAGCTCCGAAGAAGAGGAGAAATGTCTCTGTAGATTTGTTGATATAACTTTACAGGCGTGGTGTTGGGAGGAGAGTCCTCCTCTGGCACTGCATCCTTTCAAACAGCCTTGCTTGCATTACCATGCAGTCCTGCACCATCCACCCCGTGGGACTGCTGTATCCCACTGCTGAGCATCCCTTGCCGGCACATGCTCCAATATGCACTGGTCCTTGAATAGCAGTGGATAAGCAAACACAGGAGCACCCCAGCATCGAAGAGCTGATGAAGAGTGCCACCCTAGCTTAGGCAGAGAGGTCCTCTGCAAGGAGCCTTTGTTACAGGGACCAGCAGCACCCATGGGTGGTCAAATCATAGCATCACAGAACGGTTTGGGTTGGAAGGGACCTTAAGGCTCCTTCCACTAGAGCAGGTTGCTCCATGCCCCGTCCAACCTGGCCTTGAACACTGCCAGGGATGGGGAAGCCACAGCTTCTCTGGGCACCCTGTGCCAGCGCCTCAGCACCCTCACAGGGAAGAGCTTCTGCCTAAGAGCTCATCTCAGTCTCCCCTCTGGCAGGTTAAAACAGGATACACAGGGAATGCGCAGAATCCGGAACCCAGCATCTACCGAACCCCACAGCCCCAAAACTGCCGCTTCAGCCACAACATGCACTGAATGCCCGCATCCCTCCCATCTCCATCGCTCCCACCCACCTTCCCAGGGTCTCAGCAGTCATCACATGCCGATGGCAGCACGGCAGAGCCGGAGCATCCCTGAGCTGGCACTGTAGCTCATTGGCCTCCCGCAGGCAGCAGCACACATCCTGGAGAGGAGCCGCGGCCCCCACCGGCCTGAAAGCACCCCGAGCATCCGCCAGGCAGAAGCAAACCAGGATGGAGGGTGGCTCCTCCTCTGGTTTCACCAAATCCCTTTCTCCTTCCTCTGAGGAAACTTTCCAGCCCAACCCCGGTCACATGCAAGGGGTCAGCAGCTGGAAACACGAGGGGTTAGCAGGAACTGGCTTGGGTTTTTCTTTTCCCTCCCAAGGAAAATGCAGGGTTTTCCTAGGAAAAGGTCACTGAAGACTGAGGATCACAGCTGGAAGAGGGAGAAGCTGCTGGTGTTCAAGCACAAGGGGAAGGCAAAGGGGGGTTACGAAGAAACCCCGAAAAAGAGAACCAGAAGTTGCAAAGGCAGAGGGAAAGAGTCAAATCATTTCCTTTTCTGCCTGCATAATCAAAACTGCTGGTGCAAGTGTCCCCGTCACTGGGGTCTCCACAGGCGAAGGTGCTATCCTTGGCAGGAGGAAGGACCACATCCCTGCTTCTTTACATGCTATGCCCAGAGAAAACAACCAAAAGGGGGGAAAATAATATAAATTATTTTGTTTTAGAAAGCACAATAGGAAAAGCTCTCAAGAAGAGGCTCGAGTGGGTTTTCACTCCATGGGTGGGCTCTGATTCACTATTACGCTCCCAGTTCGATTCAACACTCCACAGTGGACATCCCTTAAAATTAGTGTCAACAGCCAGCTCCTCCTCTTCTATTTGCACTTGCAGAGCCTTTAATCCTCATGGGATTCGGTGTCTTGCTGTAGAAGTTGCTATTAAACCATTGCCTGGAGCTGGAGGAGCAAGCAGCCCTCTAATGATGGAGATAATTAAGTACAGGGGTTTGGGAGAGCCCAGCAAAGCACACTGATCCCATCCTATAGTTTATAATGATGTCAGGAGCTCGTAGGTTAGACATGTTAGGAGCCAGGATAGGAAGAGGAGACCTCACAGCTGCAGGCGGCATCTCCTAGAATGAGTCCACCTGCAAGTCTTCTGCTCAAGATCCTGGCTCTTCCCAGGCTGGGATCTGGGATGTGTTACAGAGAACTGCTATGCAACACAATGGGAATCGCAGTACCACCTTCAAGAGCTGAAATACAAGTGGACTCAAGCTACCAGTCCCAGCACAGCTGATCCCTGATCCCAAAGATCCTGTCCAAGAGCAGGGAACAGCACAGACCCCCCGCCTGCTCCAGCCCCTTTGCTAAGCAAAGGGAGAAAGTTCTCTCCCTAAAGCCTTCTCTTCTCCAGGCTGAACAAGCCCAGCTCTCTCAGCCTGGCTCCATAGGAGAAAGAAAAGCCTCAGGCTCCACCACCAACCTCTTCATCTCCAACAGCGGTCAGAGGGAGATCCCGGCACAGAAGCCAGGCAAATTCCCAGCAGGAATCTCCCAGGAGCTATACCACAAAACTTTAATTAGCTCATCTTACTAAGAGATGGAGACCAGACTGCACCAGCCCACCAGGCATCAGGACAGCACCAGCGTCGCTCCATTAACTTGCTGGGAAATCGCATCCCGTGGCCGATACCCAAGCTGAGGAGCATGGAAAAGGTGCTGAAGGAAGAATTCCCTTTGTTCTTCTCTCCCAGAACAGTAAAACCCCATTGGCAGAGATGTGACAGACGTGACATTGAAAGATCAATGGGGAAAAGTCCGGTTGGTCCTTTTCCTGGGGCAACCAACCTCATTATTCTCCCAGGAATATGCCTGCCCCGTGGGAAAAGGAAGCTCCAAGTCACACAATGAAGTGCAATTGGGGGTTACCAATATTCTGCACCAGGATGCCCAGACCCCACTCTGGCCACACCAGGATCAGTCCTTTCTACCCCTTTGGGATGGCTGATTTGGAAACGCATTCATCAACAGCTCAGAAGATGCTCAGGGATGGAAATAAAGCACAAGACCACCTAAATCAATCATTCCTCTGCCCACAGCCTCATCCTGTGCTGCACATGGGGCACATCCTCCCCTGCCCGGGGCCTCCAGCAGGATTTTCCCATCCTTTCACTGGCACCCAGGCATTAAAATCGCACATACCCATTGCAACGAGGTGCTGGGAGGTGCCAGGACCAATCCTGCCGGGGGCCTCGGGATGGGTTCTCTCTCCTTATGGGTAGCTGTGTGTAGGAATGATGCCCAACGCTGGATTATCCCAGCGAGATGCTGGGGGTTTCTTTTGCCAGGGATGGGGCAGAATGGCATTGCAAGAGCAATGGGGGGCTTTCCCACCTGGAAGCTCGACCGTGCTTCAGGCACTAATTAATTACATTAATTATATAAATAATAAAAGCAAAACACAGCAATAAAGCTGCTTTCCTGCTTTCCATCATGCCACACTCACTGCGACATCCACACCAATGGCATAGGATGCATCATGGGGGGTCCAAGCATTGGTTAATGGGGGGGTTCCCGCCATATCCCAAATTTGCATCTCCCCCCACATGCAAAACCCATATGCAGGCAGCGCTGCCTGTTCTGCCGCCTTCCCAACCCATCGCATATCCCAACCCCTCCAAGACCCCCCAAAAAATACCCAAAACGGGATTTTCCTGGCCCCCCTCCCCCCCTTTCCCCATCCCATTTTGCTCAATCCCAGCGGTTTGGATTTGTAGCGGAGACGCGGATACGGAGCACGGGGGGCAAGAAAAAGAGGAGACACCCCCCCCATAGACAGGCTGCGGACTCACCATGGGGCGGGCGAGGGGGGCTGCGGGAGGCGGCGGGGACCGGGGCGGGATGCGGAGCCGGCCCGGAGCCGGGCGGGCGGGGAGCGGGCAGGGAGCGGGCACGCTTGCGCACAGCGCCGGGAGGGAGGGATGGAGGGAGGGAAGAGCATCTCGGGGGCTGGAAGCACCCGGCCCCGCCATCTGGGAGGTGGGAGAGGACAATTCCCCCCTTCCATTCCCAGCTGGAAATCACAGCCCTGGGAGCAACCCCGTCGTTGGCACAAATCTCATCCCAAATAAGAGCAGCTCACAGCAAATTTAGGGGGTTTTCTTGGGGGGGATCGCACCATTCCCCCATCAAACCCACCATGAGATGATGCTTTGCCTAAAATCACCAACTGAAGATTTAAGGGGGTTTTTGTTGCTTGTTTCCCTGCAGAGAAATTAATCCCCACCTCAGTATCCCACGGGATTCTCATTTGTATCCCCATCATCATCACCACACACTAACTCAGCAGCCAGCCCCCTCAAGGCATTCATTTCAACAGTCCAAACCCCATCCTTCCTGCTCTAGGGTGGATTTTGCCAATCTCCAAGAAAATATTAACACTGAGTTTTAATTAGGAAATAATGTGGAATACTGGCCCCGGAGCAGGCAGTGAATTTTATTCCTATTTATTGGGCTGGAAAGCAAGAGATTGATGGAATGGGAAGGAAACCAGCCCCATCTGAAGACCAAGGCTGGTGCCGATTGATAAAATAACTGTTGAGCTGATGGCTCTGGTCTTGCCAAGGCTCACTGAACAACTACATCAATATTTGAAGAGCATCCTCATCTCATCTCAAGGATGGGGCTTCCTTGCCCATAAGAAGTGAAGCAACAGGGCAGAACTTTACCCGTGGTGACAGGTAAAGCCATTGTAATTAGGCTTTAATTGCCACTGGCTTGTCAATGATGCTGGGGTAATTAGTGGGGCCACAGCTCAGCGGGGGGGGGTGGGGGGGGGTGGGGAGGAGCTGGGATGTGCTTGAAGGATATTTAGCCCCTTTGGTCTCTTGGGTTCCCCCACTCTGTTTATTGCATCTGAAAACAATAAGCGGCGTTCAATAAGCGCCAGCAATAATAATGCATCCCAAATGTCTATTTTTACCATGCCCCCAAGACACAGCATTAAGAGGCTGTCAAGCTTCACTTCCCAGGACATTCTCACTCCCTCCTGGTGGGATGGGCTTGTGTTGGCGTGATGCCTTCATCCCCCTGCAGCTCGGGGCAGCATCAAGAGGACCCAGAGCAGAGATGCCAACCCACCATCAGAGAGCTGCCGTGCCTGACTCTGTATCCGAGAGGTCTCACTGCTGGGGCTCGAGCAAACCATGGTGCCATTCCAAGGGGCACACAACAGCCCCATCCACTCTGCTCAAGTCTTGGGTGGATCCAAAGGCCACCAAAGAGCTTCTTTCAGTGGCCACAACAGCTCCAACAGACAACGTGTCTTTGGAAAGCACATTTGCTGCCTTAGCAGAATGGCACAAGTTTCCACTGGGTAGTTAGTCATTGCTAATGACTACACCCTGCCCTAATATTCCACTTACAAAGGATAAACTGCCAGTTAGATTAATTCAGCACGAAGAGAGCCAGGTGATTTGTAGAAGAAAAGAAGGGGATAAAAGAAACTTCACGGCTGTTTGAGCAGCGATTTGTAAGGAGCTCTGCCACCGCCCGGCCCAAAGCTGTTCAGAAATGACATGGATACAAGGGTTTAGGAGATGCACTGAGGAACAGAGCTCTTCTCTCATGAGGTTTTGCCATCCCAGGATAGCCTCACACCATCACCACAGCCAAAACCCTCCCTAAAGGGTGACAGGGACAAAGCAGGAGCCAGGCAATCACAGTCTATTCACAAAGGAGAAGAGGGTGCCCTCAGCCAGGCTCACAGCATCTGCTGCAGACAGACAAGAATGGGGCAATTCATGGCCAGCAAAAGCCACCTTTGTCCTGCGATGACCTCGGCCTTACCCTTCCTCAACCCATGGCCTGGAAGTGCTGGCCTGGCTCTGCAAACCCAGCCCCTGCAAACTCAATAAGTGCTTTGAAGGCTCCAGCCATAGGTCCATCAATACGCATCTTCCTGACCTCTTCTCCTGGGGTCCTGGTCTCCATGGATCCCCCCTGCTCCAGAGGAGGTAGGTCACTGGCCAAGCAACATCCTTTCTAGTCTCCCAAGATACAAGGATTCCTTCTGGTTGCAGATGTGCTGCTTGGTTGTCTGCCACAGCCCTTAAAGCATCTATTCTGAAGGCAGGTTTGCCTTTTGGTTTAATAGCTGGAGAACAGGGAAGCTTCCTGGTTGACAGGACAGTCCCATCTGCTGTTTATCCTGTAAAACTGATTTTGCCTCACCTAGGGAGACCAAGCTCCGTCTTAGCACATATACATCTGGTATATAATAAATAATCATCCATTTCCCTTAGCAACTTAAATCCTAGGGATGCAGAGAGCCAGGGCATGGCCAACCACACTGATCATCTCCAGATTCGCTTCTACAGCTGCTCCCAAATCAACTGCTAGGAGATGGGCAGAGTTGAGACAAGAGGGAAAGGCTCCCCAGCAGATTGTCCTGGCTTTCTTACCACATACTGCATTTCTGCAGAGAAACAATAGTAAGAAAAGGTGGCTGCATCCAGACATTCTGCTTCTCCCTGCTGCTAAAAGGTACCAGGGAACTGCCTGACCTGAATATCTATTAATCGGATGAAGCAAACAAAGCCCCAGGCATCTCTGATGCCGCTGCTTGCAATGCAGCCAGCTCTGGGCTGCTCCATCACAGGCCAGTGCTCTGCAAACAACCGATCACATCAGCAAACAGCAATTCTCTGCTGGTTTTCACCCCCCATCTGTGAAAAATTCATCTTTGCACAGTGCAAGCTGGTGAAATGGGTAAATAAGTGGGTAGTCAGCAAGATGATTCCTGCAATTACATCCCTGGTTCCTGGCTGAAACCAGAGCCCTTTTTGGCAGCAAGAACTCATCAGGTTTTCAGAGGTTGGTGTTCAGAGGACAAGATGCAGGGAACCGAAGGCTGGGGGCAGCAGACCAAACCTCTCTCTGCATGCTGAAATGAGGTTTTTCCTATCACAACAGGCAGCTCTCACCAGGTCTTAGAACCACAGAATGGGTTGGAAGGAACCTTAAAGCCCATCTAGTTCTAACACGCTGCCACAGGCAGGGACATCTTCCACTAGAGCAGGTTGCTCCAAGCCACATCCAACCTTCTTGGACCCCTTCAGCCCTGTTTGGTGTCAAGGGCTGTCTTTTGGGTGGAGAATATGGATGCGCACAGACCCTCTGCTTGCTGCATCCCAGCTCACTGCTACGACCCTGGTATAGACGAGCACACTAAAAGGAGTTAATCAATGTTTTAATTGACTTGAGCAGAAGACATGGTTTCTATACACTGGGCCATCAGCCCCAATTGGTACAAAATCAGTTAAAAAAAACCCTTGTAGAAACAAACCTAAAATGGGCATTTATTAAAACCAGAAAGATACAAAAGCGCCTCTGCCCATTCACACCCTTCCTGCCTCCTGGAATCTCTTGAACAGCGCTTTGTCTGTCTGAAGGGTGAAGGTCAAAGCCCGTTTCTGGTAATATGTGGAGTCCAGCACCAGGTTGTCAATCACATCTGTCAGGAGATGGGCTCTCTCCACGGAGATGCCCGGAGCGTCATAGCCCAGGGCGGTGAAATGCACGTGTAGATGGTAGTAGGAGGGATGGTAGTGCAGGTAGATGCGCAGCTGGGAGCCAGGCACGCTAAAACGCTTCATTATAGCCTCCTAAGGAGAAAAGAAACCACCACAGGTCAGGACTGGAACACACAGTGAGGGCATGGGGGCAAGCAGTGTGCGGACAGGCTTGGAAGGAGCATCCCTGGATGGTGGAGAGAAAGAGAAGTGATTTCTGCTTCTCCATCCTCACAGCAAGGGAGAGGGGAAGGACAGAGCATTCCCTATCCTTTTCCCTATCCCTTTGGCTTCCACAGGGCTGGAGGAATGCCTTCAGCTGCCCCACTTTCCTCCCCTGGTGCTCTTATCACTTTCCCTTCCACCCTTATCACTCCAGCTCACCCGGTGAGTTACAGGGATCTGTTACCAGCCGGTGTAATTAAAGCTCTGAGCAGTGCTGGTGAGCTCTGGCACACTGGCTGGGTGCACTGCAATCCCCTGGCTAATCTCTTCATTAATCTCCACTTTCCCCAGTGCAATTACTTCCTGAGTTTCTAAGGCGGTGAAGGAAAGAGGAGCTATTGTGCATCCATCTGCACCAAGCATGCCTCAGGCACAGGGCTGGAAAACACTCGTCTGACAGTGAAAACAGACAAGGGCTTGGGAGGAATCATAGAATCAACCAGGCTGAAAAAAGACCTTCAAGATCATCAAGTCCAACAGCTCCCCCAACACCACCAATTCCACCACTAAACCATGTTACTAAGGGTCTCATCTACATGTTGTTTGAACACTTCCAGTGATTCCACCACTGCCCTGTTACCAGCGTGGATAAGACAGGGCTGGAATTCTGCAGCTCTCTGCTAACAGAGACGTATTGAGCACCCCTAAAACACTGTGAATGCCACATGGTTTTCTAATGCCCCAGGGAAAGGTGCTCATAGCCTCGGTTCATCACCTATTGTCACCTCCCATTAGCGGTCCCCATGCAGGTGCTGTGGATGGGTAGGTTGGTCATCAGTGACCCCGTGACAAGCAGGCTGTGCTCTCCCTGGCCAAGACAGCAGCGTTGGACCAGCCATGCTCTTACCTTCCCTTCTTGCAAGATGTTCCTCAGCAGTGGGAGGTGCTCAGCGGTCAGGTCCCGAAGAGACTTCACCTCCCTGCGATGAACAAGGGCTATCAGGTAGAGGTCGTCCAGCTGCAGAGAGATGGAGGTGACTACAGAGCAGATGGAGGCATGAGCGCTTTGGACCCAACACACCAACCCCAGCTTGCATGATAAGGGGCAACCTCCAGTATGTTTAGCCTATACTGAAGCTGGGTTGAACCCAATATGAAGATCCCAGTATAAGATGCATTCACCCACTGCGTCTCTAAGTATCATTTCTAGGCAAAATGAGGTTTGTCCAGCACTAACTAGGAGACAACAGCTTCACCCCAACCCATACACAGTAGGACCACAAGTATCTCCTCAGCTTTAAAGGCAGATCAATTGATCAACTCTTTTCTACACAGCCCTTGCATGTTCACAACACACCCCTGAGCATCTCAAATACATTGTCCTGGTGCAGATTGAGGCTGGCGCCCACCCTACTCCATGGGATCTGCCAGCACCCCGAGCACGGCCCTTTTAGCTCCGTGGTTCATCTCCACACTCAGATGAGGACTTACAGTGTATCACAGCAGCCAGAATGGCAACTGTAGATGTTTCCAAGTGAAAACCTTCCCACATTTCCACTGTGCAAATAGCTCTACTTCGTCACACCAATCCTATAAATAACTATTTTCAAGACCTAATTGGTCACTGGACAACACCAGTGCAGTAAAACACCCATTGAGCAGCTCTCAGCCAGACCTCTGGCCTCTCCCAAAGCCCTTCAATGTTTAACAAGACATAGAGATGTGGATCATTACACTTTAAAAGTAAATCAAAATAAATCCCTATCTCCTTCAGCTTTCCAATATGAACACTGCAAATAGAAGGGTTTAGATATCTGAGACCATCTGGCTCTTTGGAAAGAGCTGCTCACGCCAAAAGATGCTCTGAGGACCCCGACTCGGGGCTCTCGAACACAAAGCTGTTGCTTGCACCCAGCCAGCACAGCGATGCTCATGGCTCCATTTGATTCCCAAAGCAGCTTGTGCACAGCTCGTATCAGCTTGTCTTCTTTGGAGCAGGGCTGCTGGCGGGAGGAAAAGCAAACAGCTCTTCTCCTTTAGAACAACATCTGCATGTTGCTGTTTGAAACAAATAAAGCTGTTGCTAAAAAGGCTCCAACTGATGTCATGCCGGGCATCGTTTCAGGCAACGCCTCAGGGCTCCTGCGGGTTTGAGAGAGGCTCAAAAGGAGTGGGACGAAAGCACAAAACCACACAAAAAGACTTTAAAACATGAAAAAACACCAAACCAAAACCAAAAGAAATCAACTCAAAGCCTCTACCAAGGCTGGGCAGGAGGAGCTGATGCAGCGCTCAGAAGTGCCCAATGTGCTTCCATTGGCAGCAAGCACAATGGAAAGGAGAGATCTTCCTCCTGTCCATCAGCCGGATAAAATTCCAGGTGAATTTACACCATTCCACGGGCTAAGGGAGTGCTGTGGAAGGGATTTCAGGGAGTCCTGCTGGGACCAATGCCTTGCTTCTCTAATTTAATTTAGTAGCCCTGCCTGTTTGATGGGAGGAGGCAGAAGGAACCTGTGCCTGTAGTAGCCCCAGGGCTGCCAGGATAAGCTCTGGCTCAGCATCACCCACAGCCAAGAAGAAATTCTTGGCTCAGAGGCAGAAGTCAACAGCCCTTGCTGGGATGCTGGCTCGCCTGCCTGGGAAGGAGACAGGCAAAGGGCCTGGCTAGCCCCAGGGATCTCTTGCTGCAGACAGCAGCCCAGCAGTGGGAAGAAACCAAGAAGATCCTGTCCAGCATAACAAGAGGCTCTCCCAAGGACAAATCCCACCATTTAAGCACTCCTTGACCATGCCACCCGCAAGATGTAGATACAACAGGTTCCTAAAGCACGACTTTTAGCCCATCCATCTGTAATCCTGATGCGAGTTGTGAAGCTTGGCTGCTGCGAGTGATGATTTACTCTGAGGCTTTGCTTGAAGCATATTACCACCCTGAAAATAAAGGGCACTGAACAAGGCACAGTTCAAACTCCCCAGATATCAGTCTCTGCAGGAAGAAGGTTGTGCCTCCCAGTGAACAAGCAGAAATTCAGGTTTGGTTGCTCCATCGCTGCTTGACAAGGGATTTGTCACAAGCTGATGTGACCAGAGATTGCCCTGCAGTGACCCACTCACCTGTGCTCACCCAGCACCACCACAGAAACACAGAGTTGTGTTGCACGTGAGTTACAGCCTGGTTAAAACCCTCTGTGTTTTAGTGAACGGCCACTCCCACGAGGGGTTAAGCAGCTGCTCCTAAGCTATAAACCATCTGTTTAACATTGCACAGAGGAGAGTTAATCACAGCAACCAAAGGACAACATCAGCCCCCCTTGTCCCTAAAGTTAAGGCTTGCAAAAAGAAACAAAGTCCCAACCAAGTTCAGAAGGAGCAAGCACACAGCTGGTTTTACGTTCAAACACATCGTGGCACCATTTGGGCTAATACAGGAAAGAGAAAGGGAACCTAATAAATAAATCACCACCAGCAGCAGTGGGAACAGCCTGAGTTTTGCAGCGGCCACAATTAGCATGTGATAAAAGGCCCTGGCAATACCATCACTTAATGACAGCAGGAAGAGGAAGGACACATTCCCCTACTAAAACTTTCATTAGCGTGCTATTAGCAGCATGAAAGTGGACATTTCCTCTGGATTACCTTCAGGCAAGCAGCATCCCTCCAAAGCTAAGAGGAGCAAACCAACCTGGTTTTGATTCCACTTAAAATCTGGAACTAGAACAAAGCCATCACAAGGATCTGGGTTTTCATGGATGATTCGATCGGCCTCAGCTTTCTTCTCCAGGATATTATACACCCACTGAAAGAGAAATATGTGATTTAGAAACCAGCAGAGAAAACAACCACCTCAGGCGCAATTAGCCCAAGCTCATGGATTAGCGCACATTCCCTGCAACTAGAACATAAAACCCAAACCAAACAACAATTTGATTTTAAGATGACCAAACAATTTCACGGCTGGTAACATTTGCAGTTAATTATCCATAGCACTCCAACAACAAACTCCAGGCTGTTCAGTGAAAATATCCCCCCCTGACCCTGCTGTGAGGCACTGCACTGATTTATTCAGGCAGTTTTGCTTTCTCTCAAGCGTCAAGAACTGGCCACAGCAGGAGATGAGGCACTGAACATAAAGGGGTTAGCCCAGTGTAGAAATAGTTGCATTTGCCCCTAGGAGGATGTGGGGATAATCCCCCCCCAATGGGGTCTAGCAATACTCCAACCAGACCTGGCTGCTCCAGAGGTGGAGCTGCTGCAAGCACTGAATACCCATGGCAAGGGGTGGGAACTAGATGAGTCATTCTATGGCTCTTTACACCTCCAAAATGCACTTTGAGTCTATCTTCAAACAAGGTTTTGAAGCATCATTTTCCCCACCAAACTTAGGTATGAAATGCTTTGGTTGGGCTGGGAAGGTGCAGCCAGTCTCACAGACACACTCACTGAGCTCGGGCAGTGGTTGCTGTGCACACTAGACACTGAAAAGAACCCTTTTGGGGAGTTCTGTCAAGACTTCAATTACTCAAATCAAAACTTAGGATCATTGTGAACTGACCTGAATATATCCCTTAAGGAGAAACCAACCTCTCCTCCCTTGATCTGGGATTTTTGCTTCAATTACTGATCTTTTCTCCTAGCAACAACATCTTAGAGAAGATTACAGTCTCCAAGTGATTTTGGAAAGCATGGCACAAGATCATGGTGCTCTGTGACCCTGGAAGGAAAGCAGGGCAGGAAATGGAAGTTTGCCCCTTGGTTTGGTGTTATGCCTGTTCTTGTCAAATATCCAAGCTCTCAGTGCCCTGAATAAGCTCACTGATCAGATGAACTGAATTTAAGCTCAAGTGCTGCCTCATGTGATGAGCAGGTCATCAGCTGCCTGCTCTTGCTGTTTCCAGCATAAGCCCAGTGAGGACAACACACGTTCAAAGACTGGCACCACAATAAGACCATTATACTGAAAGCATCCGGGCTTTGCATCCTCCAGCAGAACACAGAGGGGCCTCTGTAGTCCCCTGATATTTCAGTTACCCTTCATATTTCCCCTTTCCACTCATCAAACCCAGTTAGATAAAGACAAGAAATGGCATTATCAATGGCTGGTTGTCTTTGGGGGGCTTTATTTTTAATGGATAGCCTCAGCAGACCAAGGATTTGGTTTATTCCCCCTTCTGCACAGGTTGGCATGAATTGGTCCTTACAGACTTGTGTCCCTTTGGTCTCTAAAGAAGAGGAGAGGAGTGATCAAAACGGATGTAAACCAGGAAAAACAATCCATTGCTGCTGCTTAGGGTGAGAAGGACACTAAAAGCACAGCTTCATCACGTGGACTATGGACTGAATGGCAAAGGAGGTGTAGGCAAAATCCAAGGAGTGTGTTCTGATGCAGTAATACAAGAACAGCCTGTGCCTTTCCATTTCCACAACACCCAAGAGACTCCTAGAAGGACACCAATGCCCAGGGAGCCACCCTTGGAAAGCAGGAGGAATGTCCCAGTACAGAAAGTCTCCAGAAACCTTGGGAAAAGCCAGATTGTCAGGGGAGGGGGTTCTCCCCCTCTGCTGCACTCTGGGGCAACAACACAAGAGGGACATGGAGCCGTTGGAGTGAGGCCAGAGGAGGCCGCAAGGATGCTCCGAGGGCTGGAGCAGCTCTGCTCTGGAGACAGGCTGAGAGAGGGGGCTGGCTCAGTCAAGGAGACCAAAGACACCCTCTCTGCAGCAGGGAATCAGTGGTACCTGTACCTGGATGCTGAAGCTCTGGGACTGGATGTAGGGCAGCGTTATGTTCTTGTAATCCTCCCAGGTTTCACGGATGAGGTGCACCTCTTGGCGCAGGTACTTCTGAAGGTGTTTCTCCGTGGCAGGGTACACCACTGTGGTCTTTATCTCTAGAAGGAAACACGTTTGTGATAACTCAGTGCACAAACCACACATTACTTCGTGCAGTCCCCTATAAATCTACTTTCCCTCCCAATAAATGCCCCACTGAAAGAGATACCACTCTTATGGTGGAGGGAGAACAGACATGGAAAACAAACAAGCACTTTAACCGTCGGGGCTGCCACTGCTTTTGTTGGGGAGGGATAAGCCGACAACACAGCCAGGGCCTGTCTTTCTAGTTCAGTGGAGGAGTTTGCTCTCTGAAAGGGCTTTTTCCCACACTCACTCTTTTAGGCATATCAGCAACATCAGGGCAGAGCTGGGGCTCCCATGCATGCGTTCAACAACCAGGACAGAAACACCACCCCAGGCCAGAGAGTTATCTTCCTCATACTTAAATCTAATGCTCCTAGCAAACACCCAGCAACTTGCTCCAGGCACAAGAGCAGCCATGGTGCGAGCTGCAAGCAGCAGGGCCAGCACATGGAGTGTCTCCTTCCAAGAGCTCTTAGGCATCACAATGCTTGGCCTTGAGCGCAGGAGGCAAAGAGGTCAAGGGCATGGGGATGGATCCAGAGCAAACAACCTGACGGGTTAATAGAGCTTGGGATGAGCTGAGGGAAGAGAAGGTGATTCCCCTGCACCACCTGACAGCATTCAGCTGGTGACTGTAGGAAAACAGTTTCTGTTTACCTAAAGATTAAAACTGCAGCATAATTTGTGTGGCATTAAACGGGACACAAGCACGCACCTCATCAGCCTCTGCAGCAGTAAATCTTGCCCATGGTGGTGAAACGCTTGGAAGGAGAAAAGCCCCACGAGCCTGGACAAACCCACAGCAGATCTGACCAAAGCAAGGGGCCAGGGCACTGCCAATGCTGTGGCTTGTGCCCAGAATGGGCACAAAACCCACAGGTTACATACTCACCATGGTACCAGACAGCCGTGCTTCATGCATTATATATTTAAATACACAGCCAGACATGAATATAAATATAGTATTAATATTAGACAGGCTGAGACTGGGCTTGTTCAGCCCGGAGAAGCCCAGATAAGCTGTGGCTGCTCTATCCCTGGCAGTGCTCAAGGCCAGGTTGGATGGGGTTTGGAGCAACCTACTCCAGCGGAAGGTGTCCCTGCCTATGGCAGGGGTTGGAACTGGATGAGCTTTAAGGTCCTTTCCAACCCAAACTATTCCATGACCTATTTGTTCCTTAAGCCAGGGTCTGGGTCTTTAGCTTTCTGCTGTCTCTTTCCAAGGCTGGCTCTGCACAAGCCGGGTGACTCTGCCTTTTCATTTCATGCCAAACCCAGCTTAATGAAATCCACAGGAAAATGCTGGTAACATGAAATACGAAAATGCAAACCACAAAGGCAGCCTGGTCCGTTTCCCACCATACACATGTTCAAACAAAGTTGTTTTCCAGGACTCCATTAGCACTTCTAGTGGGATGATGTAATAGCAAGAGAAAAAAAAAAGACAAGGCTGTAGCTCCTCTGCTCCTCACTTAAGACCAGCAAAGCAATGGCAGGAAAAGAAATGGGCAAAAGAGAATGTCCAGCCTCAGGCTGAAACTTCCACAATTTCATTTTATAGCTCAAAATAAGAGCAAGGACTGCAGCAGAAACCCCCTCCATGGTGGCGATAATACAATCCATGCGCTGGCCTGGATGGGGTTGCAGAGGACCCTTCACAGCTTCCACATCACCTCCTCAATCCGGGTAGTGGGAAGAGCCATTCTGGCTACTTTAAAGCCTAGTGCAAGATCAGAGGAACCCTTAATGTGCAGCTGCAGTGAAGCAGCAGATGTTTGCAGGAGGAGAGGGGGGAGAGGCTGCGGTTCAGTAATGATTCTTTCCCTTCTAGAGGTCTCATCAACCCTGGAATGCCCCAGCAATGCTCATTAACACGAATTACCACAGCCCAAAGAGCTGTTTGATAACGACAGGCTCTAAGCATTTCAGAGCCCATGCACAAGATGGAAAGTCCTGTCTAAGGTTGGCAGGAAACTGCCACGGCGAGACCAGGCTCGCCATGAAATCTTTCCATTGCTGGCAACCGGCCGTGTTCATGCTCCAGTTTAAAAGCCGCGGAGCTCCTGGCAGGCTCAACGTGCATTGAAGCATCATGTAGGCTGTGGGGCAGCTGAAACCTACCCTGGCCTGGACATGAGGGTAAAGAACTGCTTTAGGACGCATGATGTGGGGTTTTAAGCTCACTGGGTCTGAGTCACATCAGCCACGTGTTCCCATGGGTGGCACAGAATGCCTGTGGTTTACTCTGGAAGTCAGGAGTGACCCTCAATTAACTGGGGGTTATAATAAAGGAGTTTTAATTAAAAGAACCTTTCATTGAAGGAGCAGCAGGCAAAGGCGCTGTGATGGTAGAGAACAACCCATGGGGCAGGTCACCCTATGAAGGGTGTTGGAGAGGATGCACCGCACTGTTATTTCCCTTCCCAGGAGGAAAGGAAACTCAGCTTAAAAACAACCAAGAAACAAAATCAAAGCACCAGCTCAACCTGAGGGATTTATGGGAAAAGGGGTTGAGGGCAACTGTTGCCAGGAGGAGAGGATGAAACATGTTTGTGCTCCCTGCGGAGCAAGACAGATACGTGTCGCTGAGGAGAAGGCAGCAGAGGGCTCATGCGCATAGGAAAGTGCCTTCTCTTCCATGCCACACTCTCCCCAGGCTCTGCCAAAATCCCCTTCCAGCTTGGCCCGTTGAGTTTCAAACTGATTCAAACAGCAAGGAACGACCAGGGTGACCTGGTGAGTGCCCTGTGCTCACCTCTCCCATCCCACTCACCAACACTGAAATGGAGGGCTCTAGTTCTGTTTTAAATAGATTTGAACACACAGGGCCGGAGCAACCTGATTCTATTTCTGGGCAGGGGTGCTTCCCTTTGCTAGTAGGAAGCCAAGCGTTGGCTTATCATCTGCCTGCCTTATCAACTCAACCATGGGGTGCAGGAAGGTGCCAAGGCCAGGAAACAGCAGAGAAAGCCGCACTGCACTTTTCCTCTGCAAGCCTCCTTCCTGCTGCTTACAGCTCTGCACCATCTGCCCAGCATCAACTATCTCCTTCCATGTAGCCTTAACGAACATAACAATGCACACCCTCCCCTTCTGTATTTTTGCTTAGTTTCATGATCACCATAGCACAGCGGTCACAGGGAAACGCCTCATTTTAACCGCCTCTGCCATCTGGGGCTTTCTTTACTCAAAGAAATAACAGGACATAAGGAAAAGGATAAAGCTTGCATGAGGCCAGGGCAAGCCAAGATGCTGGGAACAGCTGGCAAAGGCTGGTTGGCCCGTGGTTCCCTCACAAAGAGGACTCAGTGAGGGGGGCTCTAGCTGCAGGTTACCAAGCCCCAAACCCCAGAGCAAAGCATGGCCATACTCCCTACCAAACCACCCCACGCCTCCCACTGTTGCAGCATCTACACTTCCGTAAGGAGCTCTCTTTGCTGGGTAAGCCCTGCAGGCAGGTGAGCATGGAAACACTGGGACACAACCAACCTCCCTTCAGCAGCTCCTGCAAGTCTCTCCAGCTCCACGCTGCCTGAAACCAGACCAGGGATATGTATCACTTCCGCATGACTGAATACTTTCCTTCCATGCTGTCCCATTTCTCCCAGCCCCATGTCAGAGAGATGGAGCATCTCCTGTTGTGCTTCTTTTGAGATGGTTTTAATCAGCTTCGGCCCACAACACAGGGATGAGCTGTGCCCAGCAAGTAAAGA
Organism: Myiopsitta monachus; assembly: GCA_017639245.1. Lineage (NCBI taxonomy): Eukaryota > Metazoa > Chordata > Aves > Psittaciformes > Psittacidae > Myiopsitta > Myiopsitta monachus. Next base: position 3,551,634 of record CM029935.1, on the reverse strand, counting down.
CTCCTTAAAGGATTGATAAGAGCCCTTAAATTATGCTGGCACAGCTTTGGGGCTGTAAAACACACCATCCCTCAGCAGCCAGGTAAGAGGAGGCTTTTTGTTGGAAACAGCAAGACTTCCTTGCTGAATGGGTGTGAGCACCACCAAGAGCTGGATGTTACTGGGGAACACATGGATTGAACCATCTGGCTTTTGCAGGCTTTTGCAACCAAGCCTTTGGCAATAGCATCTTTTCCCTGCTATGAAAGCAGCCCTTGCTCTCACTGCAAGGGAGAGTCCCAGAGCTGGGTTTCCATCACCATCTCTCACACTTCTAGGAATGAGCTGCCTCTTAAACCTGGGCCACATCCAGCAACTGGACTTAAAGTAAGCTATGTATGCCTGCCTTTGCCAGTAGCAGAGCAGTTAGGGTCAGCTCTGACACTGCTCCTCCTTGCAAACACACTCACATTTCCTTCTCTTTATTCAGGTAGCTTGCTGCCCTTCAGAGGGGCTCTGACCATTATTAAGCTGCTTTACAAATGTCTTTTATTCCCCCACTTTAGCCTTGACACATCTCTCCCAGTGGCCACTTAAACCGAAGACACAGCTGAGGTCCTTTCTCTGGCCAGCATCTCCATACTAGTGAGCTCCCAGCCCTAAAAACCTCATCTTTAAGGAGCAGCAGAGTGAAATTCCTCTTCCCAGGACAGAGGGGAGGCGCTTGCTGAGGTAATGTGCTGCTTTTGGCCTCCCTTCCTTTGCTTTCATCACACAAACAAAGCAACTGGCCCGGACTCGCAATGGCCCACCAAGATGAAACAAGCTTTCATCATATAGGGCTTGTGTTAGCTTGACTCTGCAGAGGGAACAGCAGCACTTCAATGGGAGAGGGTGAAAAAACATTCACCTTCAGCTATCAAGGAACTCCAGCTCAAAGAAGAGCTGCCCAAGGACCTGGGGCCACAAAGGAGGCATTGAGAAACACATCTTAAAAGCAGAGAGGCTGGGGGCAGCTCCTTACACCCAGTGTCATGAGTCACTTGAGGCAGTGATTTCCTCATGTGGTTTATCTTGCCTCTAGACAGCAAGAGAGTAAGCAGAAAAGGGGTCCACCCATCTGGGGTGCCGTGAAATCCCCAGGGGGAACTATGTGACACCACAACCCGAGGCTTTTCAGAGGAACTGCTTAATGCCATGAATCACTTGGCCTTTACTGCATCATGCTAAGTCACAGGAGAGAAAACTCTTCATCTCTCCAACCCTGGGACCAAAAGGCTGCGAGACTCCATGCAAGGGTTCACTGCATCTCAGCACCATCACATCCCGGGATTCCTCACAAGCCTTGACATTGTCTGAAGCCTTATAGGAAATTTCTCCCCCGTTTTAGGTTTATGAGCTGCATTCTTCACGTCAACTCCCTTCTTGGGCCGTGACTCGACTCAAAAGGGTGATTTCCTTTCCCTCCTGACACACACAACCGTTTCCTCCAGTGCCAGCCCAGCTGCCTGCCAGCAGCTTAAGCAACGTGCCCGCAAAAACAGCTATTGAGCACTGAACTGCTTTAAGGAAGAAGCTTCCCTGCTTATAGCACGGAGCTGTGGAGCCTGGAGAGCAGCACCAGCATCCACAGCCCCATCCTGATCCCCTGCTTGGGGCTGCTCAACATCCAGAGCAAGCAGGAGAGGGGTGAGGAGGAAAGACAAACCACTGTGTAACATATCTGCAATACCCTACCTTTTAAAGGCAGTGTAAAAGTAATTAAAGAGATAAGCTTTCGCAGAAGGAAGCCAGAGGGTTTTTCCCTATTCAAACAGAAGGATTTGCATGGCGACTCATGCACAGCAGGTTTAGGCCAGCTATTCATGACACAAACACAGGGCAGCCACAGCACAGAGGACACACCAAACAACCCCAGTGAGATTTTAGTTTAACAAAGACCCAGAAATGGGATGCAAAAAGACCCAGATTCACCCGGATTTGCCCCGGCCTCTCAGATAAAGCAGGACCAGGAATGGCACTGACAGAGGCGACATTTAACAGCCTTTTCACCCCGGTGAAGGGTTTCACACTGACACAAACCTTAAATAAAGTAAGACTAAATTAGGGGAATACTGGAGTTAAAGAGCACTGCTCGAGGCGCTACAAGAAGTCAGATGCCAGCACAGCTGCCAGGGCTGCAGCTGGAGAGACGCCCGGGAGACTTTAGTCTTGCAATGCCACCTCGTGGAAATCACTGTAAGTCACTGCAGCAGACGCCCAAGCAGGAAGGAGCCTTTGCACAGCTTTAACATCTTTTCCTGCCTTTGGAATGTGTCGTTGTAACATCAAAACCTCAGATTTCAAGTCCTTCACAGGGCTTTGCACAACTCAGAAGCTCCCAGAGACAGACAGTGCTTCCTCCTGCATCATGGAAATAACATTAAAATACACATGGAAGCATCTATGTGTAATTAATCGCTGCACCTCTGGAATTTAAACACATCCCAGCATTAAATTGAAGTGCCCAACCTGCCAAGATGTGCTTTGCAGATTGTTATGAAGGCAAACATGATGGGGAGAGCCAGTGCCTTATACCAGATCAACCAACATCACTGAAGACAGACACACAAGGAAAGCTTCCAGACCCATAATCCCTTCATCTTTAAATCAAGGCACAGGCAAAGAATCAAGTGTCATCTGTTTAGTGTCCAGCAATTCAATAGCTTGGTGAGCATGAGGAAAAGGGGGTGAAGTGAGGTAGTACCCAAAATCTCAAGATTAAGATGTTGCCTTCAAAGCAGCAATGATCTACTGCTCCCAAACCACAAGCAGAGCAGGCAGAAACACATGGAGCAGCATCAGTCATGTCACCCTTCCGGGACCCCCATGCTCACCACTTAGCTCTGGAGGAGGGTAGAGATGGTATGTCTTGTAAATGTCATTGTGCATCTGCAGCTCCAGCTTTGTGTGCTTCTTCAGCAGGTCCAACAGCTTCTCCTCCTGGAAAGGAGTCTTTTCCAGGATGACTAGAGCATCTGTACCCTCTCCAGAGGGGCCGGTCACCTGGAATAAGAACCGGTACAGCTGCTTGGTGAGAAGGATCCAGTTTGAGGCCAGGACCTGAGGCTCCACAGCAGACACATTGCAGTCCCTCAATTCTTGTACACAAACCCCCTCCTGGACCAGTCAACCATCCAAAATAAATGCCCAAGTGGCCTGAGGCACAGCAGGAATCTGCCACCCATAAGGGAGGTTTCTGTTGGGGAGCACAGGATGTGGACAATGTCTCAGTCCATCTGCACCTCCCTGGATGCTCCCAGCACCCGCAGCCACATTCCCACTGACCCACATCACTGATTTCATCTCAGATGCTCTCAGGTCAACATGAGGCTGCCAGAGGGTCAGGATGAGGACACAGACAGGCAGCAAGGGGCTGGGGGACTGCAACACTGCAGCTTGTGTCCCTACCTGTGGCAGGGGGTCAGAACTGGAGGACCTTTAAGGTCTCTTCTAACCCAAACCAGTGTGGGATCCATGAACTTCTCTTTTATGGAACCCTTTTACCTTTACCTTTTTATAGGTATTGATATACCTCCCCTAGCTACATCCCAGAGCTGCCATAACTGCTTGCAGATCAACGCCACTTCACTACCAAGCACGACAAACCTGCTCTCGGGGCCAGAAGCGACACCGGCACTAACAGGAACGTACCCAAAGGTTTGAATTAAGCCTCCCAGCGCGGGAAGCGGCCGCCTCCTGCCACCCCCCGGCCCTCCCCTTTGCCCGGCTTTGGGCAGCCCCGGGCTGGAAAAGCGAGTAAATAGGGACAACGGGGGAGGATAACGCGGGAATAACGGGAGGGAACAAAAGCGCTTCCCGCCGCCGTGGACCGGGCGCGCCACGCGCTCCGGGGGGGCGTGGCCTGCCTTGACGTCACCGCCGCGGGAGGCGGGGCCAGCGCTCAGCGCGGTAAACAGCGGTGCGTGTACCCGGTCCTACCCCCCCCCCCCAAGCCCGGCGCCCCGCGGTACCTCCCCGTGCAGGAACACGGCCTTGTCCCGCGCCGACTCCCTCAGCACACGCCGCAGGCGCAGCTCCCCCAGCGGGAACGGGGCCGCGGCACCGCCAACGCCATCCGCATCCTCCTCCTCCCGCTTCCTCTTCACCGGCGGGGCCTCCGCCATGGCGCACGCCGCCGCACTGCGCCTGCGCCGGCTCGCGGAATGGAGTGAAGCTCGGAGCCGCGAGCACAGCGTGCCCCCTGGCGGCGCGGGGGTACATCTCCCTCAAGGGGACCTAAGCTTAACCCCACTACGCTGAAACCCACAACAAGGGAGGTGAAAAGAACATTAAAACTAACCCAAAATGTACAACTTCTCATTTATACTGTCCCAGAGAACGCGGGCAGGCGCTGTGTCAGTTTACTGAGGGTCTGAGCCCCATCAGGAGCCTTGAAGACCCCCCCTCCCAGAGCCTCTGAACATCAGAGCTTAGTGTTTGCACCAATAAGCAGTAGGGACCAGGATGTCCCTGTCCCCTCTGAGAGGGGTTTGGCCACACAGACGTGGCCATCTGTCCTCCAGGGATGCACGCAAGTGTCCGTGTTCAGTTCCCAGGTCGGCTCCAAGGTCCTTTGGGATGTGGCCACATCCAGATCCACTGTGCACTACTTCCGTTGTGCTCATGGAGCTCCGGCACAGGTCCTGAAGATCTGCAGAGGCAGAAGATGAGCCCCATAAGCAACTAGTTAAGCTTAAAATAAGCCATCTGAGTAAACTGACATGGTCTTGACACCCTCAGAGTGATGTACTCACAGCGCACAACAGTGTCCCTGATCTGCCTGAAGCTGTTCTCCTTCATGTAGATGTAGTAGAGGTTTCGTAGCTCCCTGGGATAATCCTTCCGATCCACATCCTTCAGCACAGGGATGGTGCGCCCATTGGCCATCGGGGCTTCAGCCAGTGCCTGGTGCATCTGGTACTTGCACCATGGATCCTGCAGGAAGCCGGGGGTGATGAGCATGACCCAGCAGTGGCTGTTCTGCACAGCATCACACAGTTCCGTCACCACTGCGCCGCCCGGCGCCGCGTCCCGCAGCTGGAGGAAGCAGCGGAAGCTTTCGGGTTGACCCTCCAGGTAGGACACCAGCTCCTCCACCACCTCCAGGTCCACCTCGCTGTGGCAGATGCAGACATCATAGGTCTTAGCCCAGCGGGCGCTGCCTGAGGCAGTGATGTCCAATGTCAACATGGGTGATGGGCGGGTGGACCGGATCAGGCTCGTGCTGGGAGAAGAGCTGGAGCTCTCAGCAGACGATGAGGAAGGTGATGAAGAAGCAGAATGGCTGGTGTTGAGGCTGTTCTCCACTGACTTCGGCTTGGGCTTGTGCAGAAGCCGCTTAAACCAACCTGCAGAGCCACGGAGACCATAGGGAGGTTTTAGGGAGGAGCTTCCAATGGCATCAGCAGAACACCTCCAGATAGGAAGATCCAAATGGAATCTCACCCCAACCCTCCAAAACCACCCCAGCCCCTAAAACATCTGCTACCATGACACATGGATGCATCCACGTGGCACCCGCATGTTTTGGTGGGGAGGAGACAGATCTGGAGTGTTCACCCCCCAGCACTCACCGGCCATAGCAGGCACCACGCTGCTCAGCTGCAGATCGCCAGCCTGAAACCTCTCCTGCCAGCAGGAAGAATAAGGGATAAAAGAAGAAATTAGGAGAGCAGGAACTAGCCTGCAGCAGGCCTCAGCCCCCAGAGCTCACTGGGGTTTATTCCAGCACCAAAATCACCCCCAGCAGGCTTTCTCTGCACCCACTTCCCCAGTATTTGTCAGGAAGAGGCAGCTCAAGGCCTCCTGCTCTTTACCAGATGCATACCTGTGGCGAGCAAGGCCAAGAGCCAACAGGCAGGAGACACCCTCATTCCCGATGGTGGGGAAAGGATCCTGTGGAGGGAGAAGTGGGATCACCACGGATCAACCAGCTGGAGCAAACAGAAGAGGGCTTGGGTGAAGCCCAAGGAAGCCATTGCTTAGTAATAGTGAAAAGCTTTTGCTATTCACGGATGGTGAATGGTGTGGGGAGAAGTTCAGGGTGTGCCTACCTGGGATGCAGGAGCTGGACACTGGAGCAAGCAAGGGGGATACATCAGCCCTTGAGTTCAGCAAGGAGGATCTTCTGGGATCACCTAGGTAGGAAAGGAGAGTTAGAATACAACACATTCACTCCAGAGCCTAACAGGATCCACACTGAACGGCGATGCCGATCCATCCTTACAACTTCCCCACCTGGGAATAGCTCCTAAAGGAGCAGCCCCAGGTGATGAGGGAAAGACAAGGGCACCCACCAGCTTCCCTAGGGACAGCGTGGAAGAGCTGCCTCACCCCAGGGCTCCCCCCAAGGTCCCTCCAGTTGGGGGCAGGCCCGGGTTCCGCCAGGCATACGGAAGCACAGGCAGGGGAAGCAGCTCAACCCTCCCTAGGGCCTCCCTCCCACATCCGTCACCACGCCTAGCATGCACCAGCAACCCCAGCTGAGCTCAGAGGTGGACACTGAACCCTCTGCCCACCACTGTGACACTGCCATAGCCCAGCTGGGTCAGTGTCCCCTTCACTGTTCACTCTGGAGTGGAATGATGGCTGTCACAGCCCCACTGTACACAGCACCCCAAGCACCCACAGCACCAGCCACGGGTCCCCACCTTGGAGGAGCTTGGCCCTCACCTCTACTCAGCTCAATGCACTCATGATGATAACAGTCAGTGCTCACCACCCTAATTTCACACCTGTTTTGCTATCCTCCCATCCCAAAACATGCCATGCCCCAAGGGATTCACCCACCCATATGTGGGTCAACCCCCAAGCCACCAGACCCTCATCCCTCTGCTTTACCAGAGGCTGAACATCACCCCACAAGCCTGAGTCCCCACTGGATGGCCCCTTGTTCCCGCCTTCACTATAGTATCGTCATTATTAAAGGGAGCAGTGTAATTAAGGAGGCACAGCTTGACACACAACATGCCTTGACCCACCAGCAAACCTTGAAGTCCCCTAGCGACACAAGCACAATTCAGCTACGGGCTGGTCATCACTGGGAAGCCTGTGTCCCATTCAATTGCCTGCAAAGAGCATTAAGAAACAGATTGAGAACAGGATGAGTGAAATGCAGGGTCAAAGCCAACCCCCAAAAGGTGTTCAGGTGAGAGAACAGGGCTACTTTTACCTCTAAGCGCACCCATAACCAACACACTTCATTATGGTGCTAACACAGTGACACCCAGCTCTAAATAACCCCAAACGGATGCATTACAGCAGCCAGCGGAGACCAAGCGCCGCTCTTATACCAGAGCCGCTATCACAGGCACAGAGGCAGCTGGCGGAAGGAACTCGAGGTCGGAAGGCCCCTGAGGGGTTAGACAGCACAATCACGCCCGCAACAACCCCTTACAATGGAGGGGACCGGGCCCCATCCCCTCACGCCGGCCCCCAGCAGGCACCGCCATACCAACCTGCCCCTCCGCACACACACCGCGACGGGCAAGCGCATGCGCCCGCCGCCTTTTATACGTCGGGGAAGCCCCGCCGGAATACGGGGTGAGCTCTCGCGCGGCCAAGAGCTCTCCTCCCCTTCCGTCGTGGGAACAGGAAGGTCCCGTCCGGTCGTCCACCGGCCAATGGGAGGGCGGAGCGAGAGCGGGTGGACCAATCGCGTCTCGTCTAGTCGCCGGCTGTGATTGTTCTTTTCATTGCCTTAGGTCTCGGGGGGTGCTTAAAGGGAAGCGTCTCCTGGGGTGGCTGTGTGTGATATCCGCCGGGAATGGGTGCCCCGGCGGGTGATGAGGTACACCAGTGACACGTGCTTCCTGGCTGTGTTTGTGGAAGGCAGTGGGAAATCTCATTTCGTGCTACACCAGGAAATACGGCTTTCTGAACAAGCCCGCTTAAGTTCGGAGGAAACATTCCTGACTTTCAGAATGGTTTGGGTTGGGTTTTTTTCCCATGAACGCAAAGAATATCAATGAAAAGACCGGTTCTACGCAGTGTTTCTTTTCATGCTCTGTTGGTAGCTCCTTGGAAAGGAAAGAACAAATAAAAAGAGGAGTGGTGCAATCACTGGTTTTGTTCTGCTTCTGAAGTGCTTACTATTCATAGCTCTTTTTCTAGCGGTCTGTGGGATCCTCTGGAAGTCCAGCGCTGTCTGGAGTGGCTGTGAAGGCTCCTCACATTCGGAAGGGTGCCATTTCTTTGGGACTCAGATAAAAGTGATCAAGTGCAGGGTTACTTAAATTCAGGGCTTGGAGAAGGGCCACAGGGCTGTTGGTTTTCCTTTGGTAGCTTTGACTTACATCTCTCTTAACAGAAAATGTGAAGGGCCTTTTCAACATTCAGTGTAAAGTTCAGCATCAAATGCTGCTGTGCCTGTGAGAAGGAAGCTGTGGTTGAGCTCCGTGAAGAGGAAACTGGTTTATGGCTTTGCATGACTCTGAGTTCTGAAATGCACTGGGTGGCTTCTGCTGCTTCTGTCTTCCAGCATGACACTGTCATCAAGCCTCCTAGCTCTTAACAAAGACAGACAATGTTCCTGATGGTGTGTACTGCACTGACTGAGGCTGCCCCTGCCTGTGCTCACTGTCTGATTGATCCTTGCCTCCTAGAAAAACAGTTCGATACAGAGCACCTATACATGAACATGTTGTATTTCTACCACAGGTAAAAGGAGCCATTCACCAGAGGACAACAAGAATAAAACTTGTTGGCTTCTCCTTCCAAATAAACAGGGAGAGGCAGGTTGAAGGAGGTGTTTGGTATTGAGTTTTGGAGGCCTTTTTTCTGCTTGTTGCTTTATTCGTTGATGAAACAATTTGATGGGTTGTTTCCAGCAGCCTGAAATAGCAAACGCCTCATTTCTGTAAGAATAGTGTCACCGAGCTAGTTCATCACTGAATCAGTCTGAAGCCAACTATGTGCTTGGTAACTTTGCCAAGTGAAGCCTTGATCCTTGCAGACACTGGGTTGTGCAGTGAATCACAGGAACTGGCAGAAGGACAAGCTGTAGCCTCAGGTTGGTTCAGCTTTGACTCGGTAGGTTTATTTCGGGAACTGGTGAACAAGTCCTTAGTAGTTTTAGCTCAACTTTTACCTGACCAGCTTCTATAAATAACTTCAGAACTCCTCAGGTAGGTCGTGTCCCCACAGGATGCACCCTGTCCCATCTTTCCGATCCCACTGAATCAGCAGTCCCACTGTTTTGCTGTGCTAAGTGCTTCTATACATGCAATGCAATGACAAACATATTAAACCTGCATATAAAACCTTCAATAGTCTTACAAAAGCTGTAGATGAACCAATGAATCTTCCTTCTTCAAGGCTCCTCTTAAAAATCAAAAAGGGCTGTAAAACCTAATCAGTAAGAAGGGAACTTTTCTCTATGCAACACCCAGTGGTACATTGATCTTGGATAAACTCACAAACAACTTTATGCAACTCTTCTGTTGCTGAAAACATTTCAAATCAACCATCAAGATCTCCAAAGTGTATTTTTTAACAGCTGTTGATTGCAGCTATAGAATGGAGCTGCAAAATGAGGTTGTGTTGCTACTAGGGAAGTGCTAAGTAGTGTCTGCATTGGAGGAAATGAAAGTCAGATGAAGGGAATAGTTACTTACCACTAGGATAGAAAAGGAATAACCCTGAAAGAGTAGCAGGTAGACAAGATGACTTTATAAATTAAGCAGGACAAAATCTTTTGTTAAAGTCAGTCAGGTATCCAGTCTGGTCATTAGAAGAACTGGAAGAAGCTTGAACTGAGGAAGAGGAGACTTGCTTTTGCTTGTTGCCATTACTGACCTGGCAGTATGAGACCCTGAAAAAGAAAGACCTGGAGAATCCACTTATATCTACCAAAAGCAATAGGCATTGATTCCCAATCTCCCCCTCACCCATCTGTTAGCCAGTGTAAGTTCTGACAAATCAAAGCCCAAAATAGCACAAAATATGCACTGTTCTCTGTGAGAAATCTGCTGCAGCCCATCACTCCTACACCTCTGAGCAACAGAGCAAAGAGCTCTGTATTTTGGAGTTCCAAAAGCACACCAAGTGTACACCTGTGGTAATCTTAGTGGGAGAAAAGCTGCTAATAAGCTTTTCTGGAAGCAAATTTGCCAAGCCAAACATAGATAAAGTGAAGAACGTAGCATTAAAAAGGCTGGTGGTTTCCAGGTGCCCAGCACTTACTAAATTCTACTGGAGAGCTGTTGTACGTAGGTCTGACAGGCTTTGTCAATGGTGCCAGGGTTGGTACTAGCTGATAACCGGGTTGTGGTCAACAAGGAAGTCAATGTGCTGTATGGGTCAAGGGCCTCTTGTTGTGCTGGATGGTGAGGCCAGTTGCCCATGGCAGGGAGGTTGGAACTAGACAATCTTAAGGTCCTTTCCAACCCTAACTATTTTATGATTCTAGGTTGGAGGAACTGTTTTCAAAAGCAGCTTGCCTCAGGCACCAAGCTCTTTAGCATCCACAGGCTGAGCTGTGCTGCAGCATTAGAAGGCAGGAAGGGTGAATTACCACAGTCCCACATGTAGGTCCTGGGCTAACAGCTTTCTGAACAAGGGCCAGATAATGAATATGCTCACAAGTGATACCAGGGGAGAGATCAGAGGAAAAAGTGAATATTCGTGCTTTGGATTTACACTATAACACTGCTGCAGAAGTTAGGAATTGTAACTGTAAAAAGACATGGTCCTCTCTTGAAGTTGGATTTACTCCATTTACGTGAAATCAGTGAGGGCAGGACCTTGTCAGAGAAGCCAGGGTTAATGTTCTTCTCTTCTAGCACCAGAAGTGTTGTCCATTAGGTTAACAGTCCTTGAACTCTCTCCTGGAGAAATAATTCTGAATTTCAGATGTAAATGTTACTTGATCCATGATAAGTCCATCAGCAAATGTCTCCCATCAATGATTTACTTCCCTGAGGAGTTTTCCCGCAGTGTATTTACCTGTTCCTTGTAGGTCAGCAGGAACTAAGAATGAGGAAGACTTTGTAGTGTTATAAACTTTTTGCTTACCTTGGCTTCTCCACCCTCTCTTAGCAAACTGCAGCTCCGGAACACTCAGCTGAGCTCGGAAGGGAAGTATTCACACAGCAGAATTACTCCCCTTGCGTTTTATTCTTTCCTGGTGTTTTTTGTCCTTCCCATCACACTCACCTTCTGAACTGGGAGGAAATTTGAGACTGGGCTGTGTGTAGATCCTGCAGTCGAGGAGAAACTCATCTTGTGCAGGAGTTTAATCTTGGCTATGAGCGAGCTGGATCCAGCTGTGGTATGAGCAGGAGGCTGTGAAGCCAAGTGGCTACTTCCCCTTTGAGTTACTGTTCAACTTCACTAGGTGGTGCTGAGAGGGAGTGGGGGGCAGTTCTGTGCCCCAGTTGACCTGCCCTGTAATGAAAGCTCAGTTCTACCTGGGAACTGGGAGGAGATTTGTCTTGGCAGTGTTCTGTCTGTTCAGGGTGTACTGAGTTTTCGTAGAATCATAGAATCATAGAACAGTTAGAGTTGGAAAGGACCTTAAGATCATCCAGTTCCAACCCCTCTGCCGTGGGCAGGGACACCTCCCACTAAACCATGCCACCCAAGGCTCTGTCCAACCCGGCCTTGAACACTGCCAGGGATGGAGCATTCACAGCTTCCTTGAGCAACCCATTCCAGTGCCTCACCACCCTTACAGGAAAGAATTTCCTCCCTATATCCAATCTAAACTTCCCCTGTTTAAGTTTGAACCCGTTACCCTTTGTCCTGTCACTACAGTCCATAATAAAGAGTCCCTCCCCAGCATCCCTATAGCCCCCTTCAGATACTGGAAGGTTGCTATGAGGTCTCCACGCAGCCTTCTCTTCTCCAGCCTGAACAGCCCCAACTTTCTCAGCCTATATCATGTCATAACACAGACCTATTACTTTTCTGAAATGATGAAAATTAGTTTTCCTCCAAAGTAGGATTTGGTTTAGTAGGGACGATGAAGATAATCAAAGTGATCAAATTAGATCCAAGGGAAGTTGGGAACTAGCCGCTTGAGGCTGGAGTAATCTGAGAGAACATCCCCGCACTGTATTTTGGGCTTAATATTCTGTTGTTTAACTTTACTCTCCTGTTAGCACTCCTTGTGACCAGGGGAGTTTGCAAAAGGTTTTGCTGTGTCCAAGTGGGTTTGTTGTGATCTTTGTGATCTGTGCCTAGCTCACCATTGCTTTGGCTCTTGCCCTTGCTCAGGTCTGCATGGCCTTGTCCTTACACACTCTTTGATTTGCAGACCACACAGGCTACCAGGCAAGTAACTGTGATCTTGATTTAGTGCCTGGATAACAGGCCCTGAGACCAGGTGAGATATGCCAGGAATTCTACCACAAGTAAGTTTACTCATGTGATAAATGACCTGTTTATGGGATTTTCATCGGCAGTGAACCCTTCAGGGAAGTTACAGAAGGATAACTCAGTTCTCTCCTTACTTCCTTTCATTACCTTCCATCTCCCTGCAGTTCTTGTCATTTGCTTTGTGTTCGGATCTCCTTCCTTTGGAGAAAGAAGAGCCTGGTGTAGGGGATAATGAAACATTCTTACAGGGCTTCAGGCCTGACAAACTGTCAGCATAGGAATTTCTGCTTAAGATACTCAGGTTTGTGCAGAACAATGTGGTTTTTCCTGTCATTTCTCAGTTGCATAGCCCAAAAAGTTTTCTGTTTTCCAGTTTTACTGGCTGGAGAAGTATGGAGACTATGTAGGGCTGGACCAGATCAGAGGTGCAGACTGACTGAAGAAGACAGAAGTTGGGAAAGTAAAGAGTGCAATCACTTCCAGTATTTTTATTGTCAGGATAGTTTCAGCTTCTTGCCTGCTGACTGTAGGGGACTGATGAAAGTACCTTTTGCTTTTCCCACTGAGGTTGGCGTGAGATTTGGCCAAGTGGTTATTAATCTAACAGTGGTGATCCACTACCGTGTGACAGAGTAAAGCCAGCGGAAAGCATCTTTACTTTCCCTGGCTCCCAATCTCAGCTCAAGCACCCTTCCATCCCAGAATCCTTGGCTGCATCCCCAGCAGTGTGACCAGCAGCACATGGAAGGGTTTCTGCCCTCTGCTGCACTCTGGGGTGACCGCCTCTGCAGTCCTGATCCAGCTCTGAGGCAACAGCGCAAGGGGGACATGGAGCTGTGGAAGCAAGTGCAGCGATGCTGCAGGGGCTGGAGCAACCTGCTCTAGTGGAAGGTGTCCCTGACCATGGCAGGGGGTTGGAACTGGATAAGCTTCAAGGTCCCTTCCAACCCGAACCAGTCTGGGATTTTATGGCTATAAAATCCTATTTTCAGTTAAAAACCTGGACATTTTAGGAGCATAAATACTGCGATGTGTCTGTTCCAAAGTGTATTTAGCAGAACGGGTTGCAGGAAGGTGACTGTGGTGGGGTGTGAGGGTGCACACAGGTGCTTCCCATCTGAGGCTGTTAGCATAACGAGACCCTAGCATTGAGCACAGCTGAGTGGGGCTTATGTTCAGGTGCAGGCTTGCCTGTGTTCTTCCTCAGAGCACACAAAGGATTTTTATAGGCCATAGCTGGGGTAAGTTCTCAGGCAGCATTTGGGGGTTGGAGTGGGCACTTTGCTGTTCTTAAGGCTTTAGCAGTTATGCTTTTAAGCTCACTTTCATAGAGATCTTGTTGGAGGTGGTGTTATCACTGTGTTTTTATAGGGGCCTGCTAGAAAATTCATGTTTGTCGTTAAGTGCAACATACCATGTAGCTCTGACTGGGCTAGTGGGCATTCCACTTGAAATGCCCGGCCAAACTCTACAGGGCTTCAGCCGCACCGAGCTAGCTGAAATTGAGTCTAGTTGAGCTTTGTTTCCTAAATAGCATACTTAGTAATGTGTGCATGTAAATGATGCCAAATGAGCTTTGAAGATAGCATCTCACAGGTAACAAATGGTAACTTGTGCTGCTGTAATAATTGCGGTTTGTCCAGAGAATCTGCTATAGCTAGACAAGTGCTGATGTTAAATACCTGTTCATCTGGTGTTTCTGTTTATGTGGGTTTCTTTTATGACCTTCAGGTTTGCATCTTTTCCACTGAAAGAAGAGATTTACTTCAAAACACTCATTTCACAATGTGGAGTTGAAGGAAATTCAGTTACCATCTGAGCAAGAAACAGTGTGTTATAATGAATGCAAACTAGGTTGTGCTCTCTGGTGCTGTTACCTGGAATGAGATGAATTGAGTGATTATGGGGTGTGCAGAGCTGCCAGAGAATATCTGCTCCCAGGGGGATTTCACTGGTGGGTCTGGACTAGTTTTCCAGTCATTGCAAAATCCTGTTTTGGAAAAAGGCCATCAAGTGACCTGGTTAGAGCAGGTGTAGTAGGGCATGACCTCGGTGGAGGTGGATTTCCCTCTGTGAAAGCCTCTAGTAATGAGAAGGAATGAATGCAGCCAGCTTCACAGTGTCTGGGAGTTGGTGTCAGGGATGGGATTGGAGCAGATCATTGGGGTCTCTGTAAATCAGGGTGCCCTGGATTGTGTAATGGCACCATAATTGTAGTCTAAGTGTAGTATTGTCTCCTTATGGCTTATATATGTGTTTACATGAATTTACTTTGCTACATCACATCTTCAGAGCTCACTGCCCTCGTGAGTCACCAGCCCAGAGTTCTTTGCGTGCAGAGCAGTAATCTCTGGTATTACGAGGATAAATGGCCTCTCGATTAGGTTTGTCTTTCTAGCATTGTTGCAATCATTGCTATTTTCAGTGTTGACACTGCAGTGAGAACGAAGTTACCTGCAAGTGTTAGTAGGAGAAGATTAATTTCTGTGTTTTCTCTCCTCATCTAGTGGGGATAACAAACAGGCCAGCAGTGTCATGGTGTCTGCATTGCCACCAGGAAAGGTAATAAGAAGAATTTTCACTGTATAATTTGGCTACAGGCTTTGTTTCAAAATGTGAACCCTGCTTATGAGTTTATGATGGTAGGCATACGGGTCTTCATGGTATCTCTTCAGTCTCAACATCACAGTGTCTCTCAAACACTTCTTCAGCTCTTGCATCCTATTATGTAATTAGAAAGGTAATATGGAGAATTCCTAGTTGTTATTTTGAGAGGGGATAAGTATCCTACATGAGGTCTGCAAAACTGATTTACAGGGAAAAGAATGTGCTGTATGTATAGTTGTCACTGAAACATACGTATGACTACCAGCGTATGTAGTAGTGTACATACATATTGAAGGGTAGTATGTCTACATACATACTACACTTAGATATTACACGTGTCTCTCCTGATACTGCCAAAATAGCTTTGTATTTGAACATAAGGGAAAATTCAGACCTGCCAGCCTTAAATACTCTCTTTCTGCTTTGCTGCAGAGTAGCCCCTTGCCTTAAGCCAGCTCTCCCTTTCCATCTTGGTGGCCTCTTGGCTGGAATGCAGGAATTGTCTAATAACAGAGCAGGTGAAAGGGGAAAGGTGCTTGAGATTTTGGGAGAGCTAGTTTGAACTAGAGAAGGCTGTTCAAAGAAGTAAAAGGAGGCAAAGGAAAGCTGTGAAGTGCAGCATAATCAGTAGGGACATCTGACCTGTCTAGTCCGGCTGGGGCTAGAGCAAGAAAGCACAGTTTTCTGTTGAAGAAAGATATCTCAGTTTATGAGCTTGTAAATTAACTCTTGGCATGCTTGCAGTGGAGTTGTAGGCTGAAAAGAAGCAGCCTGCTTGAAGGTATATTAACTTGCTGTTCAAATCTGCTTCTTTCCATTGCATATCTGCAAGTTATTGCTGCTTGCTTGACTGAGAGAGCAGTGCTTATTCCCGTTGAGGCTGCAGAACTGACTAAAGGAATTCATAAGTAAGACAGCGTGGAGGAATTGCATTTTCTTTCTGTTTTAGGCTTTAGCACACATGGTTCATGACTATGGTTCCTACAGTGTTTCCTCATGCCTCATATAAGAATGGCATGCATGTAGTACTTAGAAATCTATGCAAGGTTGAAGGCTGCTTG
This sequence comes from Myiopsitta monachus, assembly GCA_017639245.1. Classification (NCBI taxonomy): domain Eukaryota; kingdom Metazoa; phylum Chordata; class Aves; order Psittaciformes; family Psittacidae; genus Myiopsitta; species Myiopsitta monachus. The sequence goes on along the minus strand of CM029935.1, from coordinate 3,535,627 downwards.
TGTTACAGACCATGCAAGGCTAAATGGAAGAGATGTACGTACACCAGGAAAGTAAATCATTTTCCTTCTCAGCTGTCATACAAAGAGTTTGTCAGCTCATTTTTTCCAGTTCTGGATCATAGTGTGCATATTCTGCCCAGGTTTGGAATGTAAGTAGATGTCTATAACATTTGTGATTTGGGAGCCAGTCAAATGAGAAGATGCCATGCCATGGTGAATGTCTTTAACCTGATCACAAATGGGATACAGAACAGATTAAGTGGAGTAAATACTGCAGCACTAAGTGTAAGAATTGGTGTGTGAAACTGCCACTTGAAAACCCCTTGTGAGATTGAAGATATCTCTGTGTGTTTGAGTCGTTTCAGTTTGCAACTGGATTGTATTATGGTCTTTTCACTTTTCTTTGTGTATAGACTCAATATTTGATGGGTACAGTGATACTTTTTGACTTTCTTGAGTTAAATGAGGCCTGTGTTTGAGGACAGTTCCACATTCATTTGCATCAGATACCTTAACCTCATACCTTAGTTAAGATGTTAACAGAGGATCATTACACTGGACTGGCAGCTCCTACCTGCTGTTTCCCACATGTGCTATTATGCAATGACCTGTCTTATCCTGTGCAGTCCAGACTTCATAGTTCTAACAAACACTATGCATGCCAGTGAGAAAATGTAGGATTCATTCTTTCCACACCTGTTTGTCCATTTTACCTTCATGGTTTTGAGATCTTTTGTAATACTGGAAAGTCTCAAATGTAGAAACAGTGAATCTCTCAAGGCAATCATGAGCTTTGCCCTTCTGGGAAATGATGTTAATCTTCCCATTTCTTAACTTTTCAGTTGCTCTGCAAACCTGATTTGGACTTTACTCAGGCATTGATAAAATGCAGCAGATTGCAAAGGACATCTTGTCCTCTCAAAGAAAATGTTGGTGTGATGGAGTCGAAGGCAGCCAAACTATGGAGCTGTTGGGGTGCATACTACTCTTAGCCTCTGAAAAGGGCTTTGAGCTAAAGCAATAATTGAAATGCAAGGAGCATTTGCCTTGGAGACATAAGTTTGCTACTTTTCCAGATATTACTATGACTAAAATGGATGCATTGCACCCATCCTTAAAGTTTTCCTCTCAGAACTTCGTTTCCTCCCAGTTTCATTGTTTGCCTCTTCTTTGAGCCGAGGACATCCATGTGTCTAAGTTCTGTGATACTGGGGAGCGTGCATTTGTTGGACAAATACTGAATGGTTTGTGATAGGCAAAAGAATGTTCCTAGGAAAATACTGAAGAAGCCAGATTATTTTGGCCTTGAAATCCTGGGAAATTCCTCTTCTGTAGCTCTGTGGTTTTGTCAGTTTCTTGCTGTGTTGGTTGGTTCTGAGGTTCCATGTACACAGTTTCATGAGTGTGCTTATGTTTTTGGTTTGCCTTAGTAGCAAAGTGATCTCTTGACTGTGAGTATCAAAAGGAGGCCAGAAACACAACTGCATCCAGCTGATAGTCACAATACTCTGCTGTCCTTCCAGAGTGGTGTGTTTGAGGTGATAGCTATCAGCAGTTAGAACACAGTAAGAGACTTTTCTGCTTTTAAGAATTTGGTGTAGATTTGGTCTTCCACCAGCAGGAGAAAGCAGGCTCTTTACTCTTTAGGTGTTTCTTTGCAGAGCAACCACTGCAGTTCTCAGTGTTCTTAGAGCTTTGTATATTCTGCGAGCGAACAACCTGTCCGGTTTTCTTTGCCACGATTTTCTTTCCTTTTAGAAGATGTATTTGGTTTTGAAGGAGGCCGGATTCTATGTTCTGCTATATTCTATCCTGGTTCTGCGCAGTGACTGCCTCCATGTTATGCAAAACCTGCTCCCCCTGTTTTCATTCTCTTACTGTCTATATTTGAACATGTCATTTTGGCTAAGGACTGCAGATCTATAGCTGGTGGAAAGTGGGCTATGCTGATTGCCCATACAGCTTCTCATATTTTTCCTATCTTTTAAGCAGAAGACAAAACAAATCAGTCCTATGACAAATGACAAGGTGGTGAAATGACTCAGCTTGCACCCCACATACTGGCTGATGCATTACCAAGTGATAAGCAGCACATATATTTGCAGTTTGGGCTCGCCCATTGTCTACATCCTTATTTTGTGTCACTCTTCCTTCTTCCTTTGTAATGATGTCTGTATGCGAAAAATGCTGATAGCCAATATAATTGATACGCCTGTAATACCCAGCCAGGTATTAAGGAGAGGAGCTTTGAGGAAGAGGCTCATTAAATGCAAAGTAGCTGCTATCATATAATGGCATGAACTTTTGGGAATAGTCTTTAAGCTGGAAAACACTCTTTTATCCCCTCCCTCAGTTTTTCCTTGGTTTCTTTCTCACTGGTAATCCCTCTTGCTGTTTCTTATAACAGGAGTTCTCTTTCCGCCTTTGTTTCTTCTCTAAAACTTGTCTAGACTTGTATTTATGTGTGAAATGTCAACACACATTATTTATCATTCACCTTTGTCTAAAAAGATGTGGTACCTGTGGTTCTTGTTAAAATGACCGCATTAAAGACCTTGTTTCAAATGGAACTTTAACTCATAGAAGCATAGAATAGTTGGGGTTGGGAAGGACCTTAAGATAATCTAGTTCTAACCCCCTGCCATGGGCAGGGACACCTCGCACCAAATCGTGTCACCCAAGGCTCTGTCCAGCCTGGACTTGAACACCACCAGGAATGGAGGATTCACAACTTCCTTGGGCAACGCATTCCAGTATGTACCTAATGAATACTAAGGTCTATTTTGTCATAAGGACTGGAAAGCGACTGTTGAATTTGATGTCTCCAACTGTTCCAATCAGCCAGTTGTGTCTTGGTATTCAAGATGTGTTTATCAAAACTGAACAAGTATTTAAAGTATGTTGGTCTGTTAATGGGGACAAAAAAGGACGTGTGCACCTCTCTTCTCTTTGCCTCGGCACAGGTTAGGGCTTTTCCTGTTCTACTCCCTTTCTTTTCGTCTTTGTAAGCAGATAAAAAGGAGAATTGTTTTCTGGAAAAAGTTTTATTATCAAATTACTCCTATACAGCATTTTTACCCTTGCTAAGGGAATACAGGTTTATGTATGCACTTGCTTGGAATTCGCTTCCACCAAAACAAGAAAATCGTCAAACATCACCTTTAGTGCAAATTAATGCCTTGGATTATATGGGATTTCTGTCTTTTTTTTTTCCCCCCTTTATATGTGTTTTCCTCTCAGTGTTCTCCAAGTTTGAATGAGGGAAAATTGTGCTCGTCACAAAAATAGGTAGCTTTCCAATTTTGAGACAAGTGTTGGCTTTACAGTACAGCAGGAGGTGATTCATCAACCTCTGAAGTCCTTATTTCTTCTTATATTCATGAAATTCCCATCATGGGGCGAGCCCATGCTTGATATTGCACAGACAGGACATTCAAGCAGCAGAGGCTTTGTCAGGAGAGGGAGAAGCTCTCCACAAGGAAGAAGACCAGTGATGAGGATGTGTCTTAATAATACATGTTCTTGTCCCACCAGCCTGCAATAGGAGAGAGGAGATGGGGGAATTATCCTTTCCTTGTAAAGGAAAATTGGGAACAAATGATCTGGTTTTAAGCAATTTACCTGTCAGCAGCAGCTAAAGTGGGTGTATGAGTGAAAGAGTAGCAAAAAACACCTTGTATTGAAATACTAGAGAGAACTGTACTTACTGCCTGGGTATCTTCTGATTAAGAGCTTGCGGACTTCATCATAGACCCATATCAAGATGGCAAATGGTACAGCCACAAACCAGTACTGAAACCTGGGAGTGGGAGAAAAATGAACTGAATTAATCTATTCCAGACACTGTTGAGAAGGAAATGTTGCCCAATGGTGTTATAGCCTCTGAAGACTGAAGAAAAAAGGGACATTTCTGACAGTGATATATTTAAAATAAACGTTGCTTGGGTAAAATAAAGAAAAACGGTACCTAAATCTCACCAAAATATTGGGACTCCTGGACAAATATCACCTACACCTGAATCCTTGGTAGTAAATTTAGTAGAAAAAAGTAGTGCTGCTTTTTTTTTTTTTTGTGGAAACTATGCAAATAATACCCTTTTTTGGCTGAGAAATTGTCCACCCTGTTCTTCATAATGAATCACACTGGTTTGGGTTGGAAGGGACATTAAAGCTCATCTAGTTCCATGGGCAGGGACACCTTCCGCTAGACCAGATTGCTCCAAGCCTTGTCCAACCTGACCACTTTATTATTGCATATTTATTATTAAATATGTTAACTATTTCTCCTTGAATCATGCTCCATGGGCATCCTGCTCCTGTTTGTCAGCTGCTGGCAGGATGTCAAGTCCATGTGTGTTTGTCCCTGGAGGGCAAGGGAAGTACACTGGCATTGACACTCACCTCAGTGGTGTGAAGTTCAGGGCTGTAACATGTCCCAGACCATAGGTAAGAATCAGAGCAATTCCTATCTGGGAAAATATACCCACCCAGATGACTTTGTTCCTGCAAGAGAACCAAACAAGAAGGGTTACATGCCTCTGTCCCATGCATAAAGCACTGATGCAAAGGCTGTGCCACATCCAGTGTTGTGGCTGTGCTCTGGAGCCAGCTGGAATGATCCGCACCAGATGATAAGCATGACACAAGTGGCAGACTCTGTGGCACTGTCTTATACTACATATGCCTCTGTCTTTCCTGGTAGCATTCCTGACCTACCTAGATTAAAGCTTTAGACATGTGGTGTGTGTTAGTGGTGTTTCTGGCTGCACTGTGAATTTTCACGTGGTGGCTCACGTGTAAATGCAAGAAGGAAATACACAGAGCTGTAGGCTCTGTGCCCGAAGATAAAGGAAAACAATCTGCTTTCCTGTCAGAAATACTCCAAGTGCCAACTGTTATGTATGGTTTCTCTCCCACTAGGTGCTTTTAACTCCCTGGCTTCCATGGGATTGAAGGTGCAGAGGGAAGCCAGCACTACCTTAGAGGGTTTGTCCTAGTAGTATCTCCTCAGAGGCTCTGTTCACTTGGAGAAGTCTAAATGTTCTGTCTATTGATCACTACATAAGGAAGTTAATAATCTGGAGAGGAACTTCCCTTTTTTTGTGGTTAACAAGTTAATGAATGGAGAGTTAGTTTTAAGCTGATGAATTTTCAGAGTAACCAGTATATTTTTCATTAAAGAAAGCCTCTATCATGAAGGAGGAAAGGGGGAAGTGTATAAAAGGATTGTCTGAGATTTGCAATTGCTTGAAGCCAGAACTTGTCTTTGAACAAAGGCTGGATGTGAGTGGACTAAATCACGGATCTAGTGTAGAAGTGTAGTGCAGGTGCCTTCTACAATTAGTAGCGGGTTAACTTATCCTCTTGTGTCAGGTAAAATACCTGCAAAACTTACCTGAAAAGACCCTGCTGGAAAATGGAATTTCTTCGTGTTTTCCTGATGATTAAGTCAGCAACTTGCTGAATGGTGATGCTGACAAAAAAGGCAGTGTAGCCAGTCCACTGCAGGTATGTCCTCTGGTATTTAGTCTGCAAAGCAAAGGGAAAATCAAACTGTGTTCTATCAGATACTTGTATCTTGTGTAGGTGACTGCAAACCTTTACAGTGGGATTTCAGTTACTAAGGTGTGAATGCAGAGTTATTTCTGATTTAGATATATAATGATCAGATTTTGGCTAGTTGTCTTAGTCTGATGATGAATCATAAGGCTGAAGCACGAGCTTGGTACAAAGAGGTATTTATATTGATTTATTAATGGCTCCTGTGTCTTGTGAGTCCTGCAGAATGAGTGAGGGGGAGTAAGAGGCTGCAAAATACTTCTCAGTAGTGCTGTTCAGAAGCAGGGCTGAGAGATTATGATGGGGCTAAACATAAAGTCCAGAGAAGAAGGTACATCTCCAGCGGCTTTGAATCAGAAGGTGGCAAACTGTGAAAGAATGGATGAAACAATAGAGTGTGATGAAAGAGTTGGGTATCAGGAGGCTCTATAGAGTCCTGAAGGGCCATTAGATGAAAAGTAATTCTTGTTGCATTTAAATCTCTGTCTTTCCCTAATCCTTTCTTTTTGAGGACAGAGGCAGTGCCAGGAATGTTTCAGTGCTGCTTTACCCATTCCTGTCCGTATGAATCCTCAAAGTCATTGATGTCACTGTTCTCCCAGTTGACTCGCACTCCGAGCAGTGTGGAAGGGAGGAAGCCTTGTTCAGCATACACGGTAAAATAGGTTACAAAGGCTCCCACTGACTGCATGATACCTGCAAAAGCAAAGAGGGAGAAATGAGGAAGAAGCCAAATTTAGGAGCACGGAGGAATGTGCTGGATATCAGTGTTGATCTGTTTCCTATGGCATGAAACTCGCCATGCGTCTAAAGGTAGTTTTAGAGCTGTTGGTGCTCTAAGGTTCTTGATCTCTAGATAAAAACCTGTTATATTGTTGAATAACGAGCAACTGGAATGAGTTAGTCAGTGTGCCTGGGGAAGGGGTTGAGTCTCAGTCCCCCTTTCCTAATAAATGAATCTGTTAAACTTGCTCTGCTGACACAAGGGTTCAGAGAACAGGCTGACGTACCAATCTGTAGATAGGAGTATATAGCGAGCTGCTCATTCACCAGCCTGTCTTTCAGTTTGTTACGAGGTCTCCTAGTTCATGATGTCGCTCTCGGCTTTTTCGTAGGCTAATGCAACAGAGGGGATCTAGGACAGAAATAAACCATCAGAGTCTTGGTGCCAATGTTTGCTGCTCAGATGCTCATCAGAAAGGTTTCTGTTCTTGGGTGATTCTGTTGCTGTACCCTGCCTTGTCAGTTTACACGGAGCAAATGAAAGGATCCGTGTAGCATCCCTTTGACACATGTAAAGGATTTGAGGGAAGTCTGAAACTGTTTCATGGATCTGATGATCATAGGACAATACAAAGGGGTAAAGGAGCCTGAAAACATTAAAGGGTTTTTTCAGCTCCCCTGGGGTAGGCTCTAATGAAATGTCTGGTATTCATCCCCTGCAGTAACTGCAGCAATCTGTATGATCTCCTGCTTGAAACACAGTGTTTTGCACGTTAAGTTTGCTCAGTCAGCATGGATCAGAAGTCTCTTCTTTCTGCTCTCCCTCCACAGGTTTTCCTTTCTACTCTTCATCTCTGTACCTGGCTGCTTTTAATCTAGCCCTCTACTCTTTCATTAGCTTGTTACTCAGCTGCAGGGTAAGGCAACTAAATCTTCCTAGTGTTCTACACATTCCTTTGCACCCAGCCCCTCACACATGGCATGAGATTTCAGCAGAAAATAACTTACAAAGACCCCAACTTACAATGTCCGTGCCCAGGTCAATGAATAGGATGGTGATAGTGCCGATGGGCAGTGGGATGCTGGCAATAATGTAGATGAGAAAGGGACAGAGCTCAGCAATATTCTTCGTCAGGGTGTAGGCAATTGTTTTCTTTAGGTTGTCGAAGATGAGGCGGCCTGGAGGAAAAGGAAACACTCGTGTAAAAGCTAATTGTCATCAGTGCTTTCCAAAGGAAAAGGTCAGATTTCAACTAAATGAAGTGAAAACATTTACTGCTTCTGTCTACTTTCCTCATACATTTTGGGTCTGCTCTTTAAATACTAACCTACTTCCCATAGAGACTTCTGAAGACTTACATGAAAACTTAAAAATCTCTTTCAGTCACAAAGATTGAGGGAAAAGTCCCTGAACAATACACTGTAGCCTTCATGGACACCGCAAGCTCTTTATGGTGAGAGAAGAGTGGAATATGTGTTACTGTCGTAGGTGGAGCATGGTGAAGGTGATGTGTGAGGAAGTAATAGAGTGAAAATGTAGAGAAAGCAACTTGTGTCTTTGTGAGGCTCAGAACTGCATAGGAACAAGATGGGAAGTGCTTTTGTCTGGAGTGTGAACAAGCAGGGACAGCAGACCAATGCTGTCTGTGAGAGGGGAGGGATGATTCACTTATTGTCTGATTGCCATGCTCTAAATGGATTGAATTCCCTTTTTTTTCCACATATCAAAATCCCACTTCCAAAGTCAGAAAGAAAACGGAGGTGAAGCAGGATGGAAGGATCAGGAGGTCCCACCAGTGCTGTGTGGCTGTCAGCAGCTTTCAGCTGAGAAAGGGGATAGCAACGTTATTTTTACCTTCCTCCACTCCTGTGACAATAGAAGCAAAGTTATCATCCAGCAGGACCATATCAGCTGCGTTTTTAGCTGCATCAGAGCCAGCAATGCCCATTGCAATTCCAATATCTGCTTTTTTAAGAGCTGGGGAGTCATTGACTCCATCTCCAGTCACAGCAACAACTGCTCCCTGGAACACACAAAAGGATCCAGATGTGGGTTTTGTGAGGAGTGGTGCTGTCTTCCCCTAAGGATAGTCACATTCCCTGTCTTTAAATCTCTAGAAGAACTATTCAGGAAATTCAGGGATATGATTTCCTACATCCTAGAGAGTAGACTTCTAATTAGATGCACATAAACCATGATCTCATCATTGCTTTCTATGGAATATAAGGGGGAAGACCGAATTCCTGTGGGGAATCAGGTGGGGAATCTGTTCTTTGTCTTCTTTTTTGTGAGGTTCTCACAGAATCAGTCAGTATTCATCTCATTTGTAAGTCATGTAACTGTTCAGCTAGTGCCCATTCTCATCCCAACAACTTCTGGACATTCGCCTGTCTGTGCTAGAATTGCACTACGAATCCAAAAGATGGAAAAAACTGATTATTCAACTTGGTTTCTTGGTTATCTTCCAATACAGATAACAAAAGTTGATGCAGAAGTTCCTGGCTTGCTAGAAATACAGAATGTTCTGAGTGAGGAAGAAAGCCTGACAAACTGATTAATACAAATACTGAATGTCCTGTCCCTGGGGGGATTTAGCACAGTGTCACTACCTATAAATATTGCCATGTACAGAAGGGCTTATAAGCTCTAAGTACTAAACATAGCATGTAGACTGGCTGGCTTGAGTTGAAGGGGGAGGATGTTCCTTTTCACCAATTAAAGAGGCAAATACAGGAGGAGTGTTGGTAGTCTGAGCAGTGCAGAACGCGTTTGCCACAGGCCATTCAGAAAGGATGAAATGTGAAGATTGTATCCTTATTTTTTACACATCCTGAAAGCAGGTCAGGCTTAAACCCAAAGAGCTGATAACGCTGACTGGAAAGCTTAGCATAAAATAATGTCTTGTGCCACATCTCCTCCTCTGCAGAGTTCAGGCACAGCAGTCATGTGGCTTTCAACTCGCAGCATCTACTTGGAGATGGCATATCTGAGGGGAGAATCTTCTGGTGACAGTTTGAATCTCTTTCAGAGCTCTACACATGTCATTTCTTTCCCTTCTGCTTCTTGCACTGGCTGCCCTCCATGCTCCTGTCTGTCATATTGCCAATGGGACAAACTCCTTAACTCCTGCTTACTGTGGGTTGGTTCACAGCTTTGAAAGGAGCACAGATAAGGCTTGGTCCTACATAAATCATGCTGTGATGTTTTGAGGGATTCGTACCTTAAAATCATGGAATCATTTGGGCTGGAAAAGGACCTTTAAGATCGAACCCACCACTCCCAAGTCCAGCACTAAACCATTTCACTTCTAAGCATTCCTGTGGGCGGGATGTGCACAGGTCTGAATGGCCACAAGAGATTAAGATGGGAGGATGTGGTAACATGTTGCTTTTATCTGGGTTTAACGAATTCCTGAGGGAAGGCTCCTTCCCAAACTGTCTCTTCCCAGGAGCTTTATGTGCAGCGCAGCAGCTTCCCAGATTTATACGCAAAAGGCAGACCCTGGGTACCAGCTCCAAGCCAGCTGAACTTGGGAAAAGCTTGTTTTGTCAGTAGGAGTTTGGAGTCTGGAACAGGAATTTGAGTAGCTTGGACTCTGTCCAGGCAGTGTTTGTGGCACTCTGTTAGATAATGCTCTTGCACAGTAGAAAGGGTATAAACAGAGCTTAGCACTGGAAATTGGCTTCCACCCTTTCACTTCGGGTAGGATATCTGCCTCATGAATACCTTACAGACATGCATCTGTGTCTACCCTTGTACACCTCTTACCTGCCTTTGGCAGCCTTCAACAATAATCAGTTTCTGTTGGGGTGATGTCCGAGCAAAGACTATCTCTGAGTGGTTACACAGGATTTCATCCAGCTGCTGCGAGTTCATGTCCTTCAGCTCCATCCCATTAACTACCGCTGCTGTAGCTTCTCTGTAAGAGCCACAGGAAAGCTGGGTAAATTCTCAAGCCAGAGAGCTGAGATAAAAATAGTGCACTCATAGAAGGATGCAGGTAGTAAAAAGAGCACAAATTGAGTTAATTTCAGAAGCATTAGTTGTTAATCAGCAGGTGCTGAATGAAAGCCACTGTTGAAATCCAGAATGAATTACAGTTACCTGGATACGGAGGGGAGTCATTGAAGCTTCCTGAGCATAGAGAACAGCAGGAAAAGCATTTTAAAGAGGGCTCTCTGTAGGAGGGTGGACAGTGGAGGGGGACATCTTTTCTGTAAAGAGCTTTTATCTTTTGTGATGTTATTTTTGTCACATTTAATGGCTGAAAGAAGAATTGGGACTGATGGTCCTTGGGTCATGTGATTCTGCACTTTGCTTTTCACGTGTGTGTTTTGTCAAACGGGCAGTGACAGCAAAGTCCAGCGAGATCTGCAAAGTGTAATTTGCTGAGTTTTGGCAGAGGAGAGCCACTGACCTAGGCACATAGTTATTTAGGTAGAGGTAACATGCTGGATGGATATATGAAGAAACAGGAAAGCATTTTGGCTTTCAGATGCTGACCCCCTGGGTATCCCTGTAGTCTGTCTGCTCTTACCGCCAGTTGACTTGCTCAACAGGGATGTTGAGGCGCTTGGCAATATCTTCCACAGTCTCGCTGGTGGCTGAGATGATGCCCACACTCTTGGCAATGGCTTTGGCTGTGATGGGGTGGTCACCAGTAACCATGATAACCTGGGGAAGGGACAAGCGGATGTGTGTGCAGTGGCTGGAGCAAGATAAGGGGAAATAGCTCGGTTGTTGTAGACCAGGAAGCAGTTTGTAATCTGAAAATGGAAATGTGTGCTATGTACATAGCAGTATCAGATTATGGCCAGTAATTACTTAGTTCTATATTGACACCTGGTCTTTATCTCTTGTTATTGGAGGTAATTTATCAGGGCTATAAAGGAAGAACTTGTGACAGGCAGCAGGGTTAGAATAATGCATAATAAAGAAGCCTTTATGTAGGGATTTCTAGTAAGTGTACTCAAAGGTGAGGGTTCATTAGAATATTGCATTGTAAAACAGATCTTCATGACTGAGGTGTCCTCACAGATAAAACATCTTTTTTTCTTGGTTTTGTTGAAGAGAAGTTCCCAGATCTGTCTTCAGACTATAGAAAATGTCCCCAGGATTGGGACTCATCTGAGATGGGTGATTCCAAATACTGTTTTTCCTCTCTTTCGCAAGACTGCCTCTCTGCCTAGAGCTGAAAGTTCACTTGTGGGGTCCCCTGGGAGTGAATTAGGAGAAGTACTGCTTCAGGTTATACTTGAACAGTTTGAGATTAGTGATACTTACGCATAGAAGTCCTTATCAGGTGTAGCCCTGTGTCCTAATGCCTTCTCAAGAACTGTTTCTGTAACCCTATTCTGTTTACAATGATTAAGTCTAGCTGGCATGGGTTCTGTATTCTAGAAATGGATCTGATGAGGTTGTATTTGAGCCTTTCCCAATTTGGATTTCCAGTTTTTGGGTTCCATGCACTTCCCATCATCCAATTCCCACTTAAATTGTTTTGTCTCTCGTGGCCTTTGTTACAGTTGTAGAATGGTATTAACAAGTATTTAGGCTTTTGGTAGTTGTTGCTAGAAAGACACTCAATGACAATATGGTGGAAGATCTTAAAAGCTTTGTTAGCATGAATCGTTCTGTAGAATCACTGCATTTTTCACTGTAAAATCCCTACCTTGATCCCAGCACTGCGGCATTTTGAGACAGCATCTGGCACCGTGGAGCGAGGTGGGTCAATCATAGATAAGAGCCCAACAAAGCACAGGTTGGAGGTTGGGAAGTTCATGGAATCTGTGTCAAACAAGTAGGTGTCTGGAAACTCATTTTCAGGCAGGTACAAATGGCAGAAACCTGAAAGAAAAGAAACTTATGTTCATGTGGTGTACAAGAAGTAGTGGGAGAAAGAGAACTTGTTCTATAGCTTCAGGCTTTGCTCTTGTCCATAGAACCCCAGTGCCTTTAACCAATAGCTTTTTATGGAGGATTTCTTTTGACCTGCCATTGTAACCTTCATATCAAAGTTCATACAGTCAGTGTTCCATGTGGCAAAGATAGGGATACTGCCAGCAGGAAAGAGTGGTTTCCTGTGTGGATTACTCGTGGGAGTTTTTGGCTCTTCACTGTGGCAGATAGAGCAGTAAGTCAGTCTAGAGCAGTAAGGGCATCTCTACCATAGAGATCTCGGGAGTACATCAGTGTGCTTTTAGCGCTCTGCTTAGGAGGCTGTATGCTTTCCTTTCTCCCCTCTAGTGCAGGAGGAATGATTTCCAAACACACTAGATTTCTCCAAGGTTTAAACCCCCATTTTACACCACCATTCTCTGATAGTCCCTTTAGGTGGACTCACCCAGCACTCTCTCTCCCATGCCCCCCAGCTCCATGTATGCTGTTTGGAAAGCTTCTGCCTTTTCACTGTCCAGTGGTTCTTCTTTGCCATTGATCATGATGGTGCTACATCTCTCCAAAATCCTCTCGGGGGCGCCTTTCATCACCAGCAGGAAGCGTTTGTCATTGGGATCGTCAGTCTCATGAATGGAAAGCTGTGTGCCAGAGATAGGAAATGATTTGAAAGAGCATATGCGATCCTCATTTGTTTCTGGTTTGGGTCACTTCGCATTGAAGTAATGTTTCTTCTTCTCCATGGGGATATCATACATTCCATGAAATGGAATGAACTTTAGTTATTATAGCTTGAATATCCTCTGTCATTGAATTACCCCATAAAGATTCCGAGGTCACAAATAGTTGCATTAGACCCAGTGATAGAAATGGATTAAGCTGGAAACAATCTGGCATAATCTCCAAAAATGAAACATACCTGGAATTTGTTGGTAGAGTTGAAAGGAATTTCAGCCACTTTCTTGTTCTGTGCTCTAATATTCATAACATCACCCAAAATGACTTCGGCAAATTTCAGCAGGGCTGTTTCAGAGGCATCACCTACCACAACTCTCTGTGTGCACAACAGAAGAAAGTGGTTATAGCACACAGAATTCTGCACTTCCATTAGGAGAGCTTGCATGATTCTGTAACAGGTTCTATGCTTAAGAAGCAATGAATCTGCACTGCTATACTCAAGTCCTCCTGGAAAAGTATTGCAGTAGAAATGTGGGGCATCTCTGCTGCAGCAAAAAGGTGAAATTAGTGTTTGATACTGTGAAAGCTGATTTGTGATCACTTTCAGGTTTTTGTGGTGGCTCTGTAATGCAGTTATAGCATAGCAGCAGGCATGTACGGGTGAACTGACTGATGCATGGAATCAGATGACTTTTAGTATTATAGTAATTACTAGTGTGGAAATTCTTGCTACATGAATTTCTTTTTCCAAGTACAGTTGCTCTTGGCTGTGTAGTTTTTCTTTCCCATCTTAAACTTTTTGGAGTGTATAGCAGTGATACTACTATAAATAGTAACTTAATTAATGTAATAAAATGTAGGTGATTACTAAAGCCAGACAGAACAACTTGATGTATTACTGTTTCAGAGGAGAAGAAATAAGCTGATGTGCACTAGGCAGTACCTTCATTATGGGGAGGTTCTCCTGTCCCGGTCTGAATTCTGCCCGGTTGCAGAGAGTTACAATCTTTGCTAATGCTGTCCATGATGGAGAACTCTGATCAAAAGGCTGGGCTGAGAGGAAACAAAATACATGCGTCCTTTAGCATATTACATGATGGAAGTAGAAACTTAAGTTTGAAACAACAGGATTGAATTATTTGCCGAAGAAAACTGTTCTTTTGATAGGTTCTCTTACAGAAAGCCAATTTGATGCAGACCCTTACATCCACCAGTTAGCAGTTCTGGGTTACATAGGATCATAGACATGACAAAATATGACAGTTCTTGGTTTATTTCCCAACTAAATGTACTGTCAGCAAAGCGATTTGGATCAGAACCTCCTCCAGACTTAGTTTCTGTGAGTCAAATTCAGATATTAATGCAGTTTTTCACATCTCTGCATGACTAAGTGACTTTGCTGTTGCACACTACACTTATGCATGGAGGACAGACGTGTCTGGTCTATCTAGCTAAAGACATTCCCATTGACATCAGTTTGACAGCTGGTAGATACGGAGCTTTGATCCAGGTAGTTGCCCCTTCCCAGATCTCCCCCTTGCCATATTTACTTGTTTGATCTTCACTGGTATCAGCTGAGTAGATCTGATTATCAAACCAGAGGTGAGCAACTGTCATCCTGTTTTGTGTGAGGGTCCCTGTCTTGTCAGAACAGATGACGGAGGTAGAGCCAAGCGTTTCTACAGCCTCCAGGTTCTTCACCAAGCAGTTCTTCTTTGCCATCCGCTTAGCTGTCAGAGACAGACTCACCTGGCAGAAGTAAAGAAGTTCAGGTCACTATCGGTGAGGTACAGTTAGAGTGTGGTGCATTAGGAATACATACTTCCGCTGGGGGCAGGGGGTGTGGGGTTGTGTTCATTTTGGGATGGGTTCTCTTTTAGGAAGAGAGCTTTAAAAAGAATTCTCTTTTGTAATAGCATCATTGAGATCAGAGGTTTGGCTGTAACCAGTGCAAGTGCATTTGCTGCTGAGAAGAACTCACTGATAGAAATAAGAATGTTATATCAGTCTAGAGGAGGGTTTAGATGGAAGAACCTGTAATGGGGGATGGGGAGAGAGCTCCTAGTCAATAACTTAATGAATCCTGAAATGGTTCTCTTCTCAGCCAAGGATATTATTAGTGCTGCCTTATATGTGTTATTAAGAGAGATGTGACTTTTAGGGTACAAATAGGAACAGGTTGTAGGGAAATGAGTCACATCATTTTACTGATTAGCAATTGAGGGAGAACAGTACTTGAAGAACCTTGTTTCAAACCAGATGGTTGTGCTGCAGCTTTTAAGATTAATTATTATAAGATTAGTTATGCCAGAATTCCAGTTTCATGGAATAAACCTCTGCTATTTCAAATTCAGTTACTTGATAGGCACTTAATAGTATGTTCTTCACTGGTTAGTGTTGTACTGTAGTGACTTAAGAATGATGAACAGTGATGATGACTTATTACAGAGGCAACCAGTGAATTCAAATGTAGACTTACTGTTACTGTGGCTAGCAGTCCCTCTGGCACATTTGCCACAATAATGCCAATTAGAAAGATGATGGAGTCCAGAATCTTGTATCGCATAGAAACAGATATAATGAAGAAGAGAACCCCAATGGAAATGGCTACTCCTGCCACCAGGTAGACGAAATGTTCTATCTCAATAGCAATGGGTGTTTTCTCATTTCCTACTCCTGAGGTGAGGGAGGCAATCCTCCCAATGATAGTGCGATCTCCTGTGTTAATCACAATCCCAGTAGCAGTGCCTGAAGAGGTAAAGAGATAAAATACTGTCATAAACCCCTGTCAATAGAACACTAAAGAAATAAAATACTCTCAACTCCAGGAGAGACTGCTCCTGTATTCTGAACCCAGGCAAAGACCTTTCTCAGCCTTAGTGTGACTGAGACTTCACCCCAGAATTACATTCTTCCCCTTAGAAATCTTCCATGTTGGTGAAGAGAAAGGAAAATGTAAAGGATTTTCATTAATTATTTAATTGCATTGCAGGAGGACTGCAGTGCTAGCCTGGGCCCTGTACAGTCTTGTAGCAGATAGACTGTCAGGTATGACACACATACCTTTGAGTGGTGAGAATAGGAACAACCCCTTTATGTATGCAGAGCCCTCACACAGGAGCATCAAGTACTCAGAAGCATCTGCAACTTGACAATTCTTAACATAATGATGGAAAGACTGCAATGAAACCACTATTAGGCCCTTTTCTCTGTACATACCTTCCACACAGGTGGTGGAGTAGAAGGCAATGTTCTTGGTCTCCAGGGGGTTCTCATGTGTGAAGTCACAGGAGCGAGACTGTGGTTCTGATTCCCCTGTGAGTGAAGAATTGTCCACCTTTAATGAAATGGAGATATGCCTGGATTAAAGTTAGTCATACGCCGTTACGTCTAGCCCAGAAGGCATGGTGGTGACACATTTAATAATGGGTGACAAGGCCATCATCTCTTGTTTCCTTTTCTCTGAGAGAGTTGCTGTAATCACTGTAAAGATTCTATTTCTGTGGGAATTCAGCTCTGTCAATGATGTGTGTCTGTCCCTGGGATTTCAGTAGCAGCCTGAAAGAACACATGGTTTGAAGATCCTGCCTGCAGGTCTGTGGAAACTCTTAATCTATCAGTATTTCTGCCTCTGGCCTGGCAAAGAGCATTGCTAGAACATGGTGTGGACCTAAGGGCTGCTTTTAGTGTTCAGGGAGAGGAGGTGTTAGTCCTAGATGAGCTGAGCATCGCAGTATAGCTGCTGCAGCCTATGATTTAATTAGATTATGACTTATTAAAGCTCTAATCACTCATATTGGGTGCGCAGACAATCTTTAGCTGTAATACCCCATGGTCTTCAAAGTACCTTACAACCCTGAGCAAAGATCAGACGAATGTCCGCTGGGATCCTATCTCCACCCTTGATTTCCACAATGTCTCCAACCACCAGCTGCTCTGCTGGCAGTTCTTTCTTTTCTCCATCTCTGATGACCAGAGCTTGCTGAAAGACACAAGTGTGACAAAAATTAGCAATGTGCCATCCTCTAAACCTCAAGGAGTATCTTCAGGTAAGGCTTGCTGTGCTTTTGTCACTTTGAGGTGCATTATTAGAATGAGCTCTTGCCTCAAATGAAATGCATCAGTTGTTCTCACCTGTGGAATCATTTTGCTGAAGCTGGCCATGATATTTGTGCTTTTAGCTTCTTGATAGTAAGCAAAGATGCCAGTGAGGATGACAACCAGTGCCAGGACTACTCCAAGGTAGAGCTGATCAATGAAAGACACAATCTGGTTAATTTGAGACAAATACTCAGCATTTCTTCTGCTAGAATACATTAGAGTTCTCTCTTGTTTCAGGAGACTTAAAGTGAGGTATTGGTCAGGGTAAAAGACAGTTGAAGAAAAGACCATTCAAGGTTAATGATCAAATAAAGCTTTTTGAGTATGAGAAGAGCTTTTATTTGCAAGTTTCCCATCTCTCTCTAAACTATACCTGACACAAACCTGGATAAACTGTATTCTTAGCAGAGTGACTCATAAGTGAATGGAGTCAAAGACTGCAGAGTCCTTTGCGGACTTCAGTTTTGCTATTAGAAGTACTCAAGTATTATGTGGTTATAAAACCTTCGGATAGGAACTCTTAGGCAGAAGTGGTATGTCAGGTATTTGAGCATTTATCAGAAACATTCAGTACTGGAGGGAGAGTCCTGAAAGAATAAAAGGCCTCCTTGTAGTTACTGAATAACAGCGAAGTAGTATTTAAATTACTTAGGTTGTCACAGGTTCCAATACTCTGCGGTTATTCAACTACTTACATTGTCAAAGGGTGACTCAGCTCCCTGGGCAAGCTGAATGCCAAATGAAATCCAGGAGAAGACAGCTCCTATCCATAAGAGAATGGAAAACCCTCCTATCATCTGCTTGAGGAACTTCACAATTTCAGGGGTGGCTTTGGGAGGAGTGAGTGCGTTGGGACCATCCCGCACCAAAATCTGTGCTGCTCTTGCACTGGAGAGACCCTGCAAAAGTAAATTACATGTTTAGAAGGAAGTCACAATAAACCAGATTCTGTTTCATCCTTAAATGTTGTTGGTCATTTCACAGATCAGCTGTAGCAAACTGCATCTTTAGCTTCCAACCTTTCTGATTTCAGAATGGCTACTATTAGTTATCTGCTGTGAAGAAACAGGTACTTCTTTACTGGAGCATTGGATCTGGGGCTGTGTCCATTTGGAGTTTTCATTCTGTCAGTTATCTCTCAAGTACACCTGTACTAAGCGCTTGGAAAGCTGGGGAAAACCAGAAACTGGTTCTTTTGCTGCTCTTTCTGCATTTCCACCAAGAAGTGTGTAGTTTGTGAGTTTCTTGACATTCTTGTCTGTACCCTGACCACGTTGCTTTGATATCTGAATGTTTGGTGCCAAAGGGACTCAGGTGTATAGCTTCTCAAATCTAGGGTTTCCTTCAAGATGAAATCATTTCCAGTGTACTCTTGCTATGAACTGTTACAGACACTGCCAGTGAGAAATGAATTGTAGTGAAATCTAAATACCGGATAAAACTATGGAAAAGCAGAGGTCCTGGTGGGGAACTTTGAGGTCATGTTTTGTGCAGGGATTTTGATTTCGGAACAGTAGTACAGGCTTCTTCAGGCTTGAGAGAAGCTCCGGTTTAAATCCAGGTCAGTGCTGCACGTTGGCTGGTTTAGGCTTTATTGGGAGCATGTATTTCCATGCACACCTGTGGTTTGAATGCTTTCCTACTGCTTCTAGAGAGCTTTGGGCTTTGGATAACCCAGAGGCAAACTGATTCAGGCAGTTTCTTAGTGATGCACTTACTTCACTGATGCTGGTACCATACTTTTTCTCCAGTTCTGAAGTGCTGAGCCTGTGGTCATCCTGGATTCCAAAAGAAAGAGAAAGTGATAGTGAGCAAAATGGTGACATTTTTATTTCAGCGTCTGGGGAATGTTCAAACTGCATGGGTCAGGGACCATGGATCCAGTTGCTCCATTTGCTAGTGTGGTATCCCACTTTCATGAGTAGACAAAATGCAACTTGCATATTGATAGACAAAATATCTTCCACTGGAGGATGGAATTTTCTTTGGAGAGAGCACTTTTGTAAATAGCTCCCTCCTCCAGCAAGTCTGTCACAAGAATAGAATGGTGATTTCATGTTAATACTGCTTGTTACAAATATCTGTGCTGCTTTTAGATAAATAGATCCTCTTTACATGCTTCAGGATTCAAGCATTTGCTACCTCAGGCAGTATGTTCATAGAAGAAAGAGTGTGGAGTCAGAGTATGCGTGATAGCAGTCTTTGCACTTGATTGACAAGGCAGGCTGTGTGAAATGACTCTAACCACAGTTAAAAACAGTGTGGGAGAGGGAAATCTTGAAGTTCTCCTTTCCCTGCAGTGACACTCCTGTGGTATCATTGACCTAATTATATCTTGTGCCAAACTGAGATTTAGAAGCCAAGAAGTGAGAGATCTCACAATTGTTTTCACAGAATGATTCACTGGTACTTGGATGAGTCAATTGACTTGTCTGTGCTTTGGTTTCTCTTTAGAAACATGGGAGTAATGTGACATCCCTGGTGGCAAAGATACATTGGGAATTATTTAGCTAGTACTGGGTACATCTCGGAAACATGATGGGTAAACAGATGGTCCATTTTGGGGGTTCCTTGCCTTTGAAATATCATCTTGCCCATAAGTAGAGTCTCCTTTGAGTTGCTCTCAGAGCTATTCAGAAAAGAGGTCACTATAATTACCTTCATTTTTCAGATTGGGAAACTGAAAGGTATTGAGAGGAAGCAACTTTTCCAAGATCAGCCAGCAGGTCAGTAGCAAGCCAGCAGTAAAACAAGTTTCTTGAGCTTAATACAGTGTCCTTGAAGTACAGTGCAGTTAGTTGGGGGACGGGGGGGGGGACGGGGGGGGGGACGGACACAACCTCTGTGCTTAAAGATGAGGTGTGCTTTTAGATCTACTAGAAATCTCTGGAACAAAGCATCTCTGTTTCCTATTTCACTGTGCAAGCTGCAGTTCCCAGGAAACACTGATTGCAGTTATTCCATTTGAGGAGTAACTTCTCTTTGAGGAGATAACGTTCTGTACCATTGGTGGCTTAATTAAGCCAGAATTATCAGTTCGCTGGACTTCATTCAGACAGTGGGTAGAGGCTGTCTGTCCTGTCAGCTGTAATAGGAGCTTAGCAACACTCACCAGTTCCAGTTCTTTCTTAAGGTCTTCTGTCTTCTTTTGTTTCTTGTTGCCTTTTAAGTCCTTGTACTTTGCCTCTTCTCCAAACTCTGTTTTTTCTACATCTCTTGTCCCATAGATCTCAACTGAGTAAATATCAGACTTTTTCTGTAAAAGAAATAAGGTTTGGCTTTGTTGGGAGCATCTGCTGGGACTTGAAGCAGTGAAGAATACCACAAGCAAGTCAAAACTGACAAACCTATTAGACAAGCTGCACACTGCTGCTGTCTCTTACTCCTAGCAACTTAAGAGTGTTAGTTGCTCTTTTATCCTGAGGTTTCTTCAGCGTGTGTTACAGTAATCATGGGCAGGTCTTCAGCAGATGTACATTGCATGATTCCTTTAGGAATGTGCCACACTTGTAGTACTTTATGGCCTAACACAAAGTGTAGTACTGCCCCAGGATCTCAAAGCCATGAAGTCATTTATCAGCTCAAAGAAGAAATCAGTGTAAAAGCAAAAGATTTTGTAAAGGAAAAGGGAGGGGGAAATACCCATTGGGAACTTCCTGTGAGAAAGTTTTGCTTTGATTAATAACTTGGGATTGAGCTGCTTCCTAACTTTAATACTGTAGTTTGAAGGGCAAACTTCCTGTGTTGCTAATTCAACCAGCTTCCCTAATCATAATGTTCCAGATCCTAATTATCTTGTAAACTACATGCCATGCTTTGGAAGAACTATTTGTTGACCCCATTTTAGAGGCTTCCTTATGGATTAAGCGTCAGAGCTTCATGAGAGTCATATTGGATCTTATCTGATGGTGTGCTCTACTAGTGTGACAGCAGAGCTTCTAGGCTGCTGTCTGTGTGATGAGTACGTACACACTCTGCAGGGCATTTGTCAGTGTTTGTACTCCTGTAGAGATGATATTTCGGATGAATTGAGAGTAGATGTCTTGATTACATGCAGACTAAAACAGAGAGCTCAAGTAATGGAAGCAACAATAAAAGAACAAGAGGACTGGGACATGTTAATACTGTTCTGAACTTAAAAGTGGCATCTTATCCTCAGATGCCCTTTAATGAGAGGAATGTTGAAGCCTTGGCATTGTTATCTCAAAGAAGGGAAAAGCTAAGAGCTGGCGAGTAGTTTAGGGAGTTAAAAGTCTGAAATGCTTTTCCTGAAAGCATTTTGAATTTGCTTGGTGATACATATCCCAAATAAAGGGCATGTCTGTTATAAGAAGTTCTATTTTTTCCTACCTCACTGAAGGTTTACAGTCTGGTTTCTCTATTGAGATTTTTCCTTCACCTTCCTCCTCCTCCTCCTCCTCTCTTTAACAATCCTAGCCAAAATCTGTTCAGCTTTTCAAATCCCCTTAAAGTAGAGAGATAAGGAGAGGAAGAAAACAGCTCTCTATTGTGAGGACTTTGCAGATAGAGGAGAATTACAAAGAAAATCAATGAAGTTAGTCAAATCTACTGCTCATGTCTATGCAGGATTATGTATAGCCTTTAACCTGCAAGTTTTCATAAAATCTCAGATTTCGGTATTGCAAAAGGGATGGTGTTCCTGCAACTGTTGATTGTGAAACTAGCCATTCCTAGAATTCTTCCCCATCCACTCTGATCTCTTTACTTTTTAAGATCAGAGGCGCATATCCATCTACAGTGAACGTTTTCAGTCATTAAACAGTTCCATTTTTCACTTAGCTCATATCATATAGATATCTATATTAAAACTTAATTCTTGTTCTTAAGAAGAAATACATATGCAGTAGCAACAGTTCTGTGAACAGTGTACTCACCTTTACCATGTTGGAGAGTTTATTCCTTCCTTGATGGAGTGAAACAGGCAAGCTAAAGTTTCTGGATGAACAGCAAAAGCTCAACTGGAGAATGAAGTGGCTCAGGGCAGTTTTGGCTGTTGGAGTGGAAAAGCTCACAGAGGTTGTAGCTCCCTCTCCACTGCCCAGTAGATGTTAGCTGCAGTCCTGCTTGCACTTCAGCATCCTTTAGGCAGGACGGGTTCAGTGTCCAAAGCCTGTGGAGAAAGAACAGCGTTTGCCAGTGCTTTATAAATCAGCATCTTGTGCTGCCACTCCACCCCTCCCCTTCCAGGTCCAGCCCATCTTCTGTTTCACCCGTAGTAGGTGGAAAAATACCACAGTAATGGGCATGTGGGTTTCAGGTCAGATAGTTTCTAATTATTCCTTTGTAGTGTTTGCTCACAACTAGGGAACCAGGTGTATTGTTCATCTTGCTAGAAGCAAAGAGTTTCCTTCAGAGACTTTCCAGCACTGGAGTCCCCTTATTTCCAGCTGTGGGGGCAACGTACCTTTTGTCTTGCCTGTTCACATGATGTTTCCTTGCCTAAAGTCCCTAAAAGCCAGATTCCTGCCCTGTTTAGGTGCTTGCAGTGATTTAGTGGAGTGGTGCTCCCTTAAGCCTTTTAGCTTGGACTTTGCTTTGAATACTTGCATTTGTTCTGGTTTTAACCTTCATGCTTAGATAAAAAAGGCACTTCCTGGTGCATTTTCAGCAGGAGCACTTACCAGAACAGCTTGTTTAAATTATCTTGCACCAATTACCAGCTTCCAT
Source organism: Myiopsitta monachus (assembly GCA_017639245.1). Taxonomy (NCBI): domain Eukaryota; kingdom Metazoa; phylum Chordata; class Aves; order Psittaciformes; family Psittacidae; genus Myiopsitta; species Myiopsitta monachus. Next base: position 3,512,982 of record CM029935.1, on the reverse strand, counting down.
ACAGGAGTAATAATGAGATTTATGACGCTTTGGATACCTGGCGTGTCTCATCACTCGGAAGCAAAGTTAACTTCTTCACCTTTGAAATGACAAACAGCTAGTCAAATGTGGCGGAATGTATTATATATCTTAACATTATTTGGGGGCAGACTTTTCATCTGTTGACAGAGCTGGTCTCACTGAACAACATACCATTTCAGTATGTCTTCTACACTACATCATTCATGATCTTCAAATTGCATCACTTGAGATGCTGTGAGGTACCATAGCCACTAGCAGATGAGCCAAATTGTGGCGAGAAATACAATATGTTAATGAAGATAGATGACATTGACTGTTTCAAGCCACATGTATAAGCTGTTAGTGCAGGGAAGACAACCAAGAAACATCCTTTGGTACTTCAAGAGGAGCATGAATAAATCCATGTTCAAATCACGGTCAGGTTTGCAGTGATTCCAGGGTCATACCTCCTTGAGTGAGTCCTTAAACGGCAGTTAGAAAGTGAAGCTGGTTCTACTTCTCAAGTTGTGTGCATTGGTCTTTTTCCATGGCATTACTTAATCTTGGAGTGTTGCACAGAATACAGAAGTGTATCTGGAAAGGTTTCAAGTTCCATTTCTGCTGTTTGTCGTATTAAGAACTGGATTGTGTCCTGGAGCTTGAATAGAAACCTTTTCATACGTATATAAGCAGTGGAGATTTCACAATATGGGCCATGTGCGAAAGCACTAATGTATTGAGTGCATCCAGTGTCTTGTGTCATGTGTTACCCATTCCTGAGGTAGTCCTCTGTATTGCTGGAGAAGGTACCAGGGCAAGATGATGGACAGGAACAGTGAGTATATCTGACCTGAAACTAGAGGCTGGAAGTGGGGGCATATGTGAAAGGAAATTGGACTTGGAAATAGGGAAATGTCTTCCAGGAATGCAAGTGCATTCTCCATCACATCTGTTGGTAAAGACAGTGGGCTGCAAACTATGGAAACAGGGCTAGCATACTTTATGTTGTTCATTTACAGATGAACTGAGATTTCTAATCCAATGGCGAGGAATAGCTTATAGATGGAAAACAAGAACGTGTATCATTACATCCTGCTGTTCACAGACTTACAAAAACAAACTGTACCCTGTGCTTTTCAGTAATGGTTTGTGATTTAGAACGTTATCCAGGTCGTTTGGGCAGTTGTTGCAGTTGTCTTCTGTAGATCATGACTACTTTTGCATAGGGACAAGAGTTAGAATCCAAATCAGAGACATGTTTGGCAACTGAAGTACCCCATAGACGCTGGTCCACATGCAGTATTTGCACTGATGCTTTTAAGGGTATTGATGATGATGATGAATTGAAAAGGTACCAGAAATACAGCCTGCATGTGAACCTGGGTGGCAGTTCGGGACAAATGCTTGTACACAACTGAGTCTTGCCAGTGAAGCACATGTGCCTTGGTTTGGCAAGACAGGGCAGGTATAGAGAGGAGTTTACTGGGGTCTGTGCCAGGGAGCTGTAATCATCACGTGTGTTTCCAGTGTGTCTCAACATTCATAGCTGAGCTCTGTTTAGAAGGTAAAAGGAATTAATATTGTTCTGATTGCTAAACACTGCTCAAGGAAAATAACATGTCCCTTCTGAAGTCTTATGTCTCTTGCTCTTCTTCATCAGAATAAAGATCTATTTTGATCCTACTCTAAGCTCCTGTCCGCAAGTCCTGGAAAAAGACAACCAGGAGAATGCTTTGCTCTTACTTAACACACAGACAGCACGTTACTCAACTTGTAGTGCTTGAGGACTGCAGGTTGCTGTGCTCGTGTTCTCAAATGCCTTCAGAGGGTGAAACAAAAGGGTAAATGTTTGTGAGGGCTTTGAGAGTAAGGAGAATGTAACGCATTTGCCTGTAGAACATTGCTCGGATACTTATATGCTTCCTATCTTGTATGATAACACATATGTATGCACTAGCAAAAACTGGCAGCGTGCAGCTGTAGATGTATTTGAAGATGCAGGAGTGGGTGTTAGATCTGTAATTAAATTTGCTTTTGGAGCAAATTTGCTTGCATGGAGCAGCTTTCCTAAGGGAGAGCCAGCAGAGGGAGCAAGGCCGCCTCTGTTAGTGGTGCTTGTTCATTCATTGCTTCCACACCGGCAAAAATAACATTTCAGGGAACAGAGTGTGTGTCTGCCTTGGTGTCTCAGCACAGGCCTATCTCCAGTGGGAGAGAAATGTGTTGTCTGGGGTTTATTTTCCCTTTGAGGCCAAGGATAAAACAAAACCTGACCTTCAAGTGATATTTTCGTGGTGCTGAAACCAACTTTCAGGGGTGGAACAGAACTGCAGGTGGGCTAGACATGTATTGGCAGGCATGTACATGAGCTGTGTGATTTCCTTGTCCTTTAAGCAGGCTTTAAAGCAAGGCTTTGCAGGCAGCTCTCTCCACTAGCAGGCAACCTGTTAGTGAAGGCAAGTAGAAGGGGCTGAGAATGTATTCTGGGTCATTGCACTGGTAAAGGAGGGAAGTTTTGAGGATTCCTTGTTTCCTTCGTGGAGAAGGGGAAGTTCCCTCTCAGCAGAGGGAAAAGCTACTGCTAAATCTTATTTGGTTTTCCTTCTTCAGTTAACCCATGATGTTAAACCACAATTCACAGGCCACAAGTGACAAACTTGTATAGAGCTGTCAGGAGCCACGTTAAAACAAAAGCTTAAGCAGTATTTTGACATTGGTAATTTAGGCATTGCTTGTAAACCACTCCTTGTCTGAGTGCCTACAGCATTTATCCCCTGGTGAGCCGGGAATGGCATGTTGTGTTTCACACAGCACTGCGCAGAGTTCACGGAAAGAAAGGAAGATTAACTCTCTCCCAACCAGAACCGGGACAGGTGTATTTCTGTGCTTCTTTATGATCTTCCTTTCTTGTTACTCTAAGGTGAGTAGAAAATTCTGACGAGAAATAGGCCAAATTCTTCTTGTCTTCCTGCTTCCTAGTGCCATTAATATGAACCATTACCCAATTCAAGGAAAACTGATCGTCTTCCTCTTTGCAAATTCCTGAGGCTGTCCAAAGGCACAGCCAGGGCTGGAAGCTGGTGTGGGAGCACAGTATGGCTTTCTTCTTTAAATGTGGTGGTATTGCCAACTCTTCATTTGCAGTCACAAATGATTTATAAGACTTTGTTAATTCTAGTCCTTCTTTCAAACAGCTGTTTTGTTGCTTTCATCATTCTCAGGCAAGTGAGCTTGTAAAATGCATCCTATGTGTGTTAAACATTTTAACTACTGCTGCCTAGGAATACTGCTCTGCTGTGGTCAGCAAATGTTTCCATACACAGCCTCTGGAATGGTGTTCTCCATTATGTGTCAAAAGGATTATTTCCTGATTACATGGGAAGCAAAGTAAGTGTTATTTGGCAAAGATGCTCTTTTGCTTTGAAAATACTGGTCCTCTGGCTTTTGGGGGTGTTTTAGGATGAAAAGCAGGTCATTGCACTAATGTGACTGCACAAGTTATTGACAACTGATAGAGCAGGGCTGGATGTTGACTGGCAAGATAGCTGTCTTTGGAAGGTGGCTGAGGTGCCATGGTTAGATGTTTACTGCCTGCATGACCTCTGTTGGAAAGGGATTAAAAATGAGTCAGTTGGGCGAATGTGGGTCGTTCAAACAGCTGACCCTCTTCACCCTGTGGTGTCTTTGCACTGCTGCCATGTCACCCTGGAGCCCTGCTCACTGAACATGACAGCCTGTGAGCACAGAAGTGGTGAGCGTTGCAGCTGAGCGTGCCAAGATGCTGGCTCACAGCTTGCAACAGCTGCCAGCAGAGCAAGTCAGGATCTTTAGTCACAGCTTGCAAAGCCGAAGGCTGAGACTGATGAAGTGATGGCTCATGGTTTACGGGACCTGACAGCCAGCGGCCATTGCTCCAGCACAGATTGACCTCTGTATTTGGTGCTTCCATCTGGAATGGTGCGAGCAGATTTGCAGGCAGGAAGCAGGGTTTAAATGGCCTGAAATAGCTGGAATGGATGTTGAAAACTGTTGGCTTCAGTGGCGTAGTGCAAGCAAGAGTAAACTGTGTTTAAAAATGATGGGGTTTAAGCTATTTTTTCATCTTGCCTTTACATTTTTGCATTCCCAGACAAGTGGGTGGATTGTACAGAGCTGCTACCAGAGCAGGCAAGGTTGTAGGTATCTATTGAAGCATTTAATAGAGAATGCTGTCCTTCTTCTTTCATTTCTCTTTTTGTTTTGCATTTACAGGCGATGGCATTGCAATGGAATTCTCTTGGCTGCTTTAAAAGGTGGGGTGGGAGAGCATTCTCTCCTCAGCTCATAGAATCAGAGAACTATTTGGGTTGAAAAGGACCTGAACATCTTCTAGTTCCAACCGCTCTTTCAGAGAGCCTCATTGCTTTTTCCTTCTGAAGTATTCTCCTATAGCAATAATGGTCGCATTTGTGTCCTTGGGTAAATTCACAGAGGGCGTTTGGGATGAGAGGAAATAGTCTTTGAATAGTTCAAGGTGTTTCACAACTGAGCTGTGATTTGAAGTTGCAAACAGCATTTTACCTGTGGAATTCGAAAATCACATGTGTTTGCAGGCAGCCCAGTGTGAAATCTTCCCTACACAGCCCTTGCGCTCGGCCTTGTACAGAAAATACTTGAGGTCAAGAAAAACTCGTTTCGTATTTGTGAAAGCCACGTGAAGGGGCTTGGCCAGGCCTTCATGCCCTGCTTGCCAGTGCCTCTGCTTTGGTCCCACACCATCCTTCATGCTTGTAACCCAGTGCCTTGCTTCACAGTCATACAGGCAGCCTGAGACATTGCAGGTAGATGAGCAATGTGGAAGGTAAAACACAGAACTAGAGGAGGTGCCAGTGCTGTGATACTGGGTCTTTGCACTGTGAGAAAGTCAGCGTTTCAGTGTTCAGTTTTGCTGTGAGACAATCAGTAAAACTCACTAGTTTTAGGAGAGCAGCCATGATACAGGAAATGATGATGAAAACCTGCCCTGCCACTTAGTTCTAGGTCCCTGTATATGGAGTGATGGCCTTGAAGGAAACACTGTCCATAAAGAGAACTTTGCTTTCTCCTTAGAGCCTTCCAGGAAGCATGAATGACTCTGCCTGCGCCGTGGCTGTCACCTCCCTGTACACCAACGCTGAGCGTGTTCTGTACGTGGGCAGAACTGCGCTTTGTGCTTTGAGTCTTGGGGCAGCTCATGCTGTAGTAAGATCCAGCCTTACCTTTCACCTACTTTCCTCCTGGGAAAATGCCCTTGACTTTGATTTACTCTGGATACTGTTTGGCTGCTATGAGAAACCAGTCCAACTGCTCATTCAGTGCACGTTAGAATAAAGTCAGTAAGTAAGAAATACGGAAAGTTATAGACTTGGGGCTTGACTAGCAATGAATTCACTAGTTTTCAGTCTGTCTGACTCCAGAAATGGCTCAGGATAGCATGGTTAATGATTTGAAAAGCTATTTCATCCACAAAGAATGCAAAGTTTTGTTAGCTGCAAGATGCACTTTGTAGTCTTGTTTTAGTGAAGCGTTTGTATTTAACAGTTCCAAATGTTATCTTAACATTTAATGGTAAGAAAATGTTAGCTGAGGTTTAGATTTTTCTTGGTATCTCTTTTGTAAGTCATATCTTTGGCATCTGTTTTTACTGTGCTCAGCTTGAAGAAGGTTGCAGGACTGGGCCTTTTTAGTTTCATACCTGAAGGCATTCATAAAAAACCTCGAGTTAGTGAGTAGTAATTCCTCTTTGTTAGGGTTGGGTCTTTTTCCTCAGTAGATCTAATAGTAGGCAAAGGAGGTCAAGAGCATCATCTCCACTTTACAGATGGAGAAACTGAGTCACGGAGAGGCAGTGATTTGTACTAGATCAACCAGTAAATCTGGAGTCCTTGCTGAGTGTCATGTCCATTTGGTACGGGGTCACAGCCCCCTGCTAAGTGTCTTTGCCAGATCTCTGACTGCCACCTCAAGCACTGCAGGAATAAGGTCATCATTGTGTGAAGTGATGCAGAGAGGACCACTGTTTGCTGGGGGCATCATGTTGGTCCCCACAATCCGAGTGCCTCCATAGTAAAATGAATAACAGCAATCAGGTCCCAACGAAAGCATGAGACCTTGATTTGTGTGTGTCCCTTCCCTACTTAATTTCCTTGATAGCTGCAAAGCATAATGAGATCTCCTAGTACCAAATTGCTGAGGATGGGATACAGCTCATCTAATTTAACTCTGAGGCTGCACTAGTCACTCAGGTTTCCTTTATAGCCAAGGAAGGAAGAAGCACCTCCAGGTAGCAACTTGTCTCATTCCTGTTAGGCATATACAAGAGAGTAATTACTCTATAGAGGCAACTGTGCTCTGCCTCAATAAAGGAGCAGCCTGGAATGAAGTACCTTGCGTTTAGGAGAGATGAATCCTGTCCTTAGGAACAAATATAGATGAGTCCAGATGACATGATTTAAATAGTAGAACAAGTGTTATCTAAGCTTGCACTGTTTGGATTTTGCTTTTGTGTCCATACGTGTCTGAACTTGTCACCCATGTGAGCATGCATCGTCCTTGGGCTTCCGTTGAACACCTTCAGCTTCAGTTAGTCACACCGGTTTGCCATGCAGAAATAATTGCTGTTAATGCTGATTTTTATGAAAGGAGGATCTTGCAAGTCCCATCTAGAGTCAGTCACTTTGAATGTGTCTGGGTGAGCTGATTTGTGAAGAAGCTGGCTAGGAATGAAAGGCTCCAAATCCATGTTCCCTAGGCAAGGTTTTGTGGTAAGTAGGTGGTGGCTGAAGCTCCTATCGTGAGTTACATGCAGGTAAGCACAAGGTTAGTATAAGCAGGGAAATAAGCCAGAATAACCAGGCAATAGCTATTTGTGCCTTTGACGAGAGGGAAAACAAATTGAGTCCTTTTAGTAGTGGATCTGATCAAAGTTCCCAGGATGCAGGAGGTTGTTCCTCTCCTGGGAAAATTCCATGTGCTCCATGTCTTTGTATGGAAGAGCAAGAGAAAGGAAGAAAGTGAACAGGAGATGTTCTGAACTTAATAGGGCAAAGGGCTATGAAGTGCAAGCTATGCTCTTGATAACCCTGTGAAAAGATGGACAGAGCAGGGGCATAAGTGGGACATCCTGTCAAATGAGCTGGTTTCCTTCTTCCTTGCTGCTGTGCTGTCCTTGCTGCACAAGTATCCAGGGGTACAAAAGTGTTGAACTCCGCATCCTGCTTGGAAGTCCATTTTGATGTCTTATGGTACTTATTCCAGGTGATTTCCAGGATGGTGTGAGAGAGATAGGGGTGTCACAGCATGGCTGTACCCTGCTATAGGAGGCAGGCAGGGCAGAGGCTGCGGGGCTGCTGGCACATGGACTCGCTCCACAGCTGGAAGCAGCATAAGTACATCAGCACTGTGCTTCTGTTAATAAACTCTGCTGCAACATGGTGGTAATTGGTATTTGCATAGCACTTTGCAAATAGGAAAGCAGTGCTTCAAAGCAAGTGATAAATAGGTTAGCTTCCAGCCTGCCTAGAGCTTGCCCTCTCAGCTTATTAGGCAGTTGGGCACTTGACTGAATGTGAAATAAAGGATTGAATCAAATACCTTATTTACAGTGTGGTTCTGACTCAACAGGCCTATTCCTTTTCAAATGTGGAGATGAGCTGGGAAACCATTTGAGTTTAGAAAGCTATAAGAGGAATGTGCAGCATTTGGGATCTTGATTTCATCCCTAAAATCCATTCGAAACATGCATGTTTCTGGTTTACTTAATGTGAGCCTCTGTGATAAGATTTACAATGCTTTGTATCATAATGAAGGGCAGGGACTCTTTATTAGGGACTGTAGTGATAAGACAAGGGCTAATGGGTTAAAACTTAAACAGGGGGAAGTTTAGACTGTATATAGGGAAGAAGTTCTTTACTGTAAGGGTGGTGAGGCACTGGAATGGGTTGCCCAGGGAAGCTGTGAGTGCTCCATCCCTGGTGGTGTCCAAGGCCGGGTTGGACAGAGCCTTGGGTGGCAATGGTTTAGTGTGAGGTGTCCCTGGCCATGGCAGGGGGGTTGAAACTGGATGATCTTAAGGTCCTTTCCAACCCTAACTGTTCTGTGATTCTATAATGCCAACTGTACTTGAGTATTTTTCATCCTTTCATTCATTTGGGAATGTGTGCAGCTTGGGGGTTTATTGGATTCTAACCATATAGGTTTTAGCAATGGGAAACTCCATCTCTTCTCATGGAACTGTTTTCAGCTGTAGTGCAGTTTGGGGAGGCAGCATAGTATACACACACGTAATGCATTTGGGATGACAAGAAAAGGTCCAAAATGTGTTTAACTCCTCTCTCCCATGGAAAATGCAATCATGGTAAATACATGAGTTAATATTTCTTCCTTGGAAGTAAAGTCGGATACTTTGATTTTTCACTTTCTTTTTAGCTATTTCAGAACCCTGAAAATTTACACCACTTGGCAAAATCAGGTTTTGTATTCATACTGTGTAGGAGCTCAGGCCACTGCATCCTTTGGAAACAGATTACTCTTCAATGTAGTGTATTTTCAGATTAATAATTTCAGAGCATCCATTCAAGAGAACAGCTCCTTGGAAAAATGTCTATTTTTATCAGGTTATTGCACAGAATCAGCACTGCATTCAAGTACTACTGTTTTGCAGTATCATCCTAAAGGATATTATTCAGCTGCTGAAGTGGTACTGCAAAATAAGCATCATCTTATCACAGAGTGAATGCATGTGAAATCTAACATCAGAAAGGAAGAGTTATATGCTATGCTAGGAAGAAACAAAGACTAAAATACAGTAGAGAAAGAGTTTTGTAGAGGCTGCCAAAGTTCAGAAAGGGAAAATAACATCCTAAAGAAATCAGTCTTAATAAATTGCCACTCCTAGAGGAATTGGTTTGTACTCTGAGAAGTAGTTCTGTGTTTTTCTTCACAGCAGCATGATTAATGGACTTGATTCTGCCCAAGGTAGCAGTGTTTAAGCAAAAGGTAAGCGCTAAAAGTGAAAGCTTAGTATATCTGCAGCTGCCCATTGTGAAGCTGGATTCTCCAAGGAAGAGGCAAAAATTAGACCAGCTTCCTTTGCAACTATTTGAATGAAATGAAGCAGTTACACTACGATCCATCGGAGGAAACTACAAGCCCAGCAGAAAGCTGTATTATCCCCAGATAACTTCCTCGCTTATGCCCTCTCCCCCCCCCCCCTCCCCATCTCAGCTACCTTAGTCATTTGACTGGAATTCACGTTAAGAGCCTGCCACTGCAGGTTTTTCCTCTAAGCAGAGATTTGACCTACTGGGTTCAGTCTCCTGCTCTGAATGGCCCCTTAAGGTTTTGTCTTTCTCCATGGGTTCTATGAAACCCAGTATAGCAACAAGACAAGTCTATTTCTCATGGTGGTTTGAAGGTGCTGATGGTCATTTCTCATATCTCCTGACCAAAACACTACGTGCCTTCAGGACACATCCCTGTTTGTTATCACCTGCCTTATGTGCCTTTGTGATAACTTGCATGATCGTGCCCTTCCAAAGAAGCTTTAATCTGGTAGAACATGAACTTTGTCAGCTGGAAATAAAGTGTCTTACCCAGTATTTGGACATACTGTTTGTCAGTTAATTTCGAAGGCCAACTCCCCTTTAGTGTATGTTGGAGCAGCACTACTCAAATGTTCAGTGCATGAGAGAGGTGTCTGACCAGGGTTTCTGGGTAAATCAACCCAATTTCCATTTGCTTTAATGTAGGTAGTGCTTTTAAGTCACACAGATGCTGTTCAGCACTCCGGTGTCCTTCAGGATGTATCAGTGATTTACACAAACCCCATTACCCAGGAAGAACAAACTGCCTATCAGTGCTTGCTAAGTATGAAAATAATCTCTTAAGCAGGTGGCACATAAAGGTCTACCAGGTACATTGCTCTGGATCAACATATGATTTACATATGCTTGTCTTCCTCATGGAGATGAGTCAGAGGCTAAAGAGTTTCAGTCCAGGGAGGAACTGAGTATCTATTTTAAGTTGCTTGGTCTTGATTTCTCCTGAAAGGGAGATAGCAGGGACCCAGAGTCCTAGCTGGTAGTGCTGATTTCTCAAATCATAATCTGTGGTGTGGAGGGAATCAGGAGAGTAAAAATCACAAGCCTACACTGCAGCAAGCCCGCTAGATAGTGAACATTGCTCACTTGCTGGAGGTAGATGGACTCCACTTTCTCTATGATTGGTGCTGCTCCCATCCTTCTGTGCTGTTCTGTGCACTGCGCTCCTGTAATTGTTTCCCTTTCTATGTTTCTAGACTGTTAAACACTTTAGCTGGAGGTTTTGCTTTGTACAGTGCCTTGTTGATGCCATAGAATACCTACTGGTCTGTCAATAGTTATTTGCAACCTGAAGGAAGGCTCTGAATCTTTGAAACAGGTGTGATTTGATCACCAGTACCACAGGAGAGCTGCCTGTGTAAAACATGCTGCTTTGCAGTTGTAGATCTCCCTTGGAGATGTGAGTGCTGTGACCATACAAAGTCTATGAGGGGGACGGAGATACTTGTGCAATCACCATAGCTGTGAATGTGGATCTTCTGATGTTACATGCATTTTTCATGGCTTTTTCTTTTAGCAAGAAGCCTGGCTGTAATACTGGTATCTTGGGCAGGAGAGGGAGCTTTCACTATTCGACATCACATCATTATTGCCATTAATTCCTTTGGTTTTGTGAGATGTGCGGGGTGTTGTTGCATTAGAAAGCATGTTTGAGGAGATAATCCACTTATCAGGCCAAGAACACATTCTCTCTCTTAACTAGACAACAAATTAGTTCTTTGCTTACCGAGACAGATAATAATGGGTACCCTAACCCAGAGGAACAGGGGAGGACATGGCCTGAAGGTGACAAGATCAGAAACAAAAGTGGAAGCAGGAGATGAAAAATGAATTTATTAAAGAATGGCTGCAAAATACAAGTGGTCTACTGCAGCAAGTCATTCATCAAGGGAATTTGGCCTTGCCTCACTCTAATCTAGATTGAATCTAATTTAGATTCCAAGCAAGGGATGGGAATCCTTTCCTGAACCAAAACAAGCCTTGCCACCTCCTACCTTTTCATTACTCATCCCTTAATTTGTTTGGGTTTCTTATGTAGGACACTCAGGAAGAATAGCTTAAAGCTGTGTGTGCCTGTGCTAAATCTGATGTTATAATCACTGCTTCGCTCTGTGTTGGGTTGATTTTTGATGCAGTTACAGCACCTAAAGCTGGTAACATGCCTCTGCCTGGGGCCCTCAGGAGGTTAGGTGTGAATATCTTACTTTTCTGAGCGCTGAGTTACTTGCACGGCTGCTTGTCTTAGTCTGGGGGAGTCTACTTCAGCCTTGAGCTCCAGCAGTTTCTCTTGTTTTCATTCCCAAAATCAGCTCTGCATATATAGTTCATATATACCTCCATACATGTACCAAAACCACTGCAGAAGAAGGGGCTGGGAGGTAGTTCTCTTCACTTTTGAGATGCCATGCTTGCTGACCTACTTTCTGTTCCTGCATTATAAGCTGATGAATAGCAAAGCTTGGCCTCCTAGGCTGTGTGTGTCTGGGAAAGCTAAATGGCATCATTCCTTCCCTGAGGCTTATCAGGATTCCCAGCATCTGAACTGAGGTTGTGACTGTGCTCAGGGCCGTGGCAGCAAAGTCTTTATGTAGGGCTCTGTTGCTGATTCCTTCTTAAAATGTGCTTTTTCAGAGACTATTTCCTGAGGAGTGAGATGAGATTTGGACATCGATTTCCAGTAGAAACTTCTGTAACACAGGGCATGTCAGGACACTGCCTTGGAGCATGTCCCAGACCATCGTTCCACCTCATCACTTTTTAACTCCCTTCTTGATTGTTTGCCACATGCTCCTCAGTGTCTCGCTATCCTCACTCCTGGAAACCCACTTCTGAGGTGTTTGCTTCCCTATGAGTACTCCGCTGCCTTAGGAAATCTCCTGTGTGTGTATGCTCCATAGTCTGGTCACTGCCTCTGTGCTATAAATCTTGTCATACCTACATTTACAGTTCCCATACAACTAATTAGTCTCCTACTGATTCTGAGCAACATGCCTAGATCTGAATAAAGTGGTGGGTTGAGCAGGTTGTTAACAGCCTAAGGGTAAAGAGGTTAGCTGCAAGTTCAGGGCTTGGACAAAACCTGCCTGCAAGCAGCAAGCAGAGCACGGAATGGGAAAATCAAGGGGCTAAACAGGGATGGTAAATGGTGCTTGGAAGAGCGTTGGTGGGAAAGAGTGGGAAAAGAAATATGGTGGAGTTGGGGGGATGCTTGTTGAGAATTTGCTGGAAGAAAAGGCAAGTTATTACTTTCCCTGCAGAACTGAAAGTATGAACAGTGATGAACAGTTAAACTGAACCAGCCCATACATAGTTTATACATCTGAATTCCTAACTGACAGTTAGTTTTCTGCCATCTCTTAGTGCTCATCAGGACCACGTGCCCTGTTTCAGCACTCTTTGCCAGCTTGTACTTGCCAGCTTCCTTATGAAAAGCATTCTAAGCCATGTGAGAGAAGTGGGTGATAAAACACTTAGCAGCAACCAGCTGGTAATGGGAATGCTGCTTCCTTCCCGCTTCCGAGAACTCCACCAGAAAACAAGAACCTCTAGCACATGCGAACTACGCTCTAGACCACTTCAGGCGAGGGCTGGGAAGCCTTGTTCTGGTTGCAGTAGGAAATTCTAGTCGAAACCAAGGTTGGATTGGCCTCATTAGAACAGGACACAGGCAGCAAAACATCTTCTTTCCCAAGATTTCGTTCTTGTTGCTGAGGTGAGTACTTGGGGTCTGCTATTTAATGTATCCAGCCACCTTCTGTGCTGTCGTGAACAACCTGCTTGGATAGATGAAGGTAGTGCTTTCCACTGCCAAGCATGAGTTGTGTACAAGTAGACTGGGCCAGAGAAGGGATGCTCTCAGAGAGCTGTTTGTATTGACTCCTCAAAGTGAGCTGTGAGCTCTTCTATTCCCTGTGGTAGTGTTTCCATGGGGCTAGGAAATGCTGCCACTCTTAGCATGAGTAGATCCCTTTGGTGGCAATGCCAATGCTCTGATCACAAGTAGAACAAGTCAAGGAGAAAGCTCCTTCTCACAGAAGGGAGTTTGTCTGTATTGTATTTTCTAAATGTAATCAGAAGACTTGAATCTTCCAAGCCAGCATTTTGGCTTTGAAACTAAAATAACACACCCGAAAATCTATATGCTGCTAGAAATACTCCTGAGTGCATTAGATCTTCCTTATCAATCTAAGCCTGCATTTGGAATCGTGCCATGGATTGCCAGACTTCTGTTAAGGGATGCTCCATTTCATGCTTGTTTCTGAGCGTGAGGCATGAATGTCTCTCAAACCAGTAAATCAGCAGAACATGGAGTCCGTTTATAAAGGACTGTAGCTCTTTCAATATTTAATAGTTTGCAAGTCATTAAACTCAAATGACAATGCCCCAGGAAGGACAAATGTATGGGAAAGGGAGGAAAAAACCATGAAGTATTTAATTCTGAGCTATGAGCAAGAAGAAAGCTGATTTTATGACTGGATTTCAGTCAGTTGAAAACACAAGGGCAAAGGCTTTCAGTACTTAAGGAACTAAATGGTTCCTGTTTGGGTATTGGCACCCGAATGTTCCAACAGTGCGAGACATGATATGGAAAAGAACAGACTGTAAAGCTTTGCCTAGAAAGGGAAATGGGGTGAGAAGTTTTTTCTGAGCAAGATGCAGAGGGAAGGAGAAGGGCTGCTATTGCCAGGCAAGGCCATGAGCGATCATGGGACAGCAATGAACTTACGGGGGTCAGTGGTGGGGCGGAGGCTCCGTAACCTGGTCATTAAAACAGGAAGCAGGAAGTTAAGAGTCCTCACCTCAACCCCAGTTGTAATTTGTGGCCTTGAGCAAATCACTTCACCTGGATCTACCCCTGTTTCTGCTCTTCCTCATGGCAGGGAGGATTTCACGGGGATTGAATGGTAAAAGACTTTGTCTGTTTATGGATGCACGTCTGCAGTACCCACTCAAATCAGAAGTAGGTGCAGAACTGACCCTACTGGTCTTTCTAATGCTACATTTCAATTCTGCATTTATGGACCCCACAGTACTTAGGAAAAGAAAATTCATACTTAATACTCTATTACAGTTTAGGAGCGCATTTCTTCCTAAATTGAAACAAACTTCCATCTTCTGTTGAGGATGTGTGAAATAACTTCATGCTTTTGCCATCAGTAAATCTCACTGATGTGCTTTATTTCTTCCTTTCTCAGAGAACCAACCAGTGTTGATACTCACTTATGTGTTGCTGCTCCTAGATGCTGGGAAAGGGTGGCGATGTCTGTGGTGTACGAGAAAAAGACTATTTATAGAACAAACATCTTTGTTTGGAAGTGTCATTCCTTGTGTGGTTTACATCAGGATGGGTGTAGGAGGAGGAAAGACTACTGTCAGAGCACAGGGAGTTGCCCTCTGTAGTCAGCAATGCAAACCCCACTGAGTATCTTGCACCACGGCTGTCTGGGAGCAGGGAGTAGCTGCACAGAGAGAACAGTTATATGCAGGAGATGAGAACATAATCCTTGCCAGGCAAATGGAATATGTTTAAGTGAGAACGTCTGTCAGGGCTCTGTTCTACAGTGCACAGCTTGGGGTTTAATACGGTGACATTTCTGGCATAAAGCTTATGGATTTTATAGAAGTTAATTTTGTCTCTCCTCCAAAGGCTTTGTCCATAGACAGCCTTGATGCTATATAATGTCTTGGGGTTTTGGAATGAAAATGGTACTTCCAAAGATGCTTTTACTCAAGGACTGTTTACATTGCATCCCATTAACTAACTACTGAGAGCATCCCGAGAGCATGAATGGTCAGAATTTGATAACTGATGCACTGTTAGGGGCTGGTGACCATGTATAGTACCATTGGAATGGAAATGATCGTGCCTCTGCTTAATGGGTCACAGAAGTAGCCTTTCACCTCATTCTTACTGGGCATTTGTGACCATGTGGACGGCTTCCAACATAATCCCTTTTATATAAAGGGATATATGTATGTCTTTTGAAGTGGAATATATATGCATGGTGTTCTTTTGTATAGCATTCTCTCTGATACTATCAGCGTGATACCTTATCAAAAATCAGTTGTTACCACTGAATAACTGTACCTGGACAAAGTTCCTGTGATGCTGAATCTATAAAAGATATGAAAGAAAAAGGGATTATGTTCCAACTGCTTCTCTTTGTTGATTACTCAAAGTTGTTCATAAGAATAGCAATAAGGAAAATATCACACAAGTTGCAGATAAACTTAATTGTCTTCAGAACAGCAAGCTTCTATCAAGTACGAGTAATAAAAACTGCCTTTTTTTAATAGGAAGCAGTAGTTATAATGATGGCCTTCTGGAAACATTGTGCCAAGATTGTGTGTTTCTGCATGTGTAAGAGGGATTGAGGAGTGAGCATCAACAGCGTCCCTTGTTCTTGAGCTGGACAGCCCCATCTCCAGTGCTAGAAGGAAATTGTTTCTATCCCCAGAGTAAGTCCCATCCAAAAAGAGTTTGGTTTTGTTTAGGTTTGAGGGTGGGCAGGTGATAATGGCACCTGACCATTAGGACCAAGGATTCCTCTTGAGCTTCATTAATCCTCCATACACTGCTTGCAGTTTATCCAGATCTTTAGTCCTTGCCTGAACACAAACTTGAGCTGATGACCTGGTTTCAGATGACCTTTAAATAAGCACCCTCTGTGACCTTCAAGCAATTACGTGACTCAGACAGCTGGCTATACTGTCTGCTGGCTCTGGAGGTAAGGCTGCTTTAGTTATGCTCTGTTCCAGGGCTGCTGCTACAATTGAGTTATGCCCTTTGCCTTCCAGCTTGTCTGATCTCATGGAATTTCTGATTTCTTGTTACTTTATTTGTCTTAAAGAACTTGCTGATGTCTGTCAGGAATACACTGAAATCTGTACCTGTTATCAAGAGTTACAGATTCATCCTTCTCAGAGCACTGGGTGGTTTACTGTTAGTGCTTTATATTGTCTGTAGTTTCTTGTAAAAAGTAGTGACCTACTCTAAATGGTTACAGTGTGCAATAAATTCTATTACTGTGTAGTGTCCTCTCTGCTCAGTGTAAACCAGCAGAGGAATTTCTGCATCCCTCTGGCTTTTATGGTGTCACAGAAATCGAATTCTGAAGCCCATACTGAGATGGTCCATCACCTAAGTCCTTTATGGCTGAATGCTGTTAGAATTTGACAGGCACCAACAAAAGAACTATTCTGGTTTTTCATGCTTTTGTTATATGGGGAACTTTAGATCTCTGGGGCGAAAGGGGAGTATTTGCACTTGCACACGAAGTATTGAGTATTGCAGCTGATTTGGTCACCATGTGTGACCTTAACGTAGGTTTGTACCCCTGTTCTCTACGAGAATTGATGTACTTCTGTAGAGTTTCACAGTAACGGGGGGGAAAAGGTGTAAGTGATGCAGACACATCATCTATTTGTAGATAAATTAAAGGGAAATCACTTCAGTCAGTCCCTGGCTGGGACACCGAAGAACTGGCCATTAAGTCATGGCACAGAAAGGCTACACTGAGCTCTTCGTCCAGCATCTTGTCTGTGATGGGGCCTCTCTGAGGTGAATAACAACGGTAATAACACAGATGACAAATGGCTGCAGCCAGAAAGACGTGGGGAACGCAAGCAGTGGCACCGTTTCTCCAGCGCTACGATCTGTGCTGCCTGAGCGACTTAACAGCAGCGGAGGAGCTCGGCTGTGCCTGCGCTGCAGAGGGGACAGCGCTATCTGCTGGCTCGGCAGGATTGGTGCCAGGGTGCTCCAGGGCTGCCCAGCACCAGGCATGTTCCACCTCCTGCCTGCAACGCACATACATACATAACATGTATGCACACATACATGTGCATGCACACGTGTTCTCTTTCCCCCGTTGCCCCACCTAGGGATCTCTCCCTGTAATCTCTCCTTTCCCACACACTATTTGGCCTCTGGATGGAAACCTACGGTTGCTCTAAATTGGTTTCGTTTTATTCTGGTCGTTTCTTTGTTTAACATTTATAAGCCAATAACTAAAAGTAAGCAAACTGTTGCAGAGTACCCAACAGGAGAAGATGCCTGCTTGGATGCTAAAGTGCTGTTGAGAAATAGTGGGTTTGAAAGTGATAGTTTACAGATTCAAAGCTCTGTGTAACTTCTGCTATTGCACACAGCACCTTTGAATCTCAGCAGGGAGGTGTTCCCCACTGTTGGAAGACAAAAGACCGTTCAATTCTGTTATATTGAAGGTGGAAAACCTGTTTCTCCTTCCCTTGTTTTACATATATGCTTGTTGGTTTAGATGAAAAATGATGCTAATTGTGCTGCTATGAAGAGAAAGCTGAAACCTCACAAACAGCAGGTGCAGAACGTAGCCAAAGCCCAAACGAGTTTCTCTTTCACAACAGGAGATTCGATTCTGCAAGACAAGAAGTATACCTGACCCAACCTTTCCAGGACAAGAAAAGTCTCTTGGAATGCTTCTTATTTCCTGGATGCCAGTGGAAACAAACCACATTTGAGCAGCAGCCCAGAGCTGTCCTGTGGGGGATTTGGATATTAACTTAAAGGTGTCTGTCCATGCTTATTGACAGCTGGGAGGAAGATTCAGCCTTGTCCACTAGTAAAGCAGCCAAGCAGCAGCTACCTCTTCAGCCAAGGTAAGATAGTAGCGCTTGCTGAACAAGCTTTTCTTTACCGAAATGCAATCATGGCATGCTGCTAAAATAATTGATGCCTTTATGTATTTTACTAGCAGTAAGAATTCAGAAATTAAATGAGCAAATGTGAATGAATATGTGTGGCAGTCTGACACGCTAATGGGTTTTCATCCCCTGCTAAAGTGAATGGGCTGAGGAGAGGCCTAAAAGCATGTCTGTGAAAGTGCCACCTCATTAGACTCCAGCTTGGTAAAACAGCACTTCAGTTACAGCGCACAAAGGCTGGCTTGTGTGCATGTGTGCTGCTTGATTTCATTGGCATTGAAAACGGAAAACAATACTCCAAAAGTACCTGGACCAACACCAGGGCTTAGTATTTCCAGGATGTACACAATAGCATGCCTCTGAACATGGCCTGTATTAATGGTATGAAAAATGTGGGTATTTAGTTACTTGACCACAGAGCATTAGCAACGTGCAGGAATGTAGCTCAGTGTGTTTCTTGGGTGCAGAGCAGGAGAATTTGCAGCCCAAACTTTGGAGCACATCAGCTGTTGAAAGGGATCCAGGACCCCAGCCCTCTGTGCATGTGCAGGCTTCGGCTTAGGCAAAATACCTCTGTTGGAGGAAGTGTTTCTCTGATAGGGAGCATCGCTCTGGAAAGCAGGAAAGGCTCACAGGCAGCTCAGGCAGTCTGCTTGGCAAGGCAGCTCTTGTTCACATATCCAGTTCAATATCTTGTTCTAATATCCAGCCCTCAATCCTGAAAGGAAAACAGTTCTCAGAGCCAAGGGGAGATAGAGGCATGTTGAACAGCCTGTGTTTTCTCTGGGAAGTAAGGATGGCAAAGGGCCCGTGCCTTGTGGACCCTCAGTGAAAGCATATAGGGAGAGCAGCCAGTGTTAAAGGGTCAGAATATTGCCCATCAGAACAGAATCAGTTGGCCTCTTCCACATGCATGAAGAAGCTAAGCCAAGCTCAGGTAGCAGCAGTAATCCAAGTGGCTAGAGGTCATGCAGTGTGTCTGTGACAGAAAACAAGAGCTCAGTATGGAGCACAGCTTTCAGGAGCCACAGTAGGATACACATGGAGAACCCTTCTCCACTGCACAGGGAAATAGATCTGGCTCAAAATGATGCAGCACAATTGCGGGCAGGTATTTGTGTAGTCCCTCCGGGTACCTGCATCTTAAGAGCATCACTGGGGACCTGCTTTCTTGAGTATGGGGGGACAGGGCATGCAATTGGGGGTAGGTGCACCTGAAGACTGGAGGCCTGCTCACAGCATTGTGAAATCAGCTGGAAAATGCCACCCTGCAGCTGCAAAGATGTGTGAAAAGCACAGCTGGATCCTCTGTACTTTAGAGGACATTATGATGAGGATCCAGGTGATGGCAAGTATGTGAAGATGCATTTTAAAACTTGAGTGGGAAAAAGGGAAAGCTGAATGAGCTTTTGTAACCCTACAGGCACACTGTAAAGGCAGCTAAAGAAGCCTTGCCTTGCTGAGGATTTCTGTGTGTGGGAAGGATGCCTACATCTATTAAATTCAGCATTTTAACATTGGTATACATTATCCTGTAGGACTCCACTGCAAATCATTTCTGGTCCCATACCAGGCAGAGGCTGCTCTGTGGCAACAGCTGTGTAAAGGGTGCTCACTTCATTTCCCTGCTCTTACATCTAGCACTTGTGCATCAGGGGCTTGCACTGCTCTTCCTTGGCTGTTGCACAGCTCTGGTGGCCTTGATGTTGGGATGGATGTGTCGGAGCAGTTGGTACGGGGCTGGGTATGAGTTGGCTCCTTGCTGTGCAAGGAACAAGCTTTGCTGGTGTTCAGCAGCACAGTAAAGAGGGTGCTTGCACTGACGTGAGCTGATGCGATTGTGGATGGCAGAGGAAGCTGTCACAGGGAGGCTTCGTGGTCCCCCTCCCATAGCCTGGCTCAGGGACCATAAGAGTGAGGATTAGCAGGGGCAGGGTGATGAAGTTATTTTTACCTCCTTGTCCTGTTGTGCCTGTACAAACGTACCAGCCTTTTTTTTCTTTCCTTTTCCCTTTTTTCCTCCCAGTTTCTTCCCTGTGAGGCTTAACTGGGTGGGTTGCCATAGCAACCCCTGCATGATAACTTAGGCTGCTCCTTGCAGCAGTCAAGATTTCTCTCTCAATGTTCAGTCCCCTGAGTGTCAAAATGGTTTCGCACTTCACGGTGTGCCAAGCACCCTGTACCCCGAGCGCTGTGCCCATCCTCTAGCCTTGGTCACTTCGAGGCACCAGGGCTGTGTCGGAGCATGAAGGAGAAGTTGCACAGCCTCAGCTTGAAGGAATGTGTGCCCTCCATCTCCTTCACAGCACACCAGGGCTGAAAATTGACACAGGCTTCCCACGTGGCATCCCAGTTTATTGCAAGTTTTCCTCGAGAGGGCTGGGCAGTGTTTGTTGCCTGTTGAAAACGGGCACATGGAGATGCTTGGAACGGTTCCCAGCTTAGCCCACATTATAGCAAGAATGAAAGGATCTTATCCTTTCATTCCAAACCCATACAGTGTCCCTGAATAAGTCCAGAGAAGTTCTCATTAAAACCCAACGCAGATTCTGGACTGACTGCAAGTATTTAAGTTAAATCACCCTCGGTTTGGTCTGTAGTACATGAAACATGAAGACTCAGCTTCTCCAGAGCTGAGAGAGAGGATGTGAGTTCCGTTTGCTGCCTGACCTGTGGCTTTTGGTGTCACAGTCCACCTAAACCCAAGCCCATTTTCTTCACCTCTGAGCCCAATTTCCCTTATTTAAGCAGCAGCTCAGACACTGGTCTAACGTGAAGTGCTTGAGGTCCGCACATGAGTGGTTCTGAGGGACATCTCACTGCTGGTTTAGGATGTTTGTTGCTGTGATTTGCATTGGTTGGCAGGTGAGTGTTGGAGTGCCTGGGATTAGAGGAGGAAAAGGCTTCAGCTTCCTCTTAATCCTCTCAGAGCCCCTCTCTCCCTGGCAGGATTCTCTGTAATAGATGTAATTAGAGCAGCTGTAGCACGAACAGCACAGCTCTGCTGATCCGGGCTCTGTGTTTTCTTGGCTTCCTGAGAACAGATGTGATTTCCACTGTCCTGAAAGAGCTGGTTGCCAAGTGAGATAGCCGGGGACACTGTCCAGTAGCTCCTGTGTCGATATAAAACCCCCCAGCAGCTCTCATCCACCATGCGTGGGCTGGATTGTTCCAGAAGAGTTGGGAGCAAATCCTGTGCCTCAGCCTTTGTGGTGAATAGAGCAAGGGGCAATGGGAGAAAAGGAAATGGCTTCAGGTAGGAGGCTACATCCTTCCCTTATCTCTGGGTATCGCAGCTGCCAATTTGTCTTCCTGTGGAGGAAAGTCAGATTTAAGGATGTGGATATTTGCGATGGATGGCTCCTAAGCTCGGAATTGGAAGTGTGTCCCTGGCATCTGCAAGCCACCAACTCTCAAGCTGTCGCTGGAGACACGTTAAATGGGTATTTCCTTTGAATAGCAGCAGCAGAGCGGGCTTGGGTTGGAACTCGGGACAGGGCAGAGTAACCTGCCCAGTCAGTAAAATGAAGCAGAACAAGGAATTGGGAAGTTGCCCTTAGCTGGGAATTACTTGGAGTTATCACAGTAGGCTATACAGGGCGAGGTGGAGGCAGTTGCTGTGTGTGTGGTTATTGGCAGATGATGAATGCAGCTTTGCTGCTACGAACATGATGTCTAGGAATAGCGTTGGCTGCCTTTGTTCTGTGCCTGCTGCACTTCAGCAGTGCTTGTAGGGCCCAGAATGGCTGTGTGTGCCCTTAGCACCAAGGCAGAGCCCACCAACCGCAGCCGTGTGCCCAGAGCTTTCTGATGGCTGGGCACTCTTCTTGTTTGGGTGGGTCTCTCCATCTGCTCTCCGAGTTTTGGCACCGCCGCTTGCTCACGTGTCGTTCTCTGATGAGGTTGCTCAGGTTTAATTCAATAGATTGGGCTGTTTGTCAAGCTGCCATCAGAGCAGATGCTTTAGGAGGAGGGAGCGCTTTATTTTCCCCTCTGTGTCCACAGTGACCTTCAAAGTTGGAGAAGCACAGTGGCCCTATGCCAGGAAGAGAAAGCCCAGCCTGGCGCTGGCATTAAACTCGGCGAGGAACAGCAGGAGAGAGGATTCCCCACTATTTCCCACTGTGACCTTCAGCTCCGCGTTAAACCCCTCACAGCCGCAGGCTCGTCCCTCATCCCCCGGTGCCGAGCAGGAGGATACCCCCGACGCGGCCGCGGGGCCGGGCGGAGGGAGGGAAGGAGGCGGTGGCCGCGCATGCCCGCGTCGGGCCGTGCCCCCCGCCCGGGCTCAGGGGCTCCGCGCAGCCGTCGCGGTGCGAAGGCTCCGCTGCCACCTGCTGCTGCTCCGCGGCTCCGCCCGGGGCCCGGCTGCGGCTCTGCCCTCCGCACGGCCCTGTCCGTGGTGCTGCCGCCGCCGGAGCCCGGCCCCGGGCGCCGCCGCCCGCATCCTGTTGCGCCGGGGCCGCGGCTGGGAGCGGGGGAGCAGCGCCTTCCGAGGGAGCCTCTGCCCTGATCGGAACAATGGCTGCGCTGCCCAGGCTGCTCCGTGCGTCCTCGGTCGTGTTGGTGGTCTGGGGTAGGTGCTTGCATTCTGTGTTGCCTGCTCCGGTGCTTGTCGCTCGTGGGGTGCTGCTTCTCGTAACAGCGCTTATCAACACGAGCCTCCGAAGTGGCTTTTTGTATGCGCGAGAGAGATTCGTGCAGAGTTGGTGTGAATGTAACGGGGTTAGTGTGAGCAGAGAAAATGCGTTACTGCTTAGCAGACACAGGGCATAAAGCGTGTGCTTCAATATGCATGCAAGTTCTTTCCCGTTGCCTTTCTCCTGTTGTGAAATTTGCAATGTAATTTGCTGTTTGGTTACCCCAGGGTGTGCAAAGCGGTGGGGCAGTGCTCGTTTTGCATGCAGTGTGACCTGGAGTAAATCGGTTTATTGCGATCACAGTTGTTCTCCTGCAAGCTGGAGAAGGTTGGTTTTGCCAGTAAAGCCACATCTGATGAGCATGTAACCTACAGCTCCATGTGTGGGTGCTCAGCTCTGCGTGCAAAGCTAATTTAACCGGAGCAAAGCACGATCCAGGAGCTGCTTCCTTAGTTCTCCTAGAAAGCCGGTGCTACCCACAGGAGCTGGTAGTCCAGGAGAATTGGAATTCCGCTATGGCCTGGGATAATACAGTGCTTGAGAGAGGGTTAATGGTATCTCAGAGCTGGGGAGGAGGAGGGAGCAGGCAGCAAAGTCAGCACCTTCAGTGTGCTGAACTCTGGGCTCCGGAGGCAGGATTGGAGAGCAGAACCCAGTATTATTTAGCCCAGGGGACAACTGTCAGCAGGGATTTAGTCTGAGACATGGTGCTGAAGCATTTCCTTTCTTATCAAGTAGCTCCAAAGACAATGATTTTTGTCTTTGTATGAGCAGCGTGTACAGCTGCCAGTGTGAGCCCAGATCTAATTGGAAGCATTTGAACAAGAATGGGTGTGAAATCAGTAACTGCTCCGGCTGCCACCTTTACTCGGGTCCAAGCCCCGAGCTCGATTCCCTCTACTGCTTATGAAACCTAGAATGCTTCCATGTTGCCAGATGAAAACATCCAGCCTGTTTCAGCTCAGCACAATGAGCAAGCTGTCCCTCCACACTTGTATTCTGGGCTTTCTCTCCTACCAGACTGTAATTGCTGCTGGAGCAGGAGCATGCTCAGCATGCATGGAGAGAAGCAACAATGTCTCCAAAGTGGCATTAATTACCATGGGATGGATTAAAGGTGTGGCAAAGCAGATGCTGGAGGGGTGAATCTGCGTGAAGTGATCACCCTCTGTTAATTATTATGAATTATTTATATCTCAGAAAAGGAAGGTTGGTAAAAAATTGACATTTGAGACTTATCTGTTGTCAGACAGAGTTAGTAATGAATCAGTTTGCCATTGGGGATGATGTGATGCGGAGATGTGGATAACGGATGTCTCTCTAACTCCATCTTACACTTCTTCTCTGCTGCTCCTTCTCCCTAGTTGGTTTTTGTTCTGCAGTGTGTGTTGAAGTTCCATCAGAGACAGAGGCAGTCCAAGGAACACACATGAAGCTGCTCTGCATCTCCTGCATGAAGAGGGAGGAGGTCACAGCCAACACGGTGGTGGAGTGGTTCTACAGGCCGGAGGGTGGAAAGGATGAACCTGTATGTATGCCTGGTAGCTGAGCCCTTGTGTCGTAGGTCTTACTGTGAAACACAGCCCAGGGAACTCATGTGGGAGAAGCCAAAAGGTATTTATGAGAGTGTAAGTTTCTCCTGCGGCAAGATCCCCAAGGAAGGCTGTAAAGGGAAGGAGGGAGACCCAAATATGAGCCAAAGCTTTTACTCAAAGCTTATAGAAGTGCCCAGCAAGGCTGCTTTCATATCATAGGGGAGAGATGAGCTTGTAAATCAACTCTTAATTGCATATCTTTGCAGTTTGTGCAACATTCTCAACCAGAAGCTTCACCGCACAGATTCTGAGCAGTAACTAAAGTGTCCTTTTCTTGCTTAGCCGATTTCCACCCTTGAGCACAGCATTGTGACACCAGAGGGTTCCTTATGACAGGAAAAGCTAGAATCTGTGGTTGAGTTCAAACATTTGGGGTCATACATATATGAATGCGAATCTCCAGTTCTGTCCCTTGAATAGATGAAGTCAAGCGTGTAAGGAAATCAATTAGGGAAATAGAAGTATGGAGTATAACCCTTGGCTATATCTCCCTTCTTAGGACACTTCTGAATCCCAAAGCTATTCTTTGGAGGTTAAACTGAACTCTCATAAATCTGCAGGACAGGAATCACTTTTTGCCTCAGAAAGCAGTGGTATCCTCACTCTGAGAGGATCCATGTGAGTTGGTTTGGTGGGTCCCTGTTAGGAAAAGGTAAAATTCGTTTTCAGAGAGAATCGAAGTGGGAACTGTAGAGATGAACAGCTGGAATTCAGGAAGGAATGGCAAATGGGGAGTAAGATAAAGGCTGAGTGCATGTGTTTGTTTCTAGCTATTTTATCTAAGTACGAACCATTAGATCAGTGGTTGCATTTCATCACAATTGAGCTGAGGCAGGCAAGAAGGCAGATACTCTTCTACTGCCTGAGATCTAAAGGGACCACACTGAGGGCTGAGATGGGAATCCACTTTTAGTGACCGGGGTGATATATTTGCCAGTGGAAACACAAGGAATACTGATGAAAGTGAGCTGGGGTGGGCAGGGAAATGAGGGGGCTGTGGTCAGTCCAAAACTTGGAAGGTATTAGTGCTACCAAAGCTCCATTCTTCTGATGCGCCATTTCCATGCTGTCATTTTCATCTTGCATCACTTCCATTTCAGCTGAATACCTCAGGGCTTACCAAAAATGTCTGTTTGTCTTCGCTGTATTTATTCCGTGGTTCCTTCTTAAGATGATCTTCATGCGCAGTGACTGACAGGCTGGTATGAAGGCTGCTTTGTTTTTAGTTCCGCTGCTAATCTTTTGCGTCGTTGTCCACGTGTGACTTTTTCTCTGCCTTATTTTTAATACCTCTGTGATGGAGATAATTCAGTTTTCTGTCTTCTGCAAAGATTCTGAGGGAAAGGATGATGGAATATGAATAGCTGCTGTTACCAAGGAAGCCTTAGCCTGGAACGTACATGTGTGTAGCTCGAGGGTGGTGATGTTCCTTGCATATGCTGTGCTGTTGTCCGAGATACAAGTCAGTGATTAATTAGAAATACCCTTTCCCCATAGATCTACGAGTATAGGAAAACCAACCACGAGTTTCCAAGCCGCTTCAGTGGCCGGTTGCAGTGGAATGGGAGTAAAGACATGCAGGACGTCTCCATCACTGTGTTAAATGTGACCTTGAACGATTCGGGTATCTACACCTGTAACATCACCCGGGAGTTTGAGTTTGAGATTCACCGACCTCTCTTCACAAGCTCCAGACTGATCCACCTCACCGTGGTGGAGGAGGGTATGAAGTGTTGTGCCTTAACTCATCACGCTTACCTCCGTCCAGGGATAGAGCTTTTCATGGTGTTGTAGGAAAGGGGTGACTGAGCTGCCAGAGAATTGTGCCTGTCTTTGCAGCAACAAACACGACACAGGGTTCGGGAGGGAGAGACCTGCATTTGTTTGCCGGCTGCAGCCCCTTTGTGGGCTCAGAGTGGTTGTGTGTGAATGTGGGAAGTTACAAGGGTGCCACAGTACAGCCTTTGTCTGGGGGTTTGATTCCACTGGAAACAAGCAGTGGGATCACTGCTGGTGTATTCTGATGGCAGGATCCTGCCTGTTCCCTCTCTTTTGCCCCCTCGTAGTGTAGTGGCAGCTGGGTATTAAGGTGGGTTGGGAAGGATGGCACGAGGGTGGGAATTGTCAATGGAGCTGCTGTGCTGCAGTCACTGCATGTAACTGATCAGAGATTATTTCATTTTCCTAACAGCTGGAGAAGACTTCACCTCGGTCATCTCTGAAATTATGATGTATATTCTGCTGGTCTTCCTGACCCTGTGGCTCCTGATAGAGATGGTCTATTGCTACAGGAAAGTCTCCAAGGCAGAGGAAGCTGCCCAAGAAAATGCGTAAGTGTGAAATCTGTAGTCTGTTCCCAACTGTACCAAAGAGTTTCCTACTGTGAGCATCTCCTACAGGTGACATTTGTTACCTTACAGATACTTACAGGCATTCAGTATCTCTTTAAGGGTGGGTGGACCCACACTGTGGTCTGCACTGCAGCACTGAGGTTGTGTTTTCCCCTTTCCCTCCAACTACAGGACAGACTATCTTGCCATTCCGTCAGAAAACAAGGAAAACTGTGCTGTGCCTGTGGAGGAATAGCAGAGAGGAGTCAGCAGAATGAACGGCACCAAGGTAGGTGATGAGGAAACGGTCCACTTGCGTCTCAACCTTTCAGCCTTATTACTGCTGGTTACGTATGTGTGGGGCTGGAGAAAAGGTGAATGGGAGACTCCTGCAGTCTAGCTGTGCTCCTTCTCTGGAGCTTCCCCAGTGACATTAGAAGCAATATAACTATCTAGTTGGTGGGTGTACTAGTGTTACTTCAAACCCTGAACCAACATGTTTGCTTTCAGGCCATGGTGTAATTACTCCTCTTTTGCCCATTCCTGTTGAATGGGGAATAGTCACTGGTCCCCTGTGGATGGAGAGCTGTGCTCAGAGACATGTAAGAGCACTATCGCCAATGGAAGCATCTGCTAGGAAGGATTTTGTGGGAAAAGACAAAAATCTAGATCTTTTAAAGTCTTGTCCTGCTAGTTACCATGCTAACTGTATCATGATCCTCACTTCTGTAAGGTCAAATGACTCGTGCTCCAGGAGGAATTCTCTCCATTGCAGGGGCTCTGAAGACAGAAGGACCGCATCATGCCAGCCAGGTTTGAGGGGGAGCTCTGTGCCGTCGGGAGGAGATACGGGGAAGTGTAAATTCTCTTCCATTTGCCTTGGACTCTGTACAGCCTTGACTTTGGCCTCATGACTCCATTCTGAGCTGCCAGCCCATTTGCTAAAGGACTCCTCTTTTGAAGCATGCTGAGCAAAGGGCACAGGGGTGTGGGCAGCACGGCTCCTTCCCAAGTTTCTGTTCCATCATCACGTTAATGGCTTTGTAAATGTCAAGTGTCATTTCTTAGCTGCTGTCACCACCACCTTTATTTGCGGACTATGCTAGTTCTCCATTGCAGGGATAAAGGGTATGTATGTCATGATACTTTGACCTATGAGACTGGGAATGAGGTCATCTTAGGGTGATGTTCCACCATGTCTTACAGTCCAAGCAGTCTTATTGGTGTTAAAACAGGAAGAATTTAATTCACTAGTTGTTGTGTGGCAAGTTGCTCTGGACTTTGGGCTGCCCATGCACAGGCAGGGTAGGGCGAGGACTGTGATGGTGTTAGGATGAGTATCCCTGTGCCCTGTTCACGCTTGCTCTTGGAGGAGGGAACTGAGACTATAGATCCTGAAGCATCCCTACTTCAGGAAGCAGTATTAT
This sequence comes from Myiopsitta monachus, assembly GCA_017639245.1. Lineage (NCBI taxonomy): Eukaryota > Metazoa > Chordata > Aves > Psittaciformes > Psittacidae > Myiopsitta > Myiopsitta monachus. The sequence continues at coordinate 3,485,189 of CM029935.1, read as the reverse complement.
GTAAGTATAAGAATCCCGTTATCCCCCTCTTTTCACTTAGCAAGCATCAAAAGCCTTAGTTCCTTCCTTTTGCCTTGCATAGCAGGTTTACTCCTCAAATGCACAGAGACACAGGGATAGGAATAACCTGCGGAGCCACGTTCTGGGACAATAGGCAAGTAGGCAAAGCAAATAGAATGCACAGCCCTCACAGGAAAGCTTTGTGTAAAATGGTAGTGCTGTTAGTATCTGATATTCTCCTTATTCTATAGTGCAGCACCACCTAGAGGAACAGACACCACATGCTTATTTTTTCCTAGTTAATAGTATTTCTTGCTTGTGAGTCACTGGTTTGAGTAGTTGACATTCATTGTAAGTGATCCACTGCTGCACGGGAATCCCACTGTATATTCAATGCTTCCCATGCAAACCTATCTTTTCAGTTGTAGTGGCTGTTTCTGGCCTCAGATGTAATCGGTCAAGCTCAACAACTAGGATTACGAAGAGGGAAGAAGGCAGAACTGGCCAGGGTGGAATTGTACCTTAAGACCAAATGGGGAAGGTTTATTTTTGCATCTAGCAGACGTTGTTACATCCCCGCTGCAATGGAGCCTCTACCGCTTGCAAGAGTTGACAAATTCTGCTACACTGACCGCTTCTAAATAGTTACCAAGTGCTTGTGAATCCAGGCATGCTTCCCACGTGTGGAATTTCCCCTGCTTTGTTCTGCTGCTTTTTGTGTGTTGCTGAAATCACAGAAATTACTCCGTTTGTAAGTCAGGCCCGGGCCAGATTTCCAACTGGCAGGCATTCAAAATTCCTTTTTTGGAATGGGTGTTACCTTTAGTAAACCACCACAGCACAGCCACCGCCAGTAGGATCGCTCTCGCGTCCAGAGCTGAGTCTGGCAACATGAGCACGTTTTCCAGGCACTTGTAGTCTGGAAGCACACTCGCTCCTTCGAACCGAGTAGCCTGAAGGGGAAAAAGCAGCTCCTTGATCAGCTGCATGTCTTCAGTTTGGGCATAATCCTAACTCTAAACCCACAGCACCAGACGAGGGACTAGATGGTAACTCCGGAGTATCTGTCACTGACCACGGCATTGGCGCCCGCAGTGATTTTTAGGTAAGGCCATGTTACCTCTCTCCCACTTCAACTCTGCTCCTCAGCCTCCTGAAGCATTGGTAACCCTCTTGTGTCATAATATGAACTCAAAAAAGGGGTAAACTAAGAACTTGGTGAGAGCTACCTCAGGTGGTAAAGAAGGGCCATCCTCTTGTCCTGCACCTTCGGTATCTTACACGCATCTTCTCAAGATGCTTTTTCTTGGACATATCTTTCACTTTCCCAGTTCCTGCGGACAGATATTCTCCTGTGTTGTTCTAGGCAGGAGAAAATGGTGCGTAAATAGAGCAAAAAAGGAACAAAAGTGATTTTTCAGGGGCAGTGGTGCTGGACGAGATGGTCCTGGTTGGTGTCTGAAAAGACTCTATGTGTACTTGGAAATGTCGGGAAGAGACTTCAGAATAGGCGAGATAATAAAAAGAACAAAGCACTCACGAGTCGCACTGCTTGATTGATAGCTTTTGTTTTAATTTATACTGTACTTCCATTGTACTAGCTACTTTACATTAAGGTTTGGCTGCACAGCCTTTACAACTCCTAGGTTCTAGCAGGTAAGTTTCATTATCAGTTTATCGTGTTCTTGCGCACAGCGCAAAGTTTATGACAGTTAGACAACTCCTAAAACAAACCCGCGGGGTCCTCCCCCTCACCCCAGAGTTCACCGTAGTGCTACAGGCCCTAGCCAACAGCCCCCCACCTCCCGGGCTCAGGGGAAACCCCATAAGGGGTGATTGTACCCCTCGTTCCGTGTCGATGGGATGCGATCCCCATTAAGTCGCAGTTACACACAGTAGTTGGGTTGCAGTATCCAGCGCCTCAGGTGGGGAGAACACGCTCCCAGGTTTATAGCAGCTTTACCCAGCCCCTGAAGCATGCGATGGGAGAAGGATGCCACCAGCATGGTCAAGTCCCCAAGGTGCCACAGCCCCGTGATGCCACTCCTCGTAACGCTGTGATGGTTCTGCTGCTCCTCCCTCTGCCCCAACCAAGAGCCAGGTTAGTGCTGCTGCATCTGCTCCTGTTAAGTACTGTCGCGATGGAGGTGGGCTTGTGAGGATGGGGAGCAAGGCGCGGGTGGCACAGGCTCCACCTCTTTGCAGGATAAAGATGCTGTTTTGTACCAGGCGCTCTCCCAAATCCGGGGCAGATTGGGGCCGAAACTGAGACACAACCAAATGGCTCTAGAACCTGAGCTGCACATTAATTTCCTAACTATTCTGGGAGTTTGGGTTGGGGAAGGTTGCCATTGAACGTTAGCAATGGAATTGGCCTAAATGAGTGAGGTAACAGAAACAGCCAGAGGAGGTACCTCCCTGAGCCATGTGCAAATATAATTCCTTCAGCAGAAGGAAGTCCTTTTCCCTACTGAAAAAAATAAAACACATTCACTTAAAGAGCATACAGACCGTAGCAAGGGAAGGCGAGCAGGGACAGCACCAGGTCAGTCCATCTGTGACACAGGGAATGATTGTCCAGCAGCAAAGGCGTGAAGGGAGAGGGAAAAGCCATAGCAAGCACTGCAGAACGTGTGTACGAGAGGAGGGCATGGCACGTAACCATGCTGAGGAAAACCCATGCTGTCTGGCTAGATGGGAAATAATCTCAGTCAAGACACGAGGAGATTATTTGGCCAGTGTGCACATCTAGAATAAGGTATTATGGCACTGAGAGGCTCATGCTGCAGAGATCAGAGCATGCTGGGCAGGGGGAATGGATCCTCTTGGGAACTATAATGACATGAATGTTTTGTGAGCCACTTACCTCAGATGCTTTGGCTTAAGAGTCTCCGTTTCGGTATTGTTCTAAGCAAGCCCCTGCCAGGTATTTAGTGCTGAGACTGTCTAAAAGACTAAGCCAGAGTCCACCTGACTGTGCTATGATGACTGGCAGTGAGCCTGCCAGAGACTCCGTTGGACACATCTCAGGAGTCCAGCAGGAAGCACTGGTCTGTGGGATGGCAGCAGCTGCCTTGACAAAGGTGATTGTATCACCTCCCCTGAGCCAGTCAAAGTGTGTATTACTGACTGTGCTTTTCCACATGCTGTGGAAGTCCCACCTCTGAATTAGGAAGCGGTTCACTTCCATCCTGGTTGGGAGAAGCAGATGCTGACTGATAGAGCCCTACCTGGTTAAAATGGCCAAGTTCAGTACAGAAACACTGCAAGAGAGGTCCTCTCAGGGTGTAGCAGCTCTGCACTGATTGCTCACTATGTTTGCTCTACTGTGCCTTAGCCTCCTCCTCCATGGGATGGCTGTACTAAGATGGATACTGACCTTCAGAGAGGGGTTTTTCATAGGCATTAACTCACATCCTGGCTTTCTGCTCTTTCGATACAGGGTCATACTTCTACTAAAGGCATGTTGCATCTCTCTTCAGTTTCCCTTTATTAGATCTGAAGCAGACAAGCGGGGCCAGGCACTCAGCCAGCAGGCTGTAAGCTGTGTGTAAATGCATCCTCTATGTCAGCAGTGTAATTGAGGTATGTTAGGGGAGATCAAAGTTGTGTGACCTTTTTCCCTTCTCCCAAAGGGCTTAAGGGAACCAGAAAGGACTTATGTGAGGTTAGTATCAGTTAATGTCAGTTAATACTGAGGTTTTCTGCTTTGGATTATTGGTTAGTTGTTGAGCACCGGGTAATTGGTGCGTGGTTACCCATTTAACTCACAGCTCACTCCTACTCTTACCCTTGCAGGTACCTTTTTCTCTCTCAAGCCGAATGTGTAGACCCAGCAATGACCCTGCCTTGGGGACACTATAGATAAAAGTTTAATAGCTGGTTTATGAATGCACTAGCAGTTATCCAGGTCTCAAGTTCTCTTTGAGCTCGTCCCAGATGCCATAACCCAAACACCTTTAAAGGTAAGCACAGAAGGCATGTATTTGACAGAAGCAAGCTAGGATTAGCAGGTATATTCTTCTCCCAGATATACACAAACTGGCACATCAGAGCCTTCTGTCTCCTTACTCCCTCCTCCCAGTAGGTAGCATCTTACTCAGCCAGAATTAGGCTACGAGCTGTTGGCTTTAGTTTGCAGGTTTGGCTGGAGAAATGCTTTACTAGACATCTCTTCTATAGCTTTTCAGATGCTGCAAACCAAACCCCAGCTGAGCTCACCTGGCAGATTGGCAGCAGCAGAAGGGTCAGAGGGAGCACTCAGCAGGAAACATGGCTGCAAGGAGCTATTAAAAGCCCTGCCATTGACGTGGGATTTCTGGCACAGGTAAGCATGTAAAGATGTGAAGCCCTGACAATAGAAACCCTTGGCTGTGACTGCAGAGGGAATGTGGAAGTAACACTACTCCGGTTGCTCTGCTCTGCTCCTAGAAAGCATTGCTGATTTCTCCAGGAAATCACATCATAAACTGACTGGTCCAACATTTCTATGGCTGCAAAAGGAATTAATCTGTCAACTGGGACTCAGCTGCAGCAGCAGGTGATTCCTGCCATAGCTCTAGGCAGGAAGGCATCTAGGTGAAAACATGCCAAGGTTTTCTTTAAGCTCTCACTTTTAGTGCCATTACGGGGTTTGCCTTAAGAAAAAGACCTTGCTTTTCTCTCTTTTATTACTCCTGTGATAAATTAAGAGGCAATAAAACGTTATAAATCCTGTCCAACTGCAAGCCTGACTTGCTGCCAAGTGGCAAAAAGATAGTAAATAACTAGGAATCTGAGAATGAGAAACCTTCCTCGGTCTGAAGGTCACTGCATGCACAAGATCTGTTTGGTGACAGCCACCCTTGTGTTGTTTACTGAAGGATTTAACTTAGCTTTGTGTCAGGATATGAGCCAAACGTGTTAAACTCAGTTTAAAGCAACGTGCAGGCAGAATGAGTGTTAGTGCTTGAGAACGCTATAGTAATCGTGGGACTAAATAGGGAAACAGGACTTCTTGGCCAGTGCAAGTCACAGTGGGGAGTTGGGGCCCTCCTATCCCAAGATGAGCCACAGAACACCCTTCCCAGGCACTAGCACCTCAGTTTCATTGTACAGTAGCCATTTCAGCAGCCTCCCTGGAATAAAGTCAGGGAGGAACAAAGTACAGTAGTCAGCAGCATTAAATTAAATAAATAGTCATAAATACACACTACTCTAGTTGCTGAGGCATGTTTTCCCCAATTGTACCTTGCTTTCACACTCGTAAATGTCTCTTTAATAACCCGTGTCCATCTGTGCTTCTTCACATGTGAGTCTTCTGTGGGGCATGTTGTGTTGTGAAAACTATAGGCAGGTTGGGAGAAATCAGGGGGTTACATGTATGTGCATTGGAATGTGGGAGCTTGGGAGGGTTTTCCTTGGACTCCATGAGGATGAGATACAAGGAGCAGTTACTCACTCTTTTGTCCCCTGCTCTTGCAGCGCCCATTGGAGCTAGGGACAGCAGACAAGCTACAACTGCTCTGTCTGCATACAGGGAATATGCAGCTGACTCCCTCCTGTCATATGGAAGGTGGGAAAATCCTGGTGTTGAACAAGGTGGACACTGAGTACCTTATGCGTCACCTAATCTATGTGGCTGGGTAAGATGAAAAAGCGCTGATTAAGCATTCAGACAAGCATCCTGCGTCCCAGGCAGTCACAGTGGGTTCAGGTACAGTCTTGCTGCCCCTCTTCCACATTTGCCTGCTAACAGGAGTCCAGAATTATCCCCTAGAACAAGTGAAAATCTGTGTTTAATGGATTTTCATGTGTTTTTAATGCAGCTCTACCGCCTGATTTGCTTACAGAGGTAGAGCCTCACTACCCGGCTCACACAAAGAATACCAGTCAGATATCTTACACCACAGCCACCCTCCAGATCTTTCCTGCCACCCTCTGATGGTCCCTTTTTCCTTTCCTTTTATAGTCCCTACGACCCTTCCTAACCTCTCCTGGACTTTCAGAGCCCTTGTTGCTACATAGATGTAGACATGCAAGAAAAGAACCTGTTCTTTCTCTCCCTACTGTTTTCCCATAGGGTTCATAAGACAAGGTATGAGCAAAATGGTCTCTCAGACCAGGGGCAGGAAGGAAATTTGCTGAGCAGGGGAGCGGGAGCAGTTGCAAATCAATACTAGTTTTGGTTTGCTTTTCCAGTTGGGGTATTCCCCCATCACGGGGAGTCACACAGGCAGTCACCCTTTCAGCACCGATGTAGATCTTCAGCATAGGGATGGCTCAATGGCAGGGGCCCAAGCACATGGAAAGCAGAGAATGACAGGGGACACTGTCAAAAGGATGGAAGCGTGCTTCCTGCAGCATGGCTCTCCTCCATCCGTGCACCTTGTAGGCAGATACTCCCCTCCCCACCACCTCCTTGGCTATTAATGCAGTATCAATAACAGGAGGCATCAAACCAGTGTTTGGAGAAAGCATTTCAGCTCATTTACGGGCTGTGCTCTGCTCTCTGAACCAGGCTGGCTGGCACCACAGTAAATGGCGTCTCTGCTCCAAGAAGTACAGAAGGTGATTGCCAGTGAGAGCTGTTCCTTGCAGACCTACAGCAACTCTCATCGCAGCCTCCTCTCTGAACGTGGAATAGTTTTGCACAGGATTGACAGTGACTGCCGAAAACCTCTCTGCCCTGAAGCCAGCAAGGTAAGAAAGTTGACAGTGTCCCCTTTGTGTGTACAGATAAACACAGTCACCCAGGGACCTTCATGCGCAGGGAGGGGTGGGGGGGCACTCACTCTGATGCTTCCCTTTGAAACAACATAAGACAGACAGGCAGGAATATTACACAAGGGTGGTGCACAGGCCCAGGAGAGCACGCTCCGAGGTGCCCCTAAGCACACCTCAGTGCCAGGGAGAGCACAGCCCTCCCCCCACACACACACAGCACACTACCGCCGAGACGCTCCATTTCAGCCAGTGTTGGAGGTCAATCCTTCCTCTCAATACGTAGGCTTTGTTTTGTTTTTCTCTTAAAATCTGTATATAATATATATATTTATATTCTGTATATATATATATATTTATATATATATATTTATATATCCTATTTACACATATTGCACACCGTCCTCTGGCCTCCTGCATTCCTGCCTGTTAGTGGAAACGTTTCCGTTTCTCCTCTGGATCTGACCCGAAGTCCCGGGACCCGATGCCGTTCTGAAGATTTATTAGTGAATCCTTCATCTGCAAGACAAGAAATTTCTCCACTGTGATGCCACCCTAGAGGCGAGAACACATTGGGAATTCTTCCCCTGTTGGTGCTTCCTTCCTCCATGTAAAGTATAGATACCATAATCCGGGAGCGGTGTACCAGGGATGGGATGTACAAGTGGGACTGAGAAGATGGGAGCCCATGGGAGAGCAACCTCCCACCTAACAGAGATGGGGTGAGCTGAAGGTGTGGGGCGAGCAGCCCTCTCCACAGGCACTACAGTGGAACCAGGTGTGGCTGAAGGAGGACACAGTGACCCCTCTGATCTTACCTGATCTAGAAGCATCACCGAAGATTTGATGATCTCGCGCCATTTCTGTAGCTCTGAGTCATGATACTTCTGCTGAGATTCTAGTAACTGGGCCCATTCTGTCTGAGACTGGGGTAATCTGTCAGGCAGAACATAAGCAAGAGTGAATCCAGGGAAACTGAGGCTGAGGGGAAGCAAAGTGGATTGGGGGAGTGTGTAGAGTCTATCAATCACTTTGTTTCCTTTTACCCTAAAGGGTAAAATGTTTTCTTGAGCACAAGTGCATTCAAGCATGCTTAGCATTTCCTAAATCGGATACAGTGGTTCTCTGTATTTGCTATTAGCAAAGATGTGCCTTTTGCAGAAGTTGCTGTAGTGTGGGAGGAACCAATGCAGTGTGCTCTCATTGCTGGGGAGATGCGCACATCCTGGGAGATGCAACTATCTGATTGCCTTTAACTTTAACCCTTTAACTTTAAGACACAGTGGGGGAAGTCTATACAATAAAAACTCAGCCTGGCTGTTGTCATGCTTTCTGCAAATGAAATGGGGAAATGCTGCCATACAGCATAGAGCTTTACACATCTCAGCACACACCAAGCAGACACTGTACTGAAATAGGGCGTCCAAAAGGCTTTGGACAAGGCCCTGTGCTACCAATTACTACGGAAATTAAATCAATCTGCAATCACACTTCCCTGCTTCCCATCTACTACTGCCGGGAACTGTGCCCTGTGTTCTCTTTGTGATATTTCTCTTCCTCCCATGCTCCAACAACTTCCTGACATCTGGACCTGTGCCTTTCACAGCACTTATCTAATAGCTGGCTATGTGTCACAGGCCCAAATTCTCCTCCCCAGTACAAAGCAAATGAGATAGATAGATAGTACCTCTCCTGTAGCCTCAAGCCCTGCCACGCCGTGAGTGTCTTGCGTAGTATATTCTAACATCCAGAGCTTGTAGAACAGCATCATGTTGAGAATGACCAGCAGCACCAAACTGGGAATAGAGAACAGTTCATCAGGAGCACTGCATAGCCCACTGCTTGCCAGTCACACCTGAGACTTTCAGAAGGTGTCAGGTCCACACTGTGAGTGGGAATTTAATCTAATTAAATTAGATTTTAATCTAATTTAAGAGAAAAAGGTGATCAGAACCCAAAGCTTCACCTGGTGGGAGAAATGTGTGAGCAAGGAAGACAGGAGACAGAAAGACAGGGATGATGGATCAGACAGAAGAGGGTGGGTGAGTGGATGAGCTGAATGCAGAGAAAGGGAGGGAAATGGAAGAGTAAAGAGGTAAAAAAAGAGAGAGACAGTACCTGAAACAGATCCTAATGGGAGCAGGGAAGAGAAAAGGGAGTAGCTGCAGGTTAGAAACAGACCGACACAGAACAGGAGAAACAGGGCTGAAGGGAGAGGGCTCAATAGTGCAGAAGATACATGGGGAGAGGAGGGAAGAAAGAAACAGTGGGAAGAGAAGCAAGAAGGACGGATACCTGACTGTATGCCTGTAGTTATGGTGAAAGATGCTCAGCAGAACATGAGCTGTGTAAGCAAAAGACAGCACAAGGCTGTCTTCTCATCCTCACATTGCTTTACATTACCTTACCCACCATGACAGCAACTAGCTGGGCTGCTGCTGCAAACCTCTGCAGTCTTTATCCCCATTGGGAAAAGGAAAGGCAGGAAAGGAGCTCAAATTGAAAAGAAACCTCAGTCTATAGTTCAGCTTCTTTCTACCTCTCTAAAAAGCAAGTGGAGCTTAAAAATGAGCCCAAGTTCTGCTGTTCCTCAGGGTTTAACAATATGCTTCCATTTCCCTATGTGATGAAAAACCCCACTGTGTCTGCACTGCTCCTGTACCACCTCACAGCGCCTGCCCAGCATCCACTGCAGCACTAACACATGAAAGCTACTTGCCAAAAGGCAAAGAAACAGTAAAGACACCTGGGGTTAGGTATAAAGACCAAGCACAGGGACACAAAGAGCCCATAGCCAGCTCCCTTTGAGCACATATTCAGCCACATCCAAGACTAGCTACCATGAAAGGTAGTAGCAGAAAAGGGACCTGAACCAAAGGTAGTTCCTGCTGCTGAACTAATAAAACCATGCCAATCTCTCTTGCTTCATGAATTTCTACCCTTATTTTGCAGAAATCATCTCTAAATGGTCCAGCTTCTTTCTGAGGCATTATCCTCATCAAAACCACTGCGCAGGACAAGACCTGAATCCTTTTTGCCAGACCAGAGGAAAGAAGTCACAGACAGACTCCTCACATACAGTGAGCCCTGTTAAGGTAGCACAGCAGCTCCCAGGGAGCCTGGGATGGTTATCTTTCATGGTAACTGCCAGTTTGTTGGCAGATTGCAGTAAATGACTTAACTAAAACCAAAGCCACAGTTTCTAGATGTCACTAAAAATCTCTAAAGAGTCCCTGAAATAATAAATACTTTCTACTTGTTGGAATTCTTCTCTTTTAAATACTGACTTAAGTAATTTATTTAAGTACTTCATTTACTTGAAGTATTTGATAAAATAAGATCCAGAACCTATAGAGCCAGATCTGTGGCCAGCTAAACACTGACAAAAGCTGGGATCAAGCCAAACAAAAGACCTGATGAGACACTTGGGGGAAATCTTAATTCATTCTTTTCTGCCTGTCATTGCTTTTCCTTCCTCTGTGTTGTGCAAAGTTTGGGACTATATGTGAGAGTAAAAACTGGCTCAGGGGAGCACAGAACACAAAAGGACCGAAGGTGTTAAAAGGCTGACAAGGAAGGCAAAGAAAATCACTTACACAAAACTGATGACAAGGAGCAGCTTGGAGACACTCTGCAGGTGGAAGCCGCTAGGGCTCTCCTCAGGGATGTGCCGTGTCTGAGTGGAACCTGAGGAGACAGATGAGTTTATGGTAGGAAATGCTGTCCAGTGGGGAGGGCATCCCTCTTCCCTCTGCCCATCCCTCCATCTCATCAATCCAATCCAATCTAATCCATCCTCCCTGTCCTGGAAAGCCCTGTCCCCTCTTCCCACTAACTCTGCACAAAGCAGTGAGGGATCTTGCAGGTCCCTACCTGCCACATGCTTGATGCGATGAGCAACCTCCTCGTCAGTGGGGGTGGTGACGGGGCTCAGCACCTCCTCCAAGTGCGGCACCCGCAGGTGGGCATGGGCGCGCTTCCTCCGGCGCACGGTCGATTGCTTGCTCACCTTCTCTTTGGGGGATTGTCTGTGCACCTCAGCCAGGTACGTGCTCTCTGTCTTGGTCAGCTCACTCTCTGCAGGTGCAGCAAGGGGAAGTGTTTAATAGAAGTGGCCTTGGCTTTGCAGAGATATAGACTGAAGCCCAGTGGCTTCAATGGCACAGCCAAGAGGCAGGGTCTGAGAGGCCTGTGCCAGAGGACGGACCACACATCATAGAATCATATAACCAATTAGGTTGGAAAAAACCTTTAAGATCATCAAGTCCAACCATTACCCCAGGACTGCCAAGACCACCCCGAAACCGTATCACTGAGGGCCTCATCTACATGGTTTTTAAGCACTTCCATGTCTTAGAGTTCGTCCTCGAGTGCAGCCCTTACTTGGAAATTATGGCTTATCACACAAAAAGCATTTGAAAATGTGTTTTCCTATATAATTGAAAAAGCATATGTAATACAGCCTTTTAAGCATAAGAAACATATGGCAGAAGAACCAGCAATACACTTTATGTTTCACCCTCCAAGGTCTGATCCCCAGTAGTCTGGCAGCAGGTACGACAATGTCATGCTGCAGGGATACATGCATAATCTATGGAAGGTGCCACACTGTGCAGCTCCACTCATCACTGCTCTTACCCAAGTGACGGAAATAATCTTCTAGGCCACTCCAAAAGTTCTTCTCAATGAAGGATTTTACCAGCCCCCAAGGCTGTTTCCTGTAACGTAGCTCTGTGGAAACCCTATGGGAAGAAAGGAAAGTCATTATCCCAGTTTTGCTTCCTGGAGGTGATGTCAATTCACAATCCTTTGTCAATAATAAATGAGAAATAACCCTGTTCACTGTTAGTTCTGGAATGGTCTCAGCCCTTCACGTTTCTCCAGAAGCATTGCATGAACAGGCCTTCCAAAGGTAGTGGCAGGAAGGCATCACAACAGCATCCCTCAAGAGGACTCCCAAGACCTTCAGCCATGTAGCAGACAGGCAGGCATTTATGTTGTTCAGTGAAGCCTATAGCTTTGCGTGGCACCTAATTCCTCCCCTTGTCCCCCTAGGCCCATCTCAGAAGCCCAGCCTCTGCAAGTATGTCACATGTTGATTGTGTGTGACAACCAGCCCTGCAAACCCCTGTTTCCAAGGAGAAGGCAGGAAAAGCCTGTAAAGGCTCTACCTGATCCAGCTGTAACTTCTCTGCATTGGGTCTATTGTCTGCCCAGTGTCACCATAATAGGTTATTGCCCTGTGGCAACTCTTTACGATAGGACAAAGAAATAAGGGTAAGCTCTCCCCAGCCCCTTCTAACACACCAAAGAGCAGAACTCCTACCCAAAGGTGTCTTTTGGTCATCAATAAGGCTCTTTTTATCCCCCAAGAAGTGTACCTGAGTCGGCTTTTGTTTCTGGCAACACGAGTCAACGTGTAGCGGTTAATGGTGTAGAAATAATCATGGTAGGGGACGTCGTGAGTTAGCACCTCTGCATCTATGACATAGCACTCGCTTTCTTGGCTGGCTTTGTACATTGTCTGCAGAAAAGACAGCATGCAAGGCAACTATTAGTCTGGTTAGAACATGGCTTCGATAGATTGGCACCTTTACCAGCACTTTACCACAGACAGGAGCCCTAGCCCACACCCAAGCTCCATCTCTGCAATTCTGTGAACATCTCACCTTTAAGGGAAGCTATGCTCAAGCAAACCAAGGGTTTCACTCAGATGTTTCTCAAGGGCACATTTCAAAAGGGCCATTCAGCCCCAGCGGCTCAACCACCCAGCATTTTGTACCAGAGATGTAGTTACACACTACCACATAAGGACCAGTTCTTTGGGACCTCATTAAACTGAGGTCTGGCTTGTCAGGGAGCAACCTGATCTAAAATGGCCCTGCTTTAAGCAGAGGTCCTTTCTAGCATAAATGATTCTGTGATTCTAAACACTGTAGAAACAAGTCGATTACTTCTTTTAAGAACTTCTGGTCTGATCCATACACAAATCACAGCCTTTCTTACAGACTATTTCCACATACCTCTGCAGTGAGGACACAGCAAAGTGCGCCTCGGTGCTTGCCCACAACATGGAATAAAATGGTCCTTGCCTGCCTGACAGTGTGCTGCTCCCTTTGCCCATCACTTTAAACAGGTCATCTAACTTGTCCTCACCAGTAATAAAAAAGCCTGGACATCTCTATGTAGAGCTGTGAGAAGCACCGGTCAGACACAATCTGACTTCCTTGTGCCCTGCTCATGAATAACATGTGCTGGACTGACCGCAACTCAAAAAGCACCAGCCTGGGTAACACACACAATTGTTAGCACATGCTGGTTTGTTCCCAAACAACTCTGCTTCTGCTGGAAAATGTATGGCACTTCCCTCCAATGCAATCCAGTGTAAGTCTGAGATGAGCTGATGACGTTTGCAGTGATACTGGGTAGCAAGTTAATATAAGACAAATGGGTAAAGGAAAATAGATAGTGACAATGACAACGTGCAAAGCAGCATGCCCAAGACAAGGAAATCAATCACAGCTCTGTTTCTACAGAGCATTACGTCCCTGCTCCCTCTTCCACGTACCTGTGTCTCAGTGACAGTGGCAGTTTTGGGGGCCAGAGGGTTGGTGAGGGTAATGGTGTACAAGATCACTCTGGTCTGATTGCCATTTTCTTCTTTCTTCCAGGGATGAAAGATAATATCTGAGAAGACAAAACAATATTTCCTTCAAGCAACTGGAGAGGGATCTCGGGTCAATTCCCTAGAGAAAGGCATGACCATATAATCATGCTCAGGACATATCACCTTCCCCTTGGCTACAGAAGCACTAGAGCTCAGCTGAGCGTGAAAGAAATGTCCTCAGCCTCTCCCCCTTTCCCTGCACTTGGAAGAGGGGAAAATACCCACATTTTATACAGAAGACCTATCTCCTTCAGCTTTAAATCTTCGGTTACAGGGAAAGGAGGACTACAGCATGTCAAGGGATACTCTCTGCATCATTAACGCTGCAGCCTGTGCCAGTGTGTGGTATGGAGCTAGAAAAGCTTTTTCCTCACACTATTAAGCCTTGAACACAGGATCTGGCTTTACCTGATGTTCAGAAATAAGAGCCTCTTTCCTCCATACAATTAGACAATGCTCTCAGAACATAAAGCTAGACAGCTTACCAGGAGAAGCGGCGCTGCTCCATGAAGTCCCTCTGGAATTGGGAGTCCGTGAAGAGCAAATCATACAGCTTGTCCACGCTGAAGTTGAACACCTCGTTCACGTACTGGCGCCCATTCAGATCCTCGTAAAAGGCTTGGACTTCCCCTATAGGGAAACAGGCCCAAAACACTCAGCCATGATCCATGCCAATACCAGAGGCTGTGCTTTCACAGCACCAGGACATTAGTATTAGTGAAGAAGGAACTCAAAGTTGGTACTTGTAACCCTTTTCCTCCACTGATCCAGGACAACAGCTGGAACATCAGAAGGGGTAATTAACTACACAGGTTATTTTAGGGACATCCTTCCAAATACCCCACATCCCCAGGATGGGAATTCTTTGCATCTTCTGAACTCTTAGGGTCCAGAAAAGGAATTCAATATTCAGTCCCTCACTGGAAAGGATGGGAGAAGGCTGAAAACACCACTGATGGAACAGCCCTTCCCCACATACCTTCGTCATGGGTCTCTGAGGAGTCACTGAGCTCAGTGGGAATGTCTTCATTGTCATTGAAGTCTAGGGAAGGGGAGTTCACGGGGCTGATGATCTCTATCTTCTCTGCCATGATATTTGCAATGCCAATGTCTTTTTCCACAGGACTCTCCGCCACTGCCTCCTCCTCCTCTGGTAGCACTCCATCAAACTGCAGCAAGGAGAGAGCACAACAGGGGCAAGATCAGCACTTGGAAATGGGGGTTATTTCTGAAATCTGCACATCCTTGAGCCAGTTTTCATACGTTTGGCCTCGACATGTCTGGATATTAAATAACAGAGAGAGGAGGAAGGATACCATACGGTGTTTGTAAAACACATGGCCATAGGGGATCACCTCCTCTCCAAGAACCACATACAGCTCAAGCTGGGGATGTACACAGAGCTTTTTGTTTGTTCAGACAAGCACACCAACAGTACTGGGTTTGCTATCAAACAAGCCCTATACAGCTAGGAAAATCTGAGGTTATACGCAGGGTGTTGAAACTGGTCCTTTCCAACCCTAACTATTCCATGATTCTATGATCCAAACAAGGTCTGCTCTGCTAATACTAGGAGGGTACACGCTGCTTCCTCGGGAATAATTGAAGACAGAGAAGAAATTAGAAGCCTTTATCTCCACCACTCCATTTCTTTTCATCTAAAAGCCCTCAGTTCCCTAGATTTTAGGACTTTAGGCTTGCTTTGGACACCTTTCCGAGGCCAAAGGCCATGCTCACAGATAGCACTGAGTCAAGTACCAAGGTTTGTTGTAGTGGAAGAGGAGCTGAAAGGTAAGCATCAAGGATGACGAGTTGGATCCCAGAGGAAAGGATTACTGCTCCCATTGCACCAGAGGAAGCACTTACCGAGGCCGGTGCTTCACTGCTTCCCGTGGATGTCAGTGTGCTGGCAGTGACAGATTTCTTTGGCAGCTGAGGGCTAGCTTCTGGCTTGGCCTCCATGCTGCTTTTGGAGGAGCTGTCGTTGACTTCATTCTCTTCCACGGGGATTTCTTCACAGTAGCTGAGACGCCACAGAGAACACAGGTTTTTATGTTTACCCCTCTCAGTACAGCTACAACTGGACACACAGAGCAAGTAAGAATATTTCTATGAGGTTTCCAGGCTGACCGGGAGCAGAAATGGCTCAGGACAGGGAATATCAGCACTTTCTGACCATGTAACACACTGACTGGCCTTGTGACGGGATGCTTTGGCATTTACAGAGTTGCACATCTAGCCCAGCAAGTAGAGAGGCAGGCATTTCATCCCTGCCAACTTCCATGAGGAAATGTTATGCTTCCAGCTTTATAGATATTACACATTTAAGGGCAAACATTCTGCTGAAACCCAGCATCTCTCACCAGGGACAATCTGCACTTTGAGGGATGCAGTGTATATCAGGATTCCTGCTCTCATGAAGCCATCTTTTCTTCATCACAGGCAGAGTTTACTCCTCCTCACTCACCCCATTGTGTTGAAGTCATCGTCAGGAGGCACATAGTCTTCATCATCACTGGTCAGACCCAGCTCGTTCCCATAACACTGGTGGACAAAGTGCCAGAGCTCCTTTGGACAGAGAGGCTAAAAGAGGGAACAGAGAACAGCGTATGTTTTCACCTGAGAGCATCCTTCCCACACTTACTGCATGGAATAAGGCAGGAAGTTTTTCATCTAGCTCCCGAAAGCAGCAATCAAACACATCGGGAAAAAACCTACAATGAGAAAGCTTTATCCAGAAAAATGTGTTTCTCCTTCTTCCCACACGCACTCTAATTCACATCAGGAGAAAAGGACCAGGTTCTTTCTCCCTCTCTTTTGCCAGGCATGGAGCTTACATTTGGAAAAAGAGTTCTGAAAGTGGTTCCTGTCTTTATCTCCATTCCCATTTGCTTTGCCCTTGAAAGCAAGGACACTGAATTTTGTCAGGAACTCCAAAAGGCTGCTCAAATGACAGCATATGGCAGCAACACAAGCTGCCCAATGCAAAGCGATCCTTTGGCATACCAACTACTACCCCCATTTTCAGGACAGGGTATTCTGGGTGCTCGATTACTTCAACCTTCCAGCATGGTATGAACTCAAGCCAGAAACATCCCAAAATGCTGGGAGCACCATAATGTCAGTTTATGAGTGTTGCTCCCGCAGGGAGGCCAGAAATACTCAATGGATTGTGGAACAGATACTGGGATCAAATACAGGATTAATGGGGCCCCTTCACAGCAGGTGCATATCCTGCTTTATTGTACAATACACTGAGCCCTTACCCCTACCTAACACTGGTTGGTTTTGGGATGCCCTCTTCTGTCCTACCTTGAAGTCTACACACAGACTTAGTAAGAGCTTTGCCTGTGCAATGAGCTAATTCTGTTCCATTTTTAACTGTTTTCTTCTGGGCTGTTTCCCTTGAATTTTGGACCTCGAAAAAACCTCCTTCCTAAGACATACGCTTCCACACCTCAGCAGAGGCAAAGTGGGATCTACTGCATGGGCAAGCCATAGTCTGCACATAGACAGAATGCCACTGTTAAAAGAGCACTTCACCTGCAGTGATGTACCTAAACACATGTGCTTACTGTCCCTATGTCTTCTTATGCATATACATTAGTTGCATCTGCATATATTCATCACCTCCCATCCCACCCCAGCACTGAAGGGCTAGTGTCTGTACCTTGTCAAGGAGAGCATTCTGCCACAGTCTGAACATCATCATGTACGTCCTGTCTCGAGCCCCAAAGGAAGTAAAAAAGTGCTGAATGGGAAGAGAGGAAGAGAAAAATCAGTTCAGAAAAGGCCCAATAAAGGGAAGAAGAAGAAACAAGCCTGTTTGGTTCACTTTCCAGTTCATAGGACTAAGCAGTTCATAGGACTAAGCAAGCCACACAGCACAGCTACTTGGTTCTTGGGTACAAGACCCAAAAGCCTCAAAGGGAAGCTGAGTGCTTCTCACCCAGAGATGCTTAAGCTGGAAGAGAATCAGCTGCAAGTCCTCTTGCTTGCATCTGAGCATAGAAAAAGTTCCGTCTGTGATGTGCTACTAAATAACCCAGATCTTCTACCTGTTCCCATACCCCACATACAACCAACATGTGTTCCAGCCTCAGCCTGAGATCTGCAGAAGCTCTAAACCTTGGTGCCTCCTCCGAGGCTCCAGGTAGCACAAGCACTCAATCCCATGACATTCCCTGCCCCTGTCAGCCATAAGGAATGACTCTAGAGGTGAAGGCTTCAAGGATGTACCTTTTCAGTGTCAGTGCAAACTTGGATGGCATTAGGAATGAGCCGTGCTGTTTTTTCCTTGGTCATCGAGCAGATATCCTTCAAGCGAACCGTCAGCTGCAATCAGAGCCATGCACAAAGGGGAAGACAGAGAAAGAACACAGGTAAAGATGAGGAAGACGACAGGAAGAGTGCTTTTAAAGCCGTGTCAGCAGACCTGCTGGCACAGAACACGTGCAGCAGTGTGACAGCCTTACCAGTGTCTCCCAGCGGAAGATGTTGCTGTAAAAGCAGATCCAGTTTTCAGAGAGGTAGAGGCGGCCCTGCAGGAGAATGTCTCTTTGTAGCGCGCATGAGTAATCTGTGGGTGGACAGTAGATGGTCATTTAGGAGCATCAAAGTCAGGAGACAGGACAGCCTGAAGGTGAGGATCAGCAGCAGCAGCAAGAGAAGCTACTCAATGCAGTGCTGCAGAAAGCCAAAGGCAGAGCCAGAAGGAACTGAGCCACAGCTGCTGCTCTGTCCCCTGGGTTATGATTCCTCCTAAGGGCATGTCACAGACAATCTCCCTTACTGACTCATGATCTTGCCTTATTATCATCCCATGTACTACAATGAGTCTTTTCCTTTTTGCCTTCGAGTACATTTCTCTCCCATTTTAAGCATCCTAAACCATTTCTATTCCCCGGCTAAGAATGTGCACTTTTCAACCAGATGAGACATGGTATGAGCTCATCAGTTACATAAAATAAGAGAACAGATGCAAGGCACTGGGCAGTCACTAATCAGCTGCAAGGCCAAAGGCTGAATGGATATGGGAAGCGCACTCATGTGTGAATAGGGAGCATCAGGGATGTTGGAAAATAGGGAAGCTCAGTGGCATGGATGTTGAGACTTGCCATGCTGACCAAAGGAGGAAGGAGCTCCAAGGCTGACACACTGTCAGGTCTGGGGGAGCACTGTGGAGGAAAACGTGCTCCTCGCATCATGAGGGAACAGAGTTGATACAAATCAGTGTTGCTCCCTCTGAAGCAAAATGGATGAAACCCATTAGAAATGGTGAGGAGGGGCTCCATCCTGTGCACAAGACGGACACAATGGGTTTGCTCCTTGGTGGCAACCTCTCTGAAGAGCCAGCTGCATGCGCATTGGATTTCCTCCCCAAACCGTAGGCTGCACCTTACCTACGATGAGGCGCTCCGTGTCAGGAAGCTGCTTGAAGAGTTTCCTGAAGTCTTCGTTCCGCTGTTTGTAAGTTGGACTCAGTACCTGCAAATAACAGAGTGCCTGTTAAAGAGAGGGGCAGGCATGAGCGCAGAGAAACAGAGTGGGAAAATGGGAACACCTTGGTAAGGAGAAGGGGGATCAGATGCACTTACAAAGAGTGAGGCTAGAAGCTCCCACCACAGCAGACACACAGATGGGAGGATGTGGGATTTAGTGCATTAAGCAAGAAGAGGAGGAGAACCTGACTTGGAAGAGCAAGTACAGAGTAGAAGAGCTATACCCACATCAGAGGTAGCAAGAAGGAATCGTGTGGAAGCTGTGACTGCAGGAGAAACCTCTTTTCCTGCAATCCTACACTGTACAAAGTATAACATACGTTTGCAGTGCATCAGTTTGCCACCAGCTCTCCCAGGAAGAGCACAGCAACACAGGAAATGGGTGCTTTAGTAGAGCTGCAGCCCTGCCAAAGAGACTTGAACAGTCACTGTCATCAAGAGCTCAGGAATACTGCAGCCATCCCACTCCTCTCCCCATCAAGTCAGTCAGTGAACCACAACTACCCACTGTACACTGAGAACACTCCTATGGTGCTCAGAAGATCCTCTCATAGGTACTCAACTGTGTTTCACACTCATTCTGCAGACACTTGGCCTCACGGTGCTGTTAACTGGAGGGAGCCCAGGAGCTCAGCTTGTCTCTGATGTTTACTACCCTATAACGTGCCTCTGCCCATGTCAGGCCCCCTGCACACCATGCCCAAGTTGACAGCTGCTCAGAGCAGCCAAGGCATTTTGTGAAGGCAGAGCTGACTGAAATAGAGACACATCCAAATGCAGGAGACCCATATCTCCTACCTGATCTATCATGCTCCTTCTCCCACATGTAGGGAAGGCAAAGTAATCTGGGGTACAACCTCTTCCCTCCCCATCTCCATTTCCATTCAGCAACCCTCTCCTATCTCTTCCAGCTGTGCAGTAAAACCTCCAAAGCAGAGAGGGAACTTCCCCAGAAATCAAAGTGATTATAGAAGACAGCTTCTGGTCTGAACATCTGGAAAAGATCTTGGTCAGAGATGGGCTCTAGCAAGAGCCCCAAAGCCCAAGATTTCCTGGGATAAGCAGACAGGATGGGAAAGGAGCAGGGGGAATAGAGATTATAATCAGCTCTGAGCTTTGGGTTCAGTGCATTACAGCAACCCAGTTTAGCAGTAGTTTCACGTGGAGTGGTGCTCCCCTCCCTTCCCTGCAGTAAGGGATGCTCTGACCTAAAGCCTGTACTACAGCAGACACCTCTGCTCAGCACCAGAGCTTCTGTTAGTGACAAACAGTTGGGTTTAGAGACACTCACAGCTGGAAATTCATCTGATCCGTATTCTTGTGACAAGTCGACAAACCCGTCCAGGTCCCTCTGCAGACAGGGCAGCTCGTGATCCAGCACCAGATCCCAGAGCGACCCACACTCCAGCAAGGAATCCATAGCACTCCCACTGCACAGCTCCCTGTGCTCTCAGTCAAACTTTTCCTCTTCCCGCTGTCACTGGTTCTTGTTTAGATTCAAAGTCGAAAGAGATAGAGCAGCTTGGCAGGGGTTTACGTGCCCTCCCCTATGCTCCTGCTCACATTCAGGTTGCCTGTCCTAGCAGGCTCTGTACATCTGAGAGAGGGTTTGCCCTCCAGAGGACTTTGCAGAAGCAGCTCATTGGGGTAAGCATGCTGGCAGCCAACCTTGGCGCTCCTCTGCTCCAGCCTCACCACCTTCTTGCTGTGGGCATCCCTTAAAGCAGCGCTGCAGAGGTGCCGGCAGCCTGAGCAGTCCCAGGCAGTTCAGTGCAAGGCATATGCAGCTCCCAGCCAAGGTCCAATGCACAGGAGCTGGCAATTGATACAGCTCCAACCACCGGGGCCAACAGCTCGGAGGCTTCAGCTTGGGTTTGTTTCCACCTTTTCCAACCAGAAAGCAGTCACTCCCATTCCTTCAGTGCCTCCTCTCTATTCCCTCTCTGCTCCAAAAGGCAGCTCCCAGTCTTCGTTACGGCTTCTCATGGAAGGATCGGGTGGGGAAGATCCCAAAACGACTCACACATGCTTTAAGTAATGCTGTCGGCCAATGCCCTGCAGTAACCCGGGCTCAGCCCTGCCTCCCAGCAGATGTTTCCTGTAATGGAAAGTTGTTGGACAGAGCGTGCTGGGGGAGGCGCGAGGGGAGTAAGGAGACAGCGGCCTGAAGAGTATAGCGATGAGGAATCAGGCATGTGAGACACACACAGCTAGGAATCTTAAGGGCTCCACTACCCCTATATGTGCTTCTGAGCCCTCTCAAAAAGCACAGCTCTTTCTAGACTTCATCCATTACCAGGTCACTTTGGAAATGAAGGACTCCCGCAAAAGAACTCCCTGCAGGTCCCAGGATGATTGCTTGGAGCAATGGAGCTCCCTATACCCGTCTGCCCCTAGTCCCCAGCCTCTCCATCTCTCTGTTCAAGCGTAGAAATGAACAGGTAAACATCCACACTATGGCACCAGTGCTGCTCAACCATGATGCTGAATCCATGGAAACGAGTATCCTGAAGTAAATCCTTACCCTTCCTAACAAACTGGGCACACAGATCTCAGAAACCAAAACACCAACCAACCAACCAAGCCTATGCAAAGCCACTGTGTCATTCCAGGGCCAGTGACTGCAGTTTGCTCCTTGACAAGAGCTCTGTTTGCTCAGATGCACCACAAAAGCATTGCTGGTGCTAGACAGCACACAGGCCTTCCCATTTAACTCTGCCAGAAGGAAGCAGTGCATCCATCTGCCACCCAATGATGAGGGAACAAGAAGCCTGGGAAGGACAAACAGGATTAGAGACATCTGTGAGGCACCTGCATTGCTTTACTGAATGGCCCTATTTGGTGGAAACTGTTCATGGGATTACTTCCAAAAAAGAACCCACCAGGATGCTTCTGTCTGCACATCCACCCACCTCAATTGCAGGGATGAATGACACAACTGATGGGAAGAGCTAACCTGGAGGTGGAGACAGCAAACATTAACTCTACTGCAAACAGACAGAGACAGGACAGGGTGGCACAGTGATAGGGGAAACAGGGAGAAAAGGGTGACTGCTTATGGCAAGAGCTCCCTGTTAATACACAAACAGATCCTCCGACAGGAAATTTGGAGCACCTGTCGCTGGGGGATGGGATCTGACAGCACAATAACTGCGATAGGCACAGCCTGGTTCAGCACAAGCCACAGAAAACAGGAGAGATGGAAGGGGCAGGGAGAAAAGGAGGAAGGAAAATCTTATCTGCTTTGCACAGCTGATGGACTTGCTGTTAACTCTTTAGGGAAGAAGATTTACATTGCTTCTGGACAACAGGAAAACTACTGGAAAAGGACAGCATACATTCCCCCTCTGACAGCAGGACTGCTATGCTGATTAATGCAGCAAAGAAACTGGCCACCTGTCCCACAGCATTTGCTCCAAACCCAGTCTGCTCTAAGAATAACAGTTCTTCTAAACCAGAGTCTCTGTGTCTGCAGTTCCTCACTAAACGCATGAGAATCATCTCAGGGACTTCTTCCCACTGTTAGTGAACCTAGCCAGCCCAGTCATGGCCTGCTCTCCCACCACAAAGCCATGGATGCAGAGCAAAGCTTGAGCGTCTGCTCTCAGTGATGCTCTTCTCTAAACCTCACACCTGGACCAGTTTGTGTTTGTCCTCTGGAAGGCAAAGCAGAGAAAGCACACCAAGACCAAGCCAGGGCTGGTCTGCCAAACCAACCCTTAGTTCACCCCTTTTCTCCCACTTCTCAATCTGATAGGGATGGCACTCCCAAAAAGCAGCAGTAGGATCAAAAGGAGAACACACAAGGTAAGAGAAGTTGGTAGCATCTTAAGGAAAAAGTAGACAAAAAAAGGTATCCAGGAGAGGGAAAAGGAAGGGTTCCAACTACCAACGAGGACAAGGACCAACTGCCAATGCTACAAGGACAAGAAGAGCAGTTAAAAGCAGCAAAACCTACAGTAATCTTAGGAAACTGGCATTCTGACCACTGATGCCCTGAGGATCTTTAAGGCCTGGGTGCTCTTTGAGGCAAGGACTGTCTTTTGGTTTGTATATATATAGCGACAGTGCTGAACTGGCACAAAGACCAATGTGGAGAGCGTTTGCTCTTGAGCATAGTGAAGTTTATGTAAAATCAAAGTGGTGCAAAGTGAATAAAGGAAATCATAAGGGGTAGCCTGCACAGATTCATTTCTAGAGCTGCTCTCAGTAGGGGAAGGAACAGAAGAACCACAATGGTCCAAACGCCAGAATAATCCTGCCTAGAAGGAGCTGGCAAAGAAGGGAAACTATATCAAGGAGATACATTAGCACATTTGTTACGGTAATAATACTGCCAAATAGGATTGACTTTGACTGCCTTCCTGCCCATCTACATTGCTGCTTTTATCTGACCAGAATGTCTCTACTAATAGAAAATGGCTTGGTTTTGTTTGCTAAAGGAAAATAATCGGGGGGGGGGGGGGGGGGGGGGAACCACAAAAAATGCAGCCAGTGCTTACTCTCCGGATGTACTGTCTCTCATGCTGAAAATATATGGAGGAAAAACAAGAGAACAGAAAGATAAGATAGAGAGAACATGAAAACACAAGAGACCCACAGAAGCAGACCATAGCAAAGCATCATGCAGCAGGGTATGGATCTCAGCAGCTACAGTAAAAGCAGTAATAGCAAAAGCCACCTTTAGCCATGGCCACAGATTCACGTTTTTGACCAATCTGCCTCACTCCACATTCCCCTCTCTGCCACATCTCCACTAGTTTGACCTACCGTGGTTTAACCTTCATTCTTAACGCCATTGCCTCCATGCTTCAATCTGCCCCTGAGAGCATGGCCTTTCCTGTCCTTGCTACTATCCTGGTGCCGATTCCATATAGCAAATAACTAAGCTTGCCTCTCACGCCTCTGTCAAATCTGAATCAGCCAAAATCACTGGTTCTGATGTCTACAGGAACATTCCATGCTGCTGGACATGGAATGGCTGCTGCATTTGCCAACTATGTACTTTAGAGCACTCGAGCGATGAGGGTTTAACTGCGCAGAATGACACCGACTGTGGGAATTCACACACTGTGTACTGACAGCACTGCACCCATGCTTGCAGAATGAAAACAAGAGCAAGGCAGAAGCAAAAGAGAGTTCTGCTACAGTTTTTTAGACAGAAAATAGCTCCTCTCTCGCCCCACACCACCCTGAGAAATGCAAAGGGTTTGCAGGGTGGCAGCTCTGTCCGTCACATCAGGACCAACGCTGCTAGGAAACAATAAGGTACAGGATGCGGAGAACATCACAAGAGTGACTGAAAAGACAAAGCTTGTGCTCTCTATCTCTGGCATCCCTTCCCTCAGGATGCCAGTTCTGAGCCATTTCCATCTCTTCTTCTTGGAAATGGTCAGCACGCCCCAGTGCCACTGCAAAGCCCCTTTGCACCTTTCCCCCCACCCAGGTACCCAGCCCATATTCACCCAGGGACAAGAGAAACTGGAGTACTTACATTATACCAACTCTGGCTTTTCTGTAAGGACAAAATAAAAGAGAAGCATTAGTTAGCACAGAGATCTTAGGATCCAAAAGAAAGATGGACAGAGAAACTAGGTCCAATCTGGTTTGTATAAATAGTGAAGTGAGAGTGGGGTTAAACAGAAGATCTCAATGGTGTGGTCTAGCAGTTATTTCCAGTTACAGGAACAAAGAACGACTCCAGAAGCACGAGTCCACCATGGGAAACAATTCAGGCTAACGTGTGCATGTCACCATGCACGCACACACACAGACTATGCTCCCTTCTGCAGAACAGCAGCATCCACTAGCAACAGGGGAGCTCCTCATAGTCATTATCAGCCATGTCTTTGAGAGGCTTCATCCTTGCTGGCCAGGTAGCAAAAATCACATTGCACTGAAGTACTCCTGTGCAAATAAGCCCTTGAAGAACTAGTAGGAGAGGCAGGGACACAGTTTGACTCACAAAAGCCATCCAGCAAACTTTCAATAGCATTTTAAGTTTTAAAAGGGAGCCATGAAGACTGCTGGAAAAAAAAAAGGAAAAATCACTAGAAAAGCTAAGCAAAACAAGAAAAAAAGAGGCTGGGATATATTTTCCCCCTCCATAATTTCAGTGCACAGTGGTTTGCATCATTTCACATGTGAATTTGTCTTTATCATGGCATTTCAGATGGTTTGAGGGGACAGGCCACACGGCACAATGGGGCATATAAAAAGCCGGCTCAGCTTGGAAAGCCTCACTTGGTAGTTCTCAGCTGGAGGGTGAGATTTATCTGCACAGAGAGAGCTTCACGCTCCCACTCCAGTCAGGCTGGCTTTCCAATGCCAGGACATAGAGCAGCACTGGCAATATAGGCATCCCCCATTTTAGGGTGGATTTACCCGAGGGCAATAAAGCTTGTGAGCCCTGTAGCCTTTTACTACTACATGGCTGTGCCCATTCTTCTCCCCCAAGCAGCAATGCATGTCCACATTGCACACGGGAGAGCTGAGGCAATAGACAAGGACAGAAGCAACATTTCACTGCATTTCTTTCTTTGAAGCTGTCTTGCTTCTGACCCTTGGACTGGGAGCGTTTGTCACCCAGTTTGGAACATGAAGGGGAACGGACTGTTCTCCAGCTTGTTAACAGAGCCGGGGAAGTTTCACTCAAGAATTAAGTTCATGTTCACAGAGACACAGAACTCTCGGCACTGGGATAGCCCACAACAGGACCAGTGATGTACAGGATGTTTATTAGAGCAAAGTAAGAACCAAGTGTTAGTGAGATCAGATCGGAACAGAGATTTCTATGTAGACATGGGGTTGCTTACGCTGCTCTTTCTTTACACCCCCCTGCTTTCAGTTCCCTCTGTGTCCTATATGCCACTCCTGCAGACAGCCCTACTGGCATCTGGATCTCATTCCTGAAGGAGCCCTTGCAACCTTGGGCATTGCTGCCAGTTTCACCGCACTGGTTTCTAAAGAAAAACACCACAGTAACACAGTATATGCCACAGGCCAAAATACAGAAGGTTGATGTTGAAAAGAGGAACACCCCTAAG
The DNA here is from genome assembly GCA_017639245.1 of Myiopsitta monachus. NCBI lineage: Eukaryota > Metazoa > Chordata > Aves > Psittaciformes > Psittacidae > Myiopsitta > Myiopsitta monachus. The sequence goes on along the minus strand of CM029935.1, from coordinate 3,459,273 downwards.
GCTTTTCCCCAGATCCTGGGGATAGGATATGAACTGAATACCCAGTATGGCTCATTAACTAACCAGAGGAATTTCCTTTTACCTCCTACACTTTTCCATACTTGGCCATACCCTCCATTCATAAAGGGTCTGGTTGAAGTCATCTTTCTTTGTAAGTAGGACATGGAAAAATGCCTTATGGAATTCAGCCTGTACTAAAAAGAATTGGGGGAATTAATCTTAAACCATATACACACCACCTTGCCTGAGATGGGACTGGTTTTCCTGCAGATCTGTTTTGCCATCTGTTTGCCTTAATGAGCAAAAGGCACAACTCACAAATTCCTGGGGAAAAAGGAGTCATAATCAAACTATAATTGGCATAGACAAAACAGAGACACCACTATCGCTGTGCCTTCTAAATCAGGGTACACATGCTGTGGTGTCAGCACACTGCAAAAGGATTTCATTCCCCTCTGCTGCATTAACTGCAGCAACTCTTTTCTGCCCCTTGCATTTGAATGTCCCCAAACCTCAGCTTCTCTGTAAAGGAGCTCTGCAGCTCCTTCCTCCTTAAGCTCTTCCACACAATTATATTGACATCCAAGCCTCATCTTTTGCCTCTGCTCAACATGAAGAGATTCCTTCCCCCTGACCTCTGTTTTGCAGGTAAAACAGTCCCAAGAGAAGGGAGGCTGAATCCTTAAATCTATCTTCAACATTATTTACCTTCTTCTTTAACTCACTTAAAATCAGAACATAGGGGATGTGACAGATGAAAATCAAAAGACAGTGTAATAATAGAGGGGGGAAAAAAGAAAGAAAAAGGAAAAACATATTCTTACTTTGAGCAGGTTAAGTCTGTCATACTGGAAAAAGAAACCATAAGCATTAGAACTGAAAAGAGAAAAGAAATAAGTAACAGAGGAATGGGGTTGCATACAGAAGAGGAGATGTAACTGAGCTGCAGAGCCGATGCTACTGGAGCAGGTAACAGAGTTCACAGTTACATTGTGGCTGTAACCAGGAAGAACTTGAGGAAGGCAAAAAATGGGGTATTTTCCCTAAGCCTTTAATTAATATAGTGTTGCCTCTAAATCTTCATAGGTTAATGGTATTGCACATACTGCTATGGAAGATTACGGCTTTAGAGTGCTAATAGGAAGCAGTGGATCACACATACAAAGTTCAGCCTGCTAACTTGATGCCAACACAAGTTGCCACCTTTCAACATTACTGGGAGCAGGATCGCAACTCACTCCTACTACTTCCAGGGGAATGGAAAACTTTTCCAAGTGAACGACATGCCATAGAGCTCTCTAAGTATCCCTAAGTCCATTTTACAACTGGGAAAACAGAGGCACAGAACCAGAGTGAGGGCAGAGCTTGGAACAGATTCCAGAGCCCTTTCTCCTGACCTTCTTCCAAAATCTATGCTATTTACCACACATCTAAATCCCTATGGCCATATACCTCAAAGAAATTGACGGCATTTATTCCTAAATCCCTCACCCTGGTCCAAAATGACCAGCATTTCATCACCTACTACCTAGAGGGGGATTATGCCACCCAGTGGGAGGGGTAAATGAGAAGACACAGCCAAACTCTTCTCATAATCACACACTGAAAGGGACAAGGTGCAACAGTCATAAGCTGCAGTAAGGGAAATTCTACTTGGGGAAGAGGAAAAAGCCTGTTCCCAAGAGTAATTAAGCACTGGAGCAAGGGCTTGATGAGGTTAAGAGATCTCCAGTCTTGAAGCTCTGCACAATGTGGCTGGCCAAGACTTCAGACCAACCTGTTCTAACCACATCAACCCTGCTTTGAGGGCAAGAGACCTTCTGAGCAGACCTAAACTGTTCTACAGTCTGCAGGGCTACATCAAGACTCATGTTTTCCCCTAACCTGGTATTTATCCTCAGCATTCATTATTAGCTATAGACAGGGGGAAGAATCCGAAGGATTTATAAGGGAAAGGAAATCACTTTTAACAGTGAGCAAGAGCAGAAGAGTTTGCTGTTAGCAAAAGGGGTTTTTTTTTACTATGTTCAGAAAGCAGCAGTGTTTGCCAGTAAAAGCCTAACGCTGACACAGGCCTGTCGGTGGTTTAGTCCATGCCACATAACGGACACCATGGCAAAGCTCTTTCTCCAGGACACATTTCCGGGAGATGTCATCCAGTGCTTAAAAAACTCCTGGCGAAGCGCTCCCTCTGATGGCAACGCTGCAGCACGACAATCGACACAACAGACAAAAAGAGGGCAGCGGACTTCAAGCAGATCTGTCAGCAATTGTATAAACACAGCATCAAACTCATGGGCTCAAGCTGGTTCATTTCATTAGCGAGACAGGTTGGAAAACGAGACCATTCTTCTTGCACAAGACGGGTGGGGAGAGGAGAAGAGGCTGAGAAAGGAGATGTTAACATCCTAGGCTCTCTGTTCCTAACCTCTCCCTGTCTTAACAATACCATCATCATCTGTGTGGGGAGAATCAGGGGGATTATTACACCCAAGATTCCTCCCTTATACCAGAGAAAGCCACCTTGGGGAGCACAGAGAAGAGACTGGCACTGTTTCAGGCTCACCTTGTGCACAGACCATAGTAAGCAAGGTAGTAGGCTCTGACACAGGCTTGGGGAGGTAATACCCAGGATCCCCTTCCCTCTGTCCATTGTCTTCCTCACACTGGAACTCACCTTGAGGTCCACCTCCCACTTGTTTCTCTGATTCTCTTAAAGTTGTAGGGGTTTTCCTCTCATCCTCATGTACTGCTCATTCCAGTACCACTATGCATACATTTTACATATAGAGCATTCCTACCACTGTTCCTCCCATAAGTCCCTCTCCTAACAAACTTCATAGCTTAGGCAAAGCACCTCCAGCTTACCACGACCTGTCCTGACCCACACACCTCTACTCACCAGCAATCCTTTCAGGACTCTTTGCTACTCCAGACCTGCATCTTCCATAGAGCTTCTTTCACACTGTTGTGGTTTAAGCTACAGTTACCAAGCACAAGACAATCTGTCTAATAAAAGACATAACAAAGCTTCCAGCAGACACCAGCAATCATGCAAGGTCAGGCTGGATACAAGAGGCACTATGACTAAGGAAAAACAGTAAGCCAGCACTGCAGACTTCACTGCTCTCTGAGAACTTGCCTAGAATGAAACCTAAGGCATCAACAGGGGAAAGGCCAAGGCATTGATTCCGTGGATTATGAAGCCATCCAAGCCATTCTGGTTTTAACTTGCCTTGTATACATGTGGAAATGCCAACAGCCTGGCACGGTATCCTGTAAGCATCCCGTCCGCATTTCTGGTTGGTACACTCTTCTGAGGGTAGCATAGAGATGCGAGATCAATCTCAAATGATCTTATCTCCAATCCAAGCACCCGCAGAGGGATCTTCTACTTATTACCTTTGAGAGCGAGCCCATGAATTCTCACAATTCATTTGGGACAGGTCTGTTCTAACAGGTTTAAGCTGGATTCATTTGAAATCACTGATCTTTAATATTTACATCACACAGGGGAGCGTGCGAGGGCAGTAAGCTGAAACGCCTGGCCACAGAGCAACTAGTCATCATAAAAAGCAGGCAAGAAGTTATGGGGATCAACTCTTGTTTCTGAGAGGCATAAAGTAAGAAGAGAGGAAAGAGGAGGGATTATGGCACTGTCAGCCTACCAAAGCCAGCAGATTTCTCCCTGGCAAAGACAGCAGCTTGCTTCAAGGGGGAGGGAAAGCAAACCTTAAAACAAAGGCTAAAGTTAGTCAGAAGTAATTGAAGGAATGTGATGAACTGGGCCAGTTCTCACACCATGTGAGCAAATATTAATGAGATCCCAGTGATATAAGTGAAACCAGCTTCAGCTACAGGCACGGGGCTGAGCTCTTGCTGACATTCTCACAGCCGCACCAGGAGAATGCCTTACTGGGGTCACCGCTCAGTACCGCGGGGAGGGTTTCTGAGTGATGAGACAATTCTACAGTGGGGGACAGGAGAGAAAAAAGAAGGCTTACTTTGGAGAGGCGCTTGTGTGACTTAATCGGAGAGAAAGCATGCAGGAATGAAAAGAGAGAAATTAAGGAAAGAAGAAAAATTACCTCGCAGATCAAGAGAAGGAAAACCCACAAACCCAACAGAAAACATTACAACCCCCTTCCCTTTTATAAAGCCAAGCTTTATAGTCACCACGTTGATAAGAATCGCACTCCCATGGCCTTAAATCACAGCAACTCATTTCTGTAACTCCCCCTTAGTAAGAACGCCATTTCCCGGACAGTGTCCCCCAGCATGGCTATAACCACAGCATCCTGCCTGCCTCCCATCTGCCTGGTTTTCCTTTGGGATCCCACTGCTGGCACCATAATGCCTGGTGCTGTCATCCGCTCCTGCTGCCCTGGGCGGTGTTTGTAGGCTGCTGAGTGCACAGGAAGCAAGTCTGACCTCAAGGGCAACCTCAGAGCTGACAGGTCTATAAATGATCCATCTTGAGAAAACTCTTTGCCTGCTCTTTTTAACTCCCATACTCTCCCCACAGTAGTGAACAGTTCAGCCCAGTGAATGTGGGCCAGTGAATCCCATTTCCTCTGCTGACAGTGACCACAAAGAGGAGTGGATGAACACTTCTTGTGTGGGACAGTGGCTGAAGACTTCTTCTGTTCAGCAATAAATCAGGCAAAGATCTAACAACTCATTTCACACAAGCCATCAGAGCTACACCTGTGACACCATGAGGTTGTTCAGGCTGAAATATTTCACTTTAAAACACTGGAAATACACATGTAACTATTTTATCATATGCCACTCACATGAGGGTTATAATCAAACGTTATAGGCTCCCATGTGTGTTTCAACAGGTCCCATTTGCTCACAGAAAACTGAGTCACCAAACCCTGTTCAGAACAGTAAAGACAAGGTTGTTTCTAATATGGTCCAAAAGACACAGTGTCTTTCTAGGGAAAAAATCATCCACCCTGGCCAAGACAGTCAGAACACTGCACTGATAGGATGTAATGTGCAGGGGATTGGCCAAGTGATTCTATGCAATTTGAGCCTCATCTCAACACAGGGCTTAGGACTGGAGAAATGCATGAGCCCTTTCTAGGCTGTCTGCACAGAGGAATCTCTATTTGTTCCATGACCCTTCATGCTCCAGATTATAAGAAGTCACTGCAACAGCTGATTTTCAAGGTCTTTCTCAAAACCACAGAGCCCCCCATAGAAACAGGGTCTCCACTGCAAAAACGTTAGCCTACATAAACTGTTATGGAGCTGCTGTACAAGCCATCAGCAACTCATGGATGCCAAAAGGATGCTAGAGCTGTGCCAAAACCTGACCTACACAAATGGCTCCCAGTTCGGAGAATCTCCAGAAGGATGATGGGGGAAGAAAGAGGAAAGTTAGCTACAGGGAAAAAGGCACAGGACAAAGCCAGTGTTCTGCATTAGAGGGTTTAGAGCTGGGGACACATGCACATCTTGCCCAAAGGCATTTGCTCGCTGCTCACCTTGGAGTTCTTGGCCCCGCTGCGGCCTGACTGAGAGGAACAGCTACGCTGTACACCCTGCTCCGGCGTGGAAGGGGATTTGTCTGACGAGTGGTCCGAGCCTTTCTCCACCATGGCGTCTCCTTGGGAGTCCTGCGGCGTTGGGGACCGGGAGCGCTTGCGCAGGATCGGGGAGCAGGCAGGCGTGCTGCGGTTGGAGTTACTGGCAGTACTGCAGAGACAAAGGAAGAAAGAGCAGGGTTAATGATCTTCAGCTCAAACAGAATACAACTGCATCCATCCTTGATGTGGAGCATCGCTCACAGATATCTCCACCAGCACAGCAGACAAATCTGGCTTCCCAAAGCAATGTGCCCAATGCCACACGTAGGACTTATGTCCTCAGTGAAATAAGGCTGTAGGCAGTTATCATTTACCAGTGGCAAAGGGAACTACAACAGCTTGCCAGTATCTTTCTCCACCTACTCTTCAATTCATCTGACCACAGAGAATGAACTCATTCTCTCCTGTCAGCTCTGAGGGTTCAAAAGGAGGATCCTAAGCTTAGGAAACCTAAACTTCCTCTCAAAAGCAAAAGAGATGTCAGTGTGTTCTCAATACAGTCCACTCTTAATAGAGCCCCGCTATGTCCCTCCTTTATTTTATTCCAGCAAGTGTAACTAGACTCAACAGGATGCACAAAATGGAACCATGTCTCTCAGGAAACACTCCATTAAAGATCATCAAAAACGATGGGGCACTTGGAGGGGAGTCCTGATGACAGACACCGCAGTCATGATTTCCTGTATCTAACCATCCTTTCCCACACCAGCTCGAACTGGGCATGTAAATGTTTTGCTGTGACGTAAAAGCTGTCATGATTTAAGGGAAGAGAAGTTGTCCTTTCATACTGGGGAAAAGCAAGACCTTTCAGGGGTTTACAGAAGATATGATTCTATGATTCTATGATTTAAGGGACTGGAACTTCAGTAAATGCCCTAACACCTGAACCAGAAAGCCAGTTACATACATATTTATACAGAACAGGAAAACTCGCGTTTCCTCACTGTTCCTTCTCTTTTGATGCCTCTTCTTCCTGCCAGGCGCTTCAAAATACCACACACTGCATCCATTTTTCCCCATGTAACTTCATTTCCTTCAACAGCCAAAACTATTTATGACCAGATCAAACATCTTTGAGGCCTTCCCTGCTGGTATTGTTCAGCTCCGCAATCTGCAGGTCACAGTGGAACCTGGGCTGATCCAAGGATGAACTCTGTGCTAACTCTGCCACGCTGAGTTGTTACTGCACCCTGTTATCTTCTGAGCAGTCGAAAGCAAAGCCACATCTGAGCAAGGCAGAGGAGCAGGCAATAGGAAAAGGGTGAGGGAATTACAGCTGTAAGGGATTGAATTAAAGAAGTGAATACAATTGAACTCTCGAGGGCTATAATTTAAGCCCAATTACATATAGCAAACCGAAGTTTGCTTCTCACAGTGGGATGTACAGTAGGGGAGTTAAAGTGGATTGTTTCCTTTCTGAAAACATGCCCGAGGTTTCCTTCATACTCAGATAAAAATCACATCCACCTCTTACCTCTGAAGATGCCAAAACCACTTTACGCATGTTAGTTAGTTAGACAACGTAATACACTCCTTTATCAGGTTTGGTTTAGCACTGGATGAACTGGTCTCACAAATTACTCTCTATTTGGCCATCGTTTGTTTTAACACACAAGTGATGACACTTTCACTAAACAAGATGCAGACAGAACACTACAAAGTTGCTTACACAAACATCAACAGGAGCCAATTTCACTCTCATACACACAATAAGCTTACTAATTGGTAATAGAAACGCCAACAGCAAACTGCGTGCCCCTTTCCTTGGTCAAGACACAGGGAATACTGAACACTAACTCCATGTACAGCACAACCGTAGCGATATTCAAGCTTTAATCCCTCCAAATGATATCTGAAACTAAAAACTGAACAAAAGATGATCCCCACACATACAAGGCAAGAATTTGAAGCCAGCGTTCCTGAGTCACGTCCCACTGTGCTAAATCTGTTTGAACATACTCATTTCTCTCCTGTGAAACCTGGGTTTATCAGGCACAATCTCCTTCTCATTTTCAGTTCATGTGGGTTCATACTCGCAAGTTTCACTCTTGCTTCAAGCTTCAGCTTCAAGCAACTCTACCCAGACTAAGTCAGATTCAGCCAAGGTTCTACTTGCTTTCAGGTTGCAGATATGAAGGAGCACTGAGTTTTTACTGTTTCTAAAGTAAAACACAATATAACCAGTTCCCAGCTGCACCATCAGCGTGCGAAAGCTCAGATGAGACCACTAAAAAGTTTGGTAGTCCTATTCAAACTGCAGTCAAATGAGACAAATTCTACCTCCTGTGGACTGCGATAAATACATTAATACTAGCTCCAATACACACACACAGGCACGGAAGGTACAATCTCAGTTTTCACACTCCGAGCACATACGTGCTCCAAACCAGCTTTCGCACAGCCTAGCACAGATACTGCTAAGCTGTGTGCAGCTCTGGAGGCCAACTCAAGCTGATCACCCAGGGCCTTACAGAGCTCCTCAGGCATGCTGAGAAACCCACGCTGCTGCAGCTACACAGGAGCACCGTCAGCACTAACTCCCTCAAAGTTGGCATGTATATGTTTGTCCAGGCTCAGGTTCACGCTGCTGTAGCCCTAGGTTTTGGTGCCAAGCACAATCTCAGGCACTCTCTGGTCTCCCAGCTTCATTTTCCAGCCACTGAGCATCTCTGGCATGCTTTAACAATCTCAATCCATCTGTACGTATAGTGTTAGGTATGTACGAATTATCACCTTTGCAGACTAGGGAAAAACAGACAGCTTCAAGGCTGCCTTCTTAGGCTTAAGGACAGGAGAGCTGATCAAATTCATGTCTGAATCCACCTCACTATCCAATGACTGGAGGGCTCCATGCGTGTGCACACTATGAAGAGCACTAGGATGGGCACAAACCCCCCAAGCCTGCAGCTCCGTCCCACTCGCCTCCCCCTGCCCTGAGCCCCTAAAACTCACTGCTCAGTCCTTGAAGTTTGAATCTAACCCAAGGCACAGCCACGACGAACGCTTTCTGCAGTTGCCATAGTGACCACGGCCTGCCATTGAACCAGGAATCAGCGCCTGAAATGCCAAAACGGCTTGACCCACTTTGAAATGAAATAATAGTAATAAATAATGCTTTACAGACCTAATTGACCACAGCGCATTCAGGGCCTCCCATACCCCTGCAGCGGAGCCTTTAGTAGATGCAACAGACTAAGTGAGGGACAGAACACAAACAAGCCCACCTAAGCAGCAGCCCTTTGCTCCTAGGTGGAGTATATTGAGTATACAGGCAGAGTGTGTCTTCTTGGTTTATGTTCATACTGTGCCTAAGAGAAACAGCTCGTCTTATGATTGGAGCTGCAGTAAAAATAACATGAGAAAGTGTGATGCAGATAGGAAAAGGCCAAATTCTGTTCAGTCACATGGAGGACAAGCCTCAGTATCTGAGCTTTTCTTTAGGTGGTGGAAAAAGAACAAAGATTGGCAATGCGCAGACAAGCTACCTGGTCATACCCTACCCTGAACACTCCTCAAGGCAAGGATGCAAGGCAAGACAATACACACTTCCTCCTCCAGTGGAGTATCTCCTGTAAAGATTTGAATCAGCCAGCGAACAGTGACTTCAGCAAGCAGAAGCTTCTGGGAATGGCTGCAGTCTGTATTCCACAAGCTATGCCTGGGATTCTTACAGCTATAAAGGAACCCTGAGGACTCTGCAATGCTTTAATGGAGAGCTCAGCCAGAAACCTGACTTCGAGTCTGTTACACGAATGACATTCAAGCATCCCTGCACTGACATGAAAGCCTGTCCATCCTACCAGATCTGCAATAATCACCCTGCCTGCCACTACAACAGAGCCTGCTCCCCTCTCAGGTAGTAATGCACACAGTAAGAAGACACACAGCACATCCATTTGAATCTGCCAGTTGCAGGATGTGAACTAAAATAATCACTACATTGAGAAAAACCGAAGGATTTGTCACAAGGGCAGCTCATGTAAGCAAGTGGCAGCTTCTGGTACATGATGCTCCCACCTTCATCGTGTTCACCAGCTTCTCAGGTGGCAGAAACACATCGATGACACCATTTCCTACAGTGTATTCCTAAACCCCTCTGACTTCCTCGATTTGGAAAGCTAGTCAGCAGCCTCCAAGTCTGCCTTACAAGACTAAATGTGCTTAAGTTGCTTGCATCTCCCTGCAGCCCAGAGCACCTACCTGATAGTAAGCTCTTTAAGGCCCAGAACTGGGGTTACCAACAGCATTGCAAATGTTGGGCTTAATTCTATAACCAGCTGAGCACTATATGCCTCCAAAACGGCAAAGAACCTCAGCATATATTGAACTCTGCTTGCCTGAAATCTGTGCAAAGTCAAGCGTGTGCTTACACACTTTCCTAAACAAGAGTGAAGGAGATCCTCAAGCTATAAAACAGAACTCTATGGATAAAGCCTTTAAAGAGCAGGAAAAGCTGCAAGGTCAAGAAGGCACCTCCAGCCTGGATGTAGTACAAAAGGAGTTAATTCTTCTCAGAAACAGCTAGTAAAGGGGTTCATTAGATGCCTACAAAGATACTTTTCTGTGGCACAGTCTGACATCAGTGGAAAAAGATGAGATTCAGAAACTCATTATGCAGTCTACCAAACAGCAAGCAGATGGTAACAACTTTTGATCATCACCAACCTACACTCACTTCAAATTGATAATCCAAGAATGAAAACCTCCATATATCCTCCAGCAATTCCCTGGGCTTGGCATGGTTCTACAAGCAATAACAAAATGCTATACTTATATTACATATCCCAGTAAAAAAAAAAGACAGAAAAGCAAGCATTACATTAAAAAAGCAGTGATACCTGGAGGGCTGTAGAGAAACTGAGCAGTGTTTCATAGCAATTGCTTTAAAAAGAATAGTGGGAATAGTATAATTTCTGCTTGTTATTTAAACAACTGGTTTTAACAGAAAAGTCCATCCTTGTCAAAGATTTACTGTGATTATTTTGATGTTTCACTGAATGGTGCCCTCCTCCTATGACATTCAATAGCATCTTTACATAGTCATGAGGCAAAATTAATGCAATTATTATGCTCACGGGGATTAGCAAATCACTGCAAGCATTAGGAAGGAATTTGCCTTCTGCCCATGTACAGCACTGCAAGGTTGGTCAAATGTATTATTAACAATGTCATTGTCTGTCTCTGAACCATCTGATACTGGTTACCACTAGAGACAGACTATCAACTCTGATGGACAAACAGCCTGATGTCTTACAGAAGCTCCCACTCTGCTGCATGTGAAGCAATGCCTCCCCCTCTCCCTTTTTACCTGGAGCTATTACAAATCCCAATCAAAAGTTGGAAAATGTTGTCAAAATAGAACAAGACAGATCTTAATAACTGCCCAATAATGCAACAGCCCTAATTTAGGGAGGATCATTAACCTGCAGAGAATCAACATGTGTTACAAGTCATGCACCAAACCCCTCCATCACTCCCAGATTAATATACTTCGGTTTGCTCTGGTGGACGGCAAACCGCATGGAACAAAGCACGATGGATAAGTCAATGAAACCTGGGGAGAAATAAAGGGGAAACAAGGCAAAATGAAAATTTCACATCCCTCTGAGGCTCATAGCATGTCTCAGACATGGCCCCAACACGGTCACTCTGTCTATGGCTGTACTTCTAAAAAAGGAACACATACAGGCTTTGCTTCCTCTCCTTCCCACCACAATGCCAATGGCTCCTGTAATTAACAGCAAGAATGGCAATCAATGTCTGATGCTCTCCTGAAAATCTCAGAGGCCAGAATTTGGGATAAAACAGAGCTTGCAAGTCCTTGTTTATAATTAAACACAATAATGAAGGGCACTGTTAAGCCATCCCTGATGTGAAGGGAAGTTTGAAAACTTGACAGCTCAAAGAATAAAAAGTGAAGTTAAAATAAATCTGAGCATGCCTATTCTAAACCTCATTATTTGCAAAATCCCTCAATGGTTTGGAGATGCATTGTTGCTGTTGTACATCAGTCCATCTGCATTGTTTCCAGGGAGAAAAATGCAATATAGCACTAAATAGGTAGTGACAAAAATCCCTGCTCATTTTGGATGAGAATGTATGTATGATACACCACCTAGATTACCTCAGCAGCAGCAAAAGCACTCTTCCCTTCTGCCTGTCTCCTGCTATAACATAGCAAGGTGATGAGCATCCCAGAACTTTGGCCCCAGCACAGGTAACATCTCCCTCAGCACATTCCAACCTTGCGGCAGGGCTTTTTTTAAACCATGGATTAAACATCTAAGGAAGCCTCACACCACATCCTATCAGCGACAGAGCGGGGGTGGACAGGGATATTGTGTATCTGGGGAATAGAAGACAAAGCCAGAGCTGCACAGCTTCCCACTCACTCCTACTGCTCATCAGCATCAGCTTTCATAAGTTAATGGAAGATGCTGTAATCACCAAAGCTGGGACCAAATCGATTTCTTTTGTTCATCTCTTGATGCTTCATCCCTTTATCATTGTGAAAACAACAGTGCAACAGTTTCGCAGCCCCTCGCCCTTATATCCTCCATGCAATCCCCCCCCTCTGCATTAACCATACAGTGTTCAGCTGACACGCAAAACCAGAGAGGGTCAAGGGATACTGAGAAGAGTCAGACACCCTCAGTGCTGAAGTCACACGCAGCCCTTTGTCCTGAGGACCGGGTTCAGGCTTGTGCCCATACACAACATATTCTCTCTTGCTTTATCCAGCTTTCTGGTTTTCAGTGGCACAGACAGTTGGAAGCTTCCCTTGGCACAATGTTGGGCATCCAAAGTTATTGCACTGAGGTACAATATATCTCTAAGATTCAGCTTGAAGTTTCTTTCCCACTGAGCCAAAACCACACGCTCCATCCTAAATCTACCAGTTTCAATAGGTGTTCTCCGGCATAGGTGTATGACTTAACGAAGCAAGGGAGCAGCAATATATATCCTCTGTACTGAATCAGTGCTTTCCATGATAGGGCAATGCTAATCACCAGCAATCTGAATAACAGCAATTTTTCAGTGAATGGGGGTTTCAGCAGATTTTCACTGCCTTTAAGCACCCCCCCTTTCCTACTGCCAAAAAACAAAGCCACCTGTATAGACACTTGGAGGACGGCCTAAACCAAGCAGCACAAAACAAATCCCACCCCTCCCCATCACTTCAAACACACAAAACAGAGCGAGGAACGCGGAGCAGAAGCAAGGCATCAGTGTGCATGCTCCGAGCCCTTCTGAGAGCAAGGGAGCACATGGGCAAACAAATACACCATCTTCCTGCAGCGGCTCCAGCTGCCCTCCCGTGACGCATCGCCTGTCCCTCCGGCATCAATCCCCTTCTGCCTCCCTCCATAGCCCCAGCTGCTATGAGAGCAGTAACTGCCCCTTTGGGGATGGGGGGATGGAGGAGACAGCAGGCGTGAACGGAAAAGGAGGAGGGGTGAGGGGAATGGAAGCTGAAAATGCACACAATCAGATTTGCCCATCGGTGGTTTCAAACAATCAAAAAGGCTGCTTTAGCAATTCCACGGTGGGAGAGGTAGGGTGCGTGCACGGGGGAGAGCAAGGGGGAAAAGGAATCAGACTGTAGAAGGGAAAAGAAACGGAGCATCTCTGCAACATGATGTCACGCCGTCTGCTTTCAAGTCCCCCAAACAGAAAGGAGCAGCAGCGGCAACCAACATGGACTCCAGACTTAATCTGCCTTGAAAGCTTATGTCTCCGGTTGTAGATGTGCTCTGCAGACCTGTGCCGAGCACAGCACGCACACCCCTTCCACACACATCCATGCACACACATCCAGACGGCACATACAGACGCGGAGGAGAGAGGAAGAGAGGCATCAGCCGGAGGAACAGCAGAGTAACACTAACCTGGTAGCCATTAGGGACCGTAGTGCAGCGCGGAGCAGCTAGGAATTCATTCATTCATGCACTCGTGCGTGGCGGGGGGCGAGCGAGGGTGGGCCAGCGCTGAGGTGGGAGGGTACTCACCTCCTGCACCATCTCAGAGCCCTTCCCGAAGGGAACAGGGAGACGGGGGGTGCAAGGGGCTCCGTCTCTCAGCATAGTGCTGGGGCTCCCGCCATGGCTCAGCCTCCCTTCCTCCCTTCCCACTGTGTGTGATGGTGGGGGTTTGGGTGGCTCGGCCCGTGCCGCTCTCCCCCTGTCGCTGCTGGCTCTTTCACACGCGCACAGCGGCACACACACGCGTGCGCACGCAGACGAGAGCTGCTGCTTTACATAATGCAGCCCCCTTCATGCCTTCGTTATTCCCCTTCTTCAGACAGAACAGTGGCGGGGACCTGCAACGTCTCCCCGGTATCCCCTTTTTATACCTGCCCCTTTCAGATGCTGCCCATCAAGTTTGGCAAAGCCGACAAGCGAGGATCCGACACGTTGAGGAGACCGTCCTCATCCTCGCTGTGTGCACACCGGACCATTCACGCACATGGGGAGAAACTTTGGAAACCTGGGAGCGTGTCGATGCAGGACCAGTAGGGGAAATTAAACACTAATTAACTGGTGATTTATCCAAACCGAGTTAAACACTGGGAGGGCACACTCACTCGGAATTAAGGTGACCTCAACTCTATTTAGCTTGCTTCATCTAGAAAGGTTCATTTGGTTTCATTTTTATGCCTATTCATGTGCAAACAGGCCTGGGATTTTAAAAGACACGTTATCAAGCCAAGTTTACACCCCTAGAGCAGCATTAGTATGTAGTGTTTCATTGGGGGGCATATACATCGCTTTAACACCACACACACGGGCATCTTTATCCCAGAATAAGAAGGTTTCAGTCCCTCTCAAGGGCCCTCACAATATAAACTCCATAGGCTGAAGGATGGAGGCCCTTTCCCTTCTTTTGTTGCATTTTACCCATTCCTTACACAGAGGTGACCATTCTCTCTTCTCTTTAGAGTCAATCACAGCTTTCACGCTAATGTTCCAAAAAAGCATCTTTCCAAAAGGCTGATTATCTCTCATTTCATTATAATTAAGATCAGCGGGAGCAGGAGGTGCTCTGCACTTGATAATCAGTGCTCAAGCAGGCTCCTGCCACTATGCAGTTCAAATGCTGCACGATTTTAAATGGAAAATGCTATCACCATACGTGCCTTTATCCAGGCAGTACAACAGTACCATCCCCTTGTTCATATTACTCAAAGAATACACATAGATGCACATGGGTTCATTCTGTATATGCCACTATTCTCGCAATTGCATTGCCCCATTAAGAGATCCATCAGCATCCTCTTTGTGCCATGAGGGACCGTAGTGCATTTGGTTCTTCACCTTCTCCATTTACAGTGCTGCCAACCACAAGCATCTAAAATATATCAACCTTCACCCCAAACATAAACTTGGCACACAAAATCTAATTTCATCTAAGACAATCTGGTTTTCATACCTCTAATTCCATTACACGTTCGTTCAGGTTCTGTTCTCAAGCTTCTCTCTTCAGTTAAACTTGTGTTAAAAGGAGAGTATTTCTCGTGTAGTACCATGTTTACAGGCATTGGAGACTTACAAAGAGTACCAAACAAAATGAATCTGTATCACAATCACAAGAGCTGACAACGTATTTGTTGTTTTATCCAGCAACATCTCACTTTAGGCTTTAAATCCGCAAGTTCCCATAGGGATGGAGCTTTCTGGCTCCAGTCTCTAACAGGAGAAGTTGTAACAACTAGCAATGAAGTGGTTTTGTCCTCACACACACTGACCTGCCAACACAGAAATCTCTCTGAAGTTTGCAATGCCTTCTTCTCAAGGCTCTAACCTTCAATTCATTGGATTAGGTTCCAGTGTTTATGGGTAAACCTGTTGTGTTTTGCAACTGAGAAACGCATGTCATGTGGTCCTCGCTGAAAACACTGAAACACTTCTCTAATACAAACCTAAGCACGAACAAGAATACATCATTATCCAGTCAGAAAACCCAAGGTGAGCAGCAGAGCCACTAGAACTTGCACCTTGCATTTTCATGTTCATACGTGACCATTACAAGTTTCAACTGGTTACAAAAGCTTGTGAACTGGTGCAATTACAAACCTGTTTAAAGAAAATGGCATGTAACATACAAGCTTTCCCGTTCCCTGTGTCCAACGCAATGGGACCTCCGTACCCAAGGGTGATGTGACTCCCACTGAAATGACTGTACCTGGTTTCAACACGCGAACAATGTGGATAAACGGGACAGGGTTCAGATAGGAGCAGCGAACAGTAAAGACAGTGGCACTGAATCCATCCAACACAGACTGAAGGGCAAGGACTGAAGAGCTTTACATGATCACCTGGAACAGGAGTTTGATAATGGCAGGTAACAGATGAAAGTGCAACAGTACCAAGTGCTGAAAGACAAGAGAGAGGCATTTTTGGATGTAAACAGAACTAACCACTGTAATTAATTCAAGGCTAGATTAGCCATCTGTGGCAAACAATATTACGCAAGGTCTTATGCTTTCCTAAATGCTGTTCTGTAGGTCAAGCAAAAATCAGTTCAGGAGAGTCTTACACCTTGCATTCAACAGGGCTTTCACAAAGACATCTGAATGGTCCCATTTTGTTTTACAGCCTATGAGTCTTTCAGTGCTTATTTTTCTTATGGCCTTCAAAGCGGTATGAAGAGAGTTGTAAGTGTCTCAGCCTCTATACATTTTGACATGACTGAATGACTATCAACGTTTGAACAAGATACTACTTTCATAAGTCACATGAGAGCTACACTGCCCTGAAGGCTGTGAGGAAATTCAGTCTAACAGCTACTTCAGATTTGGAACCATAGAGAACACGGAGACAAAAAGCAAAAGAGGTAGGACAGATTCAATACAGGAGTTTAAGACCTACCTATTCTTCAGACTGTCAAGAGAGAAGATGAATAAAATGAGAGTTCTGCTTCCAAAAACACTGTGAGAGCAATGGTAGAAATGCAGGACTTAGAGAAAAGCTTCTCAGGTTTATCTGGGATAGCATGCAAGAGGCAGAGTTATAAGTAATTTGAAATGTCATGCCACATATTGAAAGCTTCACAAACTTTATCAGATCCACAAGGTTCAACCCAGGGTTGCTTGCACGTATTTCTCTCAGCCTTTGCTCTGGTACTAAAGAATCCAGACAAGCACTAGGGCATTATTTCATGTGTGAAGAACAGCTTTTGGAGGAGTGAGTGGTGAGCTATCTGTGGCATGACATGGTCACACACCACAGCCTGAATACCAACCCCTACAGTAAGGTGGAACGTCATACACCAGGAGCACTCCCTCCCGGGATGCTCTAATTCAGATCATGCCTATCTGTGGCAGGGTCTTCACTGTTCACGCAGACAGCAGAAGCCATAACTTTTATTGCCTGCTGGAGGGCTGCTTTCTTCTTTGCTGTCTCAGACCCAGCCGTAACACAAGCACACTCATGCATATTGTATCTCTCAGGTGAGAGGAAACAATGCATTATCTGAGCCATTAAAGCCCAGGACTGGTGATAGATACACACAAGACAGTCCAGTGACTGAAGATCCAGGCCTACAGAGCAGCAGGTAGGTTTGAGATAAACTCTATCTCAGACTGGTATGGCTTACCCTCTTTGTAAGCCATATCAGTGATAGGGAAGCAAAGAGCAGTCTTTCAAAGTCTGCCTGCAAAGTGTTTCGGAGCATGGGTTTGAAAACACGCAAGGTTTTTCATTTCCCATTCCCAATAATTCTTTGTTCAATCTTAATAGGCTCCAGTTCAAAAGCTTAAAGGATTTTAACAGTTATTCCCCAACATCTCTGCTTTTCAGCTGAGCTCAGAAGAGAACCAGGGACACTTACACTTTCATAGTACTCTTGGCCTTGTCTTCAAAGACGTAGCAGAAACGTACAAGAAAGTGTGTCCTCAGGGAGAACTCATAGTGCTGCAGCCTCAAGATCTCCAAGTAGGATTAGCATTAGTGGTTAACTGATTCATCTGGGTGGTAATTACTACTTTGTACCACTGCTGGAGCACAGAAGCTGCTTTCCTCCTTGACACGCTCCTTAACTATGAAGATACAGGCTCTGCTTTTGAATGCACAGCACTGCACAGGGCGAGTTCTCTGACTGGGATGTGTGGTCCTGTTTCCCGGCTCCTGCTCAGACCATGGAACAGCGTACAGAATGGGTGCTGTTCTTCAAACCCCACAGTATTCTCACCCTATTAAGCAATAAGGAGCACTGCCAAAACTCTTCCTTCTCCCTCCCATAGAATGAGCTCCTAAGCAGGTACCAGACCAAGCAAAAAAGCATTTTAGAGAACTCTGAGCTGACAATGGCATTTTCCTGGGGCAGGATAGAGTGGCTGCTAAGAGCACATGGATTCCTACAGTAGTGGGGGATGGAGGAGGCAGGCAATCATGTGCTCAAAGGCATGGAGAGGAAGAGGGGGAGGAGGAGAACAAGGAGAGAGAACGAAGTGTTAACGTCTTAACTGGGACACACAAAGAGCCAGTTCTTGGTAAGAACTTAATCCAGGATTAACAAGAGGTCAGCTACCTCTGCAAGGAGACTGCACTAAAAGGAGCTAATTAGCTCTCCTAATTGCACAAAAGGAACCACACAGAATTCAAGGCATTTACAAGGAGCAGATCCCACCTCACTTAGGAAACACGGCCCTACCTGTGGTCCTCAGCACCATGCTCAAACAATCAGCTTCTAGAAAGCCAAAAGCAGGCAAGGTGAAAGGATGTTAGTAAAGTGTGCAGGAGTTAGGCTCAGCATCAACAAGTGAAGTGGCTGAGCAAGAGCTGGAGCCTACATCACACAGGACAAACACTTTTATCATGGCCAGTGTATTTCCAGACAGCTTCTTCAGCAGCCACTGCCATAACACGTGGAACCGCCCAAGATCCCTATAGTAACTATAGCTGTTGCTATCATAAACATCCCAATGTAGGCAGGCATTGCATCCTGGGCATAGTAAAAGGAGAACACAAAACAAATCCATCATGGATCATAGACAGGTAACAGCCCCCGGTCTGGAAACTGGGATGATGCAGTGGAAAAGGGTGGCTGAATTGACCTTCCAGAAATTCTCAGACTCGAGTTTCTAATCATACATTACAGAGACACTTACATATTCCTAAATCCTCTGCCAGCTTCTACTTGATACTAAATCCATCTCTTATTTTCCTCCGAAACCACGATATGTTCTATTCTAGCCCACTGATGATAAGCTGATGCATATTTTACCTCAGAAGCACTTGTGCTGCAGACAGTCAGCGTGCTTGAAAATGAAGATTAACAAGCACATCAATAACTTTAACTGATTTCTCCAAGATCGAGCACTAATAAAAGTAATACCAGTATTTATTTGTTTTAGAGCACCGTGCTGAGGGCTGGGCAGGTTGTAGGCAGATAGGGCCCTCACTGTGAGAGACTTACAGTGCAAGACTTCAACCATGCATTGAGAGGCACAAAGAGGCTACACTGATTTCAAGCCCTGCTGCAACCAAGGGAGGCACCTTCGACTCCCAGGGACTGAGTGCATCCCAGCTCGAGAGAAGACGAAGAGAAAAGCAAAACAACAGGTTGACCAGGGGACAACTATCACACACACAAAGGAAAATAGCAACAGAAACAGGAGATCACCTCTTAGTTACAGGTCCCTGTGGAATCATTACAGTAGTGCCTCCATTATCCGTGTATCCTTCTTTTCTTATCCCTTCAGGATGGAGTTGAACATCATGCCATTGTACTTCTCATTACATTGTGAAGGTAGCCACCAGGGGACAAGCAGCAGCAAAACCACACCTCAAACCCAAACCAAACACATCACGTTCTTGGCATACCACTCCAAGGATGACAAAGCCACATTCTCCTCTGCTCCCTCAGATATGCTGTTCCTATGCAAGCTCAGCACAAAGAGAGAATTCCCTGACAGCTGGATAAAGCTTCAGTAGCTGCCACTGGGGAGAGCAAAATGCATACCGTCTGCTCTGTGCCAGGGGCTGGGCTCCGGTCTCCTGGTACAGACATCCCCCACTTCAATCCCTCCACCATCCCTCTGCTCCTTATTCCACGCTGCACTGAGCTGAAACAGCTTAGACCTGTGAGTAGATTTATGTAGAGAAGGAAGAGGAAAAGGGCCCCAAAAGGGCCTGATGTCTGTCTGTAGCACTAGCTGGTGCAGCGTGCACTTCTAGGACATGTCATTCAGTTACAGTTACGCCAGCTTCACCATTCCTCTGGACTGTTCCAATCTGTTTATCCCAATCAAAAACAGCCTCCTAAAGCCTTCCTCCAAAGCACTACCCCAGGCTCTACCTTCAGACTCCTTATTTCAATCCCAACACCTATTCACACACATTGGATTCTTCCCCACTCTCACCCACTGACTTTCTTAACCTTGTTTGACACTCTTTCAGGAGGGGTTCAGACTCCTATTATCTGCTGAGCTCACCCAGAGACTCAGTAACACTATAACAGTTAACTCAGCGCAGCCTCTACTCCCATGAAGACAGAGCGTTGCTCCACCAGACTCTTCTCCCCCCACACTCTCATCCCCTCCACCTGACCCTCTGCATCTCCATCCCAGCCCTGCACTGCATCGGGGAATCCTTCTTCCTGAGGAACTGCCTGACCTCAGCATGCACACACAGACACAAAGGAACCTGCATCCACAGGAAGGAGTCCTCCTGCCTGCCTGGGAGATGAGAAATGAAGAGCTCAGTGATGGCATCGCCACCCGTTAGCACATCGTATTGCCCGAGGTGAAGTTTCGTGTCTTCCCTGCTCCTCTGCTCTCCGGTTCGGAAACCACCATTTAAACTGCAGGCAGAAGCAGATCTGCTGGGAGAGAGACCATTAAACCAGGAAAGAATCTCACTGCTCCGATGCATTTTATGCCCTCAAAAGTGGTTGACAAAAAGATTCCTCGCTCCGATAACTGCTTGGCATGGCTGAAACAAAGCCTTCTTTGCAACTGGCTACCCAGCTCTGGCATCTGAGCTGGCTGCTGCCCACTGGAAAGAAAAGCTCCCACTGTCTCTTTAAGAATGCCCTGTAGCCCACATCGTTGGTGCTCAGTTAACCCTGGCTGCTCCTCACTCCAAACACTGATGTCAGCTATGAGATATCAGGACCTCTTCCTTTCTCCTGCTCTTACCTACCTGTTCTACTGTCCTCATACAGCTTCTCCACACTGTTGTACATCCCTGGCACTCCAAGCACTTTTGCAGGGGCACTTTAGAAGAGCTTTATTAAATATCCCTCTAATCCCCATTATAAAAGCCACCAGGGAGTGCTTCTGTGATGACAAAGGAGCACAGCAGTCAGCATGGACCAATGCCTCCCAATTACCTCTAAATTCAACTTCCTTACTCCCACAAATCACTCTGTTTAGTCATTTCTACATCTTATCTTGCTGAGCTGGAGGGACTATGCAGCCTTCTCTAAACCTCATCAGACACAACACAGACCATCTACTCCCCTAATACAACAGCAGGCAGCACAGCCAGCAAGAGGAGAAATATTTGTCTTCAGCACAGGGGTATTTCCAAACATAAACTCTGTGAAAGACCATCTTCTACAGAAGGGTTAGAAAGCGCAGAAGGTAGCAATGTGACTCATACTGGAAGTGTATATAAACGCACATACAAAAGCCTACCTCACAAGCAATATAAAGAGAGACTGTGATCCTCTTCTGGGCAAAGCATAAAGAACGCTATCCTACCACTGCCCTTCACTTTGTACCTACTCCAAACAGGTACAAGGGAGGAAACACAAAGTCAGGCCCAGCAATACATAGAAAGCAAGCAAGCAGCGCGGCTCCTCAGTGTGCAGGGTAAGAGCACAAAGCAAATTAGACATGTTCCTGCAACAGGATATAGGAGCAGGAAGGACTAATGTGATTCAGAGCTGCATAAATCCGATCAATCACTTCTCATGGAACCTGAGGAAATATGTGCTCTGTATGATCAGCTAATCTCTACCACTGACTTTATTATAAAGGTGCCGTCGTATAATCAGAAAGCTATTCTTACACAGAAACGAGTTCAAAGGATAGCAACAAAACCATCACAATATTCATGAGGCTCATTTATTAAAGGGAGCTCAGAGGGCAAACAAAGTGAAGTGGTCAACAAGTATCTGAAGAATGTAAACATCAAAGAGAGAGAGAAGCAGTAGTGAGAGGTTTCATAACAACAAGCAATGTGATTCTATTCGGTTGTGGGAAAAAACGAGGCTGAAGTCAAATCCTTGCAGCCAAGAGCATGAGAGAAGTGGTATAAACTCATTCACTTGTCACGTTTATAAACAGCAGTAGGTAACCGTTAGTAAAGACAAACAGTAGGAAACTGTCCTGCACTGGCAGGAGCACGGATTAATGCCTCAATTCCATCCCCTTTTTTCCCGCCTCTAACTCTGCTTTCCATAATTTTCCTAACAGGCAGCAGCCCAGTCCAATGGGCAAGGCCCTTCTTTTAAAAGCCTCTCTCTCAAACAATACAATCTTAGATCCATTTCCAAAATCATTTATACTATCGCCTGTCTTTAAAACAGAAACCTGGAAGAATCAATGGGAAACCTGTTGGAAATGTTGGGGAAGAAATAACATAACAGGCATTTGAAGCAACGATGTAGTTTTACTGCCTTCAGCCAGCCACTGAATATTGCTCAGCTTCTCTAAGCTCCAACCCCTAGACACATATCTGCTTTCATAGCCTGCAGTTAAGCAACAGTTCATCTCCCAAACCTCATTCCTAAAATGTACATCAGATTGAAGGCCACCGCATGAGAACTCTGCTTTTTAAACAGTTGACAGCTCTATAAAAACATAAATTCCAGTTCGGAGGGCTGTGCAGCCACAACCCCATCTCCTCATGAGCAGAGGGCACTGCTTTCAGAGCTCTATAGCTGCTTTATTTCTATTCCTAGAGAGCCAGAAATACACCAAAATTACAGCTCTAGCATACTGCCAGCTTTCTAAAGTGCCTCTGTCTCCAGTGCAAACCTTTTAATTCATAGCACTTCGTGTGTCATCACCAGACAAGGACGAGACCTTGCAAACGTGGAATCCTCAGACCTTGCCATCTCTTTTGCCTGTAATTTAAACACAGGCTTGTTTGCTTCGTATTTCATTAAAGGAATGACTCTTGTTAAAGAGAGCTGTTATTACACTAAAGATAAACCCCGTTAATTCAGTGCCTTATATCATGTGCATTTGTGGATGTTTTATTCCGTTACCAAATCTTTGCTACTTCTGAATATATACTTCCTCCTTCCCTCCCAAGTTTTTTTCATTCAATTCATTTTCTCCTCTATTTCCCTTCTTGCAGTTCCGAGGCCTGAAATGAGGTGTAGTCAAGCCACATTCTCCCAAACCTGGTATTCCAAGTGGTTTGAAAAGGATTCAAAATATATACCCTAAATATATATATTCTCCTCCCACCAACCCAAACCCGAATTCCTTCTTTTCTGCTCCTTTTCCATATGCAGAGAGTGGCTGTGACATTGTCAGATGAGAATGGCAGCATTTACATCATATGTCAGTTGAAAATAAGCAGAGCATCTCTGCCCCGGGGTCACTTGGCTGTGTCCACAGAGAGCATTCTGTCCAGGAAAAAAGCTTACGGAGAATAAACCTCTGGGAAATATTAAGTATAATCAACAGCATAGACCTACCATTGACCAAATGGAAAACTTTACTACAGGAGAGGCTCAGGGAACGTTCCACCATCTTGTGTGCAGCTCTGCAAGAACATATTGAAGTTGCAGAAGGGGAAGAAAAGCCACTGGTTTATGTGCAGCATTTGTTTGGGTTGGTCTCCATTTCCCTAACTTTGATATTTTATACTTGGATACTATTATTGCTATTATACCTCAATTTATATAATTTCCTTTCACCAGAGTCAAAATACTGAAATTATCACTTACCATTCATAATAAGCATTAATTATTATAATACTACTAATAATGGCAGCCTGCCATTCAGATGCACTTTCTGACCAGGACTAGAATCAGAAGCACGCAGGCCAAGATTCAGCCGCAAACACACTGCTTAATCAACCAAAGGAATACCACTAACTAGTTTAGAATAGAGAGCAAAGAAGAGTCTTGTTCCCAAGAGGAATTTCAGTTGACAAATGTGATTAAGCAAAAGAGATCTTGACCAGGACGCAGCAATTCTTGCATAATGTGCCACAAGAGCTTCGATGGCAATATTTGGCTCTTTCAGACCTTACATACCCACCTGTTGAGCAGAATAACCTTGATCAAGTAAAAACATTAAGTATCTGAGTGTTTCTGTTTAGCTCAACAGAACTATTAACGCAGGCAGGGTGAATCACATGCTTACAAAATGTGGAACACTGTTCAACATACCATTTCTAGCTCTTATTACATGTAAGTACCAAACTGTGCTAGTGAGAGGGAGCACAAAGGATGAATGGCACAGCAATATATATATCTGCATATACTATATAGCATACTGTATATGAATGGGGTATTTTGCAGACAGGGAACCTGGGGCAGAGGCAAGGCTGTGATACAAGTGGCTAGTGACAGAGTAAGGCTTAAAACTGGCTTCTTGTGACTTCCAGTTCCAACAGGCAGGTCCTTGCTTCTCATTTGAAGGGACCAAGGAATTAAACAGCTTGGAAAGTGGAAAAGAGAACCTGCTAAATGTTATCTACAGCCTCTTCTCAACTCAATTTGCCTCTTTCCATGCTTTTTCCTCCTGCATAACTGAGGAAAAGAATCTCGAGAAGCCTCACTGCAGCCTCATTCATCTCAAGGCCCTGAGCAAGCAATGGTTGCATAACTGCAGACCAGTTCCGGTGCAGTCTGCCATCACTTGACATTTATGAGGCTGCTGATGGACCAGAGAGAGCACAAAGTGATTTTACCCACTGATAAGCAGAAAAGGCCATTTTAGAGCAAAACAAATGATGAGGATTCAATTAGCCAAAATAATCTGCAGCTCAAGCTGGGTGTTGACTCTGCAAAGCAAAATGTCTTCATGGTGTAAGTCAAAGAGCTCTTCTACCTCGTTACCCGCAGAGAGGTTTCAGTAAGCACATAGACATGTATTAGAGAATAAAATCACAGACGGTCATCCAATTTGGAATCAAAAACCGATGCCAAAACCATACCACATAACAAACAGAAAACATAAAAGGGCTACTTTTGCAAGGCTATCATCACACAGAGCTTCAGTAAACCAAGTCTCAGAGCAAGGGCTTCATACTGACTGGGGTTTTCTTCAAATAGCCTCCTTCCACTGTAATCTTATACATATATATATTACTAAAATAGTCACTTCACATGTCCTTTACACCATATTACCACTGAAGGTATTAATTCAGCATGGCAGTCCAGGACAAAAACTGGTAATGAGCTGATCTTGGTTCTATTTCTGGCTCAGTGATTGCGAGTACAGTGAATTACATGCAAGGTTTTTCCTTGACATTTGTGCACTTGGATTAGGCTCCTAATTGCTTACTAGCACTTCCCACTACTGAAAAGCCCAGAGAAATTAGTACAAAACCTGCTGTGAACCACTTCATCAAACTATGAAACCATTTACAAAATAGATCTATCGATACTCCTCAAAGTTGTTCTCTGGGTCACCTTTCACAGCATCGTAACATTTCTTCCTGTTGAGAGAAAAAGATAGAAACTGTATTTTATGGACAGAGGTTCAGCCAAAATGGTCAGAATATTCTGGGTCCAGGGAGAGACAAGTGACCTATTAATATGGTTTCCTCTTCCTGCTGCATCAACAGCAAATGGGAACATTCTGAATCCTAAGATCCATTTGCAGAATTTATTAGGAGTGAAAGCCTCTTCTTTCCAAAACGCTAGCCCCGTGTTGATGTGTATGTGGGTCAGCTCTGATGGCTTTCAGCCGAGGATTATCAGCACCTATTTCTTCCTTTTGAATAAAAAGCACAGAGAAGTAATCGGGAGATGCAGAAGAATCGATGAAGATGGGAGAAAAGAGCACTGAAACGTAACATTTCAACCTGCAACGTGAAGGTTGAACAGTACAAAAGGCACAACAGCACAATTATGTAACTTCAGTGGAACTATATTGCTAGTCTTCTCCAAAAAACTGAGGAAGAATTGATTTGGAAATCCATCTTTCATTTGCAATACAATAGAACAAAGTTTGTGTTCACTGCACCCAGTAGCTCTTTGCAGTATCGATATGAAGTTGAAAGTAATTTAAACTGCTTCATCATTTCACCATGCAATTATGGAGGCAAGAATCCCAAACACCCATGTTGGTCACCTTTAGGTACTATGGCAAGCAGTGGTTCTCTACTACACAGAACACATTCCTCCTGGCCCTTTTTCACCAACTCTTTAGCTTAGATTCTGAAGTCATCACAGGACTACAGTGTAAAGACTGCGTATGCGATAGTGCACAAACCTCCTCCCTTCCCTCTTTGACACTTGTGGCCCCAAGACACTGACACACCAACTGAAAGAGCAGGTATCATTGCCTGTGCTCCCGAAGTGGCAGCCTTACAGCACACCCAACTGAAACTGCCTAACGTTAATCTTCACTGCTCCCTGACATCAAACGGCTTCTAATTTTAGCTCTGCTGTTCTGTAACCCTACCTAGTTCCCATCCCACCCCCACAACTATATAATAGATCCTTCCTTCAGATAAGTAGGGTGCTGGAACATTGAGAGGGTTTTTTTTTCTCACCCACAGGCACTAGCAGAAAAATGAATTACAGATTTATTTTTAGGCAGAGCCTTTGGCCCTTATTTTCTCTGTAGGTTCCCTATAGCAGGTTCTGCGGCTTAGAAATATTCCAACCAACAAATCAGCACAAGCGGTGTAGAAGGAACCACAAAAGGAGGAAAAGCAGATGAGCAGACTTTTGTTCAGTATCCCATTTATGGGATATCAAGTTCAGCCACCAGCTTGCTCTTATCCCTGCAAGACTCCTTAGTAATTTGATTGCCATTTTTCATAAAGGATCCAAATTAGTATCCATCTACGTTGGATTATGCCCTCCCCTGACAAAGAAGAAGGCTAATGGTGAGCAGCACTGCCTAAGATATATGGGGAGGGAAAGCTGCCCACCTTGCTGTTGTAGTTTCTGCCTTTTTGAAGTTTAAAGCTCAGGGCCTGGCTTATTATAGTCCCTAAGGACCCATGAGATAACAGTGATGTAAGGCTGGAAGCCGAAGTTCTCTCTTGCAATCCCACATCGCAACATAAAGCCATATACAAGGGTATGAAAACATGACGCTGTGACATGAAGATAACTTATTAAACCAAGATACTAGGCCCTGACTAGACAAATGAATGTTGTCTTCTGGCAATAACAATATACTAAGGGACTGCAGTCCCTTATGATACCAGGAT
This sequence comes from Myiopsitta monachus, assembly GCA_017639245.1. Lineage (NCBI taxonomy): Eukaryota > Metazoa > Chordata > Aves > Psittaciformes > Psittacidae > Myiopsitta > Myiopsitta monachus. The sequence continues at coordinate 3,432,314 of CM029935.1, read as the reverse complement.
GCTGTATGCAACAGTATGATGCTGCACTGATACCTCAGGACCTTGCATCATGTTTTGATGTCATAAAGTGATGACGGTTACACATCAGGGTTCTGCTGTACTGCAGCGTACTGTGACCACCTAATGACTCCACGGTATGCAGCTATGCTGTGATATGATACCAGATGGTGATGAGATCATTTTGGGCAAAATTAGGTGGCATACTGCAAAAACGCATGACATCGTATTAGAGATCAGCACATTATCTTGTGCCAAAACAAGCCTGTGCTGAGACTCAGAGGTGGCCAGAGGTTTCCCCATAAGATGCGCTATGTTATTTTAGCACTCTAACAGCACAAAATGAACGGGTGGTCTAAAAACAGGCAAGAGCAAGTCCTCTTCCTAATGGTCAGAGCGGGCTGCTCCTGCTGACAGCATTCTGTCCCTGTGCTACTGCCCTTCCTGGTACAGAGAGAAATCATGTGTCTGTCTGAGAACGGCTCCATAAGGAAATCTGCATTAACCCCAGCAGTGCCATCTAGAACTGGAATCAACACTTCTACAGCAAAGACCAAAAGATCTGCTTGTATGCCATGCATTTGATATGGTTTTCTCTTTAGATAAATACTAACCCTATACAGCCATTTCACTGCAGATATTGGAGGCCGTACAACCCATGTTAAAGTACCCTAACCAAGTTTGACAAACAGCAAAGTGTATTCTATACTTAGATCTGTGCCTCTCTAGAACCGCACCAATCAGTTCAGTAGTGACAAACACACATACTTAGGTGTTTAAGGACTTGAAATAACATCCTTAAATTACCCTTCTGTGCCTGGATACTGCAGCACAGTCAGACAAACAGAACCGCCTGCAAACATCCTAGAGGTGAAACACAGTAACTACTGCATAGTCCCAAAATGCTGTATACTTCAATTAAATAAGGCAAGCAATCAGAACATTTGACTTGCTCCTCTTTGGGATTCAGAGGAGAATGAAAGGAGGATACTGGAGAGAGAGCCCAAGCAGGGCTTGGTTAGCACCCTCACAAGCATCTCCAGGAGAGCAGATGAGGACCTTCGCTGCACTCCCCAGCAGAACACAGCACCCAGGGCAGCACAGTGCCCCCAGGACCCTGAGACAGAGAAAACCCAGAGGTAAGAGCGTCACCTACTGAATCACTGCGGCATTTCAGCTAGCACAGGAGTAATCTTCTTATGTCCCCCATAAGAACCTACCAGCCTCACTTGCTCAGCTCTGAATCTGGCGAAATTAACTGGCTGGCTTCAACCTGGCATGCTATAAGTGCTGCGATAGAACTGGGTGTGTGAAAGCTCACCAGTGACATGCTTAAAGATGTCCAGCATTGCTCATGGGTAGGTACAGAACCAAATGCAGTGGGGTGCCATGTCATTGCAGATACACATGAGCACAGCATTTCTAACACATGCTTTGCTCTCCCAGTAGTACGCTAAGCTATTATGCAACTCATCAGCTCAACTGCATACCACATGAAGCAGCGAAACAGTGCACGAGTTGGGCTTTCTTTTTAATTAAAAGAATAAAAAGGGAAGATTTTGAAACGCTAAGTTATATCACTTGTACAGCCTGTGTTACACATGGCCACGTATACATGGAAGAATTTCAAAGGCTCTCAGGGTAATAAAATTAAAGATAAAATGAGAGAAATTAGAGACAGAGATGACCTATTGAGTCATCCCTGGCTCTGGTCCGTCCCCTGGGGCCCAGCAGAAGATGCTGCCTAGTGCTGTGCTGCTTCCATTCTTTACACCGAAAACAATAAATAAAACAACAGAAGAAAAACCACTTCTTTCTCACACTTCACAGGGAAGGATCTCAAAGCACTACATTCAGACTGACGCAAAACGGCACACTCGAGAGGGAGGCTGTTATTTCTATGATGACTTCCTTTTTCATTACAGAGAAAAAGGATTAAGGAATAGAAATGGGCCTTCACATTGCTCCTGTCATCCACTTTGCAATTTCGATCCCAATTACAAAGTCGCATTGCACTGTTAACTATGGAACCGTTCCCATCTGATAAACTTCTGATTAAATCAATTTCATCACACTAATTCAGAGGCGATTTATCCCAACTAAGTAGTTTTGACATACCAGGGCTTTAAAATAGTTTTGATATACTCAAGATTTTATGTAAACCTTTGTTGGCCTGATTTATATTAGATATATATAGATAGAATTGCATCTATATATATTACATGCATATATATTTACATGCCCATATAAAATACAAACTTGATCAACAAAAACATTTACGTCCAAAGGTCTGAGCTACATAAACAGCTTTGCTGACCACTTTCACCAACATAGTGTTTTCTTTCATTGCCCACTTGTCCAAACCCAGAGACTTTCCCCCCCAAAACACCCAGGCATCATCAAAGAATTAAATGAGCACTTTGGTACCTTCCAGGAAGCTGTTAGTTCCCTTGACTCCCAACTCTTAATACGTTATTAGAGCAACATAAGGTGCATCTCCAAAAGCAGCTATTTAAAGGACAAGCCGAGCAGAAGCCATTCCACGCACAGCGGATTCAAAACGTTTTCTCCACCTTCCTTCAGGATAAACCTGCACAGATCTATTTAATCTGCGTGCAAACAGACACGGGCTCCAGGCGCTCAGGTGTGCGTGCGTGCAGAGATGCAAATTCATGCACAACCATAGCAAAAGCCGGGAAGAGGAAGGGAAGGGGTGGCGGCAGCAGGGAGGAAGATGCAGCCAGACCAGAGGGAAGCTCACGGCATCACGGTCCTGATGCAGAGATGCCCGGGCAGACACGGCCCGCCGTTCCATCTATCCCCATTGACTTCCGCGGCGACTCCCCCCCCCCGACCCAGCAGCCCCGCACTGATGCCCCCCCGGCGGTGCTGCAGTGGCTCCCAGCTTCACAGCGCGGGCACCGGCCAACTTAGCGGAGCTCATCCCTCTCCCCGCCGGCGCCAACCCCCCCCCCCGCCCCTTCGCCGCAGGGCTGGGAAGGAGGGTTTGGGGAAGAGGGAAGGGGGGGGAGATCGCGCTCTGCTTACCAGGCGAGCTTGAACCCTTTCATTAGTACAGTCACGATAATCCGATGCCCGTGTCCTTGTCTGCCCACTGACAGCTCCAGAGGTCCCAGGACATATTGGAGCAGACCCGGCCGGCGAGCATCCCCCGGGGAGCGCCGAGCCGCATGCAGAGAGCCCCCCGCGGCGGGGCACGGCCGCCCCCCGGCCCCGGTCCCCCCCCCCCCCGGGAGCCCCGCCGACAGGCACCGCGCTCCCGCACTAGCAGCGCCGGGGGCTGAGCCGCCCCGCTCTCTGCTGAGCATGTGCAGCGCCGGCAGGACAGCGCGCAGCACAGCATGCCATGGCAGCACAGCATTCCATAGCGGCACGGCCTGACCCCCCCCGGCAGCGCTGGAGCCGGCACAAGGGGGATGTGGCTTCCTTCGCTCCCGTCCCATCGCTCCTGCCACGGTTAGCGCAGGCAGAGTAGCCCCATCACCACCACGGGCTCCCTACAAGATGAATTAACCCGTTGTCTCGGCCTCAGAACACTACTAAGAACTGCTACAGCGTAACCGAAACTGGGGGGGGGGGGGGGGGAAGAAAATGTCTTATTCTCATGACACCCAGTGCTTGCATAGAAGGGGCAGTTGTGTAGCTTTGCTTGGAATTGCAGACTGGTTTGGGTCAGAAAGGAGCTTAAAGCTCATCCAGTTCCAACCCTCTGCCATGGGCAGGGACACCTTCCACTAGAGCAGGTTGCTCCAAGCCCCATTCAACCTGGCCTTGAACACTGCCAGGGATGGGGCAGCCACAGCCTCTCTAGGGAAGAAGCTTTATTTGCTTTATTTGACTTTGTTTAACAAAGGGACCTGATCTTTTTTCTGGTTCTCCCCCCTCCTCAAGAGATGGACAGAAGCCAAGTTCTAGATAGACATCCCAGGTTCTAGTTCCACTGCCGTAAGGCTTTGGGCATTCCAGGGCAGGTAAATGGAAACAGGACCATGGCCGTGGGACTGAAGGTTTAGAAACTGTTCAAGAAACACTGAAATGTGGTTCTGGGCTGTTGAGTCCTGACTAGAACACTCAGTGCAGTGCTAAGTCCCTCCAAAAAGCTTCCCAAGCTCCCATTGTGCCATGTTGCAGTCTTTGCTTCACTATTCCATACCATCGTGCTGCAACAATTAGTGTGAAACTGCATCCTCTCTTCCACTCCATTTGTGAAGGACAGTGATTGGCAGTACCCTAACAGGAGAGCTCTGTGCCAGGCAGAGATTGAAACACCTGCTTTGAAAATTGTTTCCAACACAAACTTTGAAACACACCTTCTCGTTTATTTCTAGATAAAAAGTATTAACTAAGCCGTAAAGCTGGACACATGCGTTTCCACATGACAAACAGCATGGGAAAACCACATTCAGATCTCACCCATGTAATCCCAGACTCAGCCCTCATTAGGTCCAACCTACATCAGATGCCTGGCTTGGACTCAGCTTTTCTCCACGAGATTCTTTGAATCTGTGGCCTGCAGGTTGTCAAGGAGGGAAGCAAATCACAGCGCTGTAAAATGGGTCAGGAGACCTGCAAGCTTGGCAAATCTGGGACAGACTAATGCTGCAGAGTCACATGTTCAGAAACCAAAGCTCAGGCAAGAAAGGTATTAAGAGATAAGCAGTCATGTACATAACATGGGAGTTTGGAAATTATCAAAGAAGATGAGACCACTTAGAAGAAGGAAGTGTCTGTTTAAGCATCTGTCTGGCGGCTGCAGTCACAATTCAGCTGGATCCTTGCAGCAGGAACCTTGGTGAAAAAGCTGTGGATCACCACCACCAGTGAACCCCAGGCAGGTGACCCCACTATTTACAGTTTGGATTCTGCATTCACTTGACTGGTCCATCCCTGTTAGATAATACTGCCCGGGGGCAAACCCTTTCCTTTTCCTCCATCCTTAGCAAAAACCATTCCAGGGAAGAGCTGTTACAATTTAAATAAGAGAACAAAAGAGCATATGTAGATATTGAGAGAGAGATAGGCTACGCACAGCCACCCTGTCCACCTCCGCAGTGCTAAGAATACTTAGAATTCACACGCACACTGAATTCCAGATAAATTATCTACCTACTCCATCCCGAGCATCCACCCCACAAAATGGAAAATGGGAAGACAGAAAAAAAGCACATTCAGAACTACGGCTTGAGCACTCCAAACCCAATTCTGGCTCTGTTTGGAAAAAGCCCTGTAATCCATGTCTTTTCACTCATCTGGGGAACTACATGCTGTAAGGAGACACTGAGTACATGGTTGTAATAAGCAGCAATGACAGATTCCTTTGGATTGTACAAGTGTCAACAGAAATGACAAATGATCTTTGATCATTATGTTTTGTATGCAAAAAAGCTTTCCTAGGCCATTGTTTTTAAGAATTCCTTTATTTTTCCACATGAATAGCAAAAGAAAATGGCAACAATAATAACAGAAGTGTAAGCACTGGTTTTCCTTTTAGTTTGCTTTCATGTTTCATGAAAACAAGCCTAACAGTGAAACACTGACAGCAGGTATCACTGTGGCCAACACTAGCCATCACCAAATCCGGAAAACACCACGATGAGATTCTCTCCTTTATGTCTCACTTACCACGGGCTCTCCCCCCTTACCTAACCAAAATCTGAATTCAACAGCAGCTATGAAACATACGAGGTGCCCTTCGCTTCTGCTGAGGAAGGCAGTACCCTCCAAAGCATAAATGCTTAACTAGAGCACTAAGATCATCAGCTAAGTTCTTGCCTACAGTTCCTATACCACACCTCTCAGCCTCGTATCTTCCCAACTTACCCTCATACCTCCCTCCATACAGGATGCTGCAGTTGTGGCTCTCATGGCCCTCCGTTGACTGCCACCTCTGTGTCCATAGTAAAACTGCATCTTCCGCCTCTTCCTGAAAAACATGCTGTTCTCTACATCTTGTTACTTCCTTCTCTTCTCCTTCCCTTTAGTTTACATCCCTCCATCCGCTATTTCGTAACATCTGTTGATTACCTTTGTATCTTTCAGTGCTATGTTCTCAGCTCCCTTTCCTGTCTCAGTCATCAAATCACCTTTCCCTCTCCCGCAACCCAACATTTTTTCTTGCCGTAGCAATCCCCTTTTTGCTTTGTACTCATTTCTACTTCAGTTATTCACAGAGCCAAATGTATATTTTCCACCCTTCATAAAGGATGTTGGATCAGATGCTCGTAGCCATAAAATCTCTAAGTCAACGAATTTGCTTATTGCAGTAGAGATTTGATTGTTTGGGAAGGAGATCTCCTTTTTTGATGGCAAAAAGGATGAGGTACATAATCTGCTGAGCTTAAACAATGAATAACAATGAGTTTACACTGGTGTCCCTTCCCCCCAGGCTAAATTCTCATGAACTTCAAAAAGAATTTGAGAAGATCATTTGGATCCTGGCCTCCAGCCAGTAATATTTTGAGAACTTCTGGTCCAGAGCAAGAACGCCATGAATACAACCTCCCTTGTGGCTTCTGGTGCTTCCACCACCAGTCAGGATGAGGAAGTCAAACAGCGCACACACACAGACACTAAAAATGGCAACAGAGTAAAAGCCATGCAGGACTTTCTCAAACAGACTCGGAGATTATGAGTCGCATTAAAAAAGGAGTTGGAAAAAAAAAAGACGGATGTTTTCCTGACCTGTAACTATAAACTGTTAAGGCCGCATGAATTTTAAAGAGCTAGAGTCGTAATACGCAAAACCGAAGTTACTTAGTCTTCCTGATCTCCAGCTTAGATGAAAGGAATACTAAATGGTACTGTCCAGATAAAACAGTGCTTTACATGCCCTCTGCACAGGCAAGAACATCTGGACAAAGTGACAGGCTGTAATGGATTAGGGCTTGGTGTTCTGCTCTGGTCAGACAGCAGGGAACAGGCAATTTGTACGCAGCGTTCCGCCGCCTCCCTTGTCAGGGTCTGGAGGAAGCACAGAGGCAACCATAGACATTAAAAGTCACACAACAGTAGCTAATATTTAGCATTATTTTATTCACATGCCAGCTGTTTTGCATTCCCCCATTGTCCTTCTCCCCTTACACATGCTCCTCCGAGCAATCTCAGCCTGAGCAAGTGCTATCTAATAAAAGCCGAGGAAACAATCTCTGCAGTACTGTAAATCGGTGTCTTTTGTGTCTTCACTCATCACTCCTGTTACAGCTGTTGAAGGCAATGTGTTTCTCAAGATGGAACATCTAATTCAGGTACTTAAATATCTCCCCCTCACCCTGAAAGTTCTGAGAACTTTGTATGCACTTGCGGCACAGAGAACCTTTCAGCGTGAGAGGAATGAAGGACAGCTCACTGATTTATGGCCCTCATTTCCACTAGTTGATTACCTGGAAAATGATTCATGCTTTCCCAAGAAGAACTGGCCCAATTTTTATCTCTCCAACAGACCAACTACTTTTCCCCTTGGCACTCAGCAGGAGCAGGGACAAAACAACCCAGGTTCCAACTTGTTGTGGGGCACCAAATAAACAAAGGGGACACGTTGCCATGTCACAATCCCAAAGCAAGGTACTCCATAGCATACAAGGGACAAAGATTGCACCATCGGTTCTGAAAAGCCTTAAGACAACTGATTGAATGATTGATTACCCTGGGATTAAAACAACAGCCAGTAAAAGCTACACTCCTCTCTATTCTTAATGCTCTAAATACAGGACTATTCTTTACCACATTAGGAAATGACACTTCTTGAGATACCCTCAAAGGTGCCCCAGCAGAAAAGGAAGTGACAGTGCAACACAATGGAGAGCAACTATGGAAGTAAGTAACATCCTGGATTTACATCCCGTGGCCACTTCTGGCACCATCTCAGCTGAGAAAATAAGTCTGTTAAACCTTCTCACAAGTTCTTTGCTAGCCCAGGCTAACCCCAGCAGAAATCAAGCAACATGAATAGCATCCCTTGGAGGCTCCACACCGAGCAGAACAGGGGGAACTGACCCAACCTTTTCCAGAAAGCAGACAGGTTATGGAAGAATATTTGGCTTTCAAATAGGGGATTAAACAACAGCACCTGCCATGGTCTAAGTCCAAATAAACCTGTATACATTGCAGTAATGTTTACATCCTAACTGATTTCCAAGCTATATCTGGTTTAGAAGGTTCAAACTAGACCCACTTTTCACTCAAGATATATTTTTCCTGGAAAGGTAATGAGGTTTTCAGTACTTTCACACTAAGATGGTGCATTAACACCACAGATCATGTTTTCCTTCGATTACAAACAAGCAGATCTTAGAAACAAGTACAGCCAAAAGAGTTTTAAAGTGGGTTCGTTTGGTTTTGAAAATGTCAGGTTTTCAACACAGAAAAGCTGGAGTGCCCCAAAGCATCACGACAGCTGTAACTGAAGCGTCATTTCCAATTGGCTCCAATGCCACTGACCCTTCAGCATCCTCAGTGGTAGCTTTTCTCAAGCACCACAGCTGTAAGAGGGTACAGCAACAAACAGTTGCAGCTTGAGCAAACATGGTAGTGGGGATGATTTCACCTTTATAAAGCAGTGTTTGTCCAGAGAGACTTCATACAATATATTAACACTGAAAATGCAAAGCCTGCGCTGACAAGCAACCCAGGGCAAAGCAGGGCAGCTGCTCACCAGTGTTATCCAGGCTATCAGAAACATGTGGAAAGGGAAAACTCCAACTTGAATTCTACCTGAGATTAAGAATAAGCCCTAAAATACATTAACAGCACCACAGTGGGGGGTTTAAACCATGGATTTCAATCCCCCAGGTAGAACAGTTAAGCTTTTGGAACACAGCATCCCTATTCCTTACTGTCATGCTAGAGCACCCAGTACAGTGCAAGCTTAAGAGCACAGAAGGTTTATAGCTACTAATGCCATTTCCCACTCTTTGGAAGCTACAGCTCTTTTTAACCATGCTTAATGTCAGACCCTGCTGAGATAAAAGCACAGGATGCATTTTGCAGGCACATCCCCTGCACTTTAACCTTGCTATGAAGGGAAGTCACATCTTCCTTATTCTAGGAAACAAACCAAAGACACTACCATACGTAGCACATCCCTGCCATCAGATACAACCATTCAATGGTGACAGAGCCTTGTGCTTCCCAGGTCTCACCGAGCCATGCTGAAGCCCTTTCTGCCTCACAAGCCCATCTCAGTTCCAGTTCCATTCCCACAGCTTTCCATCCTGCCAGCCCGCAAGGAAAGCAGAACCTACACCCTGGTAAAAGCCAGCAGCACAGGCAACAGAGAAGCCTCACAGCAAAGGGCGGATGCATCCATAAGCTCGAGTTACTTTCTCACCCGGCGCTCCCCTGAGATCCTTTCCAGGGAATAAAGCTGCCAAAAGGCATTTCCGCTCGCGGAGCAAGCTCAGGGACAGGCAAACCTGCCCCTAAAGCACCCTCTAGTGTCGCTTTCCCATAGAGCAGCATGCCAGCATCCCGGCTCCCTCCTCAGCTTCATAACCCACCGCTGACAGCGATGTGGACTCCCCCATTCCTCTCCCACCTATCCCGGACCTTCACTAGAGCATCAGCATCTCAAGGTTGTCTCAGACCTTACAAGAAAGCAACATATAAAAGCCTTCATGCCCAGAACCTGAGTCCCATCATCACCCCCAGCACGGGTATCACCGTAGGGAAAAGGGTGAATAGAAAGTAAATGGTTGAGATACAAAGTAAGAAGTTGCCAAGCGAAACCACTTACGCACAGTGAGGCCGGCAGCATTTCCATCCTACCTTTGCTGTCGCCATATCAGACGTCTCCATGTTTTCTGCTTGGCCTATCCGTAAACAAGAGCATTGAAGGAGAAGGGAAGGGAGAGAAAGGGAAAGTCAAAAGATGATGAAGAGAAGACAACTTGACAGGAGGATGACAACAAACAAAGTCATTAGGAGCTAGTCCCAAGCTTTTCCTCCTGCACTCAGATGGGCAGAAGCATCATCTCAGGCAGATGGCCCCAATATAAATACTTAGAGGAGTCTGGCACAAGACCCAAGTCATTGCCACCTCCCCATACAAACTCCTCCCCCTTGCCACCACCCAAAGGTCTAGTAAGACACAAGGACCCTCCTCCCAGCTTCCCTTTTAAGTGAGCTTCTGCAGGGAGCAGGCAAGCAACCCATCTTTCTCCCTCTGACATTATGGAAGGGAGAGGGACACAATCAACCCCCCCCCACTAGTACTTTATGAATCAGGACAAAGGAAGAAAGCGAGTGCATTCTGGGCAGTGCACAGGGAAAGGGGGAGTGCTCAGACATAAGGAAATAGGGAAGGAAGAGGCAGCTTTTGAAAGGAAAGTGTGAGAGGCATCAGCCAGGCAGGTAGAGAAGCAACGGCGCAAAATAAGCATACCAGAGACAGGCCAATTTAGAGAGATCTACACGTGCAGAGAGAAATGCAAGGCGGAGGCTAATCATCTGCACCCTCCTGAGAACACTCACCTCAGCAACACTCAAATGATCTGGCCTAAACTAGGAACTCTTTGGTGCACACCCTGAGCTCAGCCTGAAAATCTCCAATCATCTAAGGTAAGCTTTGTCCCAGCATCAAGAGGCATCCGTAGCTGCCTGGCTGAGGCTGGCCCTGATTGGCGCTGCAGAGTGACTTCACGCCGCCCCATTCATCACCCAGCTTCTCTCTCCCGGTCCTGCAGGCTCCTCCTGGCCTACTTTACTCCAGTAAATCAGTCTGGAGCCTATTGGGCAGCCCAGGAACCGCTGTACGCAATTCCTGCCCTGGCAAACCAGACAGACATGAGCAATCCTGGCTGCGAGGGAGGCAGAAAAAACACTGCAGAGCTCAGTCAAATTAAGAGCCTCTGAGGGCTAGAAACATCACTGCTTGAAAGTGCTTATTCATACAACAGTGCTGCACACTGTGCTCAGGCACACAGCAGGCACCGCAGCACAGCGCACAAAGACCAGAGGCGCTGGCAAATCCTCTACAGCGCACTAAACACTTTATGCATTGAAGGACAGCTATGTAGTCTCCCAAAACTGTGGCGCTACTATTCCCTTGTGCAATGCATACACATCACCCCCATAGAACAGACCCACTGGGTTTTAGTAACTATTTTGCAGCCCTGCTATTAGTATGCAAAAGAATACATATATAAAGCAGCTATCACCATCATGCAGATGTGCATTGTAAACAGTAAAGATGGGCCATCACTCCATGGCCAACAGTACTTAGCACTCAAACCACCTCTGCAAAGGACCATCAGTATAGAACACACACAGCAACACTCCTGCCAAGCCCTGTCTGGCATACAGGAAATGTGTATTTCTGGTGTGTATTTCATGCAGTTACCTGCTTATACAAATCAAGGCTGGCACACCTCATCTTTTCACTTGGCATATTCAAGTTACACCAAGCATATGCTTATCAGGGATATAAAGCCCCCTTATGAACACGTTTTTCAATCTCCATTCCAAGCATTGCTGTGGATATAATGCAGCTTCAACATAGCCAATCCAATGTCACATAGGAAAACTATCACCGCATCACCTGAGCTACACTCAGTAGGATAAGTATTGTCACCCCTGCTGTGCGCTAGGACCTGTGTCACAAAGGCACACACTGTGGATAATCTACTCCCTAGCCCTCTTTTATAGAGCTGAAGTCCCGTAACAGCAGGGACTGCTGTTAAAGCTCCCTTGAGTTTCTAATTGCCCCCAGAAAGATGTCGTACAAATAGGAAAACATGGTTTGTGTTAGAAGCATTACCTGAATGTGTAGTACCCCTTCATACAGTCACACAGACACAACTCTCAGCCATTAGGGCATCCTCTGTACAGACACATCATTGTGGCTTTACTACTCCTGCTCATCCTTACAGTTCTAGCTTCACACTAAGTAGAGCAGACTCACCTCAGATTCCTGCTTTTCCTACTCAAGTATCCACATAGTGAAAACAAGAGGCTTAGAAGGCTCAGACAGATTAGTTCACTAGGAAAGGTGCATGACCTGCAGGTGCAGAATGCAACAGCTGCTTGTGAGGCACCACTTCAGCTACAGTTTGATTCTCTCTTATGGCAAGAAAGAAAGGTCTGCAGGAATTGAGGGAGCGGTAAGAAAACTCTTGTGCCTCTGTGAGACATGCACGCAGAACAAAATCCATTAGTAACAGAACTAGTGGGAGGGAAAACTAGAAGCAAGTTATGAAACATTATCAGGAAAGAAGGAATTGCTTCAAAGAATGCCAGAAACTAAGGAAGCCATAGTTGTACACCTTAGTGTATGTGCCATATGGTTAAAACTCCTGAACCCTTCCCAATGTCAGCATTCTGCAGCCTCTGCTGTCAGAGAAAGCCACATGCAATCACAGCACGGGTGACACCTCCATTCCCACAGGGAAAAGTAAATCTCAGAAGGGACTCTCTCTTTGCTGCAGCAATTGGGAAGTCACAAGAGACTGGATTTCCAGAGGGAAAATGTGCATTTCACACTCTCAGCATCATGGGAGCTGTAGTCTCACTGTGCACAGAACAGAGTGCCTGTGAGCCATCTCTAAGCTATGTGAATGCAGTGTTTGTTGTGGCGTGCGAGTTAGAACTTAAGGTCTTGGAAGGGAGAGCAAGGTAGAACAGCATCACTGCAGGAAAGCAGTTATCAGCTATCCCGGAAGAAGGGAACTGAAAGAAACTCCCCTCCATCAAAAGGTGAAGAAAAATAATTCCCTTGAGAGACTCATAGAGAGGAGAAGGAATACTGTCATGTAAGGAGAGAGTCAGTATCAGGAGGGTGGAGAAACTGGGATGATTCAGACTGCTGCTGCTGCTTTTTTTGAGCAATATTACAACAAAAGAGGGCTGCTGCTTTTATGCAGTCTTTTGGCTCTTCTTTAACTCATTGTCTCACATGTTTGAACTCTCAACCTTCCATTTGCTTGAGATAGTGAAATAACCTCTCCCACCCCAGAAGACTCATTCAGTCTGAAAAGGGGTAGGCAAACAAAAGAAAGCTTCATGATTCATGGCATGCTTCAGAGAAGTTACTCTGATTTGAATAAATCAGAAAATGAAAAGCCAACTTGTAACTTCTACCTCCCTTTGTGAATAACTTGCAGCCACCAGTGAAAAGGCAATGAGATTTCATTACTTGCACAGAAATATGTCCTGGTCATCTCCCATCCCATGTAGATCAAGATATTCTGAAATACCATGAAGTAACAAGTCACATCACACCATAGCCTCATACCTTAATAGAACAAGATATTCACTGTGGATAATGCTGAGCATCTGATCTCTCAAAATCAAAGCAAAGTGCCTAACAGCCAAGACCCTTTGGATCCTCGTAACTCAGAAGTCTTTCAAGTACATTGAGCTAAACCATTTATGGAGTCCAACAGCCTTCAGTCTTCGGCCTGGCATTGCCTAAGGGATAATCTGGGCAGCACACTAGAGAAACAAAGCCTCCTGTACTCATCTGGACCCACGGGGTGCCTAAATGCAGTATCCAATCCTGGGCAAAATTTAACCTCATATGTTTCAGACAAATGCGTGAAAACCTTATAGCGAGAATATAAACCACAAAATATTGGCTTTAGGAATACAAATCCTAGAGGAATGACTGCAAATTCATATAGAAGAAAAAGGTCCTACATTCCTAAAACATGAGAGAGAAGAAAGTAGCTAAAGCAGAGGCTCAAGACCCAGGCCCTAAACACAAGCTTCCAGTTTGCAGAGTGCTGTTTCAGATGAGCAGTGAAAGCCTCCCATAGTCATTACCTTTTGCATGTTTGAGGGGTCTTCTAGCAGCAGTGGCACTAGCAGCAGGGTAGAGCAAAGGGTAGCAGGCTGTAAACAGCATGCAGTACAGAAGATGCCCCAAAAGCACAAAGCAACAGCCTGCTCAAGCTCACATAAGGAAGTGAGCACTTACATATTTAAGCCTGAAGCAAAGATTCTTTCCCAGAGTAGAGACATAATGAAGTCTTACAATGCTGTAAACTTTATATACCTAGGCCCATATCCCTCAGGCAAACCCGTATTACATGTGGCCTGCCATTTAAATCAGAGGAGGTGGTTTGGGAGAGAGGGAACACATAAAGCATAGGGATAGAGTACTTAAGAGGGAAAACAAGCAGCAGAGAAGGCTGAAGGAAAGATATTAGGTTAAACTTGAAGAACAGGAAAACAAAGCAGAGGGACTCAAGGACAGACCTTGGCTTGTACCATTGCAGTGCCTGACCTTGTTACGCTGCATGGCACAGTGGGGAGATGCATGCTGCCATCTTATCACCGAAGCGCACAACAGATACGCTGCAAAGGCCAAGAAAGAAAAGGATGGGAAGACAAAGAAGGAAAGAGGGGAAGGAAAGGAAGAAACACAGAGGTCAGCGAGCACTCACACGGTTACAGTCATCTGCAGAAATGGGGAAGTCTGTCCAAGTGCCAACGTGCTCCCCAGCAACGTGAAGAAGCTTCACTCCCGCAGCAAGGAAGCAGGACACCGTTGGGTTGAATCCCAGCCTGTTTATGTACGCACAGTAGTTTTGGGGAGAAAGCAGCCCAAAGCAGTGACCTCAGAATCCACCGTGGAAAATCATGATGCCACCATTGGGACAGCTCTTACTGATATTACTGGAGTCACTGCAGTTTGGCCCCAGAGAGGAGCAGTGACTAGGCTGATGAGAAGGCAGATCTATGGAGAGATCTCCAAAGAGCTTGATCTGCGCAAGAGGCACTGGTCTCCTTTCTGTGCTCTCAGATTTCTTCCATCCCAGGCAATTCAATTTTAAAGGCACAGCTGCTTTTAAGTCCCTGCCAGATAATGCTGCTGCTATGGGATGAGATGCAAAACCCCAAGAAAATTACGACTTCTCACTGAAACAAAAAGAATTTGAGGCTGTTCTTTACCAGAATGAAATTCTCAAGGCAAAAATTAACCAACTACTATTGCTCTTGAATTAGACTGTCCCTTACAGGTGGATGCTAACACAGCTTTTGTCCTGAAATGGGGAGGAAAACTGGTTTGAGCATCAGCACCACCACCACTTTTCTTCTTTGTGGAAAGCAGGGGTGTTCGGCTCAAAAGGAAGCCAGAGACAGAGCCCATGAAAGGATGTTCTAAGCCCAACTGACCCAATGCAAGGAACTCGTTCTGCTCCATGCTTTTTGTGCCAGGACTCTCTGATCCACTGGTGCATGGAGCAGCCTCAGCAGCTCGGTCTGAGCCATCAGGTCACCACAAGAGACCCTGTACACTGCTCAATGATTAATGTGCCCCTCGCTTCTCCCACCAACAAACCAACACTTCTTCCCAGGGACACACAGTTAAGCTCCTCTTCCTGTGTCCAATGCTCCACTAAATGGAGTTATTAGACTTTCAGGATGGAGAGGAGATTTGCAAGAAGCAGCAGGTCAAATACAGAGTTTCAGGCATCTTTTTGTAAGGTACGTGACATTTAACTTCCTCATACATTAAGTAGCTATTCTTCATGCACTGCATTTCCAAACAGCATCTTCTTTCCTATGGCCATGGCATGCAGCAAGAATTAAGTATGTGCTTACCATCACCACATAATTCTCCTCCTCCCTGCCCCATGTTGTTTCTCCTTCTTTATTTTGTGCTACAACTCATTTTGAGTGCTTGGTATTTCCCCATTTAGACAGGCAACTATGAAGTGTAAAGATGCACATATTTTCCAGGGTAAGCATTGCAAACACTTGCGTGCGCCAAAAATATATAGCACTAAAAGCATGGAAGAGGCATGATAAAATGTTTATGTGCTGACTGTAAAGTTAAGGAAGAGCTGATTTGTTCAGGGACTCGCATCAAGAGCAATCTGTACAATGGATAGCAGCTATCTCCAATGAGACTGTGAAGATGTTTCACCAAACAAATCCAGAACAACCTGAACACCCAGTTCAAACAAATGGCCTTAGATTCTGGGGGAACTTTCCCCTAGAGGAAAGCAAGAAGAAGTATCTTGCAGCTGGGTTTCAGAAGGAGCTGATGACTGCACTGTAAATGAGGGCCTGTAAAGGTCTCTGTAAGGGCAGCAGTACATGGATTCAAGCTGAAAACCAAAGCTGTTCTCAGCTCGCCTTCCACCACCCATATAACCTGCCGTGATCTCAGGGGAAGCTGAGGCAGCAGCATGGGTCAACAGCCCTTTGTCCTCCAGCTGCAGTCTGAAGCTTCAGCAGAACCATCTGTGCATTCAGCTTCCCTAAGCAATTGGCTTGAAAGCCAGGCCTATGAACAGTGATGCCAGCTCTGATTTAGATACCGTGGTCCCAGATTCCTAAGAATTGAAGTGGGAGAACTAAAAAAATGCTGTAAAACATAAGCCTTCAGTTTCTGCCCTTCAACATATGCCAGTGCTGTCATCTTATTGGCTCAACAAGTGGGTTTTATCTTGCTTTATCCCTACCATGCTATGGATCCTATGCAAAATTATTTCAGTAACACACAAACTAGATTTGCAGCTATTCTATCTTAGGGGGGGAAAGAGGAAGAGACCTAGTTAAAGACTGAGAAAGTAACACAGAACTCAAGGGATATTTTGAGATGTGCTTTTTTGATGTTTGCCCACCTGTTCCCCCAAATATCCCCTTCCCATCACAAGGAAAAGAGGGTAGAGAAAGGAGACCTGAAAAACCATGCACCATCCCATCACGTTTTAATACCACCTTTGTTTTGCTGCACAGTATTAATCTGTCACACCACATTGGATGGAAGCAAGGAACAATGTACTCTGAGCGGTTTTCATGGCAGCGGGAGCAGCAGGCTCAGTCACGACATGACTGACAGGTACACCTCGGATTCTGATGATCTCTCAGTTAAAATGTTCCCAGCATGAAGCAAGGTGGGTTTCTGTGACAGGGAGACAAAGAGGTATTGCCTACACTGTGTTCTTTTTGAGGAAACCCTGCAGTGATTTCTAGCATCACTTTGCTGCTGTGAGTGTTATCAAGAAGAGAGATCACCGGTACAGTTATAATTCCCATACCCTTCGCTTTTGGGCATATGCAATGAAATAAGGACAGTTATAGCCCCTAGGTATGTCCCAGGCTAAATCCCAGCTTAAAAAGGCACCCCCATCAAAAAGGATGTGTTTTACAACTTGGGAAACTCCTGCCTAAGTATCTGAAGTCTGCAATATGGGTGGGTAGCTGTGACATTGCATAAGCCTGGCCACATGCTAAGAGAAATAAGCATCAGGCTGCCTAGAAAAACCCTCTGCATCCTTAAAACTCCCTAGCTCTGAGAGGCTGAAATCAGCTAAGTTCTCTAAGACCAACTTTATAGCAGAAGCCCACAATGGCCTTGTCTGTCTTTATCGATCTTGCCTTTTATTTAGTCAACAACTGGGTATTGTTCTCTGCCACTTTTCCACAGGCTTCAAGAGAGCTACCAGTGCTCCACAGAGCTGGTGGGGTGACCACTGACTGAACTGCAGTTACACAACTGAACCTTCTGCACTTGGAAGCAGGAAGGAAGCATAAAGAGTCTGCCCAGTGCCTCAGATAAGGGAAAAGTGGGCCATTAAGACGCCTCTTCACCTCCTCCTCATGTTCCTGAGCATCACGAGCTAGTGATGCACCCCTGTGAGGTCAGACCTCCTCTGCATTCAGTGATATGCAAGGCAAATCATGGTTTCTCTAATCTTCTGACACGAGTCATATAGAGACAGCATCCCTACTGTGACAGTGTCAGTCTGTGGAATGACTGACCACTGTCCACTACTCTGGACAGTGATCCATTCTATTTTACTTTTCAGGATACCAATGAAGCTGTCTCATGAATGGCAATCAGGTAACACCCAGAGGTATGATATTCGACTGCATTACTATAGATAACACAAAATTACCCTGTTATCGAGTTTGCTCTGAACTCATCAGTATTTCCATGCTCCGATGCACTGAGAAACAGCTAGCACCAGGTACCGGAAAAGAACAAGGAAGACAATCCTGCTTTGTCTCTGGCCCCAGTAAGGCCAGAGGAGAGGTATTTGTCCTCCCATACCCCTCACAGTCATGGAGGAGGGAACAAGAGGGATTATCCCCCTTGCTTCATATCAAAGTGCTGTCCTTTTATCTTAAGGAGACTGAATAGAGAACAGAGGAGATTACAGGTAGTACAACTTTGATGAATCAAATCCAATACAGCCTTACCTCCACTGACAGCAGAACACAGGCATAACCTGCAATTAGCAGCCCATCCACAAAAGAAAAAACAATGTTGGCATATGAGAAATAGAGAACAGGCGATATTTCCATCCACTGCAACTCTGCTGACAGTAGTCTATCTGGGAATCCAAATGGAAAAGAACTGATCTTGAGCCCCTCTTCTGTACGGAAGAGTCAATGTTGGGGCTCAGGGAGCAGCACCAACCAGAAGGTGAAATAGGAAAAAGGATCCTAGCTCTGAACCTAAATATTGACCATCTTTCCTGCATGACAGAGGAGACTTTGCCATTTGGATGTAGCTTCTATTTAACATTATGCCAAACTGACTCAGTTTGGAGCTAGATGCAAACCCAAACTCACCAAAGTTCTTGCAAGACCATCAGGGTTCTGATGTGGGGCCCTCTGAGAGCTCATTTGCCTGCAAGTCATCTCCACAACAAGGTCTTTAGCACCACCTTCGAAAACCTCCCTAAAGATGATGCATCAGGCATCCATCCATGATGGATAAAAGCTACTCAGGTTTGACGAGTACTAGGACCCTTACTACCAAGGACTCAAAATTCACTCATCCCTTTCATTGAGCACTGTTGGAAGGAGCAGTGAGCTCCCCTCCCCATATCTCACGCTCACAGTAGGAAGCAGCAGCTGGCTTCTACTTAACCACCACCTTTACAACAGCATCCATTCCCTTTTAGTCCCATAAGGGTTTCTCCTTAACGCTGCAGAAGGCCTGCACCATGCTGCATGGTTTGATCCTTGCAGAAACATCAGATCCAGACACACAACCCAGGGTCCCCTGGTTAACCCCTGCCCTCCCCTGTCAAGAGCAGACCAGCACGCACAGCCGTGCTTTGCTCACAGTTCTCACCTATCTTCAGCTGCTCCAAGCAACGGAAAAAACCTTCTGTTCTCCCTGAAGCTGCAGAGGTAGCAAATCCCTGCTGTGCCTCCACTTGCAGGCAAGCAGGGGCACAGTGTGTTAGCACCACTATCAAGGGGAAAGGGACACAGGCTAGAAAGATGCAGCATAAGCAAGCCTTGGGTACATAAGATAAGGACTTCATCCGACCTCTTACACACACCCCAAGGGTGTCATTTTGGCACATGCTCAAAGTGTGACCTCGGAATCCGGGCAGCTAACAGTTTCTTATTCTCTCTGTCTTCAGCTGTTCCCTAATCTCCTTGCAAGCATCTTCTGTGAATCCTGAGCCATTGAGAAACCCTTATTAGCTTATGCAAAGGAAAACCAAGCCCTGCAGCCCTGGAACTAGCAGAATAAGGTGCTGCACGGGTTAAGGGGCTAGTTAAGCTGCAATCGAGATGTAGGACATATCGAACTCTAAGTTGTCTTATAACTGCTCTTCCTTACTTCCTCCCATTTGATAGGGTCTCCGATTCAAATATTACAGATTACATTTAGTTGTTAATGTAATTTTTTACAGGATCTCTTGTAAACTGCCACTCACTTCTCTCCCCTCCATTTCCCCAATAGCCTATTGCTTTCCATCCTTGTACTTCTCATGCTCCTCTCTCTTCAACAGTTTGTCTCCTCCTTAGGCTGAATCTGAGTCTAAGGACCAGTTTTTCCTCTGATTCAGTGGTTTAACATTTACTCTTAATTGAAACATACTGTGCATCCTAAAACTGATGGGTGCCTCAGTGTCATGACAAAGAACAAGTCCTTGGATCGAGCAGAAGCAGGCTCATGAACTTAGACTTAATCTAGCTGAAAGCTCAAGGTAATTCATACACATAACCTTGTCTAGTTACAGGGATTATGGAGTCTGTTGTGTGCAGACATCTCACCCGAGTCCCCATCCAAACCTTACCCACCCTTCAAATCACTGTAAGTCAAGCTGCTATTGTGAGCACAGTTATTTGGACACTCAGTAACTCAGCTCTGCCTCTCTCTGTACTTGATGTTTCAGTACGGGAGCAACTCAAATTAACTTCACCACCTCTATATTCCTGTGAGGTAAAAAAGGAATTCTCCTTATTTCATAAACAGAAACACGAAATAACTCAAACTCACCCAAGCAATCAAACAGCCAGGAACTGAGCCCTAAGTTCATACAAAACCTGACTCTGTCCAGCCTGTCCAACTAACTTCTCCCTTTATGGTTCTAAAAAGCCACCCGTAAAGCACACAGAGCTGTACAGACTCCCCTTCAGCATAAACCAGGCACAATAGATACAAGACAACTTACATGACTTTGTGGAAGGAAAGCTTCTTCCTCAGAGAAGATGCACACAGATGGCAGACCTGCTTCACTGTGCTGCAGGATGCCTTTTCAGGGGATGGGCTCTGGACCATGGCAGGACTTCACAATGCACAAGCCAACAGCAGCACTTGCTCTCAAGAGGAAGACTGGCACTGAATTCATCAGCAGGACAGAACTCTCAGTATTCCCTGGAAAGACCTGATGGTTGGAGCATGGTCCTTGGAAATCCATCACAGAGGGGTTAACTACTAGCAGCACTCCTGGGTACGACTTTTATGGTAAGAAAAGACACGTAGTTAAGATCTTAGCTTTGCCTAGTCCATATTCAGCCATTCTCAGCTATGTATTCCTCTCTTTTATCCCAGAATCAACTTTGCATTCCTTCACTTTTGGCTGTGGTAGCTGCTTTCAGCACTTTCCCAGCTGTACTGAGGTTGGTGCAGATCCTCCCTGCTCTGATCCTTGAAGCGCAGCACAGGCTCCTTCTGCCTGTGATATTAGAGGCAGCGTGCCAAGAGAAGGTGCACCTTTCAGTGCATACCACATGGTTTCTTGTTCTCCCCTCTTCTGCCCTACTCTGCTCAGCTTTTGTCACAACTTCCAGGACTGCTGGAAGCCTGGGTGGTTGTGGTGAAATACATTAGCAAAGGAGGGAAAAAAACAAGGTGGCAAAGGCACTTTACTAGTCCTTGTGTGGATCATTTTAGGATCAGTATCCTCCATGAAAACAAACTCAGTTGTAATTAAATCTAGGCAGCAGGAATGCTGCCGGTCCCCCAATGAGCGAGGTCAGCCGGCTCAACATCTCCCTGGCTCTGCATAAATAGATCTGATTGTGCTGCACCTAAAACATGTCCCTTCCGGCCAGGAAGATATTCTTAGCACCAGTTCAAAGGCTTTAAAGTGCAGGCTTCCAATTCAGAATTCCCTTCTTGCCATGCCCCATCTGAATATTAACAAAGCCTAACCCTGTTTAATCTAGGAAATCCCAGATCAAATGGTGTAACAGGCATGCATTACACAAAGAAAGCCCAGGTACGACAACCTAAGCACCCGTCTGCTCCGCTGTCACATTCTGATTGCAAACACCACTCACTGCTCAATTATACCAGGCTCCACAGCATCCGAGATTGGTAATTGGAGTGAAACATACAGAGGAAAGGTTAGCTACAACCACCAAGTGCTAATTCTGAGCCAAACTCTGCTGGGATATTAATTAGCTCTTCAGGGTCAGGATGTTCTCTCAAGTGAGTCAATTCCTCAGATGCCTACTCAGTTCTTATTCAATCCATTGGCCTTTGAGACCAGAGCAGGAATAGGAGGTTGGTAACCATCTGACTTACTACACAGTAAGAAAGAACTCTGACCTCAGCGACAGCTTATGTGGAATCACTGAGTAACAGACTTGAAACAACACTCTTCCGAGGGACCATGCCCGGATGCAAGCTGGCAGAATGGAAAATGCCATATTCGGGTGCTTCTTGTAATCTGCTGTGCGGCAGCACAAAGGAATCAGTTCCCAAATCTCAGCATATGCCTTTCCGTGGGCTCATTATAACCCCCAGTCACAAGTTAAGTGAAATGAAGCACAACTCCGCTGTGCGATGCAGTAACAAAATAACGGGAATTTCAGAAACCAAAGCCCAGTGTAA
Source organism: Myiopsitta monachus (assembly GCA_017639245.1). Classification (NCBI taxonomy): domain Eukaryota; kingdom Metazoa; phylum Chordata; class Aves; order Psittaciformes; family Psittacidae; genus Myiopsitta; species Myiopsitta monachus. The sequence continues at coordinate 3,410,257 of CM029935.1, read as the reverse complement.
TGCTGGACCCAAGAACATCAGTAGGGAAATAGGCCTGGTAGTAGCTTACGGCTCATAGTTCACACACAGCAGAGGAAAATGGAGCAGATTCAGGCTCAAAAGATGAACTACAACACAGAGCTAAACTCAATCATCTGGCTCCAAGCAAAGCAACAACAATAAATCACACACCAAAACAAGCACTTGGCTTTCAACAGCTTTTGTGTCAATGCTGCAATTTGAAGTAGTCATTCACCCACCCAAAGTACAAGGAACTTGAGTTTCTTCTAGAACTTCATAGCAGTTCTCACCCAGCTGAGTTGTAGATACCTCACACTGTCACAACACATCAGAAGTGAAATACAACAGCCAATCTTAATATTGCTTTTGCTGAGGACAAGAACCACATACAAAGATTCACCTGGGTATTTTTAAGGATCAGAGCTGCTAAGCATCAATACGTATCTACAGTTCTGAGGAACGGGTCTCAAGAGAAAAAGCAGGTTACTACAGGACTTGGATGCATTTGTCCCACAAGCTCTACTACATTTTGTAGACATTGATAAGACCAATGTAAATCCCATTTTCTGTTGAACAGCTCTGAGAAATACAGGGACAATAATGACTTCAACCAGCCAAGCCCATGTAATTTCACTGAGTGGTTCCAGGCTTTCCCCCCTGTTCAGTCACAGTCTTACCTGTCGTCACGCATATAAGGGCTCAAGAACCGGGACGAGTCATCATCGTGGCTGCTTTGCTGGCTGCTCTGCTGACTGCTGCAATAGAAGGAGAAAACCAGAAGCAATTAGATTTGGGTAAGTCCCTATTAAACACTCTTGTTAAAACACAGAACAAGAAAAGGTTTATACTTCATATTTGGGGATACAACGAAAGAAAACAACAGAAGACAGTAAGTTCATATCTGATTTACAACTGGCATGAATGGTTTGAAGCCTCTTAACCTTGCTTAGTGACGCTTTCCAAAGAGCTTTCTGCAATCCAGAAGTGACCCTGCACATTGCCTATACATCGTTTCACCATGCCATCCCTGTTAATTACAGCTTTACATTCAAATACAGCACTGCTGCAGCCCCTCCTCTAGGCAGTGGGACACAAACGCGGTTACTTGCTGAGGACGGTTAGCTAACATTGTTTATCCTGGTGGAGAGTTGCGTGCAGGGCCCACAAGATGTCACTCTCCACCTTTAAATGGCTGTTTTGGGGCGGTGTTTTTAATCATTTCATTTCTAGGGATGGTAGCCTTTTTCCCTCCTAGCAGCCTCCACCTGCTCCAAGGACTCATCAGGGTTCCCGCTGCTCATTTCCACAGCTTCATTTCGTTGCAAGAGCTTTCCTTCTGAGCAGCAGATAGATCTGATTCTGCTTTCAGATAACAGACTGCAGCACAAAGAGCAGATGTGCCCAGAGCTAGCTTCAATTTGATATGGCTGGGTACCACCGGCTGTAGAGTCATGGCAACACAGCACAAACTGCACAGACCCACCTAGGACACTGTGTATGCATCCCCGAGCACACAGGCTGTGCTAGCTGTGCTGAAAAGGCTATGGTTCCACTGTTGGAAGGACCCAGACTGTTCAAATAAAACTAGTTCAAGGTATACGCACACATGCTTGCAATCACAGCTTCCACTGTGCTGTACGCTGATCTACACATCACATTGCCCGAAGGCACAGAAATACAACCACAGACCCAAAAAGCACCAAACTGCATTTTTTTACTCTAAAGAGCAATAATGCCCAGCAGCAACATGTAATTTCTGACAAAACAGTACTACAAGACTGCCTGTTTAGAACATGAGGCAGAAAACTGCACCTTACTCAAGACAGGAAGGAGAACAGGCTGAAGCTCTCAAAAGAAAGTAATGAGGATCAGTATTTAGAAAATCATTGAGAAAGCGATACAAAAATTAGCCTTTGAAATTGGACATAGAAACCCATCAAAAACCTCATGTAACAGTTATGCCTTTCAGCTATAAAGTATGTGCACCGCATGGGAGACAGAGGCGTGCATCTTGCGTAGGCACATTCACACAATCCCACCGAGCATACTTGGCTTGTTTCCCCGTTGCCCAGTGTATAGTTTTACCATCAGAGCCAAGACAGGTAAACATTTTTGCTCAAGCCTCTCAGCACGGGGACAGATCTAATTTTCTGCTCCAACACCCACATACTTACTCATTCTTTTCTTCAAGTGTCTCACTGTAGAAAGGATAATCAGAGAATATTGGCTTCGAGCTAGAAATCAACGTCTGGGTAAGAGCAACATGGCCCCAAAAGCAAAGAAACATCCTTCCTGTACTTCCGAGCTTAATTACAGCCCAGTGAACTGGTTTGCAAAGAGCACAAAGGGTACCACACTTTCCCTCCTAATTCAAAGGAATTATCACCCTTTGGATATGAGAAAGGGACTATTTCTGTAACTGTTTCATCATAAAAAATACCCTCCCACAAAAGTTTGCCATTTCCATTGAGATCAAGCAAATACAACAAAACTCACCAAAGAAAAATTCCTGCTATCACAGCCCAACAACAGCACCTTCAGTGCTGGTAATCCCATGTGAAAGTTTACTTATGGACAGCTAGACAAGATGACCTTAGACCCTTTCCTGCTCACCCGCCCATCAGTAAATTCCTCCTTCAGAAAATCCTTTAACGAATGTTTAAAAGTTAAACAAATCCTGGTATTGCAACACCTTGCAATGCAAGACCTTACCCCTACGAACACAAGCAATGAAACCAACTCGGACCAGGAGAAATCAGCTTTTACCCACCAATATCCACAATCAACATGAGCTGCTTCACTCCAACAATGTTTTGCGTGGAAGCTTTGTGAGCTTTTCACAAAGAAGTGTATTTCAGCATTCTGAATATTAAACAGCAGGGCTGTTTAAACGCCATGAAGTCTACAGAGCAGCTGAAACGCACGGCAAAACAATCTTACCCCCTTCTAAAACTCAGCAATGATAAACCTGCATTTGGACAAGGCTTAAACTTTTGGGTACACAGGCACAGGTTGCCCTTTTCTCTATTATGATTTCAAAGACACTAAACATCAAGGCTTATACAGTGTGGTTTTGACTCAATTCTCACGCAAACATTCAGACTTATTACTTACTACTATAGACATTAAGCGTTTTAAGAACAGATTAACCTTGCCTTTAACAATTAAAGCTCAGGACTCTACCTCCACCACTCTTCCATCTCACTGCTCCCGAACAATTTACCCAAGTAGCCAAAGTACAGAGGAAACATTTTCCTACTGACCAAAACAAGTGTTCTCATCACCCCCCACTGTTAAAATCTGCAGGTCAAATAAGTTGTGCACTATTTGCAAGACTTCTGTATACCGAAGAACGCTAAGAGTCAATTTTACAATGGAAGGAGCCCTATACTGTTTGAGCAACAGTGTACCCTGATAGATGTATAAAGCAAAAGAGATCCTCAAGATCAAATTTGTATTTGGCGCTGTGTTTCTTGTTCTCTTAACAATATAATCGCAGCTGCCAGTTCACCTTCCCACATCAGAAGACCCAATCACCACTGTTGTACTGAAGAAATACATTCCTAAGAATGCTTGTTCTAATACCTTCCTTTTCCACCATTTTTAAGTTGTTACAAGTCTTAGTTTTTATTGACTTCATGACCCATGTACACATATATATGCTTACATGAACACTCATGAGACAGTAACACAGAAGAATGAGGTTTTCTAACTCTCACCAGAAGTGAACATAAACAGACTGAAGGTACTAAAAACTCTCCAAAACTTGCTTTTGTGTCTGAACTATTTCAGCATCTCTCTTGCACTTGGTCTTGGGAATCTGTGAGCCAAAAGTCAGATTGTCCTGCTCTTATCTGCCTGCCTTTTTTAATAAGCCTCATTTTATTCTGCAATCTCAGTCTCTGAATGATAAGGCAGAGTCAAGGTCTCCTATTTTATGCATGAATAGGCTTTAAAAGCTAAACACATTTTCTAGTAGAAGGTATTTGTCTGCATTTCAGAGTTCAGACACCCAGGTCAGCGTTCACACAGTAGAAGCATTCTGGGATTTCTATAGCCTCCAGATGTGGATGATAAGTCCACCACACTTTTATATCTGCACGTGTGTTTTATTCAGTGGAGACGTCTTTCAACAGTGATGGATGAATGGGGTGCGCAAACAAATGGGAAAGAAATGGCTGTGTCCTGGAAGATAGAATCAGTTAATGAATTTGCAGATTTACCCAAAAATCTGTGGCCTTCAAAAGGCTCCTGTTATCCACAGCTATTAGCTGCATTGCTAGGTCTCAACCCACATGAATATCTGATATTCATTTTGCTTCATTAACCCCTGTATTCATAAGGCTTTGGCTTCAGTATTAAGCATTTCCAAAAGGAGAATAATAGACAGTTGACACATTCTTCAGTGGCTTTCAGCAACTGTGGCAACAGTTTTTGGAACTAAAAGCTACTATTACATGAAATATGACACATTAGTATTTCCATTAACGGAGACTTGGGAACTAAAAGATCTGCAGGTTATAATTAATGGAACACTGAACTTGCATCAAGGTTTCTGTTACAATTTACAAAGCTTTTTGGCTATTTGAGCACTTAGCTCTTTTCATTCTCACAGCTGTAAGCACAAAGGCTTGAATTTACCTGCCTTCAAGTATACCACAAAGTGATCAGGACTTCGGAAGAACTATCACCAGAAGCAGCACAGGAGCACCAATATCTGGTGCAAGATATAGTTACTTCCAAGCTGGCAAAGCAATTAAATACATTATGCCTTTTAAATGGTATTTAGTGTCAAAAATCAATAGTATTTTAAGCCAAAACTCTCTTTCAATTAAGTCTAAAAGATTCATTATGAAAATGGAATATTTTAGACAGTGAATCCCATGATGTGCAAACAATTTTCATTTGAAAACTCTCCTAAGAAGCATTCCTTGCCCATCATTCCTTGGCAACACAAACAGGGTAATAATACTAGATTGAACTTCAAGCCTCAGGTGTCCCAGAAGAAAAGGTCCCTCAGTGTTTTCCCACAGCAGCTTGTCAAAGACAAAACAACTTTATCTTTCCATTTCACCCTCCTGCTCTGCTCATCCTTTCCAGAACACATCCCTCCTTATATTTCTCATGAAACAGCAGAAATAGACCTCCCAGTCCCAGCTGCCTAACAGCACCTCTTTGTCCTAGGTAAATCAAATTCCTGTCATCGAAAGCACCATGTTACCATGGTTGCATGGATGCGTAAATGTCTGTGCCGTTACAGATGTCAAGAAACTGTCAGGTGAAGAGGAAAGAGAAAAAGATAAGGGACAGAACTGGAAACCACTGACCTAAGTTCCAAGGGATAACAGTCTCCCTTAGCATAAAGAGCTGTCCTTTGACAGATCTAAAGCTTTCAGTCTGGATTAAAAGCAAATCACCTCCAGTGATACACCTTTCCCACAGGTGCTGCAAGTTCCCACTCTCAACATACAAAGTTCTCCAGGGAAACATATCCTTAGCACTGAAGGCAGCAAGCTAACATCAGGCTTTATTAAAAAACTGAAGGAGGACTCATGGTCAGCAAAGCGTGGTTGCTGAAACATAGCAAGGCCTATGGGAAGCGGGTACCACGACACTTGCAAGGATCACAGCATCCTTTGTTTACACAGCCTTGCTCTCCATCCAAGGACTGCCTTTCTTCACAGAAATAGGTGCAAGCACCCTCTTTCTGATCCCATTTCACTGAAGCTGAAATAGGAACCTAAGAGGAAAACTTGTACCCAAGCTCATGCAGTGACTCAGTGGGACGAATGGCAGGCAGAGCCAAAAGGTGAAATTTCAAGTGCCTTGTTTTAACCTAAACTTAAAGCATGCGTTACCTGGAGCCAAACGTATTGCCAGCATTTCCAAGAACCAACGAGATACTTCCTACTCCAGAGCTTCATATCTTTTTAATAACTCAGTTTCATTAATGGAGGATGTAAAGCACTGTTTAGTCTAAAACCAGTTGGAGAGCCAGAGTGTGACTCTGTAGTAGAGTCACCTTTCCTTGCTGGAAAAGGCTACAGATGGACAAGTTTTCTCCTCTCACTGCATTCATTTCACTAACGAAAACACCAACATCAACCCTTCACAACAGTCAAGGCAAGCCCTTTCATCAACATCCCATTCAACGATGAACAACAGACATCTCCAGTTTCAAAACAGTCTGGTAGAAAACAACTGTGGTAATGAACATGATGATTAGTTGTTAAATACCACTGACAGGCCCAGCATTGTGTAAGACATCATATTCAGACAGTCCAATGGTAAATATTTGCTGACTAGATAAGATCAACAGCAACGGAGTTCCAGGCTGTTTGTAAATCAATCAGGTTTGATACTCTTGTGTCACCGGTCATCCTAAAGCACACAGATACTGAAAGGCAAACATTTAAAAGGAAAACCACAAACTACTGCACCAAGGCAGGAAGATTCAGTCACAAAGGAAAAAGAGCTGGTGAAATTCACAGCCACTTGGCACACGTTAGCATGACCAAGTGACCAAAAGCCTGCAATCACAGCAAACAGTACACTGGTACCCTTCATCAGAGATATGCATGCAGCAAGCAACTTCAAAGATCAGTTCAGTGGAAGCACAAATTAGGTCTCATTTGAACTTGCAGGCTCAAAAAGGAACCAAGTTGCTATTAAGCCATCATTCATGCCCTCTGGCTTTGTAGATTAGAAGAGATACCACAGAAATGGAAGTTTGTGCTTATGGAAGCTACCAAAAGCAGAGAAGATGGGCTGCTTTACTACAGAGGCCTATGTAAAAAATAACCCTTTTCCTGGTTTTGCTTTGAAGATGCAGAAAAGTACAGATTCCAGTACTAAATATCCAACTATGTATTCAGGTCCCAAATGCAACCCATCAGATATACACTACACTTAAAGCTTTGATTTCTGGAGATGTGTGGATATGATTAACAAGGATAGATGCTGTCCAAAAGCATGGGGCAGTATTAAAACATGTCACAATTTCTGCCAACATTTCAGAACACACCATGTCTGACTTTTGTCCTCCCAAAAGCCCCAATTAACCAACTCCAGCCACAAGCAGGACAAAGAATGCAGCTCATTTGCCTCTTCCATTATGAACCCCGCAGGAAGCTGCCAGTTGCTCACACAAATGAGATTCCAGGAAGGATCCAAAAGCAATCCCAGGGCACACACATCCATCACTTCCTGCAGCGGCTTGCTGGGTTTCTGATAAAGGAGAAGCCCCACTTCCTCCCTTCTGTCCTAAACCAGAAACATGAAAGCTCATCAAAGCCAGAGAAACCGAGAAGTACAAAATTTACACAGTTACTCACTGTGCAGCTCTCTGGAATTGTATGGCACGACGTGAACAAAAGGAGAGTCCACCAAGGTTTTGCCTATGAAATCTCTATGGCTGCGTGTCCAGCAGCCCAAGAAACCTCCATCTCCCCAGCATGTAACTTTTCCTAAGGTAAGATGGAATACTTCTAATAATATATTTCAGGTTTACATCTCGGAAGCATTTCAGGATAGGTCTTTCCCTTTAGCTGAACTCGTCATTTAGGACTTCAGTAAGTGTTTCGAGCAGAAGAACCAAACTGAGGCTATTCTGAGACAATCTATTCCTCACGGATCCAACTAAATCCACAGCCAGTTTTGCGTTCTTTGGGGCACCAATATTTTTAATGTCACCATTACCTAGTCGGGAGACTGTAACTGACCAAACATTTCTCTTCAGGACAAGCATTAACAAAAGACAATCTGGGTGATCTTGCAGCTCAAGGGAAAGGGAGGTCTAGCATCAGGACTCAACAGCTTCCAGGAGCAACCATAAGAGCAAATTCAGCACGGAATAACAAAAGCAAACCAGAATACAAACCATTTACCACCTTGGCATTCTAGCCTATTTCTCCCCTCATAGGGGAGCACATTAGGTTACCACTAATAGAGTCTCTGCTCAGCATGAAAGCCTCACAGGAAAGGGCTCAAGAACCAAATATTTACCATACCTCAACTATTATATATGTACTGTTGTTGAGCATTCATACAGGAGCCTAAGTCAGGCAACGGTGGCACAGGGCCCATCTCATTCCAATACTGATCTTAAGCCAAAAGGAGAGCACTCCTTTAAGCCCAAGTGATCTATCCTCTCAGCAGTTCTTGTCTTTAACATCGAGAACCAAATGTAGTTCCAGAGATCAGTAGCAAGGATGACTAAGAAGTAAATAATAAATTAGAACAGATAGACCTTCACATCCCCACATCAATAATGCATACTTATTACGCACATATAAAATGCTAACAGATTGCATCTACTAACCTATGAGGAAAGAAACATCATCATGCCTTAATAAAAAAGTCTGTGCCCCTGTGAGCAGGGATCCTGCTTTATAAAGCTGTATGGGGGGAAATAACTTCTATCATTACCTGGGTAGCAAATGATGGATGAGGAGGATAGGTAAGCTGTCTGCATCCCTTACAGAAAGTCATCCTGTATCATCTATATAGGCCCCTGGAGCACCAAACGTGGTATGGATCATCATGCTTTTGTACAAGGGCAAAGTACAGGGGAGCTCCTACCGCTGAGAAATGGCTTCTTCCTGCTCTCTCACCTTGAACAAAACTGTATCACGGGGCAAGCTGAGCTCTTACAGGCCATTTCTGCTGTTTAATGAAAAGAAACAGCCTCTCTTCTGCTCTATCAGCCACCTAACAGCTTTTAGAGAACCAGCAGGTAAACAAGCCTTAACATTATCCAGGCTGTTAAAAACTAGCCACTGATATAGAACATAGGGTAGGCTGGAGTTTCCAGATGAAAAAAGCAGCCAGCCTTCATCAGACCTGGAGCTTTACAGACAGCATTGAGTCCTAAAAGCATTTGTTTATTCACTTGGATGCTTACTGTATGCTAATGGTCACAGAGCTATTGCTTTTGCTCAGGGGCATGTGAGGAACACATGCATCACTGAAACAAGTCAGCTGGTGCACAGTTTGCTCTCAACTACCAGCTTTTCTGGGAAAACCCTGCCATACGAACAGGCAGATATCTGGCCACATCATGGGGTAAAGCTTGCTGGACTCCAAAATGCCTATCAAACTGCTACATAACAATTTAACTAGAAAGAGGGAGTGACTGGAAGCAAACTGCATTCATCCATCTGATGGGAACCACATGTGATGCGGCCACCTTTTCCAGGTGAATATTAGGAACCTATGTACTTCATCCTATGCCCTCGCTCCTAGTAGATGTATGGCGCACTAACCACATTGGGATCCCTGTTACAATAGCGTTTACTTGAATTCTAATTAAGTTAATCAGCTGGACACTTTAAGCATCATCACTGTCGCTCAATCCTGAGACAGGGCTTGGTGGAAAAAACACTGGACAAAACACTTCAGCCTTTTCTCTATTACAATAGCCCCTGCTGCCTTTAAACAAACTCAGTGCAGTAAATAACATTACAAACAGTGATGTCATAATAAAACAGCAGCAAGAAAGCGCCAGTGCTCTGGATGACCAAGTGTGAAGCAGAAGAAGGTACACAGGTAGTATCTATCTGCTTTACATAAAGGCAGCTTCCTGCCCTGTATTTCAGAACAGGGTTTCACATGCCTTGGGGCACAGTAAGGTTCACACCACAGTACCAGCTGCTAGTCTCCTTCACATTAATGCCACAGCATCCTTTAGGTTCATCACTCTGATTGACTCCCTGCAGATTCTGCCCTCTTTGTGTTGTTTCCATGCTTTGAGTTTTGAGAGTCCAATGATGATCTTTGCATTCTACAAGCCTCACTCAGGCTCACACAAGGCTCAGCAGTCACTGGCAAACTGTTTGGGTTTTTTCCTTTGGACTAGAAAGAGAAAAATTCCATTTGAAATCATTGTATTTCCCATTGCGAAAGATTAAGAGCCTGCTACATGCAAAGAAAGAAGTGCCATGCTGGCTCTGGTATGCTAATGCCACCTAATCCGTCAACCTCTTCAGCTTTTTTCCAGTCATGCTTCAAAACCATAACCAGGGTTAAAGCAGAAATGTCTCAATGATGAATTCGCAGAAAGCTGCCATAGCCATGGAGATACCATGTGTGCAAGAATGGTCAAAGTTTTCTTACGCATTCACACTGAAACATGTCTTGGCTTCTGTCTCAAACACACCACCAATGAATCCAAATTAAATCCTTCAGCTGAAAAGCCGTCCTTCACAGGCTTGAACTTTGTGATAGGGCATTATCTTCCGTTTGCTAAGCTATAACTGAGTCGTTACTGGTATCACCCCACTAAGTGAAAAAAGTAATAATCATCAACCACGAGATGTCCTTCAATGGTAACTTCATAAAAGAAGGACTATCAAATCCTTCATGGCATGCATTTATTGATGAAAGTTCCCAAAAACCGACACGAGTGGATTAGTATAATATTAGTGCCCTATAAGCACTTAAGCAACACAGGCAGTGAGTCAGTCTAGTCTGTTGGGTGCAGAAACAGCAAGAGACAAGTTTCTGTTCTTATGGAAGTGTAGTACACACTTTCAGGCATAAATCCACATATAGGCTGCATGGGGGTTCCGAAGTTACTAAGGAATAATTGCCTTATGTGAAACAAGCATAAAGATTTATACAATGCACTCATTTCTCAGCGAAACCTTTAAGTGCCTGGTGTACTGTGGGTCTTCAGGAAAGGTAGATTATCCCACTTTCCCATTAGAGGTCAACTATACCGTATACCCTGACGTACTGATACTTGTATACCCTGATAGCACCTGCAGAGAGTTACATACAGGATAGCTTTGTCTTTGTATGGCCACACAATAACCCCCTCGGCATTAATTTTCCTGTGTTGACAAGCTCTTGGAGTTCTTTACTAATTAAGTGCCCCCTTTTGAGCCAAAGGACTGAGTGACTTTCAGCTCTGGAAAGGAACCAAGAACTGACACCTTGACATGCAGACCCACCTACTAGCCACAAGGACTACTGTCCTCACGGTCTCCAGTATCAGATACAGAATGGATGTCAGAGAAGTTGCACATAAGGATTAGGCCATCACCAGCAAGTCCCATCAACTACATTACCCATTCCAGCCAATAAGTGAGGACCAAGTCCCAGGGAGAAACACTCCAAGATTTCTAGTGGAACAACAGACTCTCCCTATGTGCTCTGGACATGCTCCTCTTGGAAGCAGGGAAGGGGAAGTGTCCAAAAACATACCTGCTCTCACTGTATTCCTTCTTCTCTCTCACACGCAGCCACTTCCGAAGGAGGAAGCGCTTGCGCCTTGGGGAAGCACTGGGTGTGGAGCAGTTGGACCAGGGGGTGTCCTCATCGCTGGAAGGGGTGATTTCAATGGATGGGAGTTGCAGGTATTCCTTGCTGGAAGATGGATCCTGATACCTGCAGGCCTCCAGGCTCTGCTCTTGCACATTCTTCATCCTCCTCATCTTGAAGCGCTTCCTGCGCAGGGTTGGGGTGGATGAGCTGGACCAGGCAGAGCCCCCCTCCACCACCTGCTGCTCTGGGACTTGCAGTGCTGGGAGCTGCAGGGTTTCTGTCATGTTGGCAGCTGGCATCAGTTGCCCTTTCTCCTTCTGCTCCCACCCCCAAGCCCTCTAGCTCTGATCTCGGTGTAAACCACACCACGACACTGCGGCTTGCCTTCCTCCTCCCTCACCCGGTCCAGCACTGCCCTCCCTCTCAAGCAGGAAGCCCCATGTTCTTCACGTGCTTTCATTTAACACACAGCGGGGTGGGGATGTTCAGGACAGACATGCCACAAGAGAAGCCAGTGTCAAGTTTTTCTGCCTTCTCCTCTCTACAAAACAAAGTTCCTCCCTTGCCTGGTCTTTCTCATAGCAGGTTTAGCACCGAGACGAAGGTTGCCAGCAACGGCTTGGCTCGCTTTCAGCTTCTTCCCCCCCAATCCCCCTTTGCCTTCTGTCTTCTTTGCCTAGTGTTGGCTCAGGAAAGCAAATCTCCTGGGGCTGTGCTAGGAAACTCAGCTTGGGTCTTCTCAAGAGACGAAGCAAGTATGGAGTGGAGCGGCGTGGAGCTGTGAGGAGGTCAGAGAGAGAAACAGAGGGAGGGAAGCAACAACACTAGATAAAAAACAGGAGAAAGAGGAGCAGGAGCAGCACGTTCTTTTCCTGTAGCCGGTAAAACATATGCAGGCAGCTGTTGCAAGTGGAACCGCACTCTTAATCCCAAGGGACAGGGTTTATATTACCAAATATGCTGCTGCTGCAAATCAACCGAATGAAAAAGGCTAAGACGGCAATAACAGCCCTCTGCAGAAGGCAATTGGACAGGCTTTCTCCTTGTCCCACCTTCCTGCTCAGCCAGCCCAGCCCATGGAGGGAGGGAGCAAGCAAACTTGGACTTTCAGCCTTCTTTCACGACTAGGTGGGGGGTTTTTAGTCCGCATTGGCTGCTCACAGAGAGGAAAAGGGATTGAGGGAAAGCTATAAAGCAGTAGCAGCATGTGGCACCAGGACTGGGAGGCTGGTTGACTTTATAGCTCAGGTTCACATGTGAGTGAAAACTGATAAAGTTCTTGGAGAGCAATGCTGCTTCCAAAATGACAGTGGGTGATGGATGGTCTCAGGTCCCGGAACGAACAAAGACACCACATAAAGACAAGCAGACATGCAGAACAGATTTGAGACCAGGAGAAAGACACACACTAAAACAGAAGACTCCCAGGCATTTAATATATTAAGGAATCTCTACAGAGAGTCAGGCACTGGGAGGAAAAGCAGCCTCAAGACAAGAACCAGCATGATATTCTCCATCAAGACCCTCTAAATGAAGCTGTATTTTCAGGTGGAAAAGTGACATAACTTTTATTCTCTAAGGAAGTGACTAGAATTCAGCTACATGGATTTCAAGCGTGCTGACAGGAAAAACAAGCATCCCTAAATCACAGCTTCAGTTTTCATTGTTCAACAGCCTGAACCTTTAAAAAAAACATCAGTATAAGGTTAGAAAATATTTGTCAACCCAAATCAAAATAGTTGTCCTTGTATGGGCTGCCTTGGTTGTGTTTGAAAATAAACTTCCCAAGGACTTTGAGCGTCAAAATCTACCATCTAGGACACAGACAACTAAGCGCATCAGATAAAGATTTATGACAGCAGGACAAGGGGGAAGGCAGCATTTCAATAATAAGTTGTCTTGGGGTTTTTCAGTCCTTATTCTACTATATTCTAGTTTGTTGTATTGGCCTTCCTGCTCTGCTCATCCTGTAAGTTAATAGCTTGAGCAACTCTTCAAATCTATTTCTGGAGCTCCCATCACCTTGGTGTCGATGCATCAGGTGCACACACAATCAAAATGCTTTCTATATTTTTATGTAAGTGGGTGTTTGTAAAGTAACAACTTTTTCAATTCCAAGAAGTTAATATCTACAGATTAGTCAAAATGCCAGTATTCCATAATTGAGACTAGCACAAGTAACTGGCATCCTTTCTGCCTCTCAAGGGCTGATACCGTTCCTCCTGCGCAACAAACCTGATCATGACAACAAGCGGCTGAAGGACTCAGGGTTTCTATGTAAGCACACAGTCCAGAAGCCTGCACATAATATTAGTGGCTAGCTGTTAACATAGGAATTTAACTGTCATCTTCCCTTGGCATGTGGGAATCCAAACCCCACAATGTAATCCCTAAGTCAGCATGTGCAACTTCATGAGAAGGGCTTTCTAGCCCTTTGGAGGCTATCATAAGCAAGTTTGGCTTCATATATTAATGAGCCTGATCTACAGAATCTTTTATCAGCTACATAACGTACTCATTATAGAAATAAGTGCAAATAAGAAGGGTCAAAGTTTGCCCTTTTGCATGATTCCTCTAGTAATAGATTGCAGAGCAGACATTGCAAAACCACAAATTCCCCACTGATGTCATCTAATTAGTCAGGAGACTCATACTACATTGCTCGGGCAATAGAAGCATTTGGTAATCACCTTCTTGAGCAAGGCAAAACTGGCTCTTTCACCAATCTGCTTTTTGCTTGCATGGCCATACCAGTAAGATTTCTTCACCCTCAGCCTCGCCGAACACTAGAAATCACTTCAGCAAGACAGGCGATCATTCTCCATTCCTTTTTCATACATACAAACCTGGGGCTGTGCTGTGAGGAATCCTTTCACTTAGGGCAGCGTACACATGCATAGGGACTATCCCTTTAATTCCAATTACTTCACTGGTTAGTAAGCAACGCTTCTACGCACCCCAACATTCTCAGCACATTTTTATTTAGGAGAGAGGATGCTGACCACCTGTCTGATGCTCTTAGAAAAGAGAGAAGCTATGTAATAAGAGAGACAGCTCAAACGCCTGACCCACAGAGTGAAAAATACCAACCACGATCAAGCACTATTTCTGTACAAATCACAGCAGCACCATTTAACTGCCTGCATAAGAGCCTGTGCGTTGCTGCATCCTTGTTTAATGGCTACTTCTGTAGCTTAATGATCTGTCTAATGATGGATTCATTAGAGCAGCAAATAGTTGTCAATGCTTCAGGTTGATGAACAATCTCTCTGCCTTTCTCCCACTCAAACATTCCGTCTTTTCCAGTGTCCAGAAGAGGATTTATGAATTAAACAAAAAAGAAAGAAAAATCCTCTGAAAAAAACCCTAAAAATCCCTTCCGTGAATCAACATGAGCAAATTCCAGTCCAGGTTCTTTGGCAATCCTTTCTGTAATAGCTTTCCCATGTGTTTAAGGGACAGCAAAATGTCATCCCTAGTAGATGAATACAGACTATGAGATAGCACCAAGAGTACACTGCAACAGAACAACTTCCTAATTAAAAGCAGTTGTTTTTAAGCACAGGAGATACATACAGCTTGTTCAAAAGACTAACAAAGGCACAGTATCTGACTACAGCAGCTCTGTCAGGTCAGGCAGGGAGAGCACTGCGCTTACAGACTTGGACAAATTCAAGCTGTATCTTCCCGTTCAAACTTCCCTTTTCCTACAGTTCAACAGCATGTTTAAGTCACTATGCTTTCTGTGCAGAAGTGGCACGGAGAAACCTGCCATGCCCCCAACACAGCAACCCCTGCTAGGTCAAAAGCCTGATTTCCAAGTTGTAGAACTGATAGGTTTCTTCTTCCTGTGAAAATTCCAAAGTATTTTTGTGAGTTCAGATGAAAACCAAATATTTATCTGGGTTTACTTCTGCATTCCAACAGTCTTCTGCAATAACAGTCATGTTATCTTTGGAACTAGAGCAATTCCTTACACCAGGGCTTCAGCCATCCTTTGCTCTTTGTATATTGCATTAGAATGAGGCCTGTTGCAGTTTGACGTATGACTTGTTGATACATGCGAGTAGCATGTATTGGCTGATTATTCTTCCTTTAGTGCCCTACAGATCTGTCCCTTTAAATCATGCACTACCAACCAGCAGTTGCTATCATTTGAACACACAGAGTCCATTTTATTTTGGCTCTGTGATACCAGATACATGCATGTGTTGTTCTCTGAAACCCAAGCTCTATGTTACAAAACTGATGACAAATTTCACAGGCTGCAAGGTAACAAATACCAGCAACAGGCTGATAGCCCAGTATATCACAAAGCAAGATGAAGCCACTCCTGTGGACCATACATTCCTCAGTTCTTCCCTGCTCAGTAAAATACTTATTTCCATCACCTACTCCACAAGCAGCCCAGTTCAGAAAGCAGCACCGCACTTTGTTTAACAACCATGAATCTCCATTACTTGGGTTAAACACTGCCTCAAAACCTCTTCACCACCCAGAAAACACACTGTGAAGGAAAACAAGCACATTTTTACCCTGAAGGGCTGAGGATGTTCCTTCCAGGCCACCTGAACAAAGAACAGAACCATTTTCATTGTAGTTTGACCAATAATAACAGAAGTGTTATCAAGACTCCAGTCAGTGAGAAATCAGCTTTTGGATAAATTGCATAAACTGGTATAAGATTATAAAGTATTTATCACTTTGATACTCAAAAAGCAAAACCATACACATGGGTTAAGGACAATACAGAAGGATACCTGATCCAGGAACTAGAAGCAATAACTCTTAGCTCCTACCAGAATCACATTCTTGTCGCCAACAACATGGGTGACAAGAGAAAGGAGTTGCAAAAGGCTTAGCCATGTTGTATCCAATCTCTCCTACCAAAACCAAACGACACTTGTGGAATCTATATGTTGTATGACATATTGGTTGTTGGCAATACTTGAAGAGGCTGAGAAAAAGGCTGTCTCCAACAGGGATTTCTGCTTAGGGGTTAACTTGAATGTGTATGTGCCTTCCCTTCCAAAAGGGATAATTCTTACGTCAGCAATAACCATTATAGATGTCTGCCTGCGAATTCTTACCGAGTATCATGCTTAACCAGACATTTAAATTTTGACCTTCTAACAGTAGCAATCCCCTGAGTCTTCAGATACCCCCCAGAATTCCAGGAATTGTCAAACCTGGTACAAATAGCACAGCATATCCTGTATTTTTTCAGCATCAGGACAATGCTTTCACAGGTAATTTCTTCAGGTACTGCTCTTCCTCCAAATTGAAGGGGACAGTGGAGCCAAAGATAGCAAGCCAAACAAATCAAATCAGTGTCATGACTTTGCAATGAGAATTCGGCAGAAGATAACAACAGGGCAAAGGTTTCAGGACCTTTTCCTCCGTTGGAGTTTTCTTTGCTATTTAGAACTCAAGCGAACTGTTTGGCACTGCTTGTTTACACTGCTCAAGATCTCTCACTTGAGTATCACAAAGGGAAGCCTCATTTCTTCTCATAAATCTAAGGGAGGGGCTGTAGGGTAGATCAATAAATGCCATCCCTCATAGAACATGGCGTGATCCATTAGAATGAATTTCCATATGAGCTTGGCATTTGGTTTGTGCTATATATATTGTACATGAAGGAAGCAAGGGGACTGCCCAAATTCCTTTGAATTCCTCCTCCTGTAGAGCACTCACTAAAGGGTCACAGCTCACAGCACACTCCATTAACCACAGGAGAACAAGCCTGTAAGTACAAAACGTCTCTGAACAGCACATTCTTCCCTATCCAACTAAAACACCTGCTTTGCTAGGTCAGGTCAGTTGAGTTTGCTGTATTTAACCCAGACCTGCACAGCAGAAACATGCACACCAGCTCAAGGACCTTAATACACTGAAAACCATCACTCAACTGTTAGGGAAGATGAAAGACCACCTAACACAATTGTGACAGACTCACAGTTCTCATTAAAACCTTGAATATGTCTAAGTTTTATTTGCCCCAAGAGCAGCAAACTTAAGATTAAACTAAATCCTTACTTCCCCCATGCTAAATCACATGCAAGAAGCAGAGAGCTGGATTCCAGATCACACCCTAACAAGTGCTCAGCACAGTAGCAATTAGACCTTGTATCCTTTGTGAGCAACCCAGCTGATAGCTCAAGCCCGAGTAGTGCAAGTCGGACTCTCAACTGAAAGCAGGGGCGCATAGATGTACAGCCGAGCAGCACGCTGCATTGCTCATCACAGGAGAATAGTAAATTAGGATAACAGAATATCCACATGGATAATACCATGCGGACACCTACCCTTAAAAACCCCAAACATTTTGCTTTGCTGCGATATGTTTCAGTAAGAATTGAACTCAGAGCTCAGACACCTGAATCTCAAACTCCTACAATACATGCAGTGCCCTTCCTGTAAGTAGGGGTTATGCACACCTGCTTCCCACCCGAGCCTCTGTTTTAGCTCAGAAAGCAAAACACTGCGTTGTATTGTATTGCCCTTTCTGGGGTGGCCTCACTCCAGTTAAAACTTGCATCTGGCTAAAAGCAGTGTTTCCCAGCTCGTAACCTGCATGCTGTTTGCATGACTTGATATAGGAAATACAGGAATCTAAACCTGAGCCTAACAAGAAGAAATGATTGCATTACCAGTAAACCATTATTTTGTACCAACAGCATGGTTGGAAGTGGAATGGCCTCAAGTGTTTCTGTCTTCTGTTTAGGACAACTAAAACCAAGCCCAAAACAATGATCTCCCTCCTTTTTTCTTATGGAATAGCAAGAGAAGAGCATATCTTTGTCTTACAAAAATACCAAGGAAAGGAATGCCTGCCAGAAAAGCATTTTCTCTAGTCTTATCTGCCCCATGCCAAATGGAAACCACCACAACTAGCTCTGTACTCCTAAGAGCCACCAAACTGACACAGTAGGACAGTGGTAAATTCATTTTATAATAAGCACAAAGAAATTGCTTTGTAAATACCATTCCTGTCCACCTCAATTATCCACAACTGCAGCAGCAAGGCTGATGGAGCCCATTCCTTCAGTAGGGCAAATGCTTGAGGACAACTGTCATTTTTCTTCATGATATCTGGAAGAGAGCTATTTAGAGAACACTTCATGGACAATTGAAAAATGCCTCTTCCAGCTGGCTTTGCCATTCACACTTATAATCCTGCACTTGCTGTTATGGAAATGAAGCCAGCATTTCCGGCTTTGTGAAATGAAATGCATTTGTTCTCCCCAGGACATATTCAAGATACGCATATCATACAATACAGACACAGATTTCTCTCCATCGATGTGCATTACATGCCATAAAAGTGTTTGATGCGTTAAATATTCACAGACTATAAAAATCACACCCATGTTTCTGGCTTGCATATACAGAGCACATACAAGACAACATGTGTACCACATCTACAGCATCAGTAGGTAGGGACTACAGTAAATAAGTATTGGAGAGTTCTATACACTGAGATCACAAAGCACTGTCACATGCAGTGTCACAAAGTGTACGCACCCTTTTTCATGGATAAGCAGAACACACTCAGTGTGTCCCTTAGGCAGAATTTTTACCTGAGAATGCATTTGTAGGTGTAAAACAACTGCTAAATGCCTCCACAACACACTAAGGAATGCAGCAGACCTAATAGATGCTAGAGACATTAGAAGACAAACACCACCCTCCCAGTTACATCTCCCCAGCAGCAATCTGTTACTCCATTTCATGTGCACAGGCGAGGGGTGCCTTTGCTGCAGCAGCAAATCGCACTGCTAATATTGGCTGTAAATAAGCTAAATATACACACACAATTCCAAGTGTCAGAGTCTCTCAGTGACCTAGTTCCAAACAGTTGCTGAGGATCATTGGGCTAATGGTCACCTTTTAATGAAATAGCTTAGAACTGACAGGTTATGGTGCAATCACCAGAGATCTGCTTCCCGTATTTTCACTCTGAATCATCATTGTAAAGCTCTTGTGAGGCTCATGGGGAAAGTAAGGTCAAGCTCTGCAGAGGCATTCGATCAAGGTCAGAGTCAAGTGCTTTGAGAGGAAACTTACACTAAGGATGCCCTGACAGTGCTCTATTTCATCTATCCCCAGAGCTAGGAGCACCAGTAATGACCACAAACTGAAGAACTTCTTTCCTTGGCTTTTCAATTAAAAGTAGCAGTAAAAGCAAACAAGCAACACTTCAGCTCTTTGGGGTTTTAAGTAATGCTGAACAAACATACTTCCTATTTTTATACAGACACCAGGATTTTTACCCAGGAAGCGTGTTAGATTCGAATACCACTAAAAGGTTTTACCTGTGATCAGAGTGGTTTGGAGCGGACATCACCTTTTCTACCCTTTAAACAGTCTCTCAAACCCTCACAGAATTGCAGTCAGTTTAACAGTTTTCCATAAGCACGATTATCCAGAAAGGCTTTCTTTTGCCTTAAAGCCAGTAAGATGAGGCAATTGTTGCCGAGACTGGATATCAAGGTTTCTGCAACACAGCCCCAGTCTTCTTTCGTCCTTCAGAGAAAGCCATTTCATGTCTCAATAACCTTAATCTCAATAGACAAAATTGAGATTAAGGAAGCTGTCTGATGTTACAACTGCCTAAGTTTAACTGAAGAAAGTACATCAGTCACACGGTGATCTTCAACAGACAGTCAAAACGTCCAGGAGACTTGAGAGTTCAACTGAGCTACAAGAGCTGAAAACTCCATGTCCTGTCACCAACAACAGCAATACAAACCAAGCGTCCATTCCAAGGTGGTGAATAGAACGATACATTTGTTATTGCTCCTTTCTGATCACAGCTACAGCATGCATTGGAATCCAACTGCTTGTGAACTAAAAAATCTGCTTAGCTGAAAATGAATAATTCCTGAGTATGACAATCTTAGTTCCCCCCCCCCCCCCTTTATTAAATTTGGGCACTAATATTTGCTGAGCTTTAATTCTCGGCCATCATCTTGAGTTCTATTATGTGTGATGCCATTTTCTCTCCTACCATGGCTCAACTGCAACTTGTAAGTGGTGAACAACAGGAAAACAGTCTCTAATATAAATCTGACTACTTTATAATGCACCCTTTGCTGTTTGTCTCTGCTTTTTGTTTACAGCTCCCACCACGTTTCATAACCACTGCCACATGCTTACTATAATCTCCAGGCACGGGTGAGTTCCAAAACGCAAGGACACAAATATATCTTCAAATTCCTTCTTAAACCAAGGGCTAAGATGGCTGCAATGTGATACTACTGAGTGCAGTGCTGTCTTCATGAAGAAGAGAAACAGATAACCTAAAGAGAAACGCTATACGTAACGCAAAAGAGATAAGCTTCTTGCAACAGAGGCTACAGGATTTCTCCTTCATCCAACTATTTCTCACCTAATTCAATTTTGGAAAAGACAGCATCCTACATTCGCATTACTAATCTGTGTCTCCCCATTTGAGCTGTGATCTAAGTGGAACATCCACGATGGATCAACCGGATGGTTCTTGAATGTGTTCCTAAAACAAGATGCATTTTACACTTGGACCGGGTTCCTATTCCTGCGTTGCAAAGCACACAGTCCCGCAGATTCTCCGAAGACCGAATATGACCGAAGAGACCCTTCACCAGCAGACCCTTGCTGCTCTCTAGTGTTCGAGAAGCTACAAGCAAGATGACAGCCTGGCTTGTACTATACAGTCAGCATGAGTTTGCTTTTCAAATGGTCCCTTGCCTCTAACATGCTGTTAAGTACAGGTACACAGGAAGGACTTTTAACACAACGTCATATATGTTGGAACTGTCACTAAACGTTGCCAGACACATTCGCCCTTAACAGTGTTATTCTCTGGGGAAGAGCCCATGTATTCATAAGCCATCTGCAAAAGCATCTCAAGAGGTTGTGAACTTATGTCAGATACACAGCCAAAGGAAAATGGTTGATGAGCAGGCACTAGCAGGTCAAGGACCAAACTGCCATAGGATGAAGAGATACAATCAGCCTAAAAGGTCCCAATCTGGGACACTTCTCCTTCAGGTTCGGAGAGCTATTCTGAGAAAACCTTTAGGAATAAGAATCTCTTCCTGGACAATGTTCTAAAACAGTGCTGAAGGACCCAGCCAGCGGCAGACAGGCTTCACTAGCCAGTGGTGCAAGATATGGTACATAGAATATCCTGAGGAACAATTTAATCACTGGTATAAATCAATCAGGTCAAAATTACACCAGGAAAGCTTCAGTTCCAGGTTTTATCCTGTTCTGCCACTACCTTCTACATAATTAAAACCATTTGACTCCCCAAAGTTGGATTCTACAGAGATCAAACACTGAGCTGGTTCTTGTTTGCTTGGTTTTGATTGAGTTTTGTTTCGTTGGGTTTGATTTCTACATAAGGTTATGCAGTGCATTTTGAAGACTGAACTAATAATTTCCAAGCAGAACAACATGTTATTCCCAGGTTCAAATTCCATCTGAAGTGAGGGTGGTGAGGAAAAGCTAATTCCCGCAAACAATGCCACTACCTTTGGAACAGAATTGGAAAGCAGAAAGAGATGAAATCTTTGAACCGTGAACTTAGTTTGCAAAGTTCTGCCTCTTTGTTACAAAATTATTCAGCCCAGACTCAGCATCTGAGTCAATAACCTCTGCAGGAATGAATACTTAGTTCCTTGCAGAATCTTCTCCTTAGTTATAAAAGTATCTGCCATTCATCCCTGCCTGCGCAATTTCACTCCCACTTCTTCCCAGCCAACTAGTATTGCGTACAAGCAACCAGCGATGCTTATTAATGCTTTAAATTGTATTTCTGGGCCTCTCATCAGGCTGCTGAGGACTAAACTACACAATGTCACCTTTATCAAGTTGTAACAAAAACACCCAGACTAAACTGGTGAGTAAAAAGCCCCCGTTAGTAGAAGCTCAGTGAGGCATGAGATAAACGTCTTTAATACACTGGAATATGGCAATTACCTGCTTTGGGTGAATCAGTGTCCCTGATGTGAATAACATCTGGTAATTAAATCTAAGGCACAGAGCTGAAATGGTTGATTTGGATCTAAAATAACCAATAGGCTCTATAATTAGGCATAGTTAGAAGGTACTGATAGCAGTAGACAACTGTCAACTGCCCACTGCAATTCCTGAAGAGTTCTCAGAGTAGAGCATTTGATTTAAATACTAAGTGTGCACCAAGCAAGCAGCAAACCTCTTTCCATTTTTCTGGGGACAGAGCCTGGAGTCTTTTGGACCTTCCTTCCCTTCCACTACAAATTAGCTTGCCTCCAAAGAGAATGA
Organism: Myiopsitta monachus; assembly: GCA_017639245.1. Taxonomy (NCBI): domain Eukaryota; kingdom Metazoa; phylum Chordata; class Aves; order Psittaciformes; family Psittacidae; genus Myiopsitta; species Myiopsitta monachus. The sequence continues at coordinate 3,387,700 of CM029935.1, read as the reverse complement.
CTGCAATGTTATCTCTGACCTAAGAGATTGAATTTGTCACATCTTTGATATTAATATAAAGATGTGAAATGTTTGCATCGCTGTGTTTAAGTTATCTCTTGATTTAAGCATGTTGGAAAGCAGTCCATGAGCTTTCAAGCATTTGCTTAGACCACTATATAGTTACCGTTAGAATCCCAGTGCAAGTTTGCAATAGCAAATTGAGCTTTCATCTCCTGTACAACGCAGGTAATTAATACTCCTACTTAACAAAACTAATGCATAGAGGCAAAGTGATTTGTCTCTGCTCACATACTTTGTTCCTGCAGTCATAGTTACACAGGATCTTCAGATAGTCCTTGAATGTTATAAACCAGTCACCAACTGTCAGTGAAATTTGTACTCTGTACCAAGCAGGCTTTTGGAATAAGAATAATTGTTCGTGTACCTCTTACAAGGTGTTGTGCTCAGTGGAATGAAGTGCTGTGTGAAAGCTGTTCCTCCTTTTTTCCAAACTTAGGACCGTCAGACAAAGCAGGTGTACAAATACCTACACAAAGAGCTGTATGCCTGAGACATGAAAATGCATCTCCTAACAGCTCAGATCAAAATGATCAGCCCACTTAGTCTAAACTGTAGAGCACTTAATAATGAGGCAGAAGCCCAGACAGATGGATGAGCAGGCTGAGTTTTTCCCCCTCAAGAAGTGAGGATTCAATAGCATCTGCTCGAGACATCCAGAAGGTTTCTGTCACACAAATAAAAATAATCATCATCTGTCAGTCTCAAATCACTGCAGCAAACTCACATGGATGAAGAACTGAGATTCTCAGCTCTAGGAAAACCAGCCCTTCTCCAGCTGCACCAAACTTGCGAACATACAAGTCAGCACTGCCTTAGGAGCAGAGAACCTACATCTCATGTCACTGCTGGCTGGTCTCTTTCCCACATAAAACTCTAAGGCAGCTTCAGGGAGATTAGGTATTTACTGAAGTGAGCAGTGAAAACTATCAGCAATGTGTCTAGTGTCCCTTGTTGCACTACATGGAAGATTAGGGATTTCCTCTCCAAGTTTCATGCAAGTGTTGTATATGACATCCTCAACTATTAAGTGACAAATGTGACACATTCCAATCAAGGCTGATCAATTCACGTAGGTCAAAATGACAACTGAAATCAATTCTCCCAAGATTGCTACACCAAGACCATGTCCGATACTCCATGACATATGCATCCTCCTACAATTTATGTGATCTGCTTATTAGGGGCTAGCAAGAACCACCTAAAGCATAGGTTTTATGCACAGCGCTGTCTTTGCTTACAGTACATCCTTGGTCAAATATTTGCCATAGGCTTCTAATGTAGAAAATGATACTTCCCAGGTAAATAACTTCAACGATCCAGAACAAAACTAAACCTAAGCTAGCTATACTAGAAAGGAGACCCAGCTCCCTTATTTCCACTCAAACAGGCCACCGATGAGCTAAAAGACGTGAACACCAATTTGAAGTAACAGCAAAAGGCTTGCATGAACTCACATCTTTGAGATCCCTCCACGCTTTTCTGACCAATTCCATCTGTCTTAACTCCTCTCACCACCTACCTTATTTTTGAAGGCTAACAGCATCTAACACTCATAAATGCAATTTACTACAGGCTAATGGTTATAGCATGCACAACAGTATCTAAGTCTTTTCACCTGTATTTCATTGGTCAAATAACACTTTTGCAAGACTGATCTGTGTAACATCATAAAGCTTTTTCTGTTGGGCATTGTGACACTCCAGTTCCCCCAGCAAACTCCTCCACAGTCATAAATACACCAAGGAAGCTGCTATTGTTCCATATAAACTATAATCAACAAGGCTGTTCAATGCCCAATATTGCACATCCTCTACTCACGCTTTCCTCCTTTCTGCTATTCTTTTCAGTTAAAATTGTCTAAGTTTAAGCAGTTGAACACTCAGAGTGTACTTTTCAAACAGCCAGTACAAAATGCACGTGGTAGTGCAGCACTTACAGCACTAAACAGAGAGCAGAGGGCATAGGCAGTCTTCTGTGGATATCTTCACCAGGGAAGACTCTCAAACACAGCACTGGATTCATTTCATCACCATTGGGAGCCGCAGTGGTGTTGAAGGCAAACTCTCTGGATTTGTATGTAGACAGAAAAAAGGGAGGGGGAAGTGGAAGACCACCAGATCATAGGAAATCCCGCTGGGTAAAGCATAAGAATCAGGCAGGATCTTCCGTGGCCGCCTTCTCCTCACTTCCCACTGTTATCCTAAGAGCAGTTTCAAAGCCAGAGGCAGCAGACGGCTAACAAAGTTCGCATTTATAACACCAGTCCTCATCTGACTGAAAGCGGCAGTAAGTGAGCAGCTTGCTCTGGCATTTCAGCAAGCAGAAAGCAACTGGAAACAGCAACTGCTACCACAGCAGCTGCCACAAGGACCAGAAGGAAACCGAGCGGCTGTCGGTGGGTCTCAAGCCCGCAGACACACACTGATGATGATGAGATTGTCCCTCACACGGTGCTTCCTCTAAGAAGCCACTTTAACAAAGCATCTGACAAGAGATGACAGAGGGGATTGTCTTACATAGGGAACATTATCAATACAACTTCTCAGAAGTAAGTAGTGATTCCACACATCCTTTTTCATTTCAAAGGGGTCAGCAGTCTGACTGGATGGGTAAAAACTGGGATACGCCTGAAGGGGCTTCTTCCTCCCTCCCAGGAATTATCAGGTGGACTTCAGCCGTAATTTGGCTTATATGCACATTTCTTCACGTTTAAGTGCTGCGTATGAAAACGCACACAAAGCACAGGGGCAAAAAATTGAACTGAAGCTCACAATGTGAAACAACAGCTGTCAGTAACCCAAGTAGCAAAGATGAACATGACTGTGAAACCAATTCCTCATTAGGACGTACTCCACATTAGTCACTGCATGTTCAAGAAAAGGCAAGTGACAGGAACACAGAGAGCTATAGTTATCCAACAGAAGACTCAAGGCCCACATTTTCCAAGGCTCCTCTCATTTTCTTCAGGCATTTCTTTAATGCAGTTGATAAGCCACCTCCAGACACTCACGGCACTACAGCCACACTCACAACACTTGCCACAGTCTACCCTCTATTTATGAGTGTTTAACAGAGCCTTCCCATCTTCCTCTCAGTTGGTACCATTGAAATACAATTCCGAGTCACTGAACTGACACACACACCCCCAGGGCTCAGTGTCTTTGGAGGGCTTTTGGCACCTTCTCTGGGATTCTTCAAAAGATCTTTTAAGATCAAAGTCACAGGATGTCATGCAGAAAGCACTACAAGCAGCAAGACCTCTCATCAACTTGATCAGAACAGTAAAACACCTCTAGAAGGGCAGTGGGATGCAGGCATACGAAGGGCACTCCTATTCTTGGTTATTTGTCCTAAGTGACAAGTAAGAGATCAGTAGTTACTGTTAAACACAGTACATTCTTCTCACCTCCAGTCAGTTCAAACTGGGGAGCAGGGGTGCTGTAGAAGAGAACGGCACAAGCCGTCTCAGGTAGATTAAGAACTGACTTCACATTTTCCCCACAAAATGCCTAATAACTTGCTCAGGCCAGCTCCAGACAAGACTTTTTTGTATCAACCCACCATACACAGAGCCTCAGATCAGACTCCACTACTTCAACTACAGTCATTTCCTGATCTCTACTCTGCTTCCAGCACAAATGAACTCCACTTCCTGATTCTCACAATGCTGCTGGTGTTGGCCTTCACATAATTTATAGTGAATATTTTACTTCCTTCCTCCCCCAGATATTGCAGATTTAAAGGAAAAACTATTTTTTTTAATCCAGATACAAATAGTTTATTTTAAAATTACTTATTTTAATATACTATTTTCAAACTCCCAGAAATACTAAACCACAAAATCTCATGGATTTACAGGACTTCTTAGTACCCTTCTAGAAGATTCGCTGACATTGAATTAAGTTACATTACAGTCATTCATTTTTTGATCTTGGATGTCTTTACAGCTATTCACAGCATAACAGTTAAGTTTAACTGCTCCTAATGCCTTTCTTCTTTTTAAACTGTAACTTCCAGAGTTTGAGATTAATCAAGTGGGGCAGTCCCTCAGGCTTTTCCTCACCATATTTGACATAAACCAGAATAATAGGGCAGTGAACACTCCCATCATGTGTTATGAGCATACAATCATCCATGGGGCTTACCAAGAATCAGTTCTTACTTGCTTAAGATATCATGGGCCTTCCCTCCTCAGACGTTGCTATAGAAACCTCAAATTATGTCTATAGGGGAACGGGAAAAAAAGGTTTCCTAAGGTATAGATGAAACAGCTCCATGGAAACAAGCCCTGACTGTCAGAAGGGATGAAGGGGAGGGTTTGTGTGGGAAGACACCAAGATGATCATCATCTAAATATGTAAAACAAGAGCCAGGCAAGCTGTCATTCATGTATCTGCCTACTTCGTGACTGGCACCGAGACCTAATGGCATAAGAACTACTTCACGTCAGGCTCTGGCCAGTGATTCCAGTGTCCACACACACTGAAAGTGTACAAACACATCTATCAATATGGTAATAATACCCCACACCACTACTAAAACCGAGTGAAGACCTAGTACTAAACCTAGGAGCTAGTGCAACCTAGCATCATTAAATATGATCCAAGCTAAGAAAGGCGAAAGAGAAGTCCCTAAGTTCACTCACACACACCCCACAAAGCCTCCCTCCCAACTATTCTCAACCCTACAAATCTGCCAGCCTTTTCAGAAAAGAATATGGAGAGATTTCAGGTAATTTTTAATCCCAAAAATAGCACCAGAGCAACCTTTTTTTTTTTTTTTTGGAAAAGCTGGTATTCATGCTCTGAGGTGATGGTCAGAATTGCAGACTTTGGAACAAGCACCATCTAACGCAAGAAACAGCAAGAAACCTTCTGGAAATACCCATTTTCTTTGCAAGACAGAAAGCTAGACCATATCAAGGCATATTATTTTGATGGATTGTGCTCTTGTCACTGAGGCCAAGATTCAGTTATCCTAAACACCTACATCTGATGCAGTTACCTGAGCTCCCTCTATAGTATTATGAGGTAAACACACTCTTATCTCGTGGTTAAATAAGGATTTAGGTAGATCAGAAGCCTAAAGCAAAAGAGTCATATATAATGATCCTTGATCAGCACATGCTAGCCCATAACCTCAGTCAATTTATTTAGTGCTTTTTATCTGAAACTACCTGAGCAGCTGGTTATCTGCACCTCCATTCCTTTCCTTATCTTGGCCAATACCCAAGTCATCATGAAGTGTTGATGAGGTAAGTAAAGCAGAGGAAACGTTCAAACAGATAAGTCAGTGTCTCAGATTCTTCCAGGAAAAAGGAAAATCAGAGCTTTTCCAGCCTGTGGCTGCTTTGTCACTGATTTGAGGTTCTGATTTAAAGGTACAGAGTTATAATCTCAGCCTTCTCACTTTTTTCCCCGTTCTGTTTCCCTTTTCCATTCTCAGCTTATATTTACCTGGCAAGAACTTTGTATTCAAACACTGCTTTGGAAACTCACATTAATCCAACCAGCTGTAGTTCACAACCCTAAACTTGTGAAATACCGTGAAACCACACACAAACACCCCTCATGGACAGATGGGCTACACACACACACAGAGCACCCACAGGAGCTATTCTTACTTCTCATTAAGTTAATGTGGGGTGGAATTCAAAGACATGCACAACATCCTGCCCTGGCCCCAGCTTCCCAAAGCTGCTATTTCATGTTTGTGCAACCTTACACCACAACTCTTAAACTTCTTCCTGCCCTGCTTGATTTCACATACCCCCATTGCTTGCCAAAACCTAACTCACATAGCACTCGCTTTGTAAAACTCCCTTCTTGAAGGCTCAGGAATAGCCTTTACTTGTCTTTCAATAAGTCCAGGTTTCTCCAGCCCTTGTAACAGGTCTGCTGTTTACAGCTGGGAAACTGCAGGATGTTAAAACAAACCTATGGGGAAAAAAAGGCATCACAGATTCAAAGGGCAAACTTCAGTTTGCTGGAGCAGCGCCGTCAAAACTCAGGCATTTTGTGAACTGGGTCTCTTTGGAGCTTGGAATATACTTTTACCATATGCTTAGGAAGAGAACCAAAGCGGAGCGTTGGGCAAAAGGCTGGCATTACAGCAAGAACTAGACTTGGAGTTTACAAATTCAAGTCATGGGTTTCATTCAGACAAAGAATTTGAATAAGAAGTTGGTGAAATGAACAAGAACAAATTCTTAAGTCAAGAAAATCTTAAGTAAATACCTTCAAATAAAACTGTGCTGTGTACAGCTTTAATAAACACCTTTACTCCTCTAATAACCACCTTCTTGCATCTCAAAAGCACAAACAAGTCTTGCTTATCTTGGCCTGCCAATCATACAGCTAACATGGAGTGTATAAATAGGCATAAGAGATAGCAGTGTTGCACAGACTGAAGCAGAAAAACAGTCTCAGTTCTTGGACTATTGTGCTTCCCTCCTTGCCACAATTACAGAAGGAACATTTTATACAACTTAGAAGTTGTGAGCATCTTCCAAATTCATCTCTTGTCAGAGAATACTGCTTCCTCTGCCCCAATCCTCAGCACAGAACGTTCCTCTCGCAAGTATTTATATCTACCAGTTCTGAATATTTAAGATACTAGGGGATGCTTATCTTGACTAGCTAAATGTAGATCTTCCACAGGATGTTAATACTGTTTTCTTCTAAATTCATAATTTTGTTACCCATATCCCTTGCATTGCAATGCAAGTAGTCCCATAAAGGGAGAACCTGACTTTATAGCATGTTGATTGCAGATTTATATGCCATTATTGCCATGAAGATGGCAGTTTAGAATTACAAACAGGGGGGACATTGTCCACAGATTTGCAGTAACTAAATCAAACCTCAAACCAAAATAGCAGCCATCCTTGAGGGGGGCATTTCTAACAGATTTGCTGCCATCACTGACCAGAATTACCTTGACAGGCTACTTAATTATTTGTTCTACTCTTAAGCAACCTTCTACAAAATGCCTACATTATGTTCTGTCTTCCCTCAACTCACTTCATTGCTTCCACTTCTGTCTCATACTGGCGCATTAACTTGCATCTTCTCTCGCTCTGCATATAGAGGCTGAGTTCTCCCCCTTCAGGAGGGCCTTTTGATTTTATGGCATCACTCCTTAATCCAAAACACTCAATTAGGTGTAGGTAGTTCCTAACTTCATTCCCTCCTCAGAAGAGTTCCAGTAAAGCACAATCATCAGCTGAATTAAACCCCTATGAAAAACACTCTCAGGAATTCTGCTTACGATCCAAGGGTGCTAAAGAAAGTAACAACATACAGTAACGATTAGCAAGTTATTCAGAGCTTTACTAGAAAACACACAGATGGCACACAGACAGTCAAATGCTACACATACATTTTATGACATTTTGGAAGCAGCACATTTGGATTGGAATACGCCAAGCTGTTACTCAGAGCGCCTCACTTGCCATCAACAAAACTCTCCCCCATTGATTTTCATATTTAAACACATATGCAGCACATACCTTTGAGCATGCTCATAGTAAAACTATTAACATGGATTTGCTATGTTGCTGTGATTAGTTTTCTTCTCCCTCTTGAGTCTGGAGGGAGCCAGAAGCCGATGGAACAACAAAAACAATATGTAAACCCATGAAAAGGATGCCAAAAGACAGTCCCGTTCAGAAACTTCCCTTACTCATGGAAGTGGTCATTGAAGTGACCTTTTAATGTCTCCAACTTGTCAAAGTTCTTACAGAAACAAGTCCAAAACTCTTGTACTTTCTCTGCCCACCACTATGAGATATTCTTTACTACTCTAGTGCTTTCTACCCCATGTAGCAGATGAAGATGCCAAACGAAAGGACCAATTACATACTCTTACTATGAAGTTTACCACGAAGAGAGCAAGACACAGCTTACAGATTCCGTGCTCAAGTAATTTCATCTCTATTTCTGCTCTCCCTTCAAGGATGAAGGGATGTCACTGGGGAGTGAAGGACACTAGTGAGCAGATCATTTCAGCAATAATTACGCTTGGCATTTAAATTACAGCCCAGAAAAATTTCATTTAGAGCCTCACTTCATAACAGAAAAACAACCGATAAGCAGCATTAAACTCCTTAGATGCCAACATTTGTAAAAGACTCGTAAATAAGAGAAAAGGAAGCTACAAAACCAGCCTAAAACCCGTACCTGTAGAACTCAGTCTCCTCTTAAACCCAAGCAGATTGAAGCAGCCACTGCAGGATCTGATCATAACAAGTGTGTAAGAACTCAGCTGCATTTAGAAATAAACGGAACAGTAATCACTGTGCCCCGTTTGGGTTAGGAGTGGCTTTCAAGGGCTGGAATTTGAGCCACGGTACTTAATGACATCAGCTTTAGCGAAAGGGACTTCACAACATGTGTTAAACATCTCAATGGTTTCTTTTGCTGCCCATAGAGTGCCGACATCCTCAGCCACTCTAAACCTTTCTTCTCCAGAGTGTTTAAACTGAGAGTACTCAGTAGTGTTTAAACAGAGAACTCGAACCATCTCCCTTTCCCAATCCAAATTTAAGCTTTGTTGGGTATTGACATTTCAACAAGTCCAGTCAAAGGAGATAGCCAACCTGGGAGCAGCACCAGACCTATTTAAAGAAGAATTTTGCCTTCAATAGCAATGCTTTCAGAAAGCAAACCAAAAGCACTTATTCTCCTTCTTTGGAAAGGCTCTCACACGCATTGTGTTGTGCCCATCCAGTGAAATAACTGTCAGTAATGCCACCTGGCCGACTCTGTTCAGTCTCCATCTCTGCAATCCCCAGTCAAAGGAGACAATGAATAAAAAGACGTGGCCACAAAAGCACAGACTTGCATCGGCCCTGCAGGACCACATTAAAAAGCAAATCGCTCCAGGCGAAAGTTCTCAGCTGGCATGAAGTGGAGCAGCTCCACCGATTTCAGGGCTGCAACAGATAGTATTGAGCAATGGGGTGCTTGGCTTTACGACCCCCAGCTGCAATCTGTATTATCTGTGCTCTGGCACCAAGTGTACTCCACTGGAAAAATACAACAGTTTGGCATATAAAGCAGTAGTGAGATTAAAAAGCTCCTTTCTGTTTCCTGCTCCAGCTATACTTCCTCTCCCCAGAAAACTTCTCATGCCCATCTCACCCATATAGGAATAATAGCTACAGCAGAACAATGCTGCTATTTGTACAGCATTATAGCCAAGGAGCTCATGTGGATGTGGGGGGCCCATGCCTCCAAATCTTAACTACATACAAAAGATAGGCCCTTCCTCAAAGACATATTAAGAGATAAAAGGCTTACCTACACAAATAGTAAACACACAGCTGGCCTGATCTGCTTACTCCAGCAATAGGATTGCAAGGGCTTAGAAAGGGAGCACAAACCTCCCTGAGCTAAGGGCTTGGTAGCACAGGGGCAGCACTTGGCGCAGATGGGAATAGAGCATTTCCTGATCCGAGATGCCCATACAGCACTGCACAGACAGCTCCAAAGCTGCCAAACCCCACAAGTACCAAGTGATCTCACAGCAGGGCAGAGGCTGAAGCATTTCCCAGTCCAAAGCAGCAGACTGCCTTGCAGATATTCAAAGTTAGAAGCTCTGGAGACACTGCCCTATTTTGCTCTCTTCCAGCTTTGCTATATAACAGTTCAAATGCAGTCACCTTTGTACCCAAAGGTCTCATTAAAGTCAAATGAGGAGCGTCTCAGGCTACCAAGATAGCCCAGAGCCTCTGTACACACTAGTCACATTTTTCTTTCTCTCCCTTGCGACACAAGGGGAAGTCTGCTCTAATACTAAATAATTAGACTTCTCCCCCCCCCCCGCTCTATCTAGCCTAGATCCCCAAAGCTTCCCCTGGCAAAGGCAAGGAACAGCAGATGGTCAGTTCAGATGAGCTTAAAGATAAATGTTACACATTGGTTTCCCCTTTTTATAAAAGAAAGGATGGAGATCAGACTGAAAACCAAAGAAAAAGATCTCAGAACTGGCAACTGATTCCGCATTTAAAAGAAAAACACGAGAAAGTGGCCAACTTTGCCACCAAGTGGAAAATGAGGCAGAAACAAGTAATTTGGCTACAGAAATTCCCTTGGCCTGAGGAAACTGTTTCCAGACTATTGATTTGATCTTGTCAACCACGCAGGACTCTGAAACCAAAGTGTGAAATACTGATTAATTGGGTACCCCAGAGGCAGGAAAAGCTAAATATTGGAAGGGAAAAGCAAAACTGGTGGAAGAAAAGAACTGGAAGAGTAGGGGAGAAACTGATAAATCAGGCTAGAATAACAAGTGTATATGTGTACATCTTGGCTGGATGACAGCCGCAGTGACTCACATGACAGAGCATCACACAGCCAACAGCATTGTTTAAAGAGGTCTCCAGAGTGTGAAGCAAGGCATAACAGGATAAAAAGTGAACCAAGACAGTTCCTTCAGTCATAACACAGCTGAACTTGAGGGTGAAAAGGTGGGCAAGGAGGGTGGGTTGAGGCGCAAATAAGGATTAAGGCGGTGTTGTAAGTGTTGTGTCCGTATACAGTTTGTGATTTCCAGCCCATTGATCAGAAACAGATCGTTCTGCAACCATTTCCCGGCACAGAGGGTGGAACATGATTATGGAAACAAGCCATCTTTCCCGTGTGTGTTGTTAGGGCTGCACTAGTCATAACCATGGAAAACATCACAGCAAACAACCACGTTGGCATAATGAGCAAGCTGCAGATTTTCCCCAGCCTGCTGACCACTTTTTCCAGGTATCCTGTTTCAAGAGGATTTCCTAGCACAGGGAAACCTCTATGTGACAAGCACAGGCACTGACCTGGCATTGTCAGGCAAACAAGTTTTAAACCCTTCTCTACAGCAAGACTGAGCGTAAACCTGCCTGGGTTGGCTTCAGGTTTTGAGAGCGCTACTGTCACCAAGCTATTCATTTTTGCCTCTGCTGATCCAACTAACCTCTTGCTTTTTAGGCATAAAGGCCCTTGAAGCATCTATGCTCTGAAGGCTTGCAGCAAGTCCAAATTCTGTTCCCGCTTTAGTGAAAGAACAGTTGGTCATGGCCACAAAGTTTTATCAGCAAAAGGAGAAATCCCACACTGGTTTTGTTACTTCAAACATGCCTGACATTACGCAAGTTACTTGTTCTCTCTCCACCAGTTTCCTCATCTGTAAAAGAGGGAAAGCACAAAAAGCATTGAGGCCATAAAATACGGGTAACTTCCTTATAGTTGCATTCAACAAAAGCTTTCAGAGCAACCTAGGACTGATTCTCTGCTTTGATCTTGTATTTCCTGTGCAGAGCACTCCTACTTTTAGGATCACTGATACCCTACACATCTCATCATACCAACTGTAGCACCAGATCTTATCCTGCCTAAGCTCTATCATAAACATGCCAGTTTCCTTTCAAGTCACCCAGTCACTGCTCTGAGCCCACAATTTCTGAAGCACATCATCATGTGTAGCCCAGACGGGCTGCACCACAAAATGCTACCTGGATGCAACTTTGCCAGACTCACCGTGTACAATGTGTCATGCAAGCTTTGGTATTCAAAGAGTTCATCTACAATCATATCCTTCACAGTATCATGCAGGTAAAAAAGTGGGTTGTGCTCTTTTATATTTACATGACAACGTCTGACTTGATCAAGCTGTCTTCACAGCACTCTCCCTTGCAATAACTCAGTTGTAATGTGGAGGTTTGTGGAAACTGCAATCCAAGGTCACAGTTGGGTGCTTTGCATATAGATAATTGTGGGTATAGAAATAAGTGCTCCGAAGAGCTTCAGATGGAATAAGTATACTTCACACATCTCCCTTCCTTTCTAGAACTTATAAATACTCCACCAGCAAATACTGTGAGCTGAAAAATCATGAATCATTTGGGTTAAAAAAGGAATATTAACCCAACAGTGCTCTCTCCTGGGTCTCAAGCCTCAGCCAACTAGGAAGTCATTAGCTAGACTGCAGTTTCACCTCAATCATAGCAGCGCATCAGAGCTGCTTCTTGATTCATCTTTCCTTTCAACACAGGTTATCTGTTAATGTTTGTCCTCTTTCCCTGCTACAGAGTTAAAAGCATAAGAAAGTAACAGAGCTCCGGGAGTGAGTTTCTCCTGTGGTATTATCACATCACCTAATGTATATATTTGGACCTGCAAGCATGCCAATTCTGTTCTCCTTGACACCCCCCTACTACAGATTTTTACATGAGAGCTGCTTAAAATAAATACCTTTTTCATTAAGTAAGAATTGGAATAGAGGAAACATGTGGCTGTACTGCAGTCATCAGGCCTGCCAGCAAGGCATGGTTACTGTAAATGACCTAGTTAGAAATGGAAATGCGAGAGAAAGCTGCAGAAATCTCACACTCAATCAGCACTACAGCCTACACTAGCACAGAGCCTTTCATTTCATTTCCTTGCCCAGCTGTGCTCTGCCCTACCAAAACCAAAGATCCCTCTGAATACCACAAACGGTTTCAGGTTCTGAGGCACCTGGTTAGTTTAGCATTAGATAAGCAAGACACGGGGAAGATGCATCTTCCTCTCCTGTACATGCTCTGTTCCACATGTTATACAATTAACCTGCAAACCAAGCCTGTCAGATCAGGTAAACTGTTCCTTTTTGAATGGGTTCCCCTCCTTGCTTAAGGTGGCAAGAGGACACCAAGGTTCTACAGCTTGTGGGCGTCTGCCCTTTCTACTGCGTCATGTGTCAGTGATGAGTGTCACACCACAGGCTGAGACAACAGCTTGTTCTTTTACATTAGCTTCTCTTAGAAGACGTAAGGGCTGAAGATGGTCATAATTAACATTGCCAATCTCTGTTCCTTCCAATGGAGTACACATAGGAGGCAGCTCATGCTACTGATCCATTTGTTTCACAAGGAAACAGCTGTCTGGGATTTGGGTGTACATCGCAGAAAAGCCTAACACACCACAGCACAGAACATGACAGATACAAGGCTAGAACACAGCATGATCGTCCTTGTCTGTTACTCCTGCCTCATCTGTGAGTAGTGCAAGTTGTTCTACTGCTGGATCTGAACCCCCCCACCTGCAAATTCTTCCTTCTCATCAGCAGGTACAGTCACAAGGCCAGAACATGCCATTTTCCAACCCTCACAAAAGTCTGTTTTAAGCTATTTTACATAGCTAATTGTCATCATCCTTCTAAAATCCCAATTCCTTAATGTCCATCTTGTCAAACATCCAAAGGAGGAGAGAAGGGTGAAATAGGAATGCAGGAAAATGGGGGCATGGGAGAGAAGCGCTGGAAATGGAATAAAAGCTGATAACAGAAATAGAACTGGATCAAAAGGAACTAGGTAGGCTGCCAAACAGTACAGCTGAAGAGCATGACATGATTCTACATAGGACATCACGCGTTTTGTCAATCTTATGGTAGTAGAATGCCACATTTTCATTATACAGCATACACCTTCAGTGGCTCAAGAGACCCCACAGCTACATTAGCATAGCACCCCACAGAGGAAGGGCAATACCCACACATCCACAGCACTGCTGTACAAGGCTGAGAAGCAACAGGCAAACAATAGCAGTACAATTCTCTGACATGGAGTGACATCAGCAGGCACTGCCACAGGCAACAGGGCTACCATTTTCTTTCACATCAATCTTTCAAGCTAAATCCCATACTCTGATATAGGAATGACATAGCTAGTAGTCAAAGCTAAGTAAAGGGGTCCACAACATATCGTGTCTTGGAGGGAGTAACTGGTATAGCTACCACAAGCACGAGAAGATATTGACTCTGGAAGAATGAAATCTAAGCAGTCTGGAGGAAGGCAGAAAAAAGGAATAACTATAGTACTAGTCTAAAAGCAATAACAACTCTAGTTATCAATTAAGATGTTCATCTGGTTCCCATTACAACTATAGAGCATTTACCTATTTCTTCTGTATCTGTTACGGCACCCTCTAGGATGATGCCGGCATCCTCCTTGCCAGAGGCTAAGGGTCCGCACCGCTCAAACTCATTCAACAGTATTTAGACACTCAGCTACCACCAAAAAAATCAACAGCAGCATATTCATAAAATGCCAGTCCTTATTTGACCTACTTATTGACACTCCTGAAGTCTACAATGGAGCAGAGACAAAACTCACTCAAGCCTCTGTTATTAGCATCCAAGCCAAACCATCACTGCATCTTTAAATAAAGTTTAAAATATAGATCTTACGGTTCATTTCACACCCAAAAATATCAGGCTTGATCCTGCCTTTCATGAATAGCTAGACTGTAGACAAAGCCAAGGCTTTCAAGATCAAGGACATAGTTTCACACTGTTAATGTGTATATATGGAATGCCATGAAATTCACTATGTGTACACCCAGTAAGCTGCTGACCACACACTTAATCCAGCTGAGCTTCCATATTGTTTGATTACCTCTTTTAAGGAGGTAATATTTCAAACTACAGGACTGACAATGTCTAACTTTGCCCTGCATTTGCCTTCCCAGTAAACTTGCAAGAGCATGGAAGCACAAGGGAGTTACTGATTTGCATTTCATTACCATCAAAACTTAGGTGCAACATTGTTCTGAGACCAAAGATCTATTTCCAGAGTAGATTACTAATCAACTCATATACTACCTTTGCATTAAGTAGTTTAGGACAGACATGAAGTACATAGGACAGACGAGCATCGATATGTAGCATCAGGGGAATACAAACACAGGTTACAAGGTCATGGGCTGCAGTGTGCATAACACATGATAATGGGTTAAAGCAGGGTGGCATTTTGCTCTGCCATACACAAGAGTCGTGCATATGGAAACAGCGTGATACACTAAAAGAAAAGGCTTATCACAGACATGCCAAGCAAACATGTTGTCAAATATACAGTGGTATAATACTGTACTTCTTTTTGATCAAAACATGCCATAAAAGCTCATGAAATTATGATTGCATTCTTTGTCAGGTGAGGCTATGCGTTGTTTCTTCTCTTCTACAGTTCAAAAGTCACTCGTCATTCGAGAGCAACAGATGCTTTGGAAGTAGTAAATGGCAGTTCTATGCAGAATTGAACAAGTTTCCAAATTCTCTGCTTGAATTCACCTCTGGTCCAGCTGCAAGGATGGTATTTTCCGGACAGACTACTACAAATTCTTTGTCTTCCATGAACAGAACCTTCATTGAAAATTTAGCCAAGCTTAAAATAAGATTATATCCTGCCAAGCGTGGCTCTTGCTTCATTTTCTATCTGGGGATGACACTCTCCTCCAAGAGTCAACATTCTTTCAAGCTGCAAGGTAACTGGAATGCGTTTTCTGCCCTTCAGCAGCATGCACAGCCTTGCCATAAATATCCTTCACTCTAGAAATCACTTACTAGTTATATATGGTACTGATCACCAAGGTCAAAATACACTCCTGCTCAAGTGAATAAGCAGAATCCTTTCTCCTTTGTGGAATTTACATGAAAAAGACACTTCAAGCCAACATTAAGACACGGTCCTGGATGGGGTGTGAGCCTTAGAGCCTGTACATGCCCAAGAAGTTGGGCTACCTCAACAGCACACCTCCTTGGCACACACAGGACCCTCCAGAGCATCATTAGGTGGTGCTATCATTGTGCTATCTCCTAACACTTTTGTCCGTAGACAGAGTCTTTGATCTTTGTCTTATTAATAAGGAATTGATAAGTTACCGGAAGAATTTCGAGGATAAACATTCACAAAAGAAAACCAATGCTACTAAGTATGAAGAGACCAAGTTCTCTCTAGGATAGGCCAAAGATTTAAGTATTTGCTCACTTATTTCCCTGCTAAGGGAGGAAAAAAGAAACAGGAGCTTCAAGCCTTAAACTTTTGGTTTACCTGAGCTCCAGTCTTATAGTTTGTGAATAAAATATAGTTTGCAAAAGGAAAGAAACAAGAACCGTTCAGAACTCATCTCGTCCAGACAAAGCAAGATCCAAATCACTGTCATTCTTTAATACAGGGAAATTCATCTAATTCTGTAGCAAACTTTTTTAACATTTACCCAATTGTTCCAGGCTTCTTATATGGGAAAGGTCAAGCGGAGATGATGGGAACAGCACCTGATCTCTCCATGTTTACATTACGTTTTCTTTTTCCCTATTTGCTTCAGTATGTTTTCATGAAATAGGCACGCAGGCACGATGGATCATACAGCACATGATGCAACCTTTGCTTATTAGATAAATGGAAGACAAGCAGATCAGCTCTGGCCACAACTCATACTATTCTTTCATGTCAGTTTACGTTACTTGCAATTGCTATAAGCAATAGGGCACTAAATAGCTGTGTAAAAGACTAACCAAAAAGAAGGAAATGCTTCCTAGACCTTAAGTTAAGATTTCAACTGCTTGTTTTCTTTCAGAGTTTGAAAGCACTATCAGAATTCCAGTGGCTTATGAAGTTTGCAGTGTCTGCATTTACCCTATACTCAACATACAGGGCTAATATTTTAAGTCTTCTTTGCCAACCATTCAGAGAATAACAAGCCGCTCAAAACCAAGATTAACAGTGTCATCTCTTATTTAAGGCCTAATACCTGCTTGTGAGGAGGATCACTCTTAATAAGATTAGGTGGGCATATATGTTATTAGCCGAGAATAATCCATGTGTGGTCAAATCCTCACCTAGCTCAGCCCCCACTCCAGCAACTCTATTCCTTTACTGTGCTATGTAATGCCTCCTATCATATATTTATGTGTATTTGTGTGAAGTACACAATATATTCAGGAGTCTTAAGTTCATTCTAAAAGCACACAGACAACTAGCTACGAAAAGCGTGGTCAGGCTTATATCCATTTCTTGCAATAGCTTTTCTGACAACTCAAATCAGAAGGCTAGATTAACCTGCTGCATTTTGGTAGCCTAACTCACATTTAGCATGCTATTTCCAGGGCAAGCCCTTAGATGTGGAAGCTAGAAATATGTGTTGAAAGAGCTAAAAGCTCTGTAAAAAAAAAAATCACAACTAAATTAGAGGAGAAAAAAGGCACAAATTTGAGATACGAGAACAGAATGAAAAGCTTGGGTTTAAAATTGAAGCAGTATCTGCACAAGTGTTTTGCAATATCCAGGAGGTCCACAAAACACAATGTTATTATGCATAGAGCTATTTGAATATACCATCCTTCCTGTGTGGAAAGGCACATACTTTCTGTTCTTCCATGGTATGTACTATTTGAATACTGCGGTTCTCAAAAGACCCCTCCCGAAGATATTGTCATCTTGTGAAATGAAACAAGTGAAAAGTAACAGAATTTCTTCTCCCTCCAAAAATACAAGCCCATCTTTCCCATCACAGCCTTTTCAACAGTCCATGTTAATAGCTTTACTATTGACTTGCAGTAACTTCAATGCTTCAAACAGAGAACACAGCTGATCAGACCATGCAAGTCCCCTCAGAGCTACCTCCAGAGGGGACAGTATAACAGTATCCCCAGGATCTGTACTTTTCCATTCCATGCTAAGAGACCACTACCATCATATATCTGCCTGGCTGCCCACAGACCATCACAACCCAGTGCCTACAGTACTGCCACTGTTTGCCAGCTGGAATGGGAACAAGAGTAAGGCTGTCTTACCTGGCTCTGCTTGGAGGAGCACTCATTCATCAGCCAGGCAGCACCTCACAGCAGCATGCCCAGGTCAGACGCCAGCATTCGAAGAGGGGAAGATCCCATTCCTGAGAGGCGGGATGCAAGCTTGGGAGGCGGGGACCCTTCAATCAGAGCTAGACACCAGCTCCGGAGATGCAGGATCCGTCTGAGAGCCGACGAACCGAGCAGAGCTGCTCCGCTCTTCTCGTACTGTAGCACATCTCTCACTGCCAAGCGCACACACTGCCTGCACGGGAGCTGTGAGCCTGGTTAACCCTCTTCTGGCTGTAGGGTGGGAAGCAGGAGCTCTCTTAAGGGATTTTCCTTCCCCTGTGCTTTCCAATCCATCCTCTCTTTGAGAAGCCCCTTTTCCACATCAGCTGGGATTTTGCAGTGTAATCTGGAAGAGAGATTTAAAGGAATGACAAGAGGCTGACAAACCAATAACCCCCATCCCAAAAAAAAGGAGCTGCAGATGTGAAAGGTACAAACAAAATCCATCATCAGCAGAACCAGGGTCTGCTATGGAAAGAGTGTGCCTAGACTAACCAAATTCCACAGTTTCCAAACACACAGGAATGAAGGTGGAAAGACTCCTACAGTGCAGTGGTCTGGGTACTTCCTCCATTTACAGAGGGATTTAGAGAGGGTGAGAGGTTTTGTGCATCTGTCCCCACTACCTCCAGGAAGACTACAGTTCTTTGGGGGTTTAAGTGTTTATTTGCTCCTAGAATGAGAGACTAAGCACCAGGATTATGTATACCTGACAAAAATGACATACAGAAGATACAGATATAGAGCCAGAGCAGGTTAATGGGTAATCAGGTTTGTTCTAGCATTAAGCCACTTTTGAGTGGAACATACCAACCCTCTCTGCCAAAACAAGCTGCGGTCCTCTTTCCTGATCATTACTTAAGTTTTTTGCACATTGTCTTAATTTGGTGACCACAGGCCAGATCTTCACCTCCTTTAAAACATGTCTTAGGGACTTGGACACCAAGTTCTCATTAACTGCAATCAAGGCAAAATCCATTGTGTAGCCTGCGACTTAGCTAAGCCTACTTCTATCCACAGTTCAGCACAGTACTCAAGAGCTCCACTTCTGACAGCAACACTAGATCCCATCCTGTTGTTGACAAGACTCAGGGGACAAAGTGACTTGTAGTGCAAGGAGTCTTGTAGAGAGCAACCTTACCTAGCATAAAGGAGTACTGCAGCAGCCAGGCAAAGCTGCAGGCAGCGACTAAAGGCTTGTCTACATGCAGCACAGCCATCCAGGTTACCTTGCGTAGCAGATGCAATCTAAGCAGAGACAACAGAGCAGCAGGGTGCATTAGCCTGCTCACCACGAAGTTCTTGACTCACGTACAGTAGCAAGTATAAACCAAGTTAAAACTGACATCTCCCAACCCTTTCAAGTGGAAAGGACAGGCTCCCCCTAACACCCAGTGTGAAAGTGCCCCTTCACAGAGGGTACAACTTACACATTGCTCTGGTCTAACACAGAATAGCAGCACTACCCGTGCTAAAATGCACCACCGCTGGGACTACTGCTCAAGTTGCTGCCTGTGAACTGCTGCGCTGTGTATCTATGTTGCTACAAAGGTAGCAACATATTGTTGTTCAACTGCCTGCGCTGCTTTTTATCATTCTCCCCGTGTTAAGCAAGAGAACTTGCTCAAATAACTTCTTCCTGTGATTTTGCCTTCTCCCCTTGGGAGCACAGCCAGCATTTAAGCCCATCACAGCAGAAAGTACTAGTAGTTCACAAAATACAGCCCCATCCTTTTACTGAGGAAACTGGTTTGCCTCCACTCCTTACTATATATAATCAGAACCAGAGGCACAGCTCTTCAGCTAACTGGGTATATGCAAGGAAAACACTCTTCCTGTTCTGCAGGCTAACAGCACCGGTCAATGCAAGAGACCATCCAGGCATACTGTGAACCGCACATTGTAATCAGTGCCTTGAATTAGCCTACCCATCCTCGAAGAACAAATTCTGTGCTCAGAAGCCAAAGTTTATCAAGGGTACAGCCAGTACTGAAATACAGCCCTTACTGAAATGAGTTTGTATGTGAAGATTACCTTCACGTCTCATTTTGAGTGCTCATCTATAAAAAGCAAGACTGACCCTTCCCCGAAGCCTACTCCTTCATGCATCGCCTGATGGCTCAGAAAAGCATCACTGGAGACAGGGCTGTCAATGCACAGCTTAAAATATCCTTAGGATGACAAAGCCCCAGGGATTTCCATAAGATAGTGACTTTTAAAAGTGAAAACATACAGGAATGGTGCCAAACCCCGTGTTTCCTGTGCTTCCAGTAATTATGCAATTGGACATCTAAATCTGTTCCCTTGGGAAAAGAAGAAACATTTGTACCCTGCAACCAACTCTACCATTTTACCTCTCACAGGCTCTAATCTGCCTTCTGCAAGCCGGGAGTCAGCACAAAGCGAACCCAGTGCTTTCAAGAATGGAATTTGACCTCCAAGACTTATGTGGACATTGATAAGCTGCACAAGAAAAGCAGTTTTACAAACAAGAAAGAAAACATTCCCAGTTGCCTACCTAGACATGGGATTAAGTCCTATTACACAACAGGCTCCTATCTATTCCCTTAAATACGAAGTTTTCTGCTGAGATTCAACTCAAGGGTAAAGCCAGCATTTCATTTTTACCCAGCATTCAGTTTCTGACACAAAATAATCAGTCAAATGCTGCTGTATTACTCTACAAATACAGTATTGCTTTTTCCTCTGAGCAGGTACAGACAGCACCTCTCTCTACCCTAGAGAAATAAACCACAGAACTAGACTTTACACCTACATAGTCTTCCCTCCTTCTAAAAGGCTGCAGTAGTATCTCTTCAAGGCAGAAATATACCATTGTGTAGAAAGAAAGAAGAGACTGGCATAGATAGGGTTAGAATTTAGGACTAAAATCCTATCCGCACTAGAGAACTCTTTCAGTGATCCTATTGCTTCCCTTCTCAAACATCATTAGTTTAGGTCCACATGCTCCTTTCTGTCTCAAACCAAGCAGAGAAAGCAGCTGGAAGCTCAGCACGGCAAGTCCAACTCCTAAATCACTCACAACTCCAATTGGCTCCATCCAGCTAGGAACTGCTGTGTCTAGCTTTTACTTTTTCAGCTGCCAGTTAGAAAGAAGAGCCAAAAAAAGACCTCATTCTTCATCTGCAAGTCTTTAGGGGGGACCTGAAGGAAAGTGAAACCCGGCCCTTCCATTCCAACAGAGAACAGAGCAGTGGAATTTATCCCCCTCCCACCACCCATAAATTTGAATGCAAACCAGTCACCAGTGAACTGGAGCAGGGAGAAAGGAAAGCAGCCTACTTAGAGACAGGAAATTCAGGAAGAAATTGAGTAGCTTCTGGTGTTGGATAAGGCAGCTGGAGCTTGGGATCAGAGTGATTTCATATGATTTAAGAGGTCACTAGCCATCTATCCAGGCCCCTTGGGCATTCTGCAGGATTGTTCCCCACTGGAGATTGATAGAATGTGTAATCCAGTGTTCAGGAGAGCTTAATGTGAAACGACACAACCAAAGACAGATTCGCCTTCTCTCTTGGGAAACAACAGTGTGCTCAGATACCAATCCAAGGAAGCGTTTAAGCAAAATCTTACTGTTTGCTAGCCCACAATAAGTACTAACTATTCAAACACCCTTACCAGCAAAAAGGTTGGCCACCAATTACAAGAACTTAAGTTTTCTAGCTAATAAATACTACATAAAACTTAAAAGGAGTTTATTCAGGAAATGGCTTCTTTTTCTGGGATACAGTGCTTTTATCAAAGCAGCAGGACCTGGTCTTTGGCCTGATTTCCTTCCATATAACCAAATCTAGTTTCAAATAAAGGCATCAAGAAAATCAGAAAACAAAGGCTACCTTAGTAACTGTGAGTGCTGAAGCAGAGGAATTAAAGCATATGTAGAATGCTGAGAACTTGAAAACACAAATATGAAGTTACTCTGAACCATTTCCATGAAGAGGTTTTGGTCTACAGGCTATTTAGAATAGAACTAGACATTCCTCAAGTTATGGAGGTCAGGCCAGATTGGAAAGATACTTGTAACAGATGCATCTTTTCTTCAGTTGAATACTCTTGGCAGAAAAGCTCAGCTGTAGGTGCTGAGTTTCTTCAGTGAACCGTTGCATCCTACTCTTAACTGTGTTTACTTCAGACTACCCACTTAAAACAACAAAAGAGCACAGCTAAGTAATTGGATGCAAAGAAGGTAGAGTCTCAAAAGCACTACAGCCCTAACAACAGGGGTGGGCAAACAGACCTGGCAGCAAGGAATGTGATAGCTTTGTGCTTCCTTCTCAGGAAATGAACCATTATCTAAGCCTTGCATGCTGTAAAATGAGTCTGTATCTTATGTTTGACAGCATTCTACCAGAACTACACATCAGCAAAGCTACTCCAACATCAGCTCCTGTTGCAATGACACTTTGATAAGGAGAACAAAGATATTAAGACAATCAAGTCCTTGACAGAATGTCTGGTATGTTCCTTTCCAAAATTGATGTCTAACTTATCCACTTTCAGCCTCTGCTACCATTCATGAACAGTGAAAAGCCTGAAATGGGATTTAAAGTTTCATTTAGATAGGGCAATTCCATAGATTTAGGTATGCCTATGAGTAGTCTTAGCTCCCTGGAGTTAAAGGTAAACACCTTTCATCAACATTAACATGCCGCAAAAGGATTTTCCTAGTTACATCGGTACTGTAAGATCTTTCAGTGAATTCATGCATTGCATCATACATTGCTAAGGAACCTTTTCTCTCTCCCATTTCTTGGGATGCTAGGCTACGTTCGGCTTAGCACACTGCATGATATAGCCAGAGCTGTGCAACACCTACAGCAATGAAGAGATTTCAGCTACATCTCCGGGAAAGACCCTGTCTCCAGAACCAGACAGTTAAGCTACCTGGAGCTATCCAAGCAGATGACAAAGCCTATTCTCTAGCAATACCACTCTCAAATACATATCACTACATCGGCAGGTTTAGAACTATTATTTCAGCTGTAAAAGGCAAAGACGTACCCAATTATCCACAAATAGAGCCTTATGCAAGTTCAGATATAAGCTTGGTGCTCAAAGTTTGCTTCTCTTACAGCTCATTGTGCATTGTGGAGAGCATACACATACCAGCTGCTAAACTTAGGGCAGTGTTAGGACTTGTGCACCCTTGGGCTGGAATCCAAGTCATTTGCCAGAGTAACAGCCACAATTAGCAACTTCTACTTTAAAGGCCAGAAGCCAGGCACAGAAAAGAGTCAGGACATCTTCACTGTACTTCTTTTCCTCTCATCCGAGTGGTCATTGCCATCAAGGCCAACACAAGCACGAAGCTGATAGATTACATTAGAGACAGAGGCAGCAGTAAACAAATACCAGAGATCTGAAGGTTCATGAGGAACGCTGTGGCCTCAGGGCTTCTTTCAAGGACAGGGTGTTTAATAATAAATGCAAGATTAATACAGCTCTCAATCACCGGGGCAGGCCCTTGGGGAAGAAGACGGGGCTTGAGCCTGTTTATTAGAGTCATTTAGCATATTCACAATGTTTGTTCCATAAACACTCCACACAGACAGATGCATTGTCCAAATTTAGCTCTTCAATTTCCCCTTCTTTCCAGCATTTCCACACACACACACAAAAAAGCATTCTTCAAGAAGATCTTTACAGCAGCAAAGAGAACAACAAAGCGAGTGAAAAATCATCAGTATATCAAGGGCATAATTCCTGCTGAACAGTAGAACAGTTTCTCTCCAATATAAGCTAATGAAAAAGCTTCCAACGTGATACCAGGAGAAAAACCTGCATTGAGCATATGGGGAGAACACCGAGCCATCAAAGCTCAAACTTTGCTAGTTTTTTTGATACATAGCTACAACAGACATCCCCAGACTGACAGTGGGACTTCAAAACGCTATTGACTGAACTATCAGGTACCTGGAGCTTCAGCAGGACCACACTCAAGGCTTGATTTTTACACCTATGTAAACCAAGGCAGTTTCTTTAACCCTACACGGAAGGTTTCCATAGGAAACCCTGCTGACTGCTCACACGAGGAGTGTTCTGTGGAAGCTCTCCAGCAGGTGCATTGATTACCATTGCTAATGCTTTTGCTCAGATGCTGATGGTATTTTTCAATCGCTAAGTTTCTTTCATCTGAATTCCCCATTGCACCACATGAATATTTACCAGATGAAGAACCTTCTTTGTTTTGTCTTTGCTGCCACATTGCATCCTGAAATACTAAACTAACTTCAAGTGAGCACCAACCTAGCCCTACCCAATATGTAAGTCAAGAAAGAAGGTTGTTTTATACCATTTCCCCTCCCTGTTTCACAAATGCCTTTCCAAAGCCCTCAGAAGACTGGTAGCCTTGCAAGATTATTAAACACAAGTATTCCTATATGCCTGTTCTTTAAGTCTGAGCTCTTATTGCCACTGAAAGCATCCCGAGAGGAATTATATTTGAGGAAAGGTTACTGTAAGCTAGATACAAGTTAGATGTTAGTGACAAAGCTCCCCAGGTGGCACAGAGTCAGAAACAGAGCTTTAGCTGAATTCCTAACATCTTTAACTGCTTGATCACATTATGAGCTTTTAACTTCTTGTAATTCATTTAAGCACTAGTAGAGCTATGTCCAGACAGGGACTTAAATGGAGATAATATGCCACGATTTCTTTTTCTTTCCCTTTGCGGCAAGGGTAGGGAAATATTCCTGCTTTAAAAAAAATGACAGAAATTCTGTCTTTGTGACTGTCACTGATGCACACTATGATCATAGAATCACAGACATACCCAGACTTGTGCTCCTGCTGCAGTCTTTCCCTGCTAGGCTTTATTAAACAATCACATCCAGTGCATTCCCAGAAGCAGAGTTTCCCACTTCATATAAGGCAGCGGCAGATGCATTCCCCAGTCTGAACTGGGGAAGAACCGCTATCACATCATGTGAAGTGAAAATATGCATTATACCCTGGCAGCTTTCTGTCGTAAGTTTCAGCCCTTCTAGCCCCCTTTAGTAAATCCATGCCTGATCTGAGTTTATTTATGTAGACATGAAAAGGCATCAGCTTTGCTACACAAGCCACAGCACTGCACAGTACAGAACTGGAAGGCAAGAGTGGCACTGCATTCAAAAGGTGAAGATCTGTCCTCAGCACACCGAGATCTTAACACAAAAGCTGTAACTGAGCTGGAGACCTCCACCAGGACATAGACATAGCAAACAGGAGGTAGTTTGTGTTATTCCCCAGAGACACAGAATTTCCCACCCTGAAGTGCCACACTGCATTCAGAAGCTGCCACCCAGAGGTGGCTGCCACTGTGCTTGTTTCAAGGTACTTCTACAAAGTATTTTAGGGTTGCAAATTCAGTATAAATCCAAGTTTACCATAACTTCATCTGCAAATCCCTCCTTTGTTTGCAGACCACCTGGCTGTGTCAAGCCTCACTCACTGTGTTTTCCACCTGGTCAACAAAAGCTTACATGTAAAGGATGCTTCTTCACTCATACCTCACTCCACACTTGAACGCAACTGAGATGAATTCGAGCTCTCTTTAAGTCCATTGTTTTCCAGCCTGAAGAGTGGTTCCTCATATGTCCTGGGCTGCAGATATATGTGTGTCTTTTCCTGCTAACTTTACAAACCACCTAATTTCACAGCAAGCCTTTGAATTCCTTATTTCCATCAAGGATATACTCTGCCTTCCATGTTCAATGAAGGTGTTCAAAGTACAGCTTGAATCACTAACCACTTGAAAGGCACACTGAGTGCTACTGACAATGCTTACTTTAAACCATCTGCTCTCTAGGGATGCCAGCAGGACACCACTGGCAACTGGGAAGTCAGCTTTCAGGACTGAATCCCAGAAGCTAGCAGAACAGAAAAGGGAACATTAAGGAAGAGAAACAGTACAGTACTTAAACACAAGAGTGTGATACCATAAATACAAACTCACACCATTGAGTGGGCATGACTGCCTGAAGTATTTGCTTAACTTCTCAACTCATAATACAGAGATTACCTTCATAAATGAATATCAGAGCTCAACTGAGGATGTCAAAGCCCTCTACAAGCTTTGGCTTTACTTGACAAAGCTCCATCTTTCACATTACTCCTTTATTTGTACAGAAGAGACCATCACTGCAAGCGCAGTCTCTTCGCTAAGGAGTTATTCCAGCACACCAGGGTTTTCAAGTGGGCTGACCACCCTTCCCACAGGGAGAGATTTCAAAGCTCTACTGGGAAGCATCATTTTACCCCCTTGAAAAGGGGCAGAAACTTTCCCTTTGGAGAAAAAGGGAATCATTGACCTCAGAAAGAGGAACTCCAGCATACTTCTTCTTTAGCCTTCTGCATCTTCCAGCCTGGAGAAGCTGCTCAGCTGTCAACCACAAAGCTCCAGTGAACAGGATGTGGTAGGGCCTTGCCCCTTTGCAGCACAACAGCAATCGCTCAAGCTATTTTAATCTTTCTGTAATTGACTTTATTTGCATGAGGGGTATACTCGGTGGGGCAGGAACTGTATTTTGTTCAGTGTTTATACAGCAAAACAGACTCCTTGTCCATGCTTAAGTCTCCCACACGCTAAGTAATGATAGAAATACATTTCATGTACCCTACTGTTGACCTGGGGATTAGCACAGTACCTCAGGAGAGTTAGAAATGAGGCCTTTCAATGTGTTCTGACTGACAAGAGTCAAACAGACACCATTTTCAACCATGTATCCTTGAAAGAGCTTTCTTGAGTTCAAATGGACCATCAGGCAGGGCTTCTGTTCATCTCTTCCAGTCATACAAACCTTTTGCTGTCTACCACTTCCATGAAGCTGAAATTCTGTGAGTTATGATGGTGAGGGAAGTAGAGAGGCAATCTCAAACAACACTGTCGTACAAAACCCCTGCCAATGCTTAAGCGTCACGCTCCCCAAACACCCTGTGCCACCGGTGTACTCCCTACTCCATACCTCGGTTTAGACATCATCTCTAAGTTCTCAACTATGCTTCTGTCATACGGGAGAATCCACAGTCCTTATATGCCCTCTTACCCTTTATTATGCAGTCTAGAGCACAAAAACTATACCTCTTGAATCCTACTTATGTTCAGCAGTTCAGAAGACACATTTGCATGCATTTACTTGCATGAAATTCCTTTCCCCAGTAAAATGTCCTTTCCCCACAAGCAATACAACACATCAACCAGCAATTAGCATTGCCTAATAAGCACCTTCCAGCTTGAATTTGCTTTCCTCTTATGGTAAATAGCAGCCTTCCCAGCCAGCCTTATACAAAGGGCTTTCGCCCAAGCAGCGTAGGACTGCATGAAATCTTGTTAATTGCACAAGTCCCGGCTCCTCATTTTGCCCTTGGGGGATTTTGTTAGGATCCAGAAACACATAAAAGCACACACAGGTATTTGCTGTGACATCTGTGAGCAGCTGAAGCAGCCGTCTGTTTTCTATACAATCTGTTTTCCTCTATTCCTGTTAGCGTCCACCAAGTCATGCATGTGTAGGAAATAGCCATTCTGTGAGCAGGCAGAGCTGCAGACCATCCTGGTTTGCCAGTGCGCAGAGCCCAGTTATTTGCTTTAGGGCGCAAACCCTGACGTTTGGCAGCAAAATGATATTTGCTCCCTGGAGCATTTCTAATGCAATGAGGAGCACGTTTTACATGCATATCACTCCTAACAAGTCTTCTAAGCAGCAGTGGAAAGCAGCCACCAGTGCAGGTCACTGAAACACTGTAGAGCTGTAAGAGCGATCAGGCAATATTTCCCTTTGACGGAGTAACCAAGATGACAAGATGCTATCTGCTCTAAAATGAAGCCAAAAAGAACTTCAGACAGAAGCACCACGTGCTATAATACCAATATGTATATGCCATCAGGACCTCACTCTTTCACACCCCAAATGCATATCGTGCAGTACATTGTCCACCAAAGTAATGTGGAAGAAATCCAGCATAAATAACCTCTCCTTTGAATTTATGGTGTTTATTTAAAGCTCTTTATTCAAACGTTAACCTAGGCCACCCTTGCTTAACTTCCACTGCCAGATAAAAAACATGACCTAGAAAAAATTTACTGTGGAAAGCAGCAAAAAGAGCATGTTTGCAATTGGAGTACAAGGAAAGAAAGATAAAAGCACCAGGGAAAGGAACTAAGTTTCTTCGGAGGCCTGAGGAGAAACATATTTTAAGCTTTAATGTGGCATGACAGGAGGAGACTTAATAAACTACTGTTAGATCGTGATCCAACTTACTGCATCCTCTTCCCTAAATTCCGAGAGAGGAAGAACTAGGGCTTGGTCAGAACTGCTTCAGTTTTTCCAAGCTAAGTGCAATGGGTTCACCAGGGCAGCTTCTTTTATCTCTGCTTGTCCCATGAACCGATTTATTTCTTTGCGTGAGCTCATCCAGAAGATAAGTTTCAACTATTGCTCTTATCCCCAACTAGCCCTCGTCTCAAAGCCCTCTACGGACTTCCTGCTTACCGGGGTGGGTTTAGGAGATGCAGCAGGAGGGGAAGATGGAAAGGCTCAGCAAGGGCTCCATCTACCGGGACACAGGGCACGCCTCAGGCATGCAGGACAGGGTTGATTATGATTAGCTAGGATGCAATACATCCCCAGTACAGGCATGAAGAGCTAGGAAGCAGTTGTGGTGCCTTCCAAAGTTACAGCATTGATGCATACATTCAGCATGTTCATACAGCTGCAAATCCCAGAGGCAGACACCTGGGTAAGACAAACTACATGTCCTGTACTTTCACATCTCCTTAGCATCTGTAGTTTCTGCGCTAAGTGTGGTTTCTGATAGGCCCAAATCCTTGCCAGGCACTGCTTATTCTGCATATCGAGATAATCACAGCTAACATGTAAAAACTGTTGGCAGTCTCCCCCAGGAATGCTTGTTATGAAATGGAAGCAGAAGGGATGTTTCTGGTTTGCAGGCAACCCATGAGCTCATTTCACACACACTCGTTCCTTGCGACAGAGACATCTCATATTTCAATGGCAGCATGAACTAATAAGCAGGCATTTCTATTTTTACCTCCAACCCTCTATTTTTAAGAGGATTCTTTGTGAGATTCGACAAGTGTTTAGCAAAAAATGCAATGGTTTAACATCTGTTTTCTCAGGTTGTTCTGTGCTGAAACAATGGAAAAACCCACAGAATTCTACAGAAAATATCAAAATAGTGGTACATAGACAAATATTTGAAGCCACAAGCTCTTTTGGTTATCTTTTACAGTGAGAACGTTGGTAGCACAGAGAAATTTACAGGTTACTACTGACATTTTGCAGGAGAACCACATACACCCAGCTTGCAAACTGTAGAAAAATCACATATCCAGCATGAAAGATGTTTGTTCTTCCTTAGTGGGGCACAGATGGATTCCTGACAAACCAAAGATAGGGAAGAGAGGTGGAAAGATGCAGTATTAACCATACTATTGCCGTAGTATTGAAGATTATCAGTGCTAAGGGGCTGTGGGTAGATGACAAGTTACTTGGTTACCAAAGCGTCAGTTAAGCAGTTGGAAACACAGGGCCCACTCCACTTGTTTATGTGGAACAAATCCATGTAACTGCCCTGTACTCTGCTATTAACAGAGCTGATTTCTTCTGTCCATCACTGTCACAAGGTATCACAGCATGTACTAACAACTATTCTTGTTGATGCTGCAGGCCAAGGAGTCCAAGTGCTCTCTCTACCTCCTTTGCGTCTGAAAACACAACAGATATTTTCATTAGGAGGAAGACACGTGTATCCACTCCTTTCACAAAAAGACTTATTATGGGTTTTTTTTAGGATCTGAGGACAGTGCAGAAAACTTGCACTATATTTATTTGATATGCATTTGATATAGGTGTCCAGAAGTTCCAATTTACTGCTTGCTGCTTTTACAACTACAAATTAAGATCAATCAAGTATCTTTCTATGACTACAGCTGCAAGAAGTTGGGAGTAACCAGAGAGCAGCCAAGCTGCTACCCTCCTACCGGTCAAGCCCACTGGGTGGCATCGTTACTAAAAGAATAAGAACTTAGAAATTCATTCTTTCACCATCCATTAACCAGTAGTGAAATACAAAACCCCAAGCTTTGTACTCAAGTTGGAAACCTCATTTTCATGAAACACAGTGGCTTTTAAATGACAGGTTTTCCCGTTATCAACACTGATAAAGAAATAAAGACAGAAAGTATCTGGTTTGCATTTGCAGAGCATCTGCTATCAACTTGCACAGCTCTGAGTGAGCCTCTTCAATATACAGTAACTCAAACTACATTCAACCACCCCTCTGAGGGACAGGATGAGACATGGAGGCTTACTTCAATATGATGTTTAGTTTGGATTCTAGCCTTAATAAACCTGGGTCTGTAAGGCTGTGGTGATGCATTTCCCCTTCCCAGGCCATTTTATGATCTCAGTAATTCCTATGAGGCTTTGTGTCATGAGTTGCCAGTTAAGCATTCCCTGACTGTACCAGGAACTCTTACATGGCTAAGGCAGGAGCAGTACTGATGGTACCAGGAACTCCTGTTGCCTGGCCAAGCTGGGAGGTGAGAGCAGGAATCATCAGTCATCCCCAGACAGCCTTGGAACATTCCTCACCTTGGATGTAGCGCAGTGGAAGGGTACTACTGTTACTGGAATGTCGAGAATTCCAGCAATTCACCACACATGGCCAATGCTTTCAGCCTGTTGTGCATCTCCTCCAGTCCTAATTTTCATAACAATAACATCAACAGAAGCACTCTGTTTCAGTGGTTTCGACAAATGCCTCAATATTTAATTACTAGAATAGACCGCTACCCTCCATCCATGTTGCTTATTCCATTCTAAGTTACAACAATGAGATATGTTCCTATTCCACCTTCAGGTGATAAATGTGCCCCAAATTCCTGTTAAAGTGCAGCGGCCAGCAATTGCTGAGAAGTGTTGTATTTCCTCTTCGCTCAAGATATATGTATACTTCTCTTTAGCAAAAAACCTAATAGCTTTTTTCCTTTCTCACAGTAGCAGTTTAACACATGCTAATAAGACAATGTTAATACACAATATATACTGAAAACAAAACTTTTAGCTACTACAAACCACTAGAAAAGGATCAAAGTGAGAAGATTTCATTCTCAATGTAAGCTATAGAATGAAGTAGCGCATTTGGTTATGGCGGAAGTTCTACAGGTAGACATATCCCATGTTACCTTGTCTTAACTCCAGAACAGTCTAGCCATAATGATACCATCTTTGAATCAATTCACATCTTCAAAACCTGCAGGTGATACAAAGCTGTTATAATCAGTCCTTGTCTTAACTCACTTGCCTGAGTAGAGGGTACAACTGACACTTTGACTTCATTATCAATACTACGCTAAATGCACAAAACGGCAGAAAAGCATGGATCCCTAATCAAAATAAGAATAAGGAAGTGTCTCATTTCCAACTCCATTGGATATTGATAGCCAGGCTGAACAATTTCTAGTGTTTCCTGCAGAGCATGAAAGCTGCAAAAATCATGGGTTTCTGCTGCTAAAGATCATTCTGCCCTTCTCCAAGATCTTGGTAATCAATGTGACAGAGGAGAATCTGAAACAAGGTGACATTTTCTACTTCACTGTGCAAAACACAAAGTACGAGTAGGTTGCATTCCCAAACTACCAGCAATCAGAAGCATCTTAGCAACTGAAGGAAAAAACTTACAAATACCACACGCTGTTGTGTGTGCACACGCATGAATGGCAGAGGCCCTCTGAAAGAAGGTAGATGTGCCCTCCTGCCAGAGAAACGACAAGTAACAGCCCCAAATTTATCCTACCCAAGTCAAGGTCCTGTGCTTCAAATACTAAAGCCAGAAAACACATGAAAGTCTTCCCCCACCTCATGTCCTCCCTGCTGAAGGCAAGGCAGGCTATTAACACCTTCAGCTCTTTTTTCTTGTTCCTCCTCTTACTGTTTACCAGTCTGGGATGGCCAATATACCCATTATGAATTGTCTGCTCTGTAAACACTACTGGTGCAAGCAGCATGAAATCACAGTTCTCCTTTCACACATGGGGAAGCTAGGCATTGAGAGATGAAACAAATAGCTCTGCATTACCCACAACTTCAGTAGCAGAGTCAGGAAGTGAACACCGATTGTACGAGTCCTGGGACTACTACCCTCCTCCCAAGAATTACCTGTCCTTTCTCATCAGGCACCCAGAGGTACAGTCATATCAGTAGTAAGCTAATGCCGAGACACAGATATACCTGGATAACAGCACCTTTTGATTCTGCCTTCATGCCAAACTGAGCAAATACAGGGCAGTAGAATCAAATGGGAGAAGACCTTGCCCTCTGGCCTAAATTAGAAGATCAATATGTAAACATTGGGAATTCTAAGACAAGGAACCCATCAGTGCTCTCCGGTGATTCTGGTCAGTATGGCATTTATGTCACATAAAAGGGCGGCTTTCACTGCAGTTCTCAAATTCATGATCTAATCAACAATTAAGTTTTGGAAGAAAATGCGATTTCAGCTCTTTTACCTTCCTCTGTAACAACCCAGCTCCTCTAGAAAATGAAAGCAGAGGTGTTAAACTGCTGCATCTTCATTGGTCTTGCAATTTGTTCCTCACTCTGACCCTATAGCTTATCAAATTAACATCCAGTAATTAAGATACCAGTGCAGAAAACCAGCAATGTCAATAGGCATCTGCCCCATTAGAGGCACTAATCCTGACAGAGCACATCTGTGAATTATTCAATAAGCAACATTTCTTTCATTTTTGTGGTTAGACGCTATAAAAAAACCACTGGATCTGTAACATTTTCTGTAACAACTTGCATATCTGCCTGGAACATACTTTTCCTTTTAAGAGGTTTCTAGTTATAGTCACTAAAGCGAGGAACTTCTGCCTTCAGACATCAAGGGACACTTCCCAAAAGGTCCATGTAGCCATGTCAGAGCATGCAGGCCCAAAACACTCAGCAAGCATCATGGAATCCAACTGCTGAGGTGCACATCCAGTCTTAAGTTCACATTGCAAGACTGGCATAATACTTTCGATCAGCAGAAGTGAAATCTCCTGTCTTCATTCTCTATTACATAAATGCTTCAACTCCCTTTCTTCCCTTGAGACATCCAATCATGCCACTGTAGTGAGGTCATGTCAGATCTGCTGCCAAATTATTCTGAGGATTAGCTAAATTGAGGGCTGCAGAGCTGTCAAACTAGACCTCTGGATGAAGATCCACTTTCAGAGTATCAGCCAACAGAACAAGTGACAAATCACTTACCCTTAGTAGTGCAGAGAGCCTACATCTTATAGCTAGCCTCTCTGATTCTCAAAGAGGATGAATACTCGCTGCTCCACATCGGTTTTCCTTCCCACCACTGTCCCCCACAGTCTAAGGAGGAAACAGATTTTTATGTCACAGTAACAGGACATGTGGGAACTAATAAGGGCTTCTTGCAAAGAAGATAAAAGGAAGAATCCAAACAGACTGCTGTCCTTGACACTGAGTTGATTCCATATACGCTGTGGGAAATAGCACCAATTTCAGGCACTAACTACTCAGCATTCCTACTAGAACTCATTGAAGCTACAGTTCATGTGAGGCAAGGTAAGGGCCAACTCACAGCCAACACTTCAGTGTCAGCAAAGACTTCCTTTAGAAGTGACTGAACAAAACACAACAAAGAAAGGAAGAGTGACCTGCATGAACAGAGAAGGTACTAGCATATGCATTACTGTCTGCAGAGGAGAAAGTCTTACCTAAAGCAAGATTTCTCCCATTGCTTTCAGAAACTCAGCAAAGCCAGAGGATGAACAACTCCGTTATTCAGTGAATTGATCAAAATCCTGCTAAACAAAAGGTGGTAGAGCAGGAAAAGCTAGGAGCCAAAACAACCAACTACGTGGGATAGAAAAGTCAGTGCCAAAAACGAATGGCAACATCCTTTTGTCTGAAAGGCAAGGTCACTTCTATTTGAACTCCTAATGTCAGGCAAGGGCCAGAACATGGCCTGCTCCATTTGTTAGCAAACCCAGAAATGCCCCTGTTTAGGTAACTATAGCAGTATCGGTGATCAAGTGTTCCCTTTTCCCAGGAAATGGACTTCTCTGTGAAGTGGTTTTTCTCCTCACTATGAATAATGGGACGCAGCAGAAGATGAAAGCTATGTCTGCATGCTTTACAATGCCAGAACTCGCTTCCTCCCAAGTGACACAGCACCCAGGACTCCCCTGCTCAGAGATAGCAGGGCCCAAGTTCCTACAATTTATGTTCCAAAGAGCTTTTTCCTTTATCATCTCCCAGACATGTTATTTTGTCTTCAGTCCCAGACACACAATGTACTTATGAAAGGTATTTACATTTTGAAAGCATCTCCATTAACTAAGAGGGGTTTTTCCTTGCTTTTTAAGGTCAGTCATAAATAATTCAGTGCTACATACAGAAAGAACATGCAAAGCTCAACTTTTTACATACGCTAGAATTAAAGGACCAATTCCCTATTAATAGGGAGTCAGAGATGTGGTAATCTGTGTGCTATTACACACAGTCTCTAAAGCTATTTAAGCATAGGAATAATGCAGCAGAAGTACAAAAACACAGGAGGTGCTTGAAGGAATTCAGTACCAGTAACGCACAGACATACTTTATCCTGTAACACAACATGTTGATAGGCCATCTTGTCTAAATGCATAGTTACAAGCATAACTAAGCATAGAGTGACTCACCTCAAAGCCCTAGACTATTTATGCTGTCCGAAACTTTGCAGAAGCAATGACATGGTATGTTAGATGAAACACTGAGCCATATATTGTACGAAACAGTACTGAGTCATGAATAGACCAGCTGAAAACAGTAGCTTTTTTCTTCCAATTTCCCCAGCTCCATTGAGTTAAAATAGTTTATTTTCTCAATCATCAAACGTTGGGAGGCATTTACAGCCTCTGGCTCAAGGAATCTCCAAATCACTCCTTGTAAAACATCAGGATGATGCAAAAGGGAAGGTCATACTGTGCTTGCCTGCTTCTTATACTCATTCACTAAGCTTTTATTACCAAGCAACATCGCAGGGAGAATACTGCCATTTCTGGACTCCTTGGCTCTGATCAACCAAAGTTGTTCTATTATTTAGACTTTCATCTTCCAGTAGGCAGGGAGAATATTCCTGTGTATGACCACAATCACAACTAAGACGGGATTCATGGGGAAGCTTGCAATAATGGAATAGGATATGATACGATGATGAAAGTGCTGCTGCTTCAGAAATATCACCCTCGCTAGGACACACCATCACAGTCTGAGCTGCATCATGTTGCAATCATAGTGGCCTAAGATTATGAATAGCTATCACACAGAGTAACTAGTTAAAGCACGTTATCTTCATTGCAATCCTCAAGTCCTAAGACTGCATCTTATCCAAGTCATACTCCACAGGGTTGATTAGTTCCATGAAGTTTATTGCCATGACGAAAGACACAAATGTTGCACAAGACAGATTTGTCATGTTTCAGTTAGGAGCAGGAAATGAGTCACCTAAATTTGGGCTCCACTTTCTTGCAGCATCTGTTCCTCATCTGGTGGTAGACTACTAAATAGCATGATACTGAGAATTAGATTACACACAGGATACACATATTTGAATCTAATACACAAAAGAAGGTGCAGCTGGTAACCCAGGAGGGGTGAGCCAAAGGACCTGCCCGGTGAGCCCATCTCTCCATTTGCACTTGAATGACAAAAGGAAACCCCTGTTTGAGCTCCATGTTTCTGGCACAGGCACAGCATTGTGAATGACTAAACCAGCACGCAAGTGAACATCTTCAGCTGACTAGCAGTGTACAAATTAGACTGCTCCTTTTCACTGCTTCTCCAAGGTGAAGAATCCCCATTCCTACCTTTAACCTCTCTGTCCTTCCCCCCCCCCCCTCTCCCTTTTAAAAATACTCTTGATTTTAAGTTAGTTGCAGGAATTTCATTTGGAACTTTTCCAGGTTGGAGCCTTCAAGTCCCCATCAGCAAAAGCCTGGGAGTTAAGAGAAAGAAATATGCAAAAGTCTGACACCTGCCACTTTCCATTGAGCTTTGGGTGGAAAATGTCCCTGGCCTCTTCCATTTTTAATGTCAGACTCAGCCTGGCGGAAAAGACTACCTCCAGGTAAAGTCATTCAGAACAGGAGTTTGTCTGCCAAGCCCCTCCTTTTTCCCCACTGATGTACCACAACAGCCTGAGCATCACTTTTTCAGGGCAGCCTTCTGCAGGGGAGGTGCATGCACTCAGCACAGACAGGGTTACAGCCTCTCGATTTGTGTTTGTGAGGCTATGGCTCTAATGATGTCCCGATGAGATTCTCCCTCTGCCGCAATGGAGCAGACTGCAATTCTTTCACAATAACAGCAGCTCGTTTCAGGGCTGGAAAAGATGCCAGAAGTTAGCAAGGTGGGACCCTCCAATCTTCCCAGATATTTAGCAGCCCTCATATGCCCTCATTAGTCTCCAAGCAGAGAATCTCAGATGGAATAGTTTTGTTCCAAAACACACAGGATTATGCATTTAAGATCTTCCCAGCCTGGGCTAGATCTATACTAAGCAAACAGCCTCCTCCTGCGCTATGTATCAGCACTTACAGGATATTTCTATGCTGCAAATAGGAAAGATATCAGGTATATTCAATATTTGTACGTAGATTGGTCAGCTTCAGGTATAAATGCATTCAGATTAGAAGCGAGTCACACTGAAACCCTTGGATACCCTGCCCCAATTCCCTCTCAGAGATCAAGTATCATTTTGAGCTGAATATAACCTGAATGTTCTAAAATAGATGGAAATAAAAGCAAAAGGAGATGTCATTCTTTACTCACTAATGTCACAAGATACCGACGCTCTTTATTAATTGATAGCACGCACTCACTCCAGCCTCACAATTTCAACGACTTCATGAATATTTCTGTGCAGACAGGAAGGAGATCCTTCTGGTTCTCTCCTTACTCCTGAGACCATAATAATTGGTTTCCTTAGGGATTCTAGGCTACTGTAATTTGGCTATCAGAAACCTGAGCGAGCCCACCTTGTCTGGCTGCTCTCCTTGTCATCAATAGAAATCCAATTTCGCATAGCCAGAAATACCTTTGAGAAAGATTAATCATTTAATACCATGATTAATTCACAGCGCAGTACATGTATGGTAAGCTTATTCAAATACTTAAACCCTTGCCATCTCCCAAGAATAGTCAGAGTAGGTGGAAGAAAGCGAAGAATAGAACAGTGACTCTGAAAGGAAATTTATCAGACCCACATTCATTAAGAAGCAAAGAGAGAACAAGACTCCTCCAGAACCAGAAATTTCCAACATGAACTAGGCTGCAATACCTCAGAGGAGATTAAAAGAGAAATAGATTAGGCAGAATACATGTTCTTGTTAAATACCAGGAGACAAGAGCTTTACTTCAGCAACCCAGGGCAGTGGTCAAGAGAGACAAGAACTTTGTCCGTGAGGAAAAAGTCAAGGGATGTTCTGCAATAGCCTACAGCATTCACTGCCTTTATTTCACTGCTTGAGCTCTTCTGAAGAACAGGGGGGACTTCACCCAGTCCCAACCTGATAATAAAGCAGAGCTGTAAAAGGAACTTCTAAGACCATTGCACACACACATTCCTATGGCCTGTGCCCCTTGTTCAAGGTTTCCTATCACTTCTCAAGAGAGTCCTTTGGGTCCTTCAGTTTAAATGGCTTTGATTGGTGCAACTGGGACTGTCAGAAAAGGTTTCACAACTGAGCAATAAACCTTCCCATGTGTCTTTTAGCCATACCTAGTCAGTGTCACAGCCTCAGTGACCACGCTGGCATTTTAATAGGAGTTGAAAGAACAGGTCTTGGAACCTTCACTCCTTACAGCTCACATTAAATTAGTAATATACATTAAATGATTATCTTAGATGGCATTACTTTAACATAACCTCACAGGACATTTGCCTCGAGCAAACTGCAACAGGAAAGCCAGGAGATTTTGTAGCTCAGATACGCATGAGTGTACAACAGCGTGTTTGCACATGTAAGCGTGCCCAGGGAAGTCCACAAGGTTCAACAGTTTCTTGAAGCATATGGACACACAGGACAAATGCAAACCCATTAGGAGTCCATAGTGAAAAGCTGGTATTTTATCACTGATAGTCATTTTTGAACAGGCTGCAGGCCTACCATCTTCAGTCAATCAGCACATTACTTCCCTTACAAATCAGAACAATCAGCTTTCCTGGGTCAGGCGCCCAAAAGCCTCCGGGATTCCATGAAACCTTAAGAGAAATACCTAAGGTTACCCACACAGAGGCTTGCAATGCTTTATTAGTGCAACTGTACACCAAATCACAGTTTCCAGTAATTAAATTTAACAGTTACACGTAGTGTTAAGCAGCTTGATGCAATACAGTCTACAGCAGTGACTTGCAAAAGTTCGACTACATTAGCAACTGGCACAATAAAGCTGTCATCAAGTAAAGCAATATTGTCCGTAGGATTGCATATAGAATTTAGTGACATACAGAGAAAGTACTTGTAATGTAGCCTCAGATACAGCAAAACCAAGTCCTCTAAAACAAGTCCCAGGAGAACATCCTACATAAATGCAAATACAACTCATCCTATCTCAGGGTAGGTTAAAGAGACAGAACAGAATCCACAACTACAGGTGCTCAAGTGCCACGTAATAATCTCCACAGCAGTCCATCATGCCATTCCAGTTAATGCTTTATACTGGCTGTCCTTCAATAAGTAGGCTCTTTAGTTATTTCACATATTCCAAGTGAACTCTGCTTTGGTGAAGATTAAAACAAAACTCCAGGGACAGATGGTTTTTGCAACAGGCTGGTTGCTACTCAAAACCATGCACCCCCCATGTCATTTTCATTACACAGGATTTTTTAACCTAGAAAAGCAATGTGTAAGAATAAGCCCACAAGTCTCCATTAATCATCTTAACTCCAGCCTTCCCCCACCTCCAATGCTAGGTCATTGTAACAGTGGATGGAGTTGGTACATGCACTAAGCAGTGAGGTAAAGTTTACAAAGTCATTTCCTATGGCTCTATAAACAGCTGCTGCACAACAAATACGTCTGTCTGCTTCCAAGTTGAACTGGAGTAGTCGACAGATCAACTTTCGCGCACCATGGTGCCTAATGACAATGTTAATAGATGAGAGAGAAATATCCAAGATACAAGCAGCTGTTCCTTTGCATTCTCCAGTTTGATAAAAACCTCATGAAGCATTTCTTAATTTTCTTTATTTTTAAGATACTTCTTTTCTAGGTCATCACTTCTAAAGAGTCTCTTCTAATACTGAAAGGAAAACCTGGTTTGCTGACCACGATGTGCTACTTTCTACTAACCAAGCCAAAGGCCTTACTTGTCTACAGGCAGCCAGCCACACTGTGTCATACAAACTGCATCCTGTGATGGAAGTGGACAAGAATGTAAGCATCACTCTAATTGTTTATTAGAGGAAAAACTTAAAAAGGCAAAAGTACTTGGACAGAATTTACTTGAAAGCAATTGAGAAGCACATGATGGCTTAGTATTCTAGAGTATATAAGTTTTTATTAACTACATGATAGGAACAGAAAAGTAACTTTAAGAGTTAAATCTAGTAAGCACAGTGTATTTGTCTTCCCTCTTTTAGAGCTTCAACAAGGCAAAAGCTTCTCTAACAGAAAGCAACACCAACACAAAAAGCACTCTAAGGACTAAAGTATTAATGCTTAGAAGTCACAAACACTAACAAGAAATACACCGCAGTCACCCAAGCTGAGATTTAAGCAGAATAACTCCTGAACAACATCATTCACACCTTCCCCAGCATTTTTCTGTTAGCCTATGTTATACTTACAATAAATAACTTAACAGGCTGACACCATTCCCCAACATGGAGAAAATGTACTTACTCCAAACCAAACTTACACAACAGCATTCAAACCACCACAGTTTTCACATACCTGACA
Organism: Myiopsitta monachus; assembly: GCA_017639245.1. Taxonomy (NCBI): domain Eukaryota; kingdom Metazoa; phylum Chordata; class Aves; order Psittaciformes; family Psittacidae; genus Myiopsitta; species Myiopsitta monachus. The sequence goes on along the minus strand of CM029935.1, from coordinate 3,347,988 downwards.
GCACAAGCAGCAGGCAACTCCTCTCCTCCATTTTGTTAGCCACTACTTTCACACACATACTTCTTCCTATAGCTGGCTTATCCAGCTTTTCCTACGATGTTTTTCGGCACCAGCTATTACATATACAACAAAATGCCAAAATAAAGATGAAATAAAAACCTTGAAACTTACACGCCATTCATTTTTGATCAGCAGAACGCTCTATCTAAGAAACACCCATCCCTCTCTACTGCTTCCAAACACGTGCTCTGACCCTCTCTGCTCAATCTCATATGATCCGCACCTGCATTCTGCCCCACCCTCCCCTGCGAAGATTCATATGCTTCACACCTGTGATTCACAGATAAGCTTTACTTCCAATCTCACAGCTGGGAAATTAAACCTTAGTGCTTCCATTCGCTAATGGAACAATAAAACCCAGCATTTTGACTGGGTTCTTTCTTTCCCTTGCACTGTTAGAGGGTCCCTGAGCTTTGAAGGTGAAGGAAAAGTTAGTGTTTGCTTGTGGTGTTCCTATGTTTAGCTTTATTAGCTGTAATGTCTTAGTTGAGGGGATGCTTTCTTACTTAGGAAGGCTCCGTTAGGGGATTTGTTTGGAAGCCAAACAAATATGTCTTGTACTCCAGACATACTTAAAGCTTTTGATGTTAATGAAAATGAAACCTTGCATGTTCTGACCTGGTTTGCCTTTTAATATAAAATTAACAGTGCTGTGTAAGAATTTAATGTTGTATTAAGATCTTGCCTATTGTGGAAACAACATAAAGTGAGTAAAGATTACAAATTCTGTTTCTGTGTGTAAAGAGCAATTTGCTTTCTGTTTCTTGAAGTATAAATGCATGATTACATGCTTGTATAGAAAATAAGGCTATTCAAAAGTGGTCGGGGTGTTTCCCTGTGAAGCCAACAAATATCAGTGCTGGAGTAATAAGTCGTATGGACTGAGGCGCTTTGAATTAGCTACAGCTTTAAGGAGCTCTGTGATGATTTGCTTTTTTCCCAGATACTGACACTGTGAGTGCCTCGGCTTGCTGAAGTGAGACTTTTCACTAATACTAAATGACTAATAGTGCTTTTATGATCAATTATTGAAGCTATTTGAGAGATGAGAGCTGCTTAAACAACATCTTGTTTATAACTCAATATCTAAGTCCTGATGTAGCGTGAAGCAGCTTTTCTACCAGTGGCTTAGTGTGAAGGGGTTTATTTTCTACCCTAGTATTCCTCGGAGTCTGCTTTGAGTTTTCTTTTTCGGAGACTGACTTCTTTGTGTGGTTTGCCCTTCCTTTGAGGTTTTCTCGTTGCAAAGCCAGAAGCTGAACAAACATGGTTTTGCTCTAGAGACTCAAAGTGCTCACCTGGCTCTCTTGGTTGAATGACCCCCGTTCTTCTGCTGACTGTATCAATAAGCTGCTTAAATAATTTAAGCTGCGTGAGACAAGTTTGTGATGGAAGACTCAGAGAGCGGACTACTTAAAGAATCAACACAAGAAGGTACCTGGGTAGCTGTAGTCTGTGTAACTGCTGTCCTAACAGTTCAAAAAGAGGATACAGCTTCTGGATGCATTTTGGGTGATGGCGTTGTTGGAGCTGTCGTTGCTGGGCATATGCAACATCATTTAGTGTTGAGAAGACATTGGGAGCCAGCAAGGAGTGTTTTTCCTGGAGGAGGAAGAGCAAGGTGAAAGATATAACCTGACACAAAAAATAGAGCTTAGAGAAAGGATCCCCTGTGTGCTTCTCATAGTCGAGGCATAGGAAAAGTTACTGCAGGCTCTTGGAACAAGAAGGCTTAAAGGAGCCTTGTTTCCTAGAAAGGTTTGTTCATGCAGATGCGAAAGTGGCTGAAACTGAGGCAGCAGCAGGGAGGACCACAAGAAAGCCTGGAAAACCGGTGTGCTGCAGATAGGGCCTATTCCCCTAAACCCAGTCAGCAAAGGTCTTGAGAGGATGCGCTGGTGCGAGCGGCATGGTTGTCCTTATATGTACTTACCCACCACCCTTCCTAGCTCCTCGCTGGAACAGTTATGCAAACAAGTGAGATGCCCTTGCCATAATAGGTATGAACACCAGAGGGAGAATCCCCACTGAACCCCAAAGCACAGCTTGCTCTTGAGGAGCTTCCTGAAGGGGCTGAATGTAATGTGAGAGCAGGCTGTGGAATGGCTTATCCGAGATGATGAAGAGGAGATTTTGCATGCATGACCTCCTCTTTCATTCTCCACATCCCCCTCCTCCTCTGTGCACATCCCAGCTCAGTGGATCTCAGCAGAGGCAGGGCAGAGAGTGCAGGGTGACAGCACTTCTCTGTGTCTTGCTTGGTTTCTGATGCATTGATTCTATTAAAGCAAAGCAGCATGCTGGCTATTTACAGCATAGCTTGGGACATCTTCTGTCAGACTTGTAATGCAGAGAGACAAGCTCAGTGCTGCTTGGCTTCTGGACAGTGGGGGAAGGGATTAAATGCACTTTTCTCCATTGATTTATGCCCTGCACCAAAAATCAATGGTGTTTTCTCAGATCTGCTCAACTGTTAGAAACCAGCAGCCTGTTCGGTCAAGTGTGTGGGGAAAAGTTGTGAAGGAATTGGTTCTTATCATACGGGTGGATGGGACAGATAAAGATGCTCTATGGGAAGCGCTATATTCATTTGGCAGTGATTGGCTTTGTATCATAAGCCTATGTTAGTTGAATATACTGTTTAAAATGTTTTCTTTTACACAGCAGAGGAGCCAAATGCTGCTTTTGTTTCCATTGGAGGTTGGAAGGGGCAAATGAAACTTGAATGAGAATGGATGCAGAAGGGCAGTTTTTATCATGTCTCTCAAGGGATCTACCTGAATCTAGGGTCTGATTTTTTCCAGGGTAGCAGTATTTCTTCCAGTAAAGGCTTGAGAAGCTTGTACCGTAATTAAGAGCTAAGGTACAGAATTCCTATAGAGCTTCTAAGCATAGAGCTATTCAGCTGTGGACTTCATAATGATTGCTGTATTAGCACTTCTGAAGAGGGAGTGCAGCATCCTATCCCTGATCTTATAAGGGGGCTATATAAAAACTGTGTATAGATGGTGTTATGAGACAGCTTAAAACTGAAGTCCGAGTTCTCAAACCACAGCCTGGTAGCCTTGCATATGGCCTGCTCTTTCTTTAAGGTCTTAGAAATACCTTCGTAAGTGTCCTTAAGGGATTTTGTTCTGTCTTCTGAAGCTTTCCTTTGTCCCAGGTTCCAAAATACAGGTAAATTTCGTTTGCAATCTGCTGTGTTTTAGGTAGCCAGTGTTGTTCTTCTGTTAATATCCAAGCAGCCTAGCTGGAAGTGCTTTGCTTGTCTGAAAAGCACATGTATCCTAGGGCATATGGATATAAAGGTGCAAGCATGAACTGTACACGTGTAAAGTGCCATAGATCAGAACGGTTGTGTAAATGCACACATGTAAAATGTCACAGTTTCCATGGCCTGGAAAGATTTATAAGTGTTTTAATAAGGAAGAAAAGTGTTCTGGCTGGTCAAAGTCACCATCCGTGAACTTTACTTGCTACCACATTTGAATCTCCTTATAGAAACAGGGTTGTCTTCATTACTGTGTTGGCAGAAGTGGAATGGATCGTCTTAGCTTCTAGAACTTGCTAACTGCACTAGGGTGACGCTCCAGATGAGCTGTAAAGCTGTATTGGGCTGCTTTAAAAGGGCTTTTGGAGGCGAGTTATAAATTGCATCCCATAACAGTCACTAAACGTAGACAACACATTGCTGCTTCATTTGGTTTTTTCTCCCATCATGTAATGCACAGTTACATCAATTCTTAGGAGTTTTTTCTCTCTTAAAAACCTAAAGAAAACCATGGAGCAAATAGAAATATTCTGGTAAGACGAAAAGCTTTAATTCTGCAGTTTACTAGCTACAAAAGAGAATAAAGTTAATATATACATGCTGTGTTTATCACTCTAAAGAGCATGTGTGCCTTTTTCCATGAGTCTGTCTCTAGCCCTTGAGTGACTAATCTGACTTTTTTCCATGCTGGATTTTTACTGCCTCAAAACTTAACTGTTTTGACGCTAGAGGAATCCTCTTGTTTCTCCTTTAAAGGTAAAAATGTATACATCTGTACATACATTACTGCTAGAAATCAAGAGAAGCTCTACCTCACCCATGTCTGGTCTTCACTATTAATCCCAGCTGATGGTAGGGAGGGGCTCTTCTGGGAGGCAGCCATGTGGTGAACATTGAGCACAGTGTTTTCCCCTGCTTCTCTCCTTTTCAGACAGGCAAAATTGTTCTATGCTGCCGTAGATGTGAACTCCTTCCTGCGCTGCCTCTGTCTCCTCTTTGCCAGAAACTCGGAGGCCTGAATTACCAGCTGCAGAGATCTAAAAGCTCTCCCTGAATCTGGGTGGAATATGGACAAGGAGATGAATAGCAGAAGGGAAGAAAGAGTGAAGTTGGTTATTTTTCTGGCACATGGATGCAGTTGCACTCAGTGCATTCCAGAGGCGTTCCTTTGAATCCTGTGCAGGTCTGCTTGCTGTTCCTGGGAGAAAGGAAGAAAAAGGGAAGAAAAAGTCCCTCTAGCTTGGAGACGGAATGTCTGCACTTCCAATTCTCTTTTTAGGTAGGTTGGCATTTTGGTTTTGCTTAGTGTTTTTAATCAAACTTCCATGCACCCTCTCTCTGTGCCTGAAATACATTGCTCATGTGTTAGACAAAAGGCATTTGTAAAGAGAAAACTTTTATGGGTAACTCTGATTTCAGTGGTGTTCGGGTTCCGATGTTTTCCTTGTTTCTTTATTAGCAGGTCGATTGCCAGGAATCTCTTAATATTTCATTTGTGGTGGTTAAACAGACTTAGTCTGGAATGCGTTTCTTGTCTAAAGAGTGCAGTGCCTTTAAGCAATGAACTCGCGAGGGGCTTGAACCTCTTTGGCAAAACAAGGTGAACAAAATGTCTTTGTTTTGTGCATAGTGTCAAATGTGTTTAACTCTGTGTTTTGATTTGCTTGGGCATTTAACATGCAGATTTTGAAAGAAAAAGGGGTTATTGTTTCCAATGGATGCCTAAGATTAGAAACAGATGTGTTGAAGTGCAAGAGGGAGGAGTTGGGGGGTAAGGATGGGAGTAGGGAGATAAGGGGGAAAGCAAGAAATGGGGATAATGAGGGCTGCTGAAAGAAGGGAAAGAAAAGAGGTAGAGGCTGACTGTTGAACAGGAGAGGAGTGGAAAATGGCAAAGGAGACTTTAAAGGAGAGTAAAGGGTTGAAAAGAGCTGTTTGTTAAAGCTATAGCCTATGGAGAAAAGAGTTTGCAGCCCTGAGGTCTTTCAGGGGGGTTGCCTACAACACTGACTCAGAAGCAGCCTGAGTTTCTGCATCTCCAGAGGCACTGTAATGTGATGAGTGAGCTGCTGTCTCCATTCTGCTCACCACATCATGCTGACAGCTTTGAAATCTGTTGTGGTTGGGTAAAGGCTGTGATTCCTGGCTCTTCCCATGCCCCAGGAACACTGGTACAGGTGTGAAAAAGTGGGTTGGTCTTTGATTCCCTGGGAAGAGTTGAGCCCTGCAGGATGGTAGACTGATGTGGTGGCTGGACACAGATTTCCGTGACTTCTCCCTTAAGTCTCAGATGCATGGAAATGGACTATCCAGATTTCTAGATAGGTAAAGACAGGCAGCACTTAGAGCTGCTGAATAAATTGTAGAAAGGGGCTTTGCTCTAGGAATGCTGTTAGCAAAGCTCTTATCGATAGGAATGTGGCAGGGGGCTTGAATGTGCTGCAGAATCCTGCAGGGAGTGCAGGCAGCAGTTTCTCCCACTGCACATCTCCTTTGGCTATTTGTGCCTCTATGGGGGAGACAGTTTAAGACTCCAGGAGATGAGATGGGAAGGTTAAGAGCATCTAGGCTTCTGCTAGAGGGGCCAGCCCTGCAGAAATGGCCAGGAAAAGCGGCTCTGTGGAAGGGTGGCTTGCTTCACTGCAGTTCTTGTTTCCATCAGTCTTTGATCCACCAACTCTATTCATCTGCTGAATATTCCCATATGTTGAAAGCTTCGGAGCAAAAGGAATAAAGCTGTTGCCAGAGACAAGGTGATTTTGGCAGCAGTGTAACAGGCAACTTACCTTTGCATGACTGGGCCTGCTTTCATCTATAAAACACAATGGACATTATCATTGTTATGCCTTTGGCATCTAGGCAACTTGTTCTGCTCTGTGTCTAGCTTCATTCACCAATATTGGAAGCATGTTCCAGGGAAAAGTAAGGAAGTAGTGTGATTCCCTATTGAAAACAAAAAGGCTGGAGAGTCTTTTTTGCTAGCTGGAGAAAGTCTAATTGCTTTTCTGCAATGAAAAGGTATAGAAAGTGCCAACGATGGCTTGTTTTTCTTGCTGATAACATGAAAGACTAGTGTGGAAAAAAGGGGCTTTAGCAAAGACAAGCAAACTTGAAAGTTGCCTGGTTTGGGGTTTTCATTATTAAACATACTAATGGCATTTCTAATATATAAAGTCCTTGTCTTTCAGTGTTTACTGCTCTGGGGCAAGTGAGCAGCTGTGTAAGGAGACAGGAAACAGGAGCCAATTAGTTTTAAGGAGACTTTTAAAACAAGACAAGATGAAAGACCTTGCAAAGTGTGGCAAAAGCATGACTATGCTTACTTCCCTGGTAAAAGCTATGTAAATGAAGTGGGAAGGGGTGAGGAGTGGAAGGTGATGTGTGTGAATGTGTGTGCCTACATATAAGTGTTTGACGTCTGATTCTCATCTGTCCACCGCTGGTCAAAACGGTTTCAAACTCCTTGTGTAACACACAGCACTCCTAGGAAACAAAATGAGTATTTCCAAGGGAAACAGCTGATTCTTTAGTGTAAAAACTCAACGTTGCATTTCTCAGGCCGTAAAGAAGCCCCAACAATCTAGCAAATGCTTTCATTTAAATGTTTTACTGAATTAAAGTTTTCAGGTGCTGGAATTCTGCCTTTTTCCCCTCTCCAAGTTAATTTTGAGTGTTTTAAATGAGCCTTCCATTAAAGCAGAAAACCGATTTTCTTATCAAATGTTTGCCTGTGTAATGCTGGCTTTGATACTACTACATGCTTTTTCTTCGCTTACCGGATAGTGTATGTGCTCTGCCCTTCAAAAGCCAGTGGCTTCAAGATTCACAGCAATGGTGTGAGATGCCAAATCAGCCATCCAGCTTTCTGGTGTCCTGCTATTAGCAGTGAACCTTTACATCAGTGTGAGGGGTAGCTCAGCCCAGTGCTCGCTGAGACAGACTTATTGTCTGACAAAGATGTAATCAGTGTGTGACACTGGGGTGATGCTGCTGGTGTGGGTGCAGCTGTAACAGCACAAGTACCTCTGTATTGATGTAGCTGAGCTCTACCCTTTAAGCTCAGAGGTCAATGACTCTCTTACAGCACTGTCCCAGGGGTATGCAGTTGCTGCATTGAACACCAAGACTCCAATTGTCTCACTGCACTGGGGAAAAGGTTATAGTGAAGATCCTTCCTGAGCCTGTTGGCATAAGCAATTGGGTCTGACAGCATGCATTTGCCTAGGTATCCACCAGCCTTCTAGCTTGAAAATCCATGATGATGTGGAAGCGGCTCCACAGCATTCAGAGCAGTGGTAGGTCAGCCTGGGGCTATGCTCTAGTACACTGTCTCTGGTCTTCTCTCCTGCTCTAAGGGCGCAGGCAACCTGCAGTGTGCCTTATCTCATCTCCTTGAGATCCTTCTTCTTAAACCCTTGCAATGCTACACTCCAAAGCCAACCACTGCAGTGTTTTGCTTTAAAATGCACTTCTCCCGGTGAGGTTACTGGGAAGTTTTACACTTCAATGGAATGCATCTGCCTGGAACTAGTTAAAAGGCAAGGAGTCTGTTCTGAGCAACCAAAAAACTAAGCTGATGGATTTCATATTTCTGCTGATTTCCCCAGATTTCTTATCAATTACTAACAGCAGTGTAATACACTTTCTGTTTCCTAGCTTTTTCATGCTGCCTTCTCTGATGCCTTTGCTTGTTTGCTTCATGGTATACTTAAAAAGCTTGGGGGAAAGGTTTTTGCCCTATGTGTTTACAGAACTTAAAAAGCCTTAGTTCAGGAATGGAGTACAAAAAGATCTGTAGCTGTGGAAAGGCGGTTTATGTGTGATTTTGGGAGGATTTCACCTTTTTGTGCCTTTGGATTCTGAAAGAATTCAGGTAACTTGGTGTATTTAGCTTCAAAGACTCTTTCTCCCAAGGACAATTGGCAATTCATGGAAACAGCAGAAGCAGACAAGGAAATAAGCTGTATAGCAAGACTGAGCCTCTTTCAGTTTAGTTCTCGGGCAGGGCAAAGCGCTCTTGAATAGAACACTACTTGAGGAAAACGGAAGGCAAGGGAGCAAAGCAGTATATCCATTTGGCAGTCCAGGAGGGAATTAAAGGAGCTAGACATAATTGAGTTGCTATATGGCAGGGTATCAGGGTATCAGTGTCCTTGTGAGACACTGCAATTCTTCTAAAGTCAGGGATGGTTTGCATCAAATACTTGCTGTCAAGCGGCTTGATGAGAAATTACCTATTTTCCTCTACAGTGCTTTGTTTTAAACACAATAGTTTGGATTTTTAGCATTAAAAAAAATACCCACGTTTATTTTGGGAGTTATTTTTATCCTTTGTTTTTTTCCATTTTACCATGAGGAAGAAAAGGAGAAAAAAAGGTAATGTTCCAGAGTGAGACAAAGCAGGATGCCAAAGAGCTGCAATTCTGATGATGAATTCATTTTATGGGAAATAAAGCTGGAGGGGAAGACAGCTCTTCTGCATTTCCCATGGAAAACAACTGGTGTTTTGCCTTTGTGGCCAGCCGGGACCTTGTCTCCAGTGTGTAGAATTAGTGGTCTGTTCTTGTGGGGTACTCTGGCCCACTTCAGAACGATGTTTTGTGCAAGAGCAGCACAAGCTTCCCAGAAATGTCATTGCACAACTGGCTTGGAGATATCTTGATCTTTATCCTCAGGTTCCTAACAAATGCCCCTGTTTTCCTCAAGGCAAATACAGGGCTTTATAGGGAACTTAGCAGGTTTGCAGCCTGGGATTTGAGCCTTCAGGAACTGCCTGGAAAGAAATGCAAACAGTCACTCAGACAAAGCCTTTTGTGTAAATGCGCCTTCTATGCCCTATTAAAACCAATACAGTCGTTGGTTATGTATCTGTAATGCAGAGAAAACTCTGCTCGTGTGCACACAATACTGTGCACTTCTTGCATGCACTAATGTTTCTCCTTTGGGTGGAGTGAGAACTTGGTTGTGCCCTGTCCAGAAGATGAATGGGTCTTTTTTTTTCCCCTCCTCTTTCCCCAAAGCTGTTTCTTCATCTGTTTTTAGAAGTGGTTGGTTTACAGAAGCAGCCCAACAAAAAGCCAAGGGTGAAGTCAGGTCACTGAGGTCTGTGAATAGTTATTCAGATGACAGGATAGTGGAGGATGCAGGAAGCGCAACAATGGAAAATGTGTGAAGTGATGGAAAGTCAACAAGTGAGGGTGAATTTCTATCTTTATCTCTTAGACTCTATTTTCCCTTCAGTCTGCTTTAGTGTTGCTGAGTGAAGTAACAGCTCACCTCTGCAAGAACCCAAGGGGTTCAAACCTTGCCTAAAGCATGCTTTTCCCGGGTAGAATACAGAGAAGGTGCATACAACAGTGGCTAGAAAAAGCTATGGGGCAATGTGAGGAGGATGAGTACTACCTCGCTTCAGCAAAGCACCACTGCTAGGCTTTTCTCAATGGCACCTTGGTTTTTCCATGTGACTCCTTAGGTAGCTTTACAACAAGTTGCTAAGAGGTCTGAGCAATTCCGATGTATGCGGCGAATGTGATAGAAGGTCATGAAACAACTGCTGTCCTCCTCTATATCTTCTCTAGGAAAGCATTTGGTGGTTTCAAAAGGCAAATGTTGTAAATCAGCATTTCTCTTAATGGGCCAGACCCAGATTGATGATGTCCTACAAGAATCAATATGCATTCCAGTATCTTTTCAGCCTGCCTCTTATGTAGCTGACATCCTTTTCTGTGGCTGGAAAATGAGTATGAAGCCTTAGTGTATGTGACTTGCTCCCAACCTATAAGGTAGAAAGGTTGAAGTTCAGCTTAGTGCCTGCAGTTTAATTGCCTTTGGTAGGAAAGGTCAGTGAAATCTGTGGTGCTTATAACATGCACTGGCAGAAGAAAGGCTGCTCTCCTGGAAACAGCCTTTTGAAATGGAGCGTGCACAGTTAGAGGCAACTGATGACCATAAGTAGGCTGCATTTGGTCTACCGTATCATTGGACTGCTGCTGTTAAAGCATGCATTGTGGTGTCACACTTATGTAAAGCTTTGGGTAACTCCGTCCAGCACTAGGGAAAAGTGGCTTTCGTTCCCTTTCCTTCTTTGTGCCTCAGCAACAAAACTGGAATGAGGTGGTTTTCCAGTGTTTGGAATATGAAATGCATGCTGGCTGAGTCTCATAGCTACTGCTTAGGCTATTCCTTTGTTTTTTGAAGGCTTGATGAAATTTTAAAGGCCATAGAGATGTTTAATAGATATGAACCACTTTCGGTATGGGAAGACTGACACAGAGTGCCAGGCAATGGCGGGGTGGTTTCATGTGTGCAGGGGGAAGTCTTCCATATAACACATGGAGCTTTGAATATTGAACTCAACCAGAGGCAGCCACTTCTTTTGCTTAAAAGAAATCAAATTGCAGGGTTTTCAACCTTGAAGGCAAATCACTTTATGACTTCATTGTTTAAATATAGGTTTTGTTATGCGGGGGGATCGTTAGACTTGAAGCAAAAGCCTTGTAGCCCAGGGACTGTCACTTCTGATTACTTCCAGTGACACTTCCAATTATTTCCAATCACAATTCCAGGGACAAGAGGAAAAAAGAGCCACGTTCTCCAGCATCAGGGCTTGGTTGGGTTTTTCTTTCCTTGAACAAAGGGCCATTTATCAAACCACTGCAGGAAAAGGTACAGAGCCAGATTGGGAGCTCTGCTGTGGCAGGGTAATTCCAGAGCAAATCTGAAGTGAAACTAGAGGCCGGTGTCTGGGAATCCTGCTGTGGATCCTGCCTTGTTGAGTAATATTAAGGAAATTGCTTCATTTTCCCCAGGCATTAACTGGCACTAGCACTCATTTCAGTGCACAACACGCAGCTTCAGTGAACGTCTGCTAAATGCTCTGTGGGTCTTGTAAGACATGAGCATGCAAAAGTGCTGCTCACGGAGAGCAAGCAGCTTAGTGTGCTCACGATGGAAATGAGTCTGCTGGGGGAACCTGACTGACTTCTAGGTAAGTGAAGTGAAGGATTTGGTGCAGTGTAGTGAGCCTATGAGCTATAGTGTCCTTCAATAAGATGAAGCAGCATTCCAGCCAATGGAAGCTGGAGCACTACCTCATTTTCAGATGTCTCTGGTAGCATTACTTTGAACTGCTCATGTGTAAAAGTAAGTCTAAAAATGGTGTCACAGCTTTCAATCACAGTTAGTGATTTAATTTCCTTAGTCATACCACACTAGGCTGTGAGTGAAGTTGGACCTGCTGAGTGTAGGGGTTATTATTAGCAACTGATTGCTTTATTTCCTTTATAGTTAAAGGCACCAGCTAAGACCAGGGCTCTACAAACACTAGGGAGACTGGTTTACTTTGTACTAATAGATGATGAGTAACAGACCTGGTCTGGTGTTAGGAGCCAGATATTCAGGAGCTTGAGTCAACTTACAATGGGAGTTGCATGCAGCTTCATGTGGTGACTGCTTTTAAAGTGGAAATGAGACAGTGGCCTGGTAGAATGAAGTGCTGGTGATTACTTCTTGCTGCCATAAATCCCCTGTTGTTGTTCCTCAAGTGGTGGTGGTGTCCCTCACTTCTGTGTTTTATTCTGGTCTGCCTAGGGTTGGATGCCACTGAGAGCTGCCTGTGCCAGCTTCACCTCTTTTCCCATGAGGAAAGGCTAGTGTGAAGTGCTGCTGTAATATGCAAACGCTGGGCATTATTTGCCTCTAGAGTGTAAAGCAGACCATGTACTTTTTGTCAGCAAAGTTCAGAAATTCATTTCCAGATGAGCAATTTGGCATTATTCTTGTTCCAAGACCTTCAAAGTATTCCTGTTCATCAGCTCTGATCTTACTGCGACGTTTTCTGGTTTGATGCCTGGAGTAGGTCAATTCCATTGTAGGCTTCCATCAGTGTGACTGAGGTGGCACTTGCAGGGAGCTTGGTGCTAATCCTCTAGGAATCTCAGCATTTCACATAAGGAGCTCTTTACTGAATCCATCCAGTCTGGATGGATGTTTCCAAGCTTTGTCTTGCTCTGATGTGGTCTGTGTTGTGGGCAAACCCCCTCTTCATTTCCATTGTTTCAAGCTTTTGCTTGGAGACAAAGGGAATTTTAACCAGATAAAGCATAGCTTTTGTATTGACAAAAGCTGTGATTCTTTCAAGTGTCTTTTCCAAGTGGGAATTTCATGCAGTTGTGAGCATTCAGGATGTCTAGATTCCATTCTTGGTTTGGCTAGGGGCTCAGTGATGTAGTAATTCAGGCTCCATTTTAAGTGCCTGTTAGTTTTGAGTGTCTCCATTTCAAGTGCTACAAAGGGTCAGTACTTGTAAGAATGCAAGCGTACAGACACATGAGCTTGGTCACACCAACTAAGTGCTGTCAGATGTCAAGTTTTGGGGTGCAATTGAAAATGCCCTGTGCCTCAACTGCTCTTCTGCAGAATAAGTGTAAGAGCACTCAAATACAGCAACCTTTCCCTCATAGCTGCAAAGTGCATTGAAATCACTGAAGAAATGCAGCTGCAAAAGTCCAAAGTGATAGACAAGACATGTCAGGCACTAGTTTAATGGGTGAAGTCTTCCCATCAGTGCCACTCAATGGGGCAAATGGATCCCAGTTTATCTGGCTTTGTCAGAGCTCCTTCCATTTAGCCCAAAGCTACCCCTGGAGCAAACAGGAGAGAGCTGTTAGTTCAGACCCAATAAGTCCTGGTACAAGGAAAGACCAAAACTGAGCTGCTCTCCTCTGGAGCTAATAATCCTGCATTGTACAATACTTTTCCCTCTAATTACTACTTGAGCTTGCGTCTTTTTCCTATTTAGTAATGCCCTGGCCATGTTGCTTGCATTGTGGGACAGCAATGAATACGTACCCATCAGTAAAAGGACTGAATGCAGTGGGGGCTGCAGTGTTTCTTTATCTTTAGCTGTCATCAAGCATCTTCCCCTGTCCCATATCCTTTTCTGTGAAAGCACCAGGAGAGAATGAAAGCCACAACCAGAATGTGAACGGAGCAAAGTGGGTGTTATTGCTCTGGATGGAACAATTTAGGGTGGTATTTTCTGGGGTGTATGTGCTCTGAGGCAGGGAGTACTCCTTTGCCTATTTGCACTGTTGCCTTTAACACTGCAGACTTGAAAGCTGGTACAGCAATCCAGAATGTCTCAAACCCAGCTTTCTTCCTGCTTGCTGTCTAAACAAGCCAGGCACCAGGTAACTCCAGACTAAAAATTCACGCAGAGCAATTGGCACTGCTTTTTTATCCTTGCTGCTGCTTAAAATGCTTCTTAATTTTTTATGATGAGTTTGTATAAGCAGAATGGAGGGAAAACCCATTAAAAAAGGGAATGAATTCTGGTTTTCCAAAGCATCTGCGTGGAGTAGATAGGAACTGAGCTCACTCAATACTCCCCTCAAAAAAGATGTCTTCTAGCACCCTTTCAGTCCGGATCTGCCTCACAGGATGATCTAACTGCCTTGGATTTAGACTTGTGGCATTCTTAGCTTTGACTGAGTGTATGCAAACCTGTTCATCCCTTTATGCCTTAGTGCCCCAGCCCCAGTTAGTGTAGTTGTGATGCTGGGCCACCAATGGTTTAGTTCATGAAGGTAAGACTGTCTGAAAAGTATCTGATGGGATGGAGGCTGTCAAAGCCTCTGATTTTTCTCTCACTGTGTAAGGTCCATAAGGAGCTGGATTTACACTGGGTCTGAGTTACAGGGGAAAAGGCAGTAGTAGCTCTATATTCCTGCTCTTGAGGGAACAGCCCTGCTCATTGCTTTAAATCATTCTGGGGTTTTATTTTTCTGTGTCAGCACTGTCAGAGCCTATAATCCTCAACTAAAAGAGGCCATCCCGCCCTACCAAGAGAAGGACTTAAAGTGAGGAATCCCCTTCAGCAAGGATGTGGCAAGCAGACTGACAATGTAAAAGAAAGGAAAAAATATCCTGAGCCAAGACGGATAAAATTAGGGCCTGATAATGATGCAGAATTCAAGCCATGAAGAATTCCCTGAGCACAGGGAGCTGGTGGAGCCACACAATGGGCAGTGCTTACTGCCAACCATGCATACTAACAACAGTAATTGAGCAGGTAATGGTTATGCATGCTTTACAAACACCCATCACCAGTTATGCTCATACTGTGCAGACAGGGAAGACTTTATATAGCAGATTAATGTTATTCTACATATGTTTTACATAGCAGCCACTATTCATGTATTCTCTACATCCCCTCCAATCCGTAATATAGGAACATTCAGGGTAGATGCCAGGGAAAATGTTCAAGGCAGCCGTGAGATTAAGGGTACTGGACTGTTAGACTTGCATCAGCCCTGAGCTGTGCTATCAGTGTTGAGATGGTTACAGGTAGAGGAGCTTTGTTCATTATCTGGCCCTTGGGTCCCGTGAAGACAGAGTAAGATGCTTCCCTTGTGCTTCAGGTGGAGGTAAATGACTAATGCATGGAAGATGGCATATAAAACTCGGTAGTATCTTTATAGCAAGAGGGTCAGAATAGTTTGTAAGAAGAGATGGGAAGACAGGAATCTGGTTTTGCTTCCAGCTCCAGTGGTGACTCTATCAGAATGAGAACCTTTCACTGGTAAGGTTCAGATCTGTTTTTCATCAACTTGTCTCATCTCCAGTGTGATCCCAATAGGTGATTTTACAAGTCCTTTTGGAGCCTTGGCTTCCTCATCCAGAAAAAGGCAAATGTCTTATTATATAATGTGGTTTATGGTCCTCAGACAAAACAATGAGGAGTATTGGTAAATAGCTTGATTTTTATCAGCCTGCCCTTTCCAAAGAGCTTATAGCTGCTGTCTGCTTGCATTTGTATTTCATGCCACTGGGATATAACTGTGTTCTGACAGCGTTTGGGGGGAAGAGTTGGGAATCTTCAAGAGCCATGCAAGTCCTTGCTTCAGTTCTTTATAAATTTTGTAGGAAATACACTCAGCCATACTTCCTAAAAGAGGAAATGCTCGAGTCCTGTCTCCTGTGTTTAGACTAAACAGAATCCAGATAATTTAATCTAAAAGGGAAATGCTCTTTTGAGGATAAACAGCCTGAATAAAACATTTCTGAGCAAACCCATGGCAATGTCCCTCCCCTCACACCATCCACCCCCAAACAGCAGTTTCTATCCTGAGTGGTGCTAGAAGCAGCTTGGCTGATCAAGGGAATTGGCCTCGCTGTAAATCTTACTCAGGATACCCAGTTATGACTGCTCCCATCATGCTGGTACCAATAATCATCCCCAGTAACCACTGAGGATCAAGTGAGCATATTTTGCTTGGCTTATTCTGCATAAATGCTAACTAAGACCCATTGCCTGGCAGATAGACCCTTTGGGTTTATTTGTAGATATTAATGAGGGCCAGATGCTGAGACTTGTGTGGTCTGGGGCTGTTGAACTGCTGTTATCTACAGTATGGAGCCATTTGATTTCCTTTCTTTACAAGGCAAACAAACTATTTTCAGCATTATGAAGCTGTTGCAACTTTGCCATTTGCTGGGCTGAAGAAACACAGGAGGTGGAAGCTTGAAATAGGGGTGTATATATCCTGTCACTCCAGATACAGCAACCAAAGAGCAAATAGGCATGTTAATTGTTAGTGCAAGATCTGCACATTAAAACTGTGCCCAGGACAGAAGCCAGCATCTAATAAGCATGTGTTGCAGAGCAAGAGGTGCAATAAGGGTTAGGATACCCACTTGCCTTTTATCTTGTTTCTAGTTATTAATAGGAGTTGGTTTGAGGGAAAATACAGGAAAAGGGTAAAAAAGGGATTTTTCCTGATATTTATAGTCAGTAAATGGCTAATGTATTCACTTAGCCATACTTCCTCCTGTGGCCCATGGGTTTGCCACAGTTACTCATACCCTTTATTCAGTTGTGAGCTGTCACAACTGCATCTGACAGATGCCTAGGAAACCCTACAATAACCCCAATAAGCATTTCACTTTTATTACATAGATTTAGCCAGTGAGTCAGACTCCTGCCTGGGAGCAAACATGGAAATAAGGAGTTAGGAACTACTGGATGAGGCTAACAGTTAATCTACAGTGTTTCACTCCACAGTGGTCCAGTATCAGATGGAGGTGGAAGAAAACCTGCAACTGACAGTGCATGGAATCCCATACTTGTATGGGAAAATTACTGCTGAATATTGGGTCAGATAAGGAAAATTATGCCTTTATATACTTGAAGAAATAAATGTAGTGTGACTTGTGCTTAAGCCTCATAAATATCTAATAGCTTCCTGAATAGAAACTGAGCGCTTGGAATCTTTTCTAGTAGCCGGATGCTCCATTTCTTAATGTGAAGATGGGCTGAATCACTTCTCAGGTTGATGGAGGAGCTGAAACAAAAATAGGCTGTGGGGAACCTGCTGAGGAATTCAACCTTTGGCTTTGTGTGGTTTCAGATAGGCCCAGGTGTGTTCATGAAGAGCTGGACTTTCAGCTCTCCCTGCAGCCTTGCAGCCACACTTTTCCCCTGGCTGGTTCAGGACAGAAGACATGTAAATAACAGTGGTGCTTGCAGAAGCTTGTGCCTGCAGAGCTGGCTTAGTTTGGGCCAGGGTAAAGGTCTTTGCAGTAAACCCTTGGCCCAAGGCTGCTTTTTAGCTTGTTGAAACAATGCAGCTGAGTGGGGTTTAGCTCAAGGAAGGAATGTGAACTGTTTAAGACAGAGATGACACTGGGCTGCGCTTGCTGTCAGATATACACAAAGCTCTGTCAGATGTGCTGTCGTGCATCTCTTGGCACCTCTCATGTTTTACCTGCTTCCCTTTTATAGTAAATGTTTTGATGAGCACCAATGCGCCCAAGCAAACAGAGACGCAAGGATGACATGACAGGCACTTTGCTGAGATCAAGAGGCAGGGTGCTGTGATTGATCCCCTAAAAGAAGGAGAGAGTAAAACTAGTCAAGGTCTGTAAATCCCACTCAGTTCTAAATGAGCCCTGGATCCTAACATCAACTGACAGCTAGGGCTGGTTGATGCTAAACCTCCCCCTTCCTGGATGAAGCCCAAGATCAGGACAGCCCCTGTTGTCTTTTAGATAACTGTTCTCAGAGGGCTCTGTAATCTAGAATGCTAGGGGGTTTAAGAGCTGATAGCTGGAAGTTGAACCTTGACAAATGCAGGATAGAAGCTAAGATTCAAGGAATTACTGGGAAGTTTAATGTACCACTGAACTAGTCTATCAGTGGGAGGAGATGCTAATGGAACTGTTAAACTGTGCAAACATCACGGGGCTCTGTGGTCTCTGCTGTACTGCAAACTTGGATAATCAAAACTCATATATTCTGGCTTTGAAAATCTATTAGTAAATATCCCATTTCATTCTTACAATTGTATTTTAGATTGAGACTTAATTTGGTTTCTTTGGAATTATGCTTTGAATGTTCCAGTGACTTCTTATGGGCTTAAAATATGCTTTCTGCAGTAGTTCCACAGAGCTGCGTAGTTCATTACCATTAAGTGAGGTGGTGAGTGCAAATGTGGGTGGACAAGTGGATATCAGTGAGTGGACCAAGATAGTTCTTAGACTCTTTTTTAGATCATGGAGGTGTCTGACTTCCGCTCCCGTTTGTTTTGTTTCTCTGTTTAAATATTCTTTTCTTATCCATCTGAGTTTCATGTTGGGATAGAGGCTGACTTGTCCTCAGCCTTATAATTCATTCTAAAGATAAGTACAAAGCTGCTTTTGTTGTTTTGAGAAACCCCATGGGATTTGAGGCTTTGTCAGTCTCTCCAGCTAACACAAGTTCCTATCTATTTTTCCTGCTTATACCCACAAGTTGTTTTCAGCCTGCACCAAGCCTTTAAAAACAACTGACTGTCTGAATATACAGCTGCCATTTGAACACTGCATCAAGAGGAAGGTGCTTTAACTGCTTTCCAGGGTAACAGACAACAAATGATTATGTAGATAAGAGTACGTTCGTTCATTCCTAGTATGTTCTGTGCTGTTTCTTTTCCCATCTCTGCTGCTTCCCACTCTCTGCCCAAGAGCATATAAAACCAAAGGAATTTGAATCTAAAGGCTTCTAAATTTGCAACATCTGAATGGGTTTGTAATTGTGAAGAGTCAACATCCCCATTGCTTTGCTAAAAACCTTTGTATGCTCAGTTTTGCTCCAGCAATTTGATAACCTAAAGATCTTAGGTCTCAGGTCCTATGAGTTCCCTCATCAGCCTCAGCTTGCCTGTTGTCTCTTCTTTTAGGCTCCAGATATCACCACTGTATTCGTTATTCTCTATGCAGCATCTGAACAAGATCTTCCATTGTCTCAGTGCTTAACCTAATGTAAAGAAGAGCAAGCCACATGTCTAACAGACGCCTTCAGTCAGCTAAATTGTAGTCAGAACAATAGGAGTAGAAGCAGATTTTTACTAAGTAGTAATCTGGCTCTAACCATAAATGCCTCAGATGCTCTATTTCTCAACTGCCTTAGTGTTTGAAACAGATTCACCACATCAAGAGCCTTACAATAGCAGGGAGGCAGGAGGCTGCCGCTTGTGTTTGTCGCGTTTATTTTTGATGGTTTATTTATTTGCTCCTAAAAGTTCTTTGGGGGGAATCTCTTATCGGCTCCGAACCGTGGCCGTGCTGCTGAACGAGAAGCTGTGACATTAAAAGTAATTGACATTAAGATGTTGTGACATTAAAATTAATCGTGTTTGATGGATGCTGGAGACAGAATCCGCAAGGCTCCCGGGTGCACGTTTTAGCAAGTTCTGACATTCATGCTCCCCCCTTCGGTTCCTGCAGCATTATGTAACTGCCTTCTGCACCCGCTGGTCCCGAAACCATGTGCAGGGAGGGAATGTGCTTCAGGAAGAAGGGGTTTTCTTGGAATCCACTGCTTCGTAGCTTTGGGTGTGATGGCTGGTTTATTCTTCATCCACTGAACTAATCAGATTCGCTAAATCAATGCAGTACTGGTGACACTGGCTTCCTAATCAAAAGGTTGGAGATGAAAGAGGTCACTGGGATGTTTGCAGCAGAGCTCATGGAGTTCTGGAGCATTTATTCCCTCTACTATGGGAATTCAGGCAGACCTCTCGCAAGGAAACCCGGTTCTTGTAGCATAAATAGGGATTTTCTCGGTTTTGTTGCCATTTGTTGCAATAATGGGCAAATATTTAGGTTTTTGTAACAAGTGCGTGGTTCAGACCTGGTCAGTCGCCAGTTCTGCTGGTGCGGCACCAGCACTAAATGAAGAAGAAACTGATAGCCTTTTCCTTCAGGACCTGGAGCTTCTCAAAGAGCTGGAGGGGATGTGCTATAACCTGATACCTGTATTTTACAGCCAAGCCCTTTAGCCGCAGCCAGGAATGAGCTGAGTGTCAGGAATGGATGGCTGGTCTCTGTCTGCATGCCTACTCTGAGAAGAATCAGGTGAAATCATAGCAGCCTCCTCTTCCTTTTGGTGCCCCAAACCTACCTAGAAACGTTCCTTGCAGGCAGCAAGTGAGATGCAGCATTTCTTGGTTCCCGGATAACATTTTCCAGCTTCCTTTTTTAGCAATGTGAAGCTGGAGGGGCCTCAAAAATGAACCCATGTATTGGGCGAGAAGCCAGTTACCTCCTTGCAGCTCAAGCTCTGTGCTGGCTTCACTTTCTGTCCTATTTGGAAACTAGAAGTAATAAGCTGGTGTGAGCTGATCTTGTTTTTCCCTTCCCGCTGTGGTCTGTTTAGGGTGTCAGTCTTTGAAAGCCGGCACAGTGAGCTTATAGCCTTTTTTTCGTAGCCTCTTAGTACTGAGTGATAACTTGCGTGAGATTCAACGTAACTTCACTTTTAAAAGCAAAACAACCATGTTGTAAGGTAATGTAGCTGGAGTTAAAGCTTGGCATGATGGTTAGGGGCACTAAGAGCTGCTTTCTGCAAACAGCTTGTCAAGAGATGCTCTCAGTGTGTAGTTTGATTTGGATTGACCCTGTGAACTGTAGATCTTATCCCCAGCTCTGCCGATTCCTTGTGACTCCAGTCAGTCTTGTTGTGTGCCTAGTTATCCATGGGCAAACGGAGCTTTCATTATCTGCTTTTTCCTTAGCAAACTGGAAACAGTGATACTTGGGTGCTTCACTAAGTGGCTACGAGAAGAACATTGAGATCTTGTTATAGGAGGGTCAATGAATCTTGTCAGGGGCTTGTCCTTTTCACTGTACAATGTGCACAAGTCACACTATGGGGCACCAAGGATAGGAAGGTGACGTTAAGGATGGTTTGCTTATGCAATATGAAACTAGTTAATAGACTGCCACTGGATGAAGTCCATAAGAAGCAGATTGAGTATAGCATTTCCTTTTCTTTGTACTCTTCTATTTTTCATTGGTGATATCCAAGTCCCTGCCGAGCAATAGATAAGCTTGAGTATCCACAGTGTTTGGATATGCAAGATAAAGTCCTAACAAGTTACAGCAGAGATGCTTTGATGGCAGGTTTGCAGAACTGCTGAAGACAGGTAGCTGTGCATGCCCTCAGTGAAGGGTACGAAGGTGAAGAGCAGCTTGGGGAGGCCAAGGATGACCAGAGGTGCTCAGTTTAGACAGTGGGGTTTATGTAGTCTTCCTTCTGACTGAAAATACCTTCTTGAAGCAGGGAGAATAAGCTGTGTCAGCTCCTATTAAAGAAAATGGGTTTTCCTAAAGGAGCCAAACCCAAGAGTACTGCAGGGAAGAGCCAAATATTTGGCAGCTTTTTGTGGTGTTTCTGGCTAAAGAACATGAGGAATTTTTGAAGACAAAATTAACCCATTGGAACACTGAATTACAGTAATAGAAAAAGTGGATTTCAACTTGCAGGAAAGCATGTTTTGTGGCTTTTGAAGGGATGGCACCTCCCTGCAAACCTGGGTTTATGTGCATTTCCAGGATCATGAATAGGGTATGGGGACTAAGGGAGCCAACTAGGGTGTCTGAGCCCTCAAGGTTTGGCTTCAATTCCCCAAATCTGAGCATTGCTGGTTAATGTACTGTGCAAATATTGGCTTTGCTTTATTTTTGTCCCTTTTTGTGCCAATTTATGTGGTCAGTTAATGATTTAGTTATTTTCTGGCCCTTAGAAATAAATGTCAGTGTTGTCTGAGTAAATACGGGGGAAAACCCCAGTGTTAAACAGAGCTTTCCTTGGCAGTTCAGGCAATCAAAAACCAATATCAGGTGACGTATCTGACAGTTATAACAGCTTGGTTTTCCTCCATTATGTGGACAGAAATAAAAGCTGGTACTGGAGACAGCTGTGACCTGCTCACAGATACTGTCAGCAAGAAAAGAGGCTGAATCCATCAAATAAATGATGTGCTTGGTTATCCCCACAGACCACACATGCTGGGCTTTAATGTAAATGTGGCTGACAGATGGCTGCCAGACATTACAATGGGCTTAATCACTGAAGACCCCACCATCCTGATCCAGCAGCTGTGTACACCGTTTGTGCCATGGTGGCTGAAACCAAACTGGCATTTAGGAGCTCCTCTGTACCCAAGGTAGTGGGAGAGGAGCATTGTATGCCTGCCTCCCTCCACACAGCCTAGAGCTGCAGGAAGGCTTTAGGGAGCAGGACTTGAGTCTCATGGGTCTTTCCTGCTCTAAGACTTCAAGCTTGTCACGGAATAGCACAAAGCACAAGGGATTTCTGGAGGTTTGTGGCTCAAAAGCAGCATCAGTTTGCATTAGGCTGCTCAGGATTTTAGCCAGTCCAGTTCTGAACAGCTCTAATGATGCTGATTCAACAGTCTATGAGCCTCTGGTCCAGGGGATGACTGTTCTCATACTGGGTTTTCTTCCCTACTCTCTGACCGTTATTTGCCACTTTTTAGGACTTGTCCATTGTCTCATCCGCTCGTTGTGTACCTCTGAGAAATCTGGCTTCTCTACAATCTTCTTGTTCCCTATGTAAGTTTTACATATGCATCCCTGAGGCATGCAGGTTTTCTCACACAAATTGGAAAGGACAGAAGCGAGGTGCAGAGAAGCTGCAGCTTGCCCAGGAAACCATCATTTGTCAGACTCTACGGACCCACTGAGATCCTTGTTTCCATGCAAAGCCTGCATCCCTGCACTAGCTCTGGAGTCCTTGTATCCTGTTCCTTATATCCTTTCCCCTTTGCATTAAAAATACATGAGCTTCTGCAGGACAAAAAGGTGAGTGTGAGCCAGCAACGTGCCTTTGGAGCAAAGAGGGCTAAAGCAGTTCTGATAACTGAGGTATCAGGAGTTTATGGTTGGTGCTACAGATGTTGTTTGTTGTCCTCAACAGCAGTTTTAGAAATGGCTCTGAAAGATGATGCACACCCATTTTGATCCCAATAAAGTCCAAAATACAGCTTTTCACAAGCTAGGAATAAGTTGGTTGGACCTCTTAGATAAACTGAAAATGAGGGTGGAAGTCCTGGAGCTGGACATATGTGCTCCCCATTCCTCCCAGGCTTACTTCTGTATACTTCACCTGACCTTTACAGTATGTTTCTTGAGAAGTTGCCTGACCTTTTCACATCTCATTAGCAGATTGGTTCAGCTGTTGCCAGAATCCCATCTTTACCCTGCTCCAAGCCCCTCTTCCAGTTCAGCATCTTGGAAACACTGTGCTTGCTCACCAGAGCTCGATGATGTACTGTAGCTCTCAGACAGGGCTCCTTGCTGTCGGAATGCTGATACCCAGTGCCTGTTTTTACAAAGGGCTTGGCCTCTCTAGTCTTACTCCAGGCATCCTCACTTTAGGAAAGGGACAAGTGCCAGAGGAGAACTAGATTGCTCTTTTGAGCAAAGGTCACAGGCGTATTTGGCAGGCATGATGCTTGCATGTTCTCATTCAGGGTTTCTTCTAGCAATGGCCCTAGGCTTTTGCAGATCTTGTTGCTTTGCAGGGCCCTTGATGTTTCCAAACATGCAAAATATATGTAACAAGCATAACAGCCCTCTGGTAAACAGAGAAGGAGCTGCCTCTCTGCTGATCTCATTTCTATTGCAGAGACACTTTGATGTGACCATTAGAAATGAAGTGGTTCAGCCCTGATAAGTTCTGAGCTGTTTAACTCTGCTATAGCATCCCTCCGTGTTGTCCCCCCAGCAATCTGCAGGTTTTATTTAGCTCAAGTAATACTGAGGCTTTGTTTCAGTCTTTCCACCTGTATGTTTGAAAGCCAGTTAAAATTGGATTTGAAAGCCAGTGTTTTGAGTATGCTTCTATTTCTGAGGGAAGTGAAATGGATCTGCTCTCTGTTTTAGTCCTTATGTCTCTTCCAAGCACCTTAGATGGTAACTTAATTGATGCTTTGAGCCTTTAAAACTAGGGTTTGGATGTATCTATGCTAAGATGGAAAACCAAACAAACCAGATTTATAAGTAGGCAGTTGAAAAAACTAATAACCAGGTTTTTTCCATGGGTTTTTAAATGTTCTGAAACATTCACAGAGGCAAATATTTGAATAATTCCTCATTATCTTATGTTGTTCCTTATGTTGCTACACTCGATTTAAGCTAAGCTGGTTAACTTTATTGTATAGTCATGTCCTTTTTAGGATTGTAGGCTGTTGTCGAGTGGAATGGATCCAGAAGTTGGAGTTGCTCACACACTGCAATCCTGTGGGTAGAGGAATCCTCCTCGGACTTTACCATCTCAGGCTATTATCAGTGCTTAGATAATGCCTTAGGTTCAGCTGTGCCGAAGAAACATAGATGCAGTAATTTATAATGCCTTATATTGTGTTAAGTAACACTTCCTTATTTCCTGGGTCTGACTTTGCAGTCCCTTCCTTAACTTCAGACTCGCTTGCAGCAGCTGTGCAGTGTTGGCTGTCAGTTGGAATAGCTGTTGTGCTCCACTTTGGGAAGCTGTCCCTCTGCAGGGAGAGTGCTTTCCAAAGCCTGCTTGCCTCAGAGTTAATACAAGTTCTCAGGAGTATAGTATTCAGTCTAGTCTTCCACTTGCAAACGTTACTGAGAAGCTCAGGATGGTTTTGAGCACCAAATGCAGGATCAGACCTTCTTCAGTACAATGTGAACTAAACTCGGTGTCTAGAGGTTTAGTGGATTGTCAGTGTGATGCCAGCTTCCTAACATACGGTTGGGTGTCTCTTCCAGCTTTTACAGTGGGGTTTGCATTCCTCGGTAATCCCCACTCGCTCAGTTTGTAGCTCTGATTCAGAAAGTGGGATTTACAGAGCTCCGCCTCTACTCATCTGAGACCTTAGTGTACATGTCCAGATGCCATAACTCCTAGTAACAGCAGGGAAGCAAACAAAAGATGATGGATCTTTTCTCAGTTTTCTTGCAGCTGGTACACTGTTGTGCCAAACTCGAGGAAAGATGCAGGGAGGGATCTGAATCATAGTGATAAGAACCTGACCCTCCTCCTTTTTATTCCTTCTGGCTCCTACTGAAACCAGTCCAAGGGTAACGGTTAAGAGAATGAGGTTTCTTCAATTTTCTAACCCCTGATGGGTTCAGTAAACAGTGAGTAATTGATTCTAACCACTATAGCATTGGTGAGAAACAGGCTGCAGGCAGCAACTGTAGCCACAGCTCTTCCAGAGTTAAGCTGCTGTTGTTCCTGGTCTTGTGCTCTGACCAAGGGATGCACCTTGTATTCATCCCAGAAGTGTTGCAGAGTTTAATGTCTTCACAAAGTCTTTCACAAGACTTAAAGGGGTGATGGGGAGGAGCTGCTGCTGCTGTTCTTTTTCTGCCCTAGGGTAGGCTCTAGCTGAGGCTTTGAGATTGAGTGAATATGAGAAGTGACAGAGTGCTAATACATTAGACATTCATTTTGTACCATATTAGTAGCGCTTGTAGTGGATAAGTGAGATGTCATACTGTGTTATGTGCAGTTATGAGTACACAATTGAACATCTCATCGAGGTAACATGGATGTGCTGAACAGGGACTGAAGTCTGTACCTTAAAGCTATATCAAACTTGGCTGAAAATGAAGATGGAGGAAGGCATGAAGTTTACTTTTACCTTGTGAGTTTCCTGGTACCTCTTTTGACAAGCTTAAGCCAAGCTGACTTTCTATAACAAAGCAGCAGAAAAGCACAATCTGTTCAGTGCTTTCTGGTTAACATCTTATACTTTGATGCTAAGGGGGGAAAACCCGGCGAGTCCTCAGTACAAGAATAGCTTTATTAGGCATATTTATCAACTTAAGTCTCTTGTCTCCCCAATTTTCAGAGTTGCCTCAGCTGACGCAATCTGCTCCTTGGATTTTGAGATTGGTGAGGAAAGATCTAATTGAAAACACTGTTTTGATAACAGTTTTGTTGCTGTCTCTTTTGGTTTGTGTTCTGGATTCTGCTCGATGTCTGCCTTGGGCACCTAACTTCATTTCCGCGTGCTTTCATTTCTGTGTCCGTGAACTGACAGCAACAATAGGCTCACAGGAAGGCTGAGGCCGAAGCATGCTCCTCAGACAGAAGATGCCCTGGAAATTATTACTGAAACCATCTTCTCACGCTTTCAAGCCTCATCTGAAACCAGGCAAAGGAGTGAAATTGCTGATGTTTAGGGGTGGAATGTCTTGTTCTCTTGCTTTCCTCAACTCAAAGCTGTGTACGGTACACAAAGCAGGCCAGAGATGCCAGCAGAGAAAGGGAGCATCTGACAGCCCTAGGTGCTTCAGCCCCCAAGGAATGTGATATGTACTGACAAGGTCTCTGTGCAGATCTAATCCACACAGCTTGAAATCACCAGCTCATCACTGAGAGGCTTAGTTGAGCTGTTGCTCTAAACAGAAGGCACCTGGACCATTTTACTGATACAAATGCCTGGGTGAAAGGCTAAGGGATTTCACACATCCCTCTGTACAAATACTCTGCGAACTGTTAAATAGGAAGATGCAGTTCTGATGCCTTGTCTTCTGTTCTCTGGTCTCCAGGGATGTGAACCCAGAATCTCCTACTTGCACTTGTTTTGAAAATGCACTGAGAAAAAGGAGAGCCATAGCACATAGGCAAACTTCCTAACGGTGTTTTCAGTGGCAGAATTTGGCTGCTTGATTCTAGGAATGTATAAGTAAGACCCTTAGATTGCATGTGGATGCTGGGTACTGCAGGATCAGTCTTTCATCTGTCTCTAATAGAGAAATGCTGAGTTTTCCCCAGGGAATACTGCACCATTGTTGCTGGGGCTACTTGTGAGACCCAGACTTGCACTGGATGGACCACTGCATGTGTGCCTATGCGCGGTGTGAAGACATTGTGCATTTAAACTCATGTCACGTGCACTGCTGCTGTGCTGGTAATGGCTATCCCAGAGATCACTTCCCTGCTTCATCCAGGCCTGCCTGGGGAAGGACTGGTGCCCATCCTTCTGCAGCTGTTGATGCTTTTGTTGGTTAGAAGCCCATGTGTCACCAGCCAAATTCTAGCCCTCTCCTGCACTCTTGCTTACTTGCTGCGAACTGAAAACTCAGATGCTTTGCTTTGTGAGATGTGTTTTCTGTTCTCCTTAGGCCTTCCTAACTCATCGACAGTTTCAATTCCAAATGCCTCACGTCACCACTTGGAAACTCAGAAGCATGCAGGACTCTTCCCCTTTGCTTTCTGTTTCAACAGCCTCCTCAAACCTCAGCCCCACGCACATGTGGTTCCCATTAGAGAACCTCTGCAATGCTATGTGCACACGGATGGGGATAGGCTGCCCTCTTGATTTGAGCACAGCCAGCCTGTTCCTGTGGGAGCTGACTGCTAGCTCACATGTTTCTTATTTGAGATGCTTTTGCTTCACAACCACATTCCTCAAATCAAAGGGAGGCGGAGGGGAGCGGGCTGCAGGCAGCATGCGCTGGGGGCCAGGTCTTGGTCACTTGGAGCACTCAAGCTCTCGGGAGAAGGTGACATTTGGCCTTTCTGTCTCTGCCAGCCAAGGAACACAGAAAGCAGATGTCCCAGAGAGCAGTCTTGGCTGAGTTAATTATCCTTAGGAGACTTAAGCCACCCCCATTCCTCCTCCCTTGTGCAAAGAATGCAGAAGAGCTGTCTGTAAGGAGACACCATTTCATGTTTGTTTTGGCTTAAAATGCTGTCAGCATAGGGCTAGTGGGGGCTGTTAGGGCTAGTGTGGTCTGGGGGTGGCGACCTCTTGGGTTCTCCTTACAGCTCTGGAATAAACCAACATAGCTATCCTCTGTCTTTGTTTATGCACAGCGGAGACTGGGGAACAGAGTGAAAGGGGAGATAAAAGCCTTAATGTGCATGTGTCTGTCATCATTACTGAATAGTAATGATGGAGGGAACATTTGGTTTCTTAATAGCTTAATTCTGAGGCCTACTGAGCTTTAAATATTTAACTGTAGAATTAGGGCCACTAGTGTCTTTAGCTTGATTTGAGTTTCCAAGTCATTTAAAGCATCCCAAAGTAATGTCATTCTCTGGCCATAAAAGTAGTTGTCAACCTCCTATTTCAACATGTGGAATTCTAGATCTCCTTATTAAAAATACTCAGATTTTGCTTATCATCACTGTAATGACCACTGGACAGCGTGTGTGGGGCAGGAGCTTGGTTTTCCGTAAGGAAGCTCAGTAAACTTCCTTCAAGGCTGGAGCACAATCAAACTCCAACAGATGTGAAACGTCTTAAATTCCTGGCATGAAGCAGTGGTTCAGAGTTGCAACATGACAGACTGTCCTGGGCTGCTAGTTTCTTAACCCTCCAACAGATTATACATCTGATATAGATGTAGTAATATAGATATAGATGTAGTAATATAGACACACTGTTTTCACAATACTTGAGGGGAGTTAATGTTTTTAGCAGAAGATGAAGCAAGTCAAATGTGCAGCTAAAGGAACACTCCAAGACCGAATAATTCTCTGAATATTTACTCCCTTTGGGCTCATTTAAACTGTTTAAGCCCTTCTCAAAAGGACCCCATTTTCACATAGTGGAATCGCACTGATGTGAAAGTAATGTTTTAAAAGTATCCCAAGAAGGACTCAAAATGAGACCGCAATGATGGTTACACTTGAGAACTTGTCTGTAGGGGACTGTTCTCCTTTCAGACAAGATGTGATGCGCCTTGACTACAGTGGCCATTCACTGGTCCTGTCACACTTGCATCCACGGAACACTTTGATATTAATGAACAAAAGCAGCTAGAGCACCTATCACAGGTGACATGGAAATCATCCAGACAGTGCTATGAACTCTGTGTGTGGATATCATTGAAATTCCTACTTTTGCTGTTGTATGGAAGGAGGTTTCCCTCGGCAGCTGATTTCTTTCCTGAGTTGTTTCCCTTTGGTGCTAGTACAGGATGTCTCGAGCTGCAGGAAAATTACAGGTTGCATTTGTGTAACGTCTCTTCATCGGCCATCAGTGCTTGGAATAGCCTGTCGCAAATGTCATCTTTGGTTAAAAAGCCAAAATAAGCTACAAAGAGTGCAGCTGAAGATTAAACTTCACAGATGTTCTTGAAAATGAGGTGTCTCAAGGCCTGGTTTGGATATTCGCATCTTTAAATGAAGTTAGCATAGTTTCGGCCAAGCATCACTATGGATTTCTTGTATCTTTGAGTCTCTGCATCTTTTCTAGGCTCTTCCTCCTAATTCCAGCAGTTAAGTGATACAGCACCACTTATTACTTTTTAAAGTATAATCTATATTTAGCATTGTTCCCTAATTCCAACCTTGTTCTGAACCTAATGAAAGATTTAAATCTGGCAGCTCTTTAGCTTTTAGCACACGAATTTGCCTACAAATAAAGATGTCAGCAAAGCATTTATTTTCACTTTGATTCTGCTTGTATGTCTATGTGTATTTGATGTTAGTATATATGTGCATATACATGTACTTACTGGATGGGCATGACAATAAACTGAGCTTCCCAATCTGGATGTGAAAGCATGGATGATCACATTAAGGATTCAGACATTCATTCATACCATTTTGAATGGATCATAATATGTGGTAAGGCCAGATCCACAGTCCCAGTTTGCTGAGCACTTGCTGCACTGCCCAGGCTCAATCTGCCCTTCCACTAGTATATCCGTGCTCATGCTATTCGGGTACTGTCTGTTTCGGCGTGCTAGCTGTGGTATTGTTTGAAATGCTTGTTGCTCTGTTTCTTGGATACTTAAAACATCAGTGAGGGACAGAAAACAATAATCTTTGTCCCTTCTCTGCAGGGTGTTGGGTGAGTTATTGTCCTCTGAACAATAGAGCGAACACTTAAACATGTTACAATGGTCTCTTTGCCCCAAATACAGGACGTGGTGTTGCCTGTGGTGTGTCAGCAAGCCTGCTGCTCTGCACATTTATTTCTCTCAGGCCCATGGCCAATGCTTTCAAACTGCTGCAGCTGCAATAAGCTTAGTGTGCCTGCTCCACGGGGAAAACAAAGCAGACTCCCGAAGCCGTGAGATGTAGGCTGAGGAAGGCCTGAGTAAAGCTGAACAAAGCAGTTCCCGAATTGCTCTTTGCATCCTCAATTGCTGTACACAGGATGTGGAAGGGAAAGAGGTGGTTTTGGGTAAGAACCGTGGAGCCTGCATACATGTGGCATTACCGAGCGAGGCTCTTGGATCCCACTTGTGGGAAAACCATCTATTGCCTGCTGGAGCCAGCCCTTAGGCATTAATCTGGGAAGGCTCTGCCCTCGTGTGGCAAGAGATGGAGCCGGCCGCGCATCCGGAGCAAGCTCGGGCAGTCCCGGCCAGCACATGGAGGTGATTGCTGCTGTCGGGCTGTCCGTAAGCAGACGCTCTCCTTTAGTACTCATATAAATGAAACTTAAACTGAAGGGGATAATAAACGGTAAAAATACTATGAGAAAAATCTTATTTCTCATCTACACAAACACAAGAGGATTTCAAAGGGCTTTTATTCTTCAGGGATTAATAAAACATTTAAATTAACCTAGAAGGCACTCGGATATGTTTTCTAATTCTTTCTCTTTTCTGCGGCATATATTGTAAATTCCAGCACATCCCTAAAGCTAAAATAAATAGAGGGTCCTGTTTAGAACCCTGCAGAACTTTGACTTCCTTCTGATTTTGTGGCCTTTGCTGAAGGTCTAATAAGGACTGAAGGGACATGTATGGGCTTTTATAATCAGACATGCCTTGGGAAAGTATGCAGTGTGTGTGACAATCTGGTTATTGGTTCAGTGGGGAATCAGCTCCTAATTATCTCTGTTTGCATCTACCTTTGAGAAACCAAAGGTGTTTTATCTCCCTGGATGTCTCCCTCATCTTACTTCCATTTAGAAGGTGATTTTATAGGCAGGGCATGTTTGCTGGGGGCAACAAGAACCACCTAGGTGAGAGCTCTCCTAAAAACAGCCTGTCCATAAACCCAGTCTATCCAAGCCAGAGAGGAATGAAAATGATGCTTGCTATACCCCCACAAAGTGATTTCTAACCATGATCAAAGCTTTTAATGTAAAATCACACTTTAAAATGTAGAACACCACAAAACGTCAGTGCTCTGCGGGCACAGGCCTTTGAAAGCACTGCAGATGTGATGGGAATGCTCACTTCTGAGGTGCTTAAATTAAACTTATTGATCAGCCATGTAGCGAGTGTCAGCGTGTTAATGAAGGCAGCCTGCAGCAAAGTGGGCTGTAGAAGAAAGCAGGCGCTCATCCTAGGCAGAATGTATAATTGTATTTGGCAGATGGAGCTTTGAGACTAGTGAATCCAGGGCTAAACTGGATTAGTTTTGCCTTTAAAGAAAGCAGCTAGTGTGGCTGCAAAGCTTTCACTCTCACCAACTTGTACAGAGATCCCTGAAGTAGAGGACAACTAAATCCCTTGCAGGACTCCACCTAAGTGTTTTATATATGTGCGTGCACATAGTAGGGATAACTTCCATAGAAGTGCTTGGCAAGTGTTGATTACATATTAGAGGCTGAAGAGCTGAAGGGTGGTCATGTTAACTCAGATCTGATTGGGAGCAGGAGCAGACTGTATCTTCTATAGCAAAGTTGGTCCTGAAGAAGCAGAAAAAGCTGAGGACCTGTTGTGTTAAATGTAATTGTTCATCATCCCCCCATGAACCTTCATTGTTTAAATACAAGTATAGGAGCAAATAAGCCTATGTAAGCTGAGCTGCTTATGCTCTTGCCAGTAATCTTGCTATGTAATCACAGCATTGTGTGTTCAGTCACACATGTGACTTCCTAGTGCTGCCAGCTCTCCCAGTGTCCATCAGGTTCATAGTCCAAGAGCAAGATAGTTCATCTCACTTCATTCCGTGGAGGGGAAGTGGTTTTACGTTTCCTTCTTGCGCAGCAAAACTTAAGAGTGACCCAACTGCGCTCTCAACATTCATACACAGCCGATACGTGGCGTTTGTGCCCCAGAAATCCCTGTGGAAACTTGCTTGGAAAATGTATTTGGTGCTATAGCAGACCTGGGGGATCCCTCTCCTAAATGCCTTTAATTTCCCATACCTCTCATCCTTTGGGTCAGTTTTAACAGAACTTGAGTGTGTTCTCAAATTGGAGATGGGCAAAGCGAAGGAGCAGTCCCTCATTTTGTTCGGTTTTAGCAGGGACGCAGTATAGGAAGAAACTGAGTTTCACAATGACTAGAGCAGTGCTGGTTAACCACCATGCGCCCTGCCTTCTGGTTCAGGTTTCAGGGAGGTAACAGGCTTTTTGGGTGTCCGTGGCAAACATTTCGAATGCTCTGCTTCCCTCTAGTGTTCCAGATTGGCAATTTCTCCCTTTTTTTCTCTAAATTTTAAATCCTGACAGACCATTTTTGACAAGTTCCGGGTTTTTTTATGTTGCTATTCAAAGACACTTCACTGGCCTACTTGTATCGTGCTTTTCTTAATCTTAACACTCGTTCGCAGCCTGGGCTCTTCTTTCCAGCGCTGAAATGCATGCAATGAACACCATCCTGAGTAAGGGAAAGAGGCTCCAAGCCTTATCAAATTGACATAGGAATACACCCATGGGCTCTGAAGGTCTTCTGGGTGGAAATACTGCTTATGAATTGAGGTAATAAAAGGTGAAGGCAAAACCAAGGAAGTTATGTGAAATTTTGAGCGCATAGAGGAGGTGGGTGCAACTTTAGTATTGACAGCTCCGGAGTGTGAAGCCATCTGTTCTTCATGCTTAAATATTAGTGTGAAACTGCCTGCTTGTGTATCTATAGATGTCCCCTTTAATCAGCTGCAATCTGTCCAGGAAGCCAAGCTGTTGGGTTTTCTATGAAGCAAATGAGGAAGGATCCAGCAAAACCCACGCTAGCAACACTTGTCAGTGCAGAGCTGCATGGTGAATCCTGGCCTCTGACCACTGTCTTTCAGCTTCCTGCTCCGTTTGGCTGTCCAAGGCTCAGACTGAATTCAAGAGAGTGGCTGAAGAAAACGTGACTTTGCCCTGTCATCACCGCCTGGGTCTCCTGGAGCAAGGCAGCCTGGATATTGAGTGGCTGCTGCACATCTCCGAAACAGTACAGAAAGCGGTAGGTTCAGCATCCGCTGGGAAAATCATCTTGTTTCTGCATTGACATCAGTAGCAGCCATTGATTTAAAGTGATTTCTGTGATGATCTTTGCAGGTTGCTCTGAGGAAGCAGTGTTAGAAAACACAGCAGGTTTGAGAGAGATTTATAGCATATAAAAGTTGTCTGATACTCACATGTGCTGCATTGTGCCACAATCAAGTTTGTGTTAACACTGCTTTATAATCACTTATCATTGGATAAACTTCAGGATTGCCCTTCAGGTTTTTATGTACGACCTTGGAATTTAAGGCCCAGTTTTTGAAACCTTGCTTTCAGGAAAAAACATAGTAGTTTAGTACCTACACGAATCAGGTCTGCAGTAACTTAAATTAGCCAGCCAAAACCAGCCAAGACTAAAGCCTGGTTTTGTATGCTGTGACATGAACTGACATCTATTTTGACACCAGTATAAATGCTCCACTACAAATCTCTAGCATAAATGCAGTTTATAGATCAGTCTCAGACTTGAAATGCAGCTTTGCTTTTCCAGCCTGCCACAGGCTTCCTACGTGACCCTTAGCAATGGTTCCTCATCATGCAGAACCTTAGTCTGCAGCTCCTGGACATGCACTGATTTGCTGTCCATGTGAATGTAAGATTACAACTGGTTGTATATGCGACACATAGACAACAGTGACTGTCTCTCTTCCTCAGGTGATCACTTACTCTGGGGGCCGTGTTTATGATGACCTGAATGAGGAACAGAAAGGGCGCGTTTCCTTCACATCCAACTTCCTTGCTGGAGATGCATCCTTGCAAATCATATCCCTGCAGTCCAGCGATGCGGGGAAGTACATTTGTAAGGTTAAGAATGCTGGGCAGTACGAATGGGCTCGCATCACCCTGAAGGTTGTAGGTAAGCACATTTCATTGTTCTTCCAAGGAAGAAAAATTGCTAGCCTCATTTCCTGGGGAGAGATTTATTTCAGCAGGGTATAAGTACACAAAGATGTGTCATGATCAGGTTCCATGGTCCAGCTCCATATCTGCCTTTGCATTTTTTGGCAAAGGACAGGACACGGGAAGAGCCTAAAGAACTGTTTTGAGGCAAGTGTAATTGCCTTAGAAATCATATGAACTGTTCTTACTGAATTATCTCCATGATCTCATCTGCTGACCATCTATGATCAAGCTGATATTCTAGCTTAGCTGGTGATATAGATCTCCTGCTGAAGACTCTAGGTTCATGTCCCAGGACCCCAAACCGATCCAAGTCAGTGGAGGTGACAAATGAGCTGCTGGGGTTAGCATTTCCTGTGGAAGAAGTGCTGTGGCCTGCCAAATGCTGTCGGGAGATACAAGAAATGGAGAAGCAGGGGGAGGGAAAGGATATTCTCTAAATAGTACCTAGAATAGAAGCACAATGATACAGCTCTGCGGAGGCAAGTATCCCTAAGGCAAACTGCCCCAAGGTATTATAAGGTGGCATTTCTATGTCTAAGCCAGCCAGCTTTACTTAGACTATGAAGCTGCACACATTTGCATTGTCCCCTAACAAACAGCACTGATGTAATTCCTTAATGCGTTCCAGAGAAGCTGCTTAAGTGACGTACTTTGCCAAAGAAAGGGTTTCCACTAAGGAAACAGCCTGATGCATTTGCATGACTTGTCTTCTGTCTCTTCTAGAAAAGCCTTCCAAGCCCAAGTGCTGGCTAGAAGGGGAGCTGTTGGAAGGCAAGGAACTGTCCTTGCAGTGCCGTTCTGCCTCTGGCACTGCACCCATCTCCTACAGATGGCAGCGCATAAATGAGGAAGACAGAGCTGAGCATCTCCCGCCTACATCAAGAGTCAGTAAGTCAGACCACTTCCTCTTAGGGCTCTCGGTATGCTCAAAGCCAGATAACCACCCACATGCACATGCTCACCTATGGTCACAGGCATGCTTTTTAAATGGGGATCCCTTGGCGGCAGTGAGAGCAATGATATAACAGTGATCTTGCTACTGCAGCTGGAAAAGGAAGTGCATGTAGGAGTTTCATGTTTTGCTGAAGGCTGACAAATGGTCTTTTAGTGAGGCATCAATTGTTCTTAAACTGATTTGACCTGGAAGCTCAATCTGCGCTTCTGTTAAGCTTTCCGAGACTTTATTAATCCCAGTGTCGTTTTTCCTGTTTCAGACATTTCTAATCCTGGGCAAGTCCTACTGACGAATCTTACACAGATGAGCACAGGGTTATACCAATGCATTGCCACCAATGAGGCTGGACAAGAAACCTGTGTTGTTCAGGTGACAGTGCAGCGTAAGTGTTGGCACATAACTAGCATTTGCACCACTGTATGAGTAAAGCTGCTTCATATCTCTCCCATCTCACCTGGTGAACTTGCCACACCTCTGCCCTTTCATACTTCAGTCATATGAAGGCGTTCTCATTCATTGCATTTATGGTTTGCAGACAGTCCTCCGTACCACCTAAAGTGGTAAATACATCATTTGGGCTCACATGGTTTGGTCTGTTAGAAATTTAGGGTTTCAGAATGACCAATGAAATATGAGGGGAAAAACAGTGAGTGGGAGGTCCCAGAGTCCCTAGATTTTAAGGCACTTCTGGCTGGAGTGATTTTATGAGATTACTCTCCAGTATAAAACCTCTGCGTGCATATTCCATTGTATTGCACTGGGGACAGTCAAGTCTCTAAAGGCAGCCGGAAAGAGTGACATGAAGTAATGTGCAGAATAAAAAGCAACTTTGGACATAATTTGGTTTCAATCCAGACTTAATAAACTCTGTCTTGAACAACAGAGATTAAAAGCAGTGTTTTACCTGGTTAACCCCATCCAGGGTGTGTCCATAAGGAAAAGGGTGGAGTTTAGCACCACACTGAGGACACATTCAGACAATAGTTCAGCAGGTTTTTATGTGCAGCCCTCAGGGAGATCAGCAGGAGCTGGAACTGCTCTAACAAAAGCCTGCTAATAGAGAAGGCTCTTGGAGATTCCACAGCTTTGGAATCTTGCTGCCCAGCCAGGCCTGAAGTAACTGGAATATGGTCACCTAGCAAGGAGAAAGCCCATTTGCCTCAGGCATCTGAAGTAAAAGCACCCAGGCAGCTTTTATGCCAGTTGAACTGAATTGGCTTAAAACCTCGCTTCGGTTTGCTAAACCCTCCATAGGGATAAGCCTTAAGGAAACAACTTTAAACCAACCCAACCTAACCACTCTTATCAAAATAAGTTGTCATAAAGCATCAGCTAAGGGCCCATAACTAAGAAGTGTTCTCTCCTTAACTGTTATTATGAATGAAAAACGCCTTGCACGGTGTGGTTCTCCTTTCCTCCTTCCTCTCTACACCCTCAGTTCACTTTTTCCCCCAATTCAATAATTCATTCTTCAAGTGGATTGCAATAACTTCAGGGTGAGTTGGAGGAAAAGCAAAGCCTCCATGGGGAAACATTTGCAGTTCAAACACTCTTTCTCTCGGGAACTGCTTGGTGCTTTGTTTCACATGCGAGTTGTCCTGTCTGTGGCTCTGTGCTCTCATGAGGGAATTATTCCTTGGAGAACTCTCTTTTTCTCTCCTCCTTTCAATTCTCACCCATAGCTAAAGGCAAACCATTTGTGATCCCACCCTTCCAGAGGCGAATACCTTTACAGTGTTAGCTCAGCTATAGAAACAATGCCTGAAGATAAACTGGCTCAACCTCAGTGTGGAGACGCACCTAAATAATAGACTAATATATTCTCCTCTGATTTATACCCAGCTGCGTTATGGACTAGAACCTGACCGTATGACCCTAGTGAGAGTTTACCAGCTAACACACTTGTTTCTGGACCACAGATGCACAAAACATCGGCATGATCACAGGAGCAGTTTGTGGTGTGGTGGTGGGACTTTCCCTCCTTCTCCTCCTGGTGAGGCTGACGATAAGGAGGAAAGAAAAGAAGAGATATGAGGAAGAGGAGGCACCAAATGAAATCAGGTAACGCTTTTGATTTAATCCCCATCTCTCACCCTCCCTTCTTTCGGTTTCACACATCTTTTCACTACAGTTTTAAGCAACTTGCGTGCTAAGTGCTTTAAAAGGTTGCTCTAAAAAGCTTTTAAAGCCTCCCTGAAACATTAGTGACACATTTCTTGACTGTGAGAAACTTCGTGAAGAAATTCCAGAAAATTAGGTTGATGAAAATCTCTTTTTTCCCTCTCCCCAGGACATTATTAGCATAAAACTCAACAAAATATTCTGTCTCACGCTTGCCATTTCATCAGTTTTAAATCATTTGCATAATCGTCTCCAGTACTTAAATTCAACCCACTTGAATGTGGTTTTGAGAGGTGGTTGGTTTGCTTGGTTTTGCTTTTTCAATGGCAACTCCTGTAGGGAATGCTATGAGCAGGCAGGTCCTTCTTAAGTCTTCCGAACAACTGTGCTTCTGGATTTAGCTCCCCTGTGTGCAGAGCTGAGAAGCCTCACCCAGAGTGGGTGTACCAAGAACGCTGACGCATGTTCTTTGAACTCATCTGGTACATGCGTGTGAGGTCTGCTGCTTAACTCCCCTGAGCAGAGATTGGTCACCAGCCAAGTGAGCCTGAACTTCTCAGGAAGGAAAGCCCTGGATAAAGATACTTCCAGGAATGACTTTTAGCTGTTCGTGGCCTGGAAGAACCTTGTTCCATCCTTCTATTTGTAAAAGAGTGCACGCTCTCATACAACTTCTCTGTACCGTTAGACATCTTTGTAATCACTGAGTCGCTGATTACTCAGCTGGGTGTCAGACTGCCAGCAAGGAAGGAGTGTCTGCTGGTTTCTTCCCTTCTTCCTGTTCTCTTTGCTTTCAAATCTTAGTTTGAGCTTCAGCCTTTTGTATCACCTTTTTGTGCATGGCTGTTACCTTCTCCGTCTCTCCGGACCCAGTTGTTGCACTTCTCTTACTACCCACATTTCTTTTTGTTTAACTAGAAGAACCGGTCTCATTCCCACCTCGATCATTTGTCATTATGAGTAAGGATTACGGAGCAGACAGCTCCATCTGAACTGTTTGCACTGACACTTGGCATTTGCTCCACAGACCTCAAAGCTGTACACAAAGAGCCAGTCATGTACAGCATCTAGTCTAAATCCACATGGCCAATAGCTCTACAGAGCAATAGGGAATTCAGTCCAAAAAGTTGCCTAGCACAGAACTTGGAAAACCCTGTACCATGCTCAAACTGCTGGACAAGTATGTCCTGGTGGTGTGCAGCTTCAATAAACATCTTACTGCAGCAGCAATTCAGTCTGATAGAGTGTCTTCAGTGTTCTCATGGTATCTGAGCCCTGTTGTCTGTTTGATTGCAGAGAAGACGCAGAGGCACCCAAGGCCCATCTGGTCAAGCCCAGTTCCTCTTCCTCTGGTTCCAGGAGCTCGCGCTCAGGGTCCTCCTCAACCAGGTCGACAGCCAACAGTGCCTCCCGCAGCCAACGGACTTTGTCGACAGAAGCTACTCCCCATCTGACTCCTCCCCAGTACAGCCAGAGGGAGGCGGAAGGGAAAGAAACTGAGCCCAAGAAAGTCGACTACACCAACCTGATGAAGATGGGAGCGACGCTGGTCATGGTGCCAGCCCAAAGCCGAGCGTTCCAGACGGTGTGACTGCCCACCAGCTGTCTGGAGACTCCTGCTATCCGGAAACACTTCACATACCACCAGCCACATAGGAGTTGTTAGGTTAGCTAGTTATCTTCCTGGTCAGCTTAACTTTAATCACTTGTGATCATTCACATCACAGGGAGCCCTCCCACTCGACTCTTTCTTACATCTTCCAGCACTGAGGTTGTGATACAGAATTATTTCCTGAAGGAAGATACATTTGAGGGGAAAAGGAGCCTTGTTTGTAAGTTATCTCTGTTGGATATACACCACCGAGCATTTAAAAACTACAACAGCAAAGCGCTGTACAAATGAAGTGGAGCCAAACCTCAGGACTCTATAAAAGGGATCAACAGAGACATAAAGATGCAAAGTACTCCAGAGAGGTTTTTCTGGGAAAGTCTCTTGTGCTGTTCTTGGAGAACTTTCTCAAAGATGCGTTGTCTCGTCTGAAGATTTTGGGGCACACTCTCAACCTCAAAGGAGACTGACAGGAACTTCATGTCTTCTGCATTCAGGCTTCTAGAGAAACACTTCTGGAGGCTGTAACTGAAGCGGAAATGAAAGGATCACTCAAAACAATCAAGAGATGCAGTATTAAGGCATGTGTCTGAACTAACTTCTGCACTACAGTGAAAGGACCCTTTATGTCAAGGAAACAGAGGTGCTATAATTGCCAAATAAACTTACTATGCACCCAGATATGGCCAAGAGCCTGACTCTGCTTGTATGGTCAGCACTGCAAAACCACAGTAACTCCACTGCCACTGGAGTGGTATCTGTGACAAATGAGCCTTAGTGTGATGAGAATCAGGCACTGAATCCAGA
Organism: Myiopsitta monachus; assembly: GCA_017639245.1. Taxonomy (NCBI): domain Eukaryota; kingdom Metazoa; phylum Chordata; class Aves; order Psittaciformes; family Psittacidae; genus Myiopsitta; species Myiopsitta monachus. The sequence goes on along the minus strand of CM029935.1, from coordinate 3,308,806 downwards.
ATGAAGGTGGTACCTCCAAGAGAGGGCCACTAATCTACCAAAAAGCCTGGATGAAGCATTTGGAAGCTATCTTCGCTATTGCTAGGCTGTGAATTCACCAGTTTTGGGTTGAGCCACGCTGCAGAAGCCTTACAGAGAGCTCTTCCCAGGACTGAACAAACAACATACTTGAGCTGACCTTCAGGCATCCAGGTAAGACTGAAGGATGGAGTGAGGAAAACACACCAGGGATAAGTAAACAAGCACAATGCTGCTTCCGTTAGAACACATTTGTGTGCATTGTGCCATTGACACAGCAAACGCCATTTACACACCAAGGATTACAGTTTTACACGTCCAGTTGAAGGCCAATAGGAAATGATGGGAGATAGGAACAGGCTTCCTCTGGAGGCAGGTGCATACTTTCATCATATAGATGTTCCTCTGAAGGACTTGGCTCTGGCCACTGCTACACACCAGCCACTGAGCTTGTAGGTTCTAGATTCTTGTATTCCTGGACTGATAATTTGCTATTAAAAAAAGGCCTGGGTTGTTTAATCTTCATTTAAGGTGGGGAAGGTTTTCTCGAATCTGTGGAATGAGTCTCCAAGAGATGGCTCAGCACAGAAGAACCACACATCTATTGTTCTTTCACTCCAGGGACTATAATCAACCTCCTTTCCTGACAGAGACCCAGAATTCTAGCTTTGCTTGAGATCTTAGACAATCTGATCAAAGCCAGGCCCTGCTTTGGCTATTTCTGTATGGGAAACAGATTTCAAACTTGCCATATACTATCTGAGCACTTCTTTTCCTGAGAGCAGCCACTCATTACCATCACGTGTACAAGAATGTCACTTGTTCTTCTACCCCAGTCAACCAGGACCAAGTGTCTGTGGTGTCTCTGCAGTTGCTCTTTTCCTGGATCTTGAAGGTTTAAGAACCCCAAAGTGCTTATAAGGTACTCCAGAGCTGGGAAAATCCCAAAGACAGTGAGCAGGACTGCTGAAGCAGTTTGTGACTTCTTGTATGGTTGTTTTATTGTGCTTAATGTCACCTGAGTTGCACCTGAGGATATACTATGCATATAAAAACAGGAGAGCTTTCCTCAGTAACATGCCAGAGCAAACAGAAGCTTATTACCACAAAATAAGGGTAACAGTTGAGCTGGTTACAGTTTGAATACCAAAATGCTGTAGGTTAGCTTTGAGTCACTTGCAATTAGTGACTGCAGCCCAGAGGCCACTTGCTGCTGGCTAGGATTTGCCCAGCCTGCTCCTGGCAGTCTCTTTCCTATGGGAACAGACTGCAGGACAGATCAGCAGTGGCAGCCCTCTCCTGGTCACCAACTCTCCTGGAGCAGGGATGTCACCCCTTGTTACATGAGCTATCTATCTGATTGCATGGGATGGAATGTTTATGGAACATAGTGAAAAAGTAGTTGGAAGCAATTGCTGAAGCCTGGTGTGTGGCATCATTCCCAGCTGTTCATACCAATGTTGGGAAGCAGGCAATACATGTGCCCACTATCCAGGCATGGACTGACTGCCCCGCATATAAACCATGTTGGGAAAAGCACTGTGGCCTTCTGCTGCCATGGAACAAAGATGCGTGGCCCTGGTTAGGAAAACATGGTTAGAAAATCACTGCGGTGCTTTCAAGCCCACGCGTCATTCATCTCACAGGTGAACACAGAGTCAATTCTGCACTACAGGAGCTAGCATGAAGCCCAAGAGGAAACGTTCATTACTCAACGGGAATACAAGAACGAGAGCATTTCAAAGGTATTTTCTTATCAAAGGGACACTTTCTGAGCTCCAGATGACACGATCAGGAGCTGCACAAGGGAAGCAAATGAACCATAAGCCAAACTCTATTTTGTAAAATAGTGTACTTAAAGCATATATTGTCATATATCAGTTATTACTAGTGTGATTAAATGCATACGATGCTATGTAGCTTTCTTTTGTTTCTCAGCAGCTAGGCTAACCTTACATCTCTTCTACCTGCTACGATTGGTGTACTTGTACTGTGTCTGAACAACTCAGAGGAAAGCAAATATTTATTATTGATTCCTTTGAATCAATTATTTCTTTCATTTTCTTTTTGTTCAGTTGGTTGTTTTATAAATAAATGTGCTGCAGCTTAAGTGCTACAGCTCAATGAAACCTGCACTAATGCTCCATCTTCTGTGGTGTGTGTTACATGCTGTCAAGCTGGATCCAAGGATAAAAAGAATGGGGTCAAAAACACCGGTTCTAAGCTGTAGAAAGTGTGGGAAGCTGGCCTTTTCCTGGGTATTTTTTCAGTCGAAATTCTATGACATGGTAAGAAATATGTAAAACCTTGGCTGTATTGAAAAAAATGGTGTTTTGAGTCCTATTTCACATGAGGTATTTTGGCTAAGGATGAGGATGCTTCAAGCTAACAGGATAAATAGTGCCAGCTCAGACACAGCACACATACAACTGGTGACACTGCCCTCCCATTCCCAGATACTGCAGCCTTACTCTGAACCACAATGGAACCCTGAACAACTCAGAGCCTTGTTCAGACAGTTTAGACCTTCTCTAAGCATTTTGAAGATAACCATTTTGAACAAGCCAACAGGAATCTCCGGTCAGGGAGGTACAGGGGAACTAAATGGGACTGTGGTTGGTTTCAGCCATGGTTCAGCCTCCTTTGCCCTGGGGGTGTTTTGTGCAGAGGTCTCTCAACATCAGCAATTGTCTTTACTGAAGCCTGGGAGGAAGAATTACAACATAATTACACAGCAGGTAGAACAAACCACAGTGGTCTCATAGGTGTGTCCTTCTCACAAGCCCTGATTCATGAGGAAACACTATTACTTGCTCTTGATAGCACCCAAAACCCTGTTGAGGCAATGCACCTTTTGAGGGGAGTTGTGCAATTGCATGCTGTTGTACAGCATTGGAAATCTTGGGTTATTTTAAACTTGGATCAGTTTGTACTGAGACACGGGAGGGGAGAACATGGTGGGAATGGGAAGGGATCTCCTTGGATATGTGTGATTTTCAAACTTCAACTGGGAAGTGCAGATTCAAGTGCGGTATAAATAACAAATGAATAGGAAGCATGTCTTTGCTAGTCTCCACTCTTCCCAATTCTGCTTTAAACCCTTAAAAGAGAAGCAGTGCTTCATCTCTGATACACTAAACCAGCTTCAAAATACAATCATCATAAGATCACTATGGAAAAGCCTCCCCATAAAATACTTGACACTGTCCAGCACCTTCATTCTTCTGATGAAATGAGCTACTTTTCTCTCAGTTAACAGCCTTTAGTTTCTAATGTAATGAGTCATTTGCCAAACTGCCCTCCTCCCTGCAACTGACTCACTGTTGTTTTAGGCTGCCTTCACTTGCTATCAGTCTGCTGGGTGAAGGATGGCTGCACATCTAAATGTCACTGTTTCACTTCAAGATGCAGGTAGTGCTATTCTTAGGTGCTGCTGAGACCCTGCCCATGACTTCAAATAATAGAACCAAAAAGCAACCCCTTGCTAACAGCGTGGCTCCCATGGGACTTGGTGTGTGATGTATTGATGTATTTTGTGCAAGTTAGCGCTGCATCCCTAAAGCATCTCCCATGCAGCATGGGAGCCTGTACTCTGGACAGGGTGGAGTGTGCTCTGCACACTGTACCTGGTCAGATGTGGGTTGAGGGCTCCTATTGACTGCCCTTATCCTTAAAGGCAGAGTGACAGTGTTCTATGACACAGAGCTTTTCCTTCTCCTGCTGTCCTTAACTTTGTCCACCCAAGTTCCAACTCCAAACGATACTTTCCGTTGTCACCCAAAGGTCCTGGTTCAGGTTCCTGTGCATGGCAGAGCAGGAGGAGCGACTCCCCATGGGTCAGAGCACCTGCAGGAGCCTGGTGGCATTTGCCAGCGAGAATCTGCACATCAGTGGTCCAACAATAGGTTTCCAGCTTGGGTAACTGCATCATGTTCACTATTAGAGGTCACTCAGAGTTGCTATGAAGGAGATTACTGATGTCCTATCTGTATTCGGGTGCAGGCTTGCACACAGCAAGGTATCACAGAGGATGAACAGTTACTTGTCGGGGATAAACTGAAAGGAGAGATTTGTTGGTGTGCTGTCCCCCTTGCCTCTAATATCAGACTTCAAGCAGTTGTTAGTGTGTGTACCCCCAGTATTGGCCTTTAAGCAGTTACCAGGAGTGTTTTTGTCTAAGGCCAGCCCTGAGCGCATCAGAATTGCTTTTCCATGCAGTTCTTACCCCCAGTTACAGAAGTTCCTTTGCCCTTTCCCCACTGCCTACGCTCCCATAGGCTGCTCAGGCCATGGTTTTATATAGCCCTCCTCCCACTGACTCCCGTTGACTTTTCCACCCAGCGTTTTACGCTGTGTAAACATTTAATGCAAGCGATAGCACTCCTGTTGGAGCCTGACCTCATGGGATTTATGACCTCTGATCAGCTTTCAGCCTAAGGTGCTGAGATCAGCGCGATGCCCTGCAGCGTCCATCTGCTCACTTGATCCCCCCAAGACAAGGAAGAGTTTTCCACCGTGCAGAGCCTCTGTTTCCATTCTGATGGAGTCACTCATGATGACAGCATGCACTGACCATGTGTCACGTTGTCACTTAGCTCGGCTCGGTGCATTAGTGCCGATAATGGATAAGGAGACTTCAGGATGGATTAAAAAGTAGGGCTTGGAAGATGGATTCTGCTCTGGGGGGAAACTGAGGCTGCCCTAAACCCACAGAAGTGGTTTCGTGTGCCTATCTGAGAGCAAGGGTGGGGGAGAGATGATAGAATGGTGCCTTTTGCCTTTTTAAAGCGAACAAGGAAGATCCATGCTGCTGCTACGGATTATTGAGATAATAGATTACTGAAGCAGCGGCTGCAGGAAGCCTATGGGAAGCGACAGGCAATCAGTTGCGAACACGTGAATGAGAAACGCCGCCATTCCTCTGGGTGCAGAGGGCGATCCCCAAGTGCTGTACCCCGGGATAAGCCCTTTGCATCCCTAACTTTGCTCCGGCTCTTTTCCGGCTGGATTCGATCTGCCGGTCGCTAATTGCGCTCAACCGGACATGGTTGTGCGGCGCTGCGCCGGAACAAACGCTGCTGACAGCAGCTCGGAGCGTCCGGGTGCACTGAGCCCACCCGCTCGCTGCGATAGGAATAGAAACGGGAATAAGGATACGGATGGGAACGTAGACGCTGACGGGCAACAGCCCCACCATTTTTTGCCGCGCGGCTCCCCCTTCCCGCGCCCCGTATGCAAATGACCCCACCACCTCCGCGACCCGATTGGCCAAACCCACCCCGAGGGCGCCTTCCCCCTCTCGCGCCAAATATGCAAACGAGCCCCCCGGCCGCCTACGCTCTCCGGTGTCGTCACACCCTGGAGGGCTACCATTGGCTCCCGCGCTCGCGAAGCTCCGCCCCCCCGCCCATTGCGGGCTGAGGGGGGGGGGAAGAAGGGGAAAGCGCATGAAGGTTCGAGAATACCGGCCGGCCGGCGGGCACGCCCCCTTCCTGCTGCGTCACCGAGGGCGCGGGCTCCCATTGGCGGAGAGGGCAGCGGAGTACGCGAGCGGATTGGCTGGAGTGCAGCGAGGGGGCCGGCGCTTCTGGAAGGTTCTCAGCCGGTATTAAAGGCTGCGGGGCGGGCTCGGAACGGTCTCATTGAGCCGCAGCGGTAACGGGGTTGCGTCTCCTGTGCCTGTGTGTGCCGCGCAGGTAACGGGGCCTGGTGGTGTGGGGAGAGCGGATGGGTCTGCCTATGGCACTCCTGCAGCGGGTGATGGGGCTGGGTTGAGGGGGAATGTAGTTTAAAGCGTTGCTGTGGTGGGTTTTCTCCTTTCCCATATGGTGGGCAGTGGTTACGGAAAATTTTGTGCGTTACTGCCCTTATTTTTTTGCCCCAAATCCGCCTTAGTAGTGGGTTTTTTTCGACTCTGGGTTCTACGACTTCCTAAGCCACCTGGGTGGGGGTAGGGAGATAGAGGTGACTCGGCGCCCATGTTCCTTCCCGCCGGGCACGCCCGGGGCTGTGCGGGCGGAGAGGTGGGGCCGTGTCAAGGAGCGGGTGAGCATGCCGGGGGTTGTAGTCCGGACGGCGGAGGGGGAAGGGCTGCAGCAGCGCCGTGTGTCGGCTGCGGGGCGGAGGGGGGGGTCGGTGCCGCAGCGGTGCTGAGGCCGTGCCAGCGCCCACGGACCGGCGCGGCCGCCATGTCCGGGGGAGGCCGCGTGATCGCCCGCCGCGGTGCATGATGGGAGTTGTAGTTCTGGGTGGCGTGGTTGACCACGTGGTCGCTCTCGGGCGCTATGGCGGCCGGACGCCAAGCGGCGGAGCTATTAAATGCATTTACATGTGGAAACGCATAAGTTTAATGCATTTACATTTTACAGCACTAAATCGTTTCAGCGTGACTTATTCTAAGCTGTATTTCCCTTTGCTTTATTATTCCAGACAAAATGTCGAAGGGGCCAGCTGTCGGAATCGATCTTGGCACCACCTACTCCTGTGTTGGTGTGTTCCAGCATGGGAAGGTGGAAATCATTGCCAATGATCAAGGTAACCGGACCACTCCAAGCTACGTGGCCTTCACAGACACAGAGAGGTTGATCGGCGATGCTGCGAAGAACCAAGTTGCGATGAATCCAACCAATACAGTGTTTGGTAAGACTATAGTATTTCTGTACTTCATATACTGAAGCTTAGTGTGGTGATGGTAGATGGTTCCTGGTTACAGGAAATACTAACAGCAGCCTTAAAGTGTTTTCTTGGGCAATTAAAATGTCTTAGTTTGGTTTTAGTCTGAATAATACAACTGCATTACTAATAGAATCACTAAAAGCGTAGGTAAAAGTATGTGCCTTCCAGTTAATCTTCCGTTGGTACTGCAGGTGGTTCTTGGCATTCAGTGTTAAGTGGACTTGAGTATCTTGGTCTGATTGTTAGGCTGCACTGTGGTTTATGGTACAGCACTTGTAGAATTTCTGCGGTAGCGGTGTGATGATGCTGACAAGCTTGTACATACCCAAGAGGTGAAACGTGACGGCTAGGTCTTCACAGGACAGTAATAATTACTGTTGTGGATGAACGTTTTTAATTCGGCTAACTGTCCTTTTCCAGATGCTAAACGGTTGATTGGACGTAGATTTGATGATTCTGTTGTCCAGTCTGATATGAAGCACTGGCCCTTCACTGTGGTGAATGATGCTGGCAGACCGAAAGTACAGGTGGAGTACAAAGGCGAGACAAAGAGTTTCTACCCAGAAGAAATTTCTTCCATGGTTTTAACTAAAATGAAGGAAATTGCAGAAGCCTACCTTGGGAAGGTAAGTTTAGGACATCACTGAAAGGAAATAATTGTGCATGTTTGAGTGGTAAAGCTACATAACTTCTTTGCTTGCTTCTTTTATAGACTGTCACCAATGCTGTAGTGACTGTCCCAGCCTATTTCAACGACTCTCAGCGTCAGGCTACGAAAGATGCTGGAACCATTGCAGGGCTCAATGTCCTGCGAATTATCAATGAGCCAACAGCTGCTGCAATAGCCTATGGTCTGGACAAAAAGGTATACTTGTGGAGCTATGAACGTTTCTGATGTCCTGCTAGCAGATGTGCTAACCTAGTGGTAGGAAATGGAATTGCATTGTGAAAATTGATCTCTTTTCAGGTTGGTGCTGAAAGGAATGTTCTCATCTTCGATCTTGGAGGTGGCACCTTTGATGTGTCCATTCTGACTATAGAAGATGGTATCTTCGAGGTGAAATCCACTGCAGGTGACACCCACTTGGGTGGAGAAGATTTCGACAACCGCATGGTGAACCACTTCATTGCAGAGTTCAAGCGCAAGCACAAGAAGGACATCAGCGAAAACAAGCGTGCAGTTCGTCGCCTCCGCACCGCGTGCGAGCGTGCTAAGCGTACTCTGTCTTCTAGCACGCAGGCCAGTATTGAAATAGACTCTCTCTATGAGGGCATTGACTTCTACACATCCATCACCAGAGCTCGTTTTGAAGAACTGAATGCTGACCTGTTCCGTGGCACCCTGGATCCAGTGGAGAAGGCTCTGCGGGATGCCAAGCTCGACAAGTCCCAGATCCATGATATTGTGCTGGTTGGTGGCTCTACTCGTATCCCAAAGATTCAGAAACTGCTGCAGGATTTCTTCAATGGCAAAGAGCTGAAACAAAAGCATCAATCCTGATGAGGCTGTGGCTTATGGTGCAGGTAATGACAAGTGATGATTGTCATTGTGCTAAAACTGCTGGATGGTGGTGTTAGGGTCAGTACTAGCTAAAATAAAGTCACAGAGCGGTACTGATAAAGGCTCTAGTTTTCCACCTGAATTAGGAAAGCTTTTCAAAGCAGTGAGAAGCTTAAAACTGACTTGCAGTGATGAATCAGGTTCCAAAGCCATTCGTAGTTTCCACCAGAAGTCTACTAATGATGGCCAAAACCTTCCTTGGATGTCTGAGCGAGCCATGGGCTTAACTGAGGTGGGCAGTGTATATGGTGCGGGCCTCTTAATGGTTTGTTTTCTCTCCCCAGCTGTTCAGGCTGCTATTCTGTCTGGAGACAAGTCTGAGAATGTCCAGGATCTGCTGCTGTTGGATGTGACTCCCCTGTCTCTTGGTATCGAGACTGCTGGAGGCGTCATGACAGTGCTGATCAAACGGAACACCACCATCCCCACCAAGCAGACTCAGACATTCACCACTTACTCAGACAACCAGCCTGGCGTGCTGATCCAGGTAGGCAAGCAACATTAGGGTGAACTGGTAGCGCATCATTGCAGGCCCCTGTCAGTGCTTCAAGAAGGTAAATTTTGGGTTGGAGGTGTTGTGTTGCAGATTAAGGTTTGCCAGTAGATAACCTGGTTGCTGTGATGAAAGTGATTCCAAAGCCATTCGTAGTTTCCACCAGAAGTCGAAAGACTTGTGTTGGTCCAAGTACCTTCCTTGGATGTCTGAGCGACCATGTCAATTCAGGATAAAATCATGAGAGCACACTATAACAATAACATGTGGTCAAAACTTGCAATTTAATTTGCTGGTTCTTCTTGCTAGGTATATGAGGGAGAACGTGCCATGACTAAAGACAACAACTTGCTGGGCAAGTTTGAGCTGACTGGTATCCCCCCTGCTCCCAGAGGTGTACCTCAGATTGAAGTAACCTTTGATATTGATGCCAATGGCATCCTGAATGTGTCTGCTGTGGATAAGAGCACTGGCAAGGAGAACAAGATCACAATCACAAATGATAAGGGTAAGAATCTGTTTCTGAGGGTGGGAAGCTGCTATAATCAATCCTCCATTAACAGTGATTGGCTGTAAAACTGATCTCAAATGCTGCTGTGTTGTACAGGCCGGCTGAGCAAGGAAGACATAGAGCGCATGGTTCAGGAAGCAGAGAAATACAAAGCAGAAGATGAGAAGCAGCGTGACAAAGTGTCTTCTAAGAACTCCCTGGAGTCTTACGCATTCAACATGAAAGCTACTGTTGAAGATGAGAAGCTCCAGGGCAAGATCTCTGATGAGGACAAGCAGAAAATCCTGGACAAATGCAATGAAATTATCAACTGGCTGGACAAGAACCAGGTATGTTGTGTTCCATGTTCAGTCAGTGTTTTCACTAAGCTACCAAGAAAACTCGGGAAGCTGGATAACTGGTTGCTGTGATGAAAGTGATTCCAAAGCCATTCGTAGTTTCCACCAGAAGTCGAAAGACTTGTGTTGGTCCAAGTACCTTCCTTGGATGTCTGAGCGACCGCAGCCTGCAAGCATATGGTTTTCATGTCCTCCTAATTCACATAGGCACAGCTATAGCTTTAAAGTCTGTATTTTTTTAACTTAAGAGAGGTTCTATTGCTGCAAGGGCAGTGTTAAGCTCCAGGAGTGATCTTAGGGAGTTCTTGCACCTAGGTTAGTGGGTCTCTTAATCCATAAGCCAGGTAGTGACGTTAGCTGTTGGACTGTATCCATGTAATGAGAGCAGTGGACCCTGAGCTGCTTTTTCTCCTTTTTCAGACTGCCGAGAAGGAGGAGTTTGAGCACCAGCAGAAAGAGCTGGAGAAGGTCTGCAACCCCATCATCACCAAGCTGTACCAGAGTGCAGGAGGAATGCCCGGTGGGATGCCTGGTGGATTCCCCGGTGGTGGAGCTCCTCCGTCTGGCGGAGCTTCTTCTGGACCAACCATCGAGGAAGTAGACTAAAGATGCTGTGAGCTGCATTCCACTAGCAGTTAGTATTGGAGGAATCCCCAGGTTGGGGGTTAGCTTGAAGGACCCAAACCTGTAGTCACATCTGGGTTTATTTTGCCAGACTAAAACTCCATAACTGAGCTGCTGTAAAAATAAAACTTCAAAGATGTTAAAATTTTCTGGGCATTTTAAATACTTGAACATGTGCACAGGAGCGGAGATGAAGATCATTGCACTTTACTGTAAACAAGTGGAAATGCAATTCATGTCCTAAAGAATAAAAACTTATTTAATGGGCATCAAAACTTATCTCTCTCCACTTTTTGTACATTCTGACCAGTGTGAAAAGAGTACAGTCCATGGTGAATAAAGAATAGGTAAGACTTGTTGACTGGAGCTGCAGCAGCTTTTTAAGCCATTGGTTTCTTTAGCCCCTTTACTGTGGGTACATAACTCTTAACTGCCAGTGTGGAGCTGGTTTTGCTAGGTAGCTCCTGCTGTAATGAAAAGGGGCTTAGTGGTTTGCAGCCAGTTCATCTTGAAGTACAGAGCCACTGACCACATAGAGCACCTTTCCTGTAATAGAGGACATGACACAAGGCATTGGTAACTTTCAGAGCTCATTACTCAATACACAGTACCCACACTGTCCCTAATGTGTAAAAATGCAGACTGGTTAATAGTCCTTTGGGCCTGGAGCCATTCAGCAGCTCAAGGTTTCACCCCTGAGGGAAGGCAAGTGAAGAGGTGGTGCTTCATTTAACAAAAGTCTATTGGGTCGTGGCTTTGGGCAGTCTCCGAGGGATAATAAGCAACTAATTCTGTTGCTTATTAGTTACAGTGTAATTAGTACATGTGTTGTGCTCTCTATAATGCAGCAGTACTGCTCTGTTGTTGCAGTGGAGTGGTAATTTTCATCAAGTCATAAGTTTAGACCATGATACCAACACAATGCATTACAAATTCTATACATATCTTAATATATTCTATATTCAGAACATTCAGCAATTCAGTGCTGGTTATTTTATCAGGATATTTCAGGTTGAAGTACTTTGAGCAAGTTCCATCTCAGCACTGAAGAATTCAGGGGTTTTCATTTTTTTATTAACAGTGCTTAACCAAAGGGGAAAATGATTCTCTGGTAGCTTAGTGCTCATCTTACTGTGTCAAAAAGTGCATTTCCCCTGGTTGGATGGATTTACAGGGCTGCTGAAATGCAGACAGGAGCAGCTGAGAGCATTAAAATGCTTTGCATATCCTTACAGCAGACCGGCCTTGTTCTTCACCTACATAATGTAGGTGTAGTCCAGAATCTGCGGTGCAAGCTGCAGGAGCTTCTTTGCAACAGTACCTTTTACTTTCCAGCCTCTTATCACACCAGCAGTGCTCCCACTGAAGACTTGTGCAGTGGAGCAGCAGTTTTCATTAAGCCATGGCCATAAAAATCATCCCTGGAATAGAGCATTTCAGTTGGAAGGGACTTGGATGTGATCGTTAAAGCATGTTAAGGGGATTGATGGGTGTGGGACATGAACCTGTCTTGAGGAGCCCTGTTCCAGGATTTGAAATGCTTCCTTATATCCAGTCTGAACCTTCCCTGGTGCACCCTGAACCTCTCATCCATGGTAGATCCTAGTGAAAAAGAGATCAGCACTTCTCTCGCCACACCCCTTCAGTGGGATAATTCCCTGTTTTACCAGAGCGTTCCGGCATCATCAGGGCACTTAGGATCCAGCATCCAGGTAATGATGCAAGCGCTGGGCAGAACAGAGCCCTGAGGAACGCTGCCGGTGGCTGGTGCCCAGCCCTGCTGTTCGACCGGTCCCACCATTAGAGCGCCGCGTACTTGCTTTGCTGTCACAATGCGTTGCCAGGTGGCTGTTCTCACTGTAATGCTGGGGCTGTGGAGCCTGCGGTGCTGGCAGTGTTGGGCCACCGGATGGCAGCACCTGACCACCCGATGTTGGTTGCCCCCTTCCAGGAGCATTAAATCCCCCCCCAGAGTAGAATAGAATAGTTAGGGTTGGAAAGGACCTTAAGATCATCAAGTTCCAAACCCCCTGCCATGGGCAGGGACACCTCCCACTAAACCATGGCACCCAAGGACATTTAACTCCATACATAGCTTGAATTAACTTTTTTCCTATTTCTTTCTTTGTTAGAAAACAAGGACATTTTGTAAATAATTTGTAAAGAAAACATGATTTTCTGTTACAAGTTTTCATTAATTAACACAGATTGGGCAGCAGGTTACCTGATGAGGTCCATTATAAGGGCCAGCAGCTGTGCAGCTTTCATGATTCTCTGCTGTGTTCTCATAATGCTGCTGGGCTGGGGTCAAGAAGAGAGGCAAAGACACAAATGCAGGTAATGTCTGCACACCTTTATTTTGTGCATCTCTTGAGGATCTTGTTTTCTTCCAAAGATGCAGGATTTTAATGTGATAAGGAGGAACTCTTACAGGTGACACACACACACTGTTACTGAGGCAGGAATTAGCTTAAGGGTTTGGTTTACAAGCTCAGAAGCCTGCTTGGACACTGCTGACCGCTTTTGGGGTGCCTTCACCAAGGAGAATGAAATCTTCTTTCCCTTTTCCATGTGTTCTGATGTCTGTTTTCAGAGCTAAGCAGCACTGTGGCTGTTTAATAGAACAGGCGAGGAATGTTACTGGTTTGCCCCTCTGAAAGCTCCTGCTTTGGAGTATTGCCGTATTTCTCTGTGTGTTTGTGTGTGAGAGATGCAGAATGCATTTAGGTTTTGATATGACTGGGATAGAGGTATGCAGCTTAAGTTTGGGCTTGAAGGAGATTGGTCCTGCCTTCAGTGACCGCTACTGAGGGAGGGAAACCTGTGCATGATCTTGGAGTCAGACTTGGTGTATTTCCTACACATACTGCAGAATGCAAAGGAAAAGAGCTTTGAAGACCCTCTCATGTTTATTGAAGAAGAAAGCATTACTGAGAAACAGTTTGTTGGGGTTAAACATTCATGTTTTGCAAGTAAACCCAGGTTTATAATCTGCAATAGCCTTAAGGATCATTAACCAAGCTGTGCTTGACTTTCCTCCCTTGGAGAAGAGGGAACTCCTTAACCCCCACAAGTGCAAAGGTGCTGTTAACTCTCCCAAGTAACCCTTAGGGACCCACACAGAGGAATGAAGGGTAAACACACATCAGGAAAAGCAAGAGCTGGGTGGTCAGTGCTGGTTGTAAGGAAAGGACATGGATCAAGGCTGTGATTTATAGGAGTGCTTGCTATAAAGGCAAAATGCAGATAACCCAGGAGAGCACACAGCCTGCTCACACTGAGCCTCAGCGCTTGTCTCCTCTCTCTGGTCAAGTGCCTGTTTTTTCATCACACGATTGACTTTGTGGCTGCTTTTTTGAGGCTGAAAGACAGGAGCGCTTGCTGGAGGAGGCGGTCAATGCAGAGGTCCTGGGGCCTTGAGAAAGGAAGGATTAATAGGTTTGCTGCCTTTGAGCTGTGCACCCAATAAAGGCTTTCACTAGCAGCAAGGCAGCCAGGCCCTCTACCTCAGATCAGCAATGCCTTCAAGGCTGTTTCCACTAGCTCTAAAGGATGATACAACCTGTGGTGGAGGGAAGCACAGGCAGATGCGGTATAGGTTGGTTTATGAGCTTTGGCAGAAGATAGGGCAAACCTCTGGCCATTTCTGCCTGTGTTTCATTTATCATGGGGAATTCTTTGCCCTTTGGAAGTGGCGACAGCACCTGACCCTGGTATCTGGGAGCAAGTTACATCCAATCGCTTCTGGATTGATTAATAACGCTGCTTTTAGTTAGCAGGCAAATGGGACCTCAGCAGTCCTCTGCTCGGCCCTCCTCATGCTTCTTATGCTCTTCTTCCACTCTCCCCCATCATCATCATCATCCCTTTTCTGTCGATGTTTCAGCAATGCCAAATTCTGTTCTTGGGAATTATTTCCCACTGGGCAGTGGTTTATTTCTGTCATCAGATCTCTGATGAAATCTTTAGACATGAAATATTTAGCCCGATACCAACAAATAGCGCATAGTGTTAACGTGTCACAAGCTGCCTGGAGACAGCATTAGGCTGTAATTTGAAAGTGAGTGAAGTGATAATGCCATGCGCACCGCTTTTGTGAGCGTGCATTAATGCATCTTTTGCCAGGGCTGCTCATTGACAGCAAATCGACTCCCACTAATAGTATACAGGAGGGTGGCAAAATTGGGGGTGATGCAGAAAATAAAGCATATTGACCAGCCAACTGCAGCGCCTCAGTAGCCTTTAATCTATTATTGCCCTTGATGGGGATGTTTTAATGCAACTTTACTGTCAATTGCATTTATGGTCGCACACTCTGCCTGCTGGGGAGCACTGTGAAAATGGCAGAACTCGGATCATGCTGTTGCTTAGAGCTCATAGTTATTGATTATGGCCGGGCTCAGGAGTCTGGGTTATAATTGTTTCATTAAACCATTTAATGGTTATCAAATATGAACCCTTGTACCATTCCATTTAGCAAATGTGGCAAGCTTGAAGTTTTATTGCTAATCCATGTTGATCTTATTTTCCTTAAATTGGCCTATGCTCCCAAGTGGTCGCTGTTCCTGTGCCTAAGCTCTCTTGTGTATTGATCCCAGGAGAGCTGCTCTCTTGTGGCACAAGTAGATGGGTTTGTATGTGAGTGAACCTGCCTTAACAGGTCATCCCAAATGATAACCGGATGCCTGGTCCCCTCTCTGAGCTGTTTTTGCTGTGGTGGAGTCTCTCCCAGACTGCCACGGTGGAGAAGACACTCAGTTTCTAGATGACATTTTGTGCCTCAGTTTCCCATTTGATCAATTTGGGGTTTAGGAATTAAAAGAACCAGTTATTATGACCAAAATCCTCCCCTTATTCAAAGTCAGGCTGTTAATGCCTGTAAAGGAGGAAGGAAATTCCTCTTCCGAAGTGTTCTTGATGGATTTTTAAGAGAATGACAACCATCATGTTTTTCTCATACAATCACAGTATGCCTGCATCCCACTTGGTCCCAGATGTTTGAGGCATGCTTAAAAGCACGATAGGCAAAACACAGTCTGTTGCTGCATCTTCTGACACGGGGCATTTGCCTCACTTCCCTGGATATGTTATCCTTGACACAGCAGCTTAGAGCATCTTGTGTTACAGGATAGCACAGGGGCATGGCAGAAACGAGGTGGTTTTGGGGGGCTGCTCTTGGTTCCTGAGCTCTAGAGGTGCGAGAGCTGTTCCTAAATTCCTCTTCATGTCACCTTTCCTCCTTGTGAGCAGCAGATGAAGTCAGGGTTCAATCTTGCAACTGAAAAGCCCCATAGGAACCAAAGGAACTGCAGAAATCTCATCGGGACTCTCATCGGCTGCCCTGGGACCCCTCCTGTGCTCTCTCACACCCCGGTGCCTTTCAAATATCGCCCAGACCTCACGATTGATATACGGATAAAACCAGATGAACCCCGGCCTAGGGAGGCTTTGAGGAGGTATCTCGGCATGCATTTGTATTCTGGCTCCATTGAAAGCCTCTAGTCATTGGCACCTTTTCATTAAAACCCTGGATGCTCTGGAAAAGCTATATCTTAATTTGAACAAACTGATTCCTTTCTTCCATGGGCAGGCGATGGAGTTTCTGCAGAGTCCGTTATCAGTATTCTGTGCTGCCTTCTGGCAGCTGCTCATTTTATGTTGCCTCAACCTATGCTGACCTCATTTTCTAGCACAGAGCAGAGAAGGATTTGGTAAAAATTAGTTATATTAGTAGCTCCCTATACAGCCAGTTTATTTGTGATATGACAAATATTTCAGCCATTAGGATCTTTCCATCTCTTAGCAGCTTAAATGCACTCACTTATATTCCAAATCACTGCTTAATTTAAAAGCCTATTTGTCTAGATTGTTGCAGGCATGAAAAAAAATGCAGAACGCTTACCCTTTCAAATAGGCCTGTAGCACAACTGGAGTTGTGCCTGTGATTGGATCTCTCGCTCCATAACTTTACACTCGGCAAAGCCACAGACTAATCACTTAGTGCACGGCAGAAGCACATCAATTCCACAGAGGAAGAGTGGGTGCAATGCGGAAGGATGCAAAGGCTGGATTGCTGCATCCTCCCCTCTGTGCAGTGATTCACTGGCTGTGCCTCAGTTTCCCCCCAGAAGGCATTGCTGGCTTTTTGGACATGCTCCATCACCCATCAGTTTGGGAATACCATATGTGTATTACATACCAGAAAATCACTGCAGGGTTAGGAAAGGGCAGGAGGGGTACAAAGCTACCCTGATAGTCGGTCAAGCAGGCAGCAGGTATGTGTTGTTTCAATGCTTACAGAGGCTTTCGTGTTTCCTGTGACCTGAATATATAAACTCATGGCAATGCCTAATGTCTTCAGCCTTGCTGGCCTCTTCATCCTACAGTTCAGGAAAGGATGGAACCTGTGGATGGATGGAGCCACAGGAGAGATGCTGGGATGCTCCATCCCCAGTGTCATGCCTCCTTGAACTCCTCCTAGCATCCAGCCAGCCCTTTTCTGCAGGCTCTTTTCCACCCCCAGGAGGCCTGACTGTTTCTTTTAGGGACTGGCACGTTTTTATGTGTTGAAGATGTAACTTCAGGGTTGCTTTAGGGAGCACACACTGTCTCTTGCAAGGATCACAAGATCCCAGTAGATGCTGACACTCGTGCAGCGTGAATGGGGCCAGGTCTGCTGGGCAAGCTGGGCTGCCCTTGCTCTCTCCCTCTGTGTTTTGCTCTGAGGGATGCTCTTCTGCTGGAGCTGTAATGGACATGTTTCAATTCACGGGCAGTAGTTGTTTGACGCTAGCAAAAGGGAACACTGTCAAAGACTTAGCGTCCCTTGTCAGAGGGATGAGCTCTAGTTGAACTGGTAGCAAAGAAACCACAGGTAGGTTCTGTGATGCATTTGTTGCCTTTTCTGCCACCCCTGTTTTACCCTCTTGGCAGGTCTGCAAACTTTCCTCCCCTTCCAGGAGCTCCTCATCTGCCCCTGGATTTCATCTATCCTTGGGGTTAGATCCACTAGACATCTCCCTTTGACCATTAGGTGATGAGTCTCTTTATTTGCAAGGAAGATCCACATGTTAACCCAGCTAATATCTGCCTCCAGGGCTCCACAGAGGGAACAGCTCCCTAGTCTGTTATTCCTTCCCCTGCTTTTCCCTATCTTCCTCCCAGGTTGGTGTTTCTGGTGGTTTCGGATCTCATCTTGCAGCTTTGCAGGGCAAACAGTGCTAGATTTGATGGAGTACAGAGCAATGGAAAGTAAAGGAATTCACCAGCTCTAAAAGGCAACTGCTGAAAGTGTCATTTGCTTTGGAAGGAAGGGGGTTTGCTCATGATGTTAGTCCCGTGGGCTCACAGGCATTGCCTGCTGCTGGTAGCTCTGCACAGCATCCTTTATAGTAATTCTGCACAGCATCCTTTGTGGTTGTGAAGAAGTAAGAAAAGGAATTTAAAAGTAAAATGCTGCTCACGTGCAATCTCTGCTTTTGCTTGTGTCAGCTGGGATGTTTGACATCTCTAAAGGGAAGCTATCTCTCAATATGTCTGCTTTTACAGAACATTATGGCAGAGGATTCTGCTCAAGAATAATTACCCCAAGGTAACTGAGTCTTGATAAACTCTCCTACATCCTTCACAAGTAAGGAGTTATGATGGAGACATATTTAATTGCTTGTCAAGGCCTCACACAACCAGAGGGAACTGTAATTCCTTGCTTAGTTTCACTATTCAACTTGCAAGACTCTAGGAGTTCCAATGCTGATGGAAGTGTATCGATTTTCCTCTATATTGAATGCTTCCAAAAAGAAAACCTCAACAAAAAGACCCAACCCACCTCCCGGGATGCAAGTCCCATGGTTCCAATTAAAATCACCTGTTAACTTAAAAAGGTCTCTTTTTAAAAAGGGTTTAAAAGATTTTCATTTAATTGATTCCATGTAAAATGCCCTTTACAATTACCACTATAAACTACTTGTTTCCCACTGAGTAAGACCCAATTTGAGATGTTTATCAAGACTTTGCACTCTTTCCACACTCCATACTGAGTTCTTAAATTCCTTATTGACAGCTTGCATCTGTCAGCAATGGATATTTTTAGTTTGTTGCAAGAAAGCTTTTAAAAGGTTGTAATGGCGTGATTTTGCCTCTGTGGTCTCAAGCAATAAATCAGTTCTGAATGGCCTCGTAAGTGTGGGCAGCGCTGGGTGTCCTTTATTTCAGAGCAGTAAAATGATGTGATTTAACAAATTTCTTCTTTCCTTCCTCTGAGTATTCCTATAAAGGCGGTGTTGTTTGGGGCAAAGATCACATCCCCTCCTTTTTCTTCACTTTTTTGTGTGTGTCTTCCTATAAACTTCCTGTTTATAGGCCAGGTTGGATGGAGGCTTGGGTGGCATGGTTTAGTGGGAGGTGTCCCTGCCCATGGCAGGGGGGTTAGAACTAGATTATCTTAAGGCCCTTTCCAAGCCCAACAATTCTATGACTCTGATTCTTCACAGCTGATAAACAGTATGGCACTGATTTGGTTCTGCTGAGGTTTTGATTGTGGGACTTATGTAGAACTTTATCCTGAAAGCACTGACAGTCCCCTCCCAATTTGAGACAAGTGTGCTTTTATTAGGAGACAACGGTTTGTTATTGGAACACTGGTGATCTGTGAGTAAACTCTGGCTCCTCTCTGCCCTCCAAAAAGACCATGTTAGTGCTGCTCAGCAGTAATGGCACAATTTCTCTTCAATAAAACACACTTAGATTCCCCTTGCATGCTTAAACCCAGCCCATCTCTCTGACCCAGGTTTACTGCTAATAAGAGAGCCTCATAAATTACCCCCATTACAGTTTCACAGACACAGAGTTTGTTTCCACACTTGCAATCAAAACTCTACCTGGAGCAGGGGAGAGTTGTTAGCTTGCAGCCCCTGCCACAGACATCCTAATTACAAAGCACAACAGGTTAAAGTGTCCAGCACAAAGGTGATAAATAGAGGTGTAATTATGGGTTATTGTAGGAACTTAATTAGGATAGCTGCAATTAGCCTATTTTTCCCTGATCTTCATTTAGCAGCTAACAAAATCAAATGGAAAATATTCTAATTTAAAACGCTTTCTCGGCTTAGACTTACCAGAAGAGACTTAATTACTCATTGATGGCTATGAGGTGGAGGAGAAATCGCTCCTTTTGTGCCAGTAGCAATAAAAGCAAGACTGTTAGCCAAAAAACCCATATCTAGCAGGTTTAACCCTGGAATTTAGGTTTCAATCCTTGTAAAAAGCCAGGAGTCACCTTCACTTTAGTGAGGCTTAACCTGGGAAACAGCATCTGAACTTCCAGGGAAAGATCTTATTTGTCTTTTCTGGGCCTGAGGAAGGCTGAGCACCACGGAGGAAAGCATGGAGTCTTGGTGCTTTCCTGCCCAGCAGGTATCTCCATCTGCTTGGTGTTCAGAGGCTGCTTAGGGAGCATCTGAATAGGTTTAAACACCAGGGACTGAAGCTGAGTCTTACCAAGGAAAAGGGCACGTTTTAAGGGGCAGGTTTATAGCTGGAGGTTTAGCAATAAAGAGGCAGGGAGAGGAGTTGGTTTTAGTTCAGGTGCTCAACTTCTAATTCAGTCCTTCTGTTTGTATTGCTATATCTGTGACCCTAGAGCCTCCTTAGAGCTCTGGAAGTGCCCTGGAGCTGGTGGTAGGCTGGTATGGTAATGACAGCGTGAAAAGCCCACTTATGTGGGATATCCTGCCTCTGGACAAGGAAAAACTGCCAGGATGCTCAGTTTCCTTAAGGTTAAATAAAATACCCAACTCCTGATCCCTGCTGGTGTGGTGGGAGCAGGCACAGCCCACACTGAACATAGTGGGTTTTGGGGTGTTTAAAGAGCCCCCTCCTGCTAACATCCCTGTGGATTAGGTTGCTCATTTACTGGGCTTGAAAACATTTCCCTGTTCACAAGCTAAACAGATGAGACTCTAAGATTCCTCTCTTTCTTGTTCATTTAGGGGTGAAAAATTGCCAGCAAGAATTCAATTAGCATCATATCTGCTTAACCCGGGCTGCGCTGAGCGCCTTCCTATACCCATACTTCCACTGCATCGTCTTCACAATAGCAGCATCTGCTTTATTATGAGTTGCCTAATTGATTCTGACATGCTCAGTTATTATATGTTAACAATGTCCTCCAGGGTGAATAGTTAGAGGGGAAGGGAGGGGCAATCACAAAGATGTTTTCCTTCTGTTTCTTGGGCCTCCTTTCAGCATTAAAAGCTGTGGCTGACCTATTGTATTGCCTCATTCACAGAAAGGTCCCTAACTTCTGGACCTAACTTGCAAATGCTGGTGGCAAATTTCCCTCTGGAAGCTCGGTTTTCCTTTTCCATTAGCTTCTAAATGGCATGGAATGGGCTGACATGTACAAAAATTAAAGCCACCTCTTGTCATTTCTCCTTATAGTGTGTGCGGCAAGCTTGACCAGGCTGGCAGAAAAAGGCAGTCTCCGGCTCAGCAAAAGCAGTTAGAAACCCCAGACACCATCTGAAGCTCTCAAAGCACTCTATACAAAATTCAAAGCTATCACTGCTTTGGAGAGGGTATGAGGCCAGCAGATATTGCTATTCTGTGGGAATTGTAAATGTATCCTGACTTTTCCTTCTAAGAAAATAGGAGTTGCTGTGTGCTGAGGAGTGAAACTTGTGATTAGGATGGCATTGCTGATAGAGAGCATCTAAACATCATGGTGATTATGGGAGCAGGAATTGGAGAGGAGTTCAGGCTCGTCCCTTTCCAGGTGGGAAGTGTAGGGTATGTTTGGGGCAGGTAGATGGATGAGGAGAGCTCTTGAGCTGGCTGCTGGTCCTACTTGCTACAAAGCTATTTGCAAGGCACTTTTGTTACCCTAATCTTTGCCAGTCTTATAATGTGGTTTGATTTAGACTCGCGCTCTAATTTCTGTCTTCATTGGCAACTGCTGCAGAGACACCCTTGTAAATCACGTTAGACCCCTCCATCCTTCAGAGGACTCAGACCAAAGCTTATGCGGGGTTGCTTGCTCCAATGCCTAAGCCAGAAATGATATTGAAGCCCAATGCTCATGAAGCTGCCTTGTTTGAGTACCTCCCTGTCCCCTGGGGATGTGACAACTGTCCACCCTCATGTCCTAAGACCACATGGGATGAAGACAGCAAGCTGCCACCATCCTCTTCAGCGTCCTCACTGCTAGGTAGGATCCATTAGAGGCTTTTAAAAGGTGCTAATTCTCTCCCACAGTTTAGGGTGGGAAGTGAAAGAAATGGAACTGGGCTTTGCTGCAGCCCTGAAAGACGTGCTAGAAGTGACTCTTGACTCTTGTGTGTTTCTCCATTGAGCTGGGAGCTGTGTTCGAATCCACTGCTCATTACAGGCACTGCCAATTGATGCTGCATATTGACCAGGCTCTTCACATCACCACGATGGGAAGTGGCTTGAATTTTGTCAGAGTAACTTATTAGGGAGCATTAATAAGACTTGTTACCCTAATTGAAACAAATACTTCAATAAAAATCAAGGCTTCAGACATTAATGGATGTGCGTGTGGGAGAGGGAAGAGCACACGAGTAACTGGGCTTCCTGTCCTTTTAGGATTGGATAGCAATAACCTTACCACTATGACAGCTAAATTAGAGAAGATGGCTTTCCATAATTTCTCCAAACAATCACTTAATGGGAGCGGTATAATTCCACGAAATAGGTGAATGGAGCACTGATCCATTTTATGGAACCATCAATAAACTAAACCTTGCCTGCTTTTAAGATAGAACTGAAAAAAAGGGGTAAAAAAAAAAAGGGGGAAAAAAGCCTACGAGCAGGGAAGGGAGAAGAAAGAGTATTTATCTTTACACATAAAATTTGTTTGCTAGTAAAGTGCAGGCAGTGACAGGAATTTCAATTATTTAATCAAAAAGAAAATGAAAGTGGCTTTAAGTGTTGTGATTTGAGCCAGTGAAATCTAATGTGGGCTCACATTGAATATGAGGAAAATGGGAAGAAAATTAAAGCTGCTCCTACTTAAATCATGTGGTTACAAATGGTAAATTAGTTTCTCGATGTTTTCATTTAAGTGTTTAAGTGGAAGGTTTTATTCTTAATGTAGTGTTGTGACTCAGAATAAAAACCTTATCTGTCTCTATAGCTTTTTTCTTCCCCCCTCTGTGCTGCTGCCTTAGAAGGCAAAAGGGGAAAAAGCTGCAGCAATATTAGACTGCTTTTGTTAAAATTGGGAGGCAATATGCTTTCACCACAAGCTCATTAAGGTAATAGATGAATAATGTCTATTAAAAATGCACTAGTCTAAATGAATTTAATGTGTGTTGGGAGGGAAATTGCATTTGTCAGAGGGTACAAACTGGAAAATTCTCCTTTTTGCACTTACTTGGAGACTCAAGTACTGATCTCGGTTGGAAATGCACAGACGAGCACACGCACAAGCGTGCACACACGCGTCTCCTATTGGGACCCTGGGAGAGAGATGCACAAGGTTCTGATATTCTAGAACACCCCCTCAGCTTTGAGGCTGTTTTGTATGATACGTTGTTTCCCGTAATTGTGCTGCTGTTTCCCTCTGTTCAAGCTTATGGCTCTTGACCTGTTGGACTTGTAGGTTTAATTTTCCATCTATAATAACAAATGGCAAGTTAATTTGCAAAGATGGCTGTAGGCTGTTGAATGCCAAGTCTTGATCCCCTCTCCCTAAAGTCGAAAGAAAACCAAAGCACATTTTGGCATTGAACAAATCCTTTCTTTGCATTGGTGAGCCTAGTGATTACATTGCATTGATCATTTCTGACATCAGAAAGCAGATAATGTATTTATGAACTAGGAAGCTGCATAACTCCTTATTAAGATATTATCTAAAAAGAAGCTAAATCCAGAGCAAAATAGAATCAAACTTGTGTGCCCCGTAAGTAAGGAATCAATCTGTGCAGTTTTCCATCATGCTTCTGCTAAAAGAAATGCCAGACTTTGTATGTAATGATTTATCTGCAAATTGGGGGGGGGGGGGGGGGGGGGAGGTATCCTCAGAAAACTCGACATTTAGAAGTCTTTTTATCATCCAGAATGCATTTAGCCCATATAGAAAACTCTTTAGCATGCCTGCGAGATGCAAAACTGATCCCATAGTTCAGTTACATCTGTAGTGAAGTTACCGTTCCTCTTAGAAGCGCTGGTAGACTCTAACAATTAATTAAAGATGATCCTATAATGCTGTCCTGTTGCTTGAATAGGCCCTGACCATACATCCCCTATCCCCCAGAGGAACTTCTCTTTCTCCAGTAACTGAAGAGGGAGCCTGTTAGCTGCATTAGGTGCCCGCATTTTGGCAGCAGGGAATGGCTGGAAGGGGATCCCTGATTCCTTGCAGCATGAAAAACCATGCTCAGCTTTTCAGCTGCCTTTCTCTCACCAGCTGCTGAAACTGTTCTTAATCGCTATAGCATCCTCTCGTGAGCTAACTCCTGTGCTTTTGCTACACCAGACCCAAAAGAAGCAGTGGAGTTTTGGGCGAGTGAGGGGTCACTGGGGTTCCTCCAGCCTCACGCTGCAGTATTGAAGTCTCTGCCTTCTATTCAGCCACTTATGAAACGTTTTGGGAAAGTGCATGTTTGGGACTGCCCGTTGTCCAACCAATGTGACTGAAATGGGCTGCTTTGCTACAACCTTACTGTGGCAAGGGGAATGAGGAGATTTAGAAAGGGATGTGCAAGCCTCAGGGTCTTTTAGCAGGAAATCATATTAAAATGAAATATCAGAGCGAGGAATAGCTGGACTGAACCTAATATTGCAGAACTAAAGAAATGGAGGTTATCTTTTGAAGTGTGGGTAAAACCACTGAAGTTGCTCAGAGAAGCTCTGGCTGCCCCATCCCTGACAGTGTTCAAGGCCAGGTTGGAGCAACCTGTTCTAGTGGAAGCTGCCCCTGCCCATGGCAGGCGGTTGGAACTGGATGAGCTTTAAGGTCCCTTCCAAGCCAAACCATTCTAAGATTCTATGATCATCCAAAAATAAACTTACTAATTTATTATGAGGCGTCTGCCTGAATTATTTGTTTCAGGTGACCCAGAACATTTAAACATTTCCATTTAAAAAATAACATTGACAAATGAGACAAAGTGTTTTTAACGTTGGACAATATTCTCTTAGATCAGATCGCCATTTGAATACCTCATCCTTGGAAATGCACAAAATACCATTTCAAAATGTAATTTCTACTTTTAAGGCGTTATTTGAAGATGCATTTGTGAGATGTTGACTGCATTCTATCTGTTTTCCCCCAGACCTGTCATCCACTTCTGGAGTGCTTAAAATAAAGTGCAGAGATACAGAGTAAGCTGAAACAGTCAAGAAGCTATATAATACAAAAATGTTTTGAGTAAAGTGTGTTACTCAGATCTCTCTAAAGTACATTTCTCCCTTTATTCTGAAGGCCACAGCACAGACAACTCTGACTAATGCAAGTAATGGAACCAATCTCTTCCTTTGATCATCAAAAAGGTTATCTTTTAGTAAACTAGGTCCAACTAGTTTTGCAATCATGTTTGGAGCAAACATGAAAGAAAAAGGTTTAATTATCTTTCAATAAAGAATGATTCCTCTTCTTTTAACAAAATAATCAGCTAAGACAGCATCACTTTGTGACCGTCACTGTGCATGTGACACACATGGAGTGAGAGATGTGTATACACATTTGTGTACATCTTCAATCTCAGTGTAAGAGGATATAGCAATTTGCGTATAAGGCAGGATGTTGAGACTTGTCCTGAGTGGTTTATAAAGCTACTCTAGTAGAAACTGACCTTTTAATTGAGGGCTGAATGATATTTACAACAGCTTAGCGTAGAGTTTGTAAATAATCACAGATTTTCAGTCTAATGTAAATACAGATGAATGGAGAAGCTTGCTAGAGATAGGAGAAAGTGGCTCATTCACCTTTATTTATAAGCACGTATTTCCTGTGTACATGTTGTGATGCTCTGGATTTAGAGAGTTAGAAGACTATTACTCTTATTGCACAGGCTCCTTAGGTTCAATGTTTTCTCTGAGTTCAATACCGGAGTTATTGGCTGAAACTCTAACTCGTGTGATTCAGAGGGTGAGACTGGGTGTCATAACAGCTTCCCCTGACCTTGGAATGCATCGTTTGTATGGTTTTTATTTTTAAGGCCTCCAAATGAGACACTTGAAAGCTGGAAAGTAGAGAGAGGGATTGAAAAGCAGCAAAGTATTTGCATCATTTAGGTATATATGAGCCATTGGCTTTTGTACAAGTTACTTCTGTTTTCTGCCAATACTGTATTCAAAGTATTCCTCTAAGTAGAAAAAGGCATATGGGGTTTTCAGGAGGAACGTGGAGCTACAGAAAGAGTGTGAGAAATAATCAAAGGAAAAAGACAAAGAACAGTAGGAAAACAATGGGAGTAAAATAAAGGTTGAATGAAGGAGGAAGGGGACAGGAGGATTATCCTGCCCCAAAGGTTAAAACCAAGGATGCACAAGGTTCATATGTCATGAAATTAGGGAAACAAGGGAGGTTCTGAGTTATTAAAGCAAAAAAGTGAATCAAAGTGTCGAGTTGTGCAGATGATTGTAACGCAGCTGGAATGAAAGGAAACGAATAAGCATTAAAGTGCAGAAGGCTGCAGCAAAGCAGTGGCTGTGGCAGCAAGAATGGATTTTTTTTTGAGAGCAAAGGATTAGCAGAGATCCCAAAGTACAGATGGTCTTGGGTGAAATAATCACCTTCGCCTCGAGGGAGTAAGCAATGCCCACGGGCTGGTCACGAGATGAGGGGGAATTGATATGTAACCAAATGAAGAGATGAGTAATTGAAAGCGGGTCCCAGGGAAACTTCTAAGCTTCCCTCCCCATTTCTGACTCGTTCAAAACAAAGCAGGAATAATCTCGCTGTGTTTTGGAGCAGCACAGATAACCCTGCTGAAGTTGGAAACATGTATTAGATAACTGAAAAGATCCTAGGTCTTAGAAGAGTCGCTATTTTAGGGGAAGCCTTTAGACCAAACTTGTAGATATTAGCACATTCATTCTCCTTTTGTAAGCACCCTGCCTTCAGAAATTCTCAGGATTATCAGCTAACGAGGCAAAATTTCAGTACGGAGAGAACTTTCTGGATTTAGGAATGGACCCCCTGAGCCATGCATGGATAGTTGGGTTTGGGAGCCGGGTGAAGGATCTACAGTCTAAGCTCTTGCTCTTTAAATATTGTTTTGCCTGTCACTGATGCTGTTATCTGGTTTTATCCCCAATATTCTTGCTGTTATCGGTAATGATACAAGCCTCAAAAGTACTTTCCTGTGTCAATCACTTCTTAATGTGCTTCCCTTGATCAGCAACACTCCCATCTCCCCCTGTGCTTTTTACCTTGAACTGTAGCCCTGAAATTACAGTGATGTTTGTGGTAGATTCAGTGATTCTGTCAGAATAACACAGACCCACCTATTAACTGCTGTCTTGGAATACAACCAACAGGCTGATTACTTCTCTGTTTCCCATTCTGACCTCATCTCAGCTACAAATGATGAAGAATGCCAGTCCATGGGCTACCATTCTTGGCAGCAAAAGCCAATGGTTGGCAGAGTTATGAGCCTTGGAAGACCTGGATGGATCTTCTGGTGCTGCCATCAACCCTGGTTAGAAGGTAAACTCCTCTTTGACCCTTTCTCTCCCCTCCCACCTTCTCTCAGCCCATCCTGAAACAACCTGCCAGGTGCTGTAATATGCAGCCCATCCACTGAGTCCTCCTTGAAGTTGAGCTGGTGGCAAGGCATGCTGCAGGGTTGCCAGCACTGAAATGCCAGTAAAGGTTTCTAGTGCATACCTCAGTACCAAAGGGGCTTCCCAGCACTGCCTTGATGTTATGTCAGTTAAGCTGAAGTTATGAAATCTGTCACCATGAACACAGCATCCCTGCTCTCATGAGCTGTGATTTTCCATGATGAGTTTGCAGGGTACCAGGAGACCTGCGGAGAAATGGGAGATGCATGCAAAGGAAGTTGGGAAGGGGCTGCAGTGAAAGACAGGAGTGTTTTTTCCCTCTGGGCTGAGGCACCCTGTTCCTTCGGGGTGGGAAGAGGTTTTGCCTGAAGCATCATGCGTGGAACATTTTCCATTAAGCCATGCTTTGTGTTCAAAAGACCTCTCTCTGTGTTACGTGTGTGGGTACTCAAACTGAGCTCTTCAGACCTCTTTCCTGCAGCCAGGCTCCCATTTTGATCAGATCGAGGCTGTCTGGTTTTAATTTAACCCTTCCTTTTTGAGTGGACTTGTCTTGAAAGGCATGAAAAGGCTGGGCTCCCAAGCTACCTTACCTCACCTCTTCAAGAGCCATGGGAAGGTAAGTGCATGTATTTTTAAACCACACCAAATTTATCCTTAATGCAACACACTGAAATAAAGCCTCTAACATCAGTGGAGCCGCACCAACCTTTTAAATGACCCCCCAGGTTTTAAGTCAAATTTCTGGTTTCCTGGGCAAAATTCTCATGTAATACCTTCAAATGGTCTTAAGCGTGCGAGTAATGACAACCTGCGGTTATGCAAGCAAAGCATGGATGTATTATGTGTGTTATTAAATCATTAAAGGGCGGGTGTGTTTATAGGGGGGTTATGTGTGCCTCTGTTATGCTACCAGCAAGGTGTATAAAGCTCTTTCAGCCATTAGAAATTATGTATATTATTGAAGGGACAACTAACTCCATTGTAGCGTGGCTACCTGGGTTCACAGACACGTGCCTCTGCGGGAGCTCTATTTGGGGTTCCAGGCGTTATGCAGTCCCACAATGTGTTTGAGGGAGGATGCAAGAGTGCAGCATCTATTCTGCTCCCCTCTCCATGGGAAGAGAAACACACAGTGAGTAAAGCAGCCAAACCTGCTGCTTCTCCCTGCCTTGCACTGAG
Organism: Myiopsitta monachus; assembly: GCA_017639245.1. NCBI lineage: Eukaryota > Metazoa > Chordata > Aves > Psittaciformes > Psittacidae > Myiopsitta > Myiopsitta monachus. Next base: position 3,280,655 of record CM029935.1, on the reverse strand, counting down.
CCCAGTCCATCCGGTTTTCCAGCCCTTAGCTCATCTTCTACCCAGGTCTGGGGAAGTTTCTGCCAAATCTGGGTATAAGCGATGGGACCTCCTCAATGGGGGACCCTGCTCCATTGAAAGGAGGCCACAAAGGTTTTAGTTGAAGACCTGACTCACCCGGGTATTTGGCAGCAAATGGAATTGTTACATAGAAGTACCTATGTGTGCATGTGTTTGGCCAGCCAGTAAAATGGGGCTAATCCTGGGGCAGGTGCTGCCAGGGTTGTGAGTGTTTTAGGGTCTTAGGGTGAGATTCATACTGCTGAATCCCCATCACTGTGCTTTTATGACAGAAAAGGCCGAAAGGGGAAAGACGGGTGAGAGATTTGTTGGGTAAAGATGCTAACAATGCCTGTGGGTGGTGGGAAGCACCCGGCACCCGCTTCCTGTTGCGAAGTCGTGCAATGTGAAGTTTAAATAGTCCCTGGGTGCGAGGACTGCAGTGGGAGCCCCTCTGGATGCGGCTGTCAGGTAGGCAAGGTCTTGCCTGAGTCCTAAAGCCCAATCTGGCTGAAGTAACGTCTTTAATCTTTCAGATCTCCTTTAAATACATACATATGCACACCCCAGTGATGAGTAAACCCCCAGCCCCCCCCCCCCCGGAGAAGCAATCTCAGCTGATGAAATGGCCAGTCAAGCAGCTTACATGCCCCTGGCAGTGCTCCCTCCATTAACAAGTTGGGCATTAGACCCATTTCATCACTGTTAATTCATTTGCTTTGCTCATTTGCTCCTCAGAGAAAGTTGTTAGCCTGTTGTATTTTTAAACCCGCAGGCCAAAATCCCGGGATGATGCTGCAATGGGCATCTTGGGAGGGGATCCTGCAACAGTTTTGTTATTGTTTTTTAACTTCAGGGTTTTTTCCTGGAGAAAAATAGGGAATTTGTGGCAACACAGGGAGAGGCAGCAAGCCCTGTCCCTCCCGGAGCGCTCCTGCCTCGGTTGCACTTGCGGATGTGTGTATATATGTATGTATATATATATGCGTATATGCACGCGTGGAACCAAAGCTGCTGTAACACGCACTGCTTCATATAAAGGCTCCCTTGGCTTCTCCTGGTGAGACGCCGAGCCGGGAGCGGCCGGCAGCGCTGGATAAGCCGAGTTCCACCTTCATTAAAGCCGGACGATTGCCATTTCTATTCTTTTAAAGGTTTCCCCCCATCTATTTGCCATTTACCAGCTCATCCATATGGAAGACATGGCTTACACTTCCCTGAGAACTGTACTTTTAGGACTAATTGATTCTGGTAATTAATTTGTTCTACCTGCTGGATCAGATGGAAATGCTGTCCATGTGCCCAAGGATTAGCACTTGCCTTTCTAACATCTTTCTTAATTATCTAATAGCATGGGTTGCGCGAATTCTGCCTCTGTTAGAACACTTTTACTATTAACGGTAGTGATTGGAATTGTGATGGCAACTCGATTTCAACAAATTAGAGCTTAAAATCGGGAGATGAAGGAGAAGCGCCTTCTTTTAATTTCCCTGAGTTTAACATCAATAATTAGAGCAATTTTCTGCGATGCGCACCGAAATTATCTCGGCTATGATGTGGCGTATCACCCTCATTTTAGCAAATTGACTCCGGGGAAATGAATGTTACAGATTACGGAGGGGGGGGGGAAAATAGAAGACAAACAGAGAAGGAGAGTTAGCACAACACTGAGTGGGGAATGGACGGGAACAAAACCCCAGCGGGGTAATGACTTGAGCGGAAGGGACAAAATGCAAGGGACAAGTTAGGAGCGGAGCGTGGGGCAGCTCAGCAGAGAGCAGTGATTTATTTCACAGCCCCCCCCCCCAAGTTTTTGCCTTTACAAGAGAAAGAGGATAAAACACTTGTGTTTGGGAAAGAGCTCCGACCCCGCCGCTGGCACCGGGGCTCAGAGTGGGTTGCGCTGCGCTGCGCTGCGGGGCTGAGGTGCGGTGCGCAGGGGGCAGGCTGCGCGCCCCACCCCGAGAGGCTCCGCGCCCCCTGCGCGGTTTGGGTGGCCCGGCGGGCCCGTTCCCCCGCCCGGCCGATGGCGATTGGTTCGCCGGAGACCCCCCTTTCTCCCGCGCCTCAAAGGCGCGCATCTCACCGCGCAGCCCGAGCCCGCCCGCCTCGCATCCCCCGGCTCTTCCCTTCATTCCTGGCTGGGGGGGATATTTATTTTTAATTATTATTATTGCTATTTATTTTTTCTCCCTTTTTAAAAAAAATAATTTATTTATTGTTGTTATAATTATTTCTATTTTATCACCCCCGGCCCCGCAGCTCCCTCCCCCCCTGCATCCTTCTTTCTCAGCCCACCTCGCTCCCTTCCCTGCTGTCCAAGGGATCACAACCGAAATGAACCTCAACTTCACCTCGCCAGTGCACCCCGTCTCCGCGCCCAGGCCCACATCCTTCTTCATCGAGGACATCCTGCTGCACAAGCCCAAGCCCTTGCGGGAGGTGCCTCCCGAGCACTTCCCCGGCTCCTTGGCCTCTCGCGTCCCCCTCTTGGACTATGGGTATCCCCTGATGCCAACCCCGACCCTCCTGGCGCCTCACCCGCACCCTGCGCTGCACAAGCCGGAGCATCACCATCACCCTTATTTCCTCACCACCTCGGGTAAGTGCAGCTCTTCGCGGGGAGGAACCTGAGGAGTTTGTGGCCAGGAGGACCCGGGGTGGGAGTACTCGGGTGAGGAAAAGAGGCCGCAGCCCCGAAACGGGACAAGCCCCTCGGGGCATCTTTCTGCATCCTTCACCTGGATCTGGGCTGCGGTCCCCCACTTCCTTATCAGGGAAAGGAGCGCACCGCGCTGCAGGTTGCCATCCATCCAATTGCCCGATATCTTGAGGGTCTCCTTCTCTTTCCCTTTGTATTCTATTTATTACTTTTAATTACTTTTTATTTTCGGACCGATAACATCTCTTTTTCCTTGCATTATCCCTCCAGACAGTGACCGAGCTTTGATTTTTCCACCTCCAGCAGCACCGCTAGGGCTGCTCCGACTCCGCATCCCGGGGCCGGGAGAGAGGCTTCTCCTGCCCGGCCGGAACCCTGGGCTTTGCCACCCTTCCCCGGGCTCTAAAAGGAAGGAAGGAGGGAAGGAAGGAAGGAAACCCTCCTCCGAAGTTTCTCACTGGGCATCCCAAGTGAGATGAGAAGTTGTGCAGCTGCAGATCCGGGAGGACCGTTCTCCTCCCAGCCTTTTCCAGCGCTGCCCTCGGTTTTCCCACTTTCTTTTCGTTGTAGTTTAATCGCCAGGAGGGTGAGGGTTTCCCTCGCCTGGCTGACCCTTCCGGCTCTGCTTAAGACAGCACTGCCCAGGCTGCCTTTGCTTTGCTTGGGGATGGTTCAGCAGGGGCAAAAAGCTTTGTTTTTAGAGCAAGAAAATCCTCTAAATCAATAAAACGACCTTAAAAACTATATAAACGAAAAAGTCATTAGAAGCTAAGGGAGGCAGGGGGAGAGCCCAGCTCCGGGAGCTGCAGCCCACCCGGGTCTCGGCCGTGTGTCCCCCCAGGAATGCCGGTGCCAGCCCTCTTCCAGCCCCACGCTCACGCCGAGCTGCCCGGGAAGCACTGCCGCCGCCGCAAAGCCCGCACCGTTTTCTCCGACTCACAGCTCTCCGGCTTGGAGAAGAGGTTTGAGATCCAGCGGTACCTCTCCACGCCCGAGCGAGTGGAGCTGGCCACGGCGCTCAGCCTCTCCGAGACCCAGGTACCGAGTGGAGGGACCGGCATTTGCCCCCTTCCCGTCTCCCATGTGGCATCCTCACCTTCTCCTTCTCGTTTCTATTTATCGTTATTATTTTTCCCCCCCGATGCTCTCCCCAGGTGAAAACGTGGTTCCAGAACCGGCGGATGAAGCACAAAAAGCAGCTGCGGAAAATCCAGGAGGATCCCAAGCACCCGGGAAGCGAGGAGAACCGGGAGGAGAGCTCCCCCGAGCCCGAGCTGCCCGAGGCGGCCGGCGCCGACCCCCGCAAGGGCCCACCCGGCCCATTCCTGCTCCAGGACCCCGAGGACGAGGTGGACATCCTGGAGGAGGGGGACCTCTGCGCCGGTCCCCATCGCCTCTAGTTGCGCTGGGGCCAGGGGCGGCTTTGCCCCGGCCCCCCAAGCCGCCCCTATCTCCCAGCCCTGAGCAGCGCCGGAGGGGAGGGGATCACGTTTTGGGGAGGAGGTGGTGATGCGGCGGGAGGCAGTGATGCTCCGCGGTACCGTTGGCTTCCCCTCGGCATCACCCCGAGCCTGAGCTTTGCCTGGAAGTCTGGTGGGGGAGAGCGGAATAAGGCGAGCTCCCTTTTAGGTTTCCCCTTTTCCCTACGAAATATGGGACTTCGTTCCCCGAACTTTCCTCGGTTTTGAAATAAATGTGCACCCGTGGCAGCGTGTTGTGGTTACTGGGAGCGGCGGGCAGATCGGGTTTATCCCGCATTTATCCCGGGCAGAGCTTCCAGGACACGCACATCCTCCAAAAACCGAAGGAAAACAATTATAGAAACGCTCTCCAAAGAAACAGGTAAGACAAAAGCTACCGTTTGTTTAATTCCGATATAGGGAGGGAAAAGGGGGAGCGCCACGAATAACTCGATCATTGCTCGGAGCAGACGCAACCCCAGCGAGCCAAAGAGAACCGCTTGGAGAACCACCTGCACCGGTGATTCCAGCCTGATTCCTCCCCGCCTTCCAGGTGCGAATCACCGTCCGGATACTCCTCTTTTCCTCTCAAAGATGCCCCAGAGCTGCGTTTGGCTCCTGTTTTCTCCTTGCCTGCGTTTGCCCCAACGCCTCCCTGAGCTCCGTCTTGAGGCAGCCGCTTTGCCTTTAGCTTCCTGCCAGGGAAATGCTTTTAATTTCCAGGTAAATTAAGATATTTTAAATGTTATTTCTTTTTCTCCCCTCTGGAGAGCTGCTGGTTTGGGAGCGAGGCGGAGGCTCCTCGTTTCCAACGGGAAAACTAGGGGTTTCCTCGGGAAAGCCCTGGAGGAGAGGCTGTGCTTGCTCAGACGTTGGCCGCGCAGCCCCTGCTGCACCAGCAACCCGGTGGCGTGTCGGTGTCTCCTTAGGTTATTTAATCCTGTTTTCCTATCTTTATTTTTAATTCGGGGTCATTGGCACTTCCTGTGGGTTTTTTTGGGTGGTTGGTTTGTTGGTTTTTTTTTTATTATGGGTTATGCGGTTTTGTGAGGGGAAAATCTGTTTAATATATAAAATACAGATTATTGTGATGTGTAAGTTTGCTTCCTTTTCGTGGGTTTCCCTTTATGCTTTTTACCCGTGAACTAATAAACATCACACCTTAGGGAGGGAAAATGCCAAATAGCCATCTCTCTGCCCATCAAACGGCTGATTAGCTTTTAAATGGTCTTTATAAATACTTCCAGAACAAGCACTGTAATCACAAAACTTTGCAAAATGCCACCCATCTCCCCAGAAACGATAATTCCGAAGGCAAAGCAACCAATTTGTCCCTAAAACCTTGGAGTGGTTTGGAGCATGGTAGAAAGCCAAGCGCAGGGTGCAGCAGGACATTTCACATTGCTGTCTGGAAATGCTTCTCCTGTCTCTTCCCTTCTCTCATCATCTACTCCGGAGGTGATGGAACCTGTCTGGAAACCCTTTCAATTCGATGCCATCCTTCACCTGCATTCGTACTCAGTCATCCAACAAGTATTTGGTTCATTTTGCTCTGCCTGCCTCCCCCCGAGCTCACGTTTCATCAAAAACCATTAAAAGTGATATAAAAGAGAAGCTCCAATATGATATTTAATGATGTTTTCTTTCTGTCCATGTCTAAAGCTGCTGTTCATGGCACGGTACCGATACCCATCTCAGGGCCGACAGTGTTCTGCTGCTGGGATCCTTTGGTAATAGGGTTAGGCAGCAAAGTATTTAGAGAAATCCCTTTATTTTAGTGAAAGAGAACATTAGAAGCAAGTATAAAGATGTAATAATCTAAACCAATTGCACCTGAATGAAAAGGGAGATTAAAAGTCCTGTTTCATTACATTAGTGTGTGTAGTTTCTTTTTACTTGTGTAAAGAATTGCTTGTTCTCTCTATTACTAAAGGCAAAGGTGTGTGAAAATGCTCTGTGCTGGAAAGAGCTCAAGGAAAAAAGGCAGGAGAAAGTAAAAAGTGGAAGATGAAGTGACAGAACTGGGTTTTGGGCACAGATGTGCAAAAGCAACTTTTCCCTCCTCAGTGCATTTTCACTGCTCTTTGGCAAGGCATCTAGTGGATGTAAAGAAAGTAGTGGCGTCAGCCTATGGGCACTGCCAGGCTCTGCCCTCTCAACACTGCTGGAGAAGTGTGACCAAATGCTGTGTCACCGGGTAGATCCCACCACACCAAACACCCCAAAGGTCAGTGCTTGTCTCCTCTGTAGTAGCAGGGCCTGGGGCATCTGCACATTGATGATGTTTATAGTCTGATGGTGGTTCCCAAGAAGGGAAGGATCCTGGGATTCAGGTGTAGGCACTGCACATCCAGGAGCAAGGTCTGCAGCACTGAGTGCCCCAATTCAGGCACTGCTGCAGATGATAATGAACAAGGTCAGGACAGGTAAAACCCACAGGTATCCTCACCTCTGTCCCCTGGGCAGGGCTGGGTTCGTGGGACCCCTTTGTCAGTGAGGTTTCTCTGAGGCACACAGGTGTGACAAAGAGCTCATTCCCCTTTCTGCCACCAGCATTATCACACTCAGGATGAGCCAGGACTATGAAGAAGGATCAGAATATGGCTCAGATAACACTCAAGTCTGCTGCCTCTCCCCTGCGGCTGCGAGAACTTTCTCTTTCACAAGGGATTTATGCTGGTCAACGAAATCAAATCAAATCTACCCTCTCTTCCCCTCTCTGTACTCTGTACGTCCAGGCACCTCGGCTAACATTTAAGATTCCAATCATGTTTGAAATGAAAGCCACTGATGGCTAGCAACCTCGGTGACAAATACATACAGAATGTGAACCATGCAACCCGAGGCAAGGACACTGCAGTGGTATGCACTGAGCCTTACAGTTAATGGGAGGAGGCTTTGGGAACAGGCTGCTTATCCTAGAAGTTTGATGCAAACAAGGGTGAAACTCCCCCGAGATTGAGATAGCGGAAGGAAACAGTCGCTACCTGAGACATCTTCTCCCTTCAGAGTAAGTGAAATGTGGTTTTATTTTTGAGTCCCGACTCATTCAGAGACAAGTGCTGCATTTCTTCTGCTTTCCTCAAGAAGCTTAAAGAGTAGGGGAGATTGTTTAGAGCTCTTTTATATGTATGTGTGCTTAGGAAATGCTGAATAGAAATAGCTTGCAGGTAATAATTACTGGGAACCGGAATGGGGGATTTCCTACTTTTCAAGGTATCCACCAAAGTATTGATTTTCATCAAAATTCTTACGCTTTCTTTTCCCAAATGAAATTGTTTCCTGTTGATCAATTTTAACACACGAGTGGTTAATGTTTGCTGTCGATTTCATTAAAGAAAACCACAAAATGGTGCATAAAATAATTCTATGATCCGTTGCTCTCTGCACCGATTTTGGGTGTTTTCCTGTCTGCTGTCCTTAACATCACTGACTTCCATGGGACTGGAAAGCAGGGCTGACCACTCAGTTGCAGACTCACTGTTCTCCGGTGTGGTGTATCTTGTTGGATCTGCTGCGGCTGCTGGAACAAACCCTTCAGTGCTCCTATGACACACAGAAAACTAGCCCCGTGGTATTACATTCAGCTGCCCGCTCTGCACTCGTGATTATGCAAAGCTCTTGCTGAGCTGCTGGGTGCTTCTTTAGCATCTGCTCTATCCAGGTTTTGGGACCAGCACCACTTCTGTTCAGAGCAGGCTCTTCCTGTAAGGCAGGCTGCTTTAACTCACCCTCACCAACTGTCACCAGCTGGAGGTTCACTGCCCTTCCCTATCACTGTGGTTTTGTCCATCTAGAACTCTTTCTCACACCATGAAGGCAATCACTGGGGTTGGTCCTTTCTTCTCATACCTGCTTATTCTCATGCAAAGGACACTTAGGTTTGGGCAACAAACCTAAGATTTTGGGCAACATGAAAAATAATGATAATTAAAAAAGACATATTCTGTCTGCTATTATAATTTAATGTAGAACTGATTCCTGATGCTAATGACCAAATGCTTGGCTCATTGGCTGTTTGGACATTACAGCTTGTTCATGCCTATTTGAAGGATTCAATGACTGCAAGAGTTAAACATCATTTCATCTAGCTTACAATCCTTATCTTTGCCAGTTTGTCTTTAGAGATGTAATGATGAAACATGGTTTATTTAATGTTTTTAACTAGATACACCAATATGTTTCTGTCAGCCAGCAGCCTATAAGCCAGACGTTCCTACTTTTTGTGAGATGATGGTGGGAAGCCGATATCAGTTACCTTCGAAAGAAATGTAATGGTGCTTTCTTTGCAGCAGCATTGCTCCTAAGTAGAAGTGAAGGTGGTTTCGGCTTCTATCCATCCTGAATCTAAAATATCAGGAAGTGGTAGTAGAAAGAGCCTGGCAAGTAAATGTTGAGTTCTATTGGGTAGCGTACGCAATTCCTGCCTCTGTGAAGGCAGCCTGTGGCTCACAGTAACACTGTGATAGCTGGAACCATGGGACTACATCAGGCAGGCTTCTACTCCAGCTCAATCTCTTCCTGAATACTTAATGCAAAATTCAAGGCCTATTTCTTATTTAAATTCCTTGCCTTCCTAATTTGAAAGACATTAAGTTTTGGCCTTTGCTTTTAAGCAGTTGGATGCTCATCATTTACTTGTATGGTCCCTTTTTGTGCCACCATATCTGTTAGGTGCAGGGAAAATTTGCATTAGTATTGAGGCAGATCAAAAGATTTTCTTTCCACATATGCTGCAAATAATGTCTGTCTTTTTTTGTTTTTTTCTGGGAGGAAAAAAGATAGAAACTCCAGACCAAAACAGTCCTTTCCAAGTGGTTTGTGACATGATCACAATCTGTGTTCACAGACAAAACCTATACCCCCCCAGATGCAGCATCATATACGCGGCTTCTAGTTAGCGTGGATTTAGTATTTGAATGTTTCCTAGAAGTTCATTGTATATTAAAACCCCCCAGATGGAACACATCACCCACCCAGAAAGATCACCCTCATTTCTGGGAGCTCTGAGAAGTAGTAGGATGACAGATAAGGAGGAAGGTGATCAATTAAGACATTAAGCATTTTGCACCACATGGACGCATCTGCATGTCAGCCAAATAATAAGGCCATCAGCTCATTTTCAGGGGGCTGTTGCCTACTTCAACTCAATCCTCAGATCAAAGAGAAAATGTCTGCTTACATTTTCTAATCAGAAAAGGGATGCTAATTCAGGTTCCTTAATGTGTGGTGATAAGAGACTTCTTCAATTAACCGAATTCTATAGCTCAGAAAATAAAAAAAGGGGGATACAAAGGGAGTCAGGCTGGAAAGGCAGAAGTTCTCATTAAATCAAAGGTCCAATATTCATTACCTCCAGCATCTGGGGCTAAACACTAAACATGGAGATCATCAAAGGGGGTTTAATGGGTTAAATTGAGAATATAATCTAATTAAAATATTAGATACGAGTAAATAGCTCTTTGATATTCATCTGAAGGTTTCATTAAAATAGGTACTTGAGGTTTGTATTAAGGGGGGATTATCACTTTTAAGCAGAAACAACAAGTTGAGGTTCCCTAATAAGAAATGCTTCAAAGTGTAACCATTTGGTTTAAAATATAAAAGTAGAAAAGCAGCAACTGGCAGAGCATGGTACCATTTACCCAGCCTCACTTGATGGATCATACCACAGGCATGCACGTTCTACAGAAGCAGGCAAATGCTGTTCCCAAAGGCGAGCAGAAAGTAGGCTGAGGCAGAGGACAGTTTTGTTCCAGAAGATTGCAGTGGCCATTTGAAGATGTCTACTGCTGCACTTCCGTATGCTTCTTCCACCAGATTTCCCCCAAAGCTTATGTATGTAACAAACTCGTGCCTGCAGAGTCTAATGGTCTCTGGGGTGCGTCAGGAGGGCTTTAAGGAAAGGAACATGTCTTTTCCCATCATGGAGAGATGCAGTATATTGATCATTTTGACTGGAGATCCTAACACACTTTCAGGAGGGCTGGGGCATCCTGAGGGCTATAGGATGTAAGTGAATTTCCCCCAGGACTCTCTAAAATGAAAGGTATATAGTAAGACTTTTCCAGCAATATGTTTCATACTTCCAATGCCTTGACTTCACTGTAGAACTACTGTAAAATCACCTTTCTCGTGAGACATCCAGCCCATGTTAACCCAGCAATGTGTTAAGTCTTACGCATTTCTAGCTTTTACCTTTAACTAAAAGTACATCTAGAAAGAGAGAAAGCCATTTCATAGATATTCCCTCTTGTATTCTCCACGTTTTCTTTCCATTGTGAGCCTCCTTCAGGAAGACCCAAACCCTTTTTTCCCCCCAAAGACTAATTATCTCTCCTCCCATTCAAAAGGGGACCTAATAAATTGGATAAAGCAATTACATATAATCACGGGGTTGTTGGGTTTTGTGTGTGTTTGTTCTTTTTCTTTCCCGTTTAACTAGCCTATTTGCTAGGATTTCAGTGTGTTTTCTTCAAAATTCCCTTGCTGTGTGTTCTAATAACATTTCACATGTTGACTTAATTCATCATTTACTAAGTTGAAGAAATGGAAGCATCATAAGAAACCCATCTGTTTGTTGTTATTTTGATAGATTTAATCTGTTAAAAGCTGTTTCCTCTCAAACATGTAGCTCTCAATTATCCTTAGTTACTCAATGTATTTTCCAACTGCTGCTGGCTAATAACAGATTGTCTGCATCATCAGCCAGGGCTTGCTTTGAATTCTCTTGCCCCAGATGAAGCTTCAAAATCTGGGTCTTGATGCGCCAACTATTCACTAACAAATAACAGACTAACAGTTGAATAATGAGTATTGTATCATTACCCACTGCTGCTGTTTGGTGCACTTCAAGAGCAGAAACATTGCTGGTAGTAAAATCATCAAGTGAAACGGATGTTTATTTGTAATGTTTTGTAGATATGCCCATATGTTTGAAATGCCTAAAAATGCTCCAGCTGTGACAAGCCAACAGGTGATTAGTCTGAAAGAATGGAATGGTAAATCATACGTGCTGCTCACAGCTCATAACTAAATGGTTTAGACATCTTAGCCTTGAAGATATCCCTAGTAATTTCAAAACACTTGTAAGATATGAAGGTTTTTGAAAGCAGCTACAACTTGCTTCTCCATCTGGTGCCTGTTCTGCAAAGTTTCCAAGGATGCGATTTGAGGCAGAATGTCTCCATTTAAAGTCTGTGGCAGAACTCTTTCTTCTTTCACCTTTTCATCCGATTGTTTCAGTTGTGAAAGTCTTTGGTCTAGGAATCTTCTTAGCATATTCCAGTGCCTAAAACCAGGAAAATTGGGGTAACTGATTAGGAGAAAACCTGACCAATGCTTCCAAGAAAATGTAGATATTTCTGTGTTGAGTTAAATTATTAGTTCTCCTGATTCCCAATCTTGTTTCTGACAGTGTTCAATACTAGATGTTTCAGTAGCTACTCCAAGAAACCTCTGGAGAGGGCAAATCACCACCTCAGGGTGATTTGCTTTCTGACACCACTGGAGAACACCTTAAATACTGAACAGTGTTTTTTCTTTAAAACCAGATACCTGTAAGAGGGTCAAATAGTATAGAATGATGCATGGAACCTGGAAGGCAGAGGGAATGGGAACAGTATTACAGAAATCCTGAAACTGGAAGCACCCTGGTTTAACCTGGGACACCCACAGAATTTCAAACCCCACATAAGTGATTTATCTGAGGCTTGGAAATAAATGCAAGTAACTTAGGGATTAAATTGATATTAAGTGCCAAAACTTGTTTCCTGAAGCCTGCAGTTCTCATTCGTCACCGTGGAGGAATACCTGTTAACATGCAGGTGAACTCCTTCAGAACTGATGGATATCTACTATTTCCACAGCTTTATTATTTCCTGCAATATAGGAAAGGTGCTGCCTTCGCTTGTTTACGTGTGCCCCTGTCATGTAGTCAGTCGTTGCTCATTTGGGCTATTTTATTATAGGTGAAGGCTAAAGTGATGTTGTATGGGCTTGAAAAATAAGACCAATTACTGTAGCTATGCAACTGAAGTGAAAAGAGTTTGGAGTGAGACTGACAGGCGGGTGGATAATAGACTAACAAGAGGATATCTGTGGTGCATTAGAAGAGTGCACTCTCCAATAGTGAGGCCTCTACTGCTGATGCGAAGCAGAGCATGTGCTGCACTGGGTAATGTTCCTAGGGGGTTCTACTCGCCTTTGTTCCCACCCTTTCCCCAGGAAACCATCACTAGCTGTTTAAGCCACGTTGAGTGCTGGTAGCTGGATGGAGTACTGCTCTGCTTCCACTTGGTACACTCTCATGAAGAGCAAGGCAGATGCATGGACTGAAGACTGCTGTTGGCAAAGAAATCAGTAGCTACATCTACAGCCACAACAGAATAGATGAGCACTTGCCAGGATCCCTAAAGTCCTAAGAGTTGTTAAAAGGAGGATCGAAATGGAGAAACCATTTTAGCCTACAATGAGTTAAGTTTATGCTTTTTCTTTATGCAAAGACCAGAATCTCTCCCTGCGTGCATTTTAATGGGATTCTGTTCTTACCTTCTGTCTTGACACTGAAGTTACAGCCTGGGGTTTTGTAGGTAACCTCTGAACTGAAGCAATGCTTTTCATGTTGCGTTCCTTAATCTGCTTTGCGTATTCCTTTTGTTGCTTCAGCTTCTCTTTCTGACAAAGACAAAAAGTGTATGGTTAATGAAATGTCTCCCTGGATCCATCGATGAGACACTTTCCCACCGGAGTCTTCCATTTACACCTCTGTTGCTGTTTAACCTGGCTGTGCTATTGATCATTTCTCAGCAGAACACAACAGGAAGTCCTGATAAATGGCACAGCTTTCTTAGTCACTCTTCATTTTTAAGAGCTTTTCCTTGGACCATATTGAGGACAGAGCTCAACAGAAATGTGACAGGTTTAAACATTCGTTATTCTGAATGTTTAAATCTATCTGTTCAGTTCTAAAATGGCTGTGCTAATTTCTGCCAGCTTTCGCAATGACTTTTAAAACCTCTCTGCTGACTTTTAAGGCCCTGAATGACACGCTTCGTTTACTTAACTGATATTCTCTGTCTTTATATTTCCAGCAATCCATTATGCTCAAATTCAGCAGTATGGTCTACCTTGCCTCTGTTACCAGCCAATGTCAATTATTTCCTTTCAATGCAGTGATATCCCAATCTCATATGTTCCAGAAGTCTTATGATGGTGTTAAAACACAGAGGTTTGGACTATGCACCACTCTGTCTGTTCCAGTTTCACATCTCTAATCTGTTTCGTTTATGGCAAGGAGGAAGAAAATACAGGGGCAATGACTCCAAAGGGATGATAGTTTTACCATTGTTCCTTCCTACTCTCCTACAATGTTTCTATAAAGAATGCCATATAAAGCACCTGTTGTTACATTAATAGCATCTCAAAGCATGCAGGATGGAGTTTGCAGCACCTTAGATGTACCTGCTGCCACCAGATCCTCATTACCAGTAGAGAACAAGCCAGAGATACCAATTGTTCAGGTACTTCTTCTGAACAATCTGTTTCCATTTCAACAAGGTAATGCACATCCAGCTATTTCATTCTTGTCTTTACACAACTTCTTTTACTTCTACCTTGAAGGTTAGGCAAACCTTCTACATTGGGAATGAGACCGCAATTCAGTCACGAGTGTAAAACTTACTCGTGCAATTAGCCCTGGTGAATCTTGTCAACTACTCGCTGTTTCTGGAACTACAAAATTAAAGGGTTAAAATGACCCACAATACCATTGTCTTTCCTCCTATCTGAATCTCCCTTTAGGATCTCAAGCTAGACCTACAGTCAAGGACATAAAGTACCAGACAAACATAAGTTGCTTCTCAGCAGAGATTTCTTTGCCATTCTCCCCTCTTTGCGCAACTGAAAAGCAGATCATACAATAGCGACTGCTTACTTTCTCTTTGATTGCCTCATAGTCAGGTCCAAGGCCTCCAAGCTTCACATTCAGATTTATGTAGGCTTTTGAGGTACATGGCTAAAAAACAAAGAGCAGTGGTAGGTTTTCCATTATACGATTTCACAGGGAACATAATTGAAACAAGGCTTGTAGTGGACATCCAAGATAAGAGCAGCATGCAACTTGTAGTCTCAGTCTTACCTCTAGCATGTCTCATTTGAAAGATTGTAAATGACCAAAATGATTGAGTTAATTGCACAAGTCAAATTACACTCTATTTCCTTTGAATCTTGGTGCGTAATTGCCAATCATCCAAAATAAAAAAGCAATACTATTCAGTCAAAAAGATGATCTTTTATAAGCTTTATTTTTAAACAGCTTGAAGTGACCCATTTGACTGTTATTAAAATGAAACTGCAAAGAATCTGTTACAAAGAAAAGCAGATATAAGTACCCAATTTGGGTAATAATAATTAGGCAACTGTTATTAGTAATAGTAACCTTTCGTTGTTCTCAAAACTGCAATGGGAAATTGTTCACTGAGAGTTGAAAAATAGAAGCCTTTCACCACAGCGAAAGCTTTACAAGTGCATAGGGAAGACTGAAGGTGAGTGATGGGTGATGCCACTTCAGTACTTCAGGACATTACTGTAAGGACCCCAATAATTCCAGAATCTTTTTAATCTCTTTCAAGAACACTAGATTAACTTTTAGAAGTGGACTGGAAACTTGACAGTGGAAACTCATTGTAACCAGCTCCGTAGTAATTTCAATCCCAGGGTAATGCAGAAACAGCAAGAAATCTATATGCAAATAAAATGTGTATTTCTTCAAAGGACATATTCGAGTTTAACTCAGCTGCAGAGATGTACTATTTGATGTTGGGTATTGTGTCTATTATCCCTATTCTTCTGTGATATACTTACACATAACTTTGAAGGTAGTGCAAAGAGCTAAATAGTTTAACTGTCTACCAAAAAAATCAGTGTTTTCTCACTTCATGCAATGAGTATGAATTCATTTGTTCATTAGGAAAAGCTGGATATTTCTATGAGCAGAAACAGTCTTACTCTTGTAGCCTTCCCCACATATAAAGCGTGAGAAAGCTACTGAAAATACAGGACAGAAACAATGGTTTGAACTCAGGGGAACAGAAAGGGAAGGAAATCTGCCCTTCAGTTACTATCGTAATCCAGCTAATTCTTCTCAAAAGCATTCAAGCAGCAATACACGAACTGCCTCCTAGATGAGACATATGAGTAATTATTCCAGCTTAGTTTGTCTGCCCTGAGACTTGGGGCTAACTTCTTAAACATGTAATTTGTCATGGACACAGGGATATCTTTATGCTGTTCCACTGTGTCTGTGTTAACTGGTTGCTGAATGAGACTGGACACACAGAAAAGACAAAAAGAACCAAGTTTTAATAAGGACCAAAATGGGATCATCAGGAGACTTGTAATAATGTTTATGCCGTTAGCTTTACAAATCCTCTAAGTTTGTTGTTGTTCACTTTGATTCCCTTGGAAACCAGGAGATTGGAGTCGGATAGCAAATGAGCGTGACCGGGATAATGGTTTGCTCAGATCTGAGGCCTGGCTACCTGCTGCTTTATATAAATAGCTTTATTCTAAATCATTTTATCACTGGATAACTTAAAGGACAAACACTGCTCTGTGTTCTTAGAGCTAATCAGGACTGAAAGTGGCATAGGGAGAGGTGGTGGTAAACTGCCTTGCTCTTTAGACTAAAATGATTTTAGTGTCTGTTTCCACCTTTGTTCCTTGGGTTTTAATGCTCTGGGTAAGTCAGTATCTGTCAGTGTGCTTTTTGTAACATGAAATATTTCTCAGTCCCCATTCTTTTTTAAGGTTTTTGGATTACTAATGAAACAAATCAATAAGAGGGGAAATAGAAATATAAAGATCTCCAATCCACACCTATTCGCTTACCTTCTTGCTGACTTTAGGCTGGTTTTGCTTTTCCATCTGCATAAGATATCCTTCTGAGTTACTCTGGGGTTTCTTCACTTGATTTCGTTCAACACTCTCTGGATCTAACTCTGAAACACTTTCTACCTGTGGGTTTATGGGTGGAAGTAGGCTGAAGAAGTGCCTGTCAGCTAAGTGAGCTTCTGTCAAATGGGTATCTTTGTGGGGATATCGCTCCATCACTGGTGCAAACTGGGAGGTTGTACAAGGGGCTGTTGGTGAACAGTGAATAGAAGATTGAGGCAGCCTAAGAAATAAAGAAGGGGAAGAATAAGAATCTTTATCTTATATAGCAGGTAGCTCAACAGGCAATCTGTACATCCTTCTATTCTGGGAACATGAAGATGGAAAGTCGGGTATTTCATAATGACTGACAGTGCCTAATGGGATGACAAGACATCTTTTGACAAGGGCATGTAAGGATAGGACATGGGGCTATGTCTTTAAACTGACATAAGGGAGAGTTAAATTAAATATTAGGAAGAAGTTCTTCCCTGGGAGGGTGGCACATGATCTTATACTTTGGCCTTTAAAACATTTGTTTGTCCATCTCTATTTTTTCTGGACATCATAGTGCTATGATAATACTGTTTCAACATTTATATCCTTACCCTAAAGTACTGATAACAGTTCTGATACCTTTTATCCACACAAATGTGTCTTTTGCAATCCTGAAGTGACTTTTGATCCTTCGCCAGTTCTTGAAAATTGGCATTAAAGGTAGATGAAATAGCCTTCTGATTTGGATGCGCTTGACCATTGGTACTATTATCTCTTGCAAACAGCTGCACAGTGGCATGGTTGTGTGGATGTTGCTGGCCCCGTGGAAGTCCATTTGGAGAATTATGCTGATATTTCCAGTTCTCCTTGCTGGTATAGGCTGGAGATATAACCTCTGCTGGGTTAAACATCTGTGATTTTGGATGAAAAGGATAGGTAAGGGTGGTAAAATCCTGACTGACAAGATGTCTTGAACCTGGGTAATTATTTAAGCAAGTATCTGAATTTACTGCTGTATTAGTGTCAGGGCCAACAGAAGGATGTGGATACAGACACTCCTGCAGTGTGCTGCTGTCATCTTGCTCCACTGCCTGTGTGGGAGAAGTCTGAGATTCTGACATTTGGTGATGCCAAGGCCTCAGTTCTGCTGGTCTTCCCGGTGGTTGCTGGCTGTCATTGCTCGGGACAGCTCTCCCTTTGAGTCTCTGGCTGGATTTTGTGTTATTTCTCTGGTAGGACTTATGTGGGTGAATCTAAAACAAGTTATCAGAAGTGGGGTGAATTTCAGTGGTTGCCATTTTATACGTTCATGAAGATCAACGATATACAAGTGTATGGGTAAATTTGCCTGTCACAATGCCTTTCATGTAGCTGTATCTTAAGCCTCATCAAATTAACTGACTACATGCTGTTTTGACTAGATTATATCATGTTCTATGGTTTTCATTCAGGACAACTTTCTTGTTTTAGACAGACTGTTGTCAATGATTGAAATGATTTCATTTCTAAACCAAAACCTACTCCCTGCTCTGTACCCTGCAAAACAGCCAAATTATAAGAAACAACATAAGAATTTAAGCACACCAGGACTACTGTTTTGAGCTAAACTGACATACTCTAAAGATTTGTCATGCTCCAACTACAGCATCAGGTGTTGCCCATTTTGAGGAAACACATGGCTTTCCTTCTAGGGAATATACAAATCCATTCTGAGTCCATTTAATCTTTGTCAGTGCTAAAATCCTCCATTTCATCTTCCTGTCTCTCTCTAGGGTTCTTTTGTTAGCAACACTTGCAATCACTACATAGCATATGCACTCAGAGTAACTACTTAATGGTAGTATTAAATCCACAGACAGACCACAGTGTTTCGGTGAAAGGCAAAAAAAAAGAGCACTGGGGAATCCTGACTCCTGGTGCCAGGATGATGATTTGTTAGCTCAACCTCTGCTGTACCGATTAACGTTCTGGCATACTGCGTCACTAGTCAAAAGCATCAACTGCTGCCAAACTGGGACCAGGCCAGTGTTTTCTCACTTAAACAGAATAAGCAGCCCTGTAAAATACCCTCCTCATTCTCAAATACCACATATAAAGCACATCTCTCTCAGATGACAACAGCATGAAGTCTGGTTTGTCCTTTGCAGCTTCCAGTCCTAGGGGAATTTAAGCAGTCTGCCTGATTTACTTCAAATACTTGTAATACAAAGACAGTAACTGGGTTTTCCAATAATAATCCCAGTTGGCTTGAAGCTCTGGTTCTGAAGTTCTTGGTTTTTCATCAGTGATGATACCCTGGTCTCTTTCATTGCTCCAAAAACTACTCCACTGCATTGGTTTGAAAGCATAAAGCACATCTATAGACCTATGCATACAGAGGAGGTCAGTGCAACTTTTTCTACAGGTAACATTTTCTGTTTTATGGTAACTCCTTTAAGGCCATGAGGATTTTAGGGGACAATTAATGCAGCAGTAGTTAAGTTCTAGCTCAGAACCCTCATGAACCGTCAAATACAGACAGGTACGACTTTGTGCAATTGTATAATTATCAACCAAGTAATGTTGTAAATAGGTAAGATTCTTTGAGCTCAGAATTTCGTGGAATTTGAGATCTATTTTGACCTTAAATGATTCAGTATATAAAGCAGCATATACGCTAGATTTTGGTGATTGCCTACTGATATATATCTAAGGATTTATTGTCACTAATTGATACTTTGAATTTAACGAGATGACAGCTTTAAATATCCATACTTCAATGCTTCTACATGTATATTATCATGTTACATCGAAACAGAACCTTGAGATTCTGTACTTCTAGGTTCCATTTGTCTTCAGGCTTGATTTTCACAGTCTGGAATGGTAAGACTCTGTTAACTGGTTCATCAACACCTTTAAGATCTATAACCTGAAAAACCAAGAATGTTTATGGCCACAGCCCAACCAGATGAAAGGATTTAAAAGTCTTGGGGAAAGAAAGAGAAATAATTTGCCTCCTATCAAAGCCAAAATGCTAAAGCTAGGCAGTATAGAATAGGAAAGAAGAAAATGAAAGGCAGAAAGAGAAAAAAGGAAGCAAAACCCCAGTTAACAGTGATGTGGTAGTAGGGAATGTTCCTTCTACTTCTAAAAAGAAGAGAGAAAAGTAAGATTGCAGAAAGTATGAGCACAGAAACCTACATGTAACTATCAAAAGTCTGGGCTTCTCCATTTATAAGAGAGACAGTGGATGTTCCTAGTAACAGAAAAGTGACCAGACAATCATCATGGTCCAAGCAATCAGCCAGGATGACACATGCCATAGCAAGGTCTTGAGCAATAGTCATGCGTAAAAAGATGACAAAACAGGGTAATGTAGGAAGAAAAGTTCAAGGAGTAGCTGCACAAATGGAACATCTGATACACATAGCCTGGCAATGATATCAAACAGCCCGTGCACAGTAGCAAGCCCATAAACAAGACGGACACCTTCACGTGGCCACAGTGGTGGTAGCACAATGGCTGGAAATCAAATCTGAGCCATTTTGGAGGGTGGTTGCTGGCTCTACTGATTTCAAAGCCAAGCAATGCCCTCGTAGATACAGACATAATGAAAGTTTTTGCTGAAAGCATCAAACTTCCGACTCCAATCTATACAATTTCAGGAAAAACAATGGGTTTTTATTTATTTATTATTTTTTATTTATACCTGTGTTGCCTCAAACTATACTGCTAACTACTATATGATGTATGTCCTCAATTTACTGTGCAATCTCATCATAAAGAGACTACAGCTAACTACATGCTGGCCCCATGCTTGGGGTAGAAGTACCTATGCATGGCTGTAGAGGGACACTGGCTAACACAGGAGAACTTCCACTGAGAACATATTTTTGTCCAAGAGACTGAAATCATAATGGTGAAATGAGTGTGAAGGAAGTGTTAAATCCTTCTGGGAAGCTGAGCCTCTCATCTTTGGGGTGAGAGATTAGGACAACAAGGAAAAGGTATTTAGGGTTTATTGCTGAGTTTTCTTGTTGCTTCAAATGCTAATGCAAATTCTGTTAGTCGTGACCAGAAAAGTTCACAAATGGAAAGTTACCACACAGCTTTCCTGAACCTATGGATAGATAAAGCTTTTCAGGCAGTAAGATGGTTTTGGTGGAACCAACTCACTCACTGTACTGATAGTTTACTAGGCAGGTAAAGCATACTTCTACATTATCTCTTTGAAAGAGGAACAGGACACAACCTCTGCCAGCATTTTCTGTGAGCTATTCTATTAATACCAATCAAATTGAGAAAATGATCAAATGAAATTGCATTTTGAGAATCATAAGCTGTGTAATGCCTATTCTGTTAAATTGAGGCCCATAATTGCTTCTCTACTGAAAAGATACAACAAAGACAGCAATCATGGCATGTCATTATCCCAGACTAGAAAACCAGCCTTTGCAGTGAGGACTTCAAAGGCTTGTGGTTCTCGAATTGCATTTGGCTGCTATTGTTGAAGCGCAGGCAATCTTGATTAGGTGTTTACACTGAGGTAAGGCGCAGTGCACAGAGAGTCTGAGTGCCTTGGTCTAGAGCCATTAAAAAATTGTACATTATGTTCCTTGCTTTGAAGTAAGGGGCTTGTAGGTAGGAAAGCAACTCGTATTGAGTACAGCTGAGCTAGATTGGGCCACTGCTTCTCTCTCTTTCTCTCTCTCTCCCTCTCTCTCAAAGAAACTCATCATCAGGTTCTTAAAGAATCAGGCAACACTGCAAAGAACTTGATGCCTTATAAAATGCTACATGAATTAGTAAATATACGGATCAACACATGTTTATGGTATGTTTTGGTACATACAGCCTGCTATCTGTATGCACAGGGATTACAGCTGTAATTCTGGCAAGAATGAGGGTGCAACGTTATGTCAGTTGAAGAAAGATGTATGCAAAGTACTTATTTCATTGTAAACACTACTTTTGTTCTGGTCAACAAGATGCTTCTAGCAGGCCTTTTTTCCCCCTTCCAACAGTATGGAGCAACGAATGTCTCAGTTAAGAAGTACTGTTTCCTATGCCTATCCACAGCAAATGCAACAGTAGCTGACAGTAGGCAGTGATGCTGTTGTGGATATAAGAAGGAAAGAAATCTATCTTTCTACATGCTTGCTGCCTGGCTCCTGCTATGTCACAGCCCTGCTGGCCCTGTGGCTACTTCACCAAGGTAATCTTAGAATATAGCCCTGATTTTAACATACTTCTTTTTCCTATTACGTACCTTTGAACAGTGTCTACACAATTGAGTCCTGATCCCTGGCTCCAATACTGACATAGAAATAATTTTCTGAATTCCCCAAATAGTAAACATAATCGTATCAACACAGCTTTAATTAGCATCAATCTACACTGATTATTTTTACCATCCTCCAAATTATAACTGAAAAAAACCCCAAGTGCTCTTAATAGCTCTGCTAGAAAAAAGCTTGTCCACCCTTAGGCTCATTGTAATGTAGTCAGCAGATGCCCTCTAATATTGTGTTAACTGTTCATTAGTCTTGGAAAGCAGCAGTGTCACTTGAAGCAGAAAGTCTCTGTAGTTTCGCAAGTTAAGATATGCTACAACTCGTGGAGTGATTCAATAACTCCTACCTTCTCATTATGCATAATAAGCAGCAAGTAAAAGCAACAAACTCATGTATAATCGTTCATTAGGAACTGTAATTGCATTTCCACTTAATCCTTAATAGAAGTTGTCTGACATTTTGCAGTCAATCATAAGAAAGCTAGGCTCTTCAAGTCTAAGTACTCTACATGAGTTGTATCTGCTGACTGATTTCAAATATAAGGCTTGGCTTGGCTGAGAAAACAAGTAAGGGGAAAAGGGTTGTCTGACCACCCAGATCCAACAGGTATTGAATATTCCTGTATATGTGATCCTAAATGACAGTGATGAGCAAGAGTGTACATGGCCTTTGAAAGCAGTGCGACCACAAAGTTTTTTCTGGTTCCTAAACTCAATTGCAACTTCACATACACTTTTTAATTATGATCAGTGTGGGTGGAAAAACACTAATACAGCTTCTTAAGCCAAATGGAGACATCAAGGTTTCCTACTGCAACCCTAACCATCCTATGATTCTGTCATTCAACGATTTCTCTAATATCAAGATCTAAAAACTAGTGAGAGATCAGCTCTGTGACATGCTTCATGGCCAAGAATATGTGTAGCTTAAGAAGGCTTTTACCAAGGCCATCACTGGGGTTGTGAGTAACCAAGGACTTGTCAGTTATTCCATTCAGGATGAACAAGAGCCTCACTGGAAGTCATAAGTTGTCAGTTCCATGATAGGTTATAAATCTACTTAATTCCCCTATAAACCTGATCATGCAACTATTCTCTTTTAACACTAGACAGTCCTCCATTTATACCAATTATAAACTATGCGAAAGCTACCTACCTGCTTTTGAAGAACTTCTTGCTTTTTGGTGTGCATCTGAAGATAGGAATTAATCTCTGAACGTAATCCTAAAGTCCGTTTATTGCTTGCCACAAAGTCTTTTTTTGTTCTTTGTGATCGACCTTCTTGGGTCCGAAGAGGAAAAGCACCTCCATGTATCCTGGAACTATCTTCGCAATGATGGTTTTCTGCAGGTTCCTTCCCTTTGGTATGTAGCCTGAAGGGTTCGTTGCTGACCACAGCATTTGGCTCATGAAAGCTTAGTAATTTTGTACCAAATTCTGACAATGAAACCTGTGACTTTGCCTCCTGTTGATTCTTTTCTTCTGGGGAGCCATTGGAATGGAGGTAAAATGGATCTTGTGTGAAGTCCATACTGCTTCCTTCAGCAACACGACATAGCTCAGAAAACTCTGCTACATCCTTTGTGTTCTTCCACTTAGAATTATATTGGGCTGAAATACGTGTCCACAGACTGCTGTTTCCTATGTAAAAAAGAAGCATAAATTTATTTATGTATAAATTGTATTAGTTCTATATTATTTTCAGGGTGCAATTTGCGCCAACAAATGTCCTGCAAATGTGGTCAGATGAATTCTTTCAGTGCATACAGCACCGTCAGTTGTGGGAGGAAGTTGGAACAGTTCTATCCAAAACATCTTTAGCAGAAAACTAGGTAGAACTTCCTCTTCATTTTGAATTTTCATTATCAGTGAATGATAAATTGGCCCAATATTCACATCACAGTAGAATACAATCTTGATTCTAAATTGAGCACAAATAAATTAGAGAATCAGCTAAAAGATGAAATGACATTGTGCTGCTTCTGTTGTTTCCTTCAAAATGATGTGGCCTTCAAAAGAATGAGTATCTGTTGCTCATTCTTCAAGAACTCTGCTGTGTGAAATAAAAGTGATATTTGTTATCTATTATTTATTACTTATAAGATTATTAATATTTATAAAAGTGATATATTCCTGGTAAAATCCCTCTCTGAAAGGTCAGTTTGAGACTTTCGAAGCAACAACAGCCTCCAGCTCTGGATTTTTATTCTCTTCTTATTCCTACAAGACATCATGATGTTTCAATCAGAAAACTCCCTATGAAAGACATAAAATAACTTCTCATTTAAAAGCAGGCTGTAATTGAGATAAATATACATACAAATTGGCTTCCAGAAGATGTGCAGGCAGTGGCAGGAGTAAGGAACACGGGAGGAAAAGAGCTTTTAACACTGTTTTTCCTTAATTGGACCTGCTGTATAGCCCTGGTTTCTTGGGCACTGACAAATGGCGAGCCTTTCAGTGACATTTATAGGCACTGAAACCTGGTTGACTCTTTAGACCCTGTTAAAAGAAATATACTGACCTGCTGGATTTTCCAAACTGTGGCATAGTTAATGATGTTAACATTTCCATAAATCATTAATTCATCCTTTCTGAATTAGTTACATGCTTATGCCCGTATTTCAAGTGGCTTCTAATAATACAACAATCTGTTTCTCTAGTGATGCTTTTCATTTCAGGCAAGCATTAGTGCTGTGCTATACTCTAAACTGGAGATTAGATGGTTTACACTGGTGAAAACATTATTATTCCTAGTTGTCATACACCACAGGTAAAGAGAAATAGGTGACCATATTTTGAAATGAGTACAGAAGTATGTGATATAATTACAATGATTCAAATAACAGTACAATGCTAAAGAGTTCTATTGTGCTGAAATGTGTGCACAGCAGCTCAATTGTATTATGCAGGCCAGGTCACCGCACGGGAATAGAATGAGTGTGAAGAGCTCCTTCATCTCTAATCATCTGCACACAAAAAGTGCACCTTTTATTCCTCCCCCCAACTTGATATAAAGGTTAGATGGACTCTGTACTCATGAACAAAAGTGTTGTATGTAGACAACAGATGCAGCAGTTCCTCTTCAAATTCCGAGGTTAGTAATGGATGTAGAGAGGGGGTTTCATATGTGTATGCTGTGATATTTGCTCCAGTTAATGGACTGTATTTGAGTACTTACTAGGCTAAGTTCAAACAAAATAAAATCA
Source organism: Myiopsitta monachus (assembly GCA_017639245.1). Classification (NCBI taxonomy): domain Eukaryota; kingdom Metazoa; phylum Chordata; class Aves; order Psittaciformes; family Psittacidae; genus Myiopsitta; species Myiopsitta monachus. The sequence continues at coordinate 3,256,085 of CM029935.1, read as the reverse complement.
AATTTCCATTTAATGAAGAGCCTCACATTCAGCATAGTATTCAGTCAAAAAAATTACTAAAAATTAGAACATGTTTCTAGCACAATTAACATCATTTGCACTCACAATAAAATATTCAATAACTGGCCATTTTGCCTGTTGAGGAGGTGAATAAAAGCATGCTATTAATCATTTAGCCTGCATTAGTTTGCCATTTTATTTTAAGTAGACAATTAAATTGAAACTGCGCATTATTATTACTTCAGGTTTAATTTAATCCCTTTAAACTTGAGAATTATTCCAAATTTATTCAGTGTTAAACATTTTATGCACATGACAGCAAATTGAATTGTATTTGATGTACCGAGTGAGCGTTTTCTAAGCAATGTTAAAGGTGACAGTAACCCTGGAAATGTTCATTTTAGATTTACACACCTATAAGGACAAAATGCACTTGTGCAACCCACCAGTTTTTGCCTAAGAGGAAGCGGCTCAGTTTGCCCAGCACAGATCTTTCTGTATGGAAAGAAAAGAGGATATGTTGGTGTTGGTTCTTGATTTCTTTATTGGCAAAGCCTGCCGAAGCCTTCTGGGTGCTCTGGAAGGCAGCAGGGAGACTCTCATTTGTTACCCTAAGTTAATAACAAGGACCCTATACAGCAAATGCATCACTTCTTGCTATAAAATCTACCTTAAACTATGGGTGGTAACAAAGCAACTCGAGTATAAACAGCTTAAGAAAAAGAAAACAAAGCAATACAATTTTAGCTGGAAAATTTAGGTGAAAGGAATTTTACATGTTCTTATACCATCTCTGATATGTAAGCTATCAGCAAGAAAGCGTGTGAGAGCAAAACCACACTTTCTTCTTAAATTAGGAATAGGGTTTCTTTTCATTTGATTGCATTTAGATGTTCCCAAGTCATCTGCCCCTCCAGACACTTAGGAGACACAGTTGTGGGAACGTGTGCGTGACACTGCCGCAGTGAGTGGCAGTGATTTGAGAGGAAATGTGCACTAGTTGGTTTCCGTGCATGCAGTGAATTTCAGTGCATACAGCGGGATGCACGCAGATGGGACCCATCCCTTCAAAGCTCCAGGGTGAGATTTGCTTTAGTACATGGGCAATTGTTAAGATACGGAAATGCAGAATATGATTTCTAACTTTTCAGGGTGTTTGTCTCACAAGTTTACCCTTCGGAGGCCTTTTATACCTGGGTGGACACCCTGTGTCCACTGTTCCTATCATGGATCAGAGACGGGAGGTGGCACACACCTGCAGCCCAAAGAGGAAAGCCCAGCACCAGCGAAGAACCTCCTGTTTGAACTGCCTCCCCGTGAGCAGTATCCACAGCCTGTCCTGAGCCCTACCCCTGGAGCTCTCTCCGGCCTGAAGGCAGGCCTGCAGCCCCCCCCCGAGGCCTTGCCCCGCAGTTCCCTCACCCTAATGCCATCTCCCCAGTCTCCCCCAGTTCCCTCTCCCCAGTCCCATTACCCTTATAGGTCTCAGCTCTGCCGCAGGGCCCTGTCCCTAAGCCCGGCCAGGTGCCTACCGCCCAGTCGCGTCTCGCCGTTGCCATGGCCACAGTGGAGGACGCGCAGCATCCGCCAACAGCGAGGGTGGAAGAGGGAGGAGCTGCAGGACAAAGCCGCTTTAAAGTGATGTGAGATACATTATGTTGTATACTTCACATTATATACAGCCACTTCGCGGGCATGTATTTAATTCAGTGTTCAAAACCGGTGTTCAGCTTCTTGCTTACAGTGAGGAATAATCATCTCTAGTGGGAAAAACAAACACAGCTGTCTACTGTAATGGAAATTCTCTTTATTTTAGGAGTTCAGTTTCAGCTTTCCCACATAGAAAAGGTTCCTGGTGATGGCATAGTGGGGCTGTACAGATGTAAAGTCTCATTGATCCTCCTAGATCGCCTGCTGGCAAGCGACTTTGTCCCTGGATTTAGGGAGTCCCATGTGTAATATCATCTCCATGTTTGACAACCCACGTTTGAAAACTTCCATAGTCTCCGTGACACCCCTGGAAGTTTAGATGATGTGAGAATACAAGCATAGCACCCAGATGTTCTGTTTCAGAGCCCCTTGTGGACTACTGCTGATGCAGTCTTGCAAGGCACAGAGGGATGCTATTGCTGCACAGGTGAGAAACCAAAGCAGGAGTTCTAGTGTGGGGGAACAGCCCTGGGGTTTTTAACTCTTTGGACATCAGGATGCTTTCCTCCTTGGTTAAGTATAGCTGGATCTCCAGCTTTGGGGTTAGAATAAGATAATACAAGTCCCAGTAAGCCCGTAGCTCCCAGAGTTTCCTGCTCAGTCCCATGCTTGCAGAATTACATGACTATCTTCATATCCTGCAGTCCTTGGAATACCTGCATGTTCCTTTGCCAAGACCCTCATTGCTGGTAGGATCTGAGACAGGATTGATGAGCTCTGTTTCTGGTAGTGGTTAATTAAATCCTTTGAGGACTACAGATAAATCATTGCTAATAGGTTTCTAGGACCACCAGTCCTATCTACCTGCCCCACTGTTTAAAGGAAAACAGTCCCAGGTGGCTTTTGGGTTGAGGGTAGCTGTTTATACTTCTGCTCCTTGAAATCATATTGATACTTGAATGCTGTAATATGGAGATCAGGAAACACTGGTGTTTCTGCACATTGTATAGATTTACTACTTCTATACATTTGTTTCCTTTCCACATCCAAACAGTTTCTCACTTATTGCAATGGTTTTTTCTCTGGGATTCTTCTGCATTGTTTCCGCATATCCTTCTGTTACATATTGCATGTTGGACTTCTGATCGACACCTGAAAGATAAATACACATTTATTACTGATTTTGTAAAGGGGTGATGGTGTGCCTGCTTGAAATACATATGAATTAGTGTAATAGAGCAATAAAAGATGACATGCAGCTCTAGAGATTGTTAGGGCATCCATCACAGCTAAGATTGGGAAGCATGAGGTGGTCTACTGTAGCTTGCACAATACCCTAGGCACTACTTTGTACTAGAAGTGGTTTAAATGTCTTGCATGTGTGTTTTTATATATATTCAGTAGCAATGCTCTAGCAGGAATTAGTTTACATAGGTTAAAGCTCTTTACCGTGTCCGTTCTTCTCATGGCCTGGAGTGTCTTCGTTAGATTTGGATTTATAACTCTCCAGAGTCTGGTCTGAGATGTCATTTTCTGCACAGAAAACAAATATAATTAAGATGGTGAGATTTTTCCATGACCATTGCTAACTGTCCGCATTGAGCATAAAGAATCTGAGAGACTAGTTCTAAAAACGGGGATTTAATCATGTTGACCATCTAAGAAATATATTGAAGACAACAATTTCATAGGGTTTTTTGTGGCACTTCCTATCAGTGGCCTCAGGCCATCAGTTGCAGGGACTCTTCAACAGTTGTTTGCAGTAAGTCATGGTTACTGTCTATGGGAGAAGGACATTTAACCAGTGGTAGGAGGAGTTGTGACAGTCCCCTCAGTTCTCCAGCCCTACTGAATTAAGCAGCATCAGCAGTAACTTGAACAGGGTCATCACCCACCTCTCTTCCACACTCCATGAGCTTTCTTCAGCTTCCTCATAAAAAGCAGGACAATGATGAGCAGCACGAAAATCAGAGCAGCCACCAAGATGGGCAGCAACAGATTTTTCTCTTTCTTTTCTATGCCTTCAGATTTCACATCTTTGTCTGCAAGACAGGAAGGTATTCATGTTGTTAAATAGCTTCCTGCAAGTCTCTGGCAATTAAGATAAGACATAGCCTGGCCAGATGAACATGGTGCGAGAGCAGAAGTCACCTTTTTGGACTTAAGTTTTAGGATGTAAGACAATTTATTTCTCCTTGTATGAATAAGAAAACTTGATTGAAATCAATGGGTTCATGCTCTGCAGTTTTTCTAGCTGATGAAAATAGTTGTGTTTCTGTGGTGTCTCCCCAGGATTGCGAGGCAGCATTACCCTAGTGTATTGACAAAAGGTTTGGAGGTGGATACATGGTCAGAGAACCAGGTTGGTGTCAGACAGCTCACTGCATGTTTGGAAGCTATCATTAAGAGTTCGTACCAGAGGTGATGGTGGAAATCACAGTTACATTTCCACTTGGTAGCGGGGCTTCTGTCCTGGCAACTTCCTCTTCTGTGACATTGCCGCTGACTGCTGTTTCAGTCCCTGGGGGAATAGAAAGGAGAACAGTATTTCTCTGAAAGGCAAAGGGGTGCCTAAGAAACAGATATTTTCCCAGGAGCTTTGCAGTCCAGGGCACCTGGTACTGCAACAGAAAGGGACTTTTGGAGTCTCAAAGCTCTGTGTTCACTTCCTTACTACTGTGTTTTGTTTTCATCTGAAAACCACCTAAGCTTTATAGACAGAAAACCCTCAGAGTCTCTCACACATTGTTGAACTCAATGGTTTCCATTTACAGCCAAAGTAAAACAAAGCTGAGCTCTGACTCTTTGGTCATTTGATGGGTTTCCCTGTCCATCAGTTTGTTCTCTTGCTTGCAAAACCAGGAATGAGCATGTATCCTTTGCCTTCAAGTAGATTTAAATTGGTTTTCGGTATTCATATCCCTGACTACCCTTTTACTGACTTCATAGCTCCCAGTGGTGCAGTCACCCCATCCTTTGCCACCACCACCCATGCCTGATGATGAGAAGTCATACCATTGGGGACGTGGAAACTCGATGAACCAGCCAATGCTTCCTTTTCTGCTGCAGCTGGTGTAACCTCAGACCCTGCACAAACACAGAGGTGAGCTCTGACTTCCTTAAACACACACAGACAATATATCCTTGTGTAATTGAACTTGATTTGTAAAACCAAAGTAATAACGTGGGCTGTGTCTACCGAAACTTGACATTCATAAGAGGTTTTCTTCCTCATCAGGACCAGTGAAAGTCCTGTTAAAACATTCAACCTGCCTTTCTAAGTGTGTTTGTCAACATATACATGATTTGTTGATCAGATTGTAGCCATTCTCTAGCGCTTGTAATCACTGACGTAGCACTTTAAAGCAAATACAGAGAGTTCTTGTAATTCTAAGACAACCAATTGATGTTCTCTGCAGGGCCTGTCGCACGAAGTGTCCACCCTGGGGGGTTTTGGCCAAGCGATTTGGGCAGTGGAGCTCTTTAATTCTGCTGGATACAACTCAACCGTTCACTAACCACAACCTGAACCGCTGTTGCACAGTGCCATCTAGTGCAGCCGTCCAGAGAAATCTCAGCCTGGCCTCGCACAATGCGGCAGTAGTGGCCCATTTGGCTACTGCTGCTGTTCTGCATCTAGCAATAGAGATTTTGCTTTTATAAAACTGAGTTCTCCTGGCACAAGCAAGAAATGCTGTGGTTTATGTTATGTGCTTGTTTGTAATGACGAATGTAACGCTGTTCTTGGTAGCATTTCTGTCCTGGTTTGCTAACTTGATGTAACTAAGAGCAAACTTACAAGTCGGTGTGACATCTGGCTGGAGGGTTTGCTGGGTCGGTGCTGCTGCTGAGCTGGGAACTAGTGGATACTCTGGTACTGCAGAAGAGATGGCTGGTGCTTCGGATCCTAAAGGAACTTACCCAAACACAAGACAAATCTCAGAAGACACACTTTGCCATTAAATTGATACTTGAAACCATGACAAATTGATGCTTAAACCATGACAAAAATGAATCCTGCCCTGTATGCTCTCTGCTCTGGGCTGTTTGGGATCTCCATTTGATCAGTGGTTAGACCTCCAGTCCTACTCTCCCACCTTCAGGTTCCCTGTCCTCTGAATGTATTTAGCACTATGGAACCAGGGAAAAACTGAAACAGTAGCTGCGGGCAGGTTGGAATAGAGGCTGTGCTGCTGTTCAGATCTAGCCCTGCTGCGGTCACTGGGGTAAGAACCAGAGGTTCTGAAGGCTGTGTAAAATGTCCCTCAATGCTGATGGCAACTGGTGTTTATCTGACCTGTGCATGAATTAAGAAGAGGCCAAGCCGGGTAATGCCTACCTGTAGTTTGCTCATTCTCAGAGACACGTGTATCCACCTCTGATGTAGATGGTGCCTGATTTGGTTTTGCCACTGAAAAAACCCAACGAAAGCACAACTTTCAGAGCACTTTACAAGCACTTGTTGAATGAAGCAGTCTAAGGAAGAAGGAAGGAAGAATAAGAAGATCCATCCTAAGGATGAGTAAATAGGCAGAAGGTAACCTCTAGTCTGAGAATTATTAGACAAGTAGCTTCAGTTACTGTTAATTTATAGTATTTACCCTGTGTGGTAGTTAAAGCCCTCAAATCTTAATTTGGCATTCTTCTTTTGCCCCAGTGTGAAAATAGATTCCACACATGAGCAGTAGACTATGGGCTTCAGCTTTGCATGTGAATCTGCATGACTTTCACCACCTCAGAGTGGTAAAATGGGATAAGGACTGCTGAAGGAGCCTGCAGTACCTGTCCTAGCAATGTCCTCAAACTGGAAAGATGCCATCAGCTTCTTTTCTCTTAGTGCTTGGTGGTGGATGATGCAGCTGGCTGTTGAATTGGGCTTGTAGGCAAGGACTGTCAGCGTGCTGGTTGTGGTCCATTTCTTCCCATCAGCTTCTAACCTGTGCTTAGTGTCACCTATACACCCATTGGAAGAAAACATTTAAGTGCTTTCTAGTCAAGAACAATTGAAAGAAAAGCCTTCCAGACACAATCTGCATTACTTTGCTGTGATAAAGCATCACCTGATTACTGTGCACAAGTGGTTCACTGTGTAAATGGATTACATGGGAGCCCAAAAGCAGCAAGGTCATGGTTCTTTAATTCATCACTGTTTAAGTGCAGACCTCACTGCCTCTGCTGGGTTTCATGACCAATGTGGGGAAATTCACCTGCAGTGCAATGTCCAGGCACCAAACACCAAGATTTGGCCCTTCTTGAATGGGATGAATTGCTCTGCTGTGTGCCACAGCCATGCACAGCCTCTGAGGAGCCTCAGAGCAAGGAGCTGCTGTTTTCCAGCACGACTGAGATCTAGCAAAGTTCTGGCTCTCCTATGGGATATCCAAAAGCATTAAATTTGTGTCTTAAGAGCTGTGTGTTTGTTACCCCAAACATAAAAAGCAGTTGTGCTATATTTGTGCATATTGACCAACATAAAGATAAATTGCCTGGGAGTTTCTCTGTCCATAATGTAGAGGTTCTATGGAAACAAACTGATGGTTTCTCCTGATCTGTTACCCTTGGTAATAGATAACTTTATTGGTAACCCTAACTTTATAAATGAAAGAAATTCCTTGATTCCAACTTAGTCTTTACAGGTAATTTGCTGTATCACATAACCTGGTATTTCTCAACCCTTTTCCTCATCCCCAGCAGGGTCACGTAAGAGCTCAAAAGGATTTCAAAGTGGTTTTGTTAGGAAGGAAATCATCTTTGTCAGCAACAGCTCAGTAATTGCAGCTGGGTTGCCCCTGCTGAGCCCTGGTGGAACTGAGAAGCTGCCAGTAATTAAGGTGTAGTAGCTATTTTGTGACTGATATAAATATTTGCAGTAAGTGATTAAAGCTGGGGATGGGGAGAAAGAAGTGTTATTCAGTTATCCTTCAAAAAGGAGACTGTACATGCAAAGTTTGGGAAGCAGTGCTATAGGATGGGTGGTTCTCACTAGTATTGTTGCTGTGATAGCTAACTGGGTTAGTGCTCCAAGGCAAGGAGAAGATAAAGGTAAGTGTAGGTTTTTGTTAATAGAAGTGGAGAAAAGCATGGTTGGCTTTATGTGCTCTGGGATGTGTCTTGTGTCGGAGTTGTGATCTTACAAATGACATACTGCCAGCAGGCCAGAACTGAGGTGGTTTCAGGTTTAAGGAAACCCCTGTTTTTAGAAGAACGCTGGCAAAAATGCATGTAAAAACCTTAGAGGTGACATATTGCTTTCCCTTAGCTCTTCATAACTTCACAGCTGGTGTTCCCCCAAGACCGTCAGTGTCACACAGCCCAGCTCTTCCCAAACACATGCAGGATTCTAGAACTTGCTTTTCCAAGCCCCACGCACTGCTCCAGAGTACCTTTTCCCCTGCAACCACAGGTAGCTTTCTGCCCTGGTTTTAATGTGGCTCACTTACCAGCTGCACTGCTTCTCCTTAATGCAGTTCCTTTAAGCATAGGGCTTTATGTGATTGCAATAATGCCTGTGGATCTGGCAACCTGGATTTGTTCTTTAGTCTTGATTTCTAGCTATAGTCAAGCCAGCACGCTTCTCTGATATTTTCTAGAGTTCTTAGCTAGAACAAGGGTGTGTGGGGGAAGAGTACAGGTTAAGCTTTGAATGTGTTGCCTGATGATACAAAATAATTAAGGGCTGGTTATTATATGAAAGAAAAGAGTTTGCATTTATAGGTATTTTCCTCATGCTTTGATACAGATGTGCATTTCCCCTCTACTCTGCTACAGGTAGCTAATAAGGTAATTAATAAGGTAGTTATTACTAGAACGTGGCCTTGGGAGCAGCTATTTATATAGCACATGAGTTAATTTGAGCTGTGTGGTGGCTTTGTTCCTCCTCACGTGTGTCCACCCATATGTGTGCAGACCTCTCACTGGGACAGTGTCAGTAGGGTGGTGTGGGCCCTGTTGCCTGAGCTCTCTTCCTGTGTCTGCTAGTGGCTTTGAGCAGATTAATATGAGAGAGGCTGATGGTGTGTGTGTGAGCTGCTCCGCAAAGCAGTTTACAACATGGAAGTAGTTAAAATGGATTTGCTAACTGACTTTATATCCGGCCTTTGGAAATTGTGCCTCCAGAGTTTGGGTTTCACTTTATTTCACTGGAATACGACTCCTGATTTCAAGGGATTTTGGTGCCAAGTGTTACTGTTCTGTGCTGAGCGTGAGCAAAGCAGATGAGCCCTCTCCCTTGCACAGACACTAGAATCCAGTGCTGGCTTTTGTCTCAACCTGCACCTGCAGGGCCAAGTTGTACTCAGTGAGTGAGTGATGGTCTCAGAAGGTGTTTTCCCCTCCAGTATTTTCAATCACGCCCAAGACTGACAAGAAGGAACTGTTAGTGATCAGTCCCTCGTCCTTTAACACTTACCAGGGAGTTCTATCCCGTTGTCTAACAGCCAGGTAATCCGGGCCTGTGGTTTGCATCCTTGGGTGTAGCAAGACAGTATAATGCTTCTTTCTGTGTCTCTGGATGCTTCCAGTACTGGATTAGAAGGAACACCTGCAGCAATAAGATTCAGAATCAGTTATAGATCATTTTTCTACTGACCTTTATAACTGGCTGCATACATAGCATTGTTGGGGGGGGGGGACGACGACTGAGCTAGGACCAGGATTATGTTGTGTAAAGCACCACAAAACTGCATGCAAAAAAGCAGGTCTGGAGTAGAGAAGCTGGGACAAAGTGAGTGAAAGGACTTACCTAATACCTTAACACTCTTGCTCTTGCTTTTGAAGGGGATGCTGTAGTAGAAGCATTTATATACACCTTCATCATGCACTGTTACGTTAGACAGTTGGATGGATAATTCATCCTTTGAATAATGGATAAGTTTGTATCTCTGATCTCTTAAAGCTGTAAGGAAAATGAAAGCCAGCATGCTATGTGTGTAGGTACAGAGGAGGAAGACAGATAATCAAAGCATTAATGAATGAGGACCATTTTCTTTTTGGCATTTTTTTAACCATCAGCATTTGACATAGAGGAGCAGTTCCAGCACGAAGCATTCCTTGCTGGTGCTGCGCTAGTACATAGGCAGCAGGAAACTGAAGAAAGGAGGGGATGTGATGCCAGTCAGGAATATGCCATGCTCTTTCTTGCTTTTATTTTCAGGGGGGGTCTTAATCCAAAGCAATTTGGGTTCTTTACACGTCTAGATGGATAAATATAAGCAAACATCGTGGAGTGAGGACATGATGTGTGGTCAGAACACTAGTATGAACTTTGAAGATAGAGCATAGATACATGAACTGAGGACCTTTCCCTTCCTCATTCTCCAAGCATTTATTTGGTCTTGAAAAAAATCGCTTCCCTCTTTGAGTGCATTTTGTGATGTATAAATGAACGCTGTGGCCAGCACACCCCTCTTTATTAACTGCTTAATAACTGGATGGTTTGCTTCCCTTATATTTGTCTAATTACCTTGATCTTAACAAGGGTGTCTCCTAGGATGTTTGTACTCTGCTGTAGAATCCCCTTTCTCTCTCTCGACTTCTAGTTTTGCTTCATGGATGTCCCATGGGAGTCCTCAGACATTAAGTCACACGGACTTCTCCCACAATCACAGCACAGAAAGTGTAACTTCTTGCCCTTAAATTGAACTGAAACTGGGGTTGTGTATCAATCCTTAGGGAGAAAAAGACCTCCAAAGCTCTCTTTTTATTCTAAAGCTGGAGTCTTGTAAAATCGTGGAGTTGGGAGAAAATCCCAACAGTGCTACAATTTATGGAAGTGATTAAATATGAAAGAATTTTGATATCACCCTAAGACTTGTAGGTAGCTTGTAATATTTTTAGCTACAATGAGACTGGAGGGAACTGATTCGTGAAGTGGTTTATTGGTAGAAGCAGTGTGACCTGCATCCACAGTGGTAATTCAGAACGAAAATGCCCATGCACAGTGTAAAGACTGGCCTCTCTCTAAATGAAGTCTGTTTTCTTTTGTATTGCAAAAGGAATACATTCAGTGCGTCTGACGTGGATCCAAATACTTTGCAAGCTCTAGTCCTTGTGGATGTTATATCATGTATCTAATTGGACCAACAGGTGGAGAGACACAGAGAGAGACATAAGGTGTAGGGAGTGGAAGGGACACAGTAATTGTAACTTGGGCTTTATTAGTGCATTTTAGAAATCACTGCTTGTTTCCTAAACATTTCCTCTTGATGCACTACATCAAATTCCCTGATGAGCAGGAGAGTACCCAGGGCTTTCAGGCATGTCCATTCCTGTCTCTCTTGTAAGGTAAAAGTGTGGTTTTGTGCTAATGCCTTGGTGCTGGTGGTAACTACAGTTCATTACTAAAAGCTCTAGTGCCACACTCTTGTGAGGGTTTCCATTTCATCAGCTTCCTGCCAGAAAGGGGCTGAATGTAGAACCATCTCGAGTGTTGGGTAGGAGGTGAGTCAGACTGGCCATGGGTAGGAGCTGGAAAGCCTTATGAGTGACCCTCCAGCCCCATGTGGAAAGTGTTGCACTTGGTTTTCACACTTACCCTGCTGGGTGTTGAGAAAAATGGCAAACCCTTGAGGGTTTAACCACTGGCGGGCAGAGCTATCGTCACTGCTGAGGGTGCAGTGGAGGTTCAGGTCCTCTCCTTCCTTTAGAGTTATGGTTTCACCTCCGGCTTCTGGAAAATCCCCTGTCAGAGATGAGGCAGGGGGGAAAAACAAGCATTGAAATGTGACATGAAGTAAAGCAGCAGTTTCACCCCCAGTATTACGTCAACTTTCCTTCTTTCAAGGGTGTAAAGGTTTTTCTTGCTGATATCATTGTACTGATATAAATAAATCACGGTTGTTAGGCAGGTCATCACAGCCGCTGGGTAAGACTTGTGCCAAAGGTTTGTGATCTTTACCTGCTAGCACAACCAGGTTTAGTTATTAGATGTTAATTCCACGAGTCAATGAAGAATTGATAGCAGACCCATTTAATGCATATTCTGCCTGTATGTTAACACAAACATTATTGCTCATTATTCTGTGCTCTATTCTGGAGCTGTTAAACCTGATTTACAAGCATGTGCGACTGAGCAATGACGGTCTAGTGCGAGGCATCCCTGCCTGTGGGAACTAGATGATCTTGAGGTCTTTTCCAACCCAAACCATTCTATGATTCTCTGATCAGCACCTCTGAAAAATGAGGCTTTTATTATTCAGCAATTGTAATGCTGCAACTGCTTTGAGCTGGTTTTGAAACTTTGCGAAGATGGAATCCACAAACCTGGCCTGGCATAGATTACTAAAATGAAATGTCATTCTCTCTCTTCCCAGTTCATTTTACAGATGGGCAGTAAAGTGTGGTTTTCTCTGTCAGCGTTCAAAGACATATAATGCACTTTGTGAAAATATTTGATGACCTTTTCCAGGAAAAAATAAAGCCTGCCCTGGAGAAATGACCAAGAGCAGTGCCTGGGTCAGAGATAAGTGAACAGGCAGTAAGAGGGTTTATTTTTCATTCCTGTTGTGTGTGGTTTGGTTTTATTTTCCAGGTAGCTGTTTGCTACAAGTTCTTACGGTGTACATGAGCATTGCAGTTTGGGGAAATGAGTATTTCTGGGCTTCAGGGAAGCTTTTAGTGTCCTTGAACCAGTTTAAAATCAAGCTATCATAGGGTATTCTTGCTGGACCAAATACTTTATCCCTAAAATCAGAGGGAGGACTTGTCTCCCTGTAAGGCAGTACTTCCCCATGAGGATCTGTTGCCATGCCTCATCCCTTTAGCTGAGCACACGTGACAGGAACTTAGAGTGGTCATAACTGATTTACCATCACATATGGCTCATCAGTGCCTTTGGCTTCTGTTTGTTCTTGATTCCACCTCCAGTTTCCCAAGGTTAGTGTCTCAGCTTGTTTCTCAGGGCTTGTTCTATGTGGGGGCCATTTGCAGAGGAGCAGTAGAAAAGAAAAAGCTCTTTGCATGGGTTCCCATTGTGAAGACCTGTGCAGTAGGTGCATGTTGGTAAGGCAGCAGAGGGCCTTGTCTGCGGTTTTCCACGGGGCCCTTCTATAGCGATGGTTTCCTGTCACTAACAGCCGTGTGGGGTCTTTCAAGTCACACCTTCTGAGGTGAGAGCAGCAAGACTGAGCAAGAAAAGAAGGCGGTGTTTCTTGCCTTTCTAAAGCAGAGAAAAGCAGCCCCCAGTACCAGCATATACGTGATTTCCATGGGAGACCATGGCTTCATTCAGACCATAACTCACAGGTCAAATCCCCTTTGTGGAGGATAGACAGCCTGATGTGCCTTCGAGACGCTGTAACCTACCACAGTATGGTCACTGGGCCATGGGAGATGCTCCTATGCCAGCTACAAAGGTTCTTGCACTGTGTGGATCTCTGGAAAAATTAGTCTGGCATCAAGTACTGTGATATATCCACTTTCTTGGCAAAAAAAGGGCAACAATTTCTTGCTAGGAATTGCAGGATGCAGCTGAGCAGAACGGTTCATGCCTCTGGTTGTTGTTTAAGACTTCAGAAAGAGCACGGTGAACTTGGTGCAACTTACAACTCTGTAAGACCTGACTTCTGCTAAACACATTCAATGGTGATAAAATATTCAAAGCATGTGGTGTTATAGAATGCTTTCATAGAATCATAGAGTAGTTTGGGCTGGAAGGGACCTTAAAGATCCAGTCCCGTTGCTGTTCAGGCACTGAAATTTTCAGACACTGGCAAAAAGTCAGGAGTGGAATCCACAAGGATCCTGGGCTATAGATACCCGTCTGGCTGCTTTCCTTACTTCAATCTTTCCCTATTTGACATGGTCAGATATTAATCTCTCACTCTCCTGTGTATGAAGGACAGGAGATTAGTAAAGTAGGTATAAGCTGCATCCTCTCGTAGGAGTAAGGAGATTGAGTATTTAAAGGGCTTTCAATTTTCCAAGTACTTTGCAAGTGCATTCTAAATTGCTCTCACTTCCTGTAGTAGCCTCTTTTTACACAATATATGAGCAAAGACATACACAGATATCCATGCCATGGAAAGCAAGCAATGCTCCACTGTCCAAACTTAAGGTCTTTGCCACATCAAGCATGCAATAAGCTGCTAGGAGGCAAATCACTCTCATTGATACTGGGTTGAGGAGTCAGCTGGAATTCAGCACCAGTGTGCTTTGGAAATAGGGTGACAATATGGCATTGTCAACAAGAACACAGCAGCAGCAAAGCTGCCTTGCGCATGATGTGCTGGAACCCTGGAAATGGAGTTCTCCCAGCTGGACTGCTTGCAAAGGGGAGATGGGTTAAGACAATGCAGATCGCTTACCTTGCATCAGGAACAGAGCTGTGATGTGCAGCAAGCTGGTGAAAGTCATGCTGTGGTGTGGGCTGACTTCCTCTCTCTGCCGGGGCTGCAGTGTGCAGCAGGTCCCTTTTCAGCATGGGGGAGAGCAGATTTGCCATGACTTCATCACTGCTGGGGTCTCTGCCTCCTTTCCTTCTCTCTGCTGTTCCACTCTCTTCTCCCCCATCCCACGTTTCCTCTGTGCTGGCGACTGCTGAGAACTTGGTGAGCTCACAGGTCCCTAAAATGAAACCGGTGGGTGACAGCCCTGGGGGCAGTTCACACTGCACCCCCTCCAGTTTTCTCTTGCTCGACACCCATAGAGGGAACAGGGGGAGAGATGTTCATGCAGGGTTAACCAGATAAAGGTTAAGAGAAACATGGGCCTATGGGTGCGCTGTGTGCAGGGTGTAATTCTGAGGATGGCAGAGATTATTTGAGGGATGCTGCTGTTGTGCAGAGATTGCTTGAAGACCCATCTGTGCAGTCTATATCCCTTGGAAAAGACTTGTGTGTTGTTCTGCGTCTTGTACTGCCACATACATGGGAGGTTTGCTTTGCTCTGCTTGCAGGGACCATGGCAAAACAAATAATGAGAGGCACATAATCATCTGTGCGTGGTTTGTGGCTCTCCAGGGAATGAAGAGCGCTGGTGAGGTGGTTGTGAAAGTTTTGCTGAGCACCAAAGCACAGGGAGGAGGGATGACTGCATCAAGGAGGCCCCAGAGGACCTGGGCAGAATCTGGTTTCCCGTGTCCCCTTGTGGGTCTGATTATAGGGACATAGCAAAGCTTTTTGTGTCTCTTGGTGTGTAATGTCCAGTAACATCCCAAGGTTTGTCCAAGCGTGCTGTAGGCAGAGCCTTGTTTTACGATGTAGCCACGTGTAGCTGATTTCCAAAAAGGTTTTGGCAGATCCTCTAATTCTATTAGTGTGTATTTTATTGATAATAGCGATGGTTTTTATGTCAATGATAATATAATCAGTTTTATGGGAAAACGGAGCCATAGGCCATAAAATTTAATGTGCACGCTTGGTTTGAAAGGAAAGTCTCCCTGGCTGATGAAACTCCTGCTGGATTTATCTTCTTTTGTGATACGAACTTTATATGTGTTGTAAAGGTAAGCACTGCTTTGGTTTAAAAGCTGTGCTTCTGTTTCCACACGTCTAAACCTGACAGTCAAATAACTTGGGGAAAACAGCCCTCAAACAGCAGCAGCGCTGAAGTAGTCCCGGCTAACCCTGAGGGAAATCCTGACTTGAGATGGTTTTGTGCCATCTGCTGACGAATAGATGAACTTCATCTTCAGCGGTGGGGAAGTATAATCCCGCTCAAGTTCCCCTTTCTCCTTGGTGTTTCTGAGTCTTACACCCACCCAGGCAGGCATCCCGAAGTGGCATGTGGCAAGGGCAGCACTGAAACCCAAACTGAGAAGCAGCCCTGACTCCTGTTTTGTTTACTAAGTTCCAGTATAGCTGCTCTATAGCTGTACACCCAGCACGGGTGTTTTTCCTACCTACATCCTGCTGAAGCCACTGAAAATATGGCTCTGAAGTAGCCCTTCATTGAAGGAATATTCATTCAAATTCAAATCCAGCAGGTTTGGGAGGAACGTTCAAATAGGAAGAGCAAGCTTGGCATCTTTGTTAAATCACCTATGAGACACTTGTGTCCGACTTCAGAGAAATCCATTTAATGTCATAAGCAAATTAAAACGCAGTGGTTGTTTTAACAGTTGTTAGCACTCGAAATTGAGATTTAAAAACAACCAGCCCCTTCCCCCAAAATAAAAAAATACAGATGTCACGGTAATTACAGCGATTTTTGGCAATACAATTATTGTCTTTTGAAACAGCAAACATCTTTTGTCTCAAATAAATACAATCTGCTCACACTTACAAAAACATAAGAAACAGAATGCTACACCAGGTTTAAAATGGAGGAAAAAAGAAGTTTCCATTGATAACATCGAGTTTGAAGAGATGTCCACAGAGAGAAACTGCAGAAAACACATCTGAATGGGAAGTAATTTTGTTATGAAGAATGTATGGTTCATGGAATATTCCCAGGGAACAAGTGTGTGAGGAAGTGGCGAGAAGGAAGTAGAGTAATTTAGGGTGTATGCAGCCAATCACATCTACTGCTTTTGTGTTGTTCGTTCATTCACTCTTTCAAGTATGTCTGCAACCACCATAATTTCATGTATAGTTTTGAAGTTCAAATAATTTCCTCTATGCTTAGGCCTCCTTAAGAAACAAAGGACAAAATAAACCTATTAAGGCTTTCTTTCCAAACAAGAGTTTTCATACAGAATTTCAGTCCATTTTAAGTTGTGAAGCAGCTCAAACTAACTTCCAGCTCTGGGTTTAAATGGGGGTTAGTCAGCTACAGCTTAACTCGAGTATCTCTCTTTGAAATGAATATGAATATAATCAGACACTAAATCTCACCCTGGTTCTGCATGCCTTTCTTAAATCAGAGCTGGAAGGGCTCAACCCTGCATATGCGTCCTTCAAATCCCTCATTTAGTTAGTGGCAGGGGAGCAGCCTTTGCACAGCTTCATCCCAAGCTTGACGAAATAGTGAGAAGTCTTCCTCTTTGTTTCCCTGGGCTCTGGATCATGGATCAGGCATTTGTAAGGACCGCACGACCCAGAGGGAGAAGTTTACAACCGCTCGCATCCAGTGCAGTGCGCAGCAGCTAAGTGAAGAGGCTCTTTGTCACAGTGCTGTACCCAACCACCTCCCCATCCTCTGACGGTGTATCCAAGAGCTGCGCATTAACAAAGATGATGGCACCCACATCCCCGAGATATTGCTACCTGGGGGGCTCAGGGCTGCAGATTGAGTAGAATATGCTTGGAAATAATCCTTTAGCATCCCTTCTACCCTCTGTTTCGCAGAATTACGGCTTGCTTTGCCCTCACTAAAGATTCCTGCAGAATTCTTGTTAACGACCACTTGTTTGTAAGTTGTTGCTTTCATAGTAAGGTTGGCACTAGAAGCTACACCAGAGGAGAGGAGGAGGCTCCTACCATCAGCTGACTTCAGGCTGAGCGAAAAAGCAACTATGGTTTTCATGAAGTCATGGCCTGGATTCTCAGTTTGTACAAAGCAGCAAAGCTCTGTTGATTTGAGAATGCAGTGTCAATATACCCTCACGGAGAGCCTGGCACTTAAATCAGGGGATTTAAGTATTTGGCTGTCACTGCCACTGCACTAAATATAAAGGAAAGACATGAAACTTTAGATGTGGCATCCGTATTAGGGTATCCCTGGGCAGAGCTCAAGCCTTGTGGGATCAAACCTGAACTATTTTAAACACTGGTTTTGACCTTCTGGTGCTGCTCATCATCCTGTCGTCAGCTCCTGTGCTACAATTGGATTCTGCACTCTGGTTCTTCTGTTTTTCTATCCCAACCCTTCAGCTGCAGTTTATGAAAGTACTAGATGAGCAATTTCAAGCTTTTTATTCCTTAATTGGGAAGAGAGGAGGAAATCTGGGAACTATTTGCCTACTGTACCCTAATTAAACTACTGGGATCTGATGAAGCTCACAGCGAAGGCAAGGAAAAGACTTGCATGTGCTTTAGATAGATTCAAGGCTAATGTTCTTCTAGGACAAAACACTGAAGTGACATTAAATACACATTAATGAGCAGCAATGGAGTGAAAGTGAAGCAGCAATTGTTTTGCATTCTTAAAATCTCGATTAAAAATGAGAAATTAACATCTTTTTTCTTTTCCCGCAAGGAGCCGCATCAACATGGGGCTACTCAACACACTACTCCTGTGAGAAATCAAAATGCTACAAGAAAATAAGGTTTCTTCTGAGATTCTTGACACCTGAAAAATCTAATTTGAGATAAGACTACAGTTGTCAAAATACCTTCTCAAACATCCAAAAATATATATATATATATTTTAAGAAGAGAGTATTTTAACATCTACCTTCTCAAACAGAACACTCTTTCCTACATCACTTGCTATATGCAAAGATCAGCTAGTACAATATTCAAATTGTGCATTCAGGTTATTTTCCCTCTCTGTTTCATGCTCCTGTCTAAATAAACTCCTTGTAATGTTGCTTAACTGCAGCAGGACCTGAGCAGCCCCCACTGTTTTGTATAGGCAGTATTTGTTGCCTCAAATAACATCTTCCTGGCCCAAAGCGTGAAACAAAAAGCAGTGCAGAGGATTACACATGCATCAGTAACCAAATCAGTTTTGGTATGATTGTCATCACTACTATTTAGTTTTACACCCTTTGCAAATTCGCAGTGAGTAAGCATGGAAGAAAGCAAGGCAGAAAGGCTCCTCAGAATGTACACAGACAAAAGTAGTATAAATTACAGTTAAAAACTAAAGTGACAGCAGTGTAACTGCATGGGAGCAGTTTCTTCTGTCATTTCCTAAGTTATCTCCCTGACTTTTCAGTATACATCCCTGCTATAATAATGCACTTACAAATAGCCTACTGTGTATTACATAGTCATAAGTGTATAAATAATGGATTATTGTTACAGCTCATGGCAATGTACATATTGCGCAGGATGAGCGCTCAGCTAACTCAGAATCTGGTGTCCTCTCCCTGGCAAACTCAATAAAACCAGAGACAAAGCTGAGCGAAATCCTCTTCAGCACTGTTACATTGCAATTCTCGTTGAAGAAGGAATTGCAATTTATCACTTCCTATTTGTTTTGACTGCTGAAAGCGCAGCTCGGTCATATCCTGGTGAAGCAACACAAAACGAGCTTTCATTTTGCTATGAATAATAAGCCGTTGTCAGAGTTGGCCAGTATAAACTGCTGTGCCACACGAGCCTTTCAAATGAGGAGCCTAATACTTTCTGCAATGGAAAAGCTGGACAGAAGGGAGGTACCTAGGATGCTGGAATTTCTTTCCTGGTACTTCTGAACTTACCTTTGGTACTATTTATGGGAATACTCAGATTTATGGCCCAAATCAAGCAAGCAGGATGCCTAAATCTCTATCATCCCATTTAAGCATGGTTTTAAGTAGCTTCTGAAAGTGAGTCTACACTGATAAGATGTGCAGAAAAGTCTGCAGGAACTTTTGGACCCAAAGCTGATGACTTAAGATAATATTAATCTAAAAGAAATCTGCTTTGAAGCTAGTTTCTGCTCATAACTGCCCATTGTCTTGTGTTTTGTGTTCTCCTGTGAAGCAGTTGGTGTTGGCATCTTGTAGGCTGCTGTACTAAGAGGACACTTCTTGTGATTGCAAAGATTTTAGGTACAGATGGAAACTCTTCTCTTCCCCTTCTCTCCAAATCCTACCCCTTGCTCTACTGGATAAGCAGCATCTTAATAGGCCAAAGCACATTGCTCCTATATTTAAACATACTGTTTTTTCAGCTCTGCGTTGTCTTTGTGACAGATGGCACTTAAGAGTTAAGGAAAAAGAAAACCAAAGTATGCAGCAGAGGCTGAATTTCAGCATCTTTCCTCTTTCACCATTACCTCCTGAGGAAAGCTGCTTACTGCAGAACCTCACCAGGGCTGACAAAAGCTCACAAGGGACAGAAAGCCACTGCTGTGTAAATGACCAGCACAAAATCTCAGTATAAAAGGGAAACCCTTTCCCGAGGTCTTCTGAAGGGAATTTAAATCACACAAACAATTAGGCTGGCTCCATGCACAAGGGTGGATTTCAATTACCTAAATAATAAGAGAAAAAAGCCAATAACAACTATCCGGATCCTTCAGGTTTGGTTGGAAAAGGCTTATTTCATCTCTACTTAAAAGAGACTGCTCCCAGTCTTGGTTCAGAAGGCTGCTGTCTTGTGATGCATAAACTTCACCTGTAACTGACGTGGCATCCTGAATTCTCTTCTGACGTGGATCAGCATCAATCAATCCTTGCATCCACAGCGAGCCCAACACAACACCTAACAGTGCTCAAACAAAGGAGAGGAATAATCTGATGCTGCCTGCAGAGGCAATGCTGGACTCTCATTTCCAGCTGGTGGTAATACGCTTTATGGAAGGTGCTGAGAATCTGGGGGCTAGGATTAAGTGGGGTGTCAAGACATCATCCTGAACATGCCTGCTAATGCTCTGCAAATATAGTAGTGAAACAAACCCCCCAGCATCCTGAATGCTCAACTCTTACATAGTGCTAGTTGTTTCTAACGTGGTAGAGAAGGCAGTGATAGTTACTGGTATTATTAGAGCTCCATTCAAAGTGGGAAAATCTACCTGAGCTACTGACTAAACAGAGACTCCCTGATGTGCAAGAGCTTCAATCTGCACTTTATTTTTTAACCTCAAATCACTCCCTTTTGTATTCGCCTAGTTGTATGTGAGAATTCTTGCAGGACTGTGGCTGTGTGAGATGTGTTATAACAGCAGTTTGTGTGATCCACTGAACATATTACGACTGATTTTTCCCCACTTTGTCAATAAACACAAGAGAGAAGAGCATTCTCCAACGCTTAGAAAGGTGATGGGTTTTCCTTGCTCTTGTAGTTTAGCCTATTCTTGTAGTAAGGTTTCTCTCCAGTTAAAGCCTCCAGTTGGTCCATGCGTGAGAGGGAGGATGGGGGGGTCCGTAAGCTGCCAAACACCTGTATCTCCCAGTTCTTCGCAGGAACAAAACCCCAAGTATGGAATCTGTGTGAAGAGAGATGGAAATAAAGGCATTGAGCAGGGATCAATCTGCGTAAGGAATTAGCTCCCTTAAGTGGTGATGTCCTGCTGTGCTCCTGAAGTATTTCATTACCTTCTCTCCCTTTCCCTCTCCCCAAAGTCTATTGTAAAAGACGACTGTAGGACTCAGGTGTGACAGCTAGACTTTTTGCACCATTGTATGTGTAAAACACTAGGAAAGACAGATTAAACCTTTGTAACATAGCTTAAATATGGGCCAGTTCAAACCAAAGATGCCCTGTTGGCAGATGTGGTTCTAAACCCTGAAGGCCGGGACGGTTTATGGGAGAGAAATATGGATGTACTTATGAGCATCCCAGAGAGCATCGGCAAGGCTGGCAGTGAACAATGCCATCTCCTTAGCCAGTGCTGCAGTAAAGGAATGAAGGCAGAAGACTTCACTATAATTTTCAGTCCTTTTCTCTGCTGTTTAGCAGCTCTTTAGAGCACAGTGAGAAGGGGAACTGTCGGGCAGAAGTGTCCTATTAGCTGCGGTTAGTGTGTTTTCAGCACTGGAGGGCACTGTGGGAGTCTCTGTGCAGCTCTTGGTATTTACAAGCAGAAAGCAGTTAGTGCAAGCTCATTTGTAGGTGGGCATCTGATCCCATGCTATCTGTTACAGAAGTGACGGGTTACGATAAGCCTTTTAAACCAATCTGCTTTACTCTCCTGACTTCTGAAATGGAAGAAGCTCAGTAAGGGGTGGAACAACCAGCTGAGGGGAACAAGGTCTCCTCTGCCTGCTTAAGCAGATTGCAGATGCCTTTTCTCTTTGCAAAGCCAGCAAGCTTTACTCCTTGGTGGTAATTACCTTTCTGACCATCTGTACAAAGTCCTTGGAGTTCTGTGGCGAGAGCCCTTGGAGCTGGCAGGTACAAGCCTCCAGGGAGGACGCATGTGCCACTATCAGGATGTTATTTCCTGAAATAGAGTGAGAAACATAGGCTGAGGAGGGAGAAGCAGCCAGGGTTTTAGGGACTGGTGCCCAAGATCAAGCAGACCATTAAAAATGTTCAAAACTGGTTCAGTTATCATATCACAGCAATTAAACGATGTGCAATAGGAGGAAAAAAAGCTTGATTTATTAACGTACGTGGGGCATTTCTCAATTTTCAGGATAACGGTTAACTTGGTCTTAAAACTTAGTTTTAAAAGGGTTTTCTGAAGAAAACAGGAATTCCAGTGAGGTTTCAGCTGTCTTGTGAAGCAAATGCTTTTCTCCTCCCCCAAAATGAATTCTGATTAAAGCGCGTACTTTAATTTCAGTTGCTGGTTTTCCACAGTGACAGCTTTAGATTTCCAGTTCCAGGATCCTTTACAACCAATGCTACACTGTGTTATCAAGGTCTGTGTGCAAGCTATTAGAAGCTTATAAGGTAGAGACAGATCAATGAAATAGTGGAATCACCAGAACTTAGAAACATCCTTTTCCTTATTATGAATGGAAAAGGAAAACCTAGAGGTTTTTCTTTAGTGCAAGAAATGCTCTATAGTATTAATGGGCAATGTATTTCAGAGCTTAGATAGGGGATGGAATTTACCCCATCTGATGCTGGTAATAATAGACAGTAGAGTGCAAATGGCTTATTCATTGCCTTGAGAGACAGATAGCTTGCATTGGGTAGGGATCCCACTTCTGCTACTTAAGTTTATGGACCTTTCTCTTAAGCTGAGCATGTCTGGACGCATAGTTCTGGCACATACAGGAGTTTCCAATGTTTCTGGGAGAGAGGACGAGAGATGCTGGTATGGGGATTCAACTCCTTGAAGAGGGAAAGACTGGTCAGGAATACTGGCATTCACATCCAAAAGAGCCTGTCTTGTTTTTCACCCCATTGGTAGCACTCACCTTTGCCTTTACATTCACTGATGATTTCTTTTGTTACTTGATAGCTTCTACTTATGTATGTATCATAAGATTCGGAAACCACTAACTTGCTGACAGGAATATGAGGTCTGTGAGCAGAAAAACAAGTGCGGTAAATTGGAAGAAGTGATCAAGGTTTAAGTGCAAGCTATGATTCATCTGCAAGTATCTATTTCTTTAAATTCACCAGATCTCCAGAACTGAGACTCATGTCAGGACCACTGTGATGATTTTTATACTTCAAGATCAAGATGTTTGCCTTTCCTTTGCATAAAGGAATTTCAATTAGCTGGGAAAAATAACTGCTTCCTTTACTGTGGACCAGTTCATGGTGGCAGCATGGGGTATGCTGGTTATATTTCCATTACTTCTGCAATGGCTCTGCTTAGAGGGTGGGCTACAGCATCTGTGTCTGCTTGAAGAGACCAGGCAGGTACAGGGAGAAACACAGAGCATGGTGAAGGTAGATGCTGGCTCTCTTCACTGCTTATGCTTTGATGGTGAAGGGCAGAGGCAAACTGCTGCTTCGGCCATCTGTAAAGCTGCATTGCTGGGAAAGGCCTGGAATTAGCCACCTCCTCCTGGGCCAGGGAGGTTCAGTGAATTGCCTGGCAATTGTCCCAGCTGGAGTAGCTAATGTGCACAGAGAAGCAAGGGATAGGAAGCAGAAGGCTGTATTTTCCTGCTGTGGTGGAAGGAAAAGGCCTAACTTTTCTCTCCATCCAGTGATCTGACATGGATCTACAGGAATCACCTTTGCTGAGAGGAGCAAGGGACTGGGCTGTCTCCCAGTCCCCCGCCTAAGCAGCTGACCACCCAAGAGCTGGCTCTTTTCTTGTGCTGAGAACACTCATTATGGGCTTCCCAGAAGGCATGTATTTTCTGAAACAGAGACTCCTGTGGTCCAGCTGCTCTGCTGAGTGTTAGCCACATGATACCCTTTCAGGGATAAACACAGTGTAAGGACTTCTATTTAGATACCCTCATAGCACTGGAATTTTAGCTGCAGACACAATGCAAGTGGGTTATGCTAGAATTGGTCATAAAAAAAAAAACAGTAATTTTTTTTTTTCTGTACATTTTCCTTTTTTCTTTTTCTTACTGTTTCAACTGCTTATTCTTAAAACACTTGAAAGTTTATTCTAGGAGCCTCAGCAGCTCTTCCGGTCACTGCTTCAACTTAAAATCTCAGCAGAGCACTACAAGTACAAAGCCCAAAAACAATGCAAGACCCTCTCACCCCCCTTTCTGCTACCTGTAGGTTGTATCAACGCTTAGAGTAGCTGCAGCTAAATCCACGGGGGGTATCCAGGCAGGTAACGTGTTCCCAGAGACCCACTTGGTCCATTCAAACAAACCCGGCTCTATTCGGATTTTCAGGTTGTTCTCTTGTTGCATACCTGGAAAAGGGAGAAAGGAGACCAGGTATCAATGAAAGCAGCAAGACTTTGCACCTTTAATACTCCACTCTGATTATAAATTAATTTCTTTTCCTAAGCAGTCAGTTGATTAATAGTTCACATGAAAGATTAAGTGTTTAAGTAGAAGTACTTGGCATATGATATGCCAGGGAGTTTAAACTTCTGGCCAGCAGCTACATGCAATATATTGACTGTATTTTGGAGCTGGCTTTTAACCATTTCTAGTGCCAGGGCATCTCCCAGGGAATCACTATTTCCCTTTTCAGTTTCTGCAGTAAATCATTCTTACTGTGGGTAGCAAGTTTCTTAGTGGTAGCAACTGTGAGGGCATGGAGCAATGGACCCCTTCAGGAGCATGAGCAAGCAAGGGCCTAATAAACCCAACCCTGACCACTTGCTAAAGCACTTATCACATCATGCAGTTAGAAAAGGGCTCCTTAAGGGCAGTGTTGCCCTAGTGTAAACTATACTCCCTTGGAAATAATCCTCACCCTGAATTACCACTGAGCCCTTGCCAGGCTCCCTTTTATATTCGGCATTGTTTTCCCCAGAAAATGAGGAGAATGCAGCCTTTCCTGCTCATTGGGTTCTTACCTTTCAGGATATTGTGTGCTGTCTGTACACACCGTAAGGATGGGGAGCTGTAGATGTAGTCTACAATGGTATTAGTTTCTAGCAAGGCTTCACCTGCAAGCAAGTTTCAACACCCGTGAATAAAACCAGACAAATGGCATTGTAACAGCAACAGCAGCATGCAGGGTATGTGCCACAGCTTCCCAGCTGCACTGCTTGTGATTTGAGAAATACGTGTACCCATCACACTTTATTTCAGTGCAGGGCACTGTGGTGTGCACAGCTGTGGAACCAGGATTCATTTTCCTATGTGTGTCACAAGCAGTATGCAAAGAAATCACAGCAGCTCTTGCACAGTTTCTGCTTCTCTTGCATTTAGCCAAGAAGAAAATGGTGTGGTGAGAAAAACTGTAGAGCTTGAATTTAATTTCATTGCATTTATAAGCTGTAAATCAGAATGATTCAAATTAACTCAAACCCAACTTAATTCAATTGGCTCGATTCTCCGCTAGTATAAATTACCATTTCATTACACAGGTGGAAGATCACTGAAAATGAGATAAAAATCAACTCCACTACTGGGGTTATTAATATTCTTGCAATGGCTAAGGGAACCAAACGAGAACAGGAACCTGTTCAGCATTGCACAGACTTGTAATAAGAAGGAGTTATATTTTTATTATATTAGAAGAGGCAGGACAAAGAAGTGGGAGCAAGAAGGGGTTGTTAACCTTGACTACGTCTGTTTAATGATGGTTGTAACCATGTCAAACCAATCCATAAATCTCTTGAGAGAAGTGGGGTAATTTAGGAGGAGAGGCACCTCTAACAGCCCTCTGTTAGGGGGAAGCTGCTCATTTGCTTTAGTCATCAGAGGAATTATGGCTCCAGCAACCCTCAAGGTCGAGTCTGTGCCACTGCAGCATTGCCTGCAGATGGCTGGCACGCAGTTCGATGGTGCCTGAATCACGCAGGTAGTTACGTACTCGGACCCATTTAATGATACCAGCAAAGTGTGCTGTGATTGCTCCCAGATCTGCCTTCTGTTATGTGCAGACTGAACTCTAATGCCATGTGGCTGGGAGTCTGAGCATCCTGCTGTTGTACAGTGATTTGTTTCTGTTTAAAAGCCAAGTATAATTTTAGCTGCCCTAGTTTCAACGTGACCAATACCAAGTACTAGAAAGGATTTGAATCTGAGAAAATGCTAAGTACTGCTCAGTGAAGTTCATGTCTCCCTTAATCACAATGCTCAGTATGTGCTCTTTGACTACCAAATGCTTTTTTATCTGTACACAAACCAACAGGCTCAGAAATCAGGGACAAGGATGGTGGGGGGGGGAGAACTCTAGAAATAATTTGGACTGCGTTTTTGCCATATAATCATAAAGCCAGGCTGATAAAAGTATATTGGTATAGCAAACCGCAGCTCAGAATTCAGGCTTGTCAAAGTCAAGGAAGAGGCATATTTTGCATGAGGTGACCATCACACTGCTGCATTTCTCACCAGCATTGGCAATAAGAGCGTCTTCCACTGTGGCACATTTACAGGGCAGTAGCGAGTGCTTTGCAACTGCACTGCTGATGGCTCTGATTTCATACCCTGTCCCAGATTTTGTGCTTTGTTTTTGCTTAGCAGCCGAAGGAGACAAGGTTCCCTTTGATGAAAGAGGGGGCTTGCTGGGGAAAGTGAAGGAAAATAGCAAAGGTTCTTGACACATCTAAACCCCATTAGCTCAGGGTATTCACTTTGTTGCTGCACTGCACTTTGTTCTGTGGATGGGTGTGTGGGAGGGTGATAGCAAAGCTTCCTGGGCAAGCTTTTGTCTGCTGAGGACAACTTACCAACGAGCCTTGCTTGCGTACAGCCCAGCACGGTGATGGGTGCATCTTTCTCATAGTCCCTGAACCCGCCGCTCCTTTGAGGTAAGCTGTGGGGCATGTTCAGGTTACTGCGCATGTACCTTCCTGTGCGGGAAACATTAGGGGCGGTTGGTGGAATTAACTTGATCAGAGAGAGGCAGAGAGCATCACGCCTGTTTCTACTCCTACCACAACATCTGCACCTCGTAGGCGCTGCCTAGACCTGGCTATGGAGCAGTTTTTCCCTTGTAAAGCTACTGGGAATCTGACAAAGTGAACTTAAGCAGCTGTATCAGTTCAAAGCAAGCAGAGAATTTGGCTAGTGTTTGGAAAGTTATCTTTAGGTTTCCCTGAAAGAAAATGGTCTCTATCCCACAACAAAAGAAACCTCAAATGTTACACTTGTACAGGAGGCTAAAATGTCAGAGCTCTTCAAGCGTAATTTAGAAAGAGGGTAGCTCTAAATCATCCCTTTTTTCCATCAAAAAATAGAAGAGATAAAAAGACTTCTTTGACAATTTTCCCATCAGCTCTAATGCCAACAGAGCCTGAAGTTACACTCTGTTAACGACAGTCTGAAACTCCAGCATCTAACTGGGTTGCAAACTCCAGTTTATGCCCCAAAGGGCACCATGACCTGTACACGTGGTGCTGTAGCTCTCACTTGGGACTGAGAGCCAGCTGTGCCAAATGTTTTCCTGCTGGTAGTAAATGTTTGCACTGGGTACTGACTACAAACATCATTACTGCATTTCCAAATGAAAACTCTTAGATGTTACTTCATTGTAATCCTTCCACCGCTCTCCTTACTTCATCTAAACCTAGAGCCTGAGAGACCCATGAGAGCCAGCTCACCTTTGGCATCAAAGCACTGTGACAGCCAGTACTTCCCAAAGACGACATCCATCCTTTCCCCATGTCTGCAGACAAACAGGCAGCGTTTCTGAGGCCCTGGCTGGCTGGTTATTCTCAGGGGCTGGAAGAAAAATTATAGGATGCTTGACCTTCATCAAAGTGCAAGGGCATTTCTGAGCTCTGATTTACTAACAGGAGTCTGGAGCAGGCACCTCTTTGCTTTACCTTAGTGCAAATGCACAGGAAACTCTTAAGTTGGTAAATTTATGCTGGTGTAAAACTGCTGAAGTGAGCAGAGGATGGGGCTCTGCTGCCCCATGCTAAAAGCAGGTTCGGGGCTCTGATGTCTTCTGTGGTTATCGTGTTATTCAAAAGCTTGTAGAGAACTTTATCTTGTAATTCCTGATTCAGGCAATGAAAGGAGACCATGTTGGGGAAAATGCAATTGCTGGAAACTTGCCCCTAAAGCTGTGTCTGATCTATGTGTGCATGTGGGTCCCTACCTGCATGTTCTGGCAGATGATAGTGAGTGGCCCCGTATCCCCAGGTCCTTGGTCTTCCTGCTGTCTTCTTTCCAGAGCTCCATCAGTGAAAGCTTGAAGGGATGGGGAAGACGTAGTATTCAGAATTGAGTAGGACCTGCCAAAGATAGGAAGATGTTGGCTTTGGGAATGCTTTGGATTTCAAGTCCTCAGGCTGCAGTAAGTACATTTCTGTAATCTTCAGGAACTGCTGATCATTACTGTAGTCATGTTATCACATTATTGCTTGTAGGTTAGTGCTGCCTAGAGGGCACCTTGCTAGGTGATATACACACATGAAGAGACAAATCCCAACTCAACAGCCCTTCTGTTTCCTTAGATTAAGGTCAAGGTCTTACTCACAGCCACAGGATGCTCACTAACATCATCTGGGGACCAGCTGCATGTTACTTACCATGGTTTTATGTACCAAAGTTTGGCAACTAATGGCTAGAGAGAGCTTTTCACTCACCTTTCTAGCACAAGCTATTGCCTCAGTAGAGAGCGGGGGCACAGCCCTGCCTCTCATGGCGGGCTCACAAAGTAGCTTGTATTCCCTGGTAGGGACATGGTACACTCAGGCTGGGTTGCTGTTTCTCTGTTTTTCAGGGCTGTCTTTTCTTTTGCTCATCTGCAATGGGAATTTATTCTCACTAGTGCCTCCGGTTAAGTGTAGCCAAAGGGATATAATAGATCCCACTCTCCCTCAAGGGGTGTATGGTACCTCTGGATAAAGCTCTCATGTCCAGACGTTCAAGGACTTTGACCGAGGCCCTCGGGATTAAACTCTGACAGGCAATTACAGAAGCTGCAGGGACCTTCTGCTGATTGTGTGGGTTGCACTTGCTTAGTCATTAAAAAGAACATTGTCAGATAATGTGTATGGTCATTTGCTTTGACAGAAACAGTTTCAGTGCCTTAAATATGTCACAAGTTGCTTCCTGACTAGCACCTAGTTAGGGTGAAATCTCCTAGGGTTTTCATAGCTGTTAAAATTACACCAAGTGCCTCTGCCAGTGGAACAAAAATGGGGCATCTGCATTTTTGTTAAGAACTGATTTGCTGTGACATCATATGATTTGAACCAGTTTAAGGAAGGGAAATAGGATACTACACTGTTTGTGGTCCCTTATCTGGTGGAATTAGGATGTGAGGATGAGACTGAGGTACCAGCTTATTTGCTCAGGTGATGGTACAGGCTTCCAACCTATAGCACTTGATCAGAGATTGTTTCTCCTCACTGTTACCAGCAGGTCCAATCCTTGGCAAGAGAAGAAATCATGCAGGGATGTGCCACTTATGCTAGCAAAGGAATGTAGTTTAGGTGTATAGAAAATCCTTGGGGTCTGCAGAATAGAAGTGATACCATTCCTATTTTTAGTAGACACGGAAAGGATTCAGACCTGAAGTCTCTCAAGACACAACCTGGTTTCATGGGCAGTAACTCTGCCTCGAAGGCAAACCCTCTTCTGCCCTGTTAAATAGATCATCAAGCTTGCCTTAGTGCGGCAGCCTGTTGGTCTGCAGCTGAGGTACAGGCCTTCTTGCTGTATGTTTGTACAGTGCTGGCCAGGAAGGTCTGTGTGCCTGGCAGAGCTCTTGAGACAATAGTTGGATATAAAAGCCGCATCCTGCAAAGGCCACAGTTCAGCCTTTGCCGCACTTGAGCAGTGCACCAGGGCAACCTTTTTGCGGTGAAACGTGCAGAACCAGCTGTCTGGTTTTTCTGTATTAGGGATTTTGTCTCCTCAGAATAACGTTTTGCATGGTACAGGCAAGGTGCTGCAGCCCAGAGCGAGCTGTGTGCTTGCGATGATCTCAATAATGCATGATTTTCACTTGGAAGAACGCAGTCTCTCGTGACTAGGAGGGAAAGCTCCATGGCTGTTATGTCTTTCTGTTTCATCCTTTGCAGGGAGGAAACAGAACACAGCTTTGTGCACAGAGACAGCACAAACCAGCCCCTAGGATCACAGCATTGCTCACCACCAGCAGCCTCAGTCCCAACACTATGAGTTGGGTACATCTCCTGCAGCGAGGCGGTTCTGCAGTCTTGGTGAGTACTGCTATGCTTACTTTCGTGTCTATGTGCCATTCTTCTCTTACCACAAGGATCTTACCGCGACTATCATGGCCTAGACAGCAGCGCTACTTAGGTTCTCCTTAGCTTGCTATATTGCTTGGACTACATGACATTTTGTAATCTAATACTCCCTGCAGGAAGTCGTTGTGTAAAATGAGGCTGTTTCCGGGATCATAATAATGCTTTTTGATAAATGCTCCATATTGCATGTTCCAGTTGGTGATTTATAGTCTTTAGCAGTTAATCAGGGAAGGGGCATTTCCTTTCTTTGATTGTCTGGAGGCAGAGGTGCTGGAGTTACAAAACATTTGGCTTTCCTTTAAGTTGCTGCTGCAATAGTAATTCTTTCCCATGTTAATCTCTAGGCCTCCAAACTCTTCCAGGCACTGTAAGAAACAATGCATTAGAACAGGCTGCTGCGGTATACGTGGTCCTGAGACCATTCTGGATGGCAAATGCTAGAGGAAGAAAGGATGCTTTTGCTGGATTTCATATTGGAGAGTCTCGATTAACTCCTGTCTTCATACAAATACTCTGATTTACTTTGCTCATATGCTTCTTGATTTTAATTTCTTTATGCCCTGGCTATTGGAGGCCTTTCCTTATTCAAAAGGTGAGGTCTGCATTCTCACTGCAGCCAATGGCAGGCTTCTTTAATCTTTCGAAGTATCTCAAGAAGCACTGTTGACCCCAAGTCCTTTTCCCCCAGGGAATTATGCACAGAAGATCTCGCTTCTCAAATTAATGCTCAGATCTAAGCCTTCCTGATCCTAGTCCCACCACAGAGGTGTCTACACAGCAGTGGCTCTACCGTGGCCATCTGCTAAAAAGCAGCAGTGATCCTATGAGTTGCTGTAACATCTTAGCTAGATAAATCACATTGTCCTCTAATCCCATGCACAGGGATAGCATCTGCTCTTCCTTTGCTTATGAGATGGGGCTTTGCGTGCCAGTTTGTTTCCCCCAAGCGACTTCCTCAGCCTCCTCACTTACCCCGGTAAAGTCACAGCTGCTGTGATTTCCTTTTCACAGCAATGGTTACAGGACTGAGCAGCTTTACCTACCCATGAAACACCCAGGTCCCACATTCATCCGCCTTCGTGATGTAGTTTTCAGGCAGCAGCCCAGAGCAGCCAGTTGCAAGGGAAATGCCATAAATCCAGCCCTCACTTGTACTGGTTTGTTCCACTGGGGACATGAAAATGAAATCCCCTGGCACCAGCTCCAGTTCGTCATCGTTCTGGGGGGTGTAAGGGTAGATCACTTGCAGAGTCTGGGGGAAAATGAAACCAGAAATGAGTGAAAGGATTGTTAATGGAAGAGAACCTTTAGCTGAATGGGGCAGGAGCACTCCTAGATGGGATGTTTAACCCTAGCAAGGTGTGAAGAGTTCTGGTAATGCATGACTTTGTCCCTGGCCAAGCCTAACTTCTGCAACAGCCTCACTCCAAGAAAATCCATATCTGCTGAGCACCTCTGATCTCCTGATTGTGTCAGCCCATTTGCTCACCAGTCCTCCTCTAGACTATCTGTGGCATCTTCAAAGGAGGATGGAAACTAGTCACTGTCACCTGATAGCACAAGGCCAGAACTTTCACACATGGCTGCCTGAAGTTAGATATGCAAAGACAAGGGCTGGTTTTCATCAGTAACTCCCTTTGCAATTAGCGATAGTGTTGACTACTTGTAGCTTCTAAAGGACAAGATGACACTTTGGATAGGAAAGGAGGCTGTCAGACATGGGAAGCATAGGTTGGGTCAGAGCACTGCACGAAAGACTTCAGCTCTCCAGAAGCTTTGGCATCCGTTTGTGTCTGACTGTGGACATTGTGCTTTGGTGGGATTAATCACCCCAACCTTAAGAGTCTGGTTAGCTGCCTGAGCAGGCACCTTCTGGACGTTCCCTCCTCCAGAAGCTCATTCATCTCATCCTGAGATAGACATCTTAGATGGATTAGATGATTCACTTTCTGGAGGTGCCTGTTTCTCTGCGCACTCAGTGCAAAGGGAGCCTCAGACTTACATGTCTGCCTTGGGGATATTCACAGGGAGGGGAGATGAATCTCAGGTGTGGTTTCTCTATGTCTAAGATCCCAATTTACAAAATGGAAATAACGTCTATTTTGTTGGAAAACAACCTTATTAAAACTATATCAAGACACTTGGATACTGCAGTTTCAGAATACATCTGAGTAACTGAAGTGTGCAGGCTATGAGGATAAATGTGATGAAACTAAATGCTGTGATTAGTGATGTCAAGTCTGTACAGGAGAAATGGATAGTGGTCAGTTTAAGATACCAGCCTGATTCTTGAGAGATCAGACCAGCTTACACTGAGCTAACAGGAGAGTCATTGTTAGGATTAATTAATCCAGCAGGACATTGCTGCTGCATGAGGCAAGAAAGGAGGTGGATGAAACAGCAAGTATTCATACTAGACAGTATGAATAAACAGCAAAAGAAAAGGCAAGATGGTCTAAGATGACTGGTAGGATGTGGGAGATCTATATTCTGGATGTCCTTGTGGGACAGGCCACTCCTTAATGTCTATCTAGTCTGCACTGCATATTTGTGCATGGGGGTGCTCATTCAGCCTGCAGCTTCTGAGCCCTCTTCAGCTGCAAATGCAGCTAAAAAAGCCTCAGCTCTGTTGGGTGCTTTTGTGGGGGGACTGAAACAAGTCCCAGTAATTTACCTCATGGTTAACGAAGCGTATGTCTCGAGAGAATATCGCGGCGACCCAGTCACAGCCCAGCTTGACGTCGATATTCTGCGCTAGCTTCTCCAATGTGGGCAGGTGGCTGGTCTGGAAGTGATAGGCCAGTGTCACATGGAGCTGCTTCTTGTGGGGCTCCACATGGACATCTGCAACAAGGAGATGCCAGTTAACAAGTGCTGTGGAGGTTAGCAGCTTTTGGAAGGTGTAAGTGTGTCTATCACCTTGACCAGGGGCTGGGAGCCCAACTCTTCTCAAGTGGAACAAATTGTAGGGCTGCTTCTGAACAGGCTTTGGGGAAGTCAGACGTGAGCTCCCCGTACATGTTGCACTTTGGATCACATCATGAGACATGTGGGGGCTGATTCAGGCCTGAGTCACACCTGGGTGGTAGAAGAAGCATTGTTGCCTAACTGTTATTTGCATTCAGAAAGCAAGGACTTGGATGATGTGATAACAGTTATTGTCATTTTGAACCCGAGGGGGTCTTCTGCCAAGAAAGACAGACACTTTTCCAGGAAAGGTGTCAGCTTTGTCATTAGCACCTTTCCAGAATAAGCCTGATTTTTACTCTCCCTCCTTTTCTCTACGGTTAGTTATAAATCCATGGAATTTACAGTTGCAAGTTGATTATATCTTTTCCCTGGACATTAACTGGCTTGCCAGTTTACCCCCTGAGGGTGAGGTATTCCAGAACTGTGGAAACAGACATTGATATGATAATGATCCTGCAGAAAAAGAACCTGTATTAGGAAAAGATTCTAGAAAGCAAAAAGGTGAAAGCATGTGAAACACTGGCACTCCTCCAGTCAATGTGGAAATCATAGGATGCATTGTTTGCACGTAATTTATTCTTGCTTATTCAACCAAAAATTCCAATTAAATTTGACTGATTATTCAGTCAAAATTGCAGCTATTCAGAGGCTTGGCTCCACGTACCAGCCAGGGGTAGCTCTGCGAGCTCATCCATCTCTCTTATTTTGATCAGCAGGAAAAAATATGTTCTGGATCTTTGAAAAAGCCCCGGAGACTTTAATGTGATAACCTGACCAAGCTGTGGACTGCAATGCAGCAATCGGCTTCCCCTATGAAAGAACCAATTTGGTCTGAATTGGAGCAATTGCAGGGGCAGACACATGATGGAAGCCACTGATGCTTCCTTCTCCTGGGTCAGCGTTGTTGCAGAAAGAACTACCCCTTTTGACTGTGCTGGTTTGGAGGGGAATTCTTGTACCCCTCTCATGTGGCTGCAGCAGCCCTTGGACCCGCCTAATGTCTCTGTGCCTGTTGCTGCCTTTCCAAATGTGCATTTGTAAGGTAACAGCTCTTTCCTCCCTCTTCTAAAGGGAAAATAACTTCTAGGTCACTGTCAGGTGAAAGCGCTGCATTTCAGATGTGTGGTGAACCTACGACATGCCTGTTTCTCTTCCTCTGAACCAGAAGCAGGGACTTGTAGATGTTTGCATAGTCTTATGGGCTGCCTGTCGAGCCTGGAGTCATGACAGGGACTTGGAAGTTGCCATATCTTGATGCACTTAAACTCCAGGATAAGCCTGTGGTAATGAAGGACTAAACTGCTTGTGTTGTGACTAGTCCAGGCTGAGCGCTACAGCGATGGAACGTGGGAGGATTAGTCAGGGAGCTATTACAGTGCTTCAATACAATTCTGACTTCCAAGTCTGGGGGTAATTGGAGGACACCCAGAGAGCCTGTTCAGCAGTGGAGACCATTAGAACACAGGGTGCTCTAGTTATTTCCTTCCTCCCAGCTCCTGACGGGTTCCCCCCTCTGGAAGTAGTAGAGGATGAGGCAATGGCGCCGGAGTTGTTACTATTGGGATTTGAAAAGGGCCACTGGTGCCTTCCCTTTACGTCTCAGAAAGGCAGTGAACAAACAAACAGAGCCTTTACATGGCTGAGGAAAGTTCTGTGGCGGAGGCTTGAGTGGTGCAGGAAATGCTCAGCCTTGCAGACAAAGCATCTATCTGAAAGGTTAAGGAACCACCAAATGTCAACTTCCCTTTCAAGAGATAACACTTGAGACTAAGTGTGAGGTGTTCTTTCAACTGAAAAAGCACTGAAGCCCAAAGCATCGGGTGGGGTGTTCCTCTGGGGCTCAGTCTTCAGGCCACTTGTAAAAATCAGATCGGCTTCATGAGCTTTGGTTCTTGACACCATCAAAACTGAAAATGCCCAATCCTTGACCAAGCTGTGAGTGAGCCCTTTGTAGCTACCACGTAGCCACTCACCTGCTTTAGAAGCAGCCTCTGCAGCGAAGTCTGCAGCAAACTTCTTGAGCACCTCCGCACTTTCTTCTTTGACAAAAAGCCCGATGAAGTTTGAGGATGTGTAGAGCTCCAAAGGCAGAGGGGCAGGGAATTTGCATTTCCATCTCATCACAGTGGCCTGCAGAGCTTCAGTGAGAGCGTCGACCTTGCTGTCCTCACACTGCCAAAGGAAGCAAGACAAGCTCTGTAGTGCACTCAGCGGAGGGGAAAGGCTTGGGTGGGTGTGGATGGTCTACCCCTGCTATAATGCCGTGAGGAAAAACCACAGGGTCATAGAAAAAGGCATGTTTAGAAATTCCTCTGCCCCTCCCGTGTCCTCAAAGCAGGATCAGCTATCCGCAAATAACTTCCCTAACCTCACCCCATCTACTCTCGGGTTAGCGACCACTGGAGATGATGATAAATCTGCTCTTCTGCTGCTGCTCTTCCCTGAAAACAACCCTTTTAAAAGCCAATTGCCTCCCCAACAAGCCCAGGCATCATCGGCTCTGGTAACAACCCCCCCAGCTCCCAAGCACAAACCCTTCTGCAGTGACTGAATGTAGAGTGTAACGTCTCCAGCCCAGGCCTGGCACGGGCTGCTCATGAATGCATGCATAAAGGCAACGGAAAGAGGAGCTCTGGTTTACCATAAAGAACTGGCAAAGGGTGATATGTGGGAAAATGTTGTGAGCTTTGTTCTTCCCACAGATCTGCTTTGACTGCTGCCAGAACTCAGATAACTTCTGAGCCAGGGGGCCGGTGGGGCGCAGGTAGAGGACGTACTCCCGAGGCAGGGTGTCATCGAGGAATGGGTCACCCACATGGGAAAATAGCCTGAGAGGGAGAAAAGTGTTAGATTGATAGATAAAGCCTCTTTTTCTTCCCCCAGCGAAACCAGCTTCCCATGTCCTCAATTCCATCTGTTCCTCCCTTATGGACTAAATCAGCTCCAGCAGGTCAGGCAGGGAGGTGCATTGTCTCACTTGCAGCCTATTACCTCTGCTAAGTAATACAGAAAATAGGTTTTTACTTTCAGACTGAGGCTCTGAAGATCTAACCTGAGTCATTGCTTCTGCCTTTCTGCCTTTCAGTGCCTAAAACACAGGGAGGAGAGCACTAGAAATTGCTCAACATCTTTGAAAAGGCAGCTCTCAGTTTTCTATTTAGGTGCTAGGGTATGGAGAGGAGTGGCTCCTTTCTCTCACTTTTCTTGCTATTACTCGAGATCACAAACTCTCTCCAACAAGGCTTGTTTCTGGATTGCTTATTTATAGCACTTTAATGTCTCACTCCTTTTTCGAGTGCCCCTGTTTAAACATTCCACATTCTTACGGCTAAAACCTTAAACATGAAATTCACTGATTTCTTTGACTCTTTTTAACATTTACTACTTCATACCAACCAGTCGCAAGCTGCTTGAACACTTCTTCCACCTGTCGATGCCAGTGCTTTTTGTCTGGAGAGAGAGCAAAACAAGAAGCGTATTTCAGTGACGCAGGGTTATATGGCTGTAGTCACATCCACTGCTGGAACCTGGGTCCTTCCTGGGAAAGGATGTGTTAAGAAACCTGTGGGACATGCTTTCCAAGATTGATTCTCAGCCCTGGAGCATTCAGATGCGCTGTCAAGGGCCAAAGTCATGCAGCATGTTCCAAGGATGAGATAGAGACCTCTGGGTTTTCCCTGGTGTATTTCTGGGTGGCAAAGCACCGGCTATTGGCATTTAATGACCTCTTTGCTGGTCATTTGCTCAGCATGAAATTCAAATGTTTGGGTTTGAAGTGCAAACATTGCAGTAGAACTGAGGACAGGAAAAAATCAGCTGCCACCAGAGGGCACAAACCTCATGTCTGTCAGGTTAGAATAACCTGCAGTAATTTGCTAGCTCTCTACACTGAAAGGGCTCTTTTGCTTATTTCCCTTTATTATGCCCATAAATCCCTTTTCACTGCAGCTGGGAAGACACAAGTCTTCTGCTCAGCAAGTTTTCCAGTTGCAGAACAAACCTGCGCAGCACTGTTTAACTTGTAACTATGGAATAGTGTTTTCCAAATGCTTGACATCAGCATTGAAATGCAGCTGTGGCTCAGCTCAGCTTTGTAACACTAGAGACTGCCAAAATGGAATTCGCCCAGAATCCAAATGGCATAAATATTTAGCACAAATTATGAATGAAGGAGGCAGAAAAGGATAGAAACATTAGGGTGACAGGGCAGAAGTCAGGCACTCATTTGAGTGTCAGGAGGCAGATTCCCCATGAACAGGCAATTTCAGAGCTTCCTACTTAAGGGATGAAGGGCAGCATTGCTTTCAAACAAGTGTTGGGGTACAACCAGTTGTATTCTTCTGTTGCTAATTTGGCCAAAGAAGCTGCCTTCCTTTTGCTCCATGGGTTATACACCGTGTCTCAGAGCTGCCTGGTGTTAGTGACAGCAAATCTGACTGAGGACAGGAGAACTGCCAGTTTACACCATCCGGCCTTGAGCTCTAACCTAATCTTACTAAATATGGTATGCTACAGCTCGATAACAGTGTAGAAGACCTGCTGACATCTTTAAGTTAGCGTGAACATGTCTGACCAAAGGGATAAGATCAATGTTCTATGCACCCTGAGTTATTTGCTGCAAGAAGATGCTGCTGGTTGGTTATAGGAATTGTGTCCAAGTGAGGGAAAGGGGTCAGGACTCTAGGATCCAACATGTGGCTCTAGCATTAGGGCACCCAGGATCCTCCAGCATTGTCTATTTGTGCCCATAGTGCTGTGTAGGATGTTCATTGCACTTGTGTCGCCCTTTCTGTGCACAGTGATGACTTTGAAAGCACTCTGATAACCATGCAGGAATACTCAGTGTTACCCACCAGCTCGTAGACATATGTTGTTGACTCAGCTGTGTTTCAGCTCTGCCCTTGGCTTCCCCACCCCTTGAATATACATATTTTTGTTCATTTTGAGAGTAAGAGGAAGGCAGAAAGATACTGCTGCAAAAAAGGGCTGTGTTGCAAATGTGTGATTATGAAAATACTTCCTCCTGAAGCATTTTTCTGCCCTTATCTGCCAGCATTCATTTGAGCTCAGCAGTGTGCTTGTTTCAGCACCTGCCTTCTGGAAGGCCGTATCTTGTGCGGTCAGCATCGTAAGTTTGGCCTGTTTTATCTCGCTGACCTTTCCCTAGTCTGGCTTAGATGCGTTATGCAAAGCAGCCTCTGCTTTGCTTTGAAAAGCAGTGATGAGCAAGAGCAGAAAACTCTCCCCTTGCACAGGCTGGGAGCCTTTCACTGAGCCTGCTCCCTGAGCAGGGCAATGGGTGGCTGTGGATTTTCCCTACCCTGGTTTCACTGTCCACTTCTGTTATGTTGCCTTTGCTCATTCACATCCCCCTTTTGCCTGGGTTGTTTATGCTCTTGAAAGTACAACCAAAATGTGACTCTCCTGACCATCCATCTTGAAGTGCATCTGTCTGAGGCAGTGCGTTAAAAACACCCTCTCAGTAAAGCTCTGCCTTTGAAATGAGCAGTTTCTCCTGTTGCAAAGTGAGGGCAGACAAGCTGCCTATCTCCTTATTTACCGTCTCCAGACCCCAGAGCAGATCTCTGAAGGAGTCATGCACAATCGAATAGGACAGACGGTTCTGCCACCCACCCCGGTTGACTTGTTTGCTTAATGAATTGATGTTTCCTTGGAATAAACAGCACAATAGAGCTCTGCTGGAATCAACTGCAGCTCTTCCTCTGTTGCCTGTGTGCTCCTGGGACCCCAAAGGGCATTAGAAAACATGAGGCTGGGCCCCACACATGTTTGTTCATGCTTGATTTCAAAAGGTGCCTACCTCTTCCATGGGGACAATAAACTCCCTTTTCAATTTAGTTTTCAGTGCAAGGAGGAAATACTGCATTAAACAAACAAAAGCCAAAGTATATTTTTATCATGAGACCTGAAGCTGAGACTGTTATTTGTTTCTTATTAATTTAGTGCTGGGAATGGTGATGATGACTGATAGCCTCTGGTTAGTCATGGAACAGGGCACGTACTCCGTCCCTCCCTAATGCTCTCCTCTGTAGCCACCAGCCAGAACATGGAGAGGACCCATCCCCAGATGCTCCAGCTCCTAGACCCTGTCAAGAAGAACTTAGTGAAAGTTGAGTGCTCAAAACTCATCACAGCTATGTTTGGCCACTTACAGAAGTGGCCTGATTTTCACAATTGCTGAGTGCAGTGGGAGCTGGAAGTCATATTCTGCCCCTGAGAAAATCAGGTCACTTAATTAGGTGACTGGCTATGGCTGAGGTGCTCAGATTTACTCGTGCTGGGTAGTAAGCATTGGCTGTGGTATTGTAGCTGGTGGTAAGAAGTGGTTTTGGGATGTAGATGCACCAGAAAAGGGAAAAATAAACCAGAATCTATGTTATTTTTCATAATCTATCAAAATGATGTTGTACAGCAGCCATTTCTGGCTGTGCAAAAATTGCAGCTGGATTCTGATACGAAATGAAGAGCTTTGTGCAGCATTACTTGTCCCTCAAACCACCCAATTCCTCCATCTCTTAAATTCTGTTGTGTCTGAGATGAAGTACAGAGAAATCAGTCAACAATGCACAGCAACACGTAATAGCAATTTTGAAGAGGCATCGAGGGAGATGCGAAGTCCAAGTGCAGGTCTGGAGATGGAGAGTTTAGGGAAAGGAAAAGAAGATCCTAACAGCCGTGTGTTCCAAAACCACTGCAGATATTTTAGCCACCACAAAGAATCAGATGCTTTTGGTTCTTCAGCCTCAACCTTCACATTCTTCAATGTCAATTCCCAAGGAAAGCCTTCCCCCACTTAATCACTGGTTAAACAGTACCAGGAAGTGTCCCAGCTAAACAGTTGACCCCTTAGCCTGAAACATTACAGCGGAAAGGTGCTGCTGCCCTGGCATACATATTAGTGTGTAAATGGTGCCCATTTTAACCCCAGCCTGCTTAATGGGAAAGTACACAGCTCTGCATGCTACAGAACTTAACTCATTACTGTCAAAGGATTTTTGGCTTCCTGCATTTTCAGAGTAGGAAAGAGCTAGCCAAGAGGGTTATGTCAATTCAGCTAGGAAATAGGTATCAATAAACATAAAGTATAATGGCAAAATCCCATTTACTTCAGAGGAAATTACTGTAATGGGGAATGATGCATTGACCATAAAGAGAACCTTCAGTCTCAGAAGCACCACACAGAAATCCTTCCTCTGTGAGGGTTCAGCTTTCTTATGCTAGTCCAGCTTCAGAAAGGAGGGGGTTTATGGCTGCCAGCGGTGTTGTAGTGTGTGGGGTAATGAGCTGCCACGTGGAAAGTTAATACAACCAGCAAAAGAATAAGGGACAGTGGTGAGCTATGCTGAGATATTTATCTGCTCCTGCATTATACCGAAAAGGTATGCAAAGTTTGGGGTGTTGATGCCTGCAGCAGAGAGCAGCTGTGTGGAAGGTGCTACTGATGGGGAAGATGAGTGAGCTTGCGCAGTGTGGCTATACGGGGTTCCGAGCCTCCATCACAGGTGTAGGTGTTGAGATGTTCAAGCCTGGAGCTGGCCCTTCAGGCACATACAGAACGGAGACCACTGCAGGCAGCCTCCTCTTCACACATTCAAATAAACCAAGGCTGAGTCACAGAGCTGGTCTGTACCCTCGAGTCCAGACAGCTTGTTTGTTCTCCAGAAGCAATGTCTAATTCATATAAAATTGGCCCCTCTGGCTGCTGCTTAGGACTGAATATCCCAGTTTCCGTTGGCTCTCCCTTTGCTATAATAAGCAGAGATTCAAACCCTGCCATAGGCGGAGCTGACCTGTCTCTGTTGTAAGAGGGAGCTTGCTCTGCTGCGTGTTGCTGCTCACAGAGGCAGTAGAAAATGCTAACGGCAGCCTCCACCTCAGATCCACCTACGAGTTGTCTGCCTACAGTGGCACCGAGGGATTTGTGAATGAGCAATGGAAGGATGGAGGCAGCCTGTAAAAGAAAGGGAGTGACTAAATCTTCCCTTTCACTATGCACCCCAAGCTTAGACTAACTTCTTATCCGTGAACAAAACCCCTTGGAGGGATGAATTCATCATTTCAAGTGGCTCTGAATCTCTGGCCCATAAAATATTTAGCTGTGTAAATAAAGATTTTTGGGGAACTGCATTAAACATGATGGAAGTATTTGGCTCCCCTCATCGCTGGGTTCAGTTTGAAGGGCTGCCTGACATGATAAGATAGGAATTATGGATCATAACGTATGCCAAATGAGTTTGCAAGAAGAATGCTGCCAAATACGACATT
This sequence comes from Myiopsitta monachus, assembly GCA_017639245.1. Lineage (NCBI taxonomy): Eukaryota > Metazoa > Chordata > Aves > Psittaciformes > Psittacidae > Myiopsitta > Myiopsitta monachus. The sequence goes on along the minus strand of CM029935.1, from coordinate 3,214,982 downwards.
TTTCTCAGGATTATGAACTAGGCACCTTTATTTTTGCTTGTATGCGTGTATAAAATATGTATTTATGGAAACATATTAAAATAGAGATATGTATAGGGAAGCAGAAACACTTTACGAACAGTAAAAATCCTAGCATTATGTGGGATGTGTTTCCAAATGTGTGTGATTCCAAATGTATGTGTTTCCAGTGGTCACTTGCCCATCAAGTGACCTTCACAGATTCGTTAGTTTCTGCAATTTATACCCTTAACAGTACAATAGCGGAAGGGTGTCTATTTTGGGCTTTCAATAAACAATTGCACATTGAAGACCAATTTTGTAAGCAAAATTCCTGTTCATCTGATTTAATTATTTGATGTAGGAAAAGATACCCAAATTCCAGATAACTGATCGTGTGTCTCACAAATAGCGTGTTCTACACGCATAAATGGCCACAGTGAGGTGTTCTTTCCAGTTGTTTTTTGATGTGGGTCATTCGCTTGTGTTGCTCTGAACTCTAAACGTGCAACATTCAATTGGTCACCCAAAATCATATGATATTGTTTCTGTTCTTATTTGGGTGACCTTACTGCTATAAATAGGGGTAGGGCAGGAAGATAGCACTAGGGATCAAGTTCCTGTTTAGGGCAGGGGGTTGTGCAGGTTCCCTTTCTGCAGTCTGTTAAGGAATAACAAAAGCAACCTGTGAGACAGAAAACATGCTGCCACAAGTGCATGGCTGAAGAATTACTTTTCCTTCCCTTCACTAAGCTTTGGCTCAATCCTTCAAGCATTACCTTAGCTTACGGCTGGTTTCTGTGCTTGATGACGGACATAAAGTCCTCCTCACGTTTAACTGAGTAAGTCTAATTGCAGCCACATCCTCCGCGCAACACGAGTTCATTGCTATACGCAGAGATCTCCTGAGGAACATGCTGTTCAGTACAACATCCCCAATTTAGGTCAGTGAATGCTATAAGCAGATCACAGCTATGTTCAGACCCAGGTCTTGCTTGATATACAGGAACTTTCAGAGTACAGGGAACTGCCTGGCTGCACAGCGGCTATGGAGGCTGCAAGACTTCAAACTGTGCTATATCCTGTAGGTCACATAAATGTTTATAGAAGATGCCTGACTGAATGATAGGGGCTCGGAAGTTCTCTTCCTCCTCCTTCCCTAGGGGTGGCTGCTTACTCTCAGCTACTGAATACCAAGCTCTGGTAATAGGGAAGAGAGAGAAATGGGAAGCACCATCAGCAGTAAGTTTGGGAGATGCGCTGCTATGTATTTTTGGTTTCCATAACTTCAAATGCTCATTTTTTGAGGCCGGTCCAACTGGCAGACTGCAGCCTGGCCACATGATGATGAGTTTTAAGTGCAAAAAGGGAGGGTTTGGGTGTGTCTCTTTTACGTTTTGTTTTGGTTTAATAAGGTTATGTAAGATTCCGAAGGCAGATTCCCCGCCCCCCCCTTCTTTAGAATATGTGCACTAAGCCATTCCCCTAATCCTCTGCTTGTTAAAGAAAAAGAAGAGGGAAGTACAGACTCATAAAAGTCCAGGATAAAGGCAGGAATGTAGCAGCCATTTACCATTTTTAAAGAGATACACAGTTTAAAAAGGAAACAGGATATTGTTTCCTTTAGAACAATAACAGTACAGCTTTTTATGAGGCTTAGATGTCAAAGTCCTGAGCTTGCAGTTGCCAACCACCCCGCCGGGTCCCCGTGTGACTGAGGAGGAATGAGGCGCAGGTATTTTGGCTGATTTGAATCGGTCACACACCATCAAAATTCCCCTGTCCTTTTATTCCACCCTTCAGTTTCAGATGCACAAACTCGCTATTAGCTATGCTTACTAGTGACTTCCTACTTCACTTCCTTAAGCTTTTCTCCTTCTGTGTGAACCTAGAAGTGCTCAAACGGAAAGCTGCGCTCTGAAAATAACACAAGTCCTGAAGCTGGAGATTTAAGAAAATGATGACTCACAATTCCCTAATAAGATCATGAAGAGCTGGCAGCACCTCAGCTGGCTGATTCACAAAGGTTCAAACTTTGAGGCACAGCAATCACTGGAAAAGGGTGACAGGTAATTGCTGCCGTTCAAGGGTTTGCAGGATGCTGAATATTAGCAGGATAGTCAACTACAGATAATACAAATTCAAATAGAAGGAGGTTATAACTGGAGCACATTCAGCAGAGTCTTGTCCCCTTCAAATGCCTGATTTTAATATTAGCCAGAATGCTGCAGAATGACCAAGATTTCATTATTCAAATAGCGCAGTGCAGGAGAGCAGGAGCTTTCATCCCAATACTATTAATACATTTTTAGCTAACCAGGAAGACAATGTCTTTGCAAAGAGCCAAGTTAGAGGTTGAAGCATGCTCAAATGTACCATCTGGAGTTTCAGTGATAGCCAGAAAAGGAAGCAGTTGTCATGCTGATTGGAAATAAATAAGTTCCCTTGCAACATTTGAGACAAATCGCATCCTTTCTTCCTCCTAATTGCTCTTCGTCCTATATAGAAATGAGCTGGGACAGAACAGAGATTTGCTGCATCTCTGTTGTCTGCATGAAGGTCCTTGTATCACTGGGGCCTCTTTTCGCTGTCATGATCTGCCCCATATCTTGCCAGAGCAGGAAGCTGGGCCAGGTGGCTGCTGATGGCACGTGGTGCCCGGTGAGCGCTGCTCGACACGTGAATCCCAATTGTGTCGCTGCCACTTGATGAGCACCTGCCTCTCCATCTGCCACCTCACCTCTTATGCCCAGTGGCACAGCTCGTCTTTGGCATCAGCAGGTACCTGCAGTGCCCAGCTTGGGAGCACCAGGACCTGCTGGTGAACACTTAGCAATAGCCACAGCGATGGAGCACGCCCCAGTTCAGAGAGGGCGAGATGGGAGGTGGAGAGACAGGTCATGGAAGAGGGTATGGGTTTGCTACGGATGCTTTGCCTGGCTTGAACCACCCTGGAGGGACAAGTGCTTGCTTTTCTGCCCCTGGTACCTTAAGGCAGCCTCACTTTACCTCTTCGTATGTAGAATTTTTTAGTGTCATGTAGATCTTTGGGAAGAAGGGCAGTAAAAAAAAAGCCACAACTGCACTTTAAAGTGCCGGTGTTAACATTTTCCAGCTTCTTGGGGTTTCAAAACAGGAAGTTTGGGGGCGGTGCAGTTGCACAATTTGCCAGAGAGCTGCTGTTCCGTGAAGTCGGTGACACTGGGCTCTACCAGAAACTTAAGCCCTGCCAGGCCCTCATTTTCTGGGACTAATTCTCAGTGCGATGCGAGGAGGTTTTGATGCGTGGCTCCTATTAGTAGGGGTCACGTGGTTTTACCTCTTTTTGACTGCCAGTGGCAAGTTGACTTGTTCTCCAGAGATAGAGTGAACCTTAGAGCTAAGAGGAACTTTTCCCAGTCCGAAAGAGAGAAAGCTGGTAGAGGTAGACCAGCGTCAACATGGTATAGCTAAAGACTGAAACCAAAGCATTGAGCTACTTGGTGTGGATCTTGTAATGAAATTTGTGATGCAAACTTCCTTCTGGGTTAGACTTAGGTCTTTGTATCATGCACATCCTCAGAGGGAGAATGTTGCCTGAACTTGCTCTGACTTGACAGCAATGAGACTGGGACTGTACTGTCCACTTAGACGCAGACCACAAGAACCCATGAAGTTCAAAGAGGGTGAAGCATGAGGTTAGGGCCTGCATAGCCAAACCCATTCACTGTTTCAGGCCCTTTCCCACTCCATAGGATTATATCACAACCAAATCCCACTGTGGGCTCCAAGGTAGGGCTTCATGGCCTATCTGGAATTTAATATTAAAGCTGGTTAGTGCATGAGATGGAGTAACTTTCTACCAAGAGGGAATGTGATGGTTAATATCAAAGCAGTGGTGTTTTGTGGTTAGTCTGCGTATCTGCTTGCCAGAGATGGAAGCGTTAAGACACCCATGTCTTGACAGCTGGACTCTGCAAGCGTAATTTGGTATTCTCTGCACTTTATTTTCTTCTTAAGTAATTATTTTTTCTTCTTTATGAGCAATTTCTGTTAATCGTGAGGGATGTTACACGTTGTATGTACTAATGGACTTTGCTGAAAAGGCAAACCCCAGAGCTGGAAAATGGGAAGTGGATGCCTAGTGAGAAGCTAACCATGATCTCACACCTAAAATAGACTCATACAAAGCAACGAGAAGGAAGTCTAAGAAATTAAGGAAGGTGGAAGGAAGAAGGGTGGGGTGCTGTGATAGTTGGGTTAAAGGCAACAAGCGATGCTCAAAATAGCCCTCTGCACTAGACAGCTCTGTTCAGGAAATTTGTTAAGCTTGCTGTTTTCAGTGACACAAATATTTCAAAGAAGTATTCCTTGCTTATTGCTCCTTGCCATCTAGACAGGACCACATTATGTCAATATTTGTATGGGAGACCTGGGCAAGTGCTGCAGGAAAAGGAGGGTTAATGCAGCACATGATGAGGCACACTTGCCACTGACTCAAGGCTATTACACCCCCCAGATAGTCTTGGGGTTGACACTGCCATGGTACTAGAAGCTCCATATTGGGGTGACAAGTCACACGAAAGTCTCAGCCTCTTGCCTTGGGGGTTCTGAAGTGTGTGGTTAAACCAGTAAGCTAAAGCTAATGTCAAAGTTTCCACTGGGGTAAATAAGAAGTTAGCAAACTGTGGTCTGAATTTCAGCTTTGGGTAACTATATTTGCTCTCCTTCAGATTGCTTTGTAGTCCTCAGCTGATACCTGTCTCTGCTAGCTGTGGTGAGCTGTCTAATGTAATCCTGCAGAGTGGGACATCAGGAAAACTGCAGTCAAATGGAGCTGTCACAGAAACTTTGGGGGGGGGGGGGGAAGGTTTTTAAGTTAGCTCAGCTTTTGCTGAGCATCTTCTACTTCGTGTTGCAAATGTGGATGCTTTTGAGAGTCCTGTAGACAAAGTAGGGTGGGATATCCAAACTGGAATGAAGTATTACTGTGTTACTCTCTGTTCTTTACCAGCCTTAAGCAGCAGAAGCTATAAAAGCGCACGGTACAATTATTTGATTGCTATAACACAAATGAGAAGCCATAAACTCTTGGCCAGACTTTAAACTCTAATATCAGATTATGTATTAAAAATGACCTTGTAGTGTCTGGTTAAGTAATCTGGAATTGGTACATGAGGTCTAGCCAAGAGTCTCCAAAAGGTTTAAATACTAACCATAGAAGGGTTAAAAAAAGCCACATTAAAAATAAATGTTTGAAGTCTAAAAGGGAACAGGAAATGAAGAATTGTGATAAAGTGAGAAACAATGAGATAAAGAATGATCTAAGAATGTAATGAGAACTGGGAATATTTCTCTGCATACTTTCCTGATTTTCCTATGGCCTGTCAGTTCAAACTGTATAGTCCTTGTTCCTGCTTCTGATCGTATTCTTGCAGAATATGTAAGGGAAATAGGAAAACCTTAATGAGACCTGGTTTTAGTAATAATCCCTACACCAGAGAGTACTTACGCATATATTTAACTTCAGGCATGTACTTATAGGTGTGCATGAAGATCAGAGACACAACCTGGCTTTTCCTCTGCCTCCTCTATTCATACACTTGGCCAATGTGACCGATAATATTTTGTGATTGCTTGGGTACCTATATAGTGGGAGATTTGGGGCTTCCCTTTAGTTTGAGTTTTGACCATAAAGATTCTCAGATGAGATGTGTTTTTTGGGCATGAAATGTTTCTTCTCATAATTTATAATTTGCCAGTCACCAAAGGCAGCTAGCACCTCGCCTTAGCACTTTACTAGAAGCATCTCCCATGTGGAGGCATGCTTCATCCTATTGCCAGGGTTGTGTAGGAGGCCAACTCTTGGATGCTTGCCTTGAAGACCTTGTTATCCAGATTGATCTTTTCAGGCAGGTATTGTTAGACAGACAGACACACATACACATTAGCATCACCTCATTTCCATAGCGTAGCTCTCCCCCGCGCTGGAGTGTAAGTACTGCTGTGGGGGTGTACTTCTAAAATTACTCATAATGCAAGTCTTTTACAACTGATGCCCATCTTACCCGCCTTGTATTGTGTGTCTGATTATCTTGCAGCATGCTAAGGAATGCATTTCTTTCCTTAAATGCAGAAGGAATGGTAATAACCTTTCCATCATGCTGACAAAGCAGCGTGTCCTGTGCTTTGTGTCACTGATCCACTCCAGCTCTTGCTAGACAGGCAGCTGTCACTAACAGCAGCATTAGCAAGCGCAGCACGTCAGTGATGCTACCCACTTGCAGCACTGATACTGCAAAAGAATAGCTATGCTCGCAGCAAGACCCCCTCCCTCTTACCCCATCAGCGTGGGCTCTTGGGAGATGAGTTAAGAAAGAGCTATAAATTAAATGACTGACACGTGCTTTGTGTGGATAAGGGTTGGTTATAGAGTCCTCTTCGTTTTTAAAGACTATTTTGGTATGGTACAGGACCTAGATTGACATGAGCCTCTTTCTTGGTAAATATTTAAGAGCTGCCTTGTGAAAAGTGGGCAAGAAGGGAGAATACTGGGTATCAGTTAAAAATAAGTATTTGCAGTGAATTTTAGAGACAAGGCATATATGTAAATTGTGCATGTTAGCGTGCTGTACATAAGGTGGCAGAGCCCTTCTGGAGTCCATAATCCCGTTCTTTCAAAAGGCAAACTCATGCCAGTGTGTTTAACAGGAATAGAAAGCTGCAGCCCTGCTTTATCCCTGTCCACTATTGCCTTCTGAATGCAAATGCATTCAGGGAGTCACTGCCCATTTGAGCTGCTGCCCTACAGCCTGCAGCCAGAGTCGGTTGCAGGCTTGGCATCACCAAACCAGGAGACAGGCTTAGAGACCCTCAGATTAAGGCAAAGAATAGCAGTTGAGGGTATCCTGGGAACACATTTCAAGCTCTTCTCTGCGGCCAGGCCTTTCTTTAATCTGGTTCGCAAAGGATCTGAGGCTCACAGGACTATGCTGCATCCATGAGTGTGTCTGCAAGTCTCTCCAACTTCCTACAATAACTTCTGAACTTACTAGTATATTTAAACCCAGCGTGACAGAGAAGTAGAGCTATCCAAGGGTATTTCATGTATTGCAGCTTCTGTAGAAATAGGTTCTTGGATAGCCATAAGTAACCTTAGGAGTGCACCAGCTGGAAAAGATTGGTGAGGTGAGCTCATTTGTCATTAGACATCAGAGGATCCTCACAGAAGCAAGTCCTAAGAAATGCTTCAGTCGTGAGAAAGGCATCAACCATCAGAAAGACATGTGATTTGTGAGTTCTGGCATTCCTGGAGCTGGTTGTTCAAAGACAGTGAAGGTTCAAAGGCAGCTTACAGCATGGTCTACACATTTTTCTGCCGTAGATTCATTGTGGTAGGCAGGGCTTTTGTGCAGACAGTGAAAGCATGAGCAAGATCAGGACTGTACAAGAGTTCAGATCTGAAAGTGCATAAACTATTCCAATGCCACTGCCACTGTTGCAGACATATTGGGGAAGCTTTGCAGAAATCACTATCCTGGGAAAGCCAAAAGAGCAGAATGTGTGTTCCAACGAGACACACGTGTCTGGGGAATCCCACAGCTACAGAGGCCTAGAGAAAGTCAACAGATATTGCAGGGTAATGGCCTCCCAGCTGCAGATCTGCAGTTCCTGCGCTCCCAAAGCTGGAGGCTGCTGTTTCATGCATTTGTGGGCACATGAGATAATGTACCATTTCCTCAGTCCTTCCCTGTTCTCTGATCAGGCTGCTTTTGCTGGCCTCTCACTGCTCCTCATGGGAGGCATCAGTAAGGAGGTTCCATGAAATGGGAATGTACATACAGGGGTCTTCTCCACCTCCCCGTGTCCCTTTCATCCGTGGCAATGCCTGATATCAGGCCGTAGCTGAAAACAGACCTTTCTTGGTGCTTTCCTCCTTGCCCCTTCTGCAGTTTAACATTTAATGCTTTATCTCTGCAAATCACGTTGGCAGACAGGTTCCTATATAGGGTGTGAATCCACTGCATGAAGTGAGGCTGAAGTGAGTATCATGGAAAACTCTCTTGGTAGGAGACAGACCTCAGTACCATTGTTTGCTGCTCAACACTTACTGTTTCCTGCGCTAAGGTTTTGGGATGTTTATGGATGCTAAGCCCAGCGGTGCATGGATTCCTGCATGGAGACTAAACTGCATAGAAATTACTCCAACCTGCAAGACAGAGAAACGTGCAGGGTGCTAAGCTGCATCGAGACCATGAGGCTTCCAGAAGAGCTCACCATTAACCTAATTTTGCTCCCAGTGGTGTTGAGTGAGGCAGAATTAGGCTACAGCTGAGCTTCTCAAAGCTGTATCCTATCTTGCTCCTCCCGTAGTTGTCTAAAAATAAGGAGTCCAATTAAATCAACAGCAGTAAGAAGTATGAGGGAATGTATAATTAATTAAAGGAATCAAAGGCTGTCTTACAGCACTGATCAGCATTTAGCAATCCTGCCACCAGCTCTCGCTCTTCATTCTTCCTTCTTAATCAGTGATTATTGTTGTATCCCCATACATTGCGATCCCATATTCTCGTAGTATTTCAATACTGCATTCCCTGGGAGCAGTAACCCGGTCACAGGAGGAAAATGAGAAATCCCATTAAAAAAGGAATGAAGAAAAGAGCTCCAGCCCTTGTCCTCACGCTGAACTGGAGTCCTGATATTGGTGAAGGATTTGCTCACTGTGATAGTCAAGACCTTCTTTTGTAACACAACCCTGATGAGAAACTAAAGCCTGAGAGAGAGAAAATTGCATGGCCAAAGTAATCTCTTGGAGCTATTGCTCTCCCTATTACAGTTGTTCCGTATCTAGCACTCTCTAAACCAAAAATGGGGTGTTTTGATCTACCAAGAGAGTGTAAGGTAGCCACCTGTGTGCGCAGGGCTTTATCACCTCCCAGACAAGTGTTTCACACTTACTCTTCCAGTGCAGTGTGAAGGGAGCTGGAGAGGATGTGTTCTTCTCAGTTACTTTGGCAGGAATCCCCAGAAACTGTGCTGTGTTCACGGCAAATCTGGAGTTACTCCATCTGGGTCGCCAGGAGTGTAATCTGGTTTATATTGAGTGCCAGCTGTTAGTGGGAAACAGTAAAACAACGTGGAAGGAGAATCCACATAATCCCGTTCCAGTGGCTCTTTATTGGTTTATACCTAGATTTCTCCACCTTTCCTTTGTCTAGTTGAATTTCAGGTTGAATCTGTTCATTTAACGGGTTCCAACTTAAACAGGGGAAGTTTAGTTTGGATATGAAGAAGAAATTCTTTACTGTGAGGGTGGTGAGGCACTGGAATGGGTTGCCCAGGGAAGCTGTGAATGCTCCATCGCTGGTGGTGTTGAAGGCCAGGTTGGACAGAGCCTTGGGTGGCATGGTTTAGTGGGAGGTGCCCCTGCCCATGGTAGGGGGTTGGAACTGGATGATCTTAAGGTCTTTTCTGACCCTAACTATTCTATGATTCTATGATTTGTGGCAGTAAATGAAGACAGTTAAAAAACCTCCTGATATGGCAGAAATGTAAGGATGGAATTTTACCTCAAGGAAAGGCTGATGGGGTTTTGCTCCAGAAAACCAGCCGTGGTGGCACCATTTGCTCACTCAGTGGGTTGTTCCAGTGAAGTGAATGAATCTTGTGGTGGTGGCATCCTTCACGTTAAATAAAGTTATTCATACTGCAGGTACCTGCATCTAGACTTGTCTTTACAGTCAGTGCAGGCACTAGTAGGGAATGTTTACTTTTGGCGAGGGTAGGCATCTAAAATAGGTCAGATGATTCATGGTCTATAAGTGTCTGTTTCCATTGCCTGGAAAAAGAGTGAGACAACTAGACCAGACATGGGCATCACCTACTGACGTGTAAAGTTATATGAAAGTACTCCTGCCCTTTCTTTGTCTCCTATTGATGTGCTCTACTCTTTTCTACTGTATGCTTAGATCACAGATTCCCCTTGGCACTGTAAACTCCTCTGTGACATCAGTATGATGGTATCTCAGCATCTTTCAGCAGTACTATCACAAAAACAACAGCACAACACTTTCCAATTAGGACATACAGACAGAGAAGAAATCAAGCAAACTTCATAGTGTGGTATCTATGCTATTAAGAGTGGAGGGGTAAGATCTTTCACCTTAAGCCCTGCAAGCAGCTTTTACATATGAGTCACAGTTTCTTCATCATCAACTAAATACCCCTTGTAAGAAGCCTGATAGAAATTGTTAGTAAAGGTCACCCATCTCTAGGTTTCAGTGAAGTTTAGTAGGAACTTAGATCCCTGCTGCAGATTGGCATAGAACAGCTCAAAGAGGACTAAAAGGCATAGCACTCTTGCAGGGATTTCAAAGTGATGGCTTTACTTCTTGTATTTGTACAGATGTCTGCCCTGGGCTAAATTATAGTGGTATGTCTGTTAAACAGAAGGGATTCTGTTCAGTTTGAAGTATAACTTCAGACAGTTCCTGCATTGTTGATTTGCAATGTCCTTTTTGGATATCCAGTCACGTAGGAAGGAAGAGTTCAGTACAGCCAACCTGGCTGCCCGACGTGCAGGACTTGTCTGTTTCTGTTTAGTGTATTTCTGAAGGATCTCCCCATCAGATAAATCTATCAAATAGACTCAGGATTTCAGGATACAGCCCTACTGCTTCTAGATTTAAATATAGAGATCTCTAGCGAGGTTGGTTTCTTATATAGGGAAGAGTAATTTTGACTCCTTTGCTGACTGGGCACTCATTTCCAGCTACAGGCTGCTGCTCTGAACTATGTATTTGAAGTTATTTTAGAAATGCAATCCTCCCCTGAAGTTGCATCTCTCCCTTTTTGATGCATAATTTAGCTTTTAGCCTCTTATAAATTACATGCCTGAAGAACTGCTGATGCTTCTGGGCAAAACCAACAATAATAAAACTGTACGAAGTATTCTTTGTGGAGACTGTTCTGGATATAAATATATCTATGCTTCTCTGAGATTTCCCTATTTTTGTCTCTGGGATGTTTACATGAATACAGAACCTCTATTGTTTGGTAATTCACCAGTACCGAGGAGATGTCATGAATTCCTGCTGCTTATCATCCGTGCCATGAAACCACAGTTCTTTGTGGTACCTTCATGGATGGATAGATGGATGGACTATGGGTGGAACAGAGATTAGAAGTAGAGATTTTTTTCTAATGGAGGAGCTTCTTCATTGCAGGAAATAGAGGCCAAGGAAAACTCTGGAAGAAACATGACTATTAAAGTCGTGAGGGGGCTTGAGGAGCTAGATCTACTGCTGGATTCTGTTCTTTTTTGCTGCTTGATGTTGACAAATCTATTTATTTCTGGGTGCATTTTATACCGTGCCCAAAATAGAGGTAGTGAGGTCTCTGGCTGCTGCTGCTGCTCTAAGTTACCATAGATTTCTTCCAAAATCTGCTGAGGCCCACAGAAGGAAATCCCCTACAAAAGCCTTTGGGACATCTATCTGAATTGGCCTGACTCTTTCAGGATTGGCAAAAGGATTGTTTTATGTGTGTGCTCCATTTTAACACAGCTACACAGAGGGGAGGGATCTGCTTCTCTGCATTTGGTTTTATCATCTGTAAGATGGAGGAGGGTTTTGCGAGCTGTGGACTGTAGAAGGCAGTGTGATTTGGACAGAACATTGCAAATGCCACTCACTGAGGTCGGGCATCTCAATGGCAACCTGATCAAAATCACCTTCATTTTCAGAGATGCGGCTCTGAGGATCATCAGGCACTCAGTATGTTTGTCAAACCAGGTTGCTTTTGTTTTCCTTGTAAGGATCTTGCTTTTTAACTTAAATCCAAATCTGAATGTCTTTGGCATTAATATTTCTAATTAAAGGTGTAGGCATTTTGGATAAGATCCCACAATATTTGAAATGCCACTGCTCCCTACTGAACTTGGCTTAAAATTAGTAATACCAAGTCCAAAGTTAATTAAAATCACGGAATATAAGCCTTCTGTTGGAAAAACAACTAGGACTAGAGACAGAAGATGGGTCTGCATTGTGTGCAGTAGTTTATTGTAACTGAGTTCATCCATGCTCCTCTTGAGGTTAAAAGAATTAATATATAAATTGCCTGAATGTATCTATCCAAATAAATTGAGATACAGTGGGGGATGGAAAAAAAAGGCTAAAATGAGATGTTTTTCTAAGGATTGGAGTCAACATCAGCAGGTTTTTAAGTATGTAATTTATAGGGGAAGTGACTCAAATGAAATTATGCACTTAAAAAAATCAGCGAAGTGTTGAGGGCATAATAACCTTTGAATAATTTTCAAAGCCCTTTCATATTCATACTGTTTGAGTTCCTCAATCCCATAATTTTACTTCCTTTTGTTTTTTTAATGGAACAGCTCCTAATATCAAGTCATTATTTCAGAATCAATGAGTTTCATTAGAAAAAGTAAAGTCAATCCATACCCTGCCTGGCTGGCAAGAAAAGCTTCAGAAAACAAGTTTCAATGTTCTGGTTACTAAATCTCGCTGTCTTTAAGTCCATTTCATGAGCTTCTCTCCAGTTTTGCAGTCCTCTATTGGAGTAGGTGCAAGACAGAGAGAAGAAGGGGTCAGACACTCAATTCTTCCATCCCTTAAACTTTGTGGCAGTTCCCCACAGGAATTACAAATATGTGATTGTCGAAAAGAGCTGAAAATGTTCTGATTTCCAACTTGGATTCATTTTTAGGGAGCGGGTTTTCTGATGAAAATGGAAAATTCTGATATTCTTCTACTGAATATTTCAGCCTTTCCTTGCCTTTGTAATAGGACTTATCTTTTGGGAGAGGTTTCTAAAGGGTCACCTGGAGGCAGATTGATTTTGTTATCCTCCCGACTATCTCTGGTGGAAGAGAGGCAACACCACTGGATAACCTCCCTTCTGCCTTTGACCCAAAGATTGCAAACACCCTTCACAAAGGGCCTGGAACTTGCTTCAGAAGGAGTCAAACAATAACCTTTCAATGGATTCCATCACTTCCGTAATAAACAAAACACGATTCCTTTTCAAGCTTGCTTATCTGTGTGCCAAGTTCTGTGGTTACAGCACAATAGCTGTATTGTTCTTGTACGCTGCAGGCTAAAATGTATTTTGGTAACTGCTGCTCTTTATAACACAGTTGTCTGATGACAGTTATTCTAGCAAGCCATTAACTCCTTCAGTCGGAGCAGACCTCTTCCAAGCAGGCTGGATAAGCCTCAAGAAGTCAATTTCTCCCACTGAGCATTGAATAGAACAGAAAGTAACATAAACTTGGGACTCTCAATATTAGATAACATGTAAATTATGGTGACTCATGCTGGAAAATCATAGACAAAAATTGCACAAAGACTTATTTAACCACCATCTTATGATTTATCTTTTTTTCCCCCTGTACACGAGTGTGTGAGATATACTCACATATATTTCAGAATAATGCTACCACTCATCCATCCCCCCAGCCTGAAGCTGTCTTGGAAGATATGAGATATAATATACATATATAAAAAATATACTCCTATTTATACAAGTATATACCTCACATTCCCTACTGAGCATGAATGCACCCTGAAACAGTTTTAATCACTGGTACTTTTGTGACAAATAATGCTAATCCCCACAGTTAAACTCTCATGAAAAAGCTTGCTGGTTTTTCCTCAAGTACCTGGGCTGCTAATGGGATATTCCCATTTTACAGGCACAGGGAAAAAGCAAGAGATGGGTGATCCTAAGCAGTGTGAAGACCAGCAATAGATCCAAGGTGATGGTTTTCCAGGCTTTCCTCCTTGAACTAAACTATAAGAACCACACAAGCCTCCAAGAGCTGCTTGGAAAAAAGGCCAGAATAGGCAGAATATCTGCTCTTTACAGCAGGAAACATTGAGAACAAGGTGGTTTTTATTAGTGTGTGTGTAGTATTTTTGTAATTCAGGCTCAATCACAGTCGAATTCTGAAAACAAACCAAAAAGAAGAGCTAAGTATGTTAACATGAGTTGGAAAACCAATTCCAGCAGTGACTGAAAGTTTAAGCATAGGAGATATTCCTTTCTCCTGAATTAGTAAAGCCTGTGCTAGCATCCTAAGGAGAATGCCAGTGAGGAGAGAGAAAACAGCTAGGTAAAAACAACAGTAAAAGGTTTTAATTTCTGAAGGACACAGGTTCATCAGTAAATGCTAGAAACCGTGCCTGGATTTCTAGAGAAAGGCTGAAAAAGTGCATTACATTGTAGAGAAGGACTTTCCGTATTATTCATCCCGCCCATCTCCCAGACAGCACAGAATTGTTCCCGGTAGCATCGTCTCATTTGTTTTCTTCACTTCAGTATTCAGAGGCTTGAGGAACAAGGCCAGCCAGCCTCACAATTAGAACTGTTCTTCCTAATATTGTTGTAATTTGTCTTTGCTTATTTTCATGCATTAGCTTTTATGAACTTCACAAGGCAACCTTAATTGCATTCCCTTCTGGCTCCTTAAGGAAGGAGGATTTTTTTTCGCATGGATTGAAAGCAGGGTTTGAAGTCAGGGTCCTCAAAGCCAGAGCACAGAACTTTGGCAGTCACATCAAGGGAGTATGTCCACTAACCGGGAATAGCACTGTTAGTCCCATGTACCAACCGCTTCCCCAGTGCATGATGCTCTAGCAAGGGCACAAGATTCATATCCCTATCACTCAGCCAATGTACATTTTATTCCCTCCATTCATTCACTACAGCTGCTCCCTGAATTTCCTTGCTTTGTCAATAGCTCACTGCTGTAGGTACTTCAGCAGAACAGTCTTTGATGATTTTTTACATCCCATGCATTCCGAGCCGGGAATTTACAGGCAGTCCGGAGCTTCCTAAATCAACCTTCATTTTAAAATCACCTTGCTTTGGGAGGATCTAAATTGCTGAACTTCTTTAGCCTCCTCTGAAAGCTCCCTGAAAGACTTCCTAAGTCAGAGCTATAATGTCCATCCTGTCTGTGCTGAAAAGCAGCCCAGCGTGGGGTCAGTAACTTGCAGGGGGAAATAAACAGCATTATACAGCATGGTACATTACAAGGGCTAATGCTTCTGCCTTTCTAGGAAGCTGTGTGGGTGGACAGGGTGCAGTCCTGCACTCCCTAACCCATCTCTGTACAGGATGATGAAGCGGGCAGTTTTTCCCCATCTTTCCTTGCATTTTCCCTGTTTGCATTCACATGATGTTACCTCTCCATTATTTAGGCGGAGCTTTTCATAGTAAAGGGCATCGATACATGTATAAACAGTGCTTACTAGCCTGTGACCTCGATGTCAGAAGGAGGCTTTTTGGTCCTACCAGCCTATGCATTATTAATGCAAATATCATAACGAGTTGTGAGGAACCAGAGTTTTCTTCCCTTGTACATAAAGGTCTGTGAAGATATTTCGAGCAGCTTCACTCGTATTTGCTGTGTCTAAACCAGAGCTCCTTAAAAATGCTGGTATATTCAAAACTTCAATGGGTTTTCCTAGGAACTCCAGAAATGGTTTTTAAAATGGGGAGCATTTTTTATATGCTGTCAACAAAACCTGATTGTGGTCATGCTGTGTGGGGACTAGCAGGCTGTGGAGAAACCAAGAGTATGCTATGCTCATCTTAGTTTTGAAGGAGGCAACTTGTAAACAAATACACACGAAGAGCCATGTACAGGAATGATATAGTCAGCTTTGAAGTGTGACTGCGATGTGACTGTTCTCAGGGCATGAGGCTGGCTAGTTCCTTCTCAATCCAGGTCTCAGTCAACAGGAACTGTATTTTTTGATCCCGCAGGAACATTTCTGATCAGGTTTTTCAGAGAATCATTGCTCTTTTCATCTTCTAGAGTTGCTATTTTCCACATTCTCTGAACGTAAATCCTATTCATACTAAATTCAGGCAAAGCTACATATGCTTTTTCTTTGCTTGTTTAAAAGAGTTGTCAAATTGTCTGCTAAGAATTTTTCCTAACACTTTTTTAATTGCCGACAATAAGAGGAAATAGAAGGCAAAGAAGTGTGGCAAAATGGAGAAGGTCAGTATTGAGGCCTGTGTAATTTACTCTGTCTCCTGCAACAGCAATGTTTGTATCTGGGTACTGCAGTGATTAGATGTGTGATAGATGGGGAGAGAAATTGGCACTGATACTTGGGTTCATTAAGGAACATTCTCGGGGCTGTAATTCAGGCACTGGAATGATTTCTGAGTTTGGGTTGTAGACAGATGAAGTTTCATGAAAAAAGCCACTAGGATCCCTTGGAAATGATATGTTTTAATGCTTAAATTAAAAGTATAGAAGCCAAGAGTCTGACAAGCCTTCATGGGGGGTCCTTTCTGCCACCAAAGGGACAGTGAGAAGCTGCCCATGTATTGCTGCGAACTGACATTATGAAGGTACATAAATAGGCCTGAGAAAACAGGAATTAGAATAAGCTGCCACAACCCCCCAAAAATTTTGATCGAACCCAACTCAATTGTCTGTGTCACACAGGGAAGTTAAAAAGACAAGGAAACACCAAGCTTGTGCAAAAGCAGGGAGAAATGTAAAGGCTAAAGGCTGCTCTAACCACTAAGTATCAACTTCATTGCCCACCCACCTCCCACACAGAGCTAGAAATAACTTTAAATAATTAATTTAAGTGTGTCTGTATTGCAGTTACATACTTAATGACTTAAAGGGACAGTGTTTCACTTAGGAATAGGTTTGAATGGTCCATAATTTGAAGGTAAGCATTATTCCTGCACCCTATTTTCTAAGAGTTTCAGAATGCTTTACAGCACAGTGGATCAAACTCTACACTGCCATCGCAGGCAGTCATTACCCTTATTAACAGAGAGAGAACCACGGCACGAATAGGTTCAGTAGCTAAGCTTCAAACATGGTAATTCAGTGAGAGAACAAGGAACAAGCTAATTCCCCTGTCCTGCTCGCTGAACGTTAGAAGAAAAAGAATATATCTCATCTTTCTTCTGTTCCCCATTGGTTTCCTGCCTCAAGATTTGTCTTTTCATGCATAATATATTCAGGGACTTGAGGACAAAAAGTTAAGCAGGAATGTTAGCAGCAGAATGATGGGGACATCAAAGATAAAGGAAGAAAAAAAGAAGCATATAGAGCAAAATTTCATGTTGGAATTATTTAATCTCATTGGAGATGAAAACATCTGACTTAGTATTATGAATTTTATCAATCATGGTGAATAGTTCATGTCTTTGGATCTCTATCCTTTTTGGTAAAAACTATTGCCTTGATAATGGTCACGGGTTGGTCCAGCTACTTTCAGGGAATTCTGATTTTCATGTTGGGCATATCAGTACACTTCTAGAAATTGATTTGGGTTTTATCAGCATAGGAATAATCCTATATGTGGCCTTTTGTTACGGTCATTTTGACCTTGCAAAGGGCAGGAAAGCTGATGAACCCACATTCTGGCGTGCTTGCTTTTTTACCATACCACGTTGGCTGATTTGGCTGAGAGAAAAAAAACCTAAACCCCCCAAAAGCTGAGTTGGTCATTTCAGAGCTTACAGCTTGCTAGGGTTAGTATGTCCCCAGAAAAGGGAGAAAGCTTAAACTTATACTTCTAGTATCCTTTTCACCATCCCCCTGAAAGAGCTCGGTGCCCACAGGGCAGGATGCTGCATTCCAGTGCAATGAGGCACTACAGAGTTTCCACAGCAGAGATAACCTCCCAGTGCAGTGCCACAGATGAGTCCTTCACTCTCCATCTATGGCTGGTGTTTTGGCAACCCTTTATGGAAATACCAAAGTACAAATTCATACAAAGTTCCTCAAGTCCTGTGAAATTCCTCTTTCCTTTATCCAAACACTTCCCCCGCTCTCAGCAGTCCCTTTGCATGCCTTTACAGCATCCCAAGTGTCTGCTCTTTCTGCCAGCAGTGAATCCATCTGACTTGTAGAATACCATCTTCCTCCATGCTTAGATTAAGATAACTATGAAATAGGCGCTGCCCTTTTCTGTAAGCTGGGATATATAATGGGTGTCCCCATATGAATATAATTGCCCTCAGCCTTGTGGTCTGGACCCATAGGGGAGTCTTGTCTAGGTGAGTACTTCCTTCTCTATAGTTGTCTAGGAAATACTCAGAGAACCACTTCCTGCGCTATCGATGGCATGAGATGAACGGTACTGCTAGCTTTGCATTCTTCTGAGCCTCAGCAAAGAGCAAAGAGCATGTGGTACAACCATTTTGTTAAGAGGGAAAATCATGATCTTTAAAGCACCGTTTTCCCCTGTATAAATACATGGTGCAGAAACGCTAATTATAGCCCCAGGGCTTGACAATTGTCAATGACAAACAGAAGCCCCCAAAGAAACCCAACAGCTTCTCATTTCCAAGAAGTTACAGAAATGCTCTTTTAATGA
Organism: Myiopsitta monachus; assembly: GCA_017639245.1. Classification (NCBI taxonomy): domain Eukaryota; kingdom Metazoa; phylum Chordata; class Aves; order Psittaciformes; family Psittacidae; genus Myiopsitta; species Myiopsitta monachus. Next base: position 3,196,620 of record CM029935.1, on the reverse strand, counting down.
CACAACACCTGAACTATGTCAGCTTGCTTTTCTGCTGATGCTTACCTACAACAAATCACTGCTCAGAGGGAAAGCAGAAAGCGAGGAGGGAGTCGAGCCCTGGCAGCCGTCTGAATCTCAGGCATCTTGCTTTAATTTCCCTTTCTTAGTGGCAGATGGTAGCTTTGCAGGGGTGTTAAATCTGCTCATAACTAACAGGGTGTTGTTTCTTTGAATGCTCCATCTACTTCCACAGGAACAAACCATCAATTCTCACCATAACGTGGCACAACCCAATAGTCAAGAAACTATGATGTGACTGGAAAAAAGAAATAGAAACAAACCACCTACATCCCCCAAACCTCTATCAAATAAACAGTAATAACCCAGAGCTGTTTACTATATGTTCTCCCATCTCATGTATGCTGTCAGTTTCAGAGTTGAACCTGATGTGCTGTTCCCCTGAGCTTTCACAGCCAGGCTCCTTGGGCATGCTAAAATACCCAGGCTGGGAGGCATGCTTGAACTTCCTTCAGCCCTGAGCCGCTGTTTGTTCAAAGGATAAGACACAACCCCTGCCTTGAACTACTCACAGCTTAAACAGAGAAGACAGAGCACGGAGTAAACAGTATAGAATCCTTGGTACCTCTTAGCATCAAAGAGGGAGAGGGTCAGACGTATTGCATAGAGCTCAGCCCTTGTTTTACTAAGCTTTCCTTTCACAAAGGAGTGTAATTTCTGCAGCAGATTTTGGCAGGGGGGACCCAATATTTGGTCATTCACATGACTTTCAGCTTCACTCCAAAACTGAGACGTGACCTGTTTGTGTGAAGCTTTTTCCATACTGTCAGCAGCTGAACCTCCTGTCTACTACGACCACTGCACCTGCAAAGAGCAGACCCACCAGAGATCACAGCAAAGCAGCTTTCAGATGCTGCTGAGCTTTAAAGTGGCCCATATTTGGATTTTATTCTGCCTTCCTAGGACTGTAGGGAAAAGTTTCAGTTTTAATCCCAGCATCTGGTATGCATTTGGTCGTAGAATAAAGGTTCATTCATGCTACACAGGCACATTTCAGTCTTCGCTGTCAAAGTGCTTCTGCCCAAACTCATCTGGGTAGAAGCCTTATCTCGGTAGCCCTGCAGTTGTCCTTGAACATTCTGGCCTCTCCTGTTTTGCCAAGGATCATCTTTTCCTTGTGAACTATAGTCAGGGAAAATCCTCTTGCAGTTGAAGTGACCTGTTGTGAGGAAAGGGGGGTAAAAGTGCAGCTATCATCAAGTCACTGATGGTCATAGCATGATTTCATGACCCAGCTAAGGGTCCACACACTGCCTGCTCCTCAGGGGACAAACCGCAGCTTTTAGAGCAAGCTCTGCTCTCAAGTGCCTGGAACGAATGAATAGACAAAAGAGACACCAAACGAAAGTAAGGAGTTTTCCCACCCACATAGCAGATACAATGACACCTTCTTCTGCTACCAAAAGATAGCCCAGATGTTTATTAGCCTTAGTCACTTTTAAAACATAGAGGCTGCGACCTTTCCACTCAGGTCGAAGGAAATCAAATGGCAGGGATCCCAGTGACTTCACAACTTGGCTCTTGTTCAGATCGTAGGCTATGTTAACTGCAGGACAAATCCTGAGGTCCTTCCAGTTTCTTGATTATGCAGATGTAAGCTCACATGGGGGTACTTTCTTCTGGGTAAACTGCGCAGACCAAAAGGGCACTTTGCTTCCAACCATTTCTGTATTGTTTCCCCCCACATTCAATTAACTGTTATCATCCATCCAATAATAACTCCAACTAAGAATCAAAGGATTTGCATATATCACACTTTTACATGATTCTGTAAACTGCTTTATAATTCTGCTCATCCCAGAGCTGGCTCAGAGAGGAAACACATGACTGCTCTGCCTGATAATGGCTTGCTCCTGTTCTTGCTGACTAATTTCTGAGGTGTTCAACCTAGGCTGAGTTCAGAACACTCTAATACTGAAGTATTAGGCAGCCATTGCTGCAGATTGGGGAACAGAGGAACACTGAGCAGCAGGAGGGAGACAAGATTCTCACGCTGGAACTCTAACTCATCTTTTTATCTACAAGGAAGAAAGGGGGATTTCCCGCTCCTATTGAATGTCTTTTTACTTCCCATTAAGAGAGAACGTAGCTAAATGATACCTAACAAACTCTGTTTGGCTGCATTCTTGCAGTAGCATTTGTCCTTAGTTCTCTCCATGTCCTTCAAAAATCAGTAAGATTGGACTCTTCTAAAATGGTATTTGCTATGATTTATTACAAGTCAGAACTGTGCTCCCGCTGATTTTCATGTGTCTTTGCAGTATTGTCTTTGAAATTTCCCCATGATACGCTCGTGGCCTCAGTGTAGTACTTGATGGGGTTGCAGCAAGCAGATGCCCAGCCCAAATGGACTATGGATTTGTTAATACCCATTGAAGGCCAAGATTAAAATCTATCTGACCTAATACTTTCTGTGCTGTCAAAGCTTGTACTAAGGTTAATAACCAAGTTTTGTCAAATGTGTTTAAAAGAACTAAGGGCATGCCGTCTCCATGCTTTTTCCCAGGTCTATTTTATTATACAAGCAATACCCACACAGGTGGCTGAGGAAAAAAGAGCTTACGTGTCTTTGGGTGTCTGTGTGGGAAGGCAGATATCCCCCCCCCAGTAAAATACAGTCCCCTGTGCTGAATCTTGTTTGCTAAATGCAGGTTTGGATGCTTCTCACATAACTAGGTGTGTTCAACTAAAATAAAAGCTTAGGAGCCTTGGGCATCCACTGGAGTTGAGTTAGGTGGTTATTCAGGCAATCGGAGATATGAGCTTAAAAGAGGCAAGATTGTGCTTAAAAACATAAGCAAACAAACTCAAGTACTTTTCAGGTAATGCATTAGGGAGTGGTGGAAATTACTGGCACATCGTGTTGTGGAGGGTGAAGTATAAAGGCATCAAGAAAAGGAAACTTAAATTAGGATCGGCGTAAAGGTGGCTTTCAAGACTTTTGGGCCAAATGCAAGGTTTGGCTCAGGAAATTTCCAAGTTGCTGACTGGCACAGACTAAGTACAGAAGAATGGCTTTAGGGGTGTATTAAGCTAAATGAACCTTTCATGTAATGGGCTGTGCAAGTCTTATATTTTTATGTGCGCACACTAGAGGAAGGGCAAGCTGTTATTCTTTATAGCCTGGACAAATGATTTCTGACATCTCTCATATCACAGCAGGCCAGGACTGATCATTGAGTCCAGTGTGAGAACTGTGGTAGAGCCCCAGTGGCAGCAGGGGATTTGGACTGCTCATTTATCACTGTGCAAACGTGATCAGAATTAAGCCCATTCATTTCCTGAAACCACTGGCTCACATCCTGTATATGTTCAGCCATGCAATGGTGTGCATCTCTGAGATGAAACCACAGAACATGAGGCCTTGTAAGGAAATATATACACACCACTTTCCCCAAACCACTGTTCATCTCAGTAAAGGCATGAGGGTGACTTGGTGAGTGTCCTTTTCTTTTTAAGCCCTGTCCTATATATTGTTGGACAACAGCCTGCTGTTAATCCAGGGTACAGGTATTTCAGCCAAATGTGGCTGAAATGTAATATATTGTACAAAGGTAAGATTTTGTTAATCAGGCATCAAATTCCTATGAGTGTGGTCAGGAAGACATACCCCATTGGAACAAATATGCTGTAGGACAGGTTTGTGTTTCTAGTGCCAGCACTTGCATGTACTTTGCTTGCGGTTTAACACTCCAGATCCTCAACAATAGATCGCTGGCTGGTTGGGATGTGTTGTTCAGCTTTTGTAAGGGGTGTTTGCCATCAGCCTCCGGGTTCTTTTCCAACCTAAGAAGCTCTCATGGCTCCTACTGCCAGTTCTGATGGTTTGGTTTCCATTGTAGAGAGAAAACAAAACGAAAACAAACTCCACACACTGGCCACAGATTGCTGCCAGCTTCAACTGTACATACCCTGTATACTTCATTGTGCATACTCTAGGAACATATGCATATCTAAATGTGTGCATGTGTCTGTATATATATAGTAAGTAGGTATAATACTGTGTATTTTTACAGCTACTAGCCCTAAGTAATTTTTGGGATTTTCAGCACTATAGATACGTTGTGTTTGAATAGATATGTGATTGCCTTAAGATATTTTTGTGAGCTTGATAGTTGCAGAGACGGAAGAAGCCCTTTCCTTCCCAGATTCAACAATACACAAGAGACAAACTGCCCCTGTGTCATTCAATGACATGTTCCCCAGCATGGTAGGGGAGGCAAAGCAGGGAGCAAACCCCAGTACCAGTGTTAGGGAGTTGGAAGGGGCCCCTGCTGTCTTCTAGATACTCTGTCCTTCCATTATGGCTTGTAAAGGTTATGGAAATGGGAAAAAGTCGTAAGTGCTCCTTGGCAAGACACCAGAGGAATATGAATTCACAGCAGCTTTAAGACTTCGGAGTTCAGGGAGGTGAGTTACTGTTTCTCTCCTGCATCATATAGAGGAAGGGAGAGCAAGACACAGAAATCCTGTATTTCAACATTTCTTTTCACCTAACGAGGGCCAGCAAACTCACCTGGCACCAGAGCATGTTTCTGTAACCAGAGCTAAAATGATGAATGGCCACTGGTGGTAGATTTACAGCTCCAGATTTATGACCTTTGTTTCCTGCCCAGGGCAAGGACAGTTGCATGCTACACTCTGTCCGATATGCTCCTGGGAGAGGGAAGGGATGCAAAGGAAGCCAGGGACTGTGTTTCTGGGATGCATTCAATGTTCTATGAGCTATTGCATCATGGGAATAAGATTCCGCAAAAGCAAAGATCCTGAGAAAGGAAGGAATAACGTGCAATAGCCCCAGCAAAAGCTGCTGGTGGAGCATGGCTAGAAAGTGTTAGTGTGATGGGCAGGAAAGGTTTGCTACGTGCTTACACTAATGCTGAATGACCTCTGCGGGGAGGAAAGGTGGTGAAGGATAGGCTCTGTAGCTGGGCAGGAGGTCATGATGGTTACAGCCCTCTTCACATCTGCTCTTCTTGTTTCTCCAAATGTGGCGCGCGGAGACAAACCTCTGCAAATGAGTGAGCTGGCGCTGAAAGCTCAGTAGAGCAACAGTGGCACAGAGCTGGACGCTCACAGGGGTTCAGAAACCTCCTAAAATTCAAACTGGTTACTGGAGTGCTTTCTGAAAACTTTAACCGGTATCAGTGAAGCACACTGCTCTCTTATACACAAGAGCTGGGTTTCCTATTGCCATGGGCTTTATGCAGCCGTTTTGAACATGTGCAAAGTTGGAAAACGACTGCTATTCTGACAGGCTACCCACTGTGCTTAGCTTGCAGAGGGAGGGACAGAGCAAAATATTTCTCTACCTCGGTCCATCCCATTCACTGAAATCAACGGAACGTAAACATGTGTTTAGAGTTTTCTTGAATGCGAACCGAAATGTGTCTGTCTCTGAATGTCTTAATAGATCCCATTCAGCCATCAGCATAGAAGAGTCATTGTCACCAACATTTACACATTCTCTTCTCAGCTCTGTCTTCTCACCAGCTGAAGCCATTCCAATCTCGCTGCCCAGGCTAATCACATTTCCTGGCTGAGACTGGTTTATAGATGACTTGGATATCACTAGCACACAAGTGAGGGAGGAGAATCAACACTTAGAACCTGATTCAAAGGCTGCTGAAGCCAAGGCTCTTCAAGCCAGCACGCTCTGAATGAGGCTAGACAAAGATAAGCTTTGATAGTGATTGATTTTTGAGGGAAAAGAGCTGCACCTTTTGCTAGGTTTGAAAATGAGTTGTTTAAAAGCAAAGGCAAAATCTATGTGGGCTTGGGGAAGGTGACTGTGGCCATGCAGAGGCTGCAGCGATAAAACGCTGGCAGGCTCCAGTCTCTAATAAAGAGAATTGAGAGGGGCTGTACTGAATATACAGAAGTACTCTACTGTGAGAAATGAGACGGAGAGAACTGATAATGAAAATGAAGAACTTCCTTTGATTATTGCTTCTCATTTCCTACAATGCAATCTACATCTTTAAAGAAAGCTCTTCTTAGATGTTAGATCCCCTCGCCTCCTTGTGGTTTAAGATCTTAAGCACTAGTAATGAAAAAGAAAGGTTAACCAGAATAAGGTAGAATATAAGCCTCTTTTTTTTTCCTGACTTATATGTGACATTAATGCAACGTAACACCACATGTATGAGTGGTTTCCATTTCAGTTGTGCATGAATTTTCAGGGATGATGAGTATGATGCATCTGGGATTGGGTGTGTGAGCGCTCACAAATGCCTGTTTTTACATGTTTAAAGCTAAAAAATCAAAAGCTGATGTTGAAAACAGAAGTTTAATCCTCCTGTACTTGTAGTTTCCCTATCTGTGAAATGGGGGTGATGCTAACACTCATCACCCTGCCTAGTGATGGTGAAGAAAACTGCCGGAACTTTCTCTGCCTTCCTTGAAGCGTAACGGGTGACAGAACATTCGCAGTTATTACAGAGCAATGTCTGTACTTGAAACCCTGTTCCTTCACAAGTAGCAGATCAGGGACCTAAGCAACAGCCTGGGCAATAGGTACAGCAATAATTACAGCCAAATAATGGGATGGCACATTTCAGAGCAAACAGGATGCGCATACACACATTAGAGAAGCAACTTTCCTGATTAACACCCAAGAGGAAATGAAATTAGAGACACTAATCCAGATAACCAAATCGAGCAGTTCTAACGCGGGATGGCAGTTAGCTACAGCAGCAAAGGACCATCAATCAGCAAAACTCCACCCTGCACCGCAGTATTTAAAACCAAAATAGTTTCAAGGCCATGAGCTAGCCATGCATTTATGCGCCTGAGTAATCTCAATTAAAACCAATGCATGTGTTTGAAAAACCAGTTCATGTGTTTGAACTTGAGCAACACGTTTGAATCCTTTGCCAGGTTGGCACCTAATTTCATACTGGTTTTCCACCTTGAACGCGGGGCCTGGAGGCAAAGCCTGTGGAAACCTGTGTGGTTCATCAAAGGATGATGTTCCCACTGCATAGCATGCTGCTGCAAAGCTCAACCTTGCCTTAAACTTCAAAAGCCATGGGGATGTTTGCATGCTCTTAAACTACTCTTCATCAGTGGAAACAACTCTTCCCCAGACCTTGCAGGGTGTAGAGGGGATGCTGGTAAGATTTACCAATTGCTTTCACACCGAGCACCAATAACCAAAAAGCTGTAGTTTTCAGGAATTTTCATTCCAACCAAAAACTTGTATCTGCTGTGACAGGTACCTTGAAGCAAAGGGACAATTATCTAGTCACAACATTCAATCCCATTTGCATAAGCTCATCTAAATTGTTCAACTGCTTCAAATACTTTTGTGATTAGAAATATACTCCACAAATAAACTGACTGTTCATGTTCCTGACACTCAAGACTAATGTGTCGCAACAGAGGGAAAGATAAAGCAGCATGGAAAAAGGATTCCTTCCTTGCCATTACATACACCCAACCTATGAAACCTGCCTATTACTGAAATGAAAGTCACATCAAAGGTCCTTTAAGACTTGGGGATATGGTGCAGCAAAACTGAAATCATATTTAGTAGGTGGAAAGTTGAGCTTGATGCCTGGAACAGTATCTAATTGCCACATAAAGGTACGTTCTTGTGTTACTTATGGCCTGATGGCAAATCCAAATTACTGAGATCCAAACCCGGTACTGCAAGAGTCTCTTTGTGTCCTCAGGCAAATTCCTTATAATGCTTTCACGCTTGTTGGGAGGTGTTTAATTTGCAGAGACACTGAGCATCAGTTAGCAATGGTTTTCCAAAGTGGTGGCTGACTTTAGGTAGGCCGGTTTGGACCTGTGAAAAAGGCTTGGTTTCCAGACACAGCAGAGCACTCACGTTTCATAGTTAGTTTCTTTTGGTGTATCAACTATCATTTGCAAGGAAAAAAAGCCCAAAACCTTGTGTTTTTAAGTAATGTCTCTTCTCCTAAGCCAGCAGCCGTTCTAGGCAGGCTGCTGCTCTGCAGCAGCTCTTGCTGCATTGCTCGCTTGAGCTTCCTGTTAGGTCTGACAAGGTTTTCCACTGACCTTTAGATGTCAGAAAGGATAATAAACAGACCTTCATGACTGTGTTCTCCCCACTGCTCCCCGTTCACATAGAAATAAGACAGTGTGGCTGGAGTTGCATGCTCTGGCATACACTGCCCTCACCCCTTCCCGTATCTGCATAACCCCACTGGCCATCAGGAAAGACTGAAACGGTGTCTCTGCCACCCTTCTCCCCTAGAAAGAGCTTCTGACAGCAAGTATGTAAACTTCTTAAGCTGTCATCCAGAGAAATCCTATGACACCTCAGCAATCTCCTACTGTTAAGGCTGAAAAGAGGAATTTTATCTCCATTTGTCATGCAGGCTGGTGGAGCGCTTGTGGGGGCGAATGGAAGAAGGAAAGATTGTTAGGACATGGCAATCCTGTTCCCATGCTAAGGGATCTCTCAGCCTAACAGATCCCAGTACTTCCAAACGTAGTTTTGCCAATCTGGCCTCAGGCTCTTACAACCTATGTTATCCTAACAGACCTATTGATTTCTTCTTACCTGTCATCATGTTTTAGGTGGGCAGCCTTGGCTCTATCTTTTTAAAGTTCACTTTGCAACAGATGGGCCCGTCTAAGCACGAAGGGCAAGCAAAGAAACCAGCAGCTGGTCGCAGGAGTTTCCTGGGAGAGCATGAAAAGGATCACAGTGGGCTGCCCGGTGCCCTTGGTTAGGCTGACTCACACAAGAAGCCTGGCAAGACACGTTTCTTGGACACTTGAGTCAGTAAGACACAGCCTAGGCTAAAATCACAGGGGGAATGCAGTAACAGATGTTCCTCTCCGCGCAATTTACCTTCAGAAGAGTTAAAGGCTGGGTAAAAATGATGGCTGGCAAATATTGGTAGGCATATGGGAATCAAACAAAACCCCAGTCACACCATGCACTCCTAACATGGCATTCTCCCCCTTAGAATTCCCAATGGCTTGTAGTCCTTTGATCCTGATGAGGACCAGCAGTTCTGGGGGAGGAAGCAGAGGAAGTTGGAAAAGATACGTTGACCCCCAAAGTCAGGGTCTTTATAGGAAGTTAAATCCTCCCTCAGTGACGGCATCTAATGAGCTGCTGTGGGAAGCTGGAGGAAGAAATGGAGAATTCTTACAAAGCATGACCTTCCCATTTGCAAGTAGAAAGTTTTACATTAGGGAGAAAAGAGGAAATACCATGGGTGTGCGGGTCATTTCCCCCCAAAACCTGCACTATTTTTGTCAAATCAAAGGGAAACTTCAAATGCCCTCATACAGATGGTTTCAGGTTGGCGTAAGGGGTTCCAGTTGTGCAACTCACCCCACACAGGAGACCTCTTGTACATAGAGAGGGTTAAACAGAATGGATGATGGATGCTCCTCGAGCAGTGAACCTGTAGTTGCTGTAATACTGGAGGGAAACAGCTGTCCTGCACCATCACAGCACAAGCTCTCTGTATGCATGATTCGGGTCTCTGTAGACCCATCCTGACTCATCCTTTCCCCAGCCTGCTGCACTTGGCTGACATGTTTCAGACCCAAATAATCAGGGTAGCAGGGGAGCCTCCTGCACCCCCACTGCCCAGGAAACCTTATTACATGCACCAGCTCTGGAAAGCACTGTGAGACCCTCATGCTCCCCTTGTACACAGCAGCAGAGCAGCGAGTGCTGCAGAAGAGACCTAGAGTCTTTACAAAAGACTCTGCTGCCCCACCATATAAATGCACTGTGAATAGGTGAGAAACACCTGAGGTTTGCATTTTCCCTCCCAGAGGCTTTGATACTGATTCTTATTTACTCACAGGCTCTTTGCATTACCTGAATGGTGTAAAAAATCTCATTTCTCTAAAGAAAGCTTTCATAGCAGTGGAAATTGGGTTATTTCTGGGTGTGAGCCTCAGCTGGTGTGTATTAGTATGGCTCCAACAAAGTAAATGGTGCTGGGCTGGTTTACACCACCGGAAGGCTTTGCCCGTTAGAACATGAATGCATTTATGATAGAGCTACACTATGGGAGGGGTTGAAGAGACTGTAAAGGGAATCTAAACATGTATTGTAAGGTGCAGCTGTAAGTTATGTTTGCTCCAAGGCTTGTGTCCATTGCCCAGACTAGTGTGAATATGAACCAGATCCAATTCTTGTTTAGTTTGAGATTTCTTTGAAGTGATTGCAATTTATCCATGGCTGATACATTGTGACTTGACACTCGCTAGGACTTGGCAGCTGCTCTCAGAAAGAAATATTGATTGTGAAGTATAAATTCAATATAATGGTAGAACAAGGGAGCAGGACATCATTGACACCATTTACAGCCTGCAATTCTGGAGCGCCCTTTGTTTCGAGTGGATGGCAAATGTTAATTAAGGTGCCCTCTCTGGCATCGAGCAACTTGATGTATTGTCTCATTTGAAATGTTTCTGTCTGGAGAAGGGGAATGACACTTATTCCAAAGTAGTTGTTCACAGCAGTGCCGTTCTCATGCAGCTGTGAATTTCACCCATCAATCTAACTCACTGTAACTACGGGTAACGACTGGGAGTACGGGATTTTGGAGGCAATGCTGAGATCACTGCCTGTCAGCAGGAGATGATACTGTCTGCTTCCTTATGTGGCCTCTCCTTATTCTCTCTAGAGGCATTTGCTCTTTCTGGCTCCTGTTTACATTGATGGCTCCTAGAGCAGGGATGATGCTTTCCTTTTCTGTTTGCACAGCCCCCCAGCACAACAGGATCGTGGTACTTAAAAATCAGGCTTCTACTCACTGGTGCAAGGGGAAAATGGCACCCGTGTCTCATGGCAGCATAAACTCAGGGCTTGAAATTTGCATCATGAAACCCATTCAATCACGGTGAATAAAATGAGGACCAGCTTAGAAGAAAAACAGTATCATTTATCTATTTCAGGTATCTCCAATGCTATTTAATGCAGCCCCCTTCATGCTTGGTAGAAATGTATGGAACATCTTGATCTCAGTCATTCAAGAGAAGCACGTGCTCAAGGCCTTTGCTGAATCAGGCCATTAATGAGATCTGTGTTGTGTAGGAATTTGCTCTATTTCATTACGCAGAGGAGAAAGAAAACAGTCATTTTTACAAATCAGGAGATGAGAAATCTCTCTGAAACACGGCCGCCTCTACACCGGCAAGTATTGCACAGTCACCAGCCGTGAGTTATTAATTCTGCGCTATCATGAACTGCAGAGCCTAGCTAATACTACATGAAAGGGAAAGAAGTGGCACTTGCCTTTCATTAATAGCAGGGGGCTGATGGGTATGAGTGAAATACACTTACAACCTCTTTGGATGTCAGGCTATGGGAGGCCAAGGTATTTATCGGAGTTACTGATCTTGGGATATGCCTCTACACTTGTAGCACAGAAGACAGATATCCCAACATTTACACAGGGCTGCTGTTTGTTCAGCCACATGCATAACCTTTCTCTAGCATTTTCCTGCTAATCTCCTGCTGGCAAGGTATTGGTGCTGGCAATGATAGCAGACTTCAGTCTCAAGGACCTGCACGTGGTGTCGGTGAAAAGCAAAGACATCAGACTCATCTCCTGTCACTCATTGCAGGTTCCAGTTTATAATTGCTTGCTTTCTGTTTAAATTCTACCTGCTGCATGGTAGGTGACAGAAACCACTCAGGACCTGACACTACCTGTCAGGGTACTGTCATATCTGCACATGCAACTCCGCTTTCTGTGCTGATCTTTACTCTTTTAGGAATCCCTGTAAAAAAGGGGAAGGCTGAGGCTTTCCAGGGAATGGAGGGGCAATGGCTCCTGCTGGCTAGCCTGTGAGATCTATAGCTCTTACCTCCTTACCATGAGTTGTGCGTATTCGGGAGTACCTTAAAACTCATCTTTTGTCAGTCCTGGGACTTGTCAAAGCTTCAGGAGACTTTAATACTGCTTATGTTGGCTGTCAGCTTCTTTGTTGCGGTGACTTCAGCAATTCCCTCAACCCATCCTATTATTTCTTGCTGTTGTTTTTTCCCTCTCCACTTTATGCTGCATTCAGTCTTTGTGCACGACCGGGCAGCTCAGGATATGGTAGGGACAGAAAAATGCCAAGCAAAGCCAAGGCCTATTCTTTCCAGGTCTGTTTATATAGGGGGTGAGTAAGACACAGGCGCCGCGGTGCACCCCATTGTAATGCACAAAGCCTGCAGCGAGTCTTGGTGATGGAATCCAAAACGCTGTCAGCTGCTAAACTACAGCTCTTTTGATGACTCTGCTTGTTGAGGATAATTAGACTGGTGCAGTACAGACACACACACGGATGTCTCTATTGTTTTTGCAATGGCAGAGCACATGCTGGGAATCCACTATGAGCACCAGTTACAACCTAGGGCAACGTTTTCAAGTGCGAGCAAGACTTGAGAGTCGATGATTTGATTTCAAAGGTGACTTAAAAATGCAGGTCTCATCAGGAGCCAGCGGAGTTAGATCTTCTCATTTAAACCCACCAAATTACTATTCTTTGGGGGTAAACTTTATCTCATGATCTGTCAAAAACCACAATTCCCCCCTGACTGGAGCAGTAATCTAGGAGTGCACTTCCAGAGGGCTTTATAAAGGCAGTGCTGCAGAGCTCTGCAGAAACAGGCCAACACGCTGCCTCTGTCACCAAGCCTCCAAGGGGAAATAATACTCAGCACTTTATGCAAACAAGGCTCCACTCAAATAGTTCATGCTGGATATCTGGAATCATGAGTTTCTCCAGCCAGTCTTTGTCCTGAGAATCTCATCAGTAAATTTAAACTGGCTCCTGACAGTAGTATCAGGTCTGTGAATGAGGAGAGAAAAGGGGACAGAAAAGGAAAAGATAATACTGGTATCTCTATCACTGATAGGTAGCTTGAAAGGCATTTGAATGCTAAGGATCAAGTTACTAACTGTTTTTTGATACAGAAGGCACAAAGGCCCTGTCAGTGACACGTAGGGTCTGGGCTGTACTTTCTGAAGCTCCTCTCCTTCCTAGCGTAAAGGGTAGGATCAAGTCCAGGACCTTTGCTCCAAGACACAAAACTCATCAGAGAGAAGCACAAGCAAATGTTTCCTTGTCACCCTGTCATTTTTAATACCAAACTGAACTAAGTACTCAGGGACCAGGAAACTTTCTGACATCTCTTCGAGCGTTTGCCAAAGTTAAAACACATCTCAGAAATCCAGGGACTGCTGTCTTCTGGCTGACTTCCACTGAACAAGGAACTCGCTGCATATGGTGATGTTACTCAGACATTTAAATCTGAGATCCCAATGAAGCATGGTGTGTGAAGCCAATATAAATGTGTGTTGGTTTTTTTCTCTCCTCTGAGCTTGCCTTCTGGGCAGCCAGCACTTATGCAGCAAGTATTGCAGTGACTTACTGACCTTGGCTCTGCTGTGAGCAATCTTTGTATAAGGATTTTCTGTCCCTAAATCATTTTCTCAATATTCTTGGCAGAAGCATCTTCTTTGTCGATATTGGACCTGAATATCTGATTGTTCCACTTCTCCCAGCTGTCAGATATGATTAGTGCCAGTTATGTACAGATTCCAGAACTGCTACGGAAGTATGGAGTGCTACTGCCGCCATTATAATTTTGAGTGTGATCTTATCATGGGAATGACTTCTTCAGCCTCTGATAAGGCAACGTCTCTCTCCATTTGAAAATGTTACACAATGGCATGGAAATGGATGTTCTACTTAAACCAGATAGCTAAGTCTTGTGATTAAGCTAATAGACTGAAACTATAGATTGAGGTGCAAATGCCAGCCCAACTACAGATTTGACATAGATATTAAACTTCTCTGTGCCTCATTTTCCAGACAATACGGGTGGAAATAGAGAGCCCTCTATGTTTTATCACTTTAGATCTTCAGAGTAAGGAAGTGTCTCATAGAGATCTCCCCCACACCAAACATGTTGGAGCCGCTAGCACGTAACAGTCTAAATACTGCAGTAATCATCTCTCTGTCCCACAGCAGAAATGTGCAATAAAGCCAATGGGAAAAAATCCATAAGCAGAGCAGCCACGGGACTCAGTCCCTAATGTATGTTTTCTCCAGTGCACCTTCCCCGCAGCTGCTAACTCAATTGCAGTATCCATGTTCCACTGCGCAGTGCAGACCTGTTGGATCCCTTCCAGCACAGATGTACCAAATTGTTATGAGGCCTCAGTGCTGAACCTAGGAATTGCAGTACATGAACTAGACCAGTTAATTGCTCAGGCTGTTGCTGAAGTTACAATGTGGAATCTCATCCATTAAACCCCTGCATAGGTTAAGAGCTATGTGTCTCAGAACTGAGAAAAGCTCCAACCAGCACATAGAAAGGAAAAGTCACAGTAGGGAAGGCAGGTCTTGTCCAAGTGATGTGCACCTCTAGTGAGTTCTTCTACCTTCCTTCCCTATTTGTAGAGTGTAAACTGGTCACAAATGCTTCCTACGAAGTTCCTAATCAAAAATGTCCATTGACCTGACTGATGGCTGATGTGCAGTACAGGAAGTGGAAATATTTTGGCTAGATGGTTTCTCTTCTGCACTGTCCAGTGGCTCTATCCAAGCCCAAAACTCACTGTCTTGAATGAGCAGAGACAGAGCATTAGGGGAAGCTTTTGCCCAAGTTAAACACCTGAATTTTCTATTCAATAACTAAAGATTTACTCCAGCGCTGTTACCAAATTTGGAAATCCACTTTCAATGCAGCCTTCTAAACCACTGCTTCTAGAAACATTTCCATCCATTGACTTCATCACTCAGGATGGGGTTTCCCTCCACACCCCGAGCCAGCACAAGCCTCTGTGAATCATGGAAACGCTTCTAAAGCCTGAGCTCAAGTGGGACTTAGGGGATGCCTATGTTTTGGGCTGGTCCTTTGTAGTAGGGATGAATTTCAGCCAAGAGTATTTGCACAAAACTAATACCCTGCAGGCAAGGCCATGTAGGAACAGAAACCACTTCAAAATCGAAAGATTATCTGCAGCACTTTTTTTCCATGCAGTATTTTCCCAAATCCAGCTCAAACCCTAGAGGGATGAGAGACTTCGCAGCCTTTCTGTGCTATGTTGCTAAGTCTGTTACTAGGCAAAACATGTTTAAGCAGCCTAGAAAACGTTTTCAAAACACAAGAGAAGATTTTACTGTTTGTAAACTGGATCTGAGCTTCTTTCCTTTGACAATAATGAAACTGTTAATACCCCTCAATTCTCCTAGTTACTGAGAAAGCAAATCAAAATCAGACCGGCTTGGCTCTATTTAGGTCCAGGGGAAATGTGGTGCAGCTTTGTGAATGAATAAATTCCTCTTCATGCCCATGAACACAGAGTTAAACCCAGGTGCTCTTTCGTAGGTGGGAAGAAGGAGGAAATGTATAGCATAGGTGAAGTTGATTCATGCTGAAGTGTACAGTGTTCTTGTCTATCCCCTTTTTATGGCAGGGAGGTGTTTTCAATTACGTCTACATCAGCAGACCCACTACAGGCTGAACTAACATTATGGACCTCTATGTAGAAGATGGTCCCCTCTTTTCAGGCTGAGACAACGGGAAGGAACATCAGTTTAGTTTCAGAAAGCTTTGCTACCTGTGCCAAGTACAGTGCTCATCTCTTGGGCTTATCACACAGAGCATGGCAACCAAAAAAGCATGACGCTTCTAATTTGAGTGCTCTGTTTTATGGACAGTGATATACTCAGTTTGAGTAATGACAGGGGCCAGAGAATTATCTTCATTTTCCTAGGCCTGGCTCTCTTCTGAAACAGCACCTCAGGGCTATGGCTTGGATTCAGAGCTGCATGCAGAAACTCAAGCAACATTTGAAATTGTATATATTTATCTATTCATGCACATATGAGCACCCAGAATTGAGACAAAACAAAGGAGGATTTTTTTCTCATCCTAGAATTTTATCTGTCTGGTTTTGGATATGTTTTGGAGGAGTTGAAATCCTGACATGAAACTTTAAAACCTGTGAATCACTGAACTCACTGATTCTGGAGCCACATTGATTTCTGCACAGTGCAGGCTACAGGTTTTCTACTGCTTAACCCTGTACTAGTTCCAAAAACTTAATTTTGGTCAAAGGCCTTCTTCCCTCCCCAAATAAACTGCAGCACATCACTAGATTTCCCTGTGTTTAGCATTTTACAGCAATACACGTTACACATAGATTCTTTTAATTGCTTGTACATGCATAATAGTTTTAAGTGATTTCAATTGAAACCCTGTGGTTTCAAAGGCCTATAAACTACATTGTGCTTCCGTTTCTATTTACTAGGAATACTGTCAATACCTATATAGGGATTATCTCACAATAATGAGAGGTGCCGGCAGTCAGCTCAGATTTGTGTGTGCAACCACTGACAGTAGATCCATTATTCTATGATTATGTGATGATGTATAATATTTTGGGAATAGTAGTTGTGTGAAATCTCTTTCTAGATGAAGCCTGTTCTTGTGTTAAGGGTGATCTGGTTAGACTTTTGTGTGACCCTGGGTGAAATAGAAGGCTTGTCTTGGTGCCTAAATTGCACAATGGCAATCATAACATCACCTTTGCCTTCCTTCCTTGTTTAAATCAGAAACTGCTCAGGATAGGGACAGCCGCCTCCTGTGCGACTAGACAGTACGTAATATAATGAGATAATTACAAAATAAAAAGGTAACGATTGTGTGCTGAGAAGGAAAGAAAAGTAGAACAGCTCTTCACTGTAATAGTCCAAAGCAATGACACACTACAGTGGCCTGAGCAACTGCTATCCAGAGGTAAGTGCACCCAAAGGTGGTTTATACCACCCTGCATCACCATGTAGTTTAGAGTAGCCCAGCTGAATTGAAGCTGTTGCTTGGGAAGGAGGAAAAGATTCTGACAGATGTGGACCTCTAAGTTCTTATTGCTGTTATAAACTGTAACCTGGGAGAATCAAATAATTAATGATACCAGCTTTGAAGAGACAAAAGCTGAGCTGCCCATTGGTAGAGGTGTGAGGTATGTGAAGTTATTGAGCTGAATTAGGAGCTGAAAGTTAAGCAACGCGAGGATCTCAGTACTCAGGATCTCAGTACTGTCTCTATACCGCACCTAAAACCAGCATTACTGTCATCTCCAGGTAGCTCCTGCGTCTCTTCAACTGTCCTCTCTGTCCTCTGTCCTGGTTAATCCCCAGAGGTCAAACAAGAAGCCAGGAGGCCACTGATGCCAACAGCAATGCCTGACAGACCAGTTTGACAACTTGGAGCTTTGCTTTGCATAAGCCATCCAAACAGATGGTCACCACTTCTAAGTATCAGCCTGGTTTGTATTTGTATGCAGCATCTACAAGGACAGATCTGAAATCCCCTGTTCTGTTGAGTTCTCTGCCTCCTGTTGCAGCTGTGGCTTTGATTTAGAAAACAGGGGTGGGAGAGTTTTGGGAGAAGCCTCAAAATGGCTTTACTCTAAGGCTACTTCTCAATACCAGTTTGGGGAGACACAGTGTTTTTACCTCCTTGGCAACCCGCTATTCTTTCTCACTCACACTTGCAGAGTAATATGCTGTGAGTTAAAAAGCAGCACAGGGAAGCAATGACCTTTAGGAAATGTCTTTTTGCCATGCAGCCTTCTCTCATGCTTCCAAACCCGTGTGCCATTCCATAGTGTACCCTCGTTGGTGGTTTGTTGGGCTTTATTTCCATCTTGCTTCTTATCTGAATTTCAATGATTAATTATTTGTAGTATTTCCAGTGGGCTGGAATAGCCACTGTGATGTGAATACTTCACATCAGGAGTGTGGTCCCCCTCCCAGCAGACAGCTGAGTTATCAAACAGGGTTCTATTGCAGTACCTTGCATTTAATATCAAGACAGTTTTACCCATCTGGCAGGTTATATTTGCAATAACTACTCTTTGCAGTTGAGGATGTTTTACGCCTTTCTCTGGCTTGCTCTCTGTGTTTAACCCTTCCTATCTTGCAGGATGAAGCTTTGGGTCCATTTTTGTTCAATGTTAGCATTTTCTTGGGCAAGAATATGAACCACAGGCACATCTCCTCAGCTTATGTTCTGGTAAGACCAGGGCTGGCTGTCAGCCTTGATGGCACTGTTGTACAGGTAAATAACTAGTTTCATTCATAGTATCAAGCTGGTTTTTCTTCTGGCTACACTGAAAGAAGCAGATCTGTTTTTCCAGGCGAGCAGAGCATGAAGTCACCCTTCTCCTGCTTATCTCCACTTGCATTCATTGTATATAAATGCTGTATGTTGATTTCAAGACGTGTATATAGATATATAACTACATAGATCACTGACAGACATAAGGAAGGTAAGTAGGACAATGGGAAACCTATGTTAGACTTTCTGTATGTGCTAGTGGATCCACACCAATCTCATGAATCCCCAAATAACATATGTCCTTAAAACTGCATGTGCGCATCTCTATGTGAAACCTGCACAAAGACACTGAAAAACCACTGAGTTCTGACTGGTATCAACAGCAAGGAAAACTTAAACAGATCAAGGAATCATCTAAATCCCCGCTGGTTTCATTTGCATCCTTAAAGCGCACAGTCCCATTTTGGGAGTCAGTATGTTTAAAACTGGAGTGTCATTAAGTTATCGTTAGGTTGCTGCCTGATTAATTTAAAGCATTAGCACACGCAGGGAGATTACACCAGGGCACTTCTAAATTGGGCAAGAAAAACCCACCACTTTGGACAAAAGACATTTCCTTCTACTGCTCTGCTCCTTTTTGGTTGACTCGCAGGCGGATTGAAAGAAACCTCCCGGCTGACCGAGTTAGCCAAAGCAACTGCGCCTTTTGGGCTCCCTATTTTCAAAGCCTTTTGGAAGGAAGGGCTCCGATTTCAAACATTCGCCTCCCTGGCGCTGCCCAACTTCCCAATGCCCCGGGGACGGGACCCGCTGCTCCCCGGGACGGCACCTGCCACCCCCCATATCCCGGTACCCCGGTTGCGGGGCCACTCTCCTGCCCGGGGCTGCAGCGGGAGATGCCTCCGGAGCATCCCTCGGCCCGTGCAGCATCCCCGGACCGCTCCGTGCGCGCATCCCTGGGCCGCCGGAGCTCCCTCCCGCAGGCTCCGGCTGTGGAAGCAGAAGCAGAACGGCGCCCGTGGCTTGCCGTAAAAACGAAACGGGGTGGTTGGTGGCGGTGGGGAGGAGAAAGAGCCGCGGGGAAGGGGCCGTGCGGCGACTTACGCCCGGGCTTTGGGGAAGCCCATTGACAGCAGGATCTCCAGCGACGAGCCATGTTTGATGGTCCCCGCGCGGTGCTGCCGGTTCCGCCGGGGGATGACTTTGCTGTACAGCTCCTCTTTGGCAGCCATGGCGTGCGGTGCGGGCTGCCCGCGCTGGGCCATCATCACGCAGCCATCGCCGCCCGCGCAGGGCCATGCACACCCGCAGCGCCCAGCGCCCCGCCGGGGGCCGGGGCAGGGCCCTCCTCCTCTTCCTCCTCCTCCTTTCTCTTCTTCCCCCTCCTCCTCCGCGCCCACCCCCCGCCACACGTGCGCGCCCCACGCCGCCACGGGGGACTTCACGGCGGATCGGAGAGAAGCCGCTCGCCCCCCCCTCCCCCCCCCCCCCCGCCCCGGTCTTAAGGCCGCCTCCGGGTATGGGGTGTAGCCCTGGCAGCAGCCAGACCCGCGGGGCTCCGGTGGGGGGGGGGCCGGGGGACCCGGCGCTATGGGGCTGACCTATGGGGGATGCTATGAGCAGGATCGCTGCTGGAGCAGATAGGAGATAAATGCTCGGTTTATAAAGCAGAAGCACTTGCACAAACAGTTACTGTTTAAATTTGTCTGGGGTTTAGTCATTTTTTCTTCCTTTTTCTTAGTGCAATATTGACCTAACTGCACAGGAGACGGCAGAGGGGAGGCAGGGTGCTCTAGGACATCAGGGGGCTCTGTGCGCCACTTGCCGCCGATTTGATGTCTTAGCACTAGTGGTTAAACTAGGTGTAGCTGGGCAAAAGAGTTGCGCTTCAATATTTCTGCCTCAGTCTTGGGTTTCTGCATCCTTCCTGTCCCTCTCCAGGCTGTCATTCGGGACATACGGCCTCGGAGCCTGTCAGTTTCAGGGATTGCCCTTCCCAGTGTAAGGTCCGCTGTGACAGAGCTCATCTCCCATGAAAAACTGCCTGCTCCTATGGGCTGGGTGGGACAACTGCTGCTTCCTGCCTAGTTGTGTTTCAGCCTTCAGTTTGGTGGGTTTGGGCTGTAAACCAAGGGGTTCATCTGGCATCCTTCCGTCCTTGCCCTGCTTTCCCCTTCACAGTTAAAGTCAAGCAGATACCACTGCCAATCTTCTCAGAGCAGACGCAGCTCACAGAGCATCATGAAATGGCAAACCTGCAAAGAGATAGAAACCATTAAGAGGCACTTTTTAACCGTACAGTAGTTAATGTTGGGGAAGGAAAGCGATGTTGGCAATGACATATCTATTACTAGAGATATTATTATTACCATTAGGGAAAACAAACAGCCCATTTCCATTTTGTCATATCAATGAAGCCAGAGAAAGGAAAAACTCCTCTCTGCAGGGACAAGGGGCCAGCAAGTCATCCTCACACTGTCTGGCCTAAGGAGCACCATGAAAACTGAAGCTCCAGAAGGATGTTACAAGCGCTGCTTGTTCCTGCCTTCAAGTCACTTTTAACTCCTTTGGTGTTGCTGAGGCGCTGGTTCTTTCGTTTACCCCCTTTATTAATTGGCAAGAGCTTCATTAAAGTCAGTGGGTGAAACCAAGAAGCGTTTAGTCATGGATTTCAGCAGTGTTAGACATTCTGCAACTGTGAAATCAGGATCAGGCACCCAATCTATTCCGTTTTAATGGAGGAGGAGAGTTAAGGCTTATTAATAACAATATTTGCACTGAAACATATTGCCAGAGCCTCCAGAAGTGTTCGTCACTGACAAACTCATCCCCAGCCATGCTTGCAGCAGCATAAGGATACAGCTAGTTCTGGACCTGTGAAAGGGGAAGGTGAAAATCCCAAGTTAACACTCCCACTTCCCAGACAAGCAGTGTGGAGATTCCCAGAGGAATCTGATCAATGTGCAGGGATTTGCAGCCAACAGAAATCTGTGTGGATTGTTGTGTTCTGACTTAACTCAGTATGTTTCACTCATGCATGGGGTTTTTTTGTGCTCCAGCTGTATTACTCAATCAGGAAATAACAATAAGAGTGTAATTTGCTATGGAAGTTGCTTCCAGGGACTTTGCCCAGATGAGTATCCCTTTCCTTTAGCTGTGACAGATTCACGGCATCAATTGCAAGAAAACCCACGTTATAGAAATGATCACGTTGAAGTTTTGGTGGTTGGAGGAATTGCTGCACCTAACTCCAGTGGAAGCATCAAAGATGTTGCAACAAGCGAGGAGGAACAGAAATAAGATGTTTACACATCTGAGTGTGTAACTCGTAGTCTATTAGTGAAACTGGTTACATACTGGCTTGAAATGATTTTGCAAGGAACCTAAGAGACCGCCTCATGTTCTCATACCTTCACTCAGTGCCTCTGCCTTTATTCTTTCTTTACATTAAAACCCCTTCCCTGGGAAGCAGCCCTCTTTCCCCCCCCCCCCCCCCAGCAGTTAAATATAGGCCTTGTAATAATGCTTCCTCCCACCTATTTCTTTTTGATTGAAAGCTGAAAATGAACGCTTAGTGGTGAAATAGGAGAAGGAAAGCAACAGGCTTGTCTGTGTTCTCTGGGCTCTTCTACTGTTTTGCTGAGTCAAACTCAAATATTAGCCCTTTACCTATGGGAGAATGTGTTCTTAGGGGATTATTTGTATCACCTCCTTCAATGTGACATGGAACTAATCGGGGGTAGGGTTTAAAAATGCCACACTGGACATTGAGTGGGAGTGTTGCTGTATACTTCAATAGGGAGAGGTCAGGCTCCTAAGGAATTTGAGCCAAATTTAGCTGTCTTCCCAGCTTGATGCTACCACCTCCCTTTTGCATGCAAGGAGTTTACTCTCTGACAATGGAAGTGCTCTGAAATAAACAGCGCAACAGCAGGAAATGGAGCAGGGGTTTTGCTTTCCGCCTTCCTAACTTCCCTGCCTTTAAAAGGGAGTCAGATGATTTCGGAAAATCCCTGTTCAAGGCATGGTTGAATTATTACCAATTGAATTGAGCGGTTGTTGTCCTGGAGGGAGGGAGGGAGGGAGGGACAGGGAAGGGATGTGGAGCTCCTCCTAGGCCAGCACCTCCTTTGTAGAAGCAGCAAGGGGAAGACTGTCCCTTCTCCCTTGGAATGACAAAAGAAGTCTGACAGAAGGCTAACATTGAGTAAAAGCTGAACAATGAAAGACAGAGCAAGATCACGGTTTCTAAGACTTTGAGCCTCATCTTGTGACGATTTGCGTGCTTAAGCCATTTGCCATACGCAGACATGGCAACTTCAGGCCCATCGGCAGCTGGGGGCAAGGACGGCTACAGCCTTACCCCTCATCTTGCTTTGGCACATCCATCCTTTGGATTATCTGCCTGTGTGTTGAAGTGGTGTCAACATGCCTTTGGGGCATTACAAATAAAACTGAGTCCACCCTCAGTGCCTTTTCCCCTCTTTTTTTTGTCTCATGATTTCCCAAGTGTCAAGAAACAGTGATTTATCACAGAGAAAAATGAACAGCTGCCTCTCACTTGATTCAAAACAGCACGAAAATGGAGTCTAAGCTACTAGTGAGTTTTTACAAAGCTAAGACCAAAGAAACATCAGCAAAGTTCAGCCCATTTCCCATATAGTTGGTGATTGCTCTGTGGGCAGTGTGTTGTGACTGATAACACCCATCTGAGCATGTTTGGAACAAGTGTGAAGCCTTGGTGGAAGTGGAAGAACAACATTCCTGAGAGCAGCTTCAGTTTAAAACCTAAACCACCTTTGTCCAGATATTTTGCCTGTTTGGGTTTCGATAATTGAGCTGGAATGAGCATTTGTTTGTGGTTCCCACCCATAGGGGTAGTTTCCTTCCTTTGCTAAGCATCCATCTGCCTAGGTACTTACATGAGCTCCTCTTCTCTCATCACTGCAATATTTGAGTCCCTCCAGAGTATTTGAAAATAGAAAGAGCAGCTGGTTTATAGAACAGTATTCTGTATTCTGTCCAGAAGGCTGTGAAAGGACTTTCTCACCCTTCACCCTATCTACCTCACCTCAAACCTCTGTCATGAGATTTGGGCTCTGGGAGGGTTCATTAGGGCTGCAGAGCACTCCCAAGGGACCAGGGATATTTTATCCATTTCCATCTTTTATTGCCTTGAGGCTGGAACTCCAAACTGTGCTGCAGACATGGAGGTGTGGGGCTGGATTCAGCCCAGGGCTGGTCACAGCACTGTTGGCTTCATTAGAGAGCAGCTGGGGCTTGGCCTGGAGGATGCAATCTGGCCACAGGCATAAGAGAATTTGCTTTTCTAGCTCGGATTTCCTTCTAATTTGGAGTGTATTTTCCTCATTGCAAACAAAATCCACTTTAATTTCATCATAATCCCTTCATTTGTGCACAGAGCTGCGTGGCCAAGCAGGACTGTCAGGTGTGAGCCGAGGCAAAGCATCCTTCAGATATTTCCCTTTGAGAGCAGAGGGCAGGAGATGACATCTAGTGCAGCTTGCCTGTCAAGTCCAGTGTAAAAGAAGAATAAATGACATATGTATTTTCAAATGGTTTGAGCTATTTGTGGTTAGAAGGCAACAAGGGATTCTGTGTGAGGAAGGACTCCTGGCTGGATGTGCCTAGGAAATGATTTACTGCATGCACTAACTCTTCTGCTCTGGAGTTTCTCTCAGTTTGGTGGCCCATAGAGGGTACTCGGGGTAAGTGACGGTACAATATGCCTGCTGGGAGGGATGGCAGCTTCACTTGGCAGTCTTTGTAGAATGGCCTGTCATGGGTCATTAAAACCCAAGCAAACCACAGATGTGGGAGCAGGGAGTAGCTGGGGCTTTGCAAAGACAGCCTTTACCCTCTCCTAGCCTGTGCAGTAGTGAGTTCTTTCGTATACACAGCAAATAGTTGTATGCCTCTTCCTTTTAGGTTCTCCTTGCAGATTTGCTGCATCAGGGCAGCTGACCAGGGTGAACGTATGTACATGCTGTGAAAGCTGCAATGTCTGCTCAGTAACATAGGTGGTTTCAAAGGGAGCTAAAGCCACCGGTAAGTTAGCATGTTGGCATGAAATCCACTTAGGCTGGGCTTGAGAAGCATGGTGAGCTAGTTCCTGCCATGGTCTGCTCCCTGTAATCCTGGTCTCTGTTAGTGAAAGAACAGTTGAGCAAATAGAAGATGAATAGGCTCCCAACTTGGAGCCCATGTGCAAGAAACATCTTGAGCATTGGCTATCTTATCTATTGGATTCCATGTCTGTTTCTCCTACACTTGTATGAATCTGGTTTATTACTGCGATTATTTATTTGCTTGGGATGGAGCCAAGAAATAACAAGACACAATAGAAAGCTGCTGGGATTTCCCCAGCTCCCACACACAGCAAAATACGCTGAGCTGCAGGAGGTTGTACAAAGTCTGCAGCTTCCTGCAAAGGCCTTTCTTTTTGACTTTTGCTTTTGTTGCAATTGTTTCTTGGTGTGATCTCTTTAGCCGCATTCCTCTGTCGTTAAAGGGGCTCTTGTGAGATTACTTCAAGAAAAATGCGTTTCTTTGGTATAATATTGGAAAGGAAGGGAACGGGGTGTTTGTGGTCACTTGGAATCTTCTTTCGTAGAGCTGTTGGTATGAATATTGGTGATTTGGTTTAGTCTCAGACAATAACGCGCTAAGATCAGTGGAGTGACACCAAGCGTTGCTTTGGTTCCTCTTCTCATTTTTCTTTAGTTCTTGCTTTTTAACGT
This sequence comes from Myiopsitta monachus, assembly GCA_017639245.1. Classification (NCBI taxonomy): domain Eukaryota; kingdom Metazoa; phylum Chordata; class Aves; order Psittaciformes; family Psittacidae; genus Myiopsitta; species Myiopsitta monachus. The sequence goes on along the minus strand of CM029935.1, from coordinate 3,171,723 downwards.
TCTTCAGATATGGCCACAGCTTTTGAATGGAGAAGAGTGAAAGTGTTTACAAGCAAAAGTGAAAATGATTAATCAAGTTTCACTAAGTTCAGTGCAATAGAAATAACAAAACAGCAATAAAGCTGCAATAGCGGAGATAAGCAACATGCTCCTAATGTAGTCATCAAATGTGCTTCAGAACATAAAGAGACCAAGTTTTAATGTTTCTGATAAGAAATTTATCTGGAAACCAGCACTTTAATAATGCACGTTTTTTTAGGGAAGAGGATTGTTTTACATGCACGTGTATGTCTGCTGCAGAGATATTTATGTAGCTTGAGAGGAACTTCAAGATGTAATTTCAATATGAATGAACATCATCCAACATCCTGCTTCAGCTGCAAGTGATGGCAATTTATTTTATATTCAAATCTTCATTACATAAATGGCTAAAAGATAGCGGCTGTTCTCGGAAAATTAAATTCCACTGTATGTGGCTCCATGTGTAACTCTTTGCAATCATTTACTGCAATGTTACATTCATACTTAGAGTGCAAATTTACATGCTGCTTTGATTTTAGCTGCTACTGTCTTTATACGAGTGAAGGATGCAGGGAATTAAATATGCTCAGTCAAAACTCGTATCTTTAACTAATAATACTTAGCAAAAACCTTGCTCTTGTCATCCACAAAAAGGGTAATTAAGATTTACTGGTTAAGGCCACAGTCCTAAAAGCATACACATATGTTTAACTTTACTCTCAGCATAGCCTCATTGTACTCCCAGCAATGAAATTGAGTCCATGCATCAGGGTCAGAGTGGACCAGGGGCCCAACGTAAGACTTGATGCCTTACTCAGTACAGCACATAAAAGTAAGTGTGTTGCTTTGTCAATGCTTTTTTGTGTATCCAGCTCTGCTAGCATCAAGTAGCTTGCAGTCATATAATCCTACTTGTGTTTCTTGTTAGGATTTTGAAGAGTAAACAAAACAAGGCAAGGAAACAAGGAAAGAAAAGAGTTCCTGTTTGCAAATAGTTTTCCATCTGTTTCTCATTCTGTTTGACTCCGGGGAACATTTCCACACTGTATACATCTCTTCTTAAAGAACACAAAGTCTGGATGAATGCTTTGAGCTTCCTACTTCTGGAATGGATTCCTGTTTCACTCAGATATGTGTAGATAGCCTGTGGCCCTGCAGGAGTCCTTGGTGTGTTACTCTGAGCTAAAGGCAACCCCAGAGTAACTACAACTGAGTTCCAAGTCGCTGCTTAATAGAGGAGATAGTCCCTGGTGCAGGGGCTGTCACTGTACACCTAGAAAAGCAAAGAACTGCTCAGAAATGGGAAAGAGCAGGAAATGGAGGTGTGATGGAAGGTTTATCTGGAAATGCAAAGGGATCCTGCAGATTTTGTTTGACAAAGGGGTTTTGAATCATTCTGTAGCATCATTAAGATGGGGAATTGTTGTGGTTGGGTTCAAAGTACAGTCTGAAAGCTCATTATCTCCAGCAAATCTGGTAGTATTCCCCAGGTCAACCTCTGACATACTGAAGACAAAGTCCTTAGTGGCTGGATTCAGATTCCTGCTGTAGGGTGTAGTACAATTGCCTTTTTAGAGGCATCCTACCAGAGTAGCTGATGAAACAGTTGAATTTAGATAAGCACGAATATGGATGATTACAAATGTGCCTTCATGCAGTCCAATTGAATTTAACCTTGGGTTTAAACGACAGCGTTTGTGTAAGTATTTGGGGACTGTGACTACAACGCATCCTGCACTCCGCCTGAGCTCCCAGTGGCTGGATTTTGGTGCTGCGCTTCCCTCTTGCGTTTGCTGGCAATACTGTATTTCCTCCCTGCCTGCTTGCAAGACATGCAGAGCGTCTCACATTCCAGAGCTGTCCCTACCCAAATCCTGGGGAATGGATGTTTAGCCTTCCTTGATTGTCTTTTCCTTGATTTCCTTAGAATTGCTGGAATAATTGCCTGATTCCCCATGCCATTTGTGATTTTTTCCCGACGTGTGTTGAATATAGTACGAGATAATTCTGGTTCCCTTGTATACCATATAGCCGAGGCCACAAGAAGAGTTGCTCTGTGACAAGTCCATGTAAGAGAGTACACCAATACTCCACAGAGGTATTGCAAAGCAGGGAGCTACCATGGCACACGTGGAAGTTTTGCTTTATTTTGCAAAGATTTTACTGCATTCTGGACAAGATTTGGGTACTTTTTTGACAAAGCAAAGAACCTCAGCAAACCCAAACACATAGTTTCGTAGCAGATGGGGCTCACAAGATCAGGCATCCTCATAGTATATACAGACAGATGCCTGTCTTCCCCCCTCAGCTCTGGATTTGACACCATAAGGAAAGCAGACATATGAGCTGGGATCAGCTTCCCTTTACTATACTGAGAGGGACTTCTAACACTGAATATTGTATAGAAATGCTTTCCAGTCATGTCTTCAAAAGACTGGGAGTTCCTCTGCTGAAATTTATCTGCCTCTGTGGTGAGATACAATTACCTGTTCAGCTACAGTTCCTCTAGGGCATTGAAGTATGGACTTTCTTTCTATTCTTCCCATACAAAGTAGGTTTGCTTGATGCTATTTAGTGTGCACCATACTGCTACCAGCTATTGATCTGTAGCAGGGGGGAAGAGGAAGTTTCCAGCAGGTCAGGTAAGGAATGATGAGAGCACTTGATTTTAATGCAGGCCTCAAATGACTTGTTTCCATTTATCCTCCTCCTTGAAAGCCTGGCAATTATTTATTACAAAACAAGGAGGGGGAAAATGAATCAGGGTACAGTATCTATGTGATTGAAGATGAGGTTTCCAGATACGATGTGAGACCTTTAATGGGACTGCATTAGTATATTTACCTGGAATGGGATTGTGAGCCACATGCTGCCTCGAAGAGTACAAGGTGCTTTGGTAGTGGTGGAGGAAGGGGTATGTTGTCTTAGTGAGGAATTGGAGGTGCATGAGAGCTTTCAGCATAGAAATAAGAAACCCAAACTGAATTAACTGGCTTCATTCATCTGTGCTTTGATTCAGGCAGGGAGTTAGCATTCAGCCTCTGTGTAGGTCCCACTGAGTTTGGACTGAAGGTTCTAATTCCTTAAACTTTTTCCTGCTACAATAGCAGGAAATTTGCGACCAGGAGCAGCTGCATTTCAGTAGTAAGACACACACGATTACAGATTCATTCTGCTTTGTGTGCTGAATCAGGCTTTTCTGTGTGAATGGATCATTTTCAAGGGGTCTCTTGGAAGTGATGAGTGTCTTGGTTTAGGCTGGGATAGAGTTAATTTCCTTCCTAGCAGTTGGTACAGTGCTGTATTTTGGATTTAGTGTGAGAGTACCAGGACACGAACCAATGCAGGAGGGGAGTTGAAGGAAGCCAAGAGTTAACTTTAGAGACAGGTTCTGCACAGGTATTCGGTGTAACAAGCAATGAGCAATCAGGCCCTCAGCAGAGCCCAGTTATAAAGATGACCACAGGGGCAGAGAGGCCCTTTTGGTGAATCAGATCCTCCTGGCTTCAGAGAATGGAAGCTCGCAATATGTCAAAGTGAGGTTTTGTTGGTGGAGCTTTGCCAGGTTTTATTTCATTTCTCGTGGTCTTGTTAAAGCATGAAGAAGAAAATGAGCCTTTAGGAGTGGGGAAACGGCATTAATCAGCTGGTAAATCTGGGTGTGGGTTAATGGCTTTTCCATTGGAGAGGGGACTGTGGGGGATTAGAAACCTCATTTGTAGTACATGGTTATAGCAAATACTGGCATTATTTTGTTACATACAGACTGGAGCCTAATGCCCACTCCATGCAGGAATTGCTAGGATGAGTGTTACTGGAAAGCCCTGATTCCTAGGTGCTGAATAAGGTGCTGGGGTTTGGGATTATGGTATAATTGGTAATGGGATTTCAGCCTGCAAAACCTACCTGATAGTTGAACTTCACCCTCCCAAGTGTTTTCCAGGAAGGTTTTCAGTGAGTAAGGACCCTCTCACAGTGTCAGAAATGGAGTTGCTTTCTGGATGGTCTGTGGAATATTAGTGGAAGCTTCTCTGTAATTCTCACTTCTAATGGGTTTTGGATTAGGATTGTGTTTGTGGCCTCACCATGTCAATGTGTTGCTTGCTTACATTGCTGTGTGTGAATTCCTGCATCCTAGAAGCATATAAACTGGAGGAGGTTGCTTGCTTTGGCAGCTCATTAGTGCAGTACTAGTGAATGTATGTAATTAGTTCTTACGCTGTATCTGAAATCGCTGTCTCGAATATCTCGCTCATCCTGTGAAAGGCAAATACTGGCCACTGCTGTGATGCTGAAGGGGGAGAAGTGCAGCTCCTGGAGCCAACTGTTCATGAATGTCCTGCTTCTCCTGGCAGGGTCACCAATTTTAAGCTGGTATCATTCCGGGGGGGTCGGGGGGGGGGCAGGGTGAACAGAGTTACTCCGTATGCAGTGCAGCTGGGGGCAGAGCCCAGCCTAAAAACACCTGCTAACACCAGCCTGGACAAAAGGCTCTCGCCTGACCAAAGCAGTAGGACCTTAAAGCAAAGATGGCAGTCCAAGCTCAGTGAATGATTCAGTGCATTAAGCTGTGTCATATGTTTGTGCAAGAGGAAAGTGTTTGGCAGGGGAAGAGTTAAGATCCTTTTGTTTCCTCTAGCTACTTTCAGCTTCTTGGGAGCTGAAGGTTTGTGTGGGCTCATGGCACTTACAATGCACTGAGCAGTCAGTTGGGGCAGCTCTGTGTCACAGATGTACACTTTTTGAAAGGATCATGTCCTCCCATCCTCTGCAACGTCATGGAGAAAAGGAGCTGCTTGTCAGAGGATGCCTTTCCTAAGGGACAGCTTCGACGTGCAGGCTGGGTTATTTAATTCCTGGCTGTAGAAACTGAGGCCTGACAGGTCAGTGCTTATGTAGGGAATATGGGAGCACAGCCAAGGTGCTGAGCTGTTTTGGAAGCGTTTCTATAACAGAATACAGTTTTTTGCCCCATCTAGTGGGTACACTATGTATTGAGCCTGAGTTGTAATTCCAGCCTTCAGTCTACCTAATGCAGTTCTCAGTCCCCAGTTTTAGCTTTGCCTTCCGGCTGTTTGAGCAGTGCTTGCACACGTTGAATGCACAGAGAGAGGTAGCTCTCACACAGAGAAAGAGCTCGAGCATCAGTTATTGAAAGGAAACAGAGAGGACAAGTTGGTCACATCCTTTTTCCTGGGCTGCAGCTTTTGTATCGGTGCTGTGTGCTGTTCTCCCTCATGTGATGGGTTGGAGATGTCTTTGCCTTTCTCATCCCTTCTCCAGAACAGCTATTTCTTACATGGAGAAGGTCCCTCCTTTAAAAAGCTAATGCTAAGGGCTTTTTCACTTATCCATGTTGCAGTTTTAGATGGCGCAGTGGACTCTCAGTGTGTGATGGGGCTTTTCTTGGCATTTATGAGAATAAGTAAGAACAAAGTAGTTTTCTTAATTGTTAAGCAAAATTCTTGGGTCCAGGTTGAAGTATTAAAATGCTGGCACAAAATTAGCCTTGCTTTCTTGGGAATGCCTTAACTATACTTAATGCCTGAAATACCCTACCTGACCTGACCTCACCATTGTTTGGTGTCTTGCAATACCATTATGGAACTGACAACTGAGACCTGAAAGCTCCTCTCCATTTTCCTCTGTGTCACTGACCCCCCTCCAGACTTCTCTGGACCATTAAGGAGCTCGTAATGGTCCTGTGCTGCAGAAAACCCCTGGCAGGGCCAGCCTGCAGTGGTGCCAAGATGTGAATTGTATGGCAGCTCTGCCATCTGCCAGGAGGGAGAAATCATTCTCAGACCTCAAGTAGAGAGAAGGATATTTCTTGCAAAAAATTCTGTTAACACATTTAGCGCCTGGGCCAAAGAGGTTGGTTTGTACTAAAGGACCATCTGGATCGAGGACTGGTAGAGGGGTTTAGATGGAGCAAACCGCGTAATTAGGGAGGTGCAGGGGTTGAGGGTAGTGACTGTCTTACAGGCGTGGATCTGGAGTACAGCTTCACCTTGAAAAGCATGTTAAGGACCCCACTGTCACTGGAAAGTAACAGGAACTGCAAGGTCTCGGAACACCTCTGAGGGCAGAACTGGAGCTCCTTGTTCAGTTGTGTGTTTTCCAAAGCTTCCCTGCCCTGCTAATGACTCACTAACACTTGCACATCAGGTGTCTTTCCGACCCAGCAGAGTGCATAGAGGCTGTGGCATTAAGCACAGTTGCCGATTCTTTGTCTCTTGATTCCACCAAGTGGGAATATTTCCTACCTTGCAGAGACTGAGTCTTAATTTAATGCGTGTAAAATATTATTACAGTTCTTGAATAAAAAGTCAGAGTAGTAAGGGAACAATTATTATTTCATTTACTCTAATACGCTAAAACAGATAGTCTTCTTTCAGGCATGCTTTTAATCTGGTTAAGTATTGGACACAATACACCATAAGGGTAATAACAGTGTTTCAAATAGGAAAGAGTTAGAGAAATGAGGACTTGCCATTAAAAAGTGCAGACACTCTGAATTTGTTCTGGTTATGTTAATCTGCCCTTGCTGCTTAAGTCACCTCCTCCTCACCTTTAGAAAGCAGTAATTTGCTGACAATGACCTGTGCCAAGGGTGGTAGTTCCAAATGTCGCCTGCAGGAACAGGGAACTGAAATAACAACGTTAGGCTCTTAGAATGAGGTGAATTTATACCGGGACCCTGGACATGTCCTGCCTTTCCCTTCTCAGATCCAGTGCTCCAGTTCCAGTGGCCCAAAGGCTGACCTTTGGGAAGGCATGCTGAACATATAGCTGAACGTATGGGGACAGCCTGTTTCCATTCGTAAAAGTTACGCAAAACTTGTGCAGCATCCTGCTTTCTAGTTCACAGAGTGGAGAGCAAGAGCAGGTGAGAGATGAGCAGCACAGGGGGAACTGTTGTGTTTTTCAAGGACCTAAGCAACAGCCTTGCAAAGTTGTTCTCACTGATGCTAGAGCTTGGATTGTGTCCTGAGCTGCTCCAGCTTGGACAGGGGGGACATGCACCTTCTGTTGTGCTGTTAGTCCACAGGGAGGTGAATGGGAGAGAGGCTGTTTCCATTTAACTGGGTATATAGCCTATTGCTTGGTGAGAGGGACTCTGTCACATTCCCTGTGGCTGTGCCCTGTCTTTTCCATGCATATCCAGGCATGTACAAAGTATTTTGCACTTTGGTTACCTACATTGCAGGGGTCTGAGAGCAATGATTAGTAAGTGATCACAAAGTGTTTTGAGATCTCTGGCTTGGAATGAGCTATAGAAATACAAACTATTAGTATATTTTCTAGGTCAGGGGAAGAAAGCAACTACCTTTAGGTCAGTAATGTACATACCCTATATTCTTCCCTAGCATCATGGTCATACAGTATACTTTGACTAGATGGGCTATTGATGCTAGTGCATAGTCCCCCCTCTATGTACACACTAGCACACACATGCTTGCCTGCACTGTGTATCTTGGGAGAGCCAGATGCAGCATCTGATTTGGGCTGCCTTCCCATTAAACAGGCATAACTCTGGTGGGGTGTATTCCATGCAAACCTAACTGGTTTGGAAGTTTGAGAGGAAGAAAACTTTGTCCTGTTTTAAGACGGTTTAGCAGTTAGGATGTGTTAATAAACTCTTCACACATGGGTGGAACTGCAAACAGCCATCTATTGGAAAAGGTGATAAACATCTATGGTTGGCTGGGATTCAGGAATTACAGGTTGCTTAAGAAAGCCTGAGGTTTTATAGCTTCCTTCCATCCAGATGTGAAGCTAAAGAATGATTTTTAGAAAGCCTTCATAGGGAAATAAGACTCCTTGAACAAAGTAGCTGCTGCTGCCCAGTGGGGCAAGTTCTCCCCTCGGATGTGAAGGGCTGAAGCCCAAGGAAACAGAGCTGAGCATCAGCATGGTATTTTCCAAACAGACTCAATCACAAGGGTATTTGGCTGGATAGGGGTCAGTGTGTCTCTGAGACCTGTGGTTTGGTCCTGACGGAGAATATCTGACCCAATACCCTTCACGACATCTTTGTGTTGTTCTGACAAACTAGTATTTCTCAATGAAAGCTGTAATAAAGAATTCAGAGCAGCTGTGATAGCTGCTGCCAACCACAAATTGCCTTGCTAGTTTTGATGATGGGGACACAGCTGCTAACAGGAAAAGAAAAACCCACAAGGGAAGAGAGGCTTTGACAGTGGATTTGCATTTAGCTGGAGTCTGGAACACTCATTCTGGATTTGGACCAATTCTCATATGTTGGTGGACAATGGGTTCAGGTCACTAGCGATGTCTGTTGGGATTTACAAGTATTTGGTGCCTTGCTTTTGTCCTTGGACATCCTTGTGAATGTGGGTCATTGCTTCCAGAAGTTGCAGGGGGTATGAAACCAGATAGCGAAGAAGGTTACAATAATAATAACAAAACATACAAGACTTGAGGGATATCCTTGGCCAGAGTTCAGTTCCTCACACTTACAGTCGACTCTAGGACAGGGGTGTAGTTTAGAGGGCTCCACAGAACATCTTGTTCATTCCTTATCATTAACACAGTACTGGGATAGTACGCCTTGTCTGTATGAGCAGCTACATCAAAAGCCTGCAAACCTGAAGGAAACAACAGAAACAGTGGAAAAGACGTTAATTCTCTGCCTCAGAGCACGACAGATGGGTCACCATGTTGTAGGTCATTTCTGATATTTGTGGCCAGCATGAAGCAGCCTTAGAAATCACAGTGTGAGGTAACTATAAAACCGTTGCATGTAACCACAAATCCTTCTGACACCAATGCTGCAGGTTGTCATTCTCTCTGTCATCCGACATCCATTGTAACAGGTTTCCTTGCAGTGTAAAACAAGAGATATTGTCTGTTCTTAGGAAGTTGACTATAAATAGTTCAGAGAGTGGTAGGCACAGCAGAAGCAATAGCCTTCCCTTACTGGTGGATAGAGAAGGAACACAGGGGTGGCTAAGGTTTGCCACTTGAAAGATATAACTGTAGATACCTTTGAAGTGTGGTCCTCTGGGATGTATTCAAGGTCATGCAAGGAGCCTGTAGCAGAGCCAGGGCCTGCATCCAGATCTGCTGAGTCTCAGTGTGATGCCTTAAGAATAAAGGCTATCTTTCATCTAAATTAAACCCCCACAATTTTATAGGAGCTTCAGGGCCTCTGTCTAATCTATTCACACGGCATTCATCACCATGGCATCTAGGTGCCACTCTCCTCATCTCTTAACCTTGCCAGAGTCTATCATGAATATTCCGAGCATCTATATGGCTTTCCAAACGAGATGAACACGCTCTTCCACTCTCTGCCTCCACTCTCACTTTACACAGCCAGGCTGTGTGGCTGATAAACAACCCCATCCGTTACAGCATCCATAGACAAAACACCAAGAGGATGTCCAATTAGCAAATATCGCACTTAGCCATATTTTGGAGCGTCTCTTCTCCCTTCCCCATTAGAAGTTATGCACTATAACAACACGGCCTGTCACTGTGCAGCCTGCCAGCTGCATAAAATCAAGGCATCGGCTTTTTTAATTGAATGCATAATGAGGTGACTGGCAGGTTTAATTAACAAAACTCATCCTGTGTATGCACCTGGAGGTGAAAATAAGTTTAATCAAGAGGAGTTGGCAAGTGCCAACAGCTCTGTCATGTTTTTTCTCCTTCCCCCCCTTCCCCCCCCCCCCCCCCCTTATTTTGGTTTGTTTCAATGAGTCTTTGTATTTGCAAAAATGGCTCTGGGTGCTGATTAATTATCTTTTGCCCAAGATTGATGAGTTGTTGCTGCCTGCCTTGTAATGAGAGCTACTGCTCCTGGAAAAGCTGCGCTGGAAGCTTTAATAATTACTCTGTCTTCGATAGACTGCCTATGGCAAACGTTCAAGGTGCCTGAATGTGGTCCTGTCACAGTAACCCTTGAGGATCTCATCCACGGGGGAAAAATGTGTTCTTCAAATGTGTTGGCTGACATCACTAAGAGAAGGTGGATTCCTGGTGAAGATGGTGGTGTGCAGCTTCCTTGGAAGTTAGAAAACCCTAGGCAGAAACCATAAGAAATCTAGCTCCTTAGGCTGCATTATTGCTGATTTGAAATGGCAACTATAGCATCTTTGGTGGGACCTCTATGTTGGTTAACAGTCATAGCTAGAAGTAAAAAATGCCTGCCTTCCTTCTGAAGACAAGGCTGGAGGATATATCCTTATGTATAAGGTCAATCTGTGCCATTATTCCCTCTGTCTACAAGACAGGACATTCTATTTCACTTTGGCCCTTGTGACTATCCAAGCTAAAAGTGTGGAGATGGAGAGATGGACCAGAGGTGATGATGGGTGAATGCATTCCCCCTTCCTACCAAAGCAGGCCTCTGGGTGTGCCTGTGATAGAGCTGCTGGAGTCCCTTGCTCCTTCGCATGTGGAAGGTATCTCCCAAGCCAAGTTCTAGCAAAGGTTGTGGGCGTTCTACAGGGAGGTTAATGCATTCAAGCTGTCAAAATATTCTTCCTGCTATTCACCCAGTTAACATGCCCTCTCTTTCTTTTGCCTGAAAAGGCATTTGCTATGGTGTTCTAATACATGGTCTGTGTTCAAGATGTTAGTGACAGCTGTTGTATGACTACAGGAAGGAAATTATGACTCCCTAATGATAACATGTCACGGCATGTCTCTTTGCTTTTCTTTTCCTTTAGATGTACATTTCTTCTGCCAATGTCTCCGTCATTGCATGCATGCAGTTAATTGTGTATCAATGACATGTATACCATGTGTTGAGAGCAGAGCTTTGAAAAAGAATTCTCTGAATGCCTCTACCTTGTCTTGAAATAGTGTGGAGCTGGCAGAGAAGATGTCCCATGTGGTAACCTGATCTTTTGTACTTTCGGATGCTTCATATCCAAGCATCAGTGTTGCCATCCGGCTTTTCTTATGGGTGATGGAGCTACAATATGCTCAGTTAAGGATCAAGCATTCAGGTTAATGAATGTGCGCTCTCAGGTATGCTGTCAGTTTCATCTCTTAAGTGACTTTTATGGCTTTACTCTGACAAATTCTGGAAGGCTTGATAGCTGTTGGAGAGCAATCCTGTTAAACACATGGAGGGATGGGCCACCATAAGCCTTTCTCTGCTGCGTTTCTGCTCTGACCGAACACCTCCAGCCTTTGCAGGGAATTTTGTCACAGAAGTCTAATGAGAAGTGACCAAAAAAAGTCTTTTGCATCTGCTTTAAGGAATTTACTGAAGTGACAAAGATGTTTAACCTAGTTTGTAATTCCCCCGATATGGGAAGGTTTCTGTGCCCAGGCAGAAGGCCCAGAAGGGTTATGCATCATTTACAACCCAATGTTCAAAGTGAGGGGCTGGCTGGGGAAAGATGGGAGTGAAAATGTAGGCTTATAATTCTCAGCTCAGCAAGAGCCACTGCTCTGCACAGGGGCAAAACTCAACTGAGTAACAGCTTCTGCAAGGGCAGTGGTCCTTGGCTCCCTTTTGCTTCCTGCTGGCATGGCACTGAGCTTCCAAGCCATATCTACAGGACCTTGTCAGGCTTTGGAGTCACCCAGAGCAACCCAACAAAGCATAACTTCTCATAGTGAGACACAGTGATCCCCGCTGATTTCCAGTTGCATCTAGGAGGCAGCTTGCTTGCCTTTGAATGGCACATTGCTGCTGTTCACTGTTGAAGTCTTTTAATAGGATATATTAGGATATATATTGGATATAATAGGATCCTCTTTATAAAGAGGATCTTAAAGTATTTGAAGCAAGGCAGGAACAGCAACAGCAAAAGGTGATACCTGGAGGCACTACTGGGAATGTGTGTGACTCCTGTGGGCATGGGAGTCATGCAGTACAGGGCTGGGTGCTTCTGAGCATCCTAGAGGGTATCCGAGAGTGCAGCCTGTGTATGGCTCAGCTGTATAGGCAGACTTACCATAGTCCTGAATGGAGAAATTCCCTGTGGGATCTGCTGTCATCTTCCTCCTGCAAGGTGATCCCAGAGCCCTCTTCACCTTGAGCTTTTGGAGAATTGAGGCATGTGTCTTGAGGCTGTCATATGGGGACATTAGCGTGCCACTGAGAGGCTCTCCCCGCTCCTAATATGCTCTGCAGTGTGCCAGCCAGAAAACAGAGCTCTTCAGGAAGCTTGTGAAACTAAAGCAGGTAGCACTATGACTGCAGCCAGGTATCTTCTGAGTAGGACATAAGACATAGGTTTGAAAGTCTCTGCCATGGTGACCTTTAAAAAGCACTTGAATTTGCTGCGGGATTCCTTGCTTCTTTGAGCTCTGAGCTGTATGTGGCAGGTCAGTGTGATGCCTCAGGTGGAAGCTTATGGAAATCTGCATTTGTCTCCCAGAAAGGATTTTCATATTGCCTGTGGTAGAAGAGCATCAGCTTGCAGGAAGGAAAAACACGCTATAGAAGTTGTTTCAACACCTGGTAGCTGTGACAACTGTAAAAACCCGAACAAGCTGCTTCCCACTCTATTGCTTAGAAGAGCAGTATCTATGGGAATGACTGTACATCCTGGCTTCCCTGAGACCCCCTTCTGACACTGGCAAGATGCCATTTCTGTTTCAATGTAGGCAGTCATGAGAAAAACCAGAAACCACTTGAACAATGCCACTGAAATACGGGTGGGATTCATCTGTTTGGAGATGACTTCACAAGGGCTCTGCACGGCACAGGCTTTGTTTCGTAGAAATACATCTCTGTCCCTCTGCCAGGTTCTAGCTTTATGTCCCAAAGGTAGGTTTTCTTTGGGAGCTGATGCCAGGAGTTGAGTAAAGGCAAGCTTTCCTTCATCCTCTCTGTGGTGGTAGACACATGGAAGATGACACAAGTAGAGGGATGTGCACAGAGGGTGTTTTTCAGCTTCTTTGGCCCATATAGTCTAAATAATCAGGTGGCTGGGGAAGAAGGGAGGAACCTGCTTGCTGCTCTGGGTCGTGGCAGCCACAGGAGGTCAGTGTTGCACTGTAGATATGGTTGCAAAAAGCCGGCATGGCCTTGGAGGAAAACTTGACCCAGAAGGCAGGGTTAATTCATCTCGGGCCCTTTTGGGTAGTTTACCACCCTGGTTTACTTGTGTGTTCAGCAAAACCCCGTGCTAAGTGAGGAATGCGTTCCTGGAAGGAAAAGGGATTTGTCACAAATAAAGGAGAACTGCAGGAGGAGCACGGTCTGGATTTCACATCTTCGCAGTCACAGGGTGGATTGGACACTAGATGTCCCAGCTCTGAACCGGTCCTGGGAGCTGCAGACTCTCCTGCAAATCACTGCCTTCTCTTTTGGCCCTGCAGCCTTAGACAGCTGCTTGGTGGAGGTGAAGTGGTCTGGCAGACGTGGTCCAGCTGGAGCGGAGGGTGTCCAACAGCCCAGCGTGCATGTGTGGCTGCAGTGCAGGTGGCCTCCTTGTTGGCAGCTCCGCTTCACTTATCAAGGCTGAAAAGCCTTCTATGCCTGATCTCAATTCCTCAGCCTGCAATTCGTCCTTCCAGGGTGGTCCGGGGGCAGGTTGGTGCAGGAGGAGAGGGATGCTTGCATGGCTACTGTCAGGGTCAGGTATGGTTGCTGAAAGAAGATTTGCATTCCAGGAGCATCCAGCCACTGCCACCCCCCAGGGCTCAGTTTTGTTCATGTTCTAAGGCCCATTCCTAGGGAGCTCTGGCAGCTATTTGATGTGGTCGCAGTGCTTTTAGAGAATGGCTGGGACAATGACAGAAGTGAAACTCAAATATTCTCCAGTAGGCTCTGTGGTTCCTTCATTAGAAACAGACAGATAAACAAACAAATTACAGCCCATTATGAGCATGTCCTTCAGTTCCTCTTCAAACAGCTTTTTGTGGTTTTAAAAAGCCTTAAATAAGGACACAGCCTCCTGAGTCTTGGCTGTAAACTGTTGGATTTCAGCTTTCCTTCTGCCTCTAGGTCCATTGCCTTTGCTGTCTTCTAACCGTCTGATGTGAGCTTTTAATTCGTTTGGCTTTTCCTGGTGAGAGGCTTCAGAACAAGATTCCTTGTGTGCAGTCTTTGATGTTACACCACAAAGAATCTCCCCTTTTTCCTAATGCTCTGCTGAACCCCATAAAAAAAAAAATAAAGAAGTTTTCTGTAACTAGGTTGAGAGGAAGTGGGGTGACCCATGCAAATAGCCTTTGTGTCACTTACAAAGGCTCAGATGCTATGGCGATGGGTTCAGCAAAAAGATCTGAACTCATTTAGGCAGGGCTGAGCTGAGATGGCTTTGCATTGCACTGCCTGAAGGGCAGAGGAGACACATATGAAGGTGTCCCTGCCAAGCTAGGTTAACACAGTCCATCCTTGTCAGAACAGCATGCAGACCTGATCAGTTTGCTGTCTCTTTTCTGCGTACTCATGGGTATGGTCTGGTAACACTGATTTTAACGATGCAAAGGACTTGTAGCCCTTATGAAAACATAAGGTGAAAAACACTGTGGAAATTCAGCCAGAATTTCTTCTTCCTTCAATAGTAGTTGAAGAGATGTTTTGCTTCATTTGATACTTAGTGGCTTCTGCTTTATTGCTTTGTTGACATCAGACTCCTGATATTAGGACTCTGCCCTTGTTCTCCATGTCTTGCATCTTCTAATGCCTTTGCATTTGGGCAACGGGCATTAAAATTGGCATTCGTCCCATGCACAACATTCTTAAAGCTGAGGGAGAGGGGAAACAATTGTCTTCATCATAAGTTAAAATAAAGCTCCCAATTTTTATAACCAGTGTCTTTGCCTTTGCAATCTGGATTGGTGGCTGGGGACAGGGGGCTTTGGGAGTATTTCGTTTGGGCTCCTGTTTGTAGTCTAAAACCAAACCAGGTGCCATCAGTGTACTTCAGCTTCAGGAAAAGGCTTTGTTACAAGTGTGTTTTTAGAGAGGTGAAACCTATGCGCTGACCCTTTTGAGAATCATCTGATGCATGCACCATGATTAGAAAGAGCAGGGAAAGTCAAAACTAACCTGTGGAGGAGGCATTCTAATGAGCAATTATTATTCTTTTCCATTGACTTTTGCAGCAAGACTCTCCATGCGTTTAGTCTTCTCGAAAGAGCATGCCAGATGTTAGAGCGACTTGTTAAGTCCCTGAATCCTGTTCTCATTGGCGTTCTGAACCATCGTCGGGTTTCTTTTTTGTAACTATCAAAATAATTGGGCCCTGAACATTTTGACCTGATAACGCAAAAGAATCTTGGCTGGCTTTCCTAGGGGTCACGTTTGTGAATAGGCAACGCGGGGAGTGTATGCCAGAACAAAGAAATGCTTCTGCATGCAAAGATCTTCAATAACTTAATCTGAGGTGGAATCATGTGGCTTCAGAAATCGTGCCTCCTGGCAAAATCTGACTTTTGCATTTCAACATCCTGAACTTTAGTCTTCAAGGAAGCTTTTGTGCTTCTGGGGCGCTGCTGCTCTCCCAGAAGAGGGCTCTTCAGAAATGATTGACGACAAGGCCAATTCTACCTTTGCACGATTTTAATATGGGGAGAGTGATGAGGAAAGCAGACGTCTCTTTCCAAAGTGACTGAAGCCCTTTGCCATCCCTGCTCGCACAGAGGAAACTTAATTGGATTAAAATACAAATCTGTATCTCGTGATTTTTGGATGCTATGGATCCCACCCTCTTGTTTTTAGGCACATTGGCCAAACTCAATGAAGTGCGCGGTCAACGTTTTAGCTTTGCCTTTGGTGTCCCTCGGTTGGAGCTCATTAAGCATTCGGGGAATAATAATTCTGGGACTTGAACTTTGATCTGAGGAATCTGGGAAAGAAAGGGCCGGAAATTGCAGCAGCCTGATTAGCTACCCCAAGTTGATCAACTTTTCTGCCAGATGCAGGCAGAGCTCCTAGAGGCTGAAAGACAATAGTGCGAGGAAGGGAGGAGAGCTGCCTTCCCCGTGTTGTGTCTGCGCTCCTATCACATCCCATTACTGTCTCTAATGCAGATGGCACTTTGAACCACTTCACACACCCCCGCAGCCAACTGGAACCTTTGTCCAGAATTTCTATTTGGCAAAAATAATAATAATAACTTTATTTTTTTTAACCCTAAATATTTGTTAATTTTCAGGCATTTGGGAGTTGTGTGGTTTCACCCGGGCCTGGAAACACCAAGACCTCTTGAGAGAAGCTCAGGCAAAGCTCTGAGAGAAAGGGTATCTTGAGCCTCACTGAATTTGTGGGGCTTTCAGAGGGGCAATGTGAATTACAGTGCAACAGGACCAGGATAGACTGCGCATGCCAGAGTTTTACCTGATGAGTGGTAATTTGCTCCTCAGGAAGAAGTTTAGATTGGGGTATAAAACCTAAGCTGCTCGCATTCAGAACAAGGCAGAGTGTGTCGTCTGTTTTCATTTGCCCAAAAATACCATGAGAATTTCAACTTGCGTTCAAATACATGTTGTGACAACCTAAACTCAATGAGGAACCAGCTTTAACACTGCTGCATCTGACTTGAACTCTTCTGACAGTGGCGATTGAAGAATGCCAGCTGTAATTGAGTGAGGAGTGAAATAATGTCGTTGCTTACAAAGCACAGTTCGAGACTCGTGTACCTTTCTTCTTATAAAGTAGGAGGAAGACTTCGTTCCTGCTGCCATCGAAACACCTTAAAAACCCTGCAGTATCGAACCCTGCATCCTTGGAAAGCTTTCCTTATCGGTGTCACTGTTTCTGAGAACTTTTTACACTTTCAGTGTCTGTCAAGAGATGCATCAAATGTCTACCTCAATATCTAAGGGAAATAAATACCCACAAGCAACTGCTGCCTAGTGCCATGTTTCTGGATGCCTGGCCAGCTGGCAAGGAGGAATTGGGTTGTGGAGCTTTTCCAGAAGAGCTGCTGAGGAAGAAATCTTTTTTGTTCCTGCTACAAATCAAACACTAAATATTGTAGCTGAAAACCCAAATGACTTAGGCTCCAGAAATAAGACATCATGGTGTCTTATGAACTCTCTTTACAATGCTTCTTGGTCCCCCTTTCTACAGGAGATGTTTTGGTCCCTTTCCCACGATGCTCCCCAGCTTCCCATCTCAGGCGTGGAGTGATGCAGTGGTCTATCAAATTGAAATGTACTCAGGATGTTTTTCAGGAGGGAAATCACTGTCTTTGCAAATAACATTGTTTGAAAGAAAGTTTCCTTTTCAAATGAAAAAGGTAATATAATTTTGGCAAACTCCCATCTGCCTTTCGTTCCAGATACCCCACCTTCCAGCTGTGCGGACTAGCAGAAACCACCTTTAATATGATTTTGGCAATCTAGTGTCAAGTGAATGGGTCTCAGTTTTCATGATGGAGAGGTGTTCCCTTGCCAAAGAGCCAAATGTTCTGTCAGGTTTAAAGTTTTCTGCCCCTCTCTAAAGCCGAGGTTCTGTTTCAGGCAGGAGGCTCCGTGACTGAGGAAGCTGACGCTATTCCAACATGTTGTTCATATCCTGAAGTCTTTTAATTTCCCCTGGCTGCTGTTGGAATAGCACCATTTCACTGGCTAAATTAATCAGAACATAAGATTTGTTGAATATGGAGACTCAAAACCCAGGGTACACTCGTGACTCTGATAAAGCTGCTGTAGTTGGTGGTTAGTCATTATTTTTCCCTTCTATGGGTGAAACGGTCACAAGAACCTCTGCTATTGTTGCTAGAAAAAGTGGCTTCCTGTGATATAAAGTAATTTTTTTAAATAGGAAACATATGGCTGGTCCCTAACAACAAAGTAATATTCAGGTGCTGATGGCATATGCCTCCTGTCCTATTACAGGAAGCTATCTTGGAAATCTGGTGGCAGAGGCTTATATGCTAATGTTCAGGAAGTGGGGTGGGGGGAAGGAATCTGAAACTGATATCAGAAATACATTTGCATGTTTAATTTCACTGGAAGGGCTTTGCTGTTCCTACTTGTTGTGGTTCTTGCATGAATAGAGCCAGGCTTCAGGGAAGAAGCTTGGACTGAGCTATAGTTGGGGATGTTATTTTTTTCCTCCACTGCTGGTATTTCTGCCTACCTGTTTGTAATAATTGATAATATCTACCTTTCTTGCCTTAGCACTGAAGTGGAAGCCAAACTACAGCCGTTCCCCCCCACCCAGGGCTTTGGCTTAAACCTGTTCCATCACAGCCCAAATATGCAGGTCCCTTCTCTGCTGGAGCCTGGGTTGGGCTCACAGCCCAAAGTAATGTTGGTCAGCAGAACCTGATACAGGGCTGGAGTTTTGCTATCTGCGTACTTCTAGAGATGTGGCAAACAAATGAGGGATGTATGGAACTGGTTGTGCTGGTGGCGTGGCTCTCCTAGAGCTCAGTGGGAATTGTTGCCTTTGGTGTGGGGCAGTGTCGAGCCCCTAAAATTCATTGTGGCTCTATCTTCATTCACAGAAACTTGCACTTGTGATTGTTCAGTCCTCTGCACACTCCCCCCCCCCCCCGCCCTCCCCTTTCCACCAGGCCCTGTTCTTGCTTTCATTATTGTTCAGCTATCCAATTAGTGCACTCACACCTGCAGCGTCCTCTTCATCTACAAATGTGCCATTGCTTTAACCCTTCGGAGGGCCACAGCTGGAGAAATGTCAATATGTGAGAAATAGATCCCTGGCTTTGGAGTGACTTGTGTGTGAACAAGGGACGGTTGGATTTGTTTTATCGCTACTCTTCAGGAGCTGACACCAAAGCAGAAGTAGGGAGTGATTGTTGTTTGTCAGTGAGCTCTTCCTAAGGGGCAAATAGCACTAGGAGGTGTTAACTCTCAGCATTAAAAAATACATAGTCTCAAGGTTCTCTAGTGAAGATTCTGAGTTATGTAGGAATCTTCTTCAGAGTCGCAGCAAGTTGCAAAGAGACATAACAGCTCAGCAGGATTGATTAAGTGTCTACAACTACGCGTCTAAGATAGTGCTATAATAAAAGTGACAAATGGGGAAGAATAGTGTGTCTGCTAGAAACTTAGCATGACTGAATGAAAGAAATGCACAGGGTAATTTATTGTCAATGAAGAACCATCAGCAGGAGAGAGTGAACCTAATTCATCCCAATTAATTAGGTAAGGGACTTAAACCTTGGTCTTCCACAGCTCTAGCCACAGAGTCACTCGCTATCTCAGAGGACTTTGAGGTCTGCTATGAAACTCTTCAGATGAGTTTTAATTTATTGGTTCAAATGTCTGCCAGAGCAATTACGGTAAGAACCCTCTGAATGCACCTCGTGTGGGGACATCACCATTATCAGCAGTTTACAGAGGCTTCACCCGGGCTTTACTCTGCATGGCCAGAGCTATTTTAGGGCCGTAGTTTTAATATGTTGAAAAGAGCCGTGCTTGCCCTTGCGGGCGGTCAGTCTGCATAGCCTGGCATCCCCGCTGCTGCAGGCAGCGAGCATTTGCCGCAGGGCTCTCATTGGCACTCTAACAGAGATGGCCAGCGGGGTGGCAGCAGCCTTCTCCAGGCTGGGCAGAGCTTTGTGTCACCCGTGGATTTGGCTGCGGTCCACCCAGACTGCCAGCAGCGCACCCCCCCCTGCCCCCCCCCAACCCTGCAGGTAGTTTAACAACAGTCCTCCCCTCCCCAGTGCAATAGACAGAGCGTCCTGCTGCTAACAAAGAAAACTGTAGTCATTCCCCAGGTACTTTTCGCTTCTCCGCAGCCTTAGGAAGCACTAAATCTATGCGGGTCGGGCAGGATGGGGAGGGGGAGAACAGCAGCGCCCTTTGCATGTGCGGCCAGAAACCCCCATTCTCAGGCATAAAGCACAAAAGAAGGTGTTTTTATGAGGCTGGGTGAGGCTGCCGCGCACTGAAGGGATCCCACCACGCCGCCACACACTGATAAAAGGCTCATTTTAAGTGATGTAATTCCCCAAGTGGTCTGCAACCCGCAGAAGCTTCAGGCAACATCAGTGTGGTCAGCCTGAGACTGGAGCGGCTGGGGGGGAGCGCAGAGGAGGAGGAGGGCAGCAGCTCAGAACAGGAATGCTTTTACAAATAAAGGATCTAAACACATTCCACTAAGGCTGTTCCTCCCCTGACAGTTTGTCAGCAGTGCCTGGGTTATGTGTGTGCAATCTCCGCATGAGCCAGTCGCTTGTCCTACAAAAATGATTTGTTAGACAAGTATAGCCAGAGCTGAGAGCAGGGGGAGGTGGAAGGAGTCAGGGTGGAGGGGGAACCTTGGAATGGATTCAGGAATGACTGATGGGCTTGAGTGGAATTTTTATCCCACTACTACCTTATGGGGGGGGGCTGAGAAGTGGAAGGGGGAGAAGTGAGAAAAGGCGAATGGAGAATGTCTGCTGTAGCATCATGAGGTTTTATTTTTTCATTGCAAAATGCAAAATTGCCTTTTTTTAGATGCATAAAAAGAGAGGGAAAAAAAAAAATAAAAAGAGCCTTATACCACTCTTATAATTCCCAGACAAAGGAAGCTGAAGCAAACACCCCAGACAATGGAGAGCCCTTTCTCCCTTAAGCATTTGCCTTTCTCAGCAGTTAAGGTTAAAAGAAGGGGGAAAAAAAGAACCATACAAACCTAATTGAAAGAATGAATTAAAAAGATGACCCCGGAAAACATGGCAGCCTTTTTATTTGATGAGGAATCAAGTTCACAGCGTGTCAGCAGAGGTGCTGCAGTTTGGTCTTTTATTTGTTTCCTGGCAGTAAGAACATTCCTTTCTCAGGCTGATATCATCCTCTCATCTTCTCCCTCCCTCTTTCTGTCCTTCTCTTCCTCTACTCGCATCCTTCTTCCTTCCTCCCTTTTTTCTCTCTCACCCCCTGGCCCTTTTTTCTCTTTGCTTGCCAGTTCAGGCATTCTCACATACATTACCCCTTCCTTTCATCTCCAGAATGACCTGAAATGACCTTTTGCCTGGCACTAGACGTGACTTAACTGATAATATCAGATACTTGGGGGCCTCAAGCGGTGGCTTGTCTCAGCACGTAGAGGGAGGGGGGGAAAATTCCCCCTTTTTCTTTTCCCCTCCATACGGAAAGCACGGGTTTCTCTTTGTAGCAGCGTTTCCTGCAAGGTAGCAATTAATGACACTTTGTGCTTTCGACAAGTTCTCCTTCTCCTGCCTCTCCCAGAGCTGTTCCAGGAGGGCGGGAGGGAGAGGAAGGGAAATCTGCCTGCAAGTGGTTAAAAACTCCACACCATAATTTTAACGCCACTGGCTACTAGTGCTCTGCATTGCGTCTTCTCTGTCTTTGTGCTCCCTTCTCAGGCAAGGACTTGTTGGAACAGCACAAATGTCCTTCTGTCTTCAATAATCCACACTTTTAGGTGGCTGATTTGGGCAGAAGGTTATTATTTTGCTTCTCAATGTCCCCCGAAGCCGCCACGGTAAAGATTGCAGCCAGAGCCGCTGGGTTTCTGCTTTGAGTTTTAAATGTTAACTATTTATTTGGATCCTCGGTGAGGCTGGGTGAGTTACCACAGCAACGACTCTGAGCCTTGAACATGAAAGAGCTCTTATTGTGCCATGTGGTGCCTCCGAGATACAGAGAAAGAAGGAGGCGGGGAGGAGAATTCCTCTTTTAGAGAAACAATAGCGAGACATTATGTGAACTTTTGGGGCTTTATTATAAAGTTGGAAGGGGGGGGGGAAGGGGCTACAGGAGTCTGCGGGGAAAAATGTGCTGACTTACAGAACTTTGCAAAGAGAGGTGTATGTGTTTATAGAAATATCAATTAATTACCTGTTAAATAACAGCTCAACATATATACGTGTATTCAGTTCTTTGGCAGGTCATTTAGCTAGTCGGGCTGTCGGGCTGCCCAAGCAGATCAGAGCTCAGGGTCAGAACCCAAGATATGGTTTTTATTTCATTTTATTTCTTGAACTTTGTTCTGCCCTTTCTTTCAGGACAAAAGGAAAGGGGTGGGTGTTGAAATGGCAAGAAAAGGTACCATAGTGCAGGCTGGTTTCCATTGTCCATAATAATGGGGTGACTGAAACTCCAGACAATGGGAAAACACAGATAATAGGGTTACTAAAGGATGCAGAGCAGAAATACATGAATGGCTGCACGCAGAAGCAAGTTAGGTGCAGGGGAGCTCATTAGTTCAGGTTTTCCACTACCTTGACCAGATCCACTCTGAGACTGAAGATGGTACCACTCACATGTCCCTGTGTTCCAAGTGGGCTTATTTGCTCCAGATGACTGCTGAGCCCTGGGTTTGGCTTTACCCCACCAGACCAGTGCTGGAATGGGGGCCAGCTCAAGGTGTCTCTGTTCCATGGCACACTCAGATGACCACCCTGTATAAAAGTGGGAGTGAGAGTGTGCAAATGTATCCCTAAATATTCAGGTATTAAGTTCTTAGGTCAAGATAGTTTCTCTCCGAGAGCCCCTCTTCTGTTGTGTACAGCTGTACCTAGAAAAGGGTGCTGCTCTGAGGAACTTACCATCACCACACCTCTTGTCATTAACCCTTCTCAGGTACGCTGCATAAGGAGTCATTTAACGATTCGTAGTCTTCCAGTGAAGGGTCCTTGTAGTTGTAAACCCAGTAAGCAGAGTGGCAGCACTTTGCTTGGGTTAATATACTCTGTTTTCCCTTCCCTGGCTGTTTTGAATATGTATTGAAGAACTCATAATCACTGGCACCTTGTCACCTACTGTAACTGAGAGATAATGCGTTTCCTTTTCAAAAAGCCATTTGCAAGTCAATTCAGATTTTTATCCCAAGTATTCACTTCAGCCCCGGGCTGAGGTTGTCAGTATTTGGGGTGATGGCAGAGTGGTAGAAAGCTGCAATGAGGGAGCAGGGGTGGACCTGCTCAAGGTGACATCTCAGCAGATTCCTCTGCTGTTCCGTCTTACAAAGCTTGTTTTGCTTGGCATGAGTTAGCAGTCAAATGTTAACCACTGGCACCGGACAAACCTCAAAACTCCATGTGAAACTTGTCCATGTCTCCTACACTTCAATATATCTGGAGTGATTGCGTAGCTTGTCCTGAAATTCATGTGGTTTCCACGCGTCAGTCATTGCAACTGAACAAGGTTCTTCCAGTTCCCCTGAAATTGCAGAGCAATATCACCTTTTGACAAGGGGAAAAAGGGAGTCAGGGACTTCGCTGAAAGTTAGCATTGCCTTAGCAATTTGAAATCAACCGTGCGTCATTTGTACAATGCTTCCCATTCCTCTCTGCCTTGTGATATGCAAATCCTAGCGTATTAATTGTCAGTAATGTTAACATCAGACATCAGAAGTATAAAAATATGGCTGAATTATTATCGTGGGAGTAACCGTTTCTTTGTTGAAGTCTTTGACTGTGGAGTGTTTAATCTCATAATCTTGTTACACATTTGTATGTGTATTGTGTATGCATGCGATGTTTGCTGTCCTGGGATGTTTTTCTAACAGGATTGCTTTTCTCCCACCATTATAGTGCATGTAGTTTAGAGACTTTAAATTTTGGATAGTGTTGTATAGCTACTCAGGATTACTTTCCCTCTCCAGTACAAGCTCAGACTCTATTCTTAATGAACTACGTGGGTTTGCAGCTCTTCTTTGTACAGGATCATCACTAAGTGGATTAAATTACTGTTGCAGGTGAAGGACAAGGCAAATCATGCTTTATTGCCTGAAAAGCATGACTGCCTGAAGTGATGATGATTGTATATGCCTAAGGATGTTAAAATGTCAGCTGTCTAAATGTCTACAGTGGTGATTCCTTTCATATATAGGGTGCCTGAAATTTCGGCTGAGATCTGTCAGGATGTTATTGGCACTAAACCTTCCTGTAATTCTCAAAATCCATGTGAGTGTGAGATTAAGAAAAAAGTTGGGTTAAATCTCCCATCTCTTTATCAATAAGGAAAAAACAATGCAGTGAAAACGTGAAGTGTATTTGCCTTTGATGGCTGGTCAGGTTAAGGAATAATAGCACATTATGTGTTAGGAGCCAGTGGAGTTACGCCTGTAATTCGAGTGGCAGCGGCCTCTGCTGAGTGTTTCAGGTTAAAAGGCTTTTAATGGCGCAAGGAGCCACAACACATGAACACCTGTGCTTGCAGTCTGTGGCAATGGCCCTGCACTGGAAAGGTCAGAGCCTGTGCTTCCTTACTGCCCACTACAAAGATAAGGTCTAGGCTCAGAAGCAGCATTTCACTGACTGTTCCCTGCGCTACCTACACTTTAAGTATGTTGTCATCATCACCTTTGTCTTCCCTGCTCTTCTTCTTACGGTTAGACTAAAGGCCACATCTAGTCACCAAAGACCCTGAGGCCAGTGCCTTCTGTCAGCACAGGTTCCTCTGAACACCTGGAGCCAGCCAAGAGGTAATGTTAAACAGAAAGAGGATATGAGGCTATGTGAATATGACTGTAGTCTTTGCTCCAAAAACTTCCAATCTGTTTTTGATTCTGTATTTGCAGAGTATCTCTCATGGTAGGATAACAGGCGCTATGCATTAGGAATAATAGCAGCATACAGTGTGTGTCAGAAATGGTTATAAGCAACAAAATGACCTGCTAAACTCTTTACTACTTAATATTGAAATGCTTATGTGTTTAAGGATGTACCAATCAAGTATTAGCTGCTCGTACATGGAGCTTTATAAATGGAGCTGTTCTCTAGCTGTAGGACGTGAAGGGAAAGGAGCACAGTGTGCCAGCAAACTGACGGGAGCCCGATACTCAGAAATTACCCTCCCTGTCTACCCAAGCCATGGCCTCTTGGTGGAGACCACAAAACCTGCTGCTCACTTCTGTTCTGATAGACAGGAACTCGCTCAACACTTTGAGATTTGGAAGCTCGTTTCGGATCAGACACCAAACAGTTGTTTCCTCTTTAATCAATTGCTTAACTTCTGCATGTTAACACCACCAATAAGTGATTTAGATAAGCTTGGGTTATTAGGAAATCTTTTCAGAAACTGGAGTACATTGAGCGTGTGGATATGGCTGTTAAAAGCGTTTGTATTACCTAGTAATCTGAAAATAGAGAAACATAAAAAGGAAACGATGTCTACAGTGAGCTGGATGCTATTTGCACATCTCAGGAGACAGGAGCTGGAAACTGGAGCGTTACTTAAGAGTTTTGACCCCTGAAACTTCTGTTTCCTTCCAACTGGCGAGTGAACAGTACTAACCATATAACAGCGAGGTTCTGTTGTGCTGAGTTCTCTAGCAATACTCTACTTCCTACAGAGAAAGGAGAAAGGAAGCTTTCCCCAATACCTCTTCCCATGTGTCTCATCTTGACTGTGCATGCTGTGGGCCTGACTGCTGTTGGAAGCTCTGACTCCTGATTTATGGTCTCATCTCTTCCATTGATTTCAATGCATAACCTTGGGTGAGTAACTGCAGACTCTCATTTGTGAGTGGGAGCAGAAGTTTTTGGGATGTCTTGAAATGAAGGCACCCATCTGTCCATGTGTTCCTCTGCCCCACCTGTCCGGTATGCATGAGCTCCCTGCTGAACTGCTTCAGTTAACAGCAAAAGGTGCTGGTGGTTGATTTAGGACATGTTGCAAGCAGTGACAATCCAACACCTGATGCTCCACCAGCTCAGGTGAGGGGCAGGCAGACAGCCTGAGCATCCCCAGGAATTGGAGCATTCAGACTACACATGCTTTTATGAACCAACTGGAGATGGCAAGCATTTAGGGAATGCTTTCTTAACTGAGGCTTACGGAGCAGGCTGAGATCTGCAAATTGCAGGTACAGCTTGTAGAGTACCTGAGAGATCTACATCAGCGTGCTGTTTTAATTACAGATTCAGGTTGAAGGAGGCTCCTTCAGGAGACAGTTGTTTTCCCCTGGAAGCTTCAACCAGGAGGAAGATAAGCTGCTTATAAGGAAGGAAAGGCAGAGATTTTTCCCCTCCCTGAAATTATTTTTCTCCTTTAAGAAGTTGTTTTCAATGAGAACTTTGGGTTTAAGCTGGCTTCGTGCTCTGCTGCCTGCGGAAGGTGGTGTACTCTACAGAACAGCTTTTAAAGGTCACTAATCCAGCAAGAGGAAATGTGACTCCTGAGCCAAGTGCAGTGACACTCCCCTGATGAGGGGGAATGCTGGTGCCAGTCCCTATTCCAGGCCCTTTTCTTGGTGTTGAGCCATGGCTGCTTAATGCAAAGTAAAAAGAAGTATGGTTGAATTAAGCCTACTGCATTTTCGAATGCATATTGCATTATGCAGATGTCTGCATTTTGAATGTGCATTCGCTCTTTATTGACAATTGTGGATGTCTGCTCAAGTCCGTGATAGAAATCTGTTTTAAATCACACCGGTGCGTAATACTGCGTACTTTGTAAAGTTGTTCTTGATTGCATGTGGTCACTACATTTGAGGTACCAGACAGGTAAACAAGAAAGTATACTATAGCAGCTCCTTGTACCATGGAATTCGAATAGCAGAGCACCATCTATTGCTCTTGGTTTGTTGTAATAAAATTGCATCTTGAGAAGCTGGGCTTTTTCTTCTGATGTATAGCTTACATTTGTAGGCGAGTTTCATTAATGACTGGAATTTAATTGCATAAATCTCTTGCATGCTGATAGAAGAATAAGCCCCCTGTGTAAGTATTGAAAGCATTCTGGAATGTTTTTTCCTCTCCTGCCCCGAATATTATGACTTGTTTCTCCAAACGAGGTTTTTATAGTATTGTTTAAATGTCAAAAAGCTACAAATCCTGCAAACATTTACCACTAGGTGTAGCACTCAATACCAGCACTTTTAGCCCTGCTGACTCTTTTACAATCATGTATTTATGGCAGAAGTACATTTCAGAGTGGTTTCCAAGTAAACACAAGACAAAATTCTGCTTGCATGAAAGCTTTGCAGAGGTCTGTGTATTTATTGCATTTACCTGGGTAACAAATGAAAGGCTTTCACTGCCCTAGCAGGTACTGAGGTAGTTACTTCAAGGTCCGTAGTGATGTAGAGATACGTGAATTAATCCAGACATGTTAAAAACTACTAAATCACTAAAGGGACTGATCAGAAGAGAAAGTATTATGTGCATGGTTAAAGCAGTCATGATAGCCACATAAATAGACAACAGCGTTTGCAGGACAGAGTACTTTGAAATTCATGGGACATAAGGCAAACATGCCATGACACTCGCTTTGACCCTGCAAACTACTTAAGCAGGATAAGCTAAGACAAGCTACCAAGGACCAAACAAAGGCTAAGGGAGATATTAAGAAGAAGTGAGAGTTCTTGGAATAAATCAGCTCTCAAGCAGTGGCCTGAAAAGGGAGGGAATATGCATTTGGTGGCAAAAGAACCCAACAAAACAGCAGATGTCTCCAGGTGAAAAATAAAACCCAGTTGGTGCAAGCTAAAGCTGTTTGGCAATTTCTGGATAAAGAATTTGGATAGTAAAGTGTCAATATATCCAAAATTGAAGTTAGCTTTAGTGATGCTTTCCATGAGCTCTTTTGGGTGTGATGCGCCCCTGTAGAGCTTACAAGACTTAGGGACTCCCTAAATCACTTCTTGGAGGAGTCTGATGCCTTTCACATTGTTCCATGCTTTTGCAAAGTGCTTGGGGAACCCTCAGCAAAGCAGTGACATCCCCAGAGGCAAGCTGTTACAATCCTAGATATGTGGAAAACTGCAGCAAAATCTCATTAAAACCAATCAAACATTGATATGGTCCTGTTATTGTGAATCTCAAAAATGAAGTGAGAAAATGAAACTGTCACCTTTTCCCCCCTCTCTGCCACAGACTGTTCTGAGTCAAACACAATGTTACATCAAGAAATGCAATATAAAATCCAGAGGTGAAGCTTAGCAATTCCCTAGGTGCTGCAAGATGTGCTTTATAAACGACTTTCCACTCCTCTCACTCCACTCTGACTCCAGAGCACTGTGCATGCTGGCAAGGAAGACTTCTTCTGTTGCAGTGCCAAAGTTGAACTCACCAGCGACTTTGAAGTGGAAAAAATGAAATGGATCCATTTAATTCATGGGGATGATGTGTATCCTGTGAAAAGCGCTTGGAGCTGAAATTTAAGGCAGACTGTACAGGCTCCCTTAAAGCTGAGGGAGATGATTAAGGAGATGGATATTATTGCCTTGTTTTTTAATGTCTTGGCTCTGTTGTTGTGCATATAGACAGTTGTCATTTTAATCTGAGATGGTTTTGGACTCACTTTTACTGCTAGCTCCTGGAAAGTGCCTGGGAAGTGCTAAATCTGGAGGTTTGCATGTGGGCACTGGTAGACTGAGGTTCTAATTCTGGCTAACCACACGTGTTTAATTTACGTTGGAAGAATCCATCAGAGGAATGGAGCAGTTGCTTTCAAAGAAATCTTCCACCTTTGCTAAGGTTGTTTGATCAAGGAGACCAGAAAAACAAACACCTGACCTTGTCTAGGACTTGTAGGAGCTACAGTTAGATTTAGCATCCAGCCTCATTCGTATGCCTATTCCTATGTCTGAAAAGTCCTGTTCCTTGCAATGCTCCTTGTGGTGGTTATCTTTCTTATGTCGAGATGCTGATATGCACTGCACTATGTTCTGCTCAAGTGAAGTATCTTTACCAGACAGATGTCTTTGCTGGGATTAGGTACCAGCAAACCCATTAATCCTGTAGGGGTTGATACATGGTGAGTCTTTTTATGCTGGCAAGAACGCATCCAACTTATTCAGTAAGATGTAATGGCTTTTAGGTATACTTGATCAGAAGCAAAACCGTCAACCTTTCTGGTTTATATCAGAAACCACTAACAGATCTTTATTTTTTCCTTCTTTCCTCTCTTTTTAAGCATCATGTCTTATTGAAGTTTAGCTGGTTTGAGGTTAGAGACGTAGCACAAATGATGTAGCTCAACTCCTTCAGAGGAATTGCACTTCAGCATCTCTCTACAAGTATTTATCATATGTACCTATGCACACAAAACATTTAACCTTGAGGCAGCTCTCTCCTGTGAGAGGGGAAACATTACATTCCCTGAGCTCAATGCTGTTGCTGGTGTAGTTTGTCTTTTCTCCTCCCTCAATCAACTTTATTTTACCTGCAATATAAAACCATAGGTTCATAGGAAATGCTTGCTGTCGTTTTTTATCTTACAATAAGACACTGAAAAATCATCATTAATCTAATTCATGGAACTGAAAAGTATTGTAGGTCAGGAGGACAAAATCAGTCCAGATTTTTGGGAAATGCAAAGGAAAAGTCAGGAAGGGAACGTGAACCACAGCTCCTGATTGCTGTGAAGTACAAATGATGGACTGCTGACCAAGGCTGGCTCAGCTAGTGCAGCTACAGCCACTCACTTTGACCCTTGCAGATCTACAACCCCTTGTAGCAGGCTGAGCCATGTGTGTGATGGGATCATTTCTGGCAGGCAGCCTCCTGCTCTGTTGGGAGACAGTGCACTGAGGTGGTCATTTCCCTCGCCCTTAGCTTGAATCACTTGCTGGAGAATGCTGATGCAGCAAACAAGTCCTGCAGACTGTTCATTTGGAGCTTCAGAAGCAAAGGCTGAGGGGTATGAGAGCACGCAACTCAGATTAATGTTTCACCAAACATAAATGCAGTAACTCCTCTCTTTTAGTACATTCCGAAGTTGGATACGGTATTTAGTTTGGTCAATCTTTGCATACAATCATACAGTTTCACTCAGTTTCATCCCTCTGAGTCCAGTCTCCTGATAGGAAGCACATACTGGAGCAGGTTTATCCTGAAGGACTGCAGCCTCTGGGAGTCAACCCATGAGCTTTTTCATCTGAGTTCTCTCCCTTTGTCCCTCTAAGAAGGAGTGAGAGGAACAGCTAAGTGGGTGTCTGGAAGCTGGCCAAGGTCCACCCTCTATGACAGGCTCTAAAAGTCACCCCTGAGTTATTCCCCATCTGCCAGACATCCCCTGGATGCCCATTGCATCTCTTGGGGCTGTTAAATGGGGAGTGTCTGGGTGTCCTTCCAGACACTCACAGGCAGAATATGCTTTTCTGCAGTTCCAGCAGAACCCGGGAGCCCAACTCCCACTGAAACCCAATTGATTTGAGGCCTTCGAGTCACTTAAATCCTTTTGAAAAGCTTCTCTATAGCCAAAAGCTAACATTACAGTCTAAGAGGACCAGAAATGGAGCCCCACCCTTTACAGTCTTTCTTTAATTTGTCCTTTTCCACTAAGAATTGAAGAATGGATGCATCTGACCACCAAGAACAATGGAGATCAGAGACAGCAGAGAGCATCCCTTAGGAAATCCTCTTCTTTCTCACTGGAGTGCTTCAAGTGGCCACAAGGAAGCATCGACAGGTAAGGCAGAATTTGCCATATAGTAGTGCTGGCACGTGCAGTAGTGCCTGCTGCTTGCATATGGTGGAAAAATTATGATGCGTCTCCAATTCCTACAGGCAAAGAAGATGCTGTAAATAGCATGGCCAAGTTTCAAGCTCTCACAGTACAGTGGGAAGCAATCCAGCCTTTTCTGGTGTCAGGAAGGAGAGCAAAAACGCATTTTATGCATCCTAAGGGGATAAGAGAAGCAAAGATGTCCCAGCTGGAGTTGTTAGCTCTGGGAGGGTCAGCCATTTGGCTCTCATTAAAAGTGGCAACATCTGAAGTACAGTGGTTCCCTCTTGGATCTTGTTGAACGTGCACTGGTGAGCTCTGTCCTTCACCCTGGGAAGGACTGATGCTGTGCCAAAGTCTGTTTCAGGTCTGCGCCTTAGGGCACAGCTTACTGGTTAAACAGAATATGCGGGCAGCATCCCAAACCTCAAGTAGTTCCTCTGTCCAAAGCTTGTACCATTCCCCATAGGCTTTTCACTTATCCAGGCTTCCCCCAGTCCTTGTCCTGACTCATGGACTCTCTTCTCCTCTCCCTGTTGCTGATGGTCCATCTGGGAGTCACCTAACAGCTTCTAGGCATAGGACATCTTTTCTGCTCCTTTGCAATCCTGCTGAACTCTTTGCTCTTTCAAGGCTCTAATCGCAGAGCCTAAAGGGTGTTTGAGCGCCTCATTCCCACTTCAATTCAGTTTGGGCTGTTACCTCATATGTCATCCTGCAGCTGAAGTTACAGGTAGGACTGATCCCAGTTTCCCTCAAAGAAACCAGTGATCCTGTGTCAGGACAGCATATATATATACAGCTGAGCCTGTCTGGAGGAACAGGCATTGCAGCTTTGGCACACATTGGTCCGTACAATTTTCCCTCTCAGGAAGGAATAATTTCATGGACTTGAATGCCCTGCATGGTTTTTCTTTCAAGAAGAAAACTGGAAGTAGAGTGTTTTCCATTTGGACACAGGACTCGTCTGAAAGCTAGGCCAACGCTGTGCTAAATAAATCATCGTGCCAACCGCTTATGGGTAATTAGGCATGAAGGGAATCAGCAGCCTGCTCCCTCCGGTGTGACTCACAGACGGCATATTTGCAATGTGCCTTTAGCTTCCAGGGCTGCAGCGCTGTGGTACTCGCAAGGAAAATGGATCCTGAGCTTACAGCAGCCTTGAGGGACTCAGTAGCTCTATCACTAGGAGTACGGGGAGGAGATGTGTGGTGGCAGTGTGGGGTTACAGCTTCAATATCTGTTCATGCAGCAGTGTTCTCGTAAGTGCCAGGGAGGCTGAAACACTTGTTTGCTTTGAGGGCAGCCGTGGTGTTTATGTCTTACTGTTTCTCTAGCGAGTTACCATCTCAGTGCCGTGCCAAGATGATGACACACACACATACATGCTCCTGAGGTGCATCAGTGCTGTGTCCTTTGGTTTGGCTCCTACTTCTGGTGGCAGTTCAAGCTTCTGGATGCCACATCAAAGGATGCGCATCCCCTGTTCATCCAGCTGTGCTGTGGAAACGGTGGCGAACAACTGAGGGAGATATGGGTGTCTAAAGTCACCACAACTGTTCGCTAAAGGAACATGTGTTTAAGAGTTGGCTTCATCAGTTCAGAGTTTTAGGGTAATTCCTTTTAGTCATGAATAAGACATACTACCCACTTGCTTTCAATGTCTGAGGCTAAATGAAAACCTAATAGGTTTAGCTCTTGGCACAGCCAACAGAAGTGTCTGAAAGATGGTGCAGAGATGGCCCAGAGATAAAATTCCAGTTTATCTGCCTCTTAGGAGCTTTCCTGACTAAAGGAAAGCTTTGGGATATGAAGTGGAAATGTACCAAAGTCTTCCGGTTAGTGCATTTGGGTTTAATTAGCCTAACATGGCTGCTTCTCCAAATGGTAAGAGACTTTCTCGGGGGATTTCCAAAATCTCTTCCAGTTCAGGATGCTGGAAATAACAGCGTGGCTTGCTTTTGCCATGCACTTTTGAGGCTTTTCCTTTTATGATCTTGAATGAAACCAGGAAGAGCAGGGATGTGTGGGCGAAAAACTATTGGAAAAAAACCCAAACCAAAACCACAGCAAAAACCCAAAACCACTTGGTTGCATTTAGGAGCAAAGGACCCACAGCGCTTCTGAAACATATCCATATGAATACAGTCCCAATGTGCACTATTAACATTTGCAGTCTAAACTGGGTATATATTCTGAAGGTCTGGGTCATTTGGAATCCAGAGATTTAATCTCTGTCATGGTCTGTCCTGCTCAAATCAGGACTCAGAGCCTTGTGAAGTCTGGAGTTACTCAGACACAGAGGTCATGATCGAGTTGTAACCTATTTTACAATGCAGAGCAATATTCATTATCTTAGAGGTCTTAGAGTGATAATGGCCCTTTCAGTTGTAATTCTGATTAGTGCTCCTTACTCTGACAGCGTTATGGCTTTTGTTATTTCATTATAATTCTCACAACACTTGGTGTTTTTATGAAGGCAGTGACACTGCAGCCGGGGCCAGCGTAGGCTTCATTACAAAAAGGCTAAATTTCTAAGTCCTATTGTGGAGGAGAATTGAGATGTGAGAGTTAAGTGTAACCTCAAGGAAAAATTGGAAAGCGACTGAAAAGCTTGAAATATAATGGAAAGCTTTAAAAATAACACATGCAATTTTGTAGAATTGCTTTTCTTCAGCAACCCCTGTGAATCCTGCGAGGAGGGGGGTTTCTGCTGCGCGGGGTTGGAACACTCAGACACAGCAATATAGTAAATTGCAAATCGAAGTGCCAAAACCAGTCCGTCCTGTACAGGTCACTGAAGTAGACGCAGCTCTTGCCTGAAAGCATTTGTAATCTAAAACGCCAGCACTATTCCCATTGAAGGTAATGACAAAACTCTCTGTGATTGCAAACGGAACAGGATTAGGCCCTAAGTAAATAAAAGGCACTTTTTTTTTTTGTCGCCAGATACTCCTTACCTATGACAAATTCAAATAACTTTTGCTCAGGAATCTCATGACCTAATTTTATCTGAAAAACTTCTTTATGCAGCGTTCTTCCCTCACTTTAAAGCAGGTTTGGAAAGACAAGATTTGAAAGAGAATTCCCATCTGTTATTGAAGCATTTAATCATTCTTTAAAAGCCAGTGCAGTTTTATTCTCTCTGGGGAGTGAGTAGCATTAGCTGAAGCATAAAGCAAACTATACCAAGTGTAGAAAAAACTCACCCTGATGTCCTGTTTGACAAAGTGACCTGCAGGTCACAACCTGAGTTTATTGATCTGTGGGGCCTTGTCTGGGTGTCGGGCATGTTTTCTGGACTTTGGTTACAGCTGCATTCCTGACTTCTGAAGAGTAGGGGGTGTGGATTTCTACTAGGAGTAACCACTGGGAAGGAAGTAATGTTCATTAAGTGTGCAGGCAGTGCAGGACTAAGCATGCTCAGTGAAAAAGCTTTTCTCCTGTCAAGCCCTATGTTTGAACTCATTCCAGAATGCCGGATTTACTTTTCACGAAGAAACAGTACCTGGCTGGACTGCATTTTTCCTTCCCTCCTTAGTCACCGGAAGATTGGAAACACTATTCTTTTGCTGATCACTCTCAGTAAGGCAATGTGCCTGCATGCAAGTGTGAATCTTGCAATGGAGAAGGAAGACAAACTTTGCTACCTGTGAAATGAAGACTTCTTAGGTCAGTAAAGAGGTGCAGAGAAACTAACTTTTCGAACAGCTTTTGACTTTGAACTAATGCTTTTGTTTTCTGCTCTCCTGTATCCCCTTCCCATCTTTACAGCGCTGAACTTTGCCAGAAGTTTAGCAGCTTTCTGATTGTTCAGCCTCTCTGACAAAGGTAAACTTGGTTGAAGTGAAAACGTGATGAGATTTGTGGGGAGCTGAGCTTAGTTTGTGAACACCCGAGTTGCTGCTTAGCAGAGAGGTTTGTTTTCTTTCCTTTTCTTTCTTCTTTTTTAGCGGTTCCTATAAATGCACTCCTTTGCTTCCAGCGTGTGTGTGTGTGTGTGTGTGTGTGCTTTAAAAGACTGTTCCCGCTTCTCTCCCCGCCCTCTCCCTTAGAGCTGAAAATGAGACTCGTTCTTGAATAATAAACCCTGTATGTTATCAAGCAAATCTTGCGGCTTGTTCATGTGATCTTTTCCAGCCTCGGCAGAGATGTTTTGCCTTTTAATACATTTGCAGTTCTTTCTGGAAAATGAATTGCAAAGCTGTTAGAGGGGTGAGAGAAAGCAATTTTTACTTGATAACAACATGGTTTAATGTAGCAGACTATTGCGCTTCTAACTTTGTAAGTGCTCTCTCTACTTGTTGGGTTTTAAAGGCGTATTTCGAACTCCTGTCTCTTGAGGCTTTGAAATATTCCCAACCTTAGAAAGGGGGGAGGGGAATAACTTTTTATTGGGACTTAGTGCTGCCTAAAGAAGATTTTTCTGAACGTAGGCCAAATGGTCAAGAAACAAAGTGACCCCTGAATAAGAAGTGAAATGGACTCAAATCATTAGAAACCGTCTGTAGTTAATGATTGTTTGAAGTAGGTCAGCAACATTTGGCAGTTTCTGGTGTTAAATTTTGTCCTCCTGTGTTCTTCAGAATGGTTCTATTGCTTATCAAAAGATAGCATTTAATTCTGTAAGTGTGAAGACTATATACAGCTTTCAGTATTTGAATTATATGTGTGCTATAAACTTGAGACAACTTGAAGATAAAACTGTACATGCAAATGTCTAAATTTTGTGTGTTGAAAAGCTCTATATTTCTTATTTGGTTATTGTAAGCTGGAAGTTGATTTCCCTTGCAAAGAATAAAGGGCATCGAGTTAGTTATGATGCATACTTCTAGTTTCAGGATTAGAAGTGCATAATATCTTCTCAAACTACAACAGGTTCTGCTGCTGCTGCTCACCATTCTGCAAAAGAAAGCTCAGCATCTCTTTGCAAATGGTGAGAATAGAGCAAAAGTGAAGTGACTGGGTTACACTGGGTCTCTTGTCTGATTCCCACCAGGATTACCTGCGGCGTGTACATGGAGGGACAGAGAGCAGCTAGGCCAAGCAGAAGGAATCTGCAAATGACCAAAGCTGAAGCTCTCTGATCTTTCCTTACGTTTATCCCGAGATCCAAGGAAGTTTTGGGTGAGAGGAGGCTGGGAAAATTTCTCTGCATTTTTCCTCTTTGATTTAGCAACCTGCAGGGGATTATGGAGGCAGTCAGGGTTGTGCTGCAGATGGACAATCTCTCCCCTCTTTGCATACGGCACCTCCATTTCCTTAGCTGTGAAATGGGGAGGGTGACTGGGAGGGTCTTTTGTAAGGTACTTTGTGTATTTATGGAAGGAAAATGCCTTGTAGTTCCAGAGAAGTGATAAGCCCAGGCTGCAGCACTGCACATCCTGATTTGAGTTTTGAATGCTAACTTTTAGGCCCACAGATTCAGCCGAGATCCTTTTAGTGACAGTAGCAAGGCAAAATATTGTGCTTATCCAGATGAGAACAACATGACATTCCCCATGCTATTGTTCATTTTCAGGTATTCAAATCCAGCAGCTTTCCATGAATCCACTTCGCGTGCAAAATATAATTAGGGACAGGAAATGTGTTTGGATTATTTCATTTCCCTTCCTAGGGTTGAGATTTTGCAGTTTCTACACTTGCAGAAGTTAGAAGTGGAAAACAACGCTTAGGCCGTGGAGCCCAGATCTTAACAACCCTACCTGTGATGTATAAAATGGTCCATTAAATGAGTATTGGCCAAATTTTGGCCACTAAGCTATTTAGCATCTCCCTGTCCTTGTTTTCATCCTTCAGCTTCCTAGGTATTCCAAGACAAGCCCAATACTGTTCATTTCTTTCATTTACATCCTTCTTTATTCTTAAAACAAAGGAGGGGAATTCCATAGTTCCTGGAAATATCTGGGTCTATCTAAGCCTTCATCTACCTCCAGAATGGAGCAAGCTGCTGCAAATGTGTGTAGCATGGTTTTCTCTTTCATTTGTGTGTTGAATCCTGGCTTTTTGAACAACTTAAATGGGGAAAAACCCACAATGCAGCTCCCCTGATTTCCATGTGTGATCTTGCTCTCTGAAATAGAAGCATATCTTCTGAAACCAGCAATAATCAATAGGCAGAAGTGACATCTGAATAGAGAAAGCAGGAAGTGCAGGAATGGGATATGTTGTTGAGCACTGTTACCTTTGCTGTGAGTTTGTTCCTGTCTAGGATGTGCAGAGCAGAAGCACAATGGTCTTAGGTCTCTGGAGTGGTTAATTGTGGCAGCTTCCTTGTTTCAGTGCTTACATAGAGACATCCTATCAAGGCCTCTTTTGAAGATGGTGGTTGCTCAGAGCATTTTGAATACCAGGATGTCAAGACCCATCTGAAACACCCTGGCTAAGTCACTCAGGGAAGTAAGCCAGCCTGTGTCTGGCACTGTAATAGAATAACAGACCCCAAATGGGTTTATCTCTAATGGGTCATTCTTGACCTAGAGATGCTAAATGTGATCTGTTCAGATAATGTACCCTTGTGGTTATTGGAATGTTCTCCAAAACTGGGTTGGACTTTCCATATCACTACAGGCAGTGAAGTATAAAACAAATAGGGGATGATTTTTTTTAGGGAAAGCTACACTAGATGACATTGCATCTCTTTTGAGGAAGCACAGAGTTTGCACTACATGCGAGAATGTGCAACTGTATTTTTTCATGTCTAGCATAGAAGTGCAAGGCAAAAGCTAATAATGGTACCTCAGGCGGTATTTTAGAGTATCGCAGGCAGTAACCTGTGTTTTTGTCCTTGAGAAGAACCAAGGAACAGCAGGGCAAATCACTGCAGGCTGTTCTGTCTAATGCTTGTTTTGAGGCAGATGATCTTGGATCATTCTTGGAAAGATCTTGAATGTGCCTTTCTTTCCCCAATTTCCTTGACCCCAAGAGTAGCTTGTGAAAGTAGCTGCAGGGAATGAGCCATGTAGGAGCTGACTGAAAACGTCTTTACAAGTAAATAGTAAAACTGATTCCCTCATCTACAAGTTCCGATGGAGGCTGTGTGTCTACAAGTAACACCTTTCTACCAGTGGAGTTTTACAGCTCCACTACTCTGGAGGAATCCCATCTGGACCTGTCCCCTAGGTCACCACTTGTTGAGGTCTGCTCCTTAGCCAGTCATAGCCACAGGTGGAACATTAGCACCTAGGATTACTGTAGGGCCAGGGGTCTACTCTTATGAAGAGCTTAAGTAATGCATCCTCTTCTCCACTGACCAAAGTGAAGCAGGCTCTTTCTTTTCTCTGTGTACTGGTGGGTTCAGGTAGATGTCTAAAGATGCAAAGGTCTTCAGAGCAGAAGCAGCAAGACATGGATGATTTCTGAGGAGCACTTTTCCTCAAGGTGTTGATTTTAGTGTCCTTCTTCCTAGATGTTGCAGGTGCTGCCACATGCAACCACGTCTGGGATGGGGAAAAGGAATTGTAAGCAAAAGACAATCGTTCAGTGCAGCACTGGTATTAATGGTGAATTCCTTCATTTATTTTTACAGGTAGCAGTGGAAATGAAAGCAATTCTATTTATCATATTGTTCACAGACTCCACAAATGTAAGTACAAATACAGCTGAAAACTGAGCTCTGTTTCACCATAAGTGAAAGTGTGAGTCTAACGATCAAAGAACGAGCAACATTCATGCTGCGAGTGGTTTAGAACCAGCCAAACAAGGAGCCTAGAGGAGAGTTACAGGTTCAACACTTTCTTGCTGGCATTGCACAACATCAGGGTTCATTTGGATTTAGATCCTGCTGCATTTGGGCCAAAGTTGTCTCTGGAGAAGTGTGGGAGGGACAAAGAGGAGAAAAGCTTTCAGCTCTATTGAGAACCCCCTGGGTAGCAATGTCAGAAACTCCTGCGGGACTGAGGAGTTCAAGTCCTATTATTAGAAGTATTGTGAGAGATTAGGTCAGGCTTTAAAGATTTCAGGAACCTGAAAACGCAGGTAGGAGCCCCGTGGGATCCACAAAGTGTCTGAACAGGTCGTGTGCCTCACTCTGAGAGTTAATACTTAACATTAACAAAAACCACTGGACGTCTGCATGAATCTCCCTATGTCCCATATCCTGGTATCACCTCATTTCAGAGGAACTGCGATTCATAAATATTGAATCCTGAGTTTAAGGTTCTCAAGGGGTGTAAGTAATTTTGAATACATTATCCATTGCTTTCAAATCACAAGTGAAAGTCATGAATGCAGCACATAGTATTAGTGTCTGTTGGTGCCTCCTGGGCTCGTTTCTGTGTTCACCGAAGTTCAGGGGATTCTTTGTTTGAGGCTTCAGTTTCAGCCACTTAAGAGCTTGGAAAGTGCTGCAAACTTTAAGCTGAAGTTCAGTGCAGATTCTGGTCTCTGTAGTTGGGAGTTGCAACCTGGGCCAGGATTCAGCATTGGGATCCCCTTCCTTCCTAGGCAGACATGCAAAGAAATAGGATTTTCTGCATCACTATGCAAATTCCCCAAAGAAATGGGTGCCTTTCTGAATCGCCTCTGTGTTGCTGTTGGGGTTCAGGTGGTT
The DNA here is from genome assembly GCA_017639245.1 of Myiopsitta monachus. NCBI lineage: Eukaryota > Metazoa > Chordata > Aves > Psittaciformes > Psittacidae > Myiopsitta > Myiopsitta monachus. The sequence goes on along the minus strand of CM029935.1, from coordinate 3,132,881 downwards.
GAAGAAATGAGCTTTGTGTTCACAAGGCAGCAGGGACTAGGGTTTCTCCAAAGTGCCTTTGTTTGGGTATATGTAAAGCTATCAATGCGTCATTCTTTCTGCTTCAGCTGTTAGAGACTCCCATCTTCTCTATTGATTTTACCCAGAATGCTTACTGCCCTTGAAGGTGTGACCTGTACCTCAGGCTAATTTATTTCTGTCATGGCTGCAGCATATTTTAGAGGGCAGCGGGGGTAGGAGAGAGAACAATGAATTCAACATGGAATATAAATCCCAAGCCTGTAGCCTTCAGACATTCCACTACATCCCCTGCTCCATACTCTCATTTGGCATTCTGCACGGTCTTGGATTAAGAGGGGGGAAAAAAAAAGGGGGGGGGGGGGGAAGGCATTTGTATAACTAATCAGGTGAGCCACTCTGGAGTAATCCCTTTGGTCACACATACTAGCATGTGTATAACAATTTTGCTAGGCTTCTAAAGCATTTACAATGACATCCTCGTTTATGAGCCTGAATGAAAAGTCTCACCTCGATGGCCTAGAAGTGTTCTGGATCTGAGCATGGTTGCTTTAATCTATGGAAATTTGTGTAGTGGAATGTGGATAGACAAAGACTTCGGTTTTATGCTGAAAGCTCATTTTGGACCATAATGGTGGTGGGGCTGATGGATTTCCTTTTTTTGGTGCATTTTATTTTGCATTGTATTGCATATTCTTTCCTCTTTGGTTTTTGTAGACAATAATGTGAAACTGAAATGATGTGTAAGCACAAATATTACAAATACCAAGCTTAAGCACTGGACCCCTTTCATTATTCTATTGAAATAAGTGGGGTATACTCTTGTGACCTGCCTATGTAGCTGCAATCTTTCTCTCCTGCCCCATGTGGTTCATCGGTAGCATAGGATTTCTTGAGGGCAAACACTTTGCTTCCAGTTTCCCATACTAAAAGGCTGAGCGCTGTGTACTCAGTGGGTTATGGAGAAATCTGTTGGAAAACCCTGGACTTAGTACCACATCCTTGGGATGCATGCAAGGACTGGGATACACTGTGCAGTGTTTTACGCACCCAACTCTTCCCACCTTGGGTTTGTGAACAATAGCCAGTGAGTCCTCTGAAACTGGAAGCGCCAAGAGGCGAACTCTGGCTCTCCAGTATGATGATACTGAATGATTTCGTAGACTGGCTGTTTGGACTCTGCAATTCAGACCAAAGTTTGGTGTTCAGGTTTGAGTTTATTTTGTCCTCCTGCAGAGGAGGCGCAGCTTTAAGGAGCTATATCAGAACATGAGCTTCACATAAAGCAGAGTTACTGCCTTCCTTGGAAATTTAGGGCTCATACTTCAGAACGTTTGATGCAGGAGTACCTGGCCTGGGGTTACTGCCATGGGTCAGGGCAATGAGGCCAGCTGGGTAGGTCAAGCTTCAGAGGAATGCGAAGTGCTCTGGAGTTGAAGTGTATGAGATTTCCAGGTGATTTGCTGGGAGCTGCTGCCGCAGAAAGCACTAAATTAGCCTGGGATGGCTGAACGTAGTGAAACTTAAACCGGTCTGGCCTCAATTCAAAGCTTATAGTTAAATCTTGTTACTTGCCATGTGATTTGGGTTCTAAGTGGGTCCATGTCACACAGCCGTAAATGTTTCTCTTCCTCCAAATGTTTTCTGCACTGAATCACTCAGAAGCAGTTTTGTATCACCTACTGCTGTAGAGACAAGAAGTGGAACAGAGGTATCAATTCAAAGGAGAACTGTGAATATAAAGAAGGTTTATGATTTGTGCAAAGGGCAGAGGGATGCTGTGCCATAGGAAATGAAATGGTCCTTTGGCATAAAGTGTATCTTTTCGCACCTCCGCTTTCTGCACTGTGGCAAACATATATTTATATGACCTCCGCCAATGTGCTGGTTATTACTCATGGAACAAAGCAGCCAGGGCTGGGCATTCAAGCATGTAGTCTTCTTGTATCTTGGCATCTTTGTGTTTATAGGTCTCACTCTTTTTACTTTGCCCCTAATAGCAATAAAATAAAATGAGATCCGGTCTTTTCATAGGATCGCCACTCTCCTAAAACAGAGGGAGGGAGGAAAAGAAAGGCAGTTCCAGCACAGAAAAGACTCTATGCTCCTATAAATGATTTTTTGGGCCTCCAAGATAAAACTGAGAGAGAAAGGGAGAAATACAAGTGCTTAACTGCAATATGGTGCAGCCACCCTGTGATTAAGCACAATACCTTGGGATCTGATTTTGTAATTGTCCAGGGTGCCCGATCCATACTGGTTTGTCGACAGTGGAATAAGGAAAGGAAAATCAGATGTTGGGTGGGAAGATGACTGTTTTTTGGTTCACTATGAGCCTGTGATGTGCTGGCATCATTTTGGAGTCTGTCACCAGGCAGTGTTGCAGCTCTGCTTGCTGGTGCTGGCAGTGACTTCCTGAGGAGCTGCTTTGCAGTAGGCATTCTCCTCCTCTGGTTCTAGAAACCCCTCAAAGCCATCAACAGTGAAGCCATGTCTGAATCCAGTTAATTTGCTTCATGTCTGCTTGCTGTTCTAGAGGTCTTGTGATATTTCACCCTTTAATATCTGTCCTAGAAGGGTATTTGTGTGCTCAGTTTAACCCCAGAGGCAGCCTCTTGTCAGAAATGAATCCCATGGCTAATGGCAGAAACAGAGAGGACCAGCATGTCAAAGAAATACTGCTGATAAGATGCATAAGGTGTAGTGGGAGATTTTAGGGTGAAAAGCATTCCAGAAATGCAACTTAGTGGTTATTGTCTAATATCTTATAAACCAAAAACATCAGTCAAATTTTCCAGCGTGCAAATGAAGGAAAAGTACCTAAAGCTGTGTCAGTGAGAGATGCTTTGCAACATTTTATATATGAGAAGGCCTCTCATATGCTTCCCAGATGTACAATCCCATATGTCTGTTCTGTTAGGCTGATTATGGAATACATGCATTTATAGCTGAGAGCAAAGGGAGAATTGATTTCTTTCTAGCTTGGTGTGGATATCACTGTGTTCAAGATAATTAAACATTAGAACTCCAATACTCACACACGGGTCCACCCTGGCGTTTTGGTGTGGGAGACCATGGATGGAACTATTGGTGTTAGTAGTGCATATGTGAGAATGTGTAGCTTGTGATGCTAGGCAGCTTAAGGTTTTCATTTGTCATATCTGATGCTGCAGGTATGTGTGCGAGTAACTTGACTCACAAGAGTAGTCCAAAGAGGCTACTTACTGCTTACGTGAAGGAGCTATATGGATCTGAATCCCAAGAGATCCTGGCCTAAGTGTAGTATGACTTGTGTGTTTAATACAAGTGCTCCAGAGAGCTCACTGTTTGAACTGACAAGACAAAGGGAGTATTATTACACATTTAGATATAAAGAACTGTAGGTTTGTCTACACTGGAACAGTCAGAAGTTAATTCGTATTAAACTAATGATGCATACATAAAATGCATTAGTTAAACTGCACTGAACCCCTTTGTGGTCACTCCTGTTCATGGTGAAAGTGTTTTCCGTTCATTTAAACTTGATTCGCTTCCAAACTAAATTTAGTGCAACTTCATTAAAGCCACTTTGGTTGCGAAGTAAAAAGTCTATACAGGGATTTAAATGGTGCTCAAGTAACTTACCTCAAAAATTAATATTATTTCAATTTTTTGAGTGCTCAGCTATATGTTATATTCTTTGTCCAAATTCCGCTTTTGATAGTATTATTCGCCTCTAGTAGTAGTTGGACTTTGTGCCTTTCAGACTATGCTTCAAGATAAGGTGCTAATTTCAGCTTTCATAAAATAAAGGCATGATTTGTTGCAGAGAAGATCTCTGAGACTATTAACCCCAAGGGTGTCAATATCTGAATTCAAGTAATTTGAGACTAATTTTGAGAGTGTACTTGCTTTTGGAAGTTGGGGTTTGTAAACGTTGAAGATTGGTCTGTACCCTGGAGGGAGTGATGGATATTGGATTTTACTCAGTGTCATAACTGGAAATCTAATCTCGGTAAAATGGAGCTCGTGGCTTAGCAGTGAATTATTCCACACATAGAGGGAAAACAGCTTGGCTGAGTGATATTTGTGCTTATGATGAAATTCAGTTAGGCGCTGGTTTGAACTTGGCCAAGTCCAGCTGAATCTCCCAAACATGAGCACATGCAGGGAACCGAGTCCAGAGCATGGGGAAGTTCAGGCTAAAAGTGGAAAAAATGGAGCATGTTCCATGGCTTAATGTGCAAGCAAATTATTCCATGCAGTATAGAGTTTTAGGCTGCCAAAAGCAGATAGCTGCAGCCTCTTCCTATTAACACGTACCTTGAGCTTTAGAGGCAGCATGGACTCCATGAATCTGAACTAGCAGGCAGCAGTAAAGACTGAAGGCACGCAGGACACGGTGATGAGTGTTTCTTGTAAGTCTGTGTAATGAATATCTAAAGTTTTGCTATTACTACTGCATTTAGAAATGCAGGTATTTGACAGACCTGTGATGGGTAGAGTTATAATAATTTTATATAGATTGGGACCAAGAAAAACAGAAGTCTGTTGGATTTCATTTCCACTTGTGTTGCTGGCTTCCTCTGTAAGCTGGAGGGGCAAGTAATTGAAGAGCTCAGTGTGTCTCTGAGTTTCTTCACCTGTCAATTGGGGGAATTACTTCACAGGGGGACTGGAAGTATCATTATAATGATATTTGCAATATGCTTTCATATGCTAGGTAGAAGAGCGGGAGCGTTAACATGTACAAGAGAGAAAGAAAAAAGTAGGTTAGCCTGTCTGAGCTTGTCATGCTTCTACTGTGTCAGCAAACTCAGGGAGACAAGAGAAAGGAGAGGAAGAGAGATCAAAAGAATAGATTAAATTAAAAAGTAAACAGGGAAAGTTAAACTTAGAGTGGCAAGTAAGGAGTTGCACCGGACGTGTTCCGTGCCTAACTGCATTAACTTGGTCCATCATGTGCCAAGATCTTTGTCATCAGCAGCTCACCACCAAAAATCACAAGGCAATCCCAGTGTCTGCCATGTGGTTTTGAGCTCCCATCAGCACTTAGCTGGCCATGCTGAGGCTGCTGTCTATGTGAACCAAGGCCTTTTGAGGAAAGGGAGGGATTATTCCCTGATGATGGGGAAAGCTGGAATGCATCTCCCTGGACTGATGTGGGACCTGGATGCTTGGAGACCTGCACTTTGAGTAGGACTGTTTTTTGTGGCACATTAGGATGTGATGTGCAGCTGCTCTGTACTGTGGTGGTGATGGCAGCAATAAGCAACAAGGGTTGTAGCACCAGGTCCTTGCCTTGTAGCCTTGTCACTGGGCAGTGGCAAGTGTCACATGCTTAGGGAAAAACTGTAGAAGTGGTGTTTAAATCTCCCCTCAGCTCTTGGCAATCTGTACTTTAGGGACTGCCCAAAGCACATGCTGCGTCTGGCGTGATGTGCAAGGCTAATGTTGAACTTTATATGTGGACATGGTGGAGTTAATTTGCCTTTCTGTGCCTGCAGTGATACTTCTCTGAAAGCTGCTAGTTACACAATGCAGCAGCACTGGGAACCTCTCAGAGCCTACACTCTTTTCCTCCTCCTTTGTTGCAGGGGGAGTAAAGTCTCTATGTGGGATAGCTGTTTCCTCTGAGCTTTGTCAACACGTTCACACTGGGTTGGGCTTCTGCACAAACGTTTCCCTCTGTTTCAAAAGTCCATGTGTAAGGAAGGCAGCTCTGTAATGTGGTGCTGTTGCGCATCATGTTGCGGTAGCTCAAGACATGGTGCTGTCTCCTGTTGGAGGGCAGATTGGACTGATTGATTTGCTGCCTTCCCATTTGTGCTCTTACAATATGGATTCAGTTTTGGAAGTGGTGAATGTGTGTTGTTGCTGTTGTTTGGCATCTTTCAACGAACAGGCCACTTAAGTGCTCTCTCAGCTTTTTGGACACAAGGAAGAGACATGATCTTTCCTTTTACGTCCTTTCTTCACCCTGTTTGTTTTCAAGGCACACTCTCTTGGGTGGTTAAGGTGGCCAGGCATAGTTCTGAACTGTAGTTCTATGTAGTACGATCTGTTCTGTCTGATCATGAAATAGGCCAAGCAATCTTCATATGCAAATTTTCCTTATAAAGTAGACTAAGAAAACCAGAAAGCGTGTAGGGGAAAATTCTTGACAGTCAATATATGAAGGGTTAGTTATATTTTTACAGCATTACAGGTCAAAGACGCAGCTGCTGAATGCAATCATACCAGCTGTAATCTTCTTTAACTGTATCCAGTCAGAAGAGAGGAAAAATTGTTTTTCTGCCTTTGAAGAATGGAAATATCTTTTTCCATATCCACTTTGACCTGTTTTACTATAACAGATTCTGGACCCACTCAGCAAAATCGTCAGAAGCAAAGTTTGATGGAAACAAATTGCACCATAAAGTTAATCCTAAAACTGCCTTTTGCATCTTCAGCAGCTGGGTAGGTTTTGAAGGAAAAGTGCTCAATTTGCATCCTAAGCCTCCTCAGCCTGCCTTATCTGTGGCAGAGCTGGACTGCTTGGAACCATGGGCTATGAGCTATAATCTTATTTTTACACACGGTCAGACTGTTTTATTGTGTGTCATCTGAAATGCACTCTTCCTTTGTGAAAGCCACAAGTAACCACAAGCTTCCTCTTAAGTGCTGGAGAACAGTAAGTTTTCAAACGGACTGAAGAGTAAATAAGAGTGGAAGGAACATGGCAGAAACCTCTTGGAAAACAAAGAGGAAGATGCCATCTGTCAGAGACCTTATTAACATAAGTGCCTATTCCCAGCCAACTGAAGTGAAAAGCACCTATGCTGGGATAACACAACCCAAATGCAGGAAAGCCAGCCACTTTAAGTGTGGAGGGCAGGACTTGAAGCACACGTGTCTCAAAGACATTAGGAACAGAGCATGGAAAGTGTCATTTGCTTTGTGATCTGCAAAATCCTTCAGTGTGTGGGAGAGGAAGAGGGCAGCAGAAACATCAAGCTGCCTCACGGCAGTTTGTGTGTCACTGGCAAAGAAATGGGGTGTGGAAAGGTTTTAATGCAAAATTGAGCCGCTTGGATGCATAGTAGCAAGAACATCTTGGTCATATTTTAGCAGAATTGTTTAGCGGTGGTGTTGAGGATCTGGATAAAGTCTGTAGAGAGATACAGTGATGAAGTAATGGGATGGTCTTCATCTTTCAAAACTTGCCATCTGCAGAAGGAGGTTAATTCACCCAAGAAAATGTTTTGGAAGACATGGAGCTTCGGAATCATCCAAGTGCCTGAGGATTGTGATTACTATTTCTCTACATTAGAGTCAAAAGACCTGATGAAGTTGATCATCATCAGACACCAGTGAAATAGGGAGATTACTTTGCACAAATGCTCTCTTGCTGAGATCTTCTTGCCCAGTATGCTGATACTTGTACTATCGCAGGGTAAAGGGCTGAAGTGCTATTCTTGGTTGTACTGTACAGATATGTGGGATGTCGTATAACAGAGCTCATGTTAGTCCCTTTTATTTTTGTCTTAGTCATCGTAAATAACAATATAAATCATATAAAATGAAGGGGAACTTGAGAAGAAGGTTATCCTGAGAAAAGGGCTCGGGGGAGATAAAGGTGATGCGTCACTTGACACAAACCAGATGATTAATGGTGAGGTTTGGAACTCCTACTTTGAAATGTTAGTATTTAACGCAAATGTGAGCTACACCAGAGAAGATAATATTTTGGCTTCTAATTCAGAACTGCATATGGGAAGTCAGTAGTATCTACGGTATAAAATAAAATTGGAGTTATTGAGACACCCTCCCAGCCTCTTTATTTCATGGATGCATTCATTATGATGTGCTTAGTTGATTGATTGTTAATGATGCCATAAAATAGAGGCTATACCTGGTGTTTACAGACTTCTGCTTGTTTGGGTGATTCCCTGATTATGCTGTATATCTGCTTCCTCTTCATACCATATTGTGAAGATGTCAGACCATCATCAGTTGGACAGCCCGGTTCTTGTTCCTCTTAAAAGACTTTGTTCTCTTCCCTGCTTTTGTGCAAACCAAATGGCAGCCACTTTCCATTTTACTAGTGGTACCTAAATGGTAAGGAAGGCTGGCCACTAGCCAATTCATTTAGGTCTCTAGAATAATAGTTTGTTCTCTAATGAATAGTCTGGCTTTAAATCTCTCCATTCAATTGTGGTGGTACTCCTGAAGTTGACAGGTACTTATAAGACACTGAGGAAAGGTCATTTGTTGGGTGTTAGTTTCATTGATTTGTCCAGAGAACCTTCTAGTCATTCCTCTCCACTCTTGGAAGGAAACCAAAAAAAAAAGGACAAAAAATCAGTCAGAAAATTCATTAATTTTCTCATATTTGCTTCAGAAGTCACAAATAATCCATTCCTGGTAAGCAGTTTCCTTCTTTTCTGTCGCTAAGCCTGGGTCTATCCAACATTAATGTATTGGTGGCCCATTATTTGTGTTGGTAGTGCAGCAGCTGAATCTGGGGCTCTGTCAGTTCAGTTTTGTAAGCATATCCAGAAGGAGTTACTTCCTGGCCCTGTGAGCTTGTAATGCCAGTAGCCCTTAGACAAGGAAGCAAATGGGGAAGGATGGATTGGTTTTCTGTTGTACAGATGGGGAAAGATTTGATGATTTGCCCAGCCTCACACAGGGAGTCTGTAACAGAACAAGATAACTCATGGGCTAAGGCAGTGTCGTAACTGTAGGACTAGCAGAACGCCTCCAGTTTGGTTCTTTTCTATGTATCCTAGAGACATATACAGGTATGTTGCTTGATAACACTGTCTCCATGGACAGTGAGTCCACTTGTGAGTAAAAGATTTCCTATTTGTATGCCGGGCAAATGTAATGTAATTCAGCTTCGCAGTTAGCATCATCTTATTGTGAGCAAGGAAACTGAGGCAAGCAGCAAGGGAAGGTTTTGCCTCAGACATCAGACATATGTGCTAATCTTGGACTGGAATCTAGGTGCTCCTTGGGACTAGCTTGCAGTGAGCTGGAGTAACTCTGCTGTTACTAGATTTATTGCTTACTTCATCCTTTTTCCCCTGTACCAGTAAATCAAATGCTACCATTTTCTTCCTGAAGCTGGTACTTAATGAACTTAAAAGCAATCTGAGGAAGGAGACCCGTAGTGCAAAAACTGGCTGTGCTAATGCCCTGTTCCATTTACAAAAGAAAAGCAAGAGTAGTGGCAAAGTTATTTTTACTCTAATTTGCTTTAGAGTGCAGCCACACGCAGGAGCTGCCAGTCACATATTTCAAGAACTGGCTTCTTGATGCCCAGGAGAATAAAGCCTGGAATGACTTGGACATTCCTTAAACCATGCTGGCAGGGACCTCCGTCGATCAGCCTTTGCAAGCGAGAGAATGGTGGTACAGGAGAAGACATAGGAAGGAGGAGGGGACAGAGTTTTGATGTTGTAGTGTGAAAGCTAAGCCTAAATCAGAGTTTTGATGTTGTAGTGTGAAAGCTAAGCCTAAATTAAGAGAGGGGAGGAGGAAGCAACTGGAATAAGGGTGTGCATGGGCTTGTAGGTGAGGCTGGGAAGTTTGAACCTGAAGATTAATGCAGGTGGAAAGTCAGTGAAGCAAGGAGTACTGTGGTCAGAGCGGACCATGAAATGAATGGGAACATTTCCCACAACAGATAAGAGCAGAGCATGCCCGAGGTGAAGAGTTCTCAGCCCAGGGAAGTTATTAAGTGTCTGAATTCCTGGCGGCTGGCCTGAGGACATTGTTAAGAGCGGAATGAGGTAAAGTGTGGACCCCCACTATGACTTGGCTGAATGATATTTAATATTTAAGCCTTTGAAAGTGGAGAGAGCGGTTTAGGGAGCACCTTTTAAAGAGGAAGGAACACAATTCCCGTTGATGACCTGTGTGCGTTCTACATGATTTTTGTTCAAAATACTAGCAAATTAGCTTAGTCTGAAAAGAAACTTTGGAGAATTGATGCTTTCCAGTTGCTTCACAAGTCCTAATTATTCCTTCTCTCTCCCCTTTTTACCCAGTGTGTTTTTCCCTTTTGCTTTGGTCTGGTTGCAGCCAGGGGTGGCAGAATGCATGGCTCTCAGGTGGTGCAGTGTGAAGCTGAACAAAAGCAAACCAATACCTATAGCAGTTTTAATTCCTAGAGGACAAAACATTCGGTGTTATCCCTGTTTGATAGAGAGAAGTGAAGGACTGGGGAAAGGAAGTGACTTGTCACCCAGCAAAATGATAGTGTAACTGAAAATGGAATCAAGGTCTCTTGGTGGAGAGAAATTGGTCAGACGGCAGCATTTTCTCCAGGGTACAGAATGGAAAATCTGTTTCAGAAATTGGTCATTTCAGACATCAGACAGTACTGGGAACTGAAGGTTATTTTGTGAGGAAGCAAAGCCCTGGTCCAAAGATGACTGAAGTCACTGAATTGTTTCCATCGCTTTCTGCGGGAGCAAATCTTTGTTTAACAGTGGTTGGTAACAGGCACGGTAACACCTGATGGACTGTTTCCTGTCTCAGTCCTTAGGCTCTGCAGTGAATACAGCTCTTCACTTAGAGCATGGTCAGCTGCTAGATTTTCCATGGTCAAGTGACTTCTGTTTGAGGGAGGAGGGAAGAAGAAATGGAGGTGAGGGCAGATTGCAGCAACAGGCAGCAAAGAAGTGAAAGAAAGAGGAAGCAGAGTGTATTTACTTCTCACCTGCTCCGAATTACCCTGCAGCAGAATGTGGTGAGGAGGAGTGGTGGGACAGGAGGTTGTGCAGCCAGCGTGCTGGGAACAAAAGGCTTTTCAGACTCAGAATGCCATGCACCAAGGTGGAAGCTCTGCTGCAGCTCTCTGTCTCGGGGCTTTGGTTACCCCAGACAGATGCACGCTATGGAAAGGTTCAGAAAAGGCTGGCCCACAAGTCTGAGAGGTGTTTTTCTCCCTAACGACACTAAGGCTGTGTCCTGCCATTGCTGGTCAGCGTTTTGCTTGCAGGCTAATGTTACAGTTGTACCAGAACTCATTCCATATTGGCTTTTGATCCTGGGAGAACGGGAAAAATCTGGTCAATACGGTTCTCATTAGCCAAAAAAGCTGTAACATGCTGGAGTCATTAGTAGTTTGTTGATTGAGTTAACCATGCAAGGCGGGCTGCAATTGATCATCTGCATTCTCATTAAATATGCCACAGCCTAGGAGAGTTTGTTATGAAACTAGTTGGAGTACGTGAGGAGTCTTGGTTGCAGCCAAGAGCACCACTTTATATCTTTATGCTTAAATCTCAACCTGTGTAATTAGTATCAGAGATGGGACTGAGGTGTAACATAAAAACAGCTTTTCACTGAAGTCTTACTACACAGGGTCTTGTTTCAGCTCAACATGGGGAGAGAGATTGGGGCTGAAACTCGAACCCAAATCTAAACTTTCTTAGCGCTGCAAGAGGCAAGGGAAGTGGTGAGGGTCTGTGGCTAGAGGATTTCCACTTGGAACTAAGTAGGCATTTGAAGGAAGGAAGCATTGCTGTGCTTCGTTTAAAGATAATGAGGTATAATAAACCCTAACCAAAAGTCAAATTCACTTTGTCTTTGCATTGTTCTTAAGACAGTCAATAAGTTAAAAAGATAGATATAGAGAGAGGTGATAGGATTTTGCTCACAATAAATGGGTGAACAGGAGTTGCTGAAGAGTGTTACCTTGAAAATATATCATGATCCCTTTAAACCTTGTCTATGTCTTTCAGCTTTTGAAACGCTGAAGATCACATCTTGAGGGAATTTGTTAGAGCCTTTGAAGTATTTTTATGTTAGGCCCCTATGGCAGAAGATTGTACAGATCAAGAAAGTACCGAGTAGATTTATTCACAGAAAATGCATTTAAATTACCCAGTTATACGGGCACACATTCTTCATTTACAGCCTGGTGTCTGGTCTCTGAAATCCTCCCAAGAATTGAGGTCATAGAATCTGAAAACGAGCTTCTGTACACCATACTTCTGGCCTTTCAGATGTAATGTAGTCTGTACTGTGTGGTAAATTGGACACAATTCAGAGAAGAGCAACAAAACCAATTAAGGGAATAGAGGAACTGACTTACATGGGAAGATTAAAGGCATTACAAATTTGTGGCTTGGTGAAGTCAAGACTACTGCAAGTCATTGGAAGTTTCTGGAGACAGGAATGCAGCTTCAAAATCCCTGTTCTTGTCTAAACCTGTTTTTGTTTGCGTGTTTGTTTTAAAGCGAAGTCTTTTTAGAGCAATATCCTCCTCTGGTGGAACTGACCACAGTTCCAGTGAAAACAATGGAGCAAAGGAATCTGTGCCAAATCAGACTGTCTAAAAACGCGGCCTTGTGCTTTTTAAAACAGGCAACAGCAGGAGTGGAATCAGTACTTTGGTGGTTTAAATCCTGCAAGTAAATTCCTGGTATATTCAGAGTACAGAGTGCTTAAATGCAGAAGATATTTGGACATCTGCCTTCTGTAGAACCTCTGCCTTTGCTGATGCTCTTCTGGGGCAAGAGTGGTAATGAGCAGAGCTGGTACTAGAAAAGCTTAAAACTGAGTTTAATGCGTGAGCTCAATATTGGCATAAAGATGGACTGAAAGGACTCTCTGTTAAATTTTGATTCGCATGCTCTCACAGAAATACAGAGAGCTTTCAAGCCAGTAAAGTCTAATATAGTCCCAGAAAATGGAGAGACATTGCCATGAGAAGCTGCAGGTGCAATCCACTACTGAATGTATATGACATGCCTCCTTCCGTGCACCATTTGCACAGAGGAGCAGTCTATAAATACCCCAATTAGTGAGTGCAGCTAGCTGGAGCAGGGGATAGCAGCTCATGTTTTCAGCCTTAGAAACCCTGAGTTCTGTCTTTGCTGAGTTGATCAAGATGGTGGCCACTTTGCAGACACAAGGAGCGGATTGTTCCTGATGGTCCGTGGGGATTGAATTACAGTGAGGCTGAGCAATTGAAACTGTAGGCTGACTCTTAGGAAAATTAAGTGTGAAGCTCATTGTGCTGTGAAATAGTCTCAGAAGGGAAGTGATGGAGGCCCTGTTGCTTGGAATGTGGTGCTTTTCGTAAGGATGGAGTGTTAATTGAAGCATTATGGCCAAATTTTAACAGTGAAGTTAATTTCTGGCTCCATTGCATGCTCCTTGTTCCAGCTGGGGAGGGAGCTATTCTGTCCCAGGGCTGAAATGCAGTGGGACTTGGCTGCACATGATGTTCAGGAGCTCACACTTTTCACATAAGCGATTGCTTTTATGAGATAGATGAAGTTGCCAGGAGCAGAGGATGGAAGTGTGGTAGCTTCTGGATGAAAGTTGCTACAGATATCAGTTTCCTTTTTAATTTATATGTGATCTTCACTGAGGATGAAAATGGCCAAAGCTCTAAAACATAAATAGAACTGATTTGCAGTCTTTCCAGTTGCACCAAAAAAGCAAAAGCACTAGATGGGAGTCACCTGTGGAGACTGTGCTGCTCTGTTGCCTTCATCCTAATTTCTCTGGGTCAGGAGCTGGACACAGTGACCTGCCACATCCCTCATCATCCCTTTGATATCCCGATTCATGAATGAATAGGAAAAAGAGGAAAACATACCCTCCTGAAATGAGTGTTTGGAAAATGGGGATTTTGAGTGTGTGAACGAGGCGAACATCAGGAATACCGAATGTGGACCGAAGATGCCAGGGGAATTGTTTCCATAGAAACACAACCATGGAGGCTCACATGGTTCCCCCATCTCAGACTTACAAATTCATATGATTATCTTAATGGTCAACATAATGGATTGAAAAGAGGTAGGTGATCAGTAAAATTTGATCCAAGTTTGTTGCAGATGTAGGGAGCATTGTGCTGAAGTCTCTGAGTGCAACTTAGAATGGCTCATATGCTGAGCGCGTATCGCACTGAGTTGCTGCACTAAATCAGGATTAACTCCCGAGCAGTGAATGGTGTCCTACTGGTATCAAACAAAGGGAATCAGACCTGGTTTCTTCTAATTAATTTGAAGAAAAAAGGTCTACATTTGTTTCTTGATACATTGTTCTTTCACCTTTGTTGTCCAGTCCCTTTTGCATGGCTGCAGACATAATCTTTTGCATGTAAATCAATACCATTCAGAAATGCCTCAGGAAATATTGTTCTGAAATGTACTCAATGGAAGCGCATGCCTTTCTGTGCCGGAATTTATGAGGGGCTCTGGGAGTCTGTTTTCTTCATTTGTTCATGGAAATACTTCTCCTCAGAAAATCCAAGATGTTTAGGACTAATTAATGTCGTTCCAGCCCCTTCAAAGAAGCTGGAAGTAGTTGTTTTGCACCGTATTGGTAGGCTCCTGAGTGTAATATGGATGATGCCATGTTTAAACGAGTAAGCTTTAGTAACATTAACAAAGGGCATTTATGAAACAAAGGTGTTCTAGCTTTTTATGTATGGTGTCTCAAAGATCTGTGCATGATCTGCCTTCTGGTGTGTATATGGGGTTGCCAGCTGAGGTTCTTGTATGGCACTGTTGACCAGTCCTGCACAAGCAGAGTGAGTTGCTGTGATGCTTTAGAAGCTGCTGTTAAGGTGATAGGTATTTCTGACGTGCTGGGAAGCAGGAAGGATGAGAAACATCCTGTGGGAATCCTAAATATGGGGGGTTCCTCGCCCAATTAACCAAAATGTAGCCTGATAGCTCCCATAAAACTCCCAAAGCAACACCCATAGAGCAGTCGAATTCCATATGGGAGAGGAGGCTTAACCACATAATCTAAGTCAGAGCAACCCCAAATGAAACAGTGAGGATTCAAATTGTAGTGCAGATGTGTGGCTTGGGCTCCTCTTTGTGAAAGCCCATGGTGGCCTGGCCATTCCCTGTGGGTCCATGGTTTAATTTGGGCTGAGCTGACTTGGTCTGTCTGATTTTTAAAGCATCCAAAGCTTCACAACCCACAAGCTTCATCTTTAATGATAGTTATTTGTGCTCTTTTTGGATGAGACTCTGTGGAGTGGAAGAGAGGAGCAGGAAGTGGAGACAGGACAATTTTGTACATAATTTCCAGTAACTGATGATGTTGGTAAGCAACATCCAAGACAGTAACAGCTCTACAGCCGGAAGAAAGTGTGGTGTTATCTTTCTGGGTGCATATGTGTGTCGGGGGAGCAAAATAAAAGCTAACATTATGGGGAAAGCAAAATAAAAGCTAACATTATGGGGAAGATGGCTCCCATCTTTCCTCCTGGTTTCCCAGCTTCTCAGAGCCAAAAAGTTGCTAAAGACCCTTTAAATCTGAAGACTAGCCCAGATCCAGGCTGCACTCTTGATAAGCACACATAATGCTCCTGCAGCTCCAAGAGGAAAACATCTGAGGTTTGGGAAGGGTCAGCCAGAAATGACATAGCTGCAAATATGAAAGGAAATCAAAGAGCTGCAGGGTTCCGCCCAGGAGAGGGGAGAGCAAGAGAGGCAGCCGGGCCAGCCGGCACCAAAACACGATGAACAGAAAGAGATGCCCAGAGAGAAGTATTTTTCCTCTCCAGCTTCATGTGTGTGAATTCACTGCTAACCTTGACCTATGCTTTCAGTTACCTTGTTTTGAAATGCCCTCCCTTGAACTGATTTGTGAGACTGCTTTTCCAGCGCTTCTAATTCACGTGGTTTTGTGGTGAAATGAGTGATGCTTGATACCAAGAACCTGGATTGCAGAGCGAATGTGTCAGTAGCACCGAGGCACCCTGTTTTAGTTGGAACCTCTGCATGATACCACCATTTATAAAGGAAAGTGTGTTTCTGCATTTCCATACATTAAACCTGTGAAGTGTTGCCATGCAGGCAACACATTGATTCCCTGATCGGTTGCCTTCGTTTCTCCCATACTGTGAGTTTCTTTTCCATGCTGTAGTCTTCTAGGACTTTGCTGAGAGCAAGGTAGCATTTACAAGAGCCTTGGACTTCCTATTTTAAACAAAACAGTGCTAAAGGGCCAGAATTTGAAAGGCATTCAGTTGATAATGACAAGGATAGGTTTAAAATTACATGAAAGCAAATACAAAGGAAAGACAAGTCCTGAAATAAATAGGAATTTAGTGTTTCAGTGTCGCAGAACATTCAGTGAGGTCCCTAGCACGATTTTTAGGACCCTAAATGCCTTTAGACTGCTGGTGACTTGAAAACCTATTATGGTGGGTTTGGCTGGGAAAGAGTTAATTTTCTCCTTAGTTGCTAGCATGGGGCTATGTTTTGGATTTGTGCTGAAAATGCAAGGATGCCCAGCAATCCTGCCTCCGGTGCTGTCATTTTTGGGGACATATCGCCACTTCTGATTTCCCAAAACAAGGAGAGAAGAGGGGCAGTCTCTTCCCAAACCCAGTCTCTGAACAAATATCCACTGTCGTCAATGTGATTGATAAGCAGAAGTTAGTTTAATAGAGGTTTTTTGTCCATCAATGAGCTGAGGAGTGTAGTTTGGACCAACTTTGTCAAGCTTTTAATCTGGGGTGACTTCTTTTGTTACTGAGCTGCCTCTGCATGCGAAATGTAATTGGTTGCCAGCTCACACTTTCCTGACCCATTTCTAAAGCTATTTCATTAGACTGTGTTGGGTGATCTTTCTGAAATTATTTCTTGATTTTTATCTGAAATCCATTGATAATGGTTCTTTAAGCTCTTTCTGTGCTATCTGGTTGTTTTAATTTCAGGGAGTACACTGAGGAGTTTAAGTATGTACTAGTTATCGTATTGGTGGATCAGCCAAGCAAGGAACATTTGGAAATTCACATATTCCTTTTCACTGACCTATGATATTTGAAAGATAAGCCTCTTGCATGCCATTAGTGGTTTGAACATCTATAAACATTTCTCAGTATGTTTAGATTTTATTTTGGAATAGTTTGAGTATGTACATGTAGATTTTTCCTTTAATCCATCCAAGAATATTAATTGCCCATTTGGTTTGCTGTTTGCCATTTATTTAATACTTTTTCCTTTAAAGCAGTATTGGTTTCGTTTGTGCTGAATCAAGTACACTGGAGAAAGCCAGTAAGATCTAAGGCACTGCGAACTCAATCTGAGCAGTTGAAACTGGCTAAAATTTGGTAACTTGATGATGCATGATCCAAGGAGATCTTGCCAATCTTCAGTATAGGTGATCAAGATGTAGAATCAAATAGAACTATATTTCCTTACCCTCCAGGAGTATTGTGAGGCTTAGTTCACTGAAGTTTTGCAAATCACTTCGTGATCCTTGGATAAAAAAATACAAGAACGCAGAGAAATAGGCATAAGAACACAGAGCTGCAGGCATGTAAGGAATATTCTTCTCTTTAAAATTTCACAAGCAAGTAAGGTCTCCCCACACTACCTCTCTAGATTCCCAGTAACAGCATTAGGAGTTAGAACTGGTCCTTGGGCAGAGAATTAACCTGGATCCTTGTTACAAAATACATCTCTCAAGTGAAACTTTTGCCTATATTTTTCCCAGAAGATTCTTCTCTTTCAGTCCAGAATTTTATCAGCAATTCTTATGCTAACAGGGGTCAGGAGATGAGATGTTTCTCACGTTACACTTGAAGCTTCTCATGAATAATGGCCTGTATCACCTCTATTGTCTCTCCAAAACATAAGCAACCAGACATAAGGCCAGAGGAGAAATTTAAAGAGTGCTGAATAAGCCAGCAGGGTAGACCAAGAACCAAGATAGTCAAAGAGTGAAACAAATACAAGGTAGAGCAGATGGTTATTTGGGGAAATATCTGAGCAGATTAACTACTAGGCAGCTAGAGAATGAATCAGTCTCTAGTTAAAAAGTATCCTGAAATCTTCAGAGTGAGATTAAGAGAAGCACAGATGAAGATCACTGTAGACAAAACAAATTAGAGGTCATTATTCCCTAGTGAATTTTCTTAAGTGTTAAGTAGAGCACATCAGGCTTTTCACAGGAATCTGAGGGGGGTTGTCCTTAAGACTATCACTTGCTCCTCTGTAAGGGCAATCTGTCCATTTGGAAGTGATTTCCCCCATCAGTATTGTCCTTCTCTTCTTTATCAAATGAATTTGTCTTTTTCATTCTCATACATATATGTGTGTGTATATTGTGTATGGAATAAAAATAGCTGCAGTTTGAGAAGGATGGTAATCCCAAAATACATGGCATTGGAAATTGCCATCATGGAAATCTTAATTCCCCCCTAGCCTTCCAATCTTTTTGTTTTACTTCAGTAAGACTGCAGCTGCCATCTGATTTGTATTTATATATGCTCTTTATAGATATTAATGCAATAACAGATTAAACCTAAAGTAACTGTTACTACACAGAGAAATCTCAGGGTCTGATCTTGCAAACACTAATGCCTCTGAATAACTTTAATCTTGTGCATTGTATATTTGAATTTAATGGGGACTCTTGCATGCCAAAGTGTCTCACATATGCGAATGTTTGCTGCAACTTCAGACTTTCCCCATATGTTGATGTCAATTTGTTTTTGCAACCTCAATACGGTTTAGAAACCGAAGTCTCTGATCACGGTTTGTGTATGTTTTATCGGTTCCGCAGGCTTCATTGTTCACCCGATTTTCAATTGAACCCTCACTACTGTTAGTGAAACCACCTACTTCTACCAGGCTAAATTTGGCTTACAAGGGGTTCTTCAGGCACTTTCTTTGAGGTCTGAGCAAGCTCATAGGTAACACGAGTTACAGAGTGGTAGAGCTGTTTACGCAGTATAATCTTCTCACCATGCATTCTGAAGGTGGATTCCTAAAAGAAACTGGATTGTAAAACTTGGGAAATCGGATGATAGCCCAGTAGCAATTTCAGTGCTTGTAAAAACAGCTAAAACTGTCCAGGAAACAGGCAGTGAAGTTGTATCAAACTTCTCTAGTGTAACTGGCTTCTGATCTCTGTGTAAGGGCTCAAGATAAACTGAAGAGTTCAGACTCACTGTGTATGTTCTGTAGGGTCATCTTTTCTGTCTACAGAGGGGCTTAGATGCCAAAAACTGTGTAGAGGATATTAGTTTTCCCAGATTTCCACTAGAATGTAAAGCTTTGTTAAATCCACTTCAAGACCAGATGTGGTTGGTCTCAGAATACTTTGGGGGAAAACAAAACCCTGTTTCTCTGGGGCTCTAATACACAGGTATTTATACTCATGCACATCCTACAGTGAGGCAAAGCAGCCTGTAATCCTTATATTCTGCTTTTGAAGGTATGAATAACACAGTGCATGGTCAGCCTGTTGTATTCTGCTGCAGAAGGCTGCTGAGTCGAAACACCAGTGGTTAGTTTTGAGTTCAGTAATAATGGTAATTTTACAAGCTAATGTAAGAGTAATAAAGTCTTCTATAAGGCGACTACTGTGACCATCAGGAAAGTTTTATTTCCCCAGGTTCAACAGTTTACATGTGACTAATGTACTAGTGGGGAAGAGGTGACTTCCATTTAAAACGTGCAGCAGCTTACTTACAAGAGCACTGATACGTCTATGTTTGCAGTTAAGGCTCACTAACCATTGGAATAAATCTGATCAGCATCTCATAGTACCTCAAATTATCCCACTTCTCAGCTTTTGCATGAATAACTTATTTCTTAGCTCACAGAAGTGTAAAGAGATTTCTTCTTTTCTGTATCCTGGCATTATTTAAGATTGAACTCCTTGTAATAGTAATCTCCATATCTTCCAAGACCAAATATACACGTGTGTGCGTATATGAGCATAGTAGAGGTAGAAGAACAATAAAAAGGTAAGAACAAAGGTAACAGACACAAGAAAATGATTAGGCACTTGAAATAAAGAAGATATTTGCTTAAGTAGCATAAATGACATTGTCCGTAACCTCTTTCTCACAAGTTTCCACTCCTGAGATGTTAGAGTAATGCATGAGACATTATGTATGTCAGAAAATTGTGTGGGACAGTTGAGATACTGCCAGTTGAGATGTTTTCTTTTCAAATTACGTAGAATATTAAAGAGTTTTATTAGGTTTAGGTTGCTACATCCCAGTGTTAGTCTTACAAGGGAGAGGATCAGTCTTGTCTAATTTTATATGTCTAAGAATTAGTAGTTGAGGGCTATGCTGGTCAGTCAGATCTCTTTGTAACCAGTGGCAAGAAGGGGGCATGTCCAGGGTGGGAATGATGTTAGCTATTTTAGAGCCTGTGCTAGGAAGGAGTCAGCTGCCTATTGGATTTGGATATGTTGCTCTTTCTCTTCACTGTAGAGGGAGACTACCTGAATAATGTCAGCAACTGGCTTTTTTGGTCTAAAGTTACATGAGACAGTGTAATGCTGCTGTTTTGAAAGTTGTTTAGTTGTTGAAAGATGCAGATAAATGCCCGGTCTCGTTGCTGTTAACGAAATGACTGAGAAAACACCTCTGATGAGGGAACAAGAACTAATTGCTTCTGTCTGGGTGATGATGGACTATTGTCTACTCCTTTCTGAGTTGGGTGGGACTGATGAGTGTGTAGGGAGGAGGTTATTGCTCTCTGCTGTGGAGCAGCCTCCATATTTCAGTGACCTGTAGAGCAGCTGGGAGTCCTGGTTTAGTTTGCTATGCCTCCAAGGTGATACCTCCAGGAGGCGTGGTGGAAAACTAAATCCATTGGAGAGCTGTTTTCACCAAGCCCCATGGCTTTGAGTAGAGATCCCAGCAGGGACATCAAGAGAAGTCAATTAATAAACTCCTTTCTTTGCCTACTCCCTCCGTGTGTGTTCTTCTCCTGTTTCAGATGGGCCTGAGGACTGGAGCTTGTCCTCAGAACACCACGCATACTGGAAGCCGCATACTTGTATAAATTGGGAACAGAACTGGCCACCAGAGATTGGAAATCTGGCAGGCAGAGCCGATTAGACATGCTCAGAAGAGCTTGCAGTTCCACTGCCGCCTGCCCTTTGGGCTTGCAATGAAAAACAAGGATGAGCGCTGCCAATATTTGTATATGTGATTCTATTGTTTTATCTGAGGATGAGATCAGCCCAGAACAAAGCTAAAGTGCTCTGTTTTTTTTTTTTCCATGGCATCATGAGGAACGTGAAGCTGGGATCACCCCACTCCACCCTGATCTTTGACTCCTAAACCAGTGCTTCTCATCCTTTTTGCATTCCATTGAAACACACTGTCCTTTCAAAAGGGCCCTGTGCCTCTCCGTCTCATTTATGTGCCTGGGAAATGTACAGTTGTCCCGATACACATTGCTGCCTCTTGGAAAACTCCACCCTTACTTGAGAACTTAAACCATGCCTGACCTCTTCCAGCCTTGTAATCCCAGATGCATCCTCAGAGTACTTTATTACCTAGATGATCTTTAAAAGTCCCTTCCAACCCAAACCGTGCTCTGATTCTATGATTTCCTTTACCTTCATGTTTTCCTTTATCTACCTTTTAATAATACTGTGTTGTCAGATAATCAGATGTGAAATGCAGGTACTGAAATATACCTGCTTTCATTTTGATGGAAAGGAGTGATTGCAGTGCTACGGTTTGAATAGGGATTTGGAAACAGCTAAGGGTAGGATTGCTAGGTAAGGAGGCACAGGGGAGTTTTTATAGGTGGAGGCTGACTTGCAGCATCCTTCTTGAATTGATTGTTTTAATGCTGAAATGTAATTGTAGAATTAATCATGCACCAGAGCACCAGGGGCATTGTGAAGGTGTCTTTTTAGTTACTATTTCAGGAGAAAGAAGGAAATTGAATAATGACTATTTAAACATTATGATTAGTAGGGATTGAACCCAGGACCACGGTAGCTGAAGCTCTGTGTTTCTGTGGCTAACTTTTGCATCCCACCTCTTGGACAAAGGTCTGGCTCCCAGAGCTCGGATTTGGTCGTGACTTTGAGCAGTCCAGGTGGAATTTTGTGTGCCTGTTTGTACATCAACAAGACAGGTAGCTGACTTCCCCTGGTGACAGGGGCTAACAGAGGCTCTGCAGCTTTTGTAGGCAGATGCATTACCACAAGGCCAGATGCTGCCACCGAACAAGACAAACAATTATAGAAGCCTCTTCATCAAATTCATTTGCAGTGGTCACTCCCAAAGCTCTTCTGAGAGGGATGAGATAAAGAACCCTAAGGATACCCACTGAAAGCTTGTACAGACCCATTAAAAAAGAAGAAAAGAAGGAAAATATCAGTGTGTAAGTCTGTCTGCAGCTACAGCAGAGGGAAGCAGATGTAAGTAAGCCTGCCCGTGCCTTCTGAAGGTCTGTTAGTTCCTGGAAGGCAGCCAGCGCTGAAATAATGGCTTGAGGCGGCACCCCTTTCTCCTCTCTGCCTGACCTACTAGCAGGCAAGACATTTGTATGTTATTAAGCTGTGGAGCACATACTGTGCTTTGCAGCTGGACGGTGCAGGGCACTGTTGAGAGCTGTAAATCTCCAGTCACGTATTTGCTGTGAGGCTCTTGTATAATGTCAGAAATATTCCCCTCAGCTCCTGCAACCTCCCTGGGCAGAGATGCTGACTGATGCACAAAAGCTAGTTGGGGTTGTTGTCGATGTAATGTGTCCTACAAGGCAAGAGAGGTGATCTGGGCTGACTTCTAGCCTGAGTGCTGGCTGGACCTTGGAGTATGTGCGCTGCAAGTACGCTCCGAAACCTGCTCCCCTGAAATGTGGTGCGATCCCAGATGCCTGTGTGCTCTATAGATGGAGGGTAGGATACAGTGACATACAATATAAATACTTTGTGTTTAGCTTCCCAATCAAAGCTTTCAGTTTTACAGGTTTCTCATCCTAGATGTCTTCTCTTCCTGTTTCTTTAGCATGCATTCCACTCCTGTGTTTCAACTGTAAATGAATTGTCTTTGCTTCTACGTGATTAATTTATTGTTCTGTGGGCACCTCTCACTGTGCTTTAGCTGCAGCTATTTTGCAACTCAGCTTATGGGCATGGTCCCATTTCACTTTTTCATGGTGTTTTCAGTTGCCCTTCTAGGCCCGCAAGCTTACAGCCTGTATCTGACTCCATGTGTGGCATGGCTAGGTACATTCAGATGCAGCATTAACAGGCATTTTTTATCAAGGTGCTGCTGAAATTCAGAACTGCTGAGATTTGATCATAGGCGATGTTAAGAGACAAAGTCAGAAATGATCCTTTACAGGCACTTTCTGATATTTGGAAGTTTTGATGTAGTGAACCTTAGAAAACTCCCTTGTTTTCTGTGGTTCCATTTCTTGTTTTCTCTCATAAAGATTTCTTTTCATTTGCTGGAGACTTCCAAAATACACAATCTCCCTGAAGGTCTGTTGCTCCCAAAAGAAGGCCTTTTTGTAGGTTTTGACCTGGCTGTATCCTATCACAGCTGCAGCTTCTTTCCTTTGAGGTGAAGCCAAAGCTGCTGAGATAAGTGTCAGCGCTGGAGTTTGAAGGCTTCATCTGATCTAAAGGAAGGTTTAATGTTGGTAGAGGCAGTTCATGTCCACTTTCCTGTCCAAGGCAACACGACAAGATCTTTCTGCAGGCAAGATGTGTGTTTCATCACCTGTGACCCACCCTTGTCTCCTGCAAGATCCTCCAAATCACTTCTTCCTTCTGAGCTGCTCATGAGGCTCAAAGTGGTAAAGCCTTTTGCCTTGAGCTCTTATTTCCCTGCATGACCCATTAAGGGGAAACCTGGTAGCTTTTCAGGAAATGTGTGGCTGAGTGATATTCAAAGCCAGGTTATTCTGTAAGTCCAGCATTTTGAGGCCAAAATGCCCTGTTTTAGAAGAAAAAGTGAATTCCAAATGAAATCCTTTTAATAATTGCAGTGTTCTGGTTAATTGCAGTTTTCTCTTTCCTGCTGTGTTATATTCTCCAAACATACCCACAACGTTTGCAGTATAAGAGGATTGCAATGCGCTTGGCAGCTCAGTTCTGCAAAGCCTCGGTGGTGTTTGTCATTGATCCAAGTTCTAATGCCAGTTCACTGGCCTGAGGTCACCCTAATTTCATCCCATGGCTGCTGGTAAACTCTTTTTGTCCCGGCTGCCCTCACCCGCTGCCCAGCTATGTCCCCCACCTCGTTTTGTTGGATGGAGGTTAATCACTGCGTGAGGTAACTCCATCCTTGGCATGTTCTGTGATCTGGAAATGTGGTCGCTAATTACAGCCTTCACACCGGAGCCCCAGTCTGTGGAGTCCTGCCCTGTAAGTGACTGCTCTCCTCCATGGCTCGCATTGCAGAGAGGACATTCTGGCTAACAGGAGGATGGTGGGGGTTGACTGGAAGAAAATGGAGTCCTCTTAATAATCAAGAGTGTCCACCAAGAAATCACAGCAGAAATACCTGTCTGGGAGAGAGACTGTCCTGCTTTTAAGCAATAAAGCCTATGTGAGTTTTGCTTTGTGCTCTCAGGACTTGTGGTGAGAAGGGAATGTAGCACCGAGGCTCATCCAGAGTGGCTTAAATAGCCCCCAAAATCTTGCTAGCAGGATGAAATTTTCTTTTCTTTTCCCTTTCTGGTCACGTTTTACCACTGGAGTTACTCAGCGAATTAATAGGTATAGAAATGCAAAGCTCTTTTCTTATTACACGCCATCGATCTGATTGCAGTGTCATTAATTGAAAGACTCGGGAAATGTGATGGATGGTTCAGTTCAGGATTCCACATTCGTTTTGGCATAGCCCTGCAGGAGAAAAGCTGCATGAAGCTGATTGAAGGGCTCTTTTTGTCTGACATGAATTATTCTTTCATTGTCAAACCTTGTAACAGCATTCAGACATAGGGAGATTTACAATGTGAAATCCTAAATGGGGTCTATTCTTAAAATAAAATTAGAAAAAAAAGGAGAGCTTTATCTTGCAACGTTGAAAATAGCTACGTTTAGAAAAAAAATCCCAACTATTTCTACAAATTAAATCTCTTTTGCAAAACCCAAGGGGCTGATGTTTCTCACTTAATTTTGAATTATTCCGATGGTAAGGCCTTAAATGAAGAAAACAATTGCTTTAATCGCATAACTGCTGTCAACGTTTTTATTATGTTCAAATGTATGTGTTTGTATGAGAGGGTTGGTTTGTTCTTTCCACTGCTGTCATTCACCTAAGCAGACTGATTTGCCTGTTAATCTGTGCCCTGTAAAAGAAGAGGAGGTTTTCTTTTTCTTGTGGGGAAAAGCCAGGTAGACGTTGTTTAAATGCTTGTTTTGAAGGAGCTCATTTTGCATTTTAGAAAGCGTAAAAATGGATGAGTGTTGCATGCGGACAAGGGTTCGTCTATTCCTGCTTGTGTCTGAAAGCAGATCTTATCAGATAGCTTTATGGGTTTCATTTTTCCCTGCTGATCCTGGGCAGTTCTGTTGTTAAATTCCTGTTGCTCTTTTGTCTGTCTCAAAATTTGTGCCATGCTCTGAGGCTTTCCTGCAATGTTATGAAATGCAGCAGTTAAAAAGGAGCAGAAAGGTGCAGATTAGCTTTGCTTTAGACATGATAGCGTGTAGAAAGTTGATGGAGAGTTTTGAATGCAAAGCAGCCACCCAACTTGTAGTCTCATTTAAGAATAAAATACTGAAATAACATTATACGAGATCTGAATCAATGTCATGCCTATTACAAATGCTGGAGCTGGTAGAATAGCTAGATTTCACAGAGCAGACAGATTAGATGAAGAAGAGCATTCGATTACATTACATCTGATTAGTGGTGTCTGTTCATCTGTGGTTTGGTTTTTTTAAAGAAAGCTGGCTTATTTTGTCAGAATGTGCCATGTTAGAAGGCGCAGCAGTATCAGGACTCAACCTAGGAGACTGGACGTAAAATACAGTGGTAAAAATACCCAGCTCTCTGGCTTAACCACCTTCCTCCCTTAGCTACCATCTGACGGACCTGCGTGTCCAAGTGCTGTTAGCAGATAGATAGCCATGGGAATGATTACAACCTTTACTATTCTATTTAACTACTTCTCAACCCCAGATAAGTATCCAGCGATTAGTTTCCGTTTGAACTCCTAAACAAATGCCCCTTTTCACCTGAGATGTACATTTGCAGGCAACAGACTGGCCCGATGAAAGAGATGAGTAATTCACATTAAAGTGGGAAACAGCCCCTTCAGACACTAAGAAATAAAATGCATTGATGGGAAATGCTGTTCTCATCCCCCCTGCCCCTCCCCCTGCCTCTTCTGCATGTAATACCCCGGCGTACATATATTTTAAGGTCTCATTGTTCAGCGAAGGGTGAGATTATTTGGTAGTTTTTGTTATGCTTTTGTCTGCCTGATAGGACCTCTGGCAAAGGGACTGTGCGCGTGGTTGTTTCTGGTGGGAGCTGCAAAGCCGGCCACTGCTCTCCGTGTTGTGCTAGTCCTCTATGCGGTGTCTGTCTTTGAGAGAGCAAAGAGCCTACGATAAACTCAGCGCTTGGCACATTGGAAATCTTCCGTCTCCATAGCGCCTGCAATTCCCAACAGCTAAGTTTTGCAATGAAACTGCATGGCGGGTCAGCACAACACCCATTGAGCGCCGCTTCTTTTCAAGCCCGTTACTGCTTTATTTTACGGTGTACAGTCAGCTCTGGGACACTTGCACTCAGGGCTCCTGTGGGCGACGACGCTGTTTTGCTGCAGCTTTGCTTTAGTCTGGCTTCATTGTGAGCACCTTCTATGTTGCTCGCAGTGGCCGGCTGTAATCTTCTAGCCACTAGCCTGTTCTTAAAAGGTGAGGGAGCTGGGGAGTGATTTCTTTAAGGAGGTATTTCTGTTGTATTTAATGTAAGATTTTTTTTTCCTCTTTATGCTGCCTAAAGCTAAATAAACCTGACAGGTTCTTGGAGCCCAATATTGGGAAGAATGTTTTTCCTTTGGTGTCACTAATTAGCCTCCCATGGAAGCTGATAAAAGTAGAAAGGGAGCTAACGATAGAGGGTTATGCAGCAGGACTCCGAGCATATTGTACGTGAGGAAAAACTGCTTACTTCTCAGCTCCAAACTCTTTCTGTCAAACTGTTTGATTTTTGGCGTGCCCTGCACTTGGAAACAGGGGGGTATAATTCCTGAGAATTGAATTGCAGTTCGGAGCCGTAGTCGCTCTCCTCAAATCTGTGTAAATAACATTGTCCATAGACTGTGTTGTCACCTTTGAAATGCTCTCTGCTCATGGATAGCAACCTAGACCTGTCTTTGCTTGTGGTGGAGTCAGGGTGGAGCTGAATTTTGGAGCTTGTTTCTTTTTATTGTTTCTGATTTTGTTCAGGGCTTTTTATTTTTGTCTTTTTCGTTCGTTCTGATTCTGACAGTTTTTAAAGGCTCTTTTTTTTTTTTTTTGAGGTTAATAAAAAGGAGGGAGTAAAAGGTACTGTATCTTGTTTCTTAATTGTTTGGTTTATGTCTAAAACATCTGCAAATACACCCTTAAAATGATCTTAGAAGTAACAGTCGCTTAATTAAAACAAATAGGAACAGAATGAGCTTACCCTCTTTATGGACTTAAGTTCAGGAAATTAGGCATCCACTCTGTCTCCTCTGGAATAATCAGTTTCTTATCTAATATATATGAAATGACCAAATAACATCTACATCATTTGCATCTTTAACTCAGGAGCAATTGATCAAAAAAATGGAAGCACTGCTACAGATGAGAGGATCTTTTATTTTAAAGCCTTTAAGTCACCATTTATTTCTATCTAGTTAAGCTTAATTTCCTTTTATTGTGGTGTTCAAATGAAAATATACAATGCCATGTCTAATTGTGTTACTATTCACATTAATAACCTGTAACTTTACATAACAATGAGCAAGAAGCACCGAAAAGGCAGAAACAGATGCAATTATTTGTTGCAAGATAAGTTACTGTACGTGACCCAGGTGCTGTAGTACTATTTGCATGTGTTTCTCACCTTTGTTCACCCAGACACATGGGGATCTCAAGCTATTGCTGACTAATTGATAGTTGTAGTAACTGCTATAGGCTCCTTAGATTAGAAATGCATGCAGACGTGTGTCTTGATTCAAACATTAAGGAACACACACTCTCACTTACTTACATGGGCAGAAAGTCTTCATACTATTAGAGGTGTGTGATGGAGATAGCAGGACATAAAACAGAAGAGAGAGAGACACAGAGAGAGAGAGAGAGACAGAGACAGAGAGATGGCATGCAGCATATATACCCCTACAAATAGTTCTAAAATGCGTTTGCAAATGCAGAAGTCTTCAGAACCATCCAACAGTTCAGCACACCCTTTTTATCTCTTCTCTGCGGGACGTCTCCATCCAGATTACTCGAAAAAAGCGGAAAAGGTGAGAGCTCTGCCATCTTAGCTCTGAATTCATCTGATTTCCTTCTTTCTTTTTTTTCTATCCCCCCTCTCCCTTGTATTCCTCATGCCATTGTCCATTCTTATGATGGCAGCCGCCCTTGCTCTTGAATGCAAGTGTCACAGCGGGAGCAAAAAGGGTTCAGGGCTGCATTGTCAAAGCCATGGTTGCCTATTGTTTCTTAGCCTTTCACTGCTCTGCTTTTCCGAGCCTCTTTCCCTATCAGTGGCCCCTGTCAAGGGGAGGAGTAGGGAGAAAATTGCAAGAGTTAGTCGTCCTTTTTATTGCACACTGTTATGATAAACAGCCCAGCAATACATCCCACAAAATTAGGAATTATAACGACGGGATGGGGGGAAAAAATTCTTTGTAGGTTTGCGTTTGTCGCTGCCCTTATGTCAAAAGCTTGGTTTCTTAGGAAAGACTTTTGTATTGGTGTTTTGCCCAGCAAAAAAATAGAGGCAGCTGCAAAGTGAACAGTGAGCTATTTAGCCACAAGGTAAAAATTTCCTGTTGCTATTTGGATACTGATGCTTTTCAATTTTAAGGCGGGGGGTGTTGGGGGGAGGAAGCATGACTGAAAGCATTTCTCTAGCTGTCCATTCATTCATCCGTCCATCCATCTGTATTTTCTGTTGTAAAGCAATCGAAAATGATTTTTAAAAAGGCCAGAGAGACCGCTTGCAACTTGGTTTTGTTTAAAAATCTCTCAGTGCAGAGGGAGGTTTGTGTTTCAGATGATTGAATCTTGTACTGGGAAATGAAGGGGGGAATGACCGTCCTGCTCGTGCCAGGAAGTGCTGGTGTCAGGTCATCTAAAAGTAAAATCTTGTCACAATTTCTTCCTTTCATGGGGGGGGGAATATATATATACAGGACATGACTTGACGTTTAGGTATGTGTTTGATTGTCTTGTGTGAACAGGCCAGCTTTTCCCGTGTTCCAAACTTTAGGGAGGTTACAAAGTCATGGCCTCAAAAGTTTTTTGTTTTACTGCATTTGATATGAAATTGCCTAGAGAAAGAAATGATTTCTAAGATATGGCTTCCAAGAAGAGTACAAACATAGTTACATATTCAAGTTGTAAATAATCGAGTAATCTCACTTCCAGGATTTCTTAGTCTTAAAATCTCTGACAAATTTAAAGGGAAGCAAATGTAATTTGGTTTATGCTTTTAACTGCTTTTGTAAATAGGAGCATCTTTTCAACCCTTAAATTTGTACTTACTTTAACTGTACAGTATATTCAGCAGGTTTGGAATTTCGTTTTTAAAAGCCTATTATTACATTATTTCCACTGAGTTATTGCGTTATCAGAAATTATAAAAAGAAAACACTACACTGTTCAAATATGTGCTTCTTGAGTCTGAATATCTAAGTCATTGCAAACGTCTAGTGCTATTTTATCATCTCTAATAATAACAGGCAGAGTGCTTTCACAGATGTAAGTATGGGTTAAGTCTCAAAGAAGCTAGCAGTGAAATACTTCTTGAACTAATGAATAGTTAGGCTACTGTTCTGGTTATGTTTAAGAATATCTAGTTGTCTGAGTCTCCCAGATTTTAAGTGTTTGCTGTGAATTTGCTTTGAAAGAAACGGGTAAAGCTGTTTCACCTGAATTCACTTTTAACTCCCAGAACACTGCAATAGAAGCGATTTGATGAACAAATTCTCTTAGTCCATCCTACAGGCAACTTGCTTTGCCTTTTATTATCCGTATTAGGCTTTTTTACACGTATATATTGTCCTGCATTGCCAAGTTCTAGGTCAAGTATGTGTCTGTTTGGAATATCTTTAAAATTGAAACTTTGAAGAAATGATGAAAGAACTCTGGCCTTGTTTTAAATCAAACTCTGAATGCAGCCGAGGCCACCCTGGGAGCACAATGTTTAATTTCCATTCGACATCTGCCTTATATTTACCACTGCAGACCAGTGTCTGTGTGGAAGGAGCACTTATCGTTGATAAAAGTTTGGTATCTCTTTTGTCAGAGGTTGTCATTTCTGTGCTCTCAATCTGGGCTGTCATTTTGTGAAATCTTTTGTCACTGAAGCTGAATGGAAAACCTGGAATGTGTAAGAGATTAAAGAAATGGGGAAGAGGATTCTAATGTGTAGAGTAATTCTGGTCGCTCGACTCTCTGAGACAGATGGTGCCTAATCCTGGTTTTCCTTACTCCAGTGTAAATACCGAGCTGTCCCACTGAAACCACTGCTGAATACTGATGCAGCATCAGAATCAGGCCTGGCTCATTTCTTTGCTTTTTGAGACTGTGGGCTTATCTTGCAGTGCTTTATGCATGCAAAGCTCTCATTTTACACTTCTGGTGAGAGATGCCCACTGAGTGACTTCATGCTGATTGCAAACACACGGGTGTAAATCCTGAGTTTCAGTCATTGCTCCAGACTCACGCTTGTAGAAGTGATATCAGCCTGACCTCCCAGAATCTAGGGATAAATATTTGAATAACTTCATGTGCTTTCTTTAGGTAGGTCTGGGTTAGGGAAATACTATCCTCTCCAAAGAGCTGGGGTGGAATTTGGCATGTCTGGACATTCCACAGTGTCAGTGGGAATCTGGTGGCTGAGACGTTAGGTCTACCTGCGAGGAAGAAGAAGTTTACTCAGAGCAAAGGCGGAAACATTTGTCCCCACAGATGTATTTTTCTGCAGAAAGAGTGATTCGGGGGATTGACTGGGGAGCTGTTACAGCCTTGGGATTAACAGAGAAGTGTTTCAGGTAGAGAAGGGAAAACTTTGCTGTGTGTTTAATTGTTTTGAATGGATTTTATCTCCTTACTTATCAACACAACTTGTGCTCATGTTGCTTTTAATGTTAGAAAATAAAAAGGCTTTCCCCACCCCCCATGAGATCCATTCTGTAATCTGAGGTTGAAATGCTGTGCGTGTAGTGTCAGCTCAAGAGCCAGGCACCTATTTAACTTCTCCTGTGGGATTTCAGTGCAGCTCAACCCTTATATTCTTGCTCTACATAGGAATAAATTTCTCTCTTTTTTTTTTCCCTTCCCTCTTCCAGGATTAACTTGATGACTTCAGTGGGAATTGCTCTCAGAAAAAGAAAAGATCATCTGGATTCTTCTGAAGGTAAGAGTCAGGGACAGAAGTCTCCATGAAAGACCTACCCAAGACACAGCAAGAGGATCTCACCTACTGCCTCTTCTTCAGTGACTCCATCCTGCACTGAGGTTCAGGCAAGTATTGCTTTCCCCTCTTTGGAGGTTCACTGGTGAGTCCTTAGAAGTGCTTGCTTCTTACATAAATAGTGTCAGTAAAGTTTTGTAATGAATCAGAGGGCAGGCTCTTGTATACCAATGTGTTCTTTCACACCTTGCCACTGGTTTACGTGACTTTCCAGGCTTATGAATCTGACAGGTTTATATAAAATGCAAGAAGAGATATCCAGAGAGAATCAGGAAAAGATGAACCATTGGATTATTAACATTTTATTAATTCCAAATCCATATTCTGTTATGATCTGAGGTGCACATAGGTAGAGCAATATCGCTATAAATCACTGATAAGGTAATCCACTGCCTTTACTGGCCTTTTGTGTTTTACAAACAAACAGAACCAAGCCATTGCAATGATTTCAGTGTCCAGGTAGGATTTGCATGTCATGGGCAGCATCCTCCCCGAGGTTTGTCACTGGTTTCCATAGGCTTGTTTATAGAATTAGGTATTATTGAATAGGGGCAAAGTGGTTTTAGCTTAACAGGTAGAAAACAGGATGGTTACAGCCCTGTTAAAAGTGGAGGCATCTGAAATAAGACACAGAAGAACACATTGTCTTCCACTGGGAAAAGCCTGTTTAGAAGGACTCATTTAGCCATAGGAAGCTGGGAGAGAAGTGTGGAGTGAAAGACTAGCCAGGCAATTACTCTACTAATGGGTAAGATTATGTTGGTTTTCAGTAAATCAGTGCAAATGTCTGGTTAACTATGTCTGTTGAAAAGATTCTGAATGCAGAGAGTGTAAGGGGACAGACCCTTATCTGATGAAGTGTTCAACATCAGTTGGAGATCTGCTTCCACTGCGGGATGTGAAGCAGATTGAAGTTCTTGTGTAAAACTGGCAGGGACTCTGTCTTGCTTGATCTGGTCTTCCCTGAGGTTAAGACAGTTTTGTGCTGGCAGATTTCATTCTTCCTGATTCAAAACATGTGACATAGTTTAACAAAACCAGAACTTTGAATGCCATTAGGATGTTAGCACAACAGAGAACTTCCATGTGACAATATTGCAAGAAAGAGCAAAGAATCTTTTAGTAACTCTTCCTTTCTGTCTAACTCAGGGCAATTGCTATATTTTGATGTTGTGTCAGCAGTGCCTCATGTGCTGAAACATCAGCCTTAATTCAGATTTCAGAACATAATTTCAGCTTTGCAGGATATTACTTTGCCACAGAGTGATTTTGGTCGGACAATTACATGAGGTATAACTTCAGTTTTAGTTTGAAGCTGAATATCGACTCAACTGCTTTCTCCAGCCTGGGTGTGGAATACCCACTTTTATTGATGTGAATACATTTTTCTGTGGAAATACTGTGTGCGTGCTGAAAATTGTGGACTTTGTTTTGTTTCTTCGCCTTGACTTTGACTAGGATGGAGGACTTCACCTGAGTGTGAGTTAGAGGTTTAAAAAGGGCAATATACAGCTTGTGTTTCCACCTACCTCTTGTTCCTTTGGGTTTTCAACTTCTGTTTGTGGTTTGAGAAGGGACTGAAGTCTAATGGAAGGAACTTGTCACCCTGTAGGTCCCGGTATGTTTTTCCAGTTGCTGCAGAATGTGCAGTCATTTCTGTAAGGTTCAGGGGCCTGTTCAAGCTTTTATCAAAGCAAAAATCAAGGTCTGCACTGCTGATAGTTTTCCTGTCCTTCACAAGTTTTCATTGCCTTGTCCGGCTTCATCCTGTATTGGTGAAGCAATAAGGGAATGAGATTAGGAGACTATGTAATATGCTGTTGTAACGAGAGGGTATAATCAGCTGAGAGGGCACTGTATGTGGGTATGCTTTGGTCTGAAGTGCCTAAAGAATGTGCCAATGTTAGGTTTAAATGCTGATCTGAGCCATAAACCAGTTGCAAGTCATGTTCTTCCTACAGAATTTACCTCAGACTGTTTCTGGTTACATCTCCCTCCATTCTTCTGATAATACCTACTTCAATAACCATTTCTGGGTCATATTCCTGCGTGTGCACAAAAAAATCCTTCCACTCTTTGTCAAGTCATTACCTTCTCAACATGCAAATCTCTTCTAAAGTTTCTTTAGTATTGACCACATGAAATGATTTATTCTTCTAACATATCAGCATATTTATCAAGGCTGTAGATAGATGAGCTAGGCAGCAGGCACATATCTAAGTAAGCTGTGTGAGATTTTCACTGTAACCATGGTTCTTTCCCTCATTTATTTACCATCCTCATTTTGCTTGTTTTGTTGTGCAATAAGCTGCTAAACTGCTTGAGTTAGGACATCATGTCAAGTGATTTCATTTATTCTTGTTGTACATTCTGAATTCTGTATAAATAATAGGAAAGTGGCAAAACAACCCTAAATACTAATTCAGGTGCAGGCTGCAGCTCAGAAAACTGCCTGGCTGGCGTTAAGATTCAGCAACACACAGTTGGCAATGGAAATCAAACAGTGGTGGTGATTACTAGTGGAAGATTATATCTTGCTGAAAGCAACAGTGTGGTTGAGAAACCGGGCTAAGCCCTGAGTAACTTGATCTGATCTCAGAGCTGATGCGTTGAATAGGAGGTCCCTTCCAACCTGAATTATCCTATGATTTGGTGAATGTTGGTGACCTGATACTCAAAAATCATGAACATCCAAACCCATGAACTCAGGACCATGGAAGGAGCAGATTTCTGACACATGACCTGTTAAAGAAGCAGGCAGGTTTCACCTGTGAGCACTGAACTAGTATATAGTGCCAGTGCAGTGTAGCATAGAAGCAGCCTCATCTTTCTGGTATGAGTCAGTGATCCAGGCTAATACCCACAACTGTAGCTGCACCTGCTGAGGTGAGGCTGAACTGTTGTGGAGGCTGACTGTTCATTAGGCTCCAGGTTGATGGATGCAGTAGATAGACAGCCTGCTGATGCTATTGTGGATTCTGTTGTGGGAGGCTGAGGTCAAGACAAAATCCAGTGGGATAAACTGTAGGTTCGTTGCTCCTCCAGGAAGAAGCTTGCCCAGTCTTTCCCTTGCCAGGCTTCTGGTAATAGTTCTAGGTCATGGAACATTTCTTCATTGTAATAGCTGCCCTTATAGTTTTGCAGGTTTTAGCAGTGGATTTGGACTCAGCCCATGATAAAAACTAGAACCTGAATTTAAAGCAAAAGCTGATCAGGAGTTTTTCAGGAGTACCTTTTTCTTTCAAAACCCATAATAGGTTAGTGAATTAAATCCTGGGAGAAACTTTACTATCTGCTTGCAAGGAGAGGAGAAAGAGTTCAGTTTTGATAGAGTTTGCCAAATGTTGGGGAGAGCACACACGGTTATGTGTCATTTCACGTAAGATGGTTACATAGCTTTGTGCATGTTCCAGGATGGACTTAACTACTGCAGGTAAAGTGGGTAAAATGCTGTAAAAGGAAGAATTAAATGGGGAGAGAGACAACTGAAGAAATGCCACCATTAGTTTAAAGGCAGTAATTAATCCAGTTTACTTCAGCAGTTAATAAAATCCTGTTGTGAGTGCTCAGCAGTTATGAACACCAAGGTCTGTGTTCCATATATTGACCTGACAGTTTCACTCATTAAGACAGTATTTGGTTTCTGAGGACACACATCCCTGTTTTGAATGTTTCTGTCCAGAAGAGAAAACTAAACCTTGGTAAATGATCTTTTGGGCCATCTGCTTCTTACTTGTTTAGAAAGCTGCATTCAGAAGAGTAGATCAGACAAGGGGCTCGGTGACAAACCTTCATTGTTCTGAGGTTTAAAATAAACTTGTTGTGGCTAAAGATGACAGTGTTAGATTCCCAGAATGCATGTTGTCATTTCAGTGCAGTATGCTTTATCAGCCAAGCTGTGATTAATTGCAGCAGGGCTGCTCACGATTTGAAACAGACATCAAATGTTAATCTTTCCCTTAATGTACAGATCATACGGGGGCTGGCTAGGCACGTAATTAGTCCATAATCCTACAGATACTTCTGCACACGTGTGACTGTGCTCATGTGAAGTCATTGAAACTCCATGTGAGCCAAGTTCTGTAAACATGTGTTTGTGTAACCCACTGGTATGCGTCTGATGTGTGTCCTGGTTTACTGGCAGCTTAATAAGTGCTGCTGACCTGTGCCTTGCCCTTTCACGCACTTAAGCAGACACACAGAAATAGGAGTTTGTCTGGCCTGTTGATCAGCCAGTGCTCCCCAGGGACCACATTTTCTGCCTTGTGAACTGGATCTGGCCCCTGAACTCACCAGCTGGCTATTCCACTCTGGGTATCTGTATCATAGGGAGAACTAACTGCAGACAGGTTAGTTCAGATGCTCAGAGCAGGACCAGCCTGGCTAACACAGGGGCTAATTGTGCCAGGTTAATGTGGTATTGTACTTTTTAGATCCTGAGCAGATCTCTCCCTGGAACAGTGCTGAGGTATTCAGGCATAGTAGGTCTTTCAGTTATCTCAGCTATGTGATGCAGTGTTGCTACTGGAGACTTACTTGAAGTCTCCTAACTCTAGGTCAAGCTATAATTCCTTGTGTGTTCTAGCCAACACTGTTGCCATCATAATTATTGGAAGCTCAACAGAGTTACCCCATGCCAGTATTTACTGATCAGTGAAGGGTACAGACGTCTGTCGGTCGGTATTTGCTTTGCATCCCTTGAGTGCCCATATCCCAGAGGAACTGAGTCTGTCTTGGCTCTTGGACTTTGATTCCACAGCTCAGACTGTAAAGGATTATTGTCTTAACTCTGGAGGTCCTCAGTGCAGTCCCAAGTTAGCTGGACTAGGTAACTTGCAAGCTAAAAAGCCCGAGGCTGCACATTTGTAGATAAAAAGCTTATGAACTATTAATGTAATTTTGTTTCTGTGACATTATAGGCTGACTATAAGAGAAGGGGTGACTTTAGATGTCTTCATGAACTAATCCTCCATAAAGATGGGCATTGATTATGATGTTAACTGGTTTTATTACAAGAGAAATAGAAACAATAATCCTAATTCTCATCTCTCAATGCTTTGTCTCTCATTGTAACATCATTTCAATTCAGTGGGATTCTCCACTGCAGGATATTAAACAAGAACATAAGAGTGGTTGCAAAGGAATGCATGATATTATGGAAAGTGGATCAGAGTGACACACAGCCCCCACAAAGGTTGTGGGGAATTTGAAAGTGGAGGAAGAGCTAAAGAGGCAGGATTGTTGTGCAAGCTGGCATTTGTCTAAGTAGGTTTAAAGTCTCTACTCTTACAACGAACACTTTTATAAATGCATTCTTCATTGTCCTATTACTGAGTCCTTCAGTTAAAATGCAGCACAGATTTTGCTCTTCAGTTTACATGTTGAATAAAACACAAGGTGCTCAAGTTAGGAAATTACTGTAAGTTATGAATCTGTTCTGGATGGCTCCTGGATGCATTTCAGTGAAGTCCAAAGCTTGGCGTGTTTGCTGGGAACTGATTTTGGCTTTAGTAAAAGGTAGACTGACGCTTGCAAGAAGTGCAAACCAGAAGAAAGGGAGATTTATGTGAAGATCTCTGTAAGGTACAATTTGTTAAGCTGTGAAGTTGCAGTAGGATGGCATAGTTTGTAGTGAAAGCTCAGCAGCATTACGCTATTAGAGTGTTGGACTGGACGCTCACCCACGATCTTATGGTTGAAATCAGCTGAACACAGCTGACTGTCTGGTGTATGAGGTTGTTGAGGGGAATGACTCTACTTTTCATATGTGTCACTGCTGCCAATGGGACTGTTCTGAATAAAAGAACATGAGATTAAACATCATTTACGTCAGTCAAATCCAGGCAATCTTTACTAAGAAAACTATTTCTCTCTAAAGAGTCTTAGCTGAGAAGGGTTTAACTTCATGGATAATGATTCAGCACCCAGCAAGCTGGTAAGAGTCTCTCAGGGAGCTCCAATGGATTTTGGATCAAACTCTTCCCAATATGTGGATTATCCTATATCTACTTATTTAGAGTGGGGTTTTCACCCCTCTAAAGAAGAAGCTGCTGGCTGAAATCAGCCACCAAATGGTACAGCAGACAAAAGTGAGCTCCCTATGATAATCTTGTTATTTTTGAACACACTGGACTCCTTGGAATACTTCTCAGCAAACTGATACTGCATTTTGCATCACTGTTATTCAGTGAGCCTATTTCAGCTATGCCAGGAAAGTCATTGTCAGGTCAACAGCATTCATTTCCTATTGAGTTTTCCTAGAGAGTTGAACCACATTTCAGTTTAGTCCACAAAAGCATTCACAGGAAGAGACACAGGAATACCTCAGCCTGTTCCCTGAGTTAGCCTGGTCCAGACAGGCGGTGGTTAATTCACTTAGCACTTAACTGAAATTATGAAGGGCTTTCTTATCATTTTATTTAGTTTACAGAATGATCTCAGTGTAGATAATCTTCTGAGCTCAAGGATGGGGCTGATTTGAGCAAAAGCCCTTGAGTACTGAAAAGTCCCTCCTTCCCTTTTAGATTCTTCTAATGCTCTTCTGGTCCCCTTTGGCTCAATAGCTTCCATATTCTTCAGTATTAAGAATTAGCCTCATTGATTTATTTCCCTATTTCAGTGGCACTGGAGACAGATTAGAGCAATCCGTTTTAAAAGTCAGAGAAGGAGAAGGAACCCCAAAGCAGATTTTGCTCTTCATCAGCTTGCATCTCTCTTCTTTTATTCAACTAAGCTGTTTAGCTATGGCCATAACAGAAGATAGGGGTACAACATGATATTTATAATATAACTTTTATTCTCATTATAGTCCTTATTAAAAAAAAAATCAAGATTTTGACAAAAGGCTGTAACAAATCAATAATTATGAAATCGTTTCATAGTTTGAAATTGGATAGAAATATGCTCATTATTCCTTGACCATGATGTCAGTCTTAGTCCAGGACCTTTGCTCTTGTTGCCAAGGCTCAGAACTGAAGCTCTGTGTGTGGTAGCACTGCAGTGGCTTTTCTCTGGGACCACAGGCAAATCCCTGAAAGCCATAATTTGGGAAAGAGATTTAGGATCCTACTCTGTTCTTAACATATGTTTCAGCTTCGAAGATGGTATTAATTCAAGGCAATTAATTCCCATAGCTTTCAACGTTTTTTCCTCTTTATTGATACTGAACTCAGTAAATGACCCAGTTATGCTTGGCACCTTCTACATGTGTAGTAATAGAAATAATAAGCCTTAGATATATATGGAATGGGTCACAGGGACTGTGTGATAATTTTGCAGGTCACACTCATTGCCTGTGCTATATTTTGTTCCGGCAGAGATGAGAGTCTGAGGTCTTCGCTGTCATGAAATCCTGCGTCTCTGCTCAGTCCTCCTGCACTGTTGCATTGTGATACCTGTGCTCGCAGGTATCCAACCTTCTTTGGCTTTCCCCTGTTTGGTGGTGTAGCTGCTACTTCCAGGTATTCGATGTACTACAGAGAGTTAATAGTTTGTTCTGCATGACCAGATGTCAAAGAGACACCAGTTTGTTCTTGAAAATGGCATTGCTATTTTAGTGGCGAACTCTGACTTGCTAAATCCCATCTCTTTTCAATGCTTTTTAATCTGGCTTGGAGCTCCTCCTAATCAGCTCTTCTGCATCCACAGTGTACTGAGCTGGCAGTAGGCTGAAATTTAGCCTGGCCTCAGGTGCCCAGTGTATGTAGGCTCAAAAACCCCCATGGATATTGTCTCCAAATGGCACAATGAACTGCTGCCTCATGCAGTGACCACTGCAGAGCATCCCAAAAGGTCACCATGACTTCATTCCAAGAACAGGAGTATCAGTGGAGATATTAAGGACACAAAAGTTCCCCTGCACAAAGAGTCTGGCAGAAGGGAAAGACCCATATACCACTGGCACTGCTCACTTCCCATCTTGCTGGTCAGGGCTCAGGTACCTTCAGCTGCAGAAGGTGGAAGGAGCTGAGAAGAACAAAAGTCCTGAAAAGACATTTTCTTCTGCTTAAAAGGCAGAGAGAGGTTATTCGTTCTGATATGCATCCAAATTGTCTCTATTTGCACATATTAAGTGTCTGCATTTGCTATGGCTGTTATTTTAGGTCAGTACTGTCTTTGTATATACAGTGGTAATTTATATATAAATGGAAGGTATAACAGTATCTGCAGGAATGATCAGATCCTGGTTCATGCTGAGCGATAGCAGTCCAGCCATTTGTAGCCCTGACTCCCGCCACATGAAGTGCTCTTACCAGCACTCCTGTGTGTTGGTGTATTAGAGATGGTGGAATTGGGCCCACAATATTATGTCACAAAATAGAAAACACACGACCCTACACCAGCTGTAATAGCATAATAGGATAAGTGCGAGGGAGAAACAGCAGGATATAATAGGTACTCAGCTGCTTCAGAGATGGGGCCTCTATATTTACCTAGCTATAAGAAAGCTGGAGAACTAGGGCAACAGAAGAACAGTGTAAGTGCTCCAGGAGGTGGTTGTGGGTGAATTGGAAATGCAGCAAGATGAGATGTTATATAATAAATAATAACAACAATATCTGTGCTTAGTCCTGTTCATCCTGAAATACTTCTCCAGCTGCTTTACAGAGCTCAGAGTAGTGTTGGGGCCTCTTTGGTATCAGCTTTCCTAATTCCTTCTCTTCTCCTGCTCTGTAAAAGCCTCTGTGCGGTGTTTTGTACCTTATTGTGTCTGGAATGTAAAGAAGCATTCATTTGCCTTTCTCTACCTGAACTTATGTTGCTCATGGGGTAAAAAAATGTGTGTGGGTGATCAAGGCCAGCCATGCTTTATGATATTTGAGAGTGGAGCTGATGGGGGAATGGGAAATCAGAAGGGGGAAATGCCAACACTTCCTGCCTTGTCCTCTCTTGACAGCAATACTCCATCAGAATCATGCTGTTCTCCCACAGGAGGCTTTTTGCTGCAGGTTGCAGAAATCTACCTTTCTGCATTTGGCTGCTGTGATGGTAGGAGGCCTCTCAGTTGAACTGTAGACTCATGCAGGCCAAGGCATGACTTTCTGGCACTCACTAACATATTTAAGGTGTGCTTCCTATGCCTTTGATGTGTACTTATTTTTGCTCGTGGCTTTGCGGCTTATCTAAGTTACTGATTTCACTTTCAACTTATTTGCTGACTTGGGTTAAAATCCTCCTGCTTAAGTGATGACTCATTTTTACTTGCATAAAAATTTGCATTTTCCTCCATAGAGGCACTTAAGAGCAGGTTAAATAAACCATTTAGGTGGTTGAGAAGGAGATGCCAGGGAAAGTGGTAACATGTGCTGTGATGCTATTTTGTTACTCCTTAATTCAAATCGCTTCTATTCGCTTACTTTCTTAGAGGTGGATTGCTGAGTAGTGCCTCCCTCTGCATCGCCTCCCTTTCCCATAGTCCTGGGTTTGAAATGATCAGAAGTCATTTGTGCATTTTGGATTGTGGTTTCCCATTGTGCTTCCAGGAATTGCCAAGGTGGACGGAACGGTTAAACATGAACAGAAAGATGTACATAGCAGGCTTTACTGATAAAAGAAGAGGTATTAAAATGACAATGAAAGCTTTTAAATGCTGTATTCTTTGCCAGCTTCCTCAGCTGGAGCAAGTGGGTTTAGAAGGAAAATCTAGTTTAAAGAAAACATCCCAAAGTGTGAAACATACTTTGTCATCTTTCCACGGCTTTGTGAGATTTACTAAGGGAAAACCAATGTTCATTTTTATCAATACACTATGACGGAGTCATCGTGAGGAATTACAGGTGGTCAGACAAGTTACTCAGTGAGGAGCTGAGCTTGCTTCCCTAAGGGGTATAATCTAAAGTAAGGAGGGGATATTTGTTCTTAGCGTTATGTTTGAGGACAATAGTTAGGATATCACCTGCCAATTCAGAATCATTTTGTATAATGATGATGCTAA
This sequence comes from Myiopsitta monachus, assembly GCA_017639245.1. Classification (NCBI taxonomy): domain Eukaryota; kingdom Metazoa; phylum Chordata; class Aves; order Psittaciformes; family Psittacidae; genus Myiopsitta; species Myiopsitta monachus. The sequence continues at coordinate 3,091,563 of CM029935.1, read as the reverse complement.
ATCATCTGTGCTAAGTGTGCCATGCAGAAAGACCTGTTGAAATGCTGATATGAGTTTGGTACTTTCTTGAATTGTAGTTAACTTTGAGTAGATGGTTTGTTAATAATTGGGTTAAACCATATGATGATAATTCTCATGTAAATATAGGTTCCTACCTGGCCTATATTACTGTAATATCAGGGTGTGCCCTATTTTGCTAAAGTATTCTTCTCATAGCATCCCAAAGGTGGGATGCAGTGGTGGTGTCCTGTCTTACAAATGGGAAACTGAGGCACAAAGGGGCTAAGTGACCTGACCCAAAGCTAAACAGAGCATGATGGCATTTCAGGGACTTGGACGAGGAGCATTCCAAATTTCAGGCTCAGACCGTCCTCATGGCACAGTCATTTCTGCTTGCAACATCTGTATCATTGGCTGGTTATTGATGGGTGATGTGGGTAGACATGTGTTTCTTGTATGTGTAAGTATACACATACAAATGCACAGACAGCATTTAGAAGCTTATACTTTAATGGTGAGGGGGTGGTTTAGAAGTGGGGTTTGTTATTAAACAGCCTCTTTGCGTGGGCAATATGTATGTGTTCCTAAAAACACAGAGTCTCCTTGCTCTCCTCCCATTTTTGGTCTCTATAAAAAGATGGATAACAAACGTCCATAGTCAAACCTGCCTTATGCATGTATCAAGCTTGAAAAGACATTTTACCGCAGCTGTGGGAACCTCAGGCTGCCAATGCTGATGTGTCACATGATGGGCTTCAACCAGATTTCAGTCTGCAATGTGCAGTTTTAACTGCATTTGCACTGATTTGCTTCATATAGAAGATACCGGGTTGTTTAGCATTATCGATTCCTCTTGACTTATTGGGTGCATTAGTTGCCGTTGACCCTGGCATCTTGCTGGAACAGACTGGCGCGTCATGTGATACTGTCTGGCTTTGTCCTTGTTCCGAGTCAATTCCTGTTTTACTCAGCAGATGTCTTTTGTTCCTGACAAAGATTGCTCATCCGATTGTTCCCGGTGTGCCCCTCCAGCCTGGGGTCCCCAGTCCCAGCCGTTCCTGGGCCAGACTTGCCCCCCCTTGTCCTCAGTCTGTACTGCGGCTGCTGTGAACACCAGAAGGAGCCTGGTTTGCTTTGCCTTTTTTCCTCCTTCTCCCCAGGGGTCCGGCTGGGTTATTTCTGGCTTCTTTCTTCTGTGAAAGTAAATGGGTGAAAAGAGATTTCATTCTTTTGGTAGGTTTTCTTGGGCAACACCTGTGCCCCACCTTGACTAAATCTGCATTCATCCCTCCTTGGGTTTGATTTCCATCAGTAGAGAATCTCTCCCACAACGTCTAAAGGGGTTTTCTTCGTTTGCTGCATGGCAATGCATTGCAGCAACCTGCTAGAAGGGAAAATGCTACAGACTCTGACAGGGATTTGCGTGACAGCCCACAGGATTTGAGTGCCTGATCCACTTCTCTCTCATTCCAGCATCTGCTAAATTAGGCAGTCTTGCTCTTCAAATCAAACCCATAAATCACGGTAAACTAAAGTGAGAGTCCTCCCTGTCAATATGACTGCAGTTCTTCGAGTGCATTTGGGGCATTGGAGTACCTTGTTGGGTACGCTGCTGCAGTGAGCATTTAGGGATGTTTGGAAAAGCAGGGTTGTGTCCTGGCGTGTCAGTTAGGAAAATGGGCATAGGGTCAGGTGATGGGCAGCTGAGAGGGAATAAGAACTCATTTTAGCCAACACATTACTCCAAGAATGACTCGGGAGAGTCATTGCAATCTGGGGCAGGGAATGCTGATAAATTCTTCATTGTCTACTAATGGCATAGAGTTGAAGGTTCTTCCTTGAGTTCTAAGATTTCTCTTCAGCTCTGATGGTATACCTTAAGATTTTCACTGCTTGTGTGGCCAGTCCAGGGGCTGAGTTCTTTTCCCCCTCAGGTAGTGCTCGTAAAGTGTCTGACAATTCCTTCTGTGCGCTGGATTGCCTTTTCCCTCCAAGAAATGAACAAGATTGTCAATAGGTCTGATTTCTACACCACCTCACTGCAGCCAGGCTGTGTTGGCATTGTAGTACTTCATTGCAACTTTGTGTATGGAACCTGAATCAGGTCCGTGAAAGCTGCTCAGAAGCCCGTTATTTTCCATTATCTTTCCTTTTTGTTCCGTTATTACTTTGTCTCAGAATTTAAATATTTATTTATATATTTATTTATGTTATTTAGCGTGGTTTAACTTAAACCCCACACTTTTGCTACTAAAACCACACTAGGTTTCTGTGTTATCCCCTTACCTCACTGACTGCAGCTTTGCTCGCATGGGATTCGTGGAAAGGAGGGGCTTTTTTCCTTACTATTTTTTTTGTCACCGATGGGAATTGGAAAGGGGAAAGGGCAAAATTAAATTAATCAAAAAAGAATCTGTTAAAGGAGAATCGATTCTGGTGGCAGAACTCACCTTTTGGTCAGTCCTGTATGTGATCCCCCTCTTCTGGTGGTCTGTGGAATTGGCCACGGAGGGAGGTGTTGCAGAGTGGCGCAGACAATAGGACTTCGGCAAACGTGGTCGCAGGGGTATCATTTTCATTATCCTGGTGAAGGACCTTTATGGAATTACATGGCAGAATGTGATTTCACTGTCTATAGGATGTAACTCATTTGCTGGTGTTAATTTGCACTCTGCATAAGGGAGCTCAGTTGTACCTGTGTGCAACCGGCTGCAGCTCAGCTATACTTGGGGCTGTATTTTTAGTGTGTCTTGCAGGACTGACAGTGGGGATGACTGGTTCTTCCCTGTCTGGCACCTGGTGTCATTGTTTGTGCCTATGAGAAGTCAAGGTGTGAAACGCTGCCATTCTGATTTGGTAGTGCTTTAAATGATATTTGTCTAGATAAAAATCATGATGGGTTGAAGGCAGTTAAGAGCCAATCTGAAAGCATCCTCAGGAGGGGTTGTGTGAGGCATAAGTAGACAACAGGCAAAGCAATTCACTGTCTGTCTGCCATGATGATAGCAAAGAGCAAATCCATCACTGTGTGGGGCGAGGAAACGAAATGGGGATCAGGGTTTGAAACTTCTGCACTGGAAGTATTGCTGTAGTTTTCTGGGTGTAGGTACCACTTTACATCCATATCCAAGCTTCATCTTCCAGAAACTGCATCTAATCATAAAGGTCATTGAGCTACAAACATGCTCCTGACTAATTGTCTAACATCTGCCATCTTGCTCTTCCTTTTTGCAGCAGTAATCACATTGGAGTTCATTACCTCTACCCAGGCATTTTAAAGGAGGCAGGGAAATATTCTAGAGAAGGTATTGAATTGCAAACTGGGTTTAAATTCAAAGAGAGAACTAGAAGTGAAGAGAGATCACATAATTCCCCCCCTTCCCCCCCAGCTTAAGGAAGTAGCATTCCCTTACTGTGCCCATCCTTTCCAGGCAGAGTGAGATGAACAGCCTTCTCTATTTTTCCATCCCTCCTGGGCTCAGTTTACTGTAATACCTGGTTACACATGGCAAAAGAGATTGAACATGGATGTTGAACCCAGTGCTGCATATAAAATGAGCCCAGATTCTCCTCGAGTAAAAAATATCCTCTATTTCCTAGAGTCCTGGAAATCCTGACCCTGAAGTGGAGCTCTGTCACAGAAGAAGGTTTCTTCTGGCTTTCTCTGTTGCTCCTGTCAGACATGGAAGTGTCATGCAGAATTTAGTTTCACAGTTGCGTCAACTGGGGGAGACATATTTTCCTTACTGCAGTGGGAGATGATTTCTGAGGGATGTAAATGCCAAAGCTCCCAGAACATTGCAAGGTAACTTTGTCCCACAGGTCCAAGAAAAGAGCCTTCTTGGGTAGAAGGAATTGGTTATGGCCTGCAGATTGGTAAATGGTTCAGACTCAGAGTGTCTCGTGGTGATGCTATTAGTGTGTTTAAGTCACCTCATCTCTCTGCTTCTCCTTCTCCCTTTCCTCTTGCTGTGTCTTGCAATCTACATATCGAAATCTGTGTAGTTTAATGGGTCTCCCATACCAAATAGCACCTCTGGGAAATGCCATAACTCCAGTAACATTGGTGTGACCCTTGCTGTTGAGCTTGCTGGTCTTAAATCAGGTGCCCTCTTACCTTCAGGGGAAGCGCTGGGGAAAGGGATGAGTCAAAAGCTGCAGGGGGACTGCAGGAGATGCGTCTGACTCAAACCCTGGGCTCTGCCATAATGGATCCATCTCCCTTTCTGCTAGAAAGTTTCCGAGGAGTAATAAATTCACTCTAGGTCTGCACTGAATGCAGAATTGATCAGACTGCAGGAGCCATAGGGAATCAATGCTGGGTGTGTGTGTGTGCCGGCGCGTGCGCCCTCAGCAGCGCAGTCTGTGTGTGCGCTGCATATACATTTGCTCCCTTTCTCTGCTTCCTCCCGCATCGGCCTGCGGATGCCACAGCAAATTGATTCCTTATGAAATAAAAAGGTGAACCGTGGCATTAGGCAGTTCTGAGCCATCTGTCTTGTCAGGGCACTTGTTTGAGGGAAGGAAGGCACGCAGGGTGGCTATTCAGAATTATTCATTAATAAAGGGCCGCAAAAATTGCAGCCTAAGATGTATCCTGTGTGAGAGAGAAGTTCTCTTGTTTGTCCCTGCAAAATCAGTGAGCACAGGTTCTCCTTCCCTTATAGGGAAGTCAGCACACACAGCACATCTGGTTTCATATGTTTTTTCTTGCCACCAAAGGGCCTGATCCTGCAAAGGTGCTGAATCATGCCAAGCGCCTGCAACATCTCCCACTTACAGGGTAAAATGCAGCTTCCTCGAGCCACTGGGATGCAATCAGATGCATCTTTTAATCTTACCCAATATAATAATCTACTGAAAGAAAGCAACAGATGCTGAGTCATGACCCAGCACTTCTGCACTACTCTGTTCACCCAAAGAAGCTGGCAATGGGTTGGCTTTCCTTGGCTTGGATGTAGGAGAGGATAGGAGGGTATCTGAAAATACGGGGGCAGAGCTAAGGTGGTTTTGGTAACCTCTGCAGTATTTGTATGTATTTTAGCACTGTTTTGTCTTTGAGAATTTTCCCTTTGTCTTTTTAATTCTAAACTGATTGGTTTTTGCTTTTCTTCTCTTTCTATATTTTGCTGCAATCTCCAGCCAGGTTCTCAGCTGCTGCCATGGTAGAGGGCATTTCAGAATCATACCCTGTGTGGGAACTGGCTTTAAGTTACAAGGGAAAGAGATTACATTGTACTACTCCTTTAGTTCACTCTCATTACCTCGAAGAAATCACAGTTATGGGAAAGATTCGACTTCCAGGCTGTAAACTGTGCTGTTTGCCTTTCCGAGGCGCAAGCTGCATCTTCCTTTTATTCTTTCAATATTGTATCATGTTGAAGAGCCTCTGTTTTGAGATCATGTCAGTGATTACAAAGCCCCAGCACCCTCTTCTGCCCCCGAAGAATCAATCAACCTAAACTAATACTTTAATGACTCCTTTTCCTACCAAGGAAACAAATTCAGGCACACACACACACACGCATGAACACAAAAAAATGTCCTATTTTTTTCCCCCTGTAAAAGAAGCTAGGGGCTGAGGAGGACCTCGTCTGGTCAATGAAAGAAAGAGACGGATGTCTGGTGCCATGGCAATGGAACAGGGATTACTTTGCGCTGGAAAATAGGTTCTTTTTGTTGTTTTTTTTGATTCCAGTGTTTTTTCTCAGGCAGCGAAGAGTTGTCACTGAGGCTGAGAGGCCCATTTAGAGGAAAACGAGCCTCTGAGTAGAATTGAATGCTTGCTTTCAGCGGCTGCTGCTTGAACAGTCTGCTTTGCTTTACGGGCAAGTCAGGATGCGAGCACCCATATTTGTTTAGAGCGCTTGCACAATCACGGAGTGTGTGCATGTGTGTGTGGGTATACATCCCTATTTAAAATAAGAGTAACTGGATGCCCACTTGGGCTAGTAGGAACAGAAATTAGTAGCAAAACTATGTGCAAAGATGTCTAATGTGTCCAGAAATACTATGTATGATTCTGTGCGGGGGTTGGAAGTGGATGATGTCAAGGTTCTTTCCAACCCTAACTATTCTATGAGTCTACATTGTGTCTGATTTGGGCACTATTTAGCATTTTATTGCCACGAGGCTAGTTTTTGACTGGGATTAATCAATTCCATTAAATGCAGGTCAAGACAAAAGGTATTTCTGTGGGCAATGCTGGTTTGTGGAGTCTTTGGTTCCATGCTGCTTCTTCCCTACCCCCAATCATAAATATTGTTGGAACCAAGTTACAAAGTTTCGAGCTGAAGGAAATATTTTGGTTGAGACAGTGTTGTTTTGCAAACTCATCTTCCTACTGTAAACATTTTCCAAAGACATTGGCCAATGGAAACCTACCGAAGTGGCATTATTCTCAAAAAACCTATGATTTTTTAACTGCCTTTTGAATTTCTGAACTTTTTAGAGCTTTTTGGCTTTTTTTTCTCACCTCTTGGGGTGAAGGGAAGGCTTGCTTGCAAATGCCTACCAGGCAGGAGACTTCTGTGATCTGACTTGTTGAGCAGCGAATCCACCCACCAGCCTCCAGACAAGGAGGTGCTAAGTAGACTATTTATGGCAGGTAAAACGAAATCAAAGACCTTTGTGCCACTTTTCCAGGCTGGCCAGGGATTCCCAGGTGACACCAGCTCAAAGCTCTGTGACACCCAGGCTTTCCTTAGTGGCTCTTGCCTCTCTTCTCTGCTGAATTTCCTTCTATTTGCCATACCAGAGGACAAGAGTGTTTCTTCCCATTGCAGGTGGCAGAGAGAACTCAGAAGCCAGTGGCCCTGATTCTTCAGTGCTTTGATTTTTCACTCCTTCCCTAGCCATGGACATGGAGAGAACTGGGTTGATTTCTCCCGTTTTAGGGACTAAGCAGCGTATTAACTTTGCAGCCTTAACTGCTGGGTCATTCAGACACGCATTTCACTGGCATGAACGGTGGCATAAGTTCCTGCTGATATTGAAGTGTTGTTGCTTTTTACCATAGTAAAATTGCCTTAAAGCGGGAGCCAAAATATGGTTTTAAGCCATGTTAATCTTCTTCTATTCATGCCGTGCTTTTTGCATAGCAGGGCCACATTAAAGCCTTTGAAATCTGACTGTAATATTTTGTGCTCTCTGCCCTTTCTGGGCTGAGTAAATGTTCTAAGCTACGTTGTTGTAAACGTATGTGTATCTCATCTCCCCTGTCTGGAATGAGAAATAGCTTTTCTCTTTGATCTTCCCTCATTTGCTAAAAAGTAACCAAAAATAAGCCCTTTTTTCTGTTGGGGGGAGGCGGTGAAATGTGCCAGGATTCAGAAAACGTGACCCTCCTTTTCAGTGATTACTAACTGTGAAACAGAAGATCTCCGTCCAGGTAAAAAATTTGAGTTGTCATAGCAACAGCAGGATGGCTATTTATTTTTGGATTTCCATTTTCACTGATTTATTTAACACATTGACAATCCATTTATAATGAAGAGGAATTCAAGAGGGGTTTTGTTTCTCGCTGGGTTTATACTAAGCCAAGGTTGGGTTACTTTCCTTCACAGAAAATAAGCGAAGATGAAAGAGGTAAATAAAAACGAACCCTTGTGGCCTTCAGGGGCTTTTCTTGCAGGCAAATACGGGTGCTGAGTGGTGCACAGGAGAGCGAAAACATGGCTTACTTGTTTATTTTACACCTTTTAGGAGAACCTTAGTGTTATAAAAAAGAACAAAGATTGACATTCAGTGCAGCTACGAGGCACAACAGCCATAGATGCTTCGCTCCACCTGCCTTTGGCTGCATCCACGCACTTGATGCCAAGAAGAGGTCATCAGAGCCATTGCAAGTCACCCCTACTGCTCCACCTCCTTGCAGAAGTCAGGGAGTGCCCCAAGGCCATGAACAACGCCATCTTTCTCATTTTGGTTGTGACCTCTGCAGTGATGCTCGGTGCACTTCAGCGCACTCTCGGGATCAGATTTACCTGCTTTTCACAGTGTTTATGTGCAAGCAGGAGCCTGGTCTGGGGCTTGGAAGGAGCCACCGAGCAGCCTGAAGTTTGGGAAGCCTACACATGCTCCATGCTTCAGCATGGGTTGGGTCCAAAAATGGTAAAGATGGCCTTGTCTCATTTGGGGGTGTTTGTGTTAATGGGTTGTACTGATCACTTGCATTCCAGGTGAGGCCAGTAGCCCTCTGCATAGGGGATGTGTCTGAAAGGTTTTGTGTCTGATGTTTGCAGCCATCCCTGGATACAGTCAGCTTTGGATCTAAGTGAACAGGCACCCACAAAGTCAGCAGTACCTGGGAATTTTCAGAGCTTACAGCAGTGTGAGTCAAAGCACATTGACAACAGTGAAACATAACAAAAAGCCCAAGAAATTCCTATAACTTATGAGTTCCTGCTCAGCTTCTTCCCTGGAAATTTCATTTCAGAGCGCGCCTTTGAATGCCATTGAATTTAACTGCCACAGAAGCCGAACTGAGCTTCAATGTTTGGTGACTGTTGAGAGCATTGAAAAATGGGGAGGTTTGAGGCAGATTTTGCAGAAGCACGCAGTGAAATCAGAGAGGAATAACACAGCAAAAGCAAACCCAGCAGATTTCTGCCTGCAGAACGTGTCTGAGAGTGCATAGACGAGGCAAATCTCTGCATGGGTTTGCTCACAGGCTGTCTTTCTGCGATTGCTCTGCAGATTGGTTGTCTCTGGTATTTGTTTCCTGTGATAGATTTGGGTGACTAAGATTGATGGCTTTAAAAGAACTAGTATCGATGCCACATTTGTAAGGCTCACTAAAAATGGTGAGCCTGGCAGATAGCGGGGAAGCCTTCAATCATTTTCTTCTATTATTGCTGTTTGTGGCATGAATCTGGACTGTTCTCAAGACAAATGTGACAGGAGGCCAGCAGCTGACCAGAAAGTGTTGCACTTTCAGTCCAAACCTGTTCATTTGTGAAGCATAGGCTTGGTTTTGGACGCGTTACTTCAAGAAAAGGTGAGCTGTGACTTGCGTGTTAGATAAAATCAAGCGTGATTTTTGGATGTAGTCGTGAGCATATAGAGAGGAGGATACTGTCCATCAGTCACTGGTGTTGCTTCCATTTATCCCAGTGGAGAATTCAGCTTTGCAAATTGTCTTGGGGGCTGAGAGTGGGGGAAGGGTGGGAAAACCCAAGAAATCAACTTCCAGACATAACTACAATATGGACAAGTCATAAACATTATTAAAGTAAGTCTATCCCTGCAGGGCAGGTTTTTCTTCCTAATGCTTTCCTGATTACGCTTCCGCAAAGCTGGGGAAGTGAATAGTGGGCTGATTATCCATGGACCATGATCTACATCAGTGTAAAAGTGTTGCCATTGTATGTGAGAAGAGAACTTTGCATATTTACTGGAAGGGAATAGCCATCCTGCTTCTTATTCTGTCTTCAAATTCACAGTGGGCCTGATCCAAAACACAGCTATGTCAATGGGATTCTTTGTCTGGGCTCTTCATATGTCCCACATTACCATTGCAAAACCTGCCCTGTTTATCATCTTAAATATACATGCCAAAAATGGACCTCATATTGACCTGGTATGTGATCAAACCCAGGCTGATTCCTCACACATGTTGGAAAATAGGTGGCTCAATGGATAAGCAGCGGAAAAGGCTGGATATAAGGGGAGAAAAAAACGAACCGAAGTTACTGACTGTGAGATATTCACGGAATTGTCTGTCATTGTTTTTCCCTTAAAAAAACAAAACCCTTGAGAGAAATCCAAGCCTTTTTACATAATGCTTTCTTGCAGCCAGATTCCAGTTGTCAAGCTCATCTTAAGGACCACTGGCTTTGTTAAAGTATGGCACTGCTGGCTGTGAGAGTCTAAATCCGACCTTTGGTCACAAGTCAGAAAGAATTGGACTTTGTAGGAAGATTACTGTTGGCAAGTATACCACATAAAAGGCCACTTATGCTTGGCCCAGACCAAGTAGCAGAGACTTTTTAAACAAATGCACAAGGTGCATTAGTTTCATTATTCAATTATGGCAGAATTTTCCTCAGCATCTTAATTAGCATTCATTTACTAAGTATTAAACCATTTTTTTTCTGTTAAAGCAGAAAGATCAGTGCTAGGAGCTATACATTCTGCAAGATAATTGCACCGTGTAATTCTGGTGCTTCTGCAATTTATACTGAAATATTGATGGATATGTTCCAACATTCTTTTTTTCTCCCCACAACCATATTTCATAATCTTTTAAATATCTCTCCCCTGAAAACTTTAGTATAAAGTACAAATCCCCTTATGTAATAGCAGCTTAATGCATCTGGATAGTGCTAATCAAACAAAAGCATTTCAGAGCGATTTCTGCTTTCTGAAAGCAAAGAAGTTGTTAAAGTGTTGTAAATATGAATTTAGAGGAATGTGCAATAACAGAAGGGCATGACTAAGGATTCTCAAGAAGTTAAGAGTTCCACTTTAACAGCAGAAGTACCAAATATCTTTTTTCTGATTTTTGTTAACATAACTAAGAATAAAGCCCTTCCATTTCCAATGCTAAGTGATGTTTCGCGTTATCTCCTTAGAAGAGTCACGCTGGCCTTGCTGCACATGCTGTGGTTCCAGCATTGACCAAAGACTTGTATAATGAAATGCAATGGGGTTATGCAGAATAATGGAGTACCTCAGAGAAGGAAGCCTCACTCATTAATAGCATTTGGAACAATGGTTCAAGTGGTTTGTATGTTTGTCATGCTAATAGAACTTTGATAAAGTGAATAATAGTCATTAATAAGTAGTCAGGATAAAGCATTTGGTTGTGAGTTTCTACAAACTGTGCAGAAAGCTCTTGGGTTTGCTGTGGAAGGAGGCTGCTGGAAGGCTGCAGAGCCCTAAGAGCTCTGCCTCAGGCTGTTGGATTAATTGGCACAGAGAAGTTGAGGGGTTTACCTTTAGCACTGCTATTGGTTTCTAGTGTGGGAACAGAAAGCAAACTGCAGGGAAAGACCTGTGAAATTTAGTAGACATTCACTGAATTTGCTACAGTGTCCTTTTTAGTTATGAATTTACAGTGCAGTCTCTGTCTTTCATGCTCTGAGTGTGTTATTCTGGTCTTTACATAGCATGTCGTACCATACTGGTTTGCTGCTTATCTGCAGGGTTGCCTTTACTACCTTTGACGGCATTCTCTCTCTCTTGGTGCATCTTTCCTATACAGTTCTGAACCCTGCTAGTTCGCCCCAGCTCTGTCCTGGGAAGTCCCCTCCACTGACAATGAGACATAGATCAGCCTTTCTTCCCATTCAGTCCTTGGCTTCTTTGGGAAGACCACTAAGATGGATGCTTACTGTGATAATGGTGCTGACATTTGCTCACCAGGAATTGGACTGAGACCATCATTTCATGTCATATAGGTCTCCAGCAACAATCAAATTCTAATGAGTGCCAAGCCATTAGAGGCCTGGCATGCATTCCAGCTAGTGTTCTAAACTCACTGTCCTTAGCATATTATCCATTGTATCTGCTAGGTATTGCTACAGCTTGCCCCGTCAGCAAAGATGTTGCACAACCAGCTACTGACCACCCAGAGCTATTCTGTTTAGGCTGCATGCCATCCTTTCTGGGCAAGTGTACAGATAATGTCTTGAACTGTGCCAGACACACTGTTTGTGGTTCCTTTCTGCTTATGAGCCTGGCTGAACAAAAAAGGCTATATATATATATATATATATATATATATGTATATATGTACCAGTAATGTCCGTGTTACATACAATCTGACACCTGGTAGATGCTCCCTGGGGATTATAACGAGGCACCCACTGCTATACAGCATGTTTTGGCAACCAGGAGGGCTGGCGAATCCCATGCCTGTCTTTCTTCTTCAAGTCTTTGAGTTTCTTTTTGGCACATACGTGCAACGAAGCACAAGATGCAAATACTGCCAAAGCTCCTTGTAGAATAGATGACATTTATATTGTTATGCAGTTTGCTGATCTAAACATACCATTGCCTTGCCTTGATAGCCCAGGGCAAGTGCTAATCAGCTTGTTTCGTGGGCACCATGCCATCTGAAAGGGTGAACACAAATAGAGACAGTATGTGCATCATCTAGGAGTGTTGCAAGAATACGATTCCCAGCTGAGAGTATCGAAATGTGTCTGTCTCCTGAGCTTGTATGTTGGCATGTGAAAGATAAGTGACAGCGTTAAATATGATGTATTTGGAATAAATCAAGGTTATATTCCTTAGCTGCTTCAAGCTAGTTTTCATTATATAGGTCACATCATCAACTGATGTAAATTGGCATAGCTGCACTGAAAGTAGTGCATTTTTATCTGCTGAGCATTCTGGCCCCATGTGACTGTTCTCCATGAGAAGCTTTTCTTATTTGGCCCTCTAGGACATCATCAAAGGCTGCTTAGGCTAAAGGTAACATGTAAGATGAGGAGTTTGGGTTCCTATATTGTCCTCAGAGCTCTGTCACTGACACCTGATGCTGAGCAGTTTGCCGTCTGTGTGCTTTGATTCACCTAGTGTATGTAGCAGTACTTTTCTTTAATTAGTACCATAGCGCTAAGGACTTTAATCAAGGTTTGCTGGAATGGCAGGCATGGTGGAATAGTCCCTTAACTGCAGTGTTGCAATGGATAGATGGATACGGCTCTTTGACAATGGTATACATGGAAAACAAGGGTTGTATTTTGTGCAGAGGAGTAGCAATGGGTGATGAGGAGCTTCTGGATAAGGATTTGTGCGGAGGTCCACAAAGAGGGTTTCATGGTGGGTGCCTCCTGTGAACCACCTGATTGAGAGGAAGAGCTGAATGAAGCAACTTGAAGAAAAACCTTCTGTCAATAGGTTCAGATTCGAGGTTTGCCTTGTTTTGAGTGGAAGGATGGCTGAGTGACTTCCAACAGTCTTTTAGAACCTGCTTTTCCACAGATCTCTGTGACTCTCAGGGATTTGTTCTGGATTAGTGGACAGACGAAGTGTAGCCTCTCCGTCCTCACTTTCACTAACACCTGAAGTACCCTCAGTGCCATCTCCTGCTTTCATTTGGCTGGTTTATGTTCTGTCCCTTCCTTCTTTGTGTGCTTTTCTTTGCACCCATTTCCTCATTTGCTTGCTTGTTTATTCCTCAGATTGGATTTTTCCTGCCATGTTTTCAGGAAAACACAGTCTATGGGTATTACATATAAGCAATTACATTTGAAAACCCCCAAAGATGCACTGAAAGTGGATCCTTGCATGAAATAACAGGGGACTTTGGATGTACAAGTAGAACTCTAATAGCTGGCTTGAATTTGTTTTGGTAATCTGGCCCTTATCCCAGCCTTTTTGGAAGATAATCATCTTTCAAAAGAGAGGTTTTCATTCACTGTAGCGTACACTTTATATTGCACTGTGTAATGTAACCTTCCATACACTCAAGGAAAACAATTTCCAGAGCTAATTGCTGAACTCTGCAGATCTAATACTTTAAATGGGTTATGTTAGATAAGAGTTGAAAAAGAAGAAATGTTCGGGGGGAAAATTATTGTTTAGGGAACATTGATTTGCGTGAATTAATGTTTTCACTTTGGTTGATAGTTAAAAATGGATACTTAAGCTAAGCCACATTTTTAGTGTAGCATTAATGCTTCATTAGCTATAAACCTAGGGAGCAAGCTGACATCCATTGTTTATTTGCTTTCTTAAGTCTTCAGACTCCAGTTGTCATTGTGTCAGCCTGTGCCACAGGTTTTATATTGATTTTAATGCAAAACAGCCCTATGGGATTGTTGTTGTTGTTGTTTAATGGACTCAGAGATTGGAGGATGTTTTGAAGTTCTCCTTGTTACTTATTCACTTTAGACAATCCTCTCCACTCTTGTGTCTCAACCTTCTTATCATTAAAATTAGGGGCAGTGTTAATGATCTTACCTGACAGAGAGATTGTAGAAATTAACTGATGACTATTTGCGTAATACAGTATTTGTACAAAGGTGGTGTGTTACTTGTACTGCAGGAGCAGCCATCTGTCACACACATGCATTTAGGCTGCAATGACCATTTTGGGCTTGGGAAGTTAAGTAATTTTCCCACAAGTATTTATTTATTTATTTCTTCTATTTATGTTAACTGTTTGTTGTATTTTAATTCAGAATATATCCCAGGTCTTTAACTGCTATCAGTTATTGTGGATTTATTGGCCCTGCAGTTTGGGGTTATTGCACAAAAGTGTCTATGTAAGAGGTCAGCACTGTTTAAAAGGTGTTAGTAATCAACTAGACATAACTGAGTTTAATTTCAATTTGTTTTCTCCCATGCAGCTGAATGTTGATGACAGATTGTGAGAGAAGGAATAAATCACAGCGTTGCGATTTAAAGCAGCCCAATCAAATAAAGGGTATGTATATTTGTTTGCCGTAGTTCTCTTTAATTACCTTGTAATTTCTGTCATGCTTACCTTGGTTGTGTTTAAAGGAGGGTTGTATCTAAAGAAGAAGAGACTAAGGATATGATATTCAGGTGAGGCCAATTTTAGCCAGTAGAAATGTGACTGTGGAGCTGTCCTTAGCCGGTGGAACATCGAGAGTGGATTGGGACATCCATGGTAGGAGCTTGGCTCCTCTCATAGTCAGCAGAGCCTTTTGTTAAGGCTCGCAGCTTCTGTGTTAGGAAGCCCTGCTTCTCTACAGGTAAGGCGTATGCCTAAAGGTCAAGAACCTTGAGATCCCTACCTGTGCCTCTGCTGATTGCAGCAGAAAAACACTGGAGAAGTAATGCAGCCCTCTTTGATCTCAGGTGAGAGGCACTGGCTCTTGATCAGCTTGTACTGACAAGCATGTCCGCTGCTGTCAGCTGGGCTCTCGTGCACTTACCAATGTACTGAAATACCTCAGTTCTCCAGGCCTAGACTGACTCTCTATTTAGTCATATATCAGGTTTTCAGCATGTGAATAGAGCTGGGCTATCCAGCAAGCAATGACTCAGTCAAATGCGGACATCACATCTAATTCCACTACTGAGTGTGAATTTCCCTCTCTTTCAGGATCTACCAGCGCTGGTGAAGTCCCTTCTGTGAACCACACAGCAGAAACTGGGTTGCTCCTTCCCACTGGCAAACAGCCTAAGGGGGAGCTGTTTATAGGTGAGATGTTCAGCAGCAACGGAAGCAATTAGCTTTTTGCTCCTTTCTATTAGAAGGACCTTAAGAATTGTGAATTGAACTGATAATTAAGAGCTCAGCAGCTTTATAAACTGTTGCTATATTTGTACAATATTTGTACCAAGGTACTATAAGGCTACACTGCATTATACAAGCCCATTGCGTTTGCACGGTTATCTTACTTCTCTTCATGCCTCTCTTTCTATTCTGTGAATTTTTATTCTTTGGATTACCTCCTGCTACATCTTTTGATCTGTTGCAGCTAAAATTGATCTCACCTGTGCATTTAACACTGTAACTTTAAAGGCATTCCTGTGTTTCTAAATGAGTATCAGGATGGTACTGGCACTGTGTGGGGCACTGAAGGAGAATAAAGACCGGCAGGGTGGACTCAGTGTTGGATAATCATGTAGCATGGAGGTAATTCAAAGAACTAATCAGAGACAGACATAAAAAGAAGTTATCTTCTGGAATGCAGGAAGTCAGGTAGAATGAAAAGCAAACCTAAAAACAGTGAATCTGTTTTACATCAGTGAAAGCAGAGGAGTCCTACCCAGGATTAGTTTGGCCATTGTCAGCGCTTGGTGCTGCAGATAACATGAATTCCATAGCAACGAGTTTTTAACTTGAAGTTCCTGGGTGAAAAGATGCATATTAATGAACAAATGGACTTGAGTTTCATGGAGATCATTCAAAAGTATCTTTATTTTCCACCCACTATCCTGCTCAGAAAATGGACTTATTTATGAAGTCCTTAATTAAGGATGAAAATTTCATGTTAGACAGATGCTGTCATTTTCTTCCTACCCCTCCAGCAAAAAGCCATGTGTAATGTGTTGCATTGGGCTCTGAGGCTGAAGGATGGGTTGTTAGTGATAAGCATCTGCAAAACCTGCAACACATGCTCAGGAACTTAGTCAGATGAGTCAGATGTTGCATGGGCCAAGTTTAAGCCCAGAGAGAATGTTACAACACAGGAAGAAACCCCTGAAAATAACAGGAATTGGTACAGTATTTGGGCTGTAAACACAGGTTAGAACAGTCTGGGTATTTGCTTTAATCCTCTCTTATTCTATTTTGAATTCCAATGTTCCTGCTTGCTAAACCACTTTCCATTTCTGCTCTGTTTTACCGTGACATAAGGAGAAGGGATATTTTGGAAGCTGGAAAACTGCCACTTGCACCAGCATGGCATGCCACTAATTTTTGCAGGTTTTTTGAACTGAGCATTGCCACTCTGAGAGCTCTGTCAGCCTCTTCTTCTAGGATTCCCCACAGAGATCCTCACCCTCCTACAAGGCAGGGCATGCCCCAGGTTACAGTCCCTTTCTCTGTAGGTTGTGCTGCCCCACTTGCTTCAAAATCAAGCTCTTTGAAATGATGAGCTGAATAGCCCAAAAGATCAGGCGTGTGAGTGCATCCCTAGGGTAGACAGGATGAAAAATGACTTTGCAATGTATACTGATGTAATTTAGCATCATTTCAAGTAAAGGTCAAGCAGAAAGATCCAGCTTGCCATGAGGCCGGTCCCCGTGGTAGGTTTGGCTTTGTGGCAGCGAGGCGGCAAAGAAACCATCTGTGTAGCATGTGGGCTGGCCTGGAATAGAGGTATTTGTGGCAGTCCTAGACAGGAACATGCTTGATGACAGACATTTCAGTGGCTGATGTTGCACAGTAGCTCATGGTAAAGCAACCTCTATGCTAGGTAAGTATCATGAAATACTACAAGGGTCTTGCTTTGCACCCTTGCTTACTTATGCTCTGCCATATATTTGGGTGAAGTTTAGCAGGCAAGAGAGGGAGCCGCATTGAGGGAGAACCTCAAAACGTGTACAGTGATATAGTGAAGCCTCTTTTACAGAGGGGCAAACAAATCTCACTTCTACTATACTTTGTCTCCTTTGAGCAGAAATTCAGGCAAGACATTTCATGTCACCTACTGAGTTTTAATGGAAGCTTGGTTGAGGAAGGAAAAAAACCCTCCTGTGTCCACTTGTTCCCTAGGTATGCCACATTACCCACAGTTAGTCTCACCACTCCCAGCAAAAGTTTGTGTAAGTCCTAAAATAATTTCATTCCACTGGCCCGCAGATATTCCCATTTGGTCAGCCTTATATAGAGTAATTACTGTTTAACATGGCACCGCAGCCGGGTCAGGGCTTATTTTGGGTTATGGGTTATAAAAAGCTGTTTGAAAAAAGAAATGTGTTTGTGGATCTGTCATTCTGAACAAATGAGTCCAGAAACTTGTTAGTTTACTCATTTTCTTTCACTTGTTTTGCTTTAAGAGTAAGCATTCATAAGAACACTGGCGTTAGTACCAAAGGCATCCAGCCATCGCATCCTGGCTTGCGTAGATATGTCTGCACTTCAATTACATAAACTGTAATTGCTGGGTGGGCAGGTTTTGTGGTGATACTGAGTACTGTGGGGTGGCTTATGCTCAGGGAAGGGGGTCAAGCTTTAATCAGTGGAGACATGGGAAATTCATTTTCATGAGCAGGTGATAGGTGTGATGGGTGGGAAATGTCTTGGCTCTGCGCTCCCCTCCACAGAGGTTTTTGCATTTTGTGTGCCTCGAGTGCTGTGCAAAGCAGGCAGATCATTCCCACAGCTGTGCTGTGGTGCAATTAGCATTCTTCCAGACCAGGGCAAGTCCCACATCAAAGAGCCTTCTAATTTTAATAACTTTGATCTATACATATATATGCATCTGTCTTATGTTTGTGCATATATGGATAGATACGTGTGTATAGCTAGAAAAAGGGAACATATGGCTGCATATATACGTGTGTCGTTTCTGGTCTGCTACTAAAATACAGGTGTCTCTGTGGGAAACAAGTTGTTACGATGTTTATTGTACAAAAGTTCAGGAAGTTGAGAGTATTATATTCACTTATACTGTTTCCCATGCTGGGTTGGTCGTTTCACCTCAAAAATTAGTATCCCAGTCTATTTCACAGAAGATCCCAATATTTTTTGTAATCATAGGAAATGATGCTGCCCGTTGGGACAGAGCAAGAGGCTGTGGATCAAGAACAAAGGATTTGGTTGTCCTTTTCTACTTATTTTATGGCCTGGGACAATTCTTAGCGCTCTTCTGTGCCTCTATTTAACAGCAAAATGGGACTGATAACATTGAGTTACCTTGCACAGAACTATTTAAAGATGAAATTGAAGTTTCGAGACCTTATACTAGTCTTTGGCGTCAGAGACATAGAGCAGTTATGAGAAGTATTCCTGTGGTTTGGCTTTATTAACGATATGAGCTTCTTGAGAAGTTATATTAGTGAAGTGGAACTGGGAAACAAACCAGAAGCAGATAGGCAGAAATCAAACCCTTTTGTGGACAGTTACACAATATGCTAAGTAAAGATGGCTGTATCCTTGGGTTTTTTCTTATGAAACAATGTGAAATGCATATGGAAAATAGCTTCACCTCTGTAAC
Source organism: Myiopsitta monachus (assembly GCA_017639245.1). Classification (NCBI taxonomy): domain Eukaryota; kingdom Metazoa; phylum Chordata; class Aves; order Psittaciformes; family Psittacidae; genus Myiopsitta; species Myiopsitta monachus. The sequence goes on along the minus strand of CM029935.1, from coordinate 3,072,973 downwards.
ACAAACCAAGAAGACAATTGACGTTTCAATAGTTTTTAAGGCAAGACAAATCTAAAAAGAAATACATTAGGAATGATGAAAATCTTTCAAACTGGAAATCTGGAAACACAGGCTGTTGTCTTAGAAATAGCTCTCAGGTTTCTTGGCTCCTTATTCTTCATCCGCTATGCCAGGCAGGCAGTGAACGGCATCCCTGAGGCCCAAGCCCTCCACCAGAAGCAGATACCTCATGACAAGCAGAACCAGGATGGGGAAATAGAGCTATGGACACAATTTTTGCTCTGCTTGGGTTTGGGCTTTCCTGTCAGGTCATCCATTGTATTATTCCTTATATCCATATACTTCTTCTTCATCTTTTTCCAGGTTGTGCCTGCTGAGTGTTGGAGGTGATGAATTGCACACACCGTTTGCCTTTCCTGCTGAGGACAGGTACAACGTGGTCATTCAGGACTGAGTATATTGCCAGTACACCTTCCTCCCCAGGTGGTGAAGCGAGCAGTCAAACACTGTGCCAGTCATAGCAGCATAAGTTATTATATACCAGCTCTGCCTTTCCGTTGGATATTTCCTACATGTTCATGGTAAGAATCTAATTATTCTTCCATCTCCAGCAAATCTAATAGGCCCAGAGAAATGTTTTTGTGTAGGCACTAAGAGCAAGGAGAAAACAGGTAGGATCCCAGGCCATCAGGGACTGAATCTTTTCCATTGTGGGCTGCTTCTTGAATTCGTCTGAAAGAGCTTTCGTTTTATTTTAAAAGCTTTTATTGATTAAAAAAGGCTCTGTTCATAGGCTCTATTTTCTTGAGTGGCTGAGGCAGGCTTAACTCATGACAGGAGTTCTTATTTGAGTTCATTTACATTATCTTGGTTGTTGCTAAATTTCATGCTTTTCTTCTCCATAAAGGTAACTGGAAAAGAAGCACATGGCTTAGAGACAGAAAGGAAGTGTAGGTTTCCTTCCAGTCCATTAATTTTCTTTCATGGAGCTCTGTACCACTCTGAGTGCACAACTGGGAGGAATCAAAACATAGACATCTAGACTATTACATAAGATCAAAAAGAGAACAGATTTATTTGGAAGCTGGGTCTAATGTATTTGTCCGAAGTCATGAACATTTTTGAGAGCTCAAAACATTCTTCCTGTTCTGCCTCAGGATGAAACTTAGATCATATGAACTGGAGAGAGATCCCAAAATATTTGAAGCTGTTTGAGTAACTGTAGACCTAATTCAGAGTCCTCACTGAGTGTGGCCAAGCAGGGAGTTGAACCTGATTTTATGCATGCTCTTTTTTCCTCTTTCCTCCTTTTAATTTGAAGTTCTACCTTATACTGAAGAAACTGGCCCCATGGATTTTATAAAACTGGATTTATCCGGGTCAGACACTTAGGATTTTCTTTTAACTGACTCAGTGTTTTGTGTCCAACCACCCCCATTCCTGAAATAAACACATAGATTTGGCTGTGGAAATTTCCATTTAAAAATTTCCCTATGTTTTGACTCAGAATTGTATTATTTTACAACAGTTCAAGTTCAAACTCTTCCTAACTCAACCTCTGTATAACATAAAGGACAGCAGGCAAGTGGACAGTCCAGACTAGGAAGATCTAGTATTTAGGGAGAGCAAACATCCAGTGTATGCGCATCCAACCACAGTGGATGGCTTTGCTGGGTTCACTGACCTCTTGTAGTCTGGATACATGTCTATTAGGAACAGGCTAGAAACTGGACTGAGTTCCTTCTGCTGCCAGTCACTTGCAGTCCTGAACAGAAAAGGAAACACCAGTTTTTCTTCCGTCGTCCGGATGCTGACTCACCTGTGTGGTGAAAGAAAATAGCCAAAGGGTTGCTATTTCACCAGTGTCCCAATGTGCCTGGGGTTATTTCATCAGCTGCTTTACTTGGGCAAGTTGAACTGCAAAGCTTTAAGGCCTGAAGCCAGTTCAGTAGTTACTCACCCTTGGTCATGCGCTTGGTGCCTTGGTGTCTGAGGTCCCCACCACTGATAAGTGAGTTCTATTTTGCAGTTTGTTTTGAAGCTGTTGGCAACAGCTAGTTGTTTTGCGTTGGTGTTTCACTGGTGCATGGTGTCAACACAAGCCCATTTTGCTTGTAGTTGGAAGCACATTCCAACTCATCTGCCTCTTTGCTTCGTCTGGCTCCAGGACTTGACCTGGTCTGTGGTAGGACCTGGGAGCTGTGCCACTGCTGCTGTATTTCACTGCTCAGTATAGGGGTTTTGGTGGGGCGGGAAGAGCCAGGCTGTCAGGGATGCACAAGACAAATGAACCACTACTCCTGAATTCCTGAAGGCTGGCAGTGACCAAGCAGCACTGTTATGGTAGCTGAATGTCATTGGCCATCCTGGTTCAAGCCGGTGGAACTTTCTCTGGCCTTGTGGGGTGCTTCCATGCTCGTTGCCTGCCCCAGAAGGCCCTCAGACCAAACAATGTTCTTAAAGCTTGCTGGGAGAGGGCACCAGTTCAGGTACTGCAGGAAAAAAGATTCTTCCCCTGCTTTATACCTTTTCTTTATGCCCTAATGAGTACCTGAGCTGGGGACACTGGTTCAGGCTACCAGAAGGGAAGCTTGCTCTGTGCATCTAGATCAGTGCTCAGGCAGGACGCCGATGGTCCTTGAGTCGTGCTGGTTTGCCTGCAAGGTCAGGGTCTGAGCTTCCCATCAGGTAGAGACTAGCCTGAAGTTCAGGAGTAGAACGTGCAGCGTCTGCCTTTTGCTTAGAGCTCACTGCAGTGCTGTTTTGCTATCCATCTGCCATCTATGCTCACCTCTGCGAGTGTGGCCAGTGCGGCTAATCCCTGCTTATCTGAATGCAGAGACATAGGCAGCAAGAGATTTAATGCAAATGTAGCATTGCGCAGCCCGTTCCTTCTCACAAACTATTGATTAAGTGTCTGATTTGCTCTCCCCTGACAATAGGCTATAGGCAGAAGCCAATAGTGTGGGGAGGAGGAAAATCTGTCATGATCATTCGATGCAGCTGGTGAGCCAATGGGAGGAGAAAGCCCGTGGATTGGGCTGGGAGAGAGCAAGGGTGGGGGAACTGTCTCAGCAACAGCAGAAAGCAACTCTTTCCCCCTCCCACCCTGCAACCATGCTGGAAAGTTCCTGGTGATGTTCCCTAATGTATTTGTCTCACTCATGCCAAGTTTGTACGTGATTTGTGTGGCTTTGCCGCGTGTGCCAATTCACCCTTTTCTCCATGGTCCTTTGAAGGGAATCTTTTCTTTGTCCGTCCATCTAAAACCAACTAGTGAGCTCTAGGTAAAGGGCTCTGATGCTGGATTCATTGCTGTGCCAGCCCTGAGAACAAAAGTGAGTTTTAGATTGTCTTTTTGTGTTTGGTGTCTTCCTCTTGACATCTTTCCAAGACAGTCTCTTGTTGAAACAGTCAGTTTCTTGCCAGTCTGTTAAGACAGTGGGAGCTGGACACCTCGATTGTATTTTCATCTCTGCTAAAGAGTCCTTATATGAAGCTAGGTGAATCCCTAACCTTCAAAATCCAGATCACTTTGTCGTGTTGCTGGCTTGGGAATTAGAAGGAAAGATTCCTCGGTTAAGCCCTCCCTGTGATCTGTGGGCTGAGAAAAGCCAGTCCAAGGCACCATTCTGCTTTGCCTCTTATCTTTCATCTGCCTTACAGCAGGAAATGTTCCTTCTGTCTCTCTGCCTCTCTCATGGTCAATCTCTCATTGGTTTAAGCAGCCAAAAATGAAAATGGCAGTTAAATTTGTCCAAACCTTTTGAACATTAATTGGAGCCAAACATTGGCACTTTCAACACTTCCTTGAAAATGACCTTCATTGTCCTCCTCTCACCTGCTGCCTCCTCCTGCTCATAAGCATTCACACGTTTATCTCGCTATTTGCATGCTGATAATAGACATAGATTTTGTTAGTCCTGCATCTGTCGAGACGGCGGGGACAATAATAGAAGCACCGTCGGGACCAATATATATTGGTCTTAGGAGTGTGTCCAATAATGTCTGGGTCAGGGAGCCTTTAACTGCGGTGTCAGGGAATTTAGTCAGCTGTCATCGCTTCTTAATTAAAAATAGCTGAGACTCACTTACATTCCATTGCTGTGTGTTAGCTCATTTGTCATCTTGTCCTCTGCTCAACAGCAAACCCCCTAAACACCTTCAAAACCAGACAATGGGCAGAAATGCTTGCAGCAGGTAAGAAAAGGCAGGAGGGAGCAGATAACCCGTGCCATAAGCTGCTCTTTGGGTCACGAGTTGCCAGAGTCTAGCAGGATTCAAAGGGGATGGGGATGCATAACACTGCAGTATGAAATGTACTGTATGTGTATCTATTTTATATAAATGAAACTAGCCTCTACACAGCCGTGTCAGGAAATAAATCCAACAGTAACTGTCCTGGGGTTACAACAAACTTTCCTTGTGGACAAACCAACTTATGTTTTTCTATCTTGAGTTTCCAGCATCTTCCTCTGCTCCAGTACTCCCAAAGACAATGTTTTTTCAGTATGATCCAGTCAGACCTTTCCTATGTACATAAGTAATTGGATTCCTAATTCCTTACTAAATGGAATTTAGTGGTATTTAGTGGTATTTGCTATCACCTTCCAGTAGGTTTCACTAATTTATTCCTGAGGGGACAGGGAGATGGGAGGTTACACAGAGGTTCAGGAGCTGCAGAGGGAAATAAATAACATGCTGTAATATCATTACTGAAAGAAACTGTATCTCCCTCCCCCTGCCAAAAAGAAGAATTTATTGTGATTCTAGCTAATGCTTGGAGCCAAGGGACAGTTTTGGCCTAGGGAGAATTATTCTGGCTTCCTTTTTACAAGTAAATCAGAGGTGGAAGGGCATTAGACCAACTAACTTCCTGAAGTGGAAATTGTATCCGGATTACCATATTTAATTGTCTGTGATTGACCTATCTTCCATGAATTTTGCTAATCCATTTTTGAGCCTGTTTATATGTTTGGCCTCCACAGCATTGGGTGACGATGAATCCCACCATTAAATCATGCATTGTTTGAAAAAGTTCATCCAGGATGTCCTGTACAATTCTACTAATCTGTCCAGTGAGTAAATAGATGGTTGTTGCCAGGGTTTGAGATTCCCTCAGCCAGAATAGGTGATAATTCCCCTTGAGGCTACATCCATCCCTTGCACTGGAGAAGGGAAGCAGCACCAAACCTCCTGTGTTTCACCACCCATCTTGGGCTGCAAGGGACCAGTGTTTGCTCCCACACAGAGCAGCTTCTGCAGTCCCAGTATTAACTGGTTATTCTTCTGACCATGCACAGTTATTTCCCTCAGCACTGTGTCCCTGCTGACTTGACTGAGGATCCAGTGACACTTGTTGATGTTCTAAGAATGTTGTATTTCCTTTAGAGGGGAAATTCCCATGCAGCTCATGGGATATACCCACGTTAAGATACTCTGTTCAGTCCAGTCAATTTTTTTGAGCCCAGTACAATAAAGCTGTAGGGATAAACAGGGATTTGACTCAATATTGTTTGGTGATTTTGAGGTGTGCTGGTACAGAAGCAACAGGTAGAAGCTCACCTGAACCCCAAAGCATCAAGCTAAGGAGAAACCCTCATGTTAGTAGAGTCGTTTTCAGACTGCAGAATTCTTTTTGAAAACTAATTAAGCTCTGATGACTTCAGCTGTATTTTCAGCCTCTGATTAAGGCCATGATACTAATTAAACTCTTGAATTATTAAAAATGCAAATAGTCAGACCTGTGTGCAATAGCAGACTCACTTTTCCATGCTCCGGGACAGCAGTGGGAATATTTGGCAGGGTCCCTTGTGGTCACAAGTTTTTCTTTTCTTCTTTTTCCTTGTCTTTTTGTAAGCGGCTGCACTCCACTTGACGCAGAACTGAAAACTTCAGCTGCCGGGGTAAATGTCTTCACTGCCTTGCAGCTAGACAAGTGAGTTCGATTAAAACCCAGCAAAGTTTTGGAAGGAACTCTGGGTTTCGTGACATCCTGACTGTGGCATTTTCACTGAATGGGCTGTTGGGATTGAAATACCATCTAGTCCTCAGAGAGCGAGCCTGCTTTCAGTAGCAAAACTCTTGGAGCCGTGTTTAAAGCTGCCTACTTTGTAGTCATAGTTGAAAAGCATGATCAATTATTTAGACCTCTAGCTGTCCTGCCACATCCACTCTCCCTGCTATCCTAACATACATGCACCTCCAGTGAGACATCTACACCAGGAGGTCTGATTGTGGCCTTTCCTTCAGTCCAGGTATGTTTTGGTTGTGGCACTACTGCACAGCAAGGTATCTGAAGGGCGTTTTGATCTCTTTACTGTCAACATCCTAGCAGGCATGCAGCACCTCTTCTGAGTAATAGCCATCCTTGTGTACAAATACATCTTTTGAAGTAGGATTTTTGTAATTCTAAGAAGGGCTCATCTCCAGATGGATAGCCCTGCAGATGCACAATTAGCTGGTCATTGAGGTAAGATGGAGTTCTGTAGGCTGGGAGCTGAGCGAGCAAATATTGCCTCTCACTGTCTCACCAGTGTTGCTGTGTAGATGCATCATGGAAACGTCCGTGTTTATTACATTATATAAAGCCATGAGGTCCAGCAATAGCCGGAGTACCACTCCTGCATCACTGCCTGTACTCTGGTCAGTCTTTTGGATGTGCAGCCCTTCTAGTTGAGGCAGTGTCTGTCCCCCATCCTGTAGCCCTTTTGCCTTGCCATTACGGAGGCTCTGCTGGATCTGGCAGTGTTTGCCACCAGTACCAGCTGGGATATTGGAGGGATATGCCAGTAGGCAGTCTAGTTATAACTTGCCCAGAGGGAAGTTTCTTTCTAGAGCCTAGTTAGTTCATAATAAAGACATAAATTAAAAGAAGGTGCACAAGATACTATTCAAATGCAGCAAGTGCATGTCACATGCAATGAACTGAAATCCTTGCTGGTGTGAAGTGACAACAGTTCATTGGAGTTACTTATCGCATAAATATACAACCCTGTGCCCACAGTTGAGTCCAGTCAATGGCAGGTGTGATGGTGAAGCTATGTAATTTCTTTTGCTTCTCTTCTCGATTGTCCTTCTCGTGTGTTAAAACAAAGAGCGAAGTGGTCATTACTTTACCTATGACAAGTGATGGTTTTTCATCCCCCTGCTCTAATGGGCTGCAGGTGTCTCCCAGCCAGCCCAGGCTAATAAGGACAGACATTCTGGCCACAGGCCAAAATCATACAACTGTCCAGGGAGAGAAGAAAAGCAAAGACAAGGGGTGGGGGTGAGGGGGTTGGAAGGAAAGCAAAAGAAAGCATGGGAGTCACTCCATGCTGAGATTTTGTACTTTTGTGTCTCCTGAAGTGAATACATCAGTCAGGAATCAAAGGTTTGCAAAGTCATTCAGCCCCTCCAAATTAGAAGGCGAACCATCTGCACGACAGGATGGAGCTCTCCTCAAAGGCTGCAGGCCAGGGCTGATCTCAGTGACACCAGGGTAAGCCTGGAGTATCTCCACCAGAGTTACAACCAGCTCACCCGGGATCTCAGATTCTGGCCCGGTGCACGCATCTTCCTGCCAGAATAGCGTTTTGGACCCAGCCCTTTAATGTTGTATCACCATAGTGACGGGCTCCTCTGTTCCAGAGCTGATGACAAATCACTGTGGGGTTGTCCAGTGTTAATTAATCCCTTTTAGGCAAAATTCAAGCTCAGTGGAAACTGCAAAGACAAGGCAACCCATTCAGAGCTGTGCAGCCTCTCACCCTCTTTGATTTGAGCAGTATGTCTTGCCCTTAAGTCCCACATGCCAGAGCAAATCCCTTGTGTTTCCTGGAAGTTAGAGCAGTGATGGGAAATCAGTGGGAAGGAAAGATGTGCCGTATGGGAACTGAAGATATACATGTGTCCTTACAGCTTTACAGACAATGCTGTTTGGAAAGACTGGGTTGTCATGCAGGCTTCCCAAGGTGCTGCATTTTTGGGTGTGAGCCAAACAGCAGCAAGGATAACCCAGCACAAAGGAAGAGCTGGGTCTGAGGCACTGGCTGCTTGAATTGCCCTGAAGCATTGTAACTGATGGTGAAAGATAGAAATATCCAAAGGTACCAATCTCAATGTTGATTACGTGTATGCCCTGGGGATGTCCCTCATCTGAACTACCTCAGGCAGGTCCCTAAGTCAGATGTGTCTGGGCCTAAGGGCACATCCATGGGGAGAAAGAGATCCTAAAGTTAGTCCTGACTTCAGTTAGCCACAGCACAGGGTCACAGGGATGCTCTGATCCTGATTGCTGGACTGCTAATGTAAAACCAACCTGACTGCATCTTCCTCTGTGCTGCTCAGGTTTCTGGGTCTGGAATAGCTCTCAGACACAACTGGAATGCAGATATACTCTTGAGCTGCATCCTGAAAGATGCCAAAAGACATTACCCAACCCACCAAAATGGTTTGGTGTCCACGTGTCATAGTGATGGACACATCTGAGGTAAATTTACTTCACTTGATTTAACGTGACAGATCCCAACCACCATTTTCTTCTCCAGATTTGTTTGGAGCTGGGATTTGGTTCAGGCCAGGTGTTGTGTTTTGTTTGTTTATCCAAGATATGGTTTTGGATGCTTAGCAGGAAGGAAAAGAAAAAGCCATAACTGATGAATGTTATATGTTCATTTCAGATCTCCTTTTGGCAGCTGGAGGAGAGGGGAATGCCACCACAAAGGAAGGATTACTGAAGCATGGTTCACATTGTATTCAAAGAGAACACAAGTGCTGTGCAACACACACATCACCACCACAACAGGTCAGTCTCTTTTCCCTGGAGTCCTGTCAGAGTTCTGTGAGTAGCATCCATGATAACTTAGACCCTGCATATGGAGTTAAAGGCGATAAAAATGGTGCTAGATGGAATGTTTTATAGTACACAAATGGTTGATGAAAAGAAGTTCCCAAAAGTGCTTTGTGATGCAGACTGAGTCAGCTTCGACTTCTCTGTCTTTTTGGATGACCTTTGGGTTTTTTCCTTAAGCTGACCAGGTAGGAAAAGTCCGTGAACGCTTGTTGTGCTGAGAACACTGTGGCATCTCTGAAAGCACAAATAATAACAGTGGCAATGAACAGCAGCTTCTCGAAGTCTTTTGTGACGACTTTAATTCTTTTGCTCTCTGCTTCACCCCTTGAAGTATCCAGTGCTTTGATTTCTGCCTTTGAATGCCAGTAATGTGTACCTAAGACTGCAGCAGTTCCTTGGAAATTGAATGCAATTTGATTTCTTTGGAAGAGTTTCAGAATGGGTTAGATAGGGCTGGTGCAAACCTGTGTCTTGGATGGCTTCAGAAGTTATTCCCTAATCTGGCAGTCAGGATTTGAATCTCCTGATTAGAAGTTTAAGTTCCTTACAGTTCCCATAACTAGAACTCAGTTTTTGATGGCTTCCTGGTGCTTTGATCATTCCTTTAGTTACCTTCAACATGGTTTTATGTATGTTCAGCTGCTGAGAAGAGCGGGTGCCAGTGTAAACCATTCACACTTCATACTTGTGGCACTGGGACTGCAAAGTCTTTAGGTGAGTAGTGTTTTGTAGCGCAAGTGCACTAGAGCAATTCTCATCTCCTGTATGTGCAAACTCCTTGAATGTCCTGTATTACTGTACTGACTCCAAACCAGTTGAAGACTGGCTCTATCTAACAATAAGCATGTGGCTGGGCTGCCTGGGACACAGTCCTGTGCTTCTCCGCATACCCTTGGGTGAGTGGAGAGGAATAAATGGATGCAGAAGGCAGCTCAGGCTTCAGGCAGATTGACTATTGCTGTGAAAGAGTCCATCTCTCTTGCTGATCATGTCAAGAGCTGAGAGCATAGCAGGAAGGGGATGGGTTCAGAGCACTGCTATGCAGGCTTCGAAACATGCTGCAGAGAAAGATGCCATATCTCTGTATGGAGTGTCCTGGTTTGGGAGCTGTTGTGGAGATGGGATACAGAACCGTATGTATATTGGGTGGCAGGGACATTACTTCATTTTCTTTTCTTCTTAAGCTTATCTGAGGAGAGGGAACTGTAGACATTATCTTTTTCTGAGTGGAAAAACTAATCTCAAGTACATATGTTTGAAGCTAGCAACAGCGTGAGCCAGGTTAACTTGACTAAATAGGCATATGAGGCCACGAAATCTGACTGAGCCTAATTAGAAACCAGGATGCCTCCCAGCACTTAAAGGTTTCTTTTAAGATTATGATGAGCTGACAAAACATATTAGTGAGAGGTGGAATTGGTATGAACCATGTTTGGCATTTTACTACTTAACGGCAGCAACAAGAAGCCCTGTATAGAGATCAGAGCCACACGTGCACAAGCCTGGATTAATTCCTGCCGCCTCCTTTTTGGTGTTTGACACCAATACCTAAGTTAGTTGCATAAAGCTCTCAGAATCCATGGGATGGACTAAATCACCTTTGGAGATGCTGCTCATCTTCTGCGGAGCCCAAGAAGACTGTGCCATAAACAAGGCGTCTCAATTAATTGCCTGCACTTGGTTGGGATGCATGCAAGCCAAGATGTGGTGTCCACTCATCACAGTGAGACACCACAAAGCCCAAGTAAATTGAAAAGGAGAATAGCGGGTTTTCAGAACTGATTTGTAGGGGAGAGGCATTGCAGTCTGCTAGCTGTTGAATGCTGCTGGGTAGTTCGCAAGCACTGGTGAGGATTTAGAGTTGAAGGAAAGTGCATGGCAGTAGTGTTATGTTTCTTTCCAAGGATGTATTTTGCTTTGAGGCAGCACTCTCATTACCACCACTAACCTGGATTCCTCTGCCCATCGCATTAATACAGGCAGTGCACTGCCTCTGCTTGTGGGATCAAGCCATCAGTGCTGGAGTGGGGCTTTAAAACTGTTGTGTCTGAGCACAGCCAGGCTGCCAGCGAGAGGCAGGGCTGATTGATGCTGGCTGACGGTGGGACCTATTGCCTACTAAATGCAGTCCTCTCCATCCCATGCCAGCAGGTGCTTTGCCTGTCTGGGCGCTGCCAAATTTCCTCCTGCTGTTCTTCTGAGTTCCAGTATTTCATCTCTGCTCGTGCTGCTGTTTTCCATCCCTCTGCCTTGTTCCCAGCCCTTGGTGTCTGTTCAGAGACTCGGTCTCATTTGCTGTTGTCCTGGTGCCAGAATTTCAAGTCCGAGGCAATGGAGCTGCAAGGGGAGGACTCATGCTCGCTGGCTCCACCGTCTGGACCCGGCCCCAGCACAGAGCTCAGCAACCCCTAACAGGTCCCCTTGCTTTCTCTCCAAGAATATGATTAGAGGTTTGAAACTGAGCAGACAGCTGGTATACTCTCCCAGGGCAGCCTCTGTGTCTGGGCCTCCATTGTTTTTGTCCAAATCATATCTGATTCCTTTCCAAAAACGTTTCAGTCCGCAAAACCAGACCAGGTGCCTTTGGTTGTGCTCATTCCTGAAATACCAGCTACGAACAAAAGCATTTTGGGTTGGTCTTAAAATGAGTACAAAATTCGTTTTGAACTGGGGTGGTTTTTATTTCCCAATTAAAGCATTCGAATCTTCCCTTATGAGTTCCAGATAGAAACTTGCCCTTGTTCTTATACCTGATTTACTGCAGCCTCTTTTCCTGGATCTTCAGAATTGCTTTGTGCCACGCTGCAGTCTCTGAAACCTCACCCCTACATACATTCTTTTCACCCTGGCATCTTGGGTATTTTACATAGAGTAAAACTACCAGAGTTCAGGTTTTGCTGCAATATGCTTTCCAATTTTGCTCTGTAATTTGCCATAATAGGGGAAAAAGTAGAAGAAACCTTACCAGCCAAAATTGGTGTAAGTGCTTAAAAGCTCGGGTGGCCTCTGAGATGAGGTTTAGTTCTGCCTCCCTGTGAACTGCCAAGCTAAGTGCTTTGTCCTCCAGACTGTCCTTCATCTAAACAGCATGAGCAGTACCACTGGCACCAGGGCTACGGAAGGGCTCCTGATGCTGCCAAGAAGATGGGCCCTCGTTACGGAGCGGAGATCTGCCAACCTTCTGTGCTGGGGAGTTTGCAAACTTCCACAACGCATCTGTTTTATTTCAGACCATGGATTGCACTGAATAGTCCTTTTGTGTGCTCTGTCTCTGACTACTAAAACTGGCTCTGAAGACACCAGAGATAAATATGACAGCTACTGTTATAGAGTATCCCCTGGATACTGTGGCCTGACCTGTACCCACTGTCTATCTTAACGTTGTCAGTAATAATGTTTATATTGCTGTGTCAACTTAATTTCTTATCGTGTAACCAGAGAGGGACCAAATGAACGCGGAAAGCTTTTCTGTACCTCTGCATTCAGGGTCATTTGGAGGTTCACAGATGGGACAGGCACTTTGCCACTGAGCTGTTTACCCTGACAAATGCCACGACATTGTATGTATCATTCAAGAGAGAAACAGCACTGTTTGAAATGATAGGAGAGCATTGCAAGGGTAGACTGAATGGCACGACTGCAGATTGGCAGGTCTGCTTACCCACAGTATGTGGTGTTACAGCAGGTTTCGCAGAGGTAGACTCTGTCCGCATTTCCTGGGGGACATTACCTGCCAAACTTGCACAGATTCTCTGCATGGGTTCAGATAGCTACAGTTAGAGTAACCATGGCTTTGTGCACTGTGCATGTTCATTGTAAAATTGGCTTCATTTTGCATTGTAGAAATTAATACCCTTCAATGGCAGGGGAAATGGATTTGTGTATCTCCCCATGGATAAAAGTGTGTTTGCATACAACTGTATCAATAGCCAGGGAATGTGAGCATAGTGTTCGTCATTACCTGCCTGGGAGCTCCTGGCCCAGTGAAGTGGTTGGAGTAAGAAGGAAGACTGTTGCATTATACCTCTGAGCAGCAGCTCTTTGACGCCTGAATAACGGTTTCCATCAGCCGATCTTATCTCCAGAGTGGATATTTTGGAAAATGTGACCCATTTCATTTGTATTGAAGCATAGGCAGCAGAAGAAGGCATGCTTACGCCTCTAGTGCTAGCAGTTCAGTTGCTGGAGAGTCACCAGTTCAAGACATCACCCAGCCAGAGCCGCTGGGAGCCCAACTCTCCCTGTGCTGTGTCTGGACAGTGTTTGACCAGACTGCTTTTATCTCTCTAGTCTGTCTGTGGGAGTTGAATCTTTGTACAGAGACTGCATTGCTTGGCATCTAATCTGCACTAGTTGACTCAGTCAGCCTCAGAAGGCAAGGGGGGGAGGGAGATAAGTAGGAGGAAGAAAGGTGGGAGTGGAAAATAACATATTTGAGGGGACAGCAGGAAGCCTGGGCTCATTCGCATCTTGGGAATTGCTCAGGACATGACCAAGTGAGTGTTTCCTGATCCCCTCTTTTTTTTGGTTGTTTCTGTTCCACTGTGGGACATGAAGAAAGGACAAGTAGTAGGGCACAACTGGTGGAATGCCAGCATGGGTTGTGCCCTTAGCAAATGTCTCTAGAAAGCCAAGTGTCCCAGGTGGGTGATAACCTTGACCCTCAAAATAGCTTGGTTGCAAAGGTTTTCTTTATATTCCTCTTTGTGCTACCTGGGTTTCCATTGAGGATCACTTATTCAGTCTAGTCCTTCCTTACCCCTTGAGTTCTCTGCATGGAATACACATTTGCCTGTTACTGCTTGCTTTTTCTGTGGGGAAATGGATCAAAATGGAGACCAAATGAGGTTCTTTGGTGAGGAAAGGGAAGTAAGAGAGAGTTCTAAAAGATAAAAACCATTACAGTTTCGGGACAAAGGGATGGAGTTATTTCAACCTGCAGGTTGAGAAGAGAGGGCATTGTGGAGGTGGAGCTGTAGAGCAGGACAGGAAGGAGACGTGTATGGCTGTGGGTCTTTTCAAGTGCTTTAGGACACTCCAACATAAAAGTTGCCGGGTGAATGTCAGATATTATTACCCATTATTACAAAAGTTTGGGGATCTGCTCGCACTTTGAAAGATCAATAATCCAACATTCTCCAAACAGGCAGAGCTGGGATCACAGGATGCTCATGGCATGTTCCATGTACTTCAGGGATTGATTACGTCTTTTCTTTGTCTGCCCTAATTAAATCCATAAATGACCTTTGTAGTCACCTGTGTAGCAGGTGATGAGTTGAGCTGCTTGAGGTCACTGAAGAGGGCATCCTGGCAGCCTTTGAAATAGAAAAGGATTTTGATCCAGAATAGTCAGGGTGTCCCAGTTTCTTAGTCCCTTGGGCCAGCTTGTTCCTAGAACAGGGCTCTGAAGGCAAATAGAAAAGAACAGAAGAGATTTGTCTTCTCTGAGGGATGATCTAAGAAATATGGTATTTCTGTTGTCTCAAAGCTTTCACTGTTTACTCCAGATGTCACCTGTTTTGTTTCTTCTATGCTTCTCCTATTAACATATTAGTAATGTGGTGATGATTAGATGAGCAGGTTATGTGTCAGTTTGCAGTATGACTTAGCTTCTAGTTGTACTGTAGCAACTCCTGGGTGTACAGGCATTGATGGGAACTGTATTGTGTGCTGTATAAACTCAGTGCTGCTTTGTCAAGGTGAGATCATTTTAAGTGGAAGTGGGTAGAAAGAAATCTGGATTCAGATTCCTCTGGGTCCTGCGGTTGTTTGAAATCCAGATCAACTCTAAATGGATCTGAATTTTACATGCAATGCATGTTTCACATCAATTCAGCCCTAGTGTAAGATTGACACGGCTTCATTCTCAGAGAAGAAAACAAATGCAAATCCGTGTGCTGTGGATTGTTCTGCTGGATTAGCTTGTTTTGGGTTTTTTTTTTTCCCCTGCAGGTTGATGCAAGGGCATTTGCAGGTGTTTTCTCTGTGGTAGTTGTTTGACATTGGGTCCTGACATGCAGGTGTTCGGAAGAGTGGCCACTGTGTCTAGTAAGGCTGCTGCCATTAGCCAACCTTCTTGGACAAGAGGCGTAAGCAGAAAGCCAACTTTGGAAGCACATGTCCATCCTTCCCTGGGTCTCTCTGAGATGCTTCATTGTTCCTAGAACCTCACACCTTGAGGATTACCAATCCAAACTGAAACAGCACGAGTAGGATGAGGGGATTCTTTTTTCTCGGGGGTATAAAAATGGTATCTTTTAACCTGTCAGTATGCATTTAAAGCACATCTGAGCTTTGAAAGAGGCTGTCCAAAAAGAAACCCAAGAGTAATAAGACTGTGTTAGTAGAGCCAGTACGCATTGAATAGTCTCTGTGGCTGGTAGAAAAGCCTTAGGCTTCAAGCAATTGCTAATTATGTGGCTCTATTCCTTTTTAAGCAAGGGTTGTGAAGGAGGGAAAGTGCGTTAAGCTGTGGAGGGTTACCAGGTTTGGGCTTGGTGTTTTTCCGTCTTTTTTCCCATGCTTCAATTTGGTGTTACAGACTGGGCTCTGGTTTTAAAATGAAGCCGCATTCCCAAGTCCTGCCATGCATCTCTTAGAGCCCCTGTGTAAAGGGCACAAGTTATTCCACCTTAAAAAGAAAAGAAAAAGGGGGGGGGGGGGAGAAGCAAAACCCACGCTGTGCAGAGAGGGAGAGAGTTACAGAAAGTGGGCCCCCTGCTTTTCTCAGAGGGGGAATGTAAGCAGATCCTTGCTGAAACTGCTTCACTCAGCAGTTTTCAGCTTGTTTTAATTGGCCTGGCCTGAAAGAATTCTGAACGCTGTACCTGTGCCAATAAAAATGCAAATGTTTTCCCGAGATGAGGCACTCGGAGTGCCTGTGCCCCAGCTCTGATAGCAGCAGCAGGGGCATGGAGACATGTATGTGATGGGAAATGAGGAGGCCTTGATCTAACTCAGCTTAGAAAACAAAGGGCTTTGGAAAATTAAGTGTGAATGAGGCAGAAAAGGGCAAAACGTAGGGTACCTACAGGAATTCCTGCAAAACCAGGGGCTTTTCTGTAGTGAAGCCCATTACCCTCTCACCTTGCACTGGGCCTTTGGATCCTTTATTAATTTACAGGGGAACTTGCTATCTCTTTCTTTTGTATAATTGTTATTTACTGTAAGGTTTCCTGTCAGTAAGAAGGCTATCCCTTCAAGTGCAGAGACGCTGTCAGCGAGTGCATCTTTACGGCCAGTGGATACGATGGTGCTGGGTACCAAGGTGTGCCCTTGGAGGCTGTCTCTCTGTAGGAGATCCAAGGTTATAAAGTGATCCCAGACTCTTGCTACCTGCAGGAATGAATAGGGTGGACTGGGAGGTACCAATTCCACAACATAGCTATTACAAATTATAGCCACACAAAAGTAGTTCTCATGCATCCATAAAACATGCCTCCTCGTAAAGGACATGCACTAAAGTCCTTGAATGAATGACTAAGAAAAATTACCTGGCTCAGCTTATTTTTCTGCTTCATGTCAAATTACAGCCCAGTTGTGAGTTGGGAAAAGAATTAATTTTCAATAGATGGTTGATCAATTCTTTTCTGTCTTTCTAACTCCCTATCCAGTAATGAATATGCATTCTTTGCATTTTCCAGATAAATATCCAGCATCTTAGGGTATTTAAAATTAGATCTGTATACACTTACAGAGTAATGATTATTCTGAATTTCATCTGAGGCAATTAAAAAGCATCACGATGACATTTAAGATGATATTTTTCTCCCTTATGTTAAATAATTACAAATAATAATAATGATTAAACAAATTATTCTGTTCCTCCCAGTCTGGATCAACCTTTAGGTTAATAATCTAAATCATTAAAATTCATCTGTCTCTCAAAGGATTGAGTAGTTAAAAAAATTGGAGGAACCTTTCTGCATAAGGGTGATTGATAATTACCAAAGCAAAGATGTTTTGTGGGTAGAAATCGTGAAGGCTCGGCAGATTCACTGGGTTATGTATTGGTCTCGCTGATATTCCCAACAATGAAACACAGCACAGTTTTATCAACCCATGTCCTCTTTGTAGGATGATGCTGAGGTCAAGTCCAAGCCTGCCTCTTAGGAGACCAGCCCTCAGGTATTCACTGTTTGCAGCTACAAACTCATTTAGTGGTCTTAGGTCACTGATGGCCATCTTTTGACGTTGCTATTTAATTACAGTGGGAGTTAGGCCCTTATATATGTGTGTGAGAGTTTGTTATTGTTGTTATTATCATTATTATTCCCTAAACTGCCTCTCTGGGATTTCTCTTGATTAAGTTCAGTCATCTAAAATCTAGCTTTCTCTAGACCAAGCTTCTACTCAAGGGAATAACTGGTAGTGTCTGTCATTTCCCCATTGGAAATGCTTTACAGTTGGTTGATTTGCCCCCACAGGTGTCTGTTTCTCTTTGTGATGTAAAGTACCTAGAAAATGAGAACTGAAATCCAGCTTTTAGATGGGTACAGCTTAAAGATGAATAGGACTCAAGCTGTCTCTCAGCCTCTGTAACCAGGAGCACTCTTTTCCCTTAGACATCGCAGAGACAAAGTGGTAAAACCCCTGAAATCCTGTTTAGCTTCTCCATTGACAAGAGCAATCTAAGATGACTACCTGAAAGGTATATGGACTCTTTTGGACTTTACACCTCTCTGGATAATTAGACTTGCGGGGCCACAAAGTGTCAAGGAACA
The DNA here is from genome assembly GCA_017639245.1 of Myiopsitta monachus. Classification (NCBI taxonomy): domain Eukaryota; kingdom Metazoa; phylum Chordata; class Aves; order Psittaciformes; family Psittacidae; genus Myiopsitta; species Myiopsitta monachus. The sequence goes on along the minus strand of CM029935.1, from coordinate 3,055,414 downwards.
ATGGATTTCCAATGCGGGAAGGAAGGATAAGGCTTTCCCTCAGGGGTTTATTGGATTGTGAATTGCTCCACCTATTTGCAGAGTTTCTCAGAAGTAATCTGTGTTCATCCATCTTTCCCCCCACCTCCCTCTGGGGTATTAAATCTCTTCCCACTCTACTAAAACCAAGCCTTTATGTTGCCTTAATAAATTGCTTTGCTTGTTGAATGTGACTGTGCTTTGCAGGAAAACACCCACTTCAAATTAATCAGGACCAAATAGGTACCCGATATACAGGACACAGGCTGCGGAGACCCTCTTTTAAAATGCGGGGGCTGTGGGGCTGTGGAATTATATCTGATTTCACTGAACACAGACTTCAGCTGTTGTAACAGCCCTCCTCTGTCTTTCTGTCTCTCTTTTTTTTTACCTGCCTTTTTTTTTCCTTAAGGATATTTTATATTCCCATCTTGTTTTGCCCCTTATATCTCCCTCTTTCCCTACCTTCCATCTGCTTATCTTCCTCGGTGTCCCTAGCTAGGTATTAATGCTGGTATTCCAGCTCAGATTTAAAGTCCTCTGAGGACGCCATACTCCAGCCCTAGTTCACAGTCGTTGCTTGCTGCAGACGGACTGACATTCCCTGGAGAACAGCCTTGCTCAGGAAATGTAGCTATTTCCGGTCTCGGCTGCAGCCAGGAAATGAGGAGGCAGCAGTGGAGATATTTTCTGTATTCGAAGGGATTTTTCCTTACTTTATAGCAAGGAATAGTCTTGCAGCCAGGGGCTGGTTGAAACCCTTGGCCCAGGGAGGTGGTGTCTGAATGTGGTGGTGTGTTAGACCCAGGTTCACTTGAAGGCTTGGGATTTGAAAGCAGCGAAATGTCAGCAAATGATCCCAAGATTTGAAGCCAAAATAGTAAACATGACCTCATAAAGCCTTTCTGCTGCTCTCATTTGCTTGTTTGTTTGATTTTAGTTTGCTTGTTTGTTTTTTTCTTTGAACACAAATGATATAAAGTCTCTTCAGAAGCACAGAGCAGTGCCTTTCGGGTGATACACATGGACAGTTTCCCATCTGCTTCCACTGCACTGAAAATGGTTTCAGATCCACTCTGATACTGGCCCACTTCTATGTTCGTTTTAAATAGGATTTCTTAAAAGGAACCTCAGGAGAGCGTAAAGCAGTCAAGGGTATTTTAGTTTTAATGGAAGACGTGTGGCAAATCCCCTAGATTGTTTTAAAAGTCTCATTCTTATTAGTGGGAATATCCTGTAAATTTCTACTGCAAGGTGTGGTTAAAACACTGAAAGTAAGTTTTATTCCATGTAAAAATGTTGCTGCACCATTAGCCTGATTCTTCCCCCAGTGAAGCTTCTGTGATTGCGGATAAAGCATTAACGATGGTTGTCTGTGCGTTGTGTTGCGCTAGCGCTTCGGAACCGGAGTCACAAACCACGGCCAAACTCCTGCCATCACCTTACGAACACAAACAAGAGCTGGCCTCTGCCCTAAGTGTACGTATTACAAGAGTGCCTACAGCAAACATTTCCCAACAGAGGAATGCATGACACCAGCCATATATGTGCCCCAAAGGAGCCAACTATGTTATCTGTGCAGCCCCTGGTGTTTAGGGCATTGGTGAGGTGTTTGAAACGCCAGGGGATACAAGCTGGAGTGGTGCCTTTTTGTGCTGGGGTGGCACAGGTACTTGGTATTTTGACTGCATCCCAGGACTTGCCGTGATGCCCTGGTATTGCCTGCTGTGTTGTGTTTTGCTTCCCACAGGTAGCGCAGTGTTTAGGCTGGGTGTTTGGTGTATTCTTGGAGCATCTCTGTTGCTCACAGAGCAGTGAAGCCTGCAGGCTGTAGGTCTGAAGAGACAAAAGGGAGAAAAGGGGGGAGTGACTTGCTTATAGTCATCCAGAAGGAAAACATAAATCTTCTGACCTGCAATACAATGCTTGTTCCCTTAGCACCCACTGCCTCACAAGCAATGTCCCAGATCTTTACGTATGTGATAGTCCCACAGAGTTCAATTGTGGCTAAGGAAACACAAATATTGTTCCTCTCATGTGGAGAGTTGCTCATGTAGTAATCAGATGAAGAACAGAGATATCCATCTCAGCCTTATTAACTTCATCACACAATTCATCATTGAAGTGGGTGACTGAAGGCTCAATTAGGCACTTGTGATTTTGGCTAGGGCCTGCAGAATAGTGTCCTATTGTATAATTTTGTTTGGTTTTGGTTTTATATAGTAAAGCACAAATAACATTTGCTCATGAAACAGACTAGGGACACACTGCCAGAAATAGAGGCTCCCAACAATTATACAGGATGTTGCTGTGGTGTTATCATATGATTCATCCACTATGAGTATGAACAATTGTTAACCTCAAGGCACTCTCACTTTCACGCCCTCTGACACACATACCACTGAGGACAAATATCCTCAAGATGAGTAAAACATTAGGACTGGGATTTCAATCTCGTAAAGGGCAGTTCATTTCAGGTTCATTTGTTAAGCCTTAATTTTGCTGTGTCCAGTCCTTGAGCATGGGGGTTATAAGGAGGATTTTCTGCAAGTGATATGATGTGCTTGCTTAGTGAATCCTTTTTGGATGGTGATTGACCATAATAATGGCTGCAGATAGAGGCTATCAAAATGGAAACCACTGAAATCAGTTACAGACAGAGTAAATTTGGCCCAGATGATCTGATACAACTGAATGTAGGAGGGAGTTATACTGAGGAACACATCCACTAAAGCTGGAAGAAGCATGGCTGAAGGCATTGAAGCGCTCGCAGGTGTTGTTCTTCTGCCTGTGCAGGCTTTGCTTGAACGTAAGCTTGGCAGTTATAACTTGGTAGAGCAATAGCAGCATGTATCACTGAGCAGCTGGACTTCGAGACCTGCAGTAGCAAACCTGCATGTCCTGAATGTCCCCTACCATGGATAACAGCTAGGATAATGGATGAGCTTCCACGCAACCCCTTCTATTGTAAGCGTTTTGTTATCTTACGTACCATAACGCTTCTCTTTGCCATAGATGGTTGAGGGCCACCACTGGGTGTTCCGTGTGCCATTATTTTTGTTTAATTGAGTTTAATTTAGTTCTGGACCTTCCTCTCACAACTTGACTCAGGCACTTGCTGGTGGTCAGCCATCTTTTGCTGGCTATTCTCCTTGCGAAGTCGCATCACTAGATGGCAGTGCAATGGCAAAAACCTGCCCTGCCTGTACTGCCGCGGAGAAAAGTGAAATTTCACCTAAAATTGGCTGAAATTTGAAATTTGAATGCAAACCAACCCCACCTTCAAATACCTCTTCAACCTCCTTCAGTTCCTGCAGTGCTCTTTGTAAAGACCTAGGAAAGGTCTTCACTTGTGGCCCCATGGCGTAGGAGCTACACCAATTTATGCCACCCACAAGTTTGGCCTCACAGGGATATCACAGCCATACTTGTGGTTTGCATGTATAGGAGGTTAAGTCAGGAAATCTGGGTAAGTTTTCAAATCCAGAAACAGTAAAGCAAGCAAACATGATATTTTCCTTCGAAATTAAGCTTTCCTCACTCTTCAGCTTTGGCTCACGCTCTCCCGCAGGGTAATGGTTTGAGTTGCTTTGCAGCCCTAGACTTTGTGGTGCAATAAATTGAGCTACAGGTCACCTCGTTTCAGTTTGCTTGAAATAAAAAGGCTCTGCAGCATTCAAGCCTGTTTTGTGACCCAAAGGGGAATTTAAGTGGTGCGCAGGTATTGGTTTGGTTTTCTGCAGGGAGAATTCTATCCTGTGAGCCCAATGTAACTGAAGCATGTGTAGTACATGTGTTCATGTATGTTTTCTTAGACCTGGATTAGCACCCTCATTTATGACCAAGACTTTAACAAGGAGGAAAATGTCACAGTATAGGAAAATAAACAGGGTGGAAATAAATGGCAGAAAGACAGTGTACACCATGCTAAACATCGTCCTTTTCGGACGTCATGAAGACAGCTGTTGGCTGAGAGTGAGATCTGAAGGTCTTTGTTAGGAAACGTTATTGCTGAGATTTTCACTGTTTGGATTTCCTGTTTTCCTCACTTCTGAACCCTTTAGCTTTTGTAATCTTAGCAGGGTCAGGTCTGGTCATCCGTGGGGAAACAGACTGGCTGAACAACAAGGCTATGTGCTGCAAGAACAGCACTGGGGAGTCAGTAGGCAAACGGCTGGGTAGGTTATGGAGTCAGCCAGGATTCTCATCAGGGTCTGCTCTGACCTTCTGTGCCGAGCTGGCCGTAAGGTTTCCCTGTCTGAACTGCATCTGTCTGGATAAAAAATATCTATCCTTGATTTTAAAATGCTCAGTGATGGCAAACCACCCACTGTCCTTCAGAAGCGCTTCCAGGGGTTAATTGCCTTTGGCTGTTAAAAATGAGTGTCTTAATTTTGGTCAAAGTCTACTTAGCTTTAATTTCCTTGTCACTGCATTTGGTTATACATCTATCTGTAGACAGAAGAGCTCTCACGAAAATTTGTTGTAGAAGTCTTTGATACGCTGATATGATATGCTCCGAAAGATGCTCCAAGAGCTGTCATCTCCCAGATAAGATGTGAAAGTCAGATTGGAACCATTTGATCTCCCTCGAAAACCATAGTTTTTTAAAAGAATGTGCCAGAAGCCGTTCAGGTTTGACTCTAATGCTGGGTCATAAAGTGCTTTTAACAGTCCTAGTCTGAAGTGGTAATCTCCCTACATGCATGTGCTTTTGTGTCTCCATTGGCTGAACACTGTGGTATTTTTCCTGGGAAAAGGTAAAGCAAAGGTAGGTCTAGAAGGGATGGAATTAAAGCAGTGTAAAGGTGCATGACTGAAAATGTACAGAGAGGTTAAGAAGTCCCACCCACTCTGCCCACACTTGGTGGCAGGTCATATAACTGCACCAGAACAACTGAAAGGATATAATCCTATTGTGGCAGATGCTATTAATGTTATTGTGTAATATTATTTGTCACTGTGTGGTACTTCACAGTCACTCTACATAAATTGATTAAGCACTGTACAATATGGGTGTGTAGCAGGTGAGCCTGTGGAGTAAATCAGTGCTGGCTGTCAGTCCAGTTCTTTGCATAGAGCCTGAAGGAACAACTGACGATGGGGTACCGAGCTCATTTTATCTCCTGCACATGTATTTAGTGTAAGGTAAACTTGGTCCTATCTCACCATCCCTGGATTATGATCAGGAATTCTGTGCAGTACCATCTCTGATGGCTTCCCTCTCTTCCATCATTCAGTTTCTTACTCCAAACACTGTTTTTTACCAGTAGATAGGTTAGACCTATTCTGGATCGGTCTTCATAAGGCTAATGTATTTTCTTCTCTTCCTAATTATGCATGGCCCATTTTCTCACAGCTATACATTGGCTTTTCTCAGGGTTATCATGGCACGACTCATCCGTGGTTTTGAGTTCTTTGGTGGTAGTGAAATTCTTCCAGATGCAATTGTAATTAAGTTCAACTTTTTTGAAGGACAACTGAGAAAACTTGTACAGGGTGGTGTTTCATGGTTCTATTTGTCCCAGAACCTCTACCAAACATCTTGGGTTTCACCTTCAAATTTATAGGTATAGGGGATGCTATGCAGACATTCGGGATTTGATTCTCTTCTCACTTTTGGTGCTGACTTGAAGAAAGGCAGAGAAATTACCTGGCTTATATTGGTGTCATTCATGCGTTTGTAAGAAGACAACTGGGTTCTTGGGTTGCTGGAGGGATAGTGTAAAGCTGTTAGGTATCTGAAGGCATTAGGGCTATTCTACAAGATGAAGAGCAAGGTGACCCTGGGTCCTGCTGTGATAAGTGATGTGTATGCTTTTAAGCGGGGCAGTATGCCCCATCTTTTCTTCTCCAGAGCAGGTGGACCAGCCATTGGCTCCAGTTCTCCCACTTACTGACCCTCCCAGCATTGCTGCAACAGGACGTTGTGATTTACAAGGACGGGCCAGCAGGAAATTCCTACCTCCGCCCCCCTGCAGAAAGGAGGAAGCAGGAGAAGTGCCGTGACTCGGAGTCATGGCTGAGTCACTGCATACGCGGTTCCTGGGGTAGTGCTCAGCTCACACCAGCCCTTATCCTGACCCTGAGCTCAATCCTGGTCACCATCCCCTCAAGTGCAGCTGGAATTAACTTGTCCTCCTGCACTGATGCCAGGAGTTACGTGAGGGGGAAATGAGAAGCAGCATATAGAAGAAGACCTGATTGAGTTAATGCTATTCTATAATACATGAATAAACAGCTTATAGCAGGTGCCTGGCATCTTACGATAATCGACAGGGTATTTATTTGGGATCAGAAAACACACTTAGTTGAACAAATTTCTTATCTGTCTTTGGCTTACCACAGACTCGCTGAAAATGGGGGGGGGGGACATTTGCTGTCTAGTTGCAGATAATAAATCAAAGGGCTGAAGAAACTGCAGGAGAAAGGGCACGAACTGACCAAACATTCAGCTTATTGCAGTAGCCATCAGCTCAGCCAAAGCGAAACTTTCCCAGCAAGTTTTCACTTCCCTCAAATCCAGTTATTCCCTGCAGACAGCTGAGCTGTCTAAGTAAACAGAGGTCACTTTACCTTGACTAAACAATGACTTTGCTATAGTCGGTGCCAGCTATGTAACAGTTACAAAACGTACTTTAAAGGCTTGCTGGAAGCAGGCTGCCAGGGTGAATGAACCAGTCAGTCTGGTCTACTTTGGGCAGGATTTAGGATGCTTAGTTAAATGAAGCTGTGGTCGGATCAGCTGATCCTGTTCTTTGAGTGGGGATATAGTATGCAAACGAACAGACGTGTCTAAGGAGGAAGCGGACAGGAGCTGGGGGAGTGGAGAAGGGATGACTTTCCTCTGATGTCAAAAATCCCATCATTCAGTGCTCGCAGGGAAAAAGACAAGAGGAGAAGAACGTGGAGAAAGAGAGAAGGAGAGAGAGAGAAGAAATGAAGGGAAAGGACACACTCATTTCCCTCCCGAATCATGTAGGCTAATATTGTCCACCCTAATAGGATGGAGAAATGAGCCTGATCCCGAGTGCCAAGTTCTGCACAGCCTTCCAAGCCCCAGGGATTGTTCACAACCCCATCCCGATCTGGACTTGGTTAGTACTGTCTTGATCTGAATAATCAAGTAGATAAAAATTGTCAGGAAAACTTACTGCAGTTTCCTCAGGGCTCTCTTTGTGTTATCTTTTCTTTCTGGCAATTTTAATCGTCTGATCATTGTTCTGTGTTTCTCAGAGCTGTTAGATATCCAGCTCTGCTAGGCTTGCCGCAGTGCTGTGAGAAAGGACCAAAGCTGGCTGTAAGTGAATTAGCTCGAGCCCCAGCCGCAGGAGAGCTGGAGTTGCCTGGAGCTCTGTCCAGGTTGCTAATTCTTCCTTCCGAGGGGTTGGTTTCAAAAGGTGCCCGATTTGTCTTTTCGTGCATTTTGCTGTGTGCCGTTGCCTGTAATTAGTTTCTCAACTGGAAAAGCTTTCTCAAGTGGGAAAGAGGGGGGAAGAAAAGGAAAGAAAAAGAAAAGGCAGAAAACAACCCCACACATTTTTGGCAATGGGTTGTTTTTCTAAGCAATTAATTAAGCGCTGATTTTAAAAGAATTTGAATGAATCCTCCTTGCACTCTGTGTCAGGCATGGATCTTGTATTAATCACTTCACTCCTCTCTGACTGAATAAGGACTGAAAGCGATGCAGAGAGTAAAAATTTCCTCAGGAAATGAATCAGATGAGGAACCTATGCCTCATCTCGCCTCCTACAAATGAAGAAAGAGAGGATTTTGTCAATGGTGGGTCAGTTTACAAATATGTCCTTTGCAGTGTGAGTCATAAGTAGTGATACATTTCACAGCAATGCAACCACAGATGCAGTTTAAGTCCAGGACCGAATGCCAGCTAAAGATAAATAGAAATGAATCCTCATGCCTGTAATAGTAATGAGAAGGAAAATGCAACCTGTCAGACCTGCTTGTGTGTCAGCCAGCTCTTGCTGCTTTTTAAACCAGTGGCAAATTCTTGCTCACTTTAATGGGAGCAGAATAATCCCTCGGGATATTGTCTTGTGATTTCCATTTGCTGATAAGCAAGGAAGAGATGTGGATTTTTACAGAGCGGAGCTGGTAGAGTACCTGCCCTGCTGCAGGCACCTTTAGTTTGCAGCACTGGAGTCCTAAGGAGAGGGGGCAGCGTTTCAGTACAGCCTCCAATCCCATGTGAATGCTGCCAGGTGGGTATCACCTCATTGCCGGGAGGTGACAAAGACATCAGGAGCAGGTTGGAAGCAGCACTGCCTCTGGAGCTGGCTGCAATGTGTTATTAAGATTGAGATTCCCAAAATGCTGGACAAATATTTAGGGTTTTCTTCCAAAAGTGCCAGCCTTTGTTAGTGTTATAGCTGCTAAGAGATGTGTAAAAACTGTTGTCATGAAGCTACCATCAAGATTGGTTGTTGTTTCAACTGTGGGGGAGATAATGAAACCTAACAGAAAATCTGAGCTGAAATACAAAGATTTGAATAGTTTTCACTGGTGCCACTTTCCCCCCAGTGTTTCCTGAGACTAATCCTTGTTAAGCATGTTAGTATTCATGGTTTTCTCTACTGAGTTTCCTGTAGTCAACACTAGCTCACCAGGCTTTAAAAATGTTAGGCAGGAAATCAGATATGGGTCAGATATTTCATAGAACCCCAGCCTGGTTTGGGTTGGAAGGGACCTTTATAAAGCTCATCCTGTTTCAACCCCCTGCCATGGGCAGGGACACCTTCCACTAGAGCAGGTTGCTCCAAGCCCCGTCCAACCTGGCCTTGAACACTGCCAGGGATGGGGCAGCCACAGCTTCTCTGGGCAACCTGTGCCAGTGCCACAGCACCCTCCCAGGGAAGAGTATTTAGTGGGTATGCCAAAGTCAGTGGTGCTATCAGAATTAATTACTGGCCAAATCCATCCATTGGTGTGTGATAAAGTGTGATAAGAGAAAGAGCTGAGGTGCTGCAGGTCTTTTTATTAAATATAATGGCCAACCTTGGAAAGATCGTTATATTAAACAGGTTCGTAGACTGTAGTATATTTATTGCTGTATGTGAAGTCTTTCAGTCTCTAGGCTCAAAGGCCTCTGCAGTTCACAAATACCAATCAGCATGTTCCTATCTAAGGGTGATACTCTGGGACAGCACCGATCAGTTTGAAATGGAATGGAGAATGGCAGACCTGGAGTCAACCTGAAACTTTCTCAATCACTGGCCAGCACTTTAACCGTAAGATCAGTCCTCTTCTCTTTAGGGTTAGGCATTTCCACTTCCAAAAAGAGCCAGAGGCTCTTGATTATCCATGCAAAACAGGCCAGGGCTTTGATTCGTGGGGTTTTGTCTGACACACTTTTAAATGGATGAAGCTCAATTTAAATTCCAAAAGAAAATCTAAATTTGATGGTTGAGACATATACCCACTTTTCTGTCTTATCCCGAGGCACCATTCTCCACCCTTCCCTTTTCCTCCTCAAAAAGTGATACCGCCTAATGCTTTGAACCAAGAAAGCATATTTCAAGATCAGCGTGGAACAATTAAACCAATGATCTGTACGCTTCAAGGAGAAAACTGAGCTGCAGTAGCTCTGCTTTGACAGGTCTTTGGAGGATTTCAAGGAAGTTACACCCACTTCATTCATGATAATCGGCTGTTTAACGCAGAGCAGCTCAGTGTTATGAATGAAAGGGAGCATGTTTTGGCTTGCAGAACAACTCACAAATCTAATGCTTCACTCGTCAAATAACCAGCCACATTAACAAAAAAAAAGAACAAGAAAGGCTGACTTCATTCTTGAAGTGAAATTAATGAATGCAAGATTCAACTGAAAAAAATCATCTCTTGCTTTAGAGATCCAGAAACATTTTACCTCTCCTCACTGTGAATGTGTGAGTCACTGCGGCTGGACAAGCTGGGGGAAAATGTTGCCTCTGAATGGACTTTGGTGTGGCTATGACCAGGTTTTGGTGGGTTTTGTGCATTGGATTAGAACGGAATTGCTGGATTTCATACCATTTTGGTGGCAAAAGGGAAACAGAAGGAAAGGAACATATGCATCCACAGAAGTAGTAAGTTTTCAGTTGGGTTAGAAGCTGTGGGCTGTACGCTGTGCCTAAGTTGCCCTGCTGATTAGGAGTGCATTGATTTTTGTCTATGAAACTGGCTTTGTGGAATACCATGATTTCCCCAGGTGTCACGCAGCTGTTGGAGCTGCCTTGGGTCAGGTGCCTTTATGCCTGCTGGCAACAGTGGGTTTATAGACTCTGGAGAGCAGGATTCCTGGGAGACTCTTGTAGGCAAATGTAGTTTAGGACATGTTGAAGTAAAGGCAGGTGCGAAGATAGTTTAAGGATGTCTTTCTACTTTCCCATATTCACAGTTCATTTGGTAATAAAATGGCTTGCTGGAGGAGCAGTGTGCACATCCATCCTACTGTCTCCTTTACCAGGCACTGATTTGCTTGTGCTTGGGCAGGAAGGAGCGCAGTTACTTTGATCAAATAAACACCCACAGGTGATTGCAAAATGTTTGACATGGAACTAACTGAATGTTTATTAATTGTATCTTTGCAAGAAATGTGTATAATTGCTTCCCTAAACTGGGTATAGTCATTTCCCTTGCTGGTGCTCATCTGGATTTGGGGTGAAAGTGACGGACGTAATATTTTTCCTTACAACAGTATTTTACAAAACATCAGTTGTTTTCACAATTTTTCTTCTAAGGGGACAGTATCATCAAGTTTATCTGAGAAATGCACGGTGATAGAGGTTGATGAAGTGATTTTACCAAGAATAGATCAATAGTAAAGACTAGGATTACCTATTTAATCCAAAAACCATTAGAGCAGATCTGTCTTTTGAGCCCAAGAGCATCAAAGCATATCTCTCCATCTCAGTGCCTAGAAAACTCCCAGGTCTATAGTACTCAGGCACCCCACAGCACTAGAAGCTAGAGCAGTGCTTTCTGTCTTATCTTAATGGATGGGGAACTGGGGTCCCCAATCTCAGAGAATGTTTGTAGCAGAGGTAGTTTGGTTTGGACAGGCTTTGGATCTATTTGACTTGAGTTTATGATCTGGTGTAATAGCAATAATTAATATAATAATACACTATAAAATTATAGTGTATATATATTATAGAGTTCAGCTGTAGGTAGAGGTATCAGCATTATGCACGTGTATAGGAAAGTGACCTCTCTCTGAGTGAGTTTTACTCAAAAGGAAGCTAAACAAAATCAACTGGAGAATAGGCAGCTCCATAGGAGGATCTTCCCTCTTTGTTCAGCAGCTGAGTGCCTCTGATGGAAGGTGGGAAAACAGTCTTTCTCATCCTTTTTACACTAAAACAATTGCGAGGACAATATTCAGCTAAAGGCAGGATCTCAGTATAGCACTTGCTACTTGGAAGTATTAAAGAAAGGGCAGGTTGGTTACAGTCCCCTGCCTAGCGCCTCGCAGGGGGAAACAGCTGAAGGCGAAGCAAGGCAAAGGTGGGCTGAATGGTGCCTAGGAGGGGGTGTGCTGGATCAGTTCTTTGTTTGCTGCGTACAATAAACTAATGTCCTTCTTTCTTTTTCTATTCTATAGAACTTCTGTTTGGGGAAATCAAGAACTGAACAGATCCTTTTCTATTTCCACTCATTTTCAGGGTGAGTGAATTCTCTTGTCTTCACTAGTGCTGTCATGTTCTGTGCAGCTAAGAAGTGTGACTTAAGGTTCAGAGGAAAATCTCTCCTTTTTTAATCTTTGCACTGATAACACTCTGCTTAATTTAGCAGCAGTGAGGCAGAACATTTGGATTTTGTCATCCATTTCCCAAACTATTGTTGGCTTCTAATTTCATTGTTCTCCCCTACTGCTCATTTTAGATTTACGTTTTATTGTAGGTGCCAAAAGATAAGTTAATGCCAACTTGATGATTAATTAACTAATACTTTTCTCTGCCCTAAGATGGAAAGCCTTTATCTGCATAACCTATTATTTTATTTATTACTGCATGGGTACATCTGAATGCCTTTGAGCTCTGCCCTCCTGAGAAACTTGAGCAAGAATTGATAGCAACAGGATGAAAGAAAGCCAAAAGAATCTTAAACTTGTTATCAAGAAGTATGCCTTAATGTTGGAATCAGGGTACTTATTTATCTGTATTTTGCAAGCCCCAAGCAATAGCACAGTCTTCTTGTCAAAAATCACTGGTAACACGCAATTCTGAGACTGTGTGGCATGCTCAGCAATGCAAAAATCAATAGAATGCTGGATTTTCAAGAGGTTGGGGGAATTGCTTGGGCATTTTTAAGGTATCTCAGCCTAGTTTGCTCAAGCTTAGAAAGAAAAAGCACATCTGGGAGACTTCTAGCCTACCTGACTTATGCCCTCAAAGGTGCCTTTTGTAGGCAGATGCTACCAGTAACCTCTGCACTGCTAATAGTACATGTCCCTTCTTCATGAGCTGCCTGCAGACCTCTCATCTCAAGTTAGTGTCTTTCCAGCAGGAGACTGGAATTCAAGATGGAGTTCAGAGCTGCCTCCCACTGTGGGAATCATTATTCAAAGTGCCATAAATGCATAGCATTAATGCTAGACCATAGATGCGAATAGGTTTAATTGAATAAATGAAAAGAAAGGAGGAAAATTGGGTTGAACAATGATAATAAGTTTTTTGGTGTTGAGATTGGTTACCTCATCCTCTTGAAATTATGATTAGACAGTAAGAATGAGGTAACTGCATACTTTATGGCACTTGTGAGAATCTTGCCTATGGGCAAAAGTTAATGCTGTGGAAGAAGGAGGTATTAGACATATCAGGTAAAATTCCCACCATGAAGAAATGGTCAGACACCACATAACAGACAGTGCATAAGACGTACAGCAGCATTGTAGAAAATGGTGAACTGACCCAGTCAGTCCATTTATAAAGGGCTTTACCTTTAGAGATTTGAAATACCTCTCTTTGCGTTGAGATTAATCCCTCTCTTCTTCTCTACTTACGTTCTAAAAGTATAGCACATCTAATTGATATCCCCAAGTGCTATTGCAGATTAAATATTGAACACACATATGCCTATGGTGTAACATAGTGAATAACACATCTGGGTGTAAATAGCATGATAAGATAGCTTGTGAACTGATGAATAACTTGTGTTCATGCTTACAATAAGTATATCAGCTTTGTTCTGCTACTGTTGAATTCTGGGTCCAAATGCCTTTGACATTTATTAAACCCTGTGCATGAATACGTTGACACCTGTTAATCTGCTGAATTTATTGGCACCTAAATTAGAAGTGTACCAAGGTTTCAGAAGTCTTATAACTACCTTTGGCTTCAGTGGGATTAATCTGTGTGAATAACGGGCTATCTTTAGGCAGGGGGAGTAAAGGAGATCAGTGACAGAATCAGGGAGTTATGGGGGGAAAATCTACATTTCCTCCTCCAAAAAGGGGAATTTTCTACCCCCACACCATTTCCCCCCCATGCTTAACATAATACGTTTTCTTTGAGCTTTCACATAGCACAATGCAGAGCTTTAAAGGCTGGATTTGACCAGGTGAAGGAAGAGTAGTAGGCAGCAGCAGCAGTCTTGGTAGCACCTTCCTTTCATCAAGGAGTTCATGTGGTCACCTCAGATGTGGGACACCCCGGTTCAATTACCACCCCCTACCTTAAGGAAATTTGAACCACATCCAACTTGCAGGAACGTGTGCCAAGCTCCAGCCTACAACGCTGTTCCACTTTGCATGAATAACTAAGTATTGACAGAGGCTAAGTCTTAAGGCGGGTATTCTCCTTCCTACCTCCTCCAGTGATTGTACTAATGATTTGACTAGTGAATTGTTTTATGTCAGTGACTATTTATATTGAGATTACAGCTTGGAGGACTGTTTGTGCATTTTAATTGCTGAGTATTTAATGCAGAACGTATACATAGTCCTGGAAGCAGGGATGGGAGCCCAGGCTTCCCCTTTGCTAGGTGTGTGTCGTAGGCAGCATATCAGGGAGCTGTACTCCATCTTTCAGCACCCTGGGTCCTCTTGAGCTCTGTCTTAGGTTACATGCTCTTCTAGGGACCTAACTCTCTTTCTTTAGGTCTGCGCTCTTTCCTAGGCACCTATCCTTTTTCCCTAAGTCCGTGCTCTTTCCCAGAGATCTATGCTCTTTCTCTAGGCATTGTTCTTTCACTGAGGATCAGCTGAGCAGACTAAAGTAGCACTAAGCGTCATCGTTATTAGTGTATTTACAACATCAGAGAAAGCAGAGTTCAATGCTGCAGTAGCTATTGAAGCATACAATTATTAGCACATTTGCAGTATCTGAGAGAGGAGGCCTATGGCTGTGATAGCTGGACAAGACTCACAATTATTAGCATCTTAATATCATCAGAGAGGTTTCGAGACTGCAGTAGCTATGGAAGCTCACGCTTACTAGCACATTTGCAGTAGGAGCGAGGCAAGGCTCATGATGTTTATTATATTGCCCATCAGTCTGTGTTCTGATACTGCTCAGCCATGCATGATAGGAACAGCTTATCCATAGTACTCAGAGAATGGTATGCCAAAATCCTCTTGTAGTCCATCAGCAAGGCTGTCGAAGGACCTCACAAGGCTATAAAAGGAACCAACCTATATTTGTATCTGTCTCTCCTTTTTCTTTCCAGCAAGTGGGGATATTCAGCATGATTAAATTGTTGGGGCTTTGTAGGAGGTTGAGAACTTAACAAAGGGACTTGGTGGCATGAGATGGGCTCTCAGGAGAGACTGCGTAAAGGAGTTCTTCCTCTGAGATGTTCACATACCTGCATTCTGGATGTCACATGCCAAACACAGTACATGTAATAGTCCAAGGATCAGCATTTCAATGCTTTTCAGTATGTGGTTTGGGTTTGTTTGTTCTCATTCCTTGCCTGTGTTTGTGGCAGAGGAAACAGAATGGAAGTGCCACACATGCAGTTTACGCTCTAGGTTTCTAGTGAAATAGTCTCTCTCAGCCATAGAACTGTCCTCCTGAAGTGAGTGATGCGTTAAACTTTGTGCCTTCCTCATTTCTTAGTGAGTGTTCCAGTATCCTTGAGTGGAAATAGGTATTGAGAGAATGAGTGTATTGAATACAGAAGACATCAGGTATGGGTGTGGGATGCGAGATAACTTCACTGATAAAGATTCTCCTATTCAGCTGTCTTTTAAATGAAACACAGATGTCCTGATTTCCAGCCTATGCCTGAACCACAAGGCTGAAGGGAGGAGAGAGTATATGTTTATTTGAGCGCCTTGTTATATTGCTGGCAATGTATCACTAGTTTCCATTCCTATTTTTTGTTCTCTTAGCAATCCATTTGCTATTGCCCTTTTCTTCCTCACTCAGCCAGTAATCAACACGCTCCAAAACACAATGGGTTCCTTTTCGCGGTGAATCCCCTACTTGATGCAAACATTTGCTGGCCTCATTTCTTTGGGATATGTTTCAATGGGAAGAAGAGGGGAAAGTATTCCTTGTTCCTAGTGAAAAATTGCACTGGCAGCCTGGGTTATTTTGTCGGACGTGTGGCTTTAAGTGACGCCTTTGCCATCTGTTCTGTCTGCTAATTATGAATGCAAAACAAACGTAGCCCACAATTGCTTCATTTAGAATAAGGGAGATGGCAGTGACCAAAATAGTTTTATTTTGGTGTCAGATGCTCTTTTTATTTCTCCTGTCTCTTCCTAATCTAAAGCAGGTCTGAAAGCACTTCTCCCTCTTTCAGTTTGCAGCAATAGACATTGCTATGACAAAGGAGACCATCTTCTACATGTTCATCCGTTAGGCCTTTTCATGGAGCAGTCCCACATGAGCGAGGAAAGGAAAAATGCTCCATTTCTTGACCTGAAAGGCTTCAATTATGCTGGTCTTAGGTCTGCAAGTATCTCAAAGAGAGACATGAGGATATGTCTAGAAAGCTTGACAGCAGCGTGTGAACGGCTTTCTCAGTCTGTTCCATCCCTGTTTCCTCTTACTGGAGGCAAATTTTTTGCTGCCATACTGGAATAGCATGGGGGTCATGAATGATGCAGTTTCCTGTTGCTGTGTCCAGCAGCCGAAGATACGTTGGCTTTTGGTTGTGGGCCCTGAGGCTTTTCTCCTTGAGTGAGCCTACAAAGGTAGGCGATCCATCTCCTTCAGTAACTGTGCAGAAACTGGGTTATAGCAGTCCTCCTCCATTTGCTAGATGCTGCTTGCCATTTAGCATTTCCTAAGTTGCTGATGAGTTACTTCAAGCCAGGGCTGTGGCATATCATAGACATTTCACTAGCAGCACAGCCATGGATTGAGGTGACCTAGATTTAGAAAATGGAGATGAGATAAAACGCTCACTGCACTCTGTTCTAAGGGGACATGCAGCCAAAAAAGCTGAAGTGGTGGAACAATTTCTCTTTAAGTCATTTGAAACTGAAAGGGGCAGTTTTTTCCCTATTAGGTGGCTCTATGATAAGTGCTAAGCTGTGACCACATTTGTCCCACTTGTCCCTTTTCTAGTCTCAGGCCAAAGAGGAGACAGACAAGAGGCCATAAGGGTCATGTTCCCCCTTCCCAGTAAGACTGGGTCCTTTCAGATATACATCTACTTTGCTTCAAGTCTCCTTGCTTTGGTACTGAGCATGTAGACACATGTTTCTTATCCCTCCTTCTTTCCCACCCTAGCCATCACTCTTGCTATGATATTCAACATGTTTCCTTTTATTTTCTGGCTGGTTCTGTGTTGAAGGGAAATGGGGTTACAGTATTTTCATACTGAAAAGCAATGTTTTGCACAGTAGAAAACCTCCCTTCTTCCTCCCTGCAAATCTTCTCCAAGAAAACTCGTTTTGTGCTTAAATATTCTCTTTCCAAGTGACTTTACAATTTTACTCGCTATTTTACAATATACCAAAAGCTCTGGTTGTTTCATTTCCCCCCTCTTTGAGGCTGGACAGGGAAGGGATGGCGAGGGACACTCTCAGGAAGTTCCTGGATCTGGAAAAATCTCCATTTTTGGATCCCAGCAAACTGTCATAGCACAGCTGAGGCAGAAATATGTGGAGTGCTATGTCACGTCGGGGGTGTGAAATGCCCAAATCAGATATTATAAAGCGTGGGCTCTCATCCAACAGCCAGGTCCCAGACTCTGTCTCTCTTGGAGCATTGGGAGCTCGGATCAGTTCTTGTCTAAGGTTGGAGGCCATCTCTGCTACAAAACAGCTACTGAAAATGCTTCAGGATCTTCCAGTGCTAGAGTTAAAGATTCTGTTGGTGTCCTAGGCCTGAAGGATGATCTTGTGGTTTAAGCATTTGGACTGGAACCAAGACATGTGAGATAAATTCCAGGCTCTGTTGTGCACTTCCTCTGTCAGCTTCTGAAAATCGTTCCTTCCCTCCATGCTTCCATTCCCTGCCTGTATAATGTCAAGTTCTGCTCTCCCGATTGCAGTAGTGAAGTTACAACACTGAAAGCTCATGATTGATGACACGGGTAATTTTCTGAAAGCCTTAACTTTAGAGTTAAAGTAGTGTTCTAGCCCCATGCACCTACAAGTGGGGAACTCTTTACAATGTGGACGTAAGGGCACAAAAGCTCAGCCAAGTTTGAAGGACACAATGATTAATGCTATTTACTCAGCTTGACGGCAGTGAGAAACAGCCTGGTTCGGAGTGCTTGAGGAGGAGCAACACTGAGAAATGAAATTAGGGTACATTTTTCTCTGGGTTCAGTTAGATGCCCAAGGAATGAATGCCCATGAGCAGAGCAAAAATGCTGGCGAAAAAGAATAGATTTTGAATGCCTACATTTTGGTAAGTCATAAACACAGCACTTCTCCAAAGGAGTGGATTCCAGTAATCAGAAGTGCTTCACAAATGGAAGTCAAAATGTGATGGAGAAGACTCGGTTGAAGGTTTGTCTCCGTGATAACTGATTTGAGCACTTGTCTGTTTCATGTTAGGAGGGAGGAAAGACAGTTACTGGAGTCTTCCATTAGGTGTGTCAGCATCTATTTCGTACTAAATTGATTTGTACCTACTTGTAGGTTTGTGTGTCTAGAATAATACACAGAATCAGTTTTCCTGTTTTGGGGGGTAGTGTCTCTTGTTTGAAGGTTTGGAGTCATATAAAGCATGACAGCAGCACATAACAAAATATCCTTCTTGCACGAGTTATACCTGACTTTCAAATAGGATGAGATGCCAGTCACGCTTTTTACCTTTGCACTGTCTTTCAGAGGGCTGCTTTGCTCAGAGCTCAGTGAATCAGTGGCCAAAGGAATGAGGCTTCCATGGAATAATGCAGAAGGAATGTGTAGGTGTGCGCACACGTTCTCCCGGGGGGCACATGGCAGGCAGTGGCAGCTCTGGATAGGGCTGGGCAGCCTGGATGAGCTGCGTGTGCACCCACTGTGGTCTCAGTGCCCTGCAAGTCTCCCAGTGCTAGCCAGGGTGTGCTGATGCCTGATGAATATGTTCTGTCCACTTTTTGAAGTGCTCCCTTGGCATGATGTGGCACTTTCGTAATGCAAACAAACCTGCAAATCCTTGGGTATGCTATTCAGCTTAGGACCCTGAAGTTGGTTTTCCCTTACTGAGCTTTCACACGGCAGCTGCTTTTTGGATAAGTGGCTGTGAACTGGATTTGTATGGTAGAATTTGTTCCCCGCTGTGTTTTGGTCACCTACAAACTGTGTAAAGTTGTTCTCACTCCCAGTGAACCACTACTGATCTGTTTAAAAGTTGCCTTTGCTTGTCCTGGCTGGTCTCTTCGTTACAGCTTTGACTTCAGGGTGGAAGAAGGCAGGCTTTTTCTTTTTAGGATTTCTAGCAATATATATATTTATACCTATATATAGGGTGTATAAAGACAAAATTTCTTGCTAGAAAACCTTGACAGGTGTGAAAAATGTAACCCAAACCATTTACAACATGTGTGACTCTGTTCACCACTGGGTGCACTTGACCCGCTCTTGGACAGCGTAGCAGCTTTTGATCCAAGTACAATATCAAGTCCAACACAGCCTTAGGTCACACTGAGGCCATTGCTTGTCAGGAACTGGAATTCTATGTGTCTCGTTGCCTGGTTGCATGGCGCATCTGATTGTTCCCTTTGAAATACAGCTTTAGACATCGCTCCTGAACATGTCTGTGTCTCCAAATTAGACCCAGAGGTCTCCTGGTGCTTTGCCCATGTTGAGGTAGCGTCCCGCTGCTGGTGCCATACAGTCTCCCAGGTGATGTACCTTGCCTGTCAAGTAACAAGAGTGTATGTGTCGTCTGCTATAAGAAGAGACTGGAGTGGATCTCATTTACTTGCCTATCACTTGGGGACAGTGGTGATGAGGCAATAAAAAATCGCTATAGCCATTAGTAGCAGCAAGGTAGATCAGTTATAGAACGAGCAAAACAAAAGTGGCCTCCTAAATTAAATGACCTGAGTTGCATTTACGTCACATTATACAAACCCTTAAGTGTTCCAAAAGTACTACTCTGACAGGTCTGTCGTAACTGTGACTCCATGTAGTTCATTAAATAAGACATACTGTCTTCTGTCCTAGAGTCCAACCCTGAAACAGTTGGATATATCCCCATCTTTTAGTCCTTGGGAGAAAGGGATCTTGCTGTGAATACAGTGTTTCCAGTGAAAGCAGATAATATTTGGACAGATTTTTCTAGATGGCTGTGCCTTGACCACAACCTCGGAACGAGTTGGGTATTCTCCTTCTCTGCAGGGGATTTAGCCTGCCCTGTGGATGCTTCCAAACCGTTTCTTTCTCTAGGTGACTTTAAAGCGTGACCTGTGAAAGGATTGCTTTTCCTTTCGTTGGGAATGCACTAGCTTGTACCACATGGCAGGTATTATCCCAAAATATTTGCTCAAGGGGAAGTAACTCTCAGACCCCCTGCAAGGAGTTTATCTCCTCATCTTCAAATTACACAGTTCAAATACACAGATAATGACACATGTAATGATGATAAAATGTAAGTGTGACTGCAAAGAGTAGCATTTAAAAATAATGATATACCTCTAACTAGGTCTTATAAAAGGAAGTCTTAAATAGCTAGAGAGAAACAGATGCTTTGGGGGACTTGTGGATAAAAATAGTGGCTTCAAATTTGCTCCCAAAACAAAAATGTAGCCCCACTTAGTCAAGTTCAACACTAGAAATTTCTCTGAAAACCTTAGGGCCTAGAGCTGGAAAAGCATGCAAAGAACCTGGTACTGCTTATGCAGTGGCTGTAGCCTATTTCTGCCTCTTCTCCCTTGCCTACTACATCCCAGTTTTCTATCCATTCTGATGTTTTGCAAATACTTTTCTTACTGGGCCGGATGATGTATTTAATATCTGTCTAATGGTCTGAGACCTACAGATTCTCTTTTCCTTGGAAAGGTGCTCAAGTTGTGTCCAGGCTATGCACACACGATTGCCTGCTCTGTAGCCAGTATGGATTTTGACAGCAGCTTGGCAGGTACAGTCAGTGTACTCAGATCTTTACCCAGTAGTGAGCGTATTCCTTTAGGTAGGACTGCTTGAGGCTCAGTTGTGTACCTCAGCGACAGAAGACTAAATCGGCCTCAGCAGAACTGGATATGTCTGCAGTAGGAGGCTTTCAAAGGCGAACTGTAGCTGGCTTGCTACAGGCGAAGGCAAATATCCTCTTCCCAGCTCAACTGAACTGGTTGAAGGTCTGAATGTCTGCAGGCAGCTCTCCCCCCTGCAGCTCACCCAGGGGAAAGAAGTGTGTGAGCAGTCACTAACCCAGTGCAGCGTCTCGTTAGGTCTGTACCATCTCCTTTGCTGATTTGAAGTTAAAATCACTCATTTTTTCATTGACACTTATGAGAAGCTGTGGTATGATCCCCTCTCCTGGCTGTGCTGTCAAAGTAATAACCTCCTTCAGAAGAAGTAAAGGTGCAACATCATCTTAAACCTCATTTCTGCCATTCCAGAGTGTGTGGACCTAAGCTCTTGGTGTCCTGCAAGGCAGATGCTTTGGCTCCACATTGTTGGGCTTGGAGCATCTCACTGTACAAAGGAACTGTGAAAGATAGGAAAAGGGAAATAGTTCTCTCTTGTGCTTTCGTTTAACTTGGAAAACCACTCATATATGAGAAATAATATTTTTATGATGATTTCTACTTTTTCATTATCTGCTGGGGCAAAAGCCAAACCTTTCTCTTAAATGAATAGTTTTTAACTTGTTCATTTGGTATTTTTGTTTCAGGTGGTCCTTCTCAGACCAAGGTAAGCAGTCAGGTGAGTTAAATGTTCCACTTTCCAGTAGATCTGCGCAAGAGGAATGAGAAATGACAAGTGGAGGCAATGCTTAGACACCTCTGAGTTTCAGGGCTCTGTAACCACCTGAGCACTAACTCACTGAGAGGCGCTTTAAGATGCATATTTCATTCTCTAACTTCTGCGCAGTGCCACAGATTCACTTGCTTTGGAGCTCAGATTTAGTGATTAGAACTTTCTAATTTTCTCCTCTGTTAGTAATGCCCTCACACTGTCATTTGGAGCTGAAAGGAAAGCACGCTGCCAGAATTGGCCCCATCGGGTGCTGTGATAACAGTCTAAAGAACGAGACTGTCACTAGATTAAGTGGAAGGTACCAGTAGAGTTGTTCTTGATGGCCAGCCTCTCCCTTCTCCACATGATGCTTGGAGTCCAACTATACTTTTTCTTTCAGATTTCCATATTGTCCCTCCTTTATGCCTTGTCAAGAGCATTAGTCACAGTTATCTGTTTGAATATTATGCTGAAGCTGCGACAAAGCCCATGGGACTTGTGGCTGTTCAGCACCCTCACCCTTTCCATAGTGCGAGGTTCAAGTCCCTCACGTGAACGGCAAGTACTATGGCAGGGAATGAGCATATCACCCTGTATGCCCAGCACGTGATGATGCTTCTCCTGGATGGGAGGCATCATGATGCGACATCGACTGTGCTGAAATGACGCAGGGACAGCTCTCAGCTCTGGCATAGAAACCCTCTTGAGGCTGAGCAAATGGATTCACCTCTGTGCCTTTGCTGGCCTGGGTATAAAATGAAGATGATGCTCACCAAGGCATTTCGGGGTCCCCTTCAAGAATATGCTGCCTTCAGTATAAGCCCTCAGTTAGACCTGAAAGCCGAGTAGTGCTCTAGGACTAGCTCCAAGGCACAGCCCATGAAATTGGCTTTTCCTGCATGTGCCACTGTTGAATTTGTAGATTACTGGATTCCTCATGTGAAGATTGAAATCCTCATCTTGTGAAACGCAGTGTACAAAACAAGCAGAAGGCAGGTGCTGAATGACTGTACCGAGCTGTCTGTCAGTGGGAGAGGATTTGAGATTGTGAGGGATGGAATGAGTGCTTAAAGAGACGTATTTCCTGCACCCAAATAACAAGGAACAGAAAAAAAACCCCACAAACCCCCAAGTTTAATTTTGTCCCAGCCAAAGGGAATGGACTGTGGGATGGATTGTGCTCTACAGCAACATGAATGGTTCAGGCTTTGATTTAATCTGCACCACCCCCCTCCCCCCCCCCAAAAAAAAAAGTAGGAGGCGAAAATATTATCCCTAAATGTATGATTTAGGAACATGCACATCAGGAACTGAAAGCAAAAAGAAATCGGGAGGGTTGTTTAATATGTATATACGACCCCACTGTGCTGAGAGAATGAGGTAGTCTGCAGCCCCAATGTCTGGTGGCAGCGAGTGGGTCTGACATTGTTAGATCTGGCAGGGATTCAGACATCTGCCAGGGGATGGGGGATTTTGTTAGGAGAAGTGGGAGAGAGAGAGAGGAGCGGGAGAGACGCAAGGAAGCTCGGGGAGGCTTGCAGCTTTATATATACACGCCTGGATAACACTTCCTCTTTAAAATTCCCTTACTAAGCTCGGCTCCTATATTTTATATTCAGCACGAAGGTTCCCGCCCCCCCTCCAGCCCTCCCCACCCACCACCACCCTCTCTCCCTTTAACTTGTTAAGTTTGAAAGATGATATATACACACAGTTTGCTTTGCC
Source organism: Myiopsitta monachus (assembly GCA_017639245.1). Lineage (NCBI taxonomy): Eukaryota > Metazoa > Chordata > Aves > Psittaciformes > Psittacidae > Myiopsitta > Myiopsitta monachus. The sequence goes on along the minus strand of CM029935.1, from coordinate 3,032,379 downwards.
AGTCAGCCCGTTTAAGGCCAAGATTAATGCAGTGCATTGGTGCAACCGTGCCGCAGTGGTGCGTGATCGGAATACAAGATGGAATATAGGGGGAAAGGCCAGAAATGTGCCTGTATTCTGAGTTTACACAAGTCTCCTTAGCAACTTGTCTGATTTTTTGGTGTCTTTTTTTGCATGTCGGGGGTGTGTGTGTGTGTGCGCGCACAGGGAGCGTTGTCCGAAATCACCAGTGAATAAAACATTCCCTGAGTTTTTAAATAGCTCCGGTTGATGGTCTTGTTGTTGTTTTTCCTTCTCCTTTTCCTTTTGTTATATTAGTGGCTTATTTTTCCATCTTTTTTTTTATCCCTGGAGGGAGGAGGGTACAGGGAGAGACTCCAGAAGGGATGGCAGAGGGGGCTGGGGGTGGGGGCATGGTACTAGTTTTCATTGTGACTTCTAGAGAGTTGGTTGCTTTCCAGTTGTTCACATCTCAGCATGTGGAATTATTGTGCTTTCTCCCGATTTGCCACAGAGTTGGCAGTAGACTGACATTGTTGGTCATTTGAATTGTATTTGGATCTGGGCTCATTTTTTTATTATTTCCCCCCCCCCCAATTTATTTATTTTTAAACTATTTATTTTTAAAATCTGGACGATGTATATTTTATAGTCTGTAAAATGGAGGAAAGGAGAGGGAAAAAAAGAGGGTGAGAGGATTGTGGCAACACTGTCCCCCGAAACCGTCCCGTTATTCCCCTCCCCGTACAGTTCCTTTTTAGTTGCCTACTGAAGAACCCCCCTCCCTCCGCATAGGAGGGAGTGGCCTTTTAGTGATCAAGGTACGTTGGATTATTACTTCTTTTTCCCACTTTGTGTAATACTTTATTAACAGCATGGGGCAAGAGAGAAGGATGGGGAGAGCAGGGGAGGAGGTGACGGCGGGTGGAGAGAGAGGAAAGAGTTCTCCTCGAAGTACTCTACCTTGAAATAACTCAAGGGGAAATAGTTGCTGCCTCACTTGAGTCGCTTTCAGGATCTCGCTGTGCGCTTTTACTTTTTCTTTGACTTTCATTTTTTATTTTATTTTTTTTTTTTTTTTTACAGTTTTCCGGGGGGAGGGGAGAAAAAAAATAAAGAAAAAAAAAATAGAAAAAAAGAAACTGAGCCAAAAAAAATTTGAAGGCTTGATCTTGGCTGCTATACAAACAGATGTTGCCTGTCATTCCGTTGTTAAGCAGGCAGCAGATTGGAGCAAGCAGCAGCAGTTTAGGGGGAACTGCAGCAGAACTGGAAAGTGGAAGATGTCCACATATATATATATATTTCTTTTTATTCTACACACAAATATTTTTCCCTGGAATTATTTAATTACAACATGACTATTTTCAATTTTTTTAATTCAATTTTTTAATTTATTTGCATTTTTTTTTTTTTTGAAGTGGGCAAACCAAATCCAAACCAAACTGGAAAAGCACTAGGAACTTTCACCCAAATTTTACCAAAGCAGCTACCTTTTGAGTTGGTTTTGAGAGCTTTTCAGTTGGCTTTTTTTGTTCTTTTTCACATAGGCGAACATGTATAGGAAAGGGGGTTCTGTTGGAAATGCTTAAGGTATTCTCGGTAAGTGAATGTTTGCAATGAATTAGGTCAGGGATTCTATTGCTTTTCTTGCTGCTAGCCCTGTTTCTGTTGGGTTTGCCCTGGAGTTCTCGCTGTACGTGGAATTGTGAAGGTTGAAGGCCTTTCTGTCTCCTTTCCAAGTTTTAGCAACATTGTAAGAACAAGAATCACGTTGTTTATACAGTAGAAGTTCAAACGAAGCCCCGATACGCTCCATATTGTGGCTCTTTTGTGTTCTGCATGTGCTTGTGGGTTTAATTCCCTGTTCTTTTTATGCTCTGGGTTCCTATTTCCCCCTTTATTTTTAATTTCTGCTTTCTGCTTTAGTTGCAGTGGTTGGGAGGAGAGAGAAAAGAGCAAAACACGGGGAGTTTTGAGCCGAAAGAGTTAAAAGTTTCTTGGCACAAGAGCAGCAGTTTAGCAACAGATCAATTCATTTAAATGAAAGAAATCACAGACCAAGCCATCTGATTTTGAAATTTCACATCTTATGCTTCCACTTTAGAACAAAGCTTCTGTTTTTCCTTCCCCTTTATTAATTCACGCTGCTTTTGTTTAAGACCAAAATAGAAATAGAACAGTGTTCATAGAAACTATAAGTCTCTCTTTTTCTCCTAAAATATGAAATGAGGGGCGTGCATTCATCTTCTGTTAGTTACAGTTAGTTCTGCTGTAAAGTCAGCCGTAAACCTCTGCACATGTAACAGCTGGTGTCAGGGCTGTTTTCACCCTCGATTATTGTATGTTTGAAACAGCTTCCATTTTCTGGCTTGCAGGCTGTATAAACAGTCACCTATGTACTGTGAAAAACAGTCGTCTCCAGCCATCCTGACTACCCTGGGTGCATTTCAGATGCACGTCGGTCTGTCTGCACGGGGAACTCAAGGAACCATGCCCGAGTGGGAATGTTCTTTACGCAAATATGAAGTACATGTCCCTCCAACATCTGTATCAAGAAGTAGTTGTTCAGACTGACTCGGTGTGTGTCTGAATGGAGGAGTTACATCATTCTATATATGTATATTGAGCATAAGCCACCATAACGCTTTGAATAGCTAGTCTGAGAAGGATCACAAACAACTTTCTGTTGCCATTTGTTCATTTAAATGCAGTTGAGCCTTGGTACCCATCCCAATAGTTTTGTTGCTGCATCAAGTAAAATAAAATAAATCAGCTCATATATAGAGAAGTTGGGGTTTTTTAAAAAAATTAATCTATTCCCACCTTTTCCTTTTACACAATTTCTTTCAAAGCAAAAATGAAAATGAGTTGCTTACGATAAATGAACGTGTTTGATGAAAGGATTCGCAGCCGGGGACTGAATTTTGATGGAAGCTTTTGCGCCGTGATGCCGAGTCTCTTCACGGTGGCATTGCGTCAAAAGAAAGGCCGGGATGTTTGGGCATGGGTGAACTCCTATCAGAGGGAAGCAGCGAAAGGGTGGGGTAGGAGTCCGTGTGCGGGGGGGGGAATCCTTTTGTTAGGCTGCTCCCAAACCTCTGCTTCCCTGCACCCCCTGGAAGAAATCCTCAATGAGAAAGAATAGTCTTAAGCCGCAGAAAGTGGATTTATAAAATAGGTGGTGGGGGGCAGAAGTATCAACCTCCACCTCTAATGGGACTACGGTTTATCGTAGGTCTGGATGTTTTTATTATTCCCTTCTCTTACACTAAGATCCCAACCGTGCTGTAGGCAAATGCCAGGATTCCGAGCGTGAGTCCGTCCCCCCCAATACTGGAAATATTTCTGTGGGTGTCGTTGTGGTTACATCACAGCGCGCTCCTTCCTCATCTCCATTCTTGTGCTAAATTCAAATAGTCCCCCCCCTCCCCGATAGCAGCTGTGCATGGTTTTTTAAGTCGGTCTTTAACGTTGCGAAAGGAACAATAAAATGAAAGGCAAAACCGGCATCTTAAAACTTGGCAAGTGAAAGCAGCTTGGACTGGCAGCCAAGAATCCTGCTGTGGTGCAAAAAGAATAGCATCCACGAAGCCACCACAATCCGGGGTTTCTCTTCTTTTAACAATCGCATCGGCAGAGAGAAATAATTATTCCTTGTATCAGTGTTAAAAGAGTCAAAAAGCTTAAAATGCTTGCTTGGTGAACCTTCTCAAAAGCAGGTAACGATCCTCCTATTTGATTCTGTTTTATCAAACTTTAATTGGATAAGGATCTATCTATGATAACTAATCAGTTTAAGAAGTTGATGCGTGTTACTAACTAGCAGGGAATGCATTTGCTGTTGCAACCTCCACGTTGCTTTCTTTTGCTTAATCGCTTTGGTGGTAATAGTATTGGCAAACTTCTTAAATGTTTGTGTTACAAAAAATGCTTTATTTCCACAGATTTAACTCACTGTGTGGGGGAGGGAGTGGGTTGATCCAAGGTGTAACACAGAGAATAACCTTAAAAAAGACTTAAATTTGGGGATATCAGGAGAGGGGAGTAATGTCTCTCTTAGGACCTTGCCTGCTCCTTTTGCTTCTAAAGCTGGAGCCTCTGGATACATTAAAGGTAGAATCCATTGCTTGAAAATGCTCCATGAAAATATCCCCGAATATTTTGTCTTCCAGAATACGTTCCTTGAAGAGTTGGGCCTAGCAATATGGCAGCGCACATTCGATAAGAAATCTTGTAAAATGCTGCTATTGAGGTAATTTGGTTTCTCGTGCATTCTCCAGTCACTGTCTTCCTTTGCCTTATTATTTCTTAAAATTGTTTGAAGTACAGAAATCTACTGGTGCGGGTCTTTAAACCTGGGAGAGAGCATGTGTGTGTTATATACATGTATGTATATCTATATATTTATAGGCCTAAATAGATTGGGGTTAAAATTGGGGGGAAGGACTGGGAGAAAAGAATGGGTATTATTTAGCAGTCGTGTTTCTTATTTGCCTTATTTTCGTGGCAGAAGTATGAAATGGCTGCAAACAGCTTTCTACTCAGGCACACAATGCATTCCATAATGATCGATTTTCCTGGACAGGGCATTTATGCTTTGTGGTTTGCAAGAATACCACCCACAGACCTAAACCAATGTTGTGTCTTTAGAGATTTTATTTCTACGTGTTTCCTTCTATATTCCTTTGTCTATAAATCTATAAAACGCCAGTCTTAGACTGGGTTAATGCTAACAAAAGTGTATTACTTTTTTGGCTGTCCCAGGTTCTAGTACCAAAGCCTTGTTGATCCTGTGATCCTTGACATATTATAAAATTAATAGCGAAGCAAAGTATGCAGAGTAGAAGGCTATCACGATCCTTAATATAAATAATATGATCCTTAATGTAGAGGTTGAAACTTTTTGTTTGTAATCTTACCGTTCTAAACAAATCCAGTGTGAAGATGATTGATTTGTTTGCCTATCATGGATTTTCTGCCACTGTGTATACGTTCATCAGGTTTTCTAAAGGTACAATAGCTGTATGGTTAATCAATGTAGGGAAATGTTTCAAACCCCAAATCTTGTATAATCTATGGCTCTCATTCAATGTCCCTGAATATATCTGATCTAAGCAAAATTCATCTTTAAAACAGCAGTGTTCATTAACAAAACTGTGTTCATTTGCTGCTGCCTTTATCAGTTCACTGTCTCAAAAACTGTCCATGAGTGTGTTTTCCAAAATGTATGAAAAGGAGTAGGTTGGTTCCTGGATATGTGTAATTTACAGCATACAGGTGCCACTAAATGCAATCTCTGTGCCACCGAGCTGCCTGGCTCCGGGGCTCACAGGAATGCAGAAGGGGTCGATCAGATTTATAGTGGGGACCGGCCTGAGTGATTTATTTAGCATACACAGGTGCTTTTCTAGAGAGAGCTCTTGCTGTTTTCTCCTTTTCTCTCGTTCCTTTTTTAACAAGTGGAGCTATGGCGATGGATCCTCACACTAGTTCTTCCCTTTTGTTTTGTAAAAGCCAATCAGGTAGCAAGGGAGTAGGAGACGGTTGGCCACATCCGCAGCAGAGATCAGCCTTCGTTTAGATAACTAAATAAAGGGTGTATTTTCTGTGTGGGTCAACACCTAACAGCTGCCCTTAGGAGCATGTGCTGGGCTCTTAGAAGGTCAGGGTTGGCTCTGTCTCTGACAAGAGCTGAGATAATTCAGTACTAAAGAGCAGTTGCTGAAGTACATTGGGTGCCTGTAACTTCCATTCCGACCAGTCAGAATTGAGGACATGTGTCCTATACCACAAGGAGGTATGTACAGGCCACCCAAACGTTACATCTTGGTTTCCTTTGTGGACTCGAACTATCCCAGTGGTTAGAAAATGAGACTGCGAGCTATTAAGTGGGGGAAAGAAAGTTTTTGAACTAGGAAAACCTAGTAAAAATTTAACCTCCACATAGTCGGTGTACTTCAGTGCAGTCATTACTTTTTTTCCTGTCCTTTATGCATAAAATATAGTATTTCTTTGCCAGTAAGGACATGCAAATGAGCTTACCTTCATATACATACATTAATGTAAAGAATATTAGCATCAAAATGAATACACTCATGAAGAAAATACTCTGTCTTACGCAGTATTGCGTTCTAGCATGGGGGTGACATGCAAAAGTCTGACGGCAAAATTGCTTGCCATTGTAAGAAATACTGGTATATGCAGCAGCAATGTTACTGACTCCTGATACTGTGCCAGTTAGGCCCTATTAGAAGAGTCAAAAGACAATTTGCATTTGAATCTTAGGTTCCCTGAAATAAATGAGCTTTGTAGTTGGAGGGCTTGGGTTATTTTTGGTAGGGTAACATTTGTTATATTCCGTTTGCAGTTTGGTTCCAAAGCAGTGCACAATACGTGTATTTGTGCATGATGTGACTCTGTTCTGTCTGCAGGACCACGTGCTCCCTGACCCATTGCCTTGACCGCTGCACAATCATTGCAGGGCTAGAGCTTGCTGAATTCTGGGTGCTCCTAAATTGCATTTAGGCTCCAACGTAAGAGTTGTCCTGATTTTTCCAAAGACCCTGAATCCCTGCAGCCTCCTGTTCTTGGCATGAATTTTGAGTCCTGAAAACTTTGGAGAGCTGGACGCTTTTAAGGTAGGTATTGGAGTATAAACGCAGGAATCTAAACTTAGATGATCAATTTAGATAACCTTTGGACAGATGGAGAAAGTTTAACATCTCTATTGCTGGATGGAACAGGAGTTTCTTGTAACCCAGCACAAGCAGTAATTCCAATAAGGGAAAATCGTATTTTTTTTTAATTGCATACTTACCAGGCTGGAAAGGTTGAAGTGATTTATTTTAAGAACCTACACATGAAGTGGGAGAACTTTCTAAAAGCATCCACATAGCAAAATTATTTTCCAAGTATTTTGTTTTATAGCGAATAATATTAGCTTGCCCGAATATAGTTTATCTTCTGAAGAAAGAGAAGAGGTAGAAAGTGGAACCCTTTAAGCCACAATCTCTGCCTCTGATTTTGTTCACCGCTTCTATGCGGAGGCTTAAAGCCAGCCTGCTTTTCAGCCTAATTCCCCACCAGTTGCCCACCCAATAAGATTTCATCAATGGGAAATGTTAGTTACACAGGAAAGAAAACTTGGAAACTCTGGGGGAAGGAGGGGACGCTTTTTGCTCGCAGTGGCAAAACTTTGCTCCACAACTGCTTTTTAAGACTTAGTAGAAGAAGCCTAAGGGGGTTTTGCATTCGTCTCATTTTAGGGAGAAACGCAGTGAGAGAGCTGGAGTGAGAGGGAATTTCTGTTATTGTTTAGCAGAGTGAAAGGGTTATTTTTCTTTTAAAATAGAATTAAAACAGAACCCCACACCAGTAATGACTTCTCTGGAAGTTAAAGCGACTCTTCCGCAGTTGTTCCTCTCGTCTGTTTTAAGGGGGCTGCCAGAATGGAAACAAGATAACTTTTTGCGGGGTGAGGGTATGCCCGGCTATTGCAAATCTTTCTACAAACAAAAACTTGGCTGTTTGATAGTTTGCTTCACTGTCAGCGCTACACCTCCAATGTTGCCTGTTAATTCTCCATTGCTGTGTAATCAGCGGTAACTCTCTCCAGCAAAGTACTTCCGAGACAGAAACACAGATTTGCTTTATTTTATTTATTTGAAAATTTGCTTTATTTTGCTGATTTTTCTCCAAAAAAAAAACCATGGGAGCGAAGGAAACTGTAGTAAAGTCAGTGAGAAACTCTTCCCCCCCCATCCTCCAAAGGAGAGGTTTTAAGGTGCTGAGGAGAATGAAGGCTTCTACTTCCTAACAGCTCTGAAATTTCATTTGCAGAAATGGTTTTCCTCTTTAAATACAAAACCAACCCCCCAAACCTAGCACATTGCAGAAGAGACCCCTGCCTGTTGCCGCAAACCCGTAGATCCGAACTTGTGGTCATATTCCACACAAGCTTGTATCTATAGGTATGTGTCTGTCTGGCAAGTGCACAAAGGGTTGTGTTTATGCATTTAAACTGACAACGATCAACTTTGCTGTTTGTACCTTTTGTCTAATGCCTTCTTCCCTCCTCCCTTCTCTTTTTTGTTTTTTAAAGAAATATAAAATTAGAGCTGCAAATCTTGTTCTGCAATTATCGTATCAGTTTTCAGCTTTGGTTAGTGTTAAAATACACTCATGCAAAACAGCAACTCGTTTGTGCCTGAGTAAAATGGGACGGGGGAGTTATTTGACATCAGACTGAAGGAATTAAATCTCAGCTCTGTTATGCATAGGTCTGGCTATGGGGATAGGGTAGGAAGTGTTCTTAGGCTGTCTAATTCTGAGGGTGTTGGGAAGCAGATAAAATTGTTGCATTTATAAAGTAACGTGGATCCATTCTTTCCTTGCATAGTGGCGCCAATTTGTTTGTGAGAGGAACAGACGCTTCTGTTTGCCTTTATATCAAGGAACTTTGAATCACTGTGTATACTGCAGGCTTGCAGCCCTGTAACAGGGGAAGGCATTGGCCCTCCAACTCCTATTCTGTCTCAAAAAGTAGTTTACTTTACAATCCCATTCCTTCCAATTTCATGGTATTAATGTCTTTTAAAATAGTTTTGAAGGGAAAAGAATCATGCTGTAAACTCCAAAGAAGAGGTAGGGCAGGAAGAAAACTCGCCATGGAAGCAGGCAGTATAAAACCTCCTGTGTAAACCGAACGTTTTTAACTTGTGAAAGAGGAACAATTATTTTTGAAGTCTTTTTTTTTTCCTAAATCCCAATATACAGATTCTATATGAAAATAATTCGGCTGTAAACTCAAAATAAAGTCTGACTCTTTCTTTCCAGCAGCTTCCAGTGTTAATTCCACCCAAGATTTGGTCTGCATTTCCACTTTTCAATTTCTCTGTTTTTGAAGTTGGCTGGTTTGACGCACACTGCTGCAGGCCAAAAAAAAAAGTTGTTTTTCTTTCTTGCTGAATTTCCAGGGTTTTCTATGTGTTTTCTATTTACTATAGAAGCATAAAACGATGTCAAAAAAAAAGCTTCTGCTAATAAAATTTTGGTCTAACTACTCCTCTTTCTCCCTGCGAATTGAAACTTGCTTTTAAAAAGAAAACAAGCCACACCGTTTGGCATGTCTGTGTGGCCATGCATTTGGGTACAGGAACCGGTAGTCAACATTCCCCTCCTGCATGTATAGGAAATTGAGGTATAAAATATAGGTAGTTTCCAGAAGAACTTTTGCTCTTGGGCTCTCTTTATGTGCAAGGCTTTTGAGGTATATGCTTACTTCTGCCGCGTTACAGAAAGAATGCTGGACATCCCTTTTCTGGTCTCAGCTACCTAAATGTGACAAGGCCTCTGACATGTGTCCACAGGTGATGTTTTGGATGTTCGAAACACAGACAGTAAGAGGTGATGGAGGAGCGTAACAGGCTCTTTCAGGCGAGAGTACTGCAAGGCCACATTGAAACACAGTTGTGGGATACTGCCTATGAGCCTTGAGTCAAGATCTCCTTTGGGATGTGGTGTTGGTTCCTACCTCTGCTTTGGCTTTGCTGATGGATGCTGTTTCATCCAGAGTGGAATGAGTAGGGTATCATCATGGGCTGTGGTAGAAGCAGGAGGAGATCTAGTTGTGATAGTAAAAGTTATTTTTTCCCACAGGGGCTGTTAAGAATCTGTGTTGGTTTTCTGATTTGGGTTTTTTTTAAATGCTGTAAATATTCACTGCATTCGATTCCCATGTTTATGGCTATAAAGGAAGTATTAGTTCTTTTAGTCTAACCTCCAAGGAGAAATGAGCTGGTCAAACCTAGTTCCCAATATAATACATGGTGGTCTCTTCTCTGTGAAGCCATTTGGAGACATCAGGATTCTGGCAGAACATGCTGAGAAAAGCCTGGGATTTGTCATGGATGTTTCTAGAGGCTGGCACTTCAGGTAGCATTGCTTTTAGAGTACCAAAAGCCCATGGCAGGGGAACGGGCAGATGTGCCGCAAAACTAGACACCACAGCTGGGTTTGAAAGCATATTTTTGGATTAGAAAATCAGTATTTGGATCAAAGAAGAAGAAAGAGGAAACAGGTTATTTTAGTGTAGTTTCTCACTGGTTATGTTGGGACCTGCTAATCAATATCCTTTTTTTTCCCCCCTCTTTTGGCGAGAGACTTGATCAAAACATGACTGGATGCTTAGAAAGCAAACTTTAGAAACATGCCATCAGAAATGGGGCTAAGATGCTGCCCTGTGAGGAGAACCATTGCACTATGTTCTGTGGCTAAGCACGTTTTCTGGTTGTTTCTGGCTTTCTGGTGCTTGGCAAAGAAATAGGGTAGCTGTGCCACTGCGTGGGCATGCATCAGCTCAGCCTGACATGAGCTGGGAGATGCTGTGGCCCCTGCTTTATGGGAGAGGGTAAATGTGCCCAAGGAAGCCTTTTAATTGCTGTTGTCTTCTGCAGCAAGAGGTACAGCAGTGTGGCTGCAGAGAGGATGCCAACATGGGCATAGGTAGAGTCAGCAGTACCAGCACAGCTTCTCTGAGCACACCATAGCCATGGTTTCTGCCAGGATGCTATGTGTAACGTGGGTCTTTGTCTTGAAGTGCTCTCCCACTGTACCTTTGCTTGATGTTGCTAAGGCTGCGCTTCCCGAGCAGTACTTGGGGTGGCAACTTCTGCCTTCCTGCCACTACCTCATGTGCTTCCCTTCCCCTCCTTATCCTCTTGCATTTTGCTAATTTACTTCAGTTTGTTTCTCGTTAAACTACCCCCTGTTCTATTTCGCTACAGCTCCAATACTTGCACCCACCCCCTACTTTGTTTTTCAGCTCAGCCTTTTGAAAAGAACTGCATTGTGTTTTCAGCATTAATTTGTATTTCTTTTCTGTCGGTCGAATTTCACTGCACTTCATTAAGTTTTAGAATGGAACTGAAGTCTGACAAAATGATGGGAAGACCCTTGAAAAGCGTCTTCCCTTTAGGATGGAAAAAACCTAATTGCAGCTTCTACCTGTACGTTTCTTAGGAATTCTTTTCCTCACTTTGTTGATAAGGAGCTTGCGTTTATGCAGGAGCTTTGATCCAAGTGCCATACAGAGTGCACAGAGATCTCTTAATCTGTCACTGAGGCACAGCGACTGCGTAACAGTGCACAGACCCGCTGCAAAATTGCTCAGGGCAGGAAGTACTGAACGCTTCACCCGGTTTGATGTTGCAGGGGAACTTAAAGTAATAGAAGGCGGTTACTGTAGCCGGAGACAAACCAGAGCACCTGCACGTAGAAAGTACCAGGAAGGCCTTGGGGACATGAAAAAGTCCCAATATCCTCTCCAAAAAATGGTAACTTAATTAATGCAGTCCCTTTCTCTAGCAACAGGCAGAGTTACTGCCTTAGCATCTCCCAAGAGGAAAAGAAATGCCTCCTGTGGCACTACGTGGCTGTATCTGCATCTGGGGAGGATTTACTACAATTGTGTCTCATTTGGCCAGTGTTATAGTTTAAACCAGAAGCAATAGTTCTTGTCTGAAGAAGCAAACCAAAGCTGTTCCAAAGCAGACTCCTCTTTTTCAGATTGGGTAAATCACGTCTTTCTCCCCCAAGATAACCATTTCTCACTTCTCTTACTGAAAGCACCTGCAAGGTCCCTTGCAGACAAGCATGTTGCACAGTGTCCACCGGGGTATGAAAATGATTACATTTGTGTGCTCCCTCTTTTCCCAGCCTCGTCTGGTGTGGAGCACAGTCAGCCCTTGTCAGCAGAGGAGCACACAATAGCATTCGGGTAATTAGAATAACCATATGCAGTGGCAAATGGGATTCATGATAAGCAGAATGTAATTGTGTACCCTGGAATTTGAACTGTATCCAAATACTCTTATTCAGATAATCAAATCTGGTTAAACTCTTAAAAGGCAGATAAATTTCAGTATTCTGATTATTTCAGTAATCTGATTGTTTTTTCTCTTTGTTTATTTGCTTTTAATCAGTAAGGGAGAAAATAAAGAGAGGATGTTCTTAGGGGAGGAATCCAAGACTGAGTAAGACACCTGCCCTTGAGCTAGGAAGTCTCCATAACTTAGGAGTATTCTGTAAGTGGCATTAGCTACAGCAATCTAAAGCAGGAGAAGAGAGATGTGCTCCAGCTTGACTGTGGAGCCTTTGCTTGTAGATATGCAGTATCATGATGAAATACCATGCCACCCTGGAAGTGGCACCAAGTTTTGGTACATATATGTACAAAGAAACCTATGAGTTCCTTTGCTTTTCAGCATGTATGTGAAACCAGCCTTGGCTCTGGATCCTTATCACGCTGTGCAGAATCTCAAACAAGAGCATTCAACCTGGGCTCACTGAGCTTCACACCAAAAGCATAGGGTACTGCTCAATAACACAGCAAAAGGACCTAAGTTTGGGGGCCTTTTAGAGTCATCAGCTTTGCAGCCCTTTCCAGCCTTTGCCACCTTGCCCACGAGTGTCCCTGACTGACCCTTAGAGCAAGCATCTATGTCATGTGTTGTTTAACCCAGAATTGATGCCGCACTCCAGCTGCTGACAAAAAAGCTATATATGGTTCAGGAGTGACACCATGGCTACCCTTCCCCTAGAAAATACCAGATATTGAAATATAATATTGAGTAAATGGTCAGATTGCTGTAACTCTTGCTAAAAGTTGAGGCAGAGACCATTTTTGTCCTGTGTTGAATACTTCTTGCTAGCTTTCAAAACATATACTTGCTCTGGATTTCAGCTGAGCCCAGATAAGACTTCTTTCCTTCTTTTGCAGTCTCTTGATGTTCCAGCCCTCTTCAGCCTATCTGCCAGACCTCTAGGAGAGCTCTCTGAGTTAGAGTAAACCTTTGAACCTCTTGAGGTTCCTCATCACAAACAAGTTCTAATAACAAAGAACGGGCGAGATGACCAGTAGGAATCATGTCAGCATTCCCATTGTACAATCTCTTCTGTCTGGGAGTTGTGAAAGTCAGCTGTAAGAAAGATCACTCCAGGCTGATATTTAGCAAGCAAGGTTTTAGCCCTCAAACTGGAACAATATCATTCGCGGGTTTGGTATTTACTTTTTTCCCAATGACTTAAGGAAATATGTTTGCTTCAGGAGTATTTTCTGCTTTCCTCCCCCTCCTTGGCTAGCCCTGCAGTAGCCTGCCTGGGATCTGAAAGTGAAGATGGGTTCTTCTTTCTACATCATTCACATCCACAAAGATTCAAAGCCAAATCTCAGCTGATGATTTTGCTGACAATAATCACAAAATACAATTCAGCTTTCTTGAACCCATCTTTACTGAATTCCCATTGCTGGTACTCTTCGTTCATGCCTGTGAAGTCAATAGGAGTGGTCTGTAAATGCACACAAAGTGTGGTATAGCTGCAAGGGATTAATATATGAAGCACTGTTCTCTGTATCATTATTTAGGAACATTGTGCCCTCCGAAACCCCGCTTTTCTGTGGATGGTGACCAGATTGCTGCTTTGCATTGAAGCAGATTTTAAAAGAATGAACTATTCCAGCCTTTCAAACCTCAGAAATCAGTTCTGGATTTGAATTCTTGGGGAAGTTACAGATAAAATTTGGGTTCAGGTAGTAACAAGTAGGGGGGACGCGTTTCTCAATCCTTCCCTCACCTGAAGTTCATGAAAGGAACAGGCAGTAAAATAAATGATACTCCTGCATACCTTCCTAGTCCAGACTAAAGCTTGTGCCTTGAACTAATGTATTCTGAGGTCAGTGGCATGGGTTGTTGTTACCTGCAGAGACAGAAACCCTTGATCTCTTTGGGAAGAATTGCTACAATGACATTTCCTCTCCATTTGAGAACAAGCATTCACTGCACATGAATTCTGTCTCCTCTGTGATAAGGCAGCACTCTTTGTCATGTTTACTTCAGGTACTGTGTCTCAGAAATCAGAGGGTTACACTAAGTAAAGGGACACCATTTTTTGATTGCACTGTTGCTTTAAAATACAACTTGCTGGGCTGGGACACAGATTTCCTTTTGTCCACACAAGTGTGAAATCATTTCTGTGATTCTGAAAAAGCAAGAGGCCTAAAAGGGCTCCCAAACAATAGGCGCTGGGGTACATAAACTGATACAGGAACGCACAGCTCTACACGTAACACGGTTCTCCCTGCCACAATATTTAATAGGAACTTCCATGACATTGATACGTATCGTAATTGAACATTGTCATTAGATTACATATTTACTGTAATTACATAATTAGGTATGATTGTGCTAATTGGATAAAGACATAATTGACAAAAATCACCAGAAAACAAACATGGAGATTCATGCCACCAAAAGAAAGTGTCTTAATAGCACTAGAGAGCTGTGAATCTCTTGCTCTCCTCCCAGAAGAAGGATGTTTATAGTACATAGGAAGTTACTGAAGAGCCAGGCATTGGCAGATGCTGTGAAGGTGCAGAAGTAATGGCGATTAAATGACTTCTGTTTTAATGTTCGATCTCATTTGCTACACTCAATAGTTCATGTCAGTAGTAGCAGCAGATATTCTAACTGATGAAATGACTAGATGCATGACACTTTTTTCTGCTTGAAATTAGAGTTCCTCTGGGATGCAAATACACTTTCATCTGTCCAAGCTTCATCTGGGCTTACAGTGGTGTGAACAAAGCAGCAGTAATTCTGAAGCCAAGCTCTCATAAATGGGGAAAATTTGCCAGGATAATCTATGCAGCAGACTGCAGAGATGTCTAGAATTTGACCAGAAAGCGAGTTAAGTATCAGACCCTGGGACAGAAACTGCTTTAGTGTTTAGAAAATACTTTATCTTACAATGTCTTTGTACTGCTCTGTAGAGCAAGCGTAGGTTAGATACAGGTTGACATACAGACTTGCTCATTGCTATCACATTTGTGCAGAGGTCTTGGCATATATGGGAATTTGGATGAGAATGTTTCCTCAGAGAGGACCTTCTCCCATCCGTTTGTGCTCGGACACAGCCACGGCACCATGGAACAGGTCATGGTACTTGCAGTGGAAGCCCACATGCCAAGCGGGGCACAGCTCCCCAGCTCAATATAGTAACGGGGGAGGGAGCGAGAATGATCTTTGAGTAAGAGCCAGCACAGAGCTGACAGCTCAAGGATTTGTCAATGTGGTGATGAAGAGGAAGCTGAAGTTGCGATGGAAGAGCAGCAAGGAGAGGTGGCGAGTCAGGAACAAAACAGTCGCAGTGGCATTTGCCAACCTGAATTTCAGTTATTCAGGAGCAAGTTGAGAGTAAGGAATTTTTTCATGAGGAATTTTGCTCGTGTTAGTCTCAATGCACTGGTGGTGTTAACAATACTTTCCTTCATTAAACTGATCAGGTATAGATAATCATTTTTGGTTTATATTATGCAGTGTGTGACATTCATTACAAGATTGAGATACAGGAAAATACTTGCAAGGATAAGTTGTAGAAAATGGTCATAGCCATGAAATGGTCTAGTTTATATTCTGCAGTTTATAGCTGCAGAATAGGATGTTTTCAAAAGTCTAAAAGGGAGTTACATCTCCTGTGTCACGTAGAAATTGGGTGGGATTTAAGATTTTTCCGTCACCCTAAGTGAGAACACAGGTTCATTGGCTTCCATGGAGCTACATAAGTTACGTCATTGTATTTAATGTCAGAGGACAGATGTTTAGTGCACAAAAATTATAAAGTTGCATCAAGGAACTGGGATCATTTCAGGATGCTTTTAGACAGCAATAAAGCTCCTGGTTAGAAAACCAGAACCAGAGAGCCATGGTTTCTTTATCCAGATCTGTGGTTGGATCACTGGTCTAATAAAATGGTTAACAGTGACTCTACTGTTAGGGTACTGTACCATGCTGCTGACAGTGCATGACTGCAGAGCCTATCAGGTAATTTACTGAATCTGGAGTCACTGGAAATTCCCTGATACTGTCAACATTATGTACATTCAAACCATGCAGAAAGATTGGGTTTTCATCAAACATTCTTGGAGAGTGGTATTATTTCTCCCTTTCCTCCTTTATTTCTGGTCAGGTTTTGAATGTAAAGGTAGGGCACTAGCTTGTTTTGTAATCAGCAATGCTACTTCATCCTAAGAAAAGAGAAACAACCAAGATGCCATCTATTCAGCACAGCTCAGCATTCGTTCACAGGGGTTTATTCCCTTGTAATCTCCTTCCAGCACAGAGCTGCTGTGCCTGAGGATGCATTCACTTGAGAGGCAGAATCTCAGGACCGATCCAGCTCCACTGTCTGCACTAGCATATTTTAAGATGCTAATCCCTGTTTGTAAGCCATAATAAATAGGCAGCATACTGCTTTAAGTAATACCTTGGTGGGTAATGGGAATGACTCACAATGATAACATCCTGGTTGGTTGACTGCGAACTAATACAAGTTAAAAATGCAATGTGTTCCTTGTTAAGGGAACACCGTCTTATTCTGACTGCTGAGAGAGCCTCAGTGTTGCATTTCTAACCTCACTAATCTTAACAAGGCATAGGTGCAAGGGTAAAGTTTACTTAAAACTTTCTACCCTTCCTGCAGTTCGTCTCTTCATCCCACTTCTCCAGTCATCCTCTATAAGCATTCAGGAGCCAAGGCGCATGTTCCAAGGTCAACGTTATATGTGTTCAAAAGGAAAAGACATGTTAGGACAAATTTCAAACTAAGCCTTCTTAAAGTGCCTTAAAACGATGTACGTATATGTTCTGTGCTGTAGTGCAGATGCATCTGCTATAGAGGGGGAAAGGACTTTTTTGGCCAGGGACAGAATTCCTTCTTGTGTGAAAAGAAGTGACCATGATCTTGTCTCTCTCCAGCAGTAATAACCACAGCTCGTTTTGTCTCATCTATTAACATACGCAGTGTGGGGAGTTGCATTTGGGTTTGGTGTCTTTTCACCAGCAAAGCATTAATTGCTTCTAAATTAGTGCACTGAGAATTCTGAGAACCTTTTTTAACTAGAAACCCTGACATTTATGTCGGCTGTGGAGTGGTGGGTAGCTTTCAGCATTTTTGACTGCATGCATCCAGGTTGAGGTAGTAGGTTGTATAGTTTAGAATTACACCAAGGGAGATAACTGTACAACCTCCTAGCTTTCCTTGGGTCTTGCACAGAACGGCGTGATGAGCGACCATAATTCCTCAGCAATCTTTGCTCTGGACACATGGAACAGGAAAGAGCAGGTAAGATGAGCTGGAAAACCTTTTCTTTTCTTCTGCCTCTCTAGAACTTCAGAAATGTTCATTCTGTCAGTGTGGGTTTTTTTACCTATGGGTCTGTATTATTGAGTTTTTAGCACATTCAGTGGACTAGTAATGCTTGTCTTCCTTTATTAGCATTCAAGCAGCGCAATGTGTAACATTCCTAAAAAGCACCATGGCAACTTATCAGTGTTATTGCCTTCACGGTCAGCAATCAGAAGTCTCCAAAGGTAACATGAAAAGTGTCCTGTATTGAATCTGCTATTGAGACATGCAAGCAGGTTTCCCTTTCCACTAGACTTTGACTGGTTACATTAGTTCTACACCAGGAGTTAAACAGGGCTGTACCCTGTAGCAGTGCAAGACCTGGCGCACTCATTGTCTCTCAGGAAGCGTAGGAGGCTGGTGCTGATGCTTCCAGATAAAAGCCTGTAAGGGTTTCTCTGAAAGTACCTAAATCTACACAGTCCTCGGGAGAGCTGTTCTTAGGGAATATCCATTAGTGATTACAAGTCAGCTAAAATGATTCGTAAGGGTTTTATTTCTAGGCCTGTACAGTTACGTTAGGGGTTTCAAAGGCTGTAGCTCTGCACACATCCAATAGAGGTGGTTTGCTTCGCCCTCACAGCAGTTTGCATTCAGGAGCTGTGGAGCCACCCCAAATTTTGTGCAGGAGCTGTATGGAGAATGGGCACATGGCGAGCCAGCAATTCTGGGCAAAAGACCACATTTGTATTACATCTTGCATGTTTAAAATGCAGGGAATACACCAAATATACCTAGCAGCTATTGAAACCTACAGTCTTATTTACCAAAGTATTTGATGCCTAAACCCCCCTCTGAAACTCTGGCATTTATCTAGTGAAGTCTGAACACAAGATTCAAGGTCTTCATGTTAGCAGTGTTCAGGGTTCAGGTCCCCTGGCTGCCTGGATGAAGATGGTGGCTGCAATGCTTGATCAGGGCCCAGAATATGAGCTGTGTTACGTCTTTCGACTATATATATATATATGACTAATTCTGGCAAGAGTTTTTGAGTTCCCAGAAATAAGAAAGACTGTTTGCTAGTGGGTAAACTTTCTAAGTTAGTGAATGAAAGTAAAGGGTAGGCACAGGATTTCTTTCATTAGGCTAATCTAAAAGTGTGAAAATGATAACAGTATTTCAAGGTATCTAAGTAACCCAGAGAAATATTCTTCTAGTAAAATGGCACTTTAATATCTGCAAATCCTTGTTTACTGAATGCAAAGAGAAGCTGTTGGTTTCTTGAGCGTTACCCAGTGCTCAGTTTTTAGTTATTCAAAGAGTGAATTAGTGGGACTTTATTTCATCTTGTTTTCAAAGAGGTTATAGATATCAATACCATGGTTTATAACTCTGCAGTTCCTTAGGACAAGGCAAGTATCCGGGCTAACACAACACAGCTTCTGTGTTCCACAGAGGCACATGCACTAAACACATGCAGGTGGTTAAAAAAGAGGAATCTTTTTAGCACATTTTAGTCAGTACCTTATTTCCACCTCCCCTCCCCCCCTAAATCTTTTTGCAGATGGAAGTGCAAATTTTCAGCTGTAAATCCACAAGCTGCATTGATTCACATCCAATTTAGAGCTGTTCCATAAGGGTTGATTTATTATTTTTAACCTCTTTGGTTAGGAATAGCCTTATAAATGGGTGGTAGTAATTCCAAATAAGAACAGTCTCTCTTCGTTTTCGGTGGTAACGTTTTGACTTTGCTTTGCACAGTTATAAGGGAACTTCAGAAGGTCCAAAAATAGCAGTTGTCTATATTAACACATACATTTGTGGCTATCGACTTTAAGTATGTTAACTCAAATGGTCTATCTCATTCCAAAGAACAAGGAATAACAATTAAAAAGGAGAATGGTCAGTGGTAAACATAATTCAATGGGCATATTTTTCTTCTGAATAAAATAGCATTCCAGCTCTCCCCCTGATGAGAGGAATGTATTGTCAATTAATTAGACTTCCATCATATGTCCTCGGATGCCCTTCTATCGTATGCCTTCCATATGTCCTTATGTCATATGCCTTCCATATGCCCTCTATGTAATTAAGCTTCTATCATATGGCTTCTATCATATGCCATTTAAATAGATTTCCAGGAGAACATGGCAGTGTTACAATTATGGACCTTTTGCAATGAGTAAAGGAACAGCTCACGAGCTATAGCTTGAAAGAGGAAGAAGCAAAAGGGAGGTGGCTCACCCTAAACAGTTTCTTTAATTGCCAGGTTTGTTTCGCTCAGCTTGGGCAGTGAACAGACAAAAGTGGTCTATTTTCCTTGTTTTCCATTACTCTTCCGTTCCCAGTTTTTATTCAGCTAAGCCTGTGAATAGCTGGGGAGATAGCAAGTGTTTTTCGGAGAACATTTCCATTGGCATGTAAAATGAAAAAGAAACCGTCCACCTCCCAGAAAAACTGTGTGTCCTATGATAATGAAATGTAAGCTTTGATCTTGTTTTTGTTCCTTTAAGTCTGTAACATAAAGTGAAGTACTAGAAATCTCATGGTGAGAGTATTAATGAAACTGGGATGGTACGCTTAAGCACACATCTCTGTTCTCCCTTGTGGACAGTGGGTGCAGATAGTATTGTGCTTTTCTTGGCATGGTGATTGCTTGATAGATAGTGTCCTAATGTACAAGGATATGTAGTGAAATGGATCCCAAATTTACTGTGACTTAGTAAGGATAAAACCCAAAAATAAGCACTGATGCTTTTATATGTAATGAAGAAAACTGCAAGCATCAGAGGAATGATGAGGTCTTGGAATGGTTTCCAATGAAAAGACAGCTAGCATGCTCGTTTGCCTTACGTACACTTGAGTATCTGTGCCTTCTTTCTTCCCAACAACTTCTGAGACTGTTTTCTAATCCCAGCCGTATTTGATAGAGGAATGGTGACTTCCAAGACTATTCTGCTCCAGCAAGCTTTACAGAAATGATAGACATCACAGCCATATATCTAGCAGTCAGGGAAAAGGTTGAAAGGACAAAGAGAAGGTAAAATAGTCATACGTGCTGAGGTGTCCAAACTATAAAATGGAGAGTGCTTTGCAGCATATGCCAGTTTCCCTGGATTAACTGGATTGAATGAAGTAATGAGAACAGTTCAAACAGATTCCCACTGGCTAGTAACCAGCGTGTCCCTGAAGACTTTGTACTCCAGTTGCTAGAGCATGCTAAAACCCATACCATCATGACTTCACTGCTATTTATATGTGCTTCGCCTAGATTAAGATAGAATTTACCAAACAATGGGTCCTATATTTTGCTGTGTTAGCCACTATTTGTAATACAGATGCATTCCTGAAAAATAGGTGAAAGGTCTTAGTTTTGGCTTAATCTTTTTCGTTTCAGCTCAGTTTTCATTTAAAACATGCATGCATCCAAAATACGACCAGTCCATCTGGAAGCTCTAGGAAGAGAAAGATTCATGTTGTGGTGCTGCACCATCATTAGTTTCCTGGTGCCACAATCAGAAACTGCATACTAAGGGAAGCCTTTAAGTCTCTTGTAGTGTACCACTGAAACTCTCTGTCAAGAATAACTAGCAAAGTCTTGTATTCGGAAATAGGGCTTTTCTGCTTTGCTGGGCAGCAGGAAAATACTTGCAGCACTGCAAATTATCTTTCACTTCTGTGTTTTCACCTGGCTATGAGGCAAGGGCTGTTCCTGGGACCTGAATGCTGTTTCTTTGGAAAGGAGACTGGACCTCGGAGGCTTTCACCATTACAGGGAATTCTTTTTCCTTAAACAATGGCTTTCATCTATTTCCACACCCAGCTGAAACTATGCTGCAACACTTCTGCTGCTAAATCAGATGCAGTAAGTACAGTCAAATTTGTACATAAAAGTTTTGTAAGAACTGGGACGAAATAGAATGGAATGCCAGAATGACTCATTGTTTAATGAATAAGGCCCTAAGTGTTCTATTGATGCCATTTATAAATTTGTATAAAATGTATAGAATTCATGTCATAACTGGAATTCCAAGCACAGCAACCTTGTGAGCGAAATTATGATGATGATAGGGTACTGCACAAATTAATAGGAATTCTAACACGCTTCTGCTTGAAAAATGCTCAGACAGTTAAAAATAAGACAATTTCATTACGCAGACTGAAAGCCCAGACCTCAGAAATGCTGCGACTCTCTCCTTTGGAAATTGTGGAATTACTGAAGAAGAAAGTTCTTGTGTGTGTGTGTGTGTGTGTGTGTGTGTATGTGTGTGTTAAGAGTCAAAAAGTATAACCTATACAGGAAAACAGATGTCCTTTAATTAGATGTAGATATCAATTACAACGCAGACTGCAACTGGAAAATGAAAGAATTAGCTGGTAGAGACCAGCTCAATATCTGGAGCTCTTGTATTGCAAATGAATAGTCTGAGGCCAGAGCAGAGATCTGAACACACATCTCTCTGACTAAACTTTTTCCTTCTCCTTCTTTTCCTTTTTCATAGCTTGGTGGCTTAGATAGGAAACCAGGTGAAGTTCAGCATTTCCAGCATGAGTTTTGGAGATAGGTTCTGTATCCGGTCAGACTTCAGCCAGAGACAAACTCGTATGGGAGTGGTGTTGGATTTAACCTTGTGAGGAAAGGTTTCAGTCTAAACAGGAGCAGAAAGGAAATCTGACATCTGGAAATTTCCCATAGCAGAGGAAGATCCAAAAAGTTTTATTTGGGAACACCCACCCCCTTTCTTTCTTCCTTTAAACAAGACGAGACTTCTACTTGCCCTGACTCTGCTGATGCTCCAGGCGGTCCCAGTTGCATATGCTTAGATTTATATATTCAAAATATAAAACGTATTCTCCCTGAGCAAATAATTTTTTACATGCAATAGGGTGAAATTAGCCTCTTTGTGCAATGTCATGGCCCTGTTTCTTGGTTAAATAAGAATCAGGTTTCTGGGGCAGATATGGAAAGATATTGAAATGCTGCATTCCACGTTACATGCAGTGACTTCTCTTTACCAGCACCTCTCCCTGCTTCCTTCTCAAACTTGTAGAAGACAGCTACCTCCCCAGTTAGGTCATCCACGATTGTCTGAGGTGTACTGCAAATGAAACACCGCTGGCCAGAAATACTCCAAGCAATAATTTCCTTCGAAGATGGGAGGAAGCTGCTACTGCTGCTAAGGCTGAAGCCACTTACTTATGGGGAAAGAGCTGTCATCCTGCAGGCAGGGGCCACACCAGTGCCTGGAGCCATTCTCTGCCTCCTGCCAGCCACTTTTAATGTGCAAGCCCACCACACTCAAGCCCTATCCAAAAGTACTGCTCAAGAGCAGTGTAGGTACAGCCACTATAGAGTCCTTGATTTCTGTTTTGTATCTACGTTCTTGTAAGTTCCCACATTTAGGTAGCCAAAACCCTGCCCCAGAGAAGCATATTTGTTGGTGCATGTTTTTCCCTTGCCCCTCCTGGGTCTGCTTCACATGTGCTGCCATTTTTCCTTACACCCTTTGCCAAGGTCTGATGACAAGGCTGTGATTTCTCTAAGCTTCTCTTTGTTACAGGTGTGACACACAGCACGTAGGGTTTCATTAGGGCTTTCATAACGTATTAAGGAAATGTCAGGATCAAGCAATTTATAATTAACAGTGACATGTAAATGTCATGTCTAACAATTGTAGTGTAAGAGTATTGTTTTGTGAATGGGCCATTTTTTACACATGCAACTGTCAATGTCCAAAAAAGCCATCACCAGTCAAGCAAATGGTTGATAAAGACAGATATTTTTTCCCCTTTTATTTACTCCTCACTGAATTCTTGATAGGCATCTAGACCTTGCTGCCTGTTGTTCCTAGATCCAGTATATACATAAAGCTCAAGCCATAATTGGAAGCTTTTATGAACATTCTAGAGCTTGATCCTAATATAAACGCAGATGGATAAATCTCTGCACAATGCTGATGTGAAATTCATGTGAGCACTGTCTGTATGAATTTTCAGTATGAGGGTGGAGCTGGTCTCCACCATGCAAGAGCATGTCATGCACGATGCCCTAGCTGCTCTGGGATGTGATGAGCTTAGGTGTGGTGCTGCACTAGCAACAGCCCTCCTGGCACTTCCACATGGGTACTGGCTGGAGATCTGTGGTTGCAGCAGCTGAGGTTGGTGCTGGTTTTGGGGTCACTACGGACAGTCCCCTGCAGAGTGTAGGCAGACCCCTCTTATTGCTTAGCTTGAGATTTAAGGAACTGTAAATAGCAGGTCAAAACCATGCCCCAATTTATGCCACTGATGTGGGTTTATTTTCAAGTTTGTTTTTCTTGTGTCTGAAGTGGCCTCTCATCTTTTCTGACAAGGAACGGCAGTTGTGGCATGAGAGTGGTTTGCAGTAGTGCTGTTTGCAGTCTGTCAGATGCCACAGCTTCCCCTTGGCTTTCTATTTCCTTTCATAAATTAGGTTGTTAGATTTGAAGGGCAGGATTTACCAAAAAAGAGGAAGAGAAGGAAAACCAGGAAGGAAATGGGAAAGGAAGAAGGCGAGACTCGATTGCTCTCTGCTACACATCTTGTGGTTTGAGTTGGTTTTGGGAATTGCCCTTCCACGAGCTTTTGAAACGTGAAAGGAGAACTCATAAGAGCCCTAAGATATTTCAGTCACGTGTTTCCCTTCATTTGTATGCAAGAATAGTTCTTGAA
This sequence comes from Myiopsitta monachus, assembly GCA_017639245.1. Lineage (NCBI taxonomy): Eukaryota > Metazoa > Chordata > Aves > Psittaciformes > Psittacidae > Myiopsitta > Myiopsitta monachus. The sequence goes on along the minus strand of CM029935.1, from coordinate 3,008,502 downwards.
TGAGAAGTTAAACAGTGTGATTCTTAGTGGAAAAACTAAAATCAGTGTCCACTCCTTAGTATGTTAGCAGTGATGGAGCCAGACTGCTGAATCATGTCATGAATGACGTAGGGTTCTAGGATAGAAGTCACTGGTCTGCAGTCTGTAACCTTAGTGCTGTAATAAATCCACAAGTGTCCTTCTGCTGGTCGCTGCATTTCCTAAAGTGACTACTTGGGACTTTGTGTCTATGATTCTGTGATTAAAGAACTGTCATCTCTCCCTTCTTCAGTAGGAGAGGAGGATATCCATACTCCGCTGGTGGAATCACTAGTGAAAGGGTTCTATGATGCTCTGCTTATATTCCAATAGAGGGACAATATTTAACTGCCAGTTCTCAGAGAATCATGTCATTTGGTCATCTTGGAATCTGTAAGTTAGCTTACAGACAAGCTCTAGGCATTGAGACTCAAGCCTATCTGTAACAGCATTACTCAAACAATGCCTTGAGACCTTTAGAGGCAGTGAATTCTGATACAGCTCTTCACGTTTTTGTTTGTTTCTTGTACGACACAGGCTGCAACCTCAACAGTCATTTGCTAATGATGAGAATAAAATGAATCTCTCCTTTGCCTGGATAACAGAGGGAGGCTTAAAACCTCCACTTGGGAAGTTCAAGGTTTGTAAAGCAGCTTCCTTACTTGTTGTGAAGCCCTTGGTCTGCCTCACGCCACATTGCATTACAGAGTAAGGCAGGCTTCGCATTATATATTAACACAGATTTGTCCTCAGATACCCTACTGTGGAGAAGGCCATTTTTAAATCTTTAATAGGGCATTAGAGCAATTTGCCTGTGATTTAGTTTTAAGTGGGCAAGAGGAGCGGTGACAAATGAAGCTGGGAGGCCCTAAAATTCTTTGAATATTCCATATTTTCCTGGAACTGTTGGGAAAGGCTGCCAGAAAGGTCTTGGCAGGTTTTTTAGGTGGCTGGCCAAGTCTGAAGCAAATGGGGATAGTTAATAGGCTAAAGCAGCTCTGGTTCCAAGTCCATACATATATATAACATACGTTTTTATTTAAGAACTCCCACCACACGGAGGAGCAAATGTAGTGCTAATATATCTTCCTGAAGGAAAACAGCAAGGGAAGAAACAGTCATCTTGTAACGATAAAATGAGAGATCTTTTGCCCTTACTTTTTAGGGACTGGAATTGTCAGCTGAAGAAGAGAAGAAGTAGGAAATGAAATCAGTAGACAGGCAGTGGCTTTCCCGTGAGGGCCCCATATTAATCAGAAATGGCTTATATAGCAATAGTTTGCGTCTGAGAAAAAAGGCAGAAGTTGTTCAAAGAATGGATTTCCGTTCCTAGATTGACTTTGTGTTGTTGCCATGCAAGTAATTAAAAATAGTAATTAAGCAGGAAAGTGATCGAGTAACGACCTGGGACCTGCTGTTGCAGTTGCTTCCATGTGGACAGTCCATTACAGCACGAAGCAGGAGGCTGCCTGTGTGGGTCTTAATTGTAAGAATTAAGAGCTGCTACTGAATTATCTCGGGTATAGGCTCATTTGGGAGGCTTTTCTCTGTGCACCAGGGTCAGAATCATGGTTCTCTGTGGCCACAGGCACCTATGGAATAGGTATTTACTGTGAGTTGTTCCTGCGATACACGAGTCCAGATTTCACTGAGACATCAGGTGAATTACCTTTGTACTTTTAAAGTTGTCCCCACTGCAAGGGGTTCTTGTTTGTATTCAGTTCCGGGGCCTGTGTTGTTTTATTATTAATGGGGTGAGGACTGTGCACAGCCTCCACCGTTACAGTGGAACAATTATTGTATCTTTTATTAAGCCATTGGTGCAGACTCCGAAGTTCTGCTAACAACTTCCTATGAGATCTTGGCTAAGTCTTTGTGTTTATTCACTGTATATAAAATAGAGGTCCTTGTTCCTTCTAAAGACAGAGGAACTAATCCTATCTGAATTGTGCAGGGGCAGTCATGTTGCATGTCATACTGGGATTGCAAGAGAGCATTCTGTATATCTCTATGAAGTAATGTTTCATATGGACAATATCCATGCTGACATACACATTCATTAGCTGTGCAGAGTCAAAGCTGACAATATTTACAATCTAATACTCCTTTTACACAAAATCAACTTGAAAATGCTATTACATTGTAAAAATCCTAACTAATGTCATTTGTTATAACTGAAATATTCTGATATTCAGATTGTTCTGTTTGTTTTCTTCATTTGTAGCTCATCAAAAGGTCTTATTGCATTATAAACCGAACTAAATCTAAGTTTAGTGTGTGCTAGAGCCTGCAGTGCAACGTTAATGATGCAGCAGTATGGACTGGCACCAGGAGTGGGGAGACTGGCTGCTGCGCTTGCGTCCCGCTGCTATTTCTGGCATGCAGAGGCTGAGCGGTGTGGGATGGGTCAAACGTAAGTCCTCAGAGGTTGCCGTGTCTTCCTCGCGTTCTGACATTCATTCTGTCTGTCACATGCCTCCTGATATGTGACTTTCTAATTTTTAATACACTCTCATCGCCAGTGGAGCAACTGAAAACAAGTTACTGTTTACTAAGACCTCTGTGTCTGGTTTCACAAGAGGGAAGGGTGACCAGACTTGCGTTCAGGCTTCAGCCATGTTAAAGTGCCCAAGCCTGTTACGTCTTTGACAGCAATACCTAAATAGGCTTGGCATCCTGTAGACACTCTCTGAGAAGAGACTCCCTGTGCACAGGAGCTTGCACTCTAAACAGATAAGGCAGACAGAAGAGGAAACACATAGAGATGGAGAGAATTGCCCAAGCCACTTAGCATGTCTAGCGGCAGGACTGGGAATAGGGACAGGTCTTTTGGGTTCTCGCCACTGTCATCACTACTGATTTGGGATTCCTTCAGCTGGCTCTGCACCAGCTTCTGCCTGTCCCTGTGCAGGGATTGGTGGTTTGGGCCCACCAAGCAGCTGTAGAAAACATTTTGGTTGCCTATCTTTTGGTTTTGTTCTCCAGCAGTGGCTGAGACAAGTGTATGAGGACATATATGAGAGATATGTCCTTGTGTTGTTTATTGATTTATTAATTGTGCCCACCGCAGGCTGTAGCTGGAGAATTAGAAAACCTGAAACCCCAGAACATTTCTTTGTTTTATCTTTTGAATAATTCCTACCCTCTCTTTAAAGGGAGAGTCAGTGCTGGTGAAAAGGGCTAAAGAGTAACACGAGGTCGAGGGGATGACTCTTCTTTGAGGTTCTTCAGGTCCCTGTAAGCTCTCAAGGCTCTTTACCAACATTAATTAATAGGTTCACAATTCCTTTCTTATGTGCAATAGTTCTGTCACCTGTTTGTATTGGGTTTATGCAGAAAAGAATTGGAAATAGACTGCAGGACTAAGGGTCCGCAGTGAATTCATGGAGGAGATGAGCACAGATCTGCAGACTGCAGGCAGCAGCTCTCCAATCTCTGAATTTCAATCTCCTCTACACAGTGACCCTATCACTTCTTTCCGATTGAAACAGAATTCATTCTAGCTCTTAATTGCATGGATTTCTAGTTTTAATTTAACTTTCTACTTTTCCTGCCAGGTCAGGTTCCCAAATATCCCTATACTTTATGCATGTTTCTAGGTTCAGCAGTTTAGATTCTAATTGAACAGCCTCAAAGTGTATTATTTACATTGGCTTTTTCAGAATAAGAAAAATCCCCTTGATTGAGACACACCACCTTTTTCATACAATGATTCTATTGAAATTTCAAGTCCATTTTAAGAAAGCATTAAACGTTGACCAGCCAGAACATTTTTTTGTAGCAACCTCGTAGGTTAGCATATTAACATAGCTCCATCATTTAGTAATTGCAATGCTTCAAAGTTTGTCAGAGTATGAAGCCTCAGATCTGAAGAAATTATGTCACCAGCTAAAACCAGGTTAGATTTATCTGAAGCCTTGGTGAGGTTCTTGGAGCTTTGCTTATGTTTTAATTGAATCGAGTCCTATTTGAAACTTTTGGCGAACCCGAAACCATGTGAAATATGAGGGGTTTCAGGTGCTTTATGTGATATGGAAATGGAAAATCATGCAAGAGTAGATGTAATACTTTTTTGCGTGACTTCATCCACATAACTTCGAGTTTCACCTTGAGTTTCTGAGCTCAGTTAAATCCGGTTTGCATAGGAGAGCTCACGGATAAGGGCAGATTGTTAACTCCCTGTAGGCAAAACACACATAACTCTCGCTACTGCGTTCCCACTTCTCATATTCTTTCTTTGATATGGGATGAATTCATCTCTGTAACCTTTCCTTTCAAATCCCTCTGTTATATCAGCTGACCTTTTGTTGAACTCTTCCCATTTCCCTAAACTTGGTTTTCAGTAAGGGCACGGAATGGTGCAGCCTTCCAGGGCTTTCCACCAGGCCCTGCTCAACAGGAGGTGAACAGCCCTGCTTCACTTTGCTTTTTGCTGCCTTTACTCACCTTGGGATTGAACTGGTTTATGGTTTTCTCACCTTATAATTTTAAGTGTTCACCGTTATCCAGGGATTGATATAGTTGGAGCTCAAAGATCTCTGAGAAACCTGTTAGCAGAATTGGGGGATGGAGAGAAAATACAACAGCCACTTTTTAAGCTGTGGTGCTGTCAGGGTAGTGCATGGGTGAGGTAATTTGCTAACGTATGCCCTGTTGGGTTGGGAGGTGAAAGTTGGTGGGTGAGTCAGATTAAAACGAATTGCTGGTAATGAAAGGGAATTTATATGACCTTCAGCCACACTCCATCCTCTCTGTTGACTAACAGGATAGCAGATGTGGATAACAAAAGTAATACGGACATAGCAGCTTGCTTCCGAGGACCTCCAAACACTCCAAGGACATGGTAAGCATTGTCATGATGGTTCCATATTATGGGGAAGCAAGGTAGAATCACAGAATCATAGAATAGTTTGGGTTGGAAAGGACCTTAAGATCATCCAGTTCCAACCCCCCTGCCATGGGCAGGATCACCTCGCGCTAAACCATGTCACCCAAGACTCCATTCAGCCTGGCCTTGAACACTGCCAGCAATGGAGCATTCACACCTTCCTTGGGCAACCCATTCCAGTGCCTCACCACTTTCACAGTAAAGAACTTCCTCCTTATTATCTAACTTAAATTACCCCTGTTTAAGTTTGAACCCACCACCCTTTGTCCTATCACTACAGTCCCTGATGAAGAGTCTCTTCCCAGCATCCTTGTAAGCCCCCTTCAGATACTGGAAGGCTGCTCTGAGATCTCCACACAGCCTTCTCCACGGCTAAAGAGTCTCAACTTTCTCAGCCTGTAGGAAGAGGTGAGGTGATTCTACCACTGACTTGATGTGCAATTGGACAAGGGTATACGAACCGGTGAGGCTTAAATTAGGAGCTTTTGGTTGTCAAACTCCTCACTTGATAGAACACTGTCCTGGTAACACTTCAATCATGACACCTTTGCCTAACTTTGCTTTCCATGGGTGTGCCCCTCGCTATGAATTTATGCCTTTCCCTACATTGTTTGAATCCTTCATTTGTATTACTAAATACTTTTTACTCCACTGAAGACTTTTATTGATTCATAAACTATTGTCATATATTACCATATATGCTCTCCATACAGCAGAGACATTACTGCTATTTGAAAGGTACTTCCTAAATGATATCTGTACAGTTTGTTTCAATATTGACTTGTCTCAAAAAGGCCTTAAGTTTCATAGTCAATACTTAAGTCCCTAAAGCACCCTCTCTGGCTGAGGATCCCTCCACCTATGTGTCTTCTTCTTCGAATCGCTGATTCCAACTGGTGCCAGAAAAAGCAGTGTGCCTTTACTCTGCTTTCTGCCATAACTGTGCACCTACCAAGGTGTCTCCTCTTCCTTCCAGCCTGTCTCTCTGATCAAATTCATTCTTCCTTTCTGTTTTCCAGCTTCACTCTGCAAACTTCCTCTCACTCCATTTCTGCAAGAACCTTTCCTGCAAAACAGGTCCCTAATAGGGTTCGTGAAGGGGTAACCGGTTTATTTATATCCACCCCAGCACGGTAGCAGCCGAACATTACAAGTTACTAGATTGTTAAACAGCCTGTAGCAAACGAAAGAAGCTTCAGGCTTCTGCTGCAGTTCAGAGTGGACAAGTGTGTACCTCACAGCTGCTCTGAACTGATCCCCAATTCTGGTGGTGTTATTATTCCTTCTTAATCTCCACACTGGTAAGATGAACGAGGCATGGCCAGGACTAAAAGGACTGCAGAGACTTGGCCCCTTTTTAAATAAGAGAACAATTTTCAGGCCCCTTTCAGTTGTGTTTATTTCACTCCAAAAGGAAAAAAGAACAGAACAAAAGAGAAATAGGAGGAGGTGTGGAAACCCCTCAAACTTTCCCTGTTGAGATTTCAGATTCCTGGTGGTGACAGCGTCTCATGATGCTGCCATTGGTGTTTTCTAATGTTGTGCCTGGCACGAACGATCCCAAAGCAGAGAGCCAAGTTAAAATACATGGCTGTGATCAAAAGAGGATGACGCCTCTATTTTTTTGTGCCACCCTGGAGGTCCTTAGGTTTGGAATTTGAGTCTTTGAAAAACAAGGTTACTGGACTCTAGTAAATGAAGTGTCCGGATGTGAATGATGATTCATAAAAGCAATTAAAAGAGGAAAGCGCTTTTCCGCTGGGTGTAATGTCTTGGTTTGAAGATGTCCTTAAAGTGTGTGTGTAATGCTACAAATACTGGTCAGTGGATAGCAACCGCTGTGTTTAAGATTATGGATCTGTTTCCAGCATAACACTTCTTTTCACATGGTTCCGACGACCAAAACTGGTTTCTGATAGTTGAATCTCTCCTGTTTAGTTTCTATTTCAAAATAATTCCCATCTCTTCCTTCTTAAGTTTGGAGGGGGGAGGCAGGGAAATCTACTGAGGATGTAGCATTTTCCTTGGGAGAAATGTGGGGTTTACAGCATAAATATTGGAGACGGCAGATAATTGAAATTCACTCCTTTTTCACTCTTGCATTTCAGCCCTGACCCTCCACAAACACGAACCACCTCATTTGTACAGCTTTCAAAGCGATTTTCAATGAGCAAGACTGAACTCGGTTAAAACATGATTAGGGTTATTGTTGTATACAAAGATCCATCAGCCCAGCCACATTACCTAAGCAAGAAGTAGACCCTGAGGCACACTCTACAAGCTTCTTCCTACATGGCTTTTCAAGTTGTCTCAACCAACCTGTTAGCATCTAATGATGGCTCTTAGGCTCTGCTGTTGCAGAGCAGACACTTCCAGTGTTACTGCCTTCTCCAAGGGGATGCCTCTCATTTCTCTTGTGCATATTCCAAAGTTGGGGCTTCAATTTGCTTTGCCCTCACGTCCTGCCCTTGGTTATCCCACACATGTATGCTAAGGGAAGCAAAGTAGTTTACTGATTTATCATGGATCATTAGATGGAGTAACTATTCTTAAAACATCACCAGTATAGATACAATAATTAGAGATGTGCTTTTGTTAGCATCGCAAACCTCTACCCTCTTGTACAGTACCCTTGGGTACTAAATAATTACCCACTTTGTGTGGTTATCTAGCTCACTAATTACCCACAAAAATTGGGGTCAGGTGTTAACTGCTTGAAATAAGCGTCCTCCAAAGACTTGGTGAAATTGTGGAAAGGAATTCTGTGTTTGCAACAAAACTTTATAAAAAAAGAAAATTCAAACATTTTGGGGAAGGAAGAGAAGGGAACGCAAAAAAAAAAAAGACAACAGAGATAAATTGGTCTATGTGATGGCAAAATCTTGCACGCTGCTGTGATGATGGGGAGGGAGCGAAGGGATGCTTGGCAGATACAGTCTCTCTAATCCAGTCCACTTTTCCCAAAGATTAGATCCTTCACTACACCGGGTTTGATTCTTCCCCTATCTAGGCTGATGTCAGTCAGGACTATGTTAGTATAAGTAAGAAAATTTGTATCCATGGACTGACTTCACTGCATAATCCCACCTCTTCTATCACCCAGCGACTTCTGCATTGCACCCAATAATTTGACCGTCTTGTATATGTATTTCCATACATTCCAGTTGTTCCATACTCCATATGCATGCAGAATTCCATCCTAAGGCTGCTGCTCATAAAATGTAGCTTGCTTTGAGTAATAATTTCATTCCTGTGTTCAGGGAGTTACCCCAGTGAGTCAAAGATTGCTAGATAGCCCCACCCTCCCCAACTTCCCAAACACTTCGGCTGCAGTCCCTTTCTCTTTGCCAGACCCACACAAGATGTCTAACTAGCCAGAATCCCAAGAGGCAGCTTCTCCTGCCTCCCCATTTTAGCCCCGAATAAAGCCCTAAAGCCCTTGAAATACCAGGCACGTGTAACAGAGGGATATTTAATAGACTGTCTTCCTAACCTGCTTTCTTGCATAGGTGCTCTCTTGCCTTCAATACAAAGGAAACAGATTTCAGTGGGAGCTGAGGAGGTGTTTCTGAAAATCCCACTATGCACCCATCAGGGTATGTGGATACAAGGATGCCTTTAAGCCCTAAGCATCTTTGCAGTGCCCAGCGTAACAAAGAAGCTGCCTTCTTTATTTATGTATTTTGCGCTAGGTGCTTCCTCTCTGCAGTGAGTACCACCTTCTGTTCCCACAAGCACCTTTTGAAACCCGGGTGGAGTCAGGCATTAGGCATCACCAACCCCACTGAGGGGGCAAGAATGGGTCTCAGGTAAGGCCCCGCATGGTGAGGTGTGTGCTGGGTCTTCAGGGCCATACCTGCGCTCCGCATTGTGTAGCGCATCTCTGGAAAACGCAGGGATCAGCCTCATAAAGCACAATGCAGATTTAGTCGTCATCTTTGTGTCTCTCCCCCCCCCCGCCCCCCGCTCTGCTCCCCGCTGATGTTAACTGTCTGTATTATTATTTATTGTTATCAAGGGATTTGGTTTGATCAATGAAGTGTATATGCGTCTGACGGACATTCGGAAAGGAAATGCTTGGAGAATGAGTAACATGTCTGCAGTGGAGGGTGTGTGTGAGGGAGAGAGGGAGCCATCGGTACTAGAAACATTGACTGATGAGTTCATTTTAAAATCCAAGGGCATATAGCTGGTAAATTAGCACATATTGCAAATATAGTCTGGTGTGAGAGGCAGCAGTGCTGCCATTGAGCAGAGGGGTGGGTGTGTGTGCGGGGAAGGAGGAGGTCGAGGAGAGGAGATTGTCAGCTCTAAAGTCATCACGGGCATGAGCCAGGCAGTCTGCCTGCTTCAATGCAGACGTGGGGCGTGCGATTTCCACGGGCGGCTGCGGGCTGCAGTGTGGCGAGGGGGGGGGGGGGATACAGGGAGGGGGGGGACCGAGCTATAGCAACGGTGGATTTTATTGTTTTAAACCCCAGATCCAGCCAGAGGGATGCCAGGCGAAGGGCTGCAGCCCCAACACTTCCCCCTCCTTCCCTCTCCTCCCCTCCCGGACGTCTTTATGGAAGGCGGGAGAGGGTGCCCGGCTGCCCGGGAAGATCCCGGGGCCGCAGGGACGGGAACCGGGATGCGGCCGCGGCGACGGGTTTCTCCCTGGAGCTTAAGAGATCATTGGGGAGGGGTGGCTGGGGCTGGTGTGTATATGTGTGTATGTGTGTGTGTGTGTGCGAGGCTGGCGGCGGCGGCGGGGGGAGCCGAGTCCTTATTCTGTTAAAGATTTAAGTAGGCATGCAAGGAATCTCTAGGATAGTTGGCAAAGGGCGAGGGTGGGGAGGGAGGGGGGGGGGGGGGGGAAGGATCCAAAAGAGTCTGTAACCAGACACTGAAGCTTTCCAGGAGTGAGAGTGTGTGAGAGAGACGGAGACAGAGCGAGAGGAAGAGAGGGGGCAGTGTGGTCTAGTACATTTTCATCTGGTCGTTGATTTGAGCCTGATGCTTGCTGTCCCTCAACAGCCTCCCTTGCCTGTATTTTTTCTTTCCCCCTCTCCTCTCCTTTCCCTTCTACTTCATCGAAGCCTAGGGGAGCCAGTAAAGATTAAATGTGCTTTCTAAAAGGCAGCCACTTCATGCAGCTATGTCTACACCCCCCCCCCAGCTCCCCCTTTTTGAAATAAAAAAATAGGAAGAAAAGAGGGGGGAGACAGCGAGGGGGAGAAGGAAGGAGGAGGAAGAGGAGGAGGAGGACTATAGTTTAATGATGTCGGGACTGCCTGATCCACAAGGAGGAAAGAGAAGGGGGCAAAAAAATAAAAGGGGGGAAAAAAAAAAAAAGAGGAAAAGATTTGAGCTCCCGGACGAGGAAGGACTTTGGTGAATGGGCTCAGACTCCTGAGGTGAGAAAAGGACGGAGTGAGTGATGATGATGATGATGATGGTTCCGTAATGGTGCCTGTTACCGCCGCTCCCCCGGCCGTGCGGTGGCGGGGAGCGTCGGGTGCGGAGCCGGGAGGGGGGGGGGGACACGGGACGGGGCCGGGAGCGGGACCTGCTTTGGCAGCGCCGGGCGAGGAGCGGCGGATATTTTGCATTTTTAAACTCGGGCCCTCCGGTAGGTTTCGGCTTCTCCCCGCTTGTGCCGTTGGGCCTAAAGCGGTTCCAGAGATGGGTGGAGGGTGCGGATCCGTATTATTTATTTGGGCGGGGGGTGGGGGGGGTGGAAAGAGGGAGGAAAGGGAGGGAGGGAAGGGGAGAGAAGAGCGGAGAAGGAGGTGGCAAGCTGGGGACGAAATCCTGCTCTCGGTTATGGCCGGCGTAAATTTCCATTGGCTGGGGTTGCACAAGGTGCTTTGGAGAGGAGCCGGTGCAGGATGGAGTCCCTTTTGTGTGTGTGTACGTGTGTGTGTGTGTGCGCACGGTGCTCGGGGACCCTCCTCTCCCGGGGAAGCGGGTTTTTCCTCCAGGTTTTCCTCGGCAGCCCCGGCCCGGGAGCGGCTGCCAGGAGCTGGTGACCGCGCTGCGCCGCCCGCGCTCCGCCACCGGCTCCGGGCTGCCCCCCGCTGCTACCGGGGCAGGAGCGGGCCGCGGCTCCAACCCCCCCCCCCCCCCCCTCCAACCCCGTCTCTTCATCATCATCATCATCATAATAATAACAGCAGCAGCAGCATTGGTGGGAGCGCGGAGGGAGGAGGCGAAGGGGCTGCGGAGGAATTTGGGTCCTTTTCCTTATTCTTTTTTTTTTTTTTTTTCCTTGATATATTCCCTTAAAAAAAAAAAAAAGAAAAAAAAAGGGGGGAAAAAAAAAGAAGATGTTTTAAAAATGCAAGCGGCTTGCCCAGCTGCACACACCCACCCTCGCCTCCCTCCCCCGGCTTGCGCACACCGCACGCTCGCACTCGCTCGCTCGACCGCGCTCGCTCGGGTGTCAAAACCCGGCGGGCACCCAGCCTGGTGCGGGCACTGCCCCTGCCCCTTCCCCTGCCCCGAGCCCGCCCGGGGGCCGCCGCTTCCCACTACTAACACACACCGCCCCCCCCCCCCCCCCGTCCTTCTTCCGCCTCCCCACCGCCGCGCTTTTCCCCCTGCTCTTGGCGCTGAAGATCGGAGCTTCCCCCGCTTCCAAATGGTGAGTTTCTACCTGATTTTCTTGCAACTCGGGGTTTTTTTTTCCTCCATCCCTGCCGGCCGCGGGGCTGGCGGAGGGGGCGGGGAGGCAGCGCCTTTATGCTGCTGCATGCTTTGTGCCAGGCGGCTGGAGGGAGAGCCTGCATATTCCTGCTCTTATTTCTGCATTCCTTTTCGTTGAAACAACGAAAATAATTCCGTCACTGCCCCAAACTTCCCTTTTCTTTCTCTTCCTCTTCGTTATTCCAATGCGGAGGCTTTTCATGTATTTGTCGCAAGCGACCTTGTTGGAAGCTGTAAGGAACCTGCCGCGTCTTGTCATTTTTTGTAGAAACGATTAAAAATGGAATGCATTCTCTCAACAGAGGGTCCTTAGAGAAGCTCTTTCCTTCCACCTGTGTGTCCTGTTTTGTAATCTTGAGCCAGGAATTGAATTTGCCTGCTCTTCCTCTTTCTCCTTTTTATCTTTTGATTTTTTGGATCCCTGTGGGGTTTTTTTTTATTATTATTATGATTTTGATTTTGATTTTAATTTACATCGTTTTCTTTGCAAGGAATAGTTTGTTGCGCCCCTCTCAATCCCTGAGACCCTAACTTGTGATGTTTAGCTTTTAAATCCACGGGTTAGGCTCTTGGGAGCTGTGAGTTGTGCTTTGACATCTTCATTTTGTTTTATAAATATATTCTCTCTATATATATATGTCTATGTGTGTGCGCGCATGTGTGTATATATAGACTTATACACACACATATAATAGTGTTTAGTAGACCTTTTAAGGGAAAAAAGAAGTGTATCTCTCCTCCTTAGGGCTGATCGGCTAAGGGTAGGGCGGTGGTTGTGGCCATTTACTGTAAAAATCTCATCTCAAATTCAAGCTAGCGTTTGCATGACAGAGATTTTGTGTGTGTGTGTATAGTCAAGCGATAATTTTACAGCTGATACCGATATGGGGGTGTATGTGTGTACACATATAGTGATTATTATATATGCGTGTGTAGATAAGATATACGCGATACGGACGCATGGAAAGACAGCTATTGAGGTGTGTGTATAGCTACACATATGAATGATACATGTGTATGAATATGTATGTAGGTAAATAAAACCCTGGATATGTATATCTATTTACATATGTAGGTATGTTAATATACATGCCTGTGTTTTTATACGGAGAGAGATTTGCCTTGCCTGCAGGCCACTGCATAGAGCATCTCTCTCGTCTTTTTTGCTTCCCCTCGCTCCTTCTTGAGAGCAACACAGAGTACCCTGAGAGCGTAACACTAACAGCTCGGTACATTGGTGCTTGACCTCAGCTGAAATCCCAGCATGCCTCGTGCTTCCAAGTTTAAAACTGAACGATTAATCTTAGAAATGTGCTCTATGGACACACACATGCCAAAAAGAAAAAAAAAAAGGGGGGGGGGGGGAAATGGGGGAAAGAAAACAAAAAAGGGAAAAAAGAAATAAAAACCAAAAAAAAAAAGGCAGGAGCAGGGGTGGGTTTTGTGGACCGAGAGGTCCAAAATAAACTGCAGAAATAAAATGGTTGCATGTACTAATGGTTGGAAACTGCTGAAAAGAAACGCTGAGTGAATGCTGAAGTTTTTAGTCGTCCTCTAGAGCTTCAACCTTTCCTGCTTTTCCACTCCACGTTCTATGTAAATGGCAAATCAGAAATGTTCGAACTGTTCCCTGCTGCTGTTCTTTATTAGATTTTTATATTGCTGTAAAATGAATTATGGTTGGAACTGTATTTCTTCTCTCTGTTCTGCAAAGGCAATTTATAATGGAGTTACTGTACCTTGTTATGGCACTGAATTACTGTTTGATATTTGAATGCAAATGCTTGAACTTAAAACACAATGCACCAAAAATGGTGTAACGTTTTGGGATTTAAGAGCTTAGGATGTGTTTGATGGTTCCCGTTGTTTAATAGTTATTGAACTGGAAAAGGTTGCTTGTTTGATTTTGATTTTCGCTTTTTTATTGACACTGTAATTTCATTGACTCTTTTTTACCTCCGTGAAAAAAAGATCCAGCAACGCCTTTTACTTCTGCATTTGTACGTTATTCTGCACGTCCTCTGATTCCAAAGGGAGAAACTTATTCTGCACTGCCTTTATTTTCTGTTACCTGTTCGGCATGAGAAATCCCAACACGGTTGGGAGACCCCAAACACCTTTGTCCAGCCGTATCTCCACCTCGGGGGCAGGCAAAAACTACTTTCCCTCCCTTTTTTTTTCCTCCTGAAGCCACTTTTTAGGCGCTGTTCCCCCCCCCCCCCCCCTTCCATGAAGGGAAGGGAAGGGGGGAGCGCTTTGTCTGCAAGGGACTGGCTGCACCCCGCGATGCTTTTCCCTCTGCCCTTCCCGGAGGCAGAGCCCTGCGCGGCCGCGGCCGTGCCCGCACCCCCCTTCCGCATCCGCGGAGCCCCCCCCCTCCCTCCCCCGCCACCGCTTCCCCCGACCTCTTTTCCTCCCTGCCTGCAGAACCGCTATTGTCTGTTGCGCGGTGCGGTGCGGAGCGGTGCGGAGGAAGGGGGGTTGGGGGGGGGGTGGGTTGCGCGGGGCTGCGGCAAAACAATGGGCGGGGGCAGGGCCCGCTCCGCGCCCCGCTCCGCTCCGGCGCAGTGAGGAGCATAATTGGGAGCTGGTTCAATCACTGCCAGTCTAGACTCGCCCAGACACATCAATTAGGGGGGCTGGCGGCTTAAAGGGACAGCGCGGCTGGAGGGAGCCGGGGCCTGGGGACACGCCGAGCGGATGAAATGGAATCGAAGGGGGGGGGGGGGGGAATATCCACCCAACCCAACAATTGGCAGGGATTAAAATAAGGAGGGAAAGCACAAACTGCATCGCCCCCCCCCCCGCCTTTCCTAGTGGGGAAGGCGAGGTTCTCGCAAGAAGAAAAGGAGGGAATAATAACTGGAATATCGCATTCCCCCCCCCCCCCGCTTCCCCTGCCTACCGCAAACTCAGAGCACAGGGCAGGCAGGTTCAGTGGGGCTCCTCTGCCAGATTTGTGCGTGTGATCTGAAGAAATGTCAGCGTTATTGAAACTTAATTGCATTATAAATATCCAGTTGGAATAATTTCTTTGTAAGCAAACGTAAATCAATCCAGAACTACTCCTGCAACGTTTTTACCTCCTGGCAGACAAAAGAAGGGGATATTGCGTTCTGGTTTTATTTTTTGCTTTATTACATATAGCTACAAGGCTTTCTTGTCTTAGCGTTGCATAGTTCCTTCGATGATCATTTCATCAGGCTCTGCAGTTGTATGTTCTCACTGGAATAAAAAGAAGCTGCGGCCAGATATAGCTTTATTTTTATCTTAAGAGGGAAATGGTAGAGAAAAATAATATTAGGCATTAATTTAATTAATAAATAGAATAAATAAGGCAGCCTTAGTGAGGATTGAAGGTCTTATTCAGCAGTAAGAATTACCAGCCTGAGACTAGTTTCAGTTAAAACTGTATCTGAGATGCATTTAATATAACACATTCCCAGGCATTCCGTGCAATATTCCCAAGCGTTCCCTGCAGTATGTAATGCAAATAATTAAAAAGGGGAAAACCAAACCAAACACGATTGTTTTTATGATTGCTTTTGTCAAAAATAACCCCAATGCTGCAAAACTCTGGCATCCAGGAGTTCTGTCTGAGCAGCAACTGGAGCATTTAGCTCTGTGACTTTGACCCCGTTGTAGCTTAGCTGGAACTTGCTTTCCCAAGTTGAAAGGCATGGGGTTTGGTGGCAGTAAAAGGTAAAAAAGGTCCGAGGCATTCTGCAGTTTGCCATTGTTGCTCTTTTATTCCAATGGGGTTTAATAGCACCTAAAGTTGCCTAGCGCCGCAGCTCAAAAAATGGAGAATACTTTCCCTGTCTCTTTTTCCTGAATCGTTTCCAAAGCACTTAAAGATTTATTGGGCCAGATACCAGATTATAGTTGAAATACTTAGGTAGTGGCTCGTGCTGATGCAAATATTGATTAATTTCTGGTCGATTTCTAAATCAAAACTTACTTCACATGATCAATCCTTGATATTAAAATGTGGCTTGTGTTGAAATCTGCTTGCAGCCTCTTCACAAAGTCACATTAACCCAGTCAAAATGCTCGGTGGAAATGGCATAACATAACCTCTTTATTTTCTGTTGAATTGATTAACTCTTTGTCTGTCATGAAGTCTCTTTGGCCATACTTCCGTACTTTAAAGCAATGAAATGTTAATTCATAATAGGTTTGCATATAACCCCAGTAATAACAGAAAGCGCTGTAGCACGCAGAGTTTAAGGTAAATGTTAATCTGCAGCTTGAGCCATTGTCCAATGGTTCTGACTGTTTTAAAGGCCACTTTCCTTTTGTGCTGCCCTGATTTTGTTCACCTCTCTGTGAGGCGGAGTGCAGCCGTACAGTTAAGAAGTTCACACCGTGGGCTTGCAAAAGGGGCAGGTTTCCCAGCGCCTCTGGGCAGCCCTGCACAGGGCTGGTGCTCACCATGCTTGGAAGAGGAGCCTCTCTGCCAACTGCACCGCATTCTTGCTTGTTCCCAGGGCTCAGAAGGAAAGAGCATCCCAGTTCTTCTTCGCTCTTGGGAACACATTGTTTCAATAATCCAGGCAATAAATGCTAATTAGTAATGCTTAAGGACCATACCAGTCAGAGTAATTATCATAATTTACCTCTTCCTTGTTAAAAACATTCCTTGCTGATTTAGAATTTTTGAAGCCATAGTTTCTTTCCTCTTCCTCTGGAAAGCATTCCTTGTTGCATTAGCACGAAGTAGTTGGGTCTGCCGTGGCATCGAAACATGTTTCGTCTGTTTCAGAGGGAACTGGAGCTAGAGAGAAACACATGTAAAGATTTTTCCCACCCATAGGAATTCATTTTAAACCTGATATTTTTCCTTCTCTGCTTCCCCCCCTTTCCCCAGCACCACCAAAACCCACTTGCAGAGGGAGAACAAAGGAAATCGCTAACTATAAAGGCATCATTAAGTCTGAACAGCAACAGCAAGATAGTGTGATATGACACATATTTTATTGCACAAAAGTAGAGATAATTAAATAATTCAGTGGTATTCTTAGCTAATTAGCACAAAGATCTTTCAGAAGCCATCAAGAAAATGGATCTCATCAAATCTAATAATATGCTACATTTCCCAAAGATCCTATATTTTCCAGTGGTGCTACTGCTTCACCACCTGATGCAGTAACGCGAAAGGTTACAGGTAGTTGCACATTCAATTGGGCTATTCCTCAACGTAATATTTTTGCATTAGGTGATGAGGTATTCAGAGGAAGGGAATATGTGTAGCTGGAATTTTCAATATTAGTCAGTAATAGAGGACAAGATCGTAGCTTCGGGAAAGCCAGATCTATTATAAGTGATCCATTACAAAGATTAAATTATGAGGTAGGAGCCATTCTTGGGTTGATTGTGATGTGGCTGACTCATTTTGATTTGGAGTTGGTGAATGAGTGCTGGAGTCCGAGATCTTTTTATAGAGTTAATTGGGGACCTAGGTTGCCTGTTCTCAGCTTTTCTCAACATTGAGAAATGCATGGCAGAGCCTGGGAGAGGTCTGGCACCTCTGACTTAGCGTGGGCTCTCATCTCAAGGCCAAAGCATCCTCTCATTTTCCAGTGGTACAAGTGGGAAGAGCTCCTTTTTTGGGGTCTTGTTTTGGTCTTCAGTAGGATGACTATAACCATCATGCCGTGCAGACACTCTTTCCCCTACATCCATGAGGTTTTGAGCTGGAATCAATGACTGTGCATGTTCACGAGGACAGTGCAAGTTTGTCCATCCTTTGCAGAGGAACAGGCTGCACGGAAAAGTACCTGCAGGGCATTGATACTACTACCGGAAGACTCTGTTGGCCATGTTCTCAGTAATTAGGCGTATAAAATATTATTCAGAATATCTCATTGTACTCCTTTGATCTAAATGTATCCACAGGCTCATGTGATGCATTTACAAACTGTAATTTACTGCCTTTATATTTGATAATATTTAGGGTTACTTTATCCTTTAAGTAAAATATAAGCATGCAGCTCATCCTTTCAATAATGGAAGGGAATGGGTATCAGTCTTTTATATACAGCAGTAGTTCTTGCTTTTACACTGGGCCCAAACTGAGCTTTACTCCTGTGTTACAGTTATGGTGCGTATTGACTCCATGGACTACCCAGACAAGTAATGCGGTGGGGTAAGATGCTATGGTTTGTAATTATTTGTTCTGCACGTAAGGTCGAACTTACAGGCTCACTCTGAATTTGTGGTCAGTGCCCCTGGTACATGGAAGGAGACTTTCCCCTGCTCAGAAGAGATGGAGACTGATTTATACAAGGTAGATTGAGGGAATATGAGGGGAAAAGGCACCTCAAAGTGATTTGCCCAAGGAAGTGCAGCACATTGTTTGCAAAGCAATAATTCATGTCTCCTGGTTTACAGGGCTGCTGTACTTAATAGTATACATTCTTCCCCTGTGGAACTTTCCAGGCTGTGAATAAGGTTTCTGACATGCCAGGAGACCCTCTCGTGTACCCCCAGATATAATCATGAAAGAACATGTTACTTCTGTAAGCTATTTTCACTCTTGTCTTTTTTGTCATTCACCCAATGCTCTGACAACTGTATTTGATATGCAGGGACATTATAACCAATTAAAGAAAAGGGTATTTTTCGAGATGCTAAATGAGTCTCTGATATACATGGTGCTCAAAGTGTCTGTGAAAGGCGGAGACTGCTGAAATTGGTTTCATTTAACAGCTCTTCCTGCAATGTAGTCAATGAATCTCTGATGTCCTAGACTGAAATGTCTGACACTTATAGAATCATTTTTTTCGCTGGCCTTTGTATCCATGGTCGACTGTGTCATGCTCACAGAGCTCCACTACAGCAGTGGGCTGATGGTACACTGAATATATATTGTATGTTCTTTGAGGGGTGGGGGGGCATAAAAGGGTGAACATAGGTTTTGCTGTGCAATATGTGCTTCTCATGATGCTATCCTTTAAGAAAGGGGTAGCCTCCGGCAGCAGCTGTTGAAGGATGGCTTGGGCTTCTGAGGCACAAGGAGAGATTTGCTCTGGCACAGTGTTTCTTGCTGCTGACTCTCAGACCGTGGTCAAACAGCCAACACGCTGACCGAAACTTGCTGCTATTTGCTGCTGTATGTCTTTTTAAGACGGGACAGAAGGGGTGCCCTTTGGTGTCCTATATGGCAAAGAGAAGGATACGCTAAGTCAGCTCCTGGAGAAGTCTCCAAACAGCTCCCTCTGGCTACTACTACAAGAAGCTGAACCGATGGCTCCAGTTCCCTGGAAGCTGTGTCTGATGATCACAGGCCATTATATGCTTCTCACTTGACTGCCCTGCTGGTAACTCCACTTTTAAGATGAATTATGCAAGAAATGCTGTGAAGCATCAGACGCTCAGGAGCTGAGGATCGTGAAGAGCCCTCTCTCAGTGTATGAACTCATTTCTGGATAAAGTCTGAGACTCACCCAGATTCCAGCATCTCCGCAAAGGACAAAAAGCGGAAAGGATCAAAAGCCAATCGATGGACTTTGGTTTTGCTGTGCATGTGTGCTTGTATCATGTCTGAACTTGCAAAGAATATCCTTGGTTATTCACAAGGAATCCAGTAAATGGTGAATCTGTAAATCAGTTCCTTCAAGTGTGTTTGTCTCATTTGCCCACCCCTTTCTCCCCTTGCCCCCAGGGTATCCCTTGCTTTTAGAGCACCTGGTTCCCTTGAAAAGAGGATGGAGTTGCTGGGTTCATCCTGGGGCTTGGATGGGGGGAGAGTGCCACCTTGGGAAGAGGGTTGGTGGGCTCATGGAGCACATTGCACACCTAGATCAAAATTTGCCTTCAAACCTTTTGTTCAGTTGTGTTTTCACTTTGAGACTCCCTAGCAGGGTGAGGTGATTTGAAAGATGTGTTGCATCTCACTGTTGGGAGCCCAAATGCACTAAAACCTCCTGAAATCTCTATTTCTCTCTCCTATGTTTCATAGGTGATTCAGAAATAGCAGTGCAGCTTTGGCATAATTCCTGTTCTCCTTCATCCCCCTCTGATCTTCTTTCATGTGACCTAACAGCCATGTGTAGTTTTGGGGCATAACGTGGATTCTGAAAGATGCTGAAAATACTTGGAGGAGGAGGAAAGCCCTGGTTTTGAATTAATGGTATTCTGCTTGCTGTCTTTACGTCAGCATTCAGTTCCTCTTGGAATATATGAATAGAAGCGTTAAAAATAGTGATCAAAACCCAGTAAAAACATGACATTTTGGTACAATTGCCAAAAGTATTCAATAAGAAGCTAAAGTCCCCATATTCCTCAGGCAGCCAACTGCTTCATTTTCATACCAGCATGGCATACAAACTGGCATTGTGAAGGCAAACGAAATTGGGCCAGTTTTTTTTTTTCCTGACTCCCTGTTTTAGGAAGAGCTTCCCCAAATTCCAGCCCCCAAAAGCACAAACCTCTGCCTGCCATGCTTGAATGGAGGACTCCTTATTAGAGCACGTGTAGATGGAATGAGTTTGCTGGGAGCTGGAGACAGGCAAAAGGAGACTCCATTGGCAGAAGCAAAGCTTAAAAGTAGTATTTCTCCTGAGGGATCTCTCCAAGTCCAAACATGAAACTGCAGTGGGATGCAGTGGGGGAAGTGTATTTCCACCTTTAACTTTTCAGCTGAGATGTAAACTCCCAAGGTCTCCCCTGTTGTTCAAGGACAGATGTCCAGGGGGAAGTTATGTTCCTTTGGCACACGCTGTCTAAAACCTTTCCTTCTCCCACTCTCCTTCTTAAGAAGAAACAAACCCCTATTTTGGTTTCAGTGCACAAACAGAGACAACGATGCTGTTGGAACCATCTCCTCACCTCAGAAATAAAAAGACAAAATATTCTGGGATGTGTTTGATCCTCTCCAGGTTGGAATGTAGCTGTATGGAAAACAACACAGAGCTTAATGTTATAAAACGTATGGAGCGATACATGGGTGTGTTTTGTTCACATGTGATCGTACGTCATTATTCAGTAATGCATCACCTCTGCAGCAAGTTCCACCTGTGGATCTCAAGGCACTTTCTGCAGGGAGCTGAATTAACTCTCACAAGCCCCTTTGTGAGGTGGGTACAGAAGTGTTCCTGGTCCTTATTCACATGAGGGAGAAAAACCACAGGCAGAGAATCAAATCCCTTATTTTCCAGACTTTTAACCCCTGTGTCCTCCTTCCTTCCCTTTCTTTTTCCTGATAACATGGAGTAAAAGTATTCATTCTCAACCCAACTATAGAAAAAGTATATCAAGTACAGTAGAATCAAATATAATCTGGTTTGTGTTGGTCTGTTACTCTACACAGAGCTTATGGGGTGGGGAGGGGTTAGTACCTCTGAAAATCAACCCAACCTAAAGGCACTGATTAGAAAGTTTGGCTTAAGCATTTTGCCTGAGATGGCAGAGCTGATAATTGGATTTCACTTTGCTGAGATCCAACCCATTACCACAGCTATAAATCACAGTGCCTGCCATCCCTTGCCTAATGCATCCCTTAGTTTTAAAAGGTTTCCTTTACAGCCTTTTCCATGAAGACACCTCAAATATAGGTAATAGAGCAGCAGAGGGAAAAAGCTGTGCCTCCAACAACTCTTAGCGCAGTGCACTGTAACTTGTTGACTCCTACCCGTAAAGCAGCTTCAGATGTTCAGGTTTGAGTGTGCTGCATTCGGCAGCTTCAATAGCTTTTACACCTGTAAGGATTTTACATGCTGGTCAGGGAAGGTACTTTCTTCCATTTATTGGGTCATGTTAAGCTAATTACAACACAAACTTGAGTCTTGGCACAAAGAAATTTGCTCTCCACAAATTCTTCTATCCTAGGCATAGGATGGGGACCTACAGCCTCTGAGACTGCCTCTGCAGACTCCATCTTCGTCACCTTCAGCATCTGAACTCAAGCTTGGGTTCAGGCCATGCCAGTTAGCTCCCATTATAACAGCAACAAGGTAAATCTGGGAGAAGTATGTGGCATCAGGAAATACCCTAGCTAAGTGCTAGCTGAAAATGGGTTTTGCCATGTGAAACAAGTAACTCAGATGGGATGCTAGGATGCATTGCACTTCATAGCTCCGTCTCTGTAATAGTCAATGGAGTGACTGCAGTTACATTAACTTGAATCTTACCATGTGGTCCAATATAGACTAGCCTAGAGAGGTTTGGAGGCTGTGATTGGGGGATTAACTGGGAGGGGTGTTCCATGAGGGAATATAACTTGGGATTTTGGCAGGAGCCTGCTTCTACTTTCTTCATCACCTGGGCCAGAATATCCCTTCATATGGACTTCAGCTTCCCCTGCCTGCTGCTAAAACAGAAGGCAAAGGTAATAGGCTTTCTAGTGACTCTCCTCCTGACTCTCTCTAAGCAGTTAATTCTTGAAATCTTCAGTCTTGTCGGTACATCTGTGTTTCTTCCCTAAAACCCAGCATTATCACTGCTAGAAGAGATGCCGCAGTAGAGATGTTCTAAAGAATGAGCACTTTCTCAGGTGTTTTTTCTTTCAATGAGTTTATTTCTGAGTTCTGTTTGGGTGTGTTTTTCCTCTCTAGCTGCTGCCTTCAGAGCCTTGCTTTTTTCCTAAAAGCTGGATTTTAGTTGGTGCAAAAGCCACGCATGCAATGGGAGAAATTCCTTCTTAAACTGACTCTAATGTGATTGTCAGAATTCCACCAGGCATCATTTCGACCTAGAGACAGCAAGATCAGATGTTAAAACACTGAACCAGGAGCTCATCAGTAGGAGGTCTTGTGCCTGCTGAGATTAGTCAAGCCCATTCTCCTAGACATTTTTTATCCATATCAAGAGGAAGCCTGGAACTATATTTAATCTGTTTCCCAGAAGTTGCTGGTGCTTTCATGTAAAGTGAGGAGTTTGTTGTTAAGGCAGGAACAGATCTTTGGAGTCATCAAAAAACTGAGTGTGTATCAAAGAAATGGACTAATTTGGTAGATGATGGCCATGATAGTTATAACTGTGTTTCCAAACACACACATCAAATTCCCTTCCTACCTTCACACCCACAGCCTCTATCCCATGCTTAGAAACACAAGAAGTGAAGAATTAGGCCCCCACACCTGGCTGTTCAGTATTCCTGAAGAGATCCAGCTGAATAAACCAAAGTGATTGGAAGTAGCCTTTCATCTCCTAATGATCTAATGGGATCCCTTTGTCTTGATTTTAGCACTTTCTCTTCTTGGCTGAATTCAAGAATCCACTGCCATGATGCCCAACCTTTTATTGTTGTGCCATGTTATGCATGAGCTATTCCAGTTTCACGGTTATTTTTGCTTTGGCGGATAGCCTCTTTCAAAACATTCGTAAAATGAAAGGAATGGAGGGTTTCCACTTCCTGTCTGTCTGTCTGGAGCTGTGGGTCCAAACAGCTTCCAGCTTCCAGAATCTAGCTGGTAATTTCGGAGAGTATGGGATGGTGCAGACCAAGAACTTGGCATCTGGAGACTTGCGTGTGTTCTAGGCAAGTTCTAGTCCTGCTCCTGCTCCTCAGAAATACCTATCCCTAGAAAACTTAGGAAAACCAGAAGCCATGTCCTGAGTCTCCTTAAGCTGCAGGAAAATCCGGTCTTGGACTTCACTGGTCCAGTCTTTCTTTCAGAACAAGACGCAGCAAAGGTCCCACCTTTGATGAATAAAAGCCTCTTACATCCAGGTCTACACAAACCGCTTAAAAAGGATGAAGCACAGAGGTACTATTAAGCAGCCATTATGTGATAAGGGAAATTCCCTTCCCCCTTCAGTAACAATGGACCAGTCCATCTGATACTGCACAGACTGACATCTTCCCTAAAAATAGATGTCTGAACATTCAGTCAATGGAGTAGTCCAATTGCTTGAACATTCTTGGGTGCTTTATCCTCTAAATTGTAATAAATCAGTATGCCACAAGCTGCATTGAGCTGCATCGAGTTACATTCCCACCAATAACATACGGTAACCAGATGAAATCAGTGTGACTTGATGTAATCGAACTGGAAATTCCATGCATGCACTGTTTTGTCTTAAAAACTTGGCTTAAATAGGCCCCTTAAAAATTAGAGGGGTTTTCTTACAATCACTGCCCATGTCACATTTTGACTCACTATTTCTGCCCTTTATTTAATTCAAGTATTAAGCACATGGGGCCTGCCCTTAAGTCCATTGAACTCTATTGAAAGCTTACTATTGATTCCAGACTTTGGACCTGGCTGATTGGGAATTTTGCAGTAAATTACAGAAGAATCAGCATCATCCATTTTGTATGACAGACTAACCCACTAATGCTCCCATGAGTTCCTTAGGAATATGTTTCCACAAACTAATACGTAGCAGTTCTTGGTAAAATTTCCTTATATTTGGTTTTCCCTTGCCTCTTTCCTTATGTAAAAGTAATGGGATAAAGTCATTTTAACTCTCATAAGCAGTCCCTTATTTCTCAGAGCAATATTCCCCTGGACCACCTTAATGAATTCCCTCCTCTCCTTGGTTTTATACATTTCAGATATTTATACAAGCAACAAAGAAGGATTATTCGTAATGTTGTTTCTGAAACAGGGGACTAAAGCTGAACATAATCTGGTTCATTCCCCGGTGGATGTAAATCAATTCTAGCTCTCCTGGAAGTTGCTGATGAGATCTTTTTGTGCACCCATTTAAAGCTTGCTTTATGCAGGGATGGGAGGAGGGAGAACATGGAATAAAACTGATGGGAACAATCTCATGTCACCTATGATGATGTTTAAGGGTGCCCAGTGTGCTGGAAGTTCATCACAGAGTTGGCTCTGCTGGCAGAGATGAAGGTGTGATGAGATTATGGCTTGGGCTACCAGAACCGATGTCAGTGCTAACAGGTAATGGTGGGGTGGAAAATGCAATGAATGGCACAGAAATCAGGCTGACCCAGTTACCTGATAACTGTGCAGACCTTGAAGTGCATGCTATGTGTTTTGGCTGAAATGCTGCCGAGGTTAGATAGTTCAGACCTAGCTACATGTCATTTATTGCTGCAGAGTTACAATGACAAGGTGAGGTTGGTGCACACATGCAGTGGTAGAAGTGTAAGAAGGGGGAAACACTAACCTGACTCATTTTCCCCGAAGAGAGATATAATAAGAGATCAAGAGAGGTAGTGATTTGATAAGAAAAAATGAGAATGAAATGGGAAACCAGAGGAGAAGAATGTGGGAAAGGGGTGAAATAGACCAGCAAGAGATAGATACATCTGCATTATAAACTCTGACCCCAGCTGTGAAAGGGACAGTGTCAGTTGCGTTCAGCTCACTCTTCCAGTGCAGGGCCACTGATGGGGCACTTGAAGTGTTCCCACCATGAAGTGTTTGTCTGTAGGGTCCATAGGGATAGAAGAAGTCACTGTAGTGCATCTACAAGGGGGGGGGGGGAGGGGGGCAGATTTTGCCTTCCTCACCTCCAACTGACCAGCACAGCAGCACTGGTGAAGACTGCAGCCATGCCTTCCCTTAACCTGCTCAAATGCTCTCTTTAAACTGTACTTTTTAAACGGCGATTAAAAACCCCGGGTAAGAGGTGATAGTGCGTGCAACTGTTGGCATTTGAGATACTTCATTTATTCCCCCTGCACTGAAAGCTGCAAAGAAAGCAGCTGCTGGAAGCAGCCTTTGGGAGCATCTCTGCTGCAGTCACAGCACGAGCATCCATGAACAGAGCTCAATGTTCCACCCTTCTTTCTTTGCATACTTTAGGAAAGTTAATTAAAGGAAGTTGGGATTTGCAAAGTGAGAAGTACCGTTGCCAAACCAGCTCTTCAGTTTTCCCTTTATTGTTCCCTCTGACCTGAACATCAGCACAGACCTCATTCCTGCTAGTTACATGCCGTATTTCCACAAACTTAATGGTTACAATGTGGTGAGGAGCAATAGATTATCAGATGTTCAGATAAGATGGATCTAAAGGCTGTGTTGCAGTTTGTAGGATAAAACCAATAATTATTAAGCCCCCACTTTACAGGCAGAGGAAAATTGAGTTATTTACCCCAATTTTCACACTAAGTCATTCACAGAGTGAGGGAAATGGCTAAGGTAATAATACGGCTATATTGACAGCAGTGAAAAAACCTGCCAGGCTTTCATCAGGCAGCTGTAGGCTCTGGCAGTCAGGCAGTGAGTGTGCAGTTGCTGCAATAAAGAGAACATGCGATTTAGACTGATGCACCTTGTTCTCCTGCACCAGATCAGAGCACATAAATACCACACTGTCTTAGAAGAGATTTCCAATACCACTCACATCCTGCGAAGTCTAAGCCAGTTGTAATGTAGTGAAGCAGCAGAGACAAAATCTTTAACAAATGGGGCCAGGAAGGAAACAGCTTTAATTCTTTGGCCAGCAAGACTCTCTGATGAGCAGCGGTTTACATGACTGCAAACAGACAAGAACCCTCTGGGCTTTTTTGAAAGTCTTGTGGTCTTCATATTTATAGGAGAAAAATGCCAAGAAATATCAAAGCTGTATCTTGTCTCAGTTTGTTAGCATGAGTCCCCAGCCTGCAAAGTTGATTCTTTTCATTGGACATGAAGAAACCCCTCTTATCCCTGTCTTTTTCCAGTGAGGACTATCTAAGCTTGGCACAGAGGCCCTCCAACAGCTTTCAATAAGGTCTTCAGCCTCTGGCCTTGAAGCTGAAAGACACCATGGCCCTTTCATGCTGAAATTCCTGGTAGGAAGTTTGGTTTTCATGCTTTACTATGGTTTCCCTACAAACTTTGATCTTCCCTCTTGGGAGTCTCATTTACACTCAGCTGCATCCGCATCTCTGGCCTTAATCTTTCATAACTGAGTGGCCTACTTATCAAAGTGTGACAGCTATCGTAGCCCCCCACCCACTTGCCAATGTAGATGTAGGAGACTCTCCAACTGTTGTGAAAACAGATAAGTTAATTGACTGGCTGTTTCTTGTCATACTCCAAATATTTGGTCTCTTTTGTCACTACAACTAAGTCCTTCTATCAACCTCGTCCCCCTTTCCATAGCATCTCACAGTTATTCTTTCAGAGTAGCATCTTTCCATGAACAACTGATTCATTTATGCTCACCACTTTTCTGGACACTTCTTTATTCTTGAAGGGCCACCTTATCACATGCAAAGACCAATAATTACTTTATTCTTAACATGCATACGTAGTACCAGCTATCTCGGCATGAATCAGCAATGTCATCATATCGGGCTGTTGTGTATGAGTAGTAAGTATACCCCTCTGCCTTGGGTATAGGGCAATATCTTCTCTTGGGTTGTGCTTCAGTAATGACATGAACCAATTGCTCAGTAGGAAAAAGAGCAAAAGTAGTTTGAGGTTCACATGAGTTAGACTTTTTTGTGGGGAAAATATCTGAGAGAACTGTGGGGTTTTATTCGAGAGAAGGCTGAAAGTGAAGTTTGCAAATTGCCTTCAAATAGATAAAAGAAAGGAGAAGGGAGCACATTGTTCTCCATGTCCACTGGAGATGAGGCCCACAAGACAGCTCTGTGATTCTTCTCAAAGCAAATAAATATACTGTGCCAATACAGTCTGACAGAAAGAGGATCTGCTGGACTGCAGGGTGTAATTCATTTGCTTGCATTTGTTGGTCTGCTGTGTATTGATGACAGTTTCTTTTCCCTAGCTTCCTCCTTGTCAGTCCATTTGAAAGTGGCTCATATTTTGTTATTACCTCTGCTGGTTAGCAAGCAGCCATATCTGGGACTTAACTCTCATTTATGATCTTCTCATAAAGTGGTTCTTCTAAGAGTCCTATTGTTTGCCAAAACCTTTCATTGCAAAAGTCGAAAGCCATTTATTGGATGACTGCAGTTAGAGTAAGAAGCAATAGGAAGGCTCTCATTTAATGCCAGCATTTACATACATTGCAATGTACCCATAACCAGAGTATGCACATGCCATGTATGTAAGTGTAGCACCATGGCTCTCCAAAAGAGCCATTTTCCCCAGTTTTCTTTTATAAATGCTGCATTTGTCCCCGAGGCAGTGTTCAGGAAGGACTGTTGGAGAAGCTTGATGAGGGCCTGCCTCGCCATCTCATCCGCAAACAACAAGCAAAGGCAGGTGCAAAGAGACCAAAGCTTCTCTTGCCTGTGTCCAGAGCTGGCCAAACTGGGCTGACTGTGGTCTGGAAGCCATGCAGCCATGTTAACATATATAAACTAGGGCTAGAGCTGGGTCACATCCACAGCATAGGAATGCAGGAGCATCAAACTCCATAGAAATTAAAAGAAGCTGTGCGCCTTGCCACAAGCAGATAGTTCTCAGAGAGGCTGTCCATGAGGTCAGACTATGCAGGGTGATATTAAATTCAGTAAGTATACTAAAAAGTCTTTTTTTGTGTTAATTCAGAATACTTACTAATCTTTCTCTCTTCTTTGATCATTCACAAAGGGGAAAGCCTTGCTAGCTGAGCTATTTCCTTTTTTGAGCCTTTTATAGTAAGAATTAGTTGGGGTTTGGTTTTTGCTTTCTTTTTCCTTTTTAAATCACATGAGTTCTGTGACTCACGAGGGCTGTAGGTGGTATTATTTGTTTTGGTGTCTGGAATTCCAACATCAAACTTGTCTTTGTCAGGGGATTGATACAACATTGGTTTTGGCCAGCAGCATGGTAGGAGAAAGGACATCACTTAACAGATACTTAAAATGTGGTCAGGCTCTGAAAAGTGACTCTTAGAAATGACATTGTGGTTTTCCATATTTATTTTCTCTCAACAGCTTCCAGAAACTATCTGCTGAGTTCACAAATCCAAAGGTGATTTGTTGAGCTGTCACCTCTCTGTGCTCAACAAGGGTTTTGAATACCCCGCCCTTTTCCATGTGTCTCTTCCATCATCACTGCTAATAACTGGAAGCTAGCTGACATGTTGCTGATGGATGCATGAGGCCGAGTAAACTCCAGCTTGCTCTTCTACAGCTTCCTGGGCTCATCAGGGATAAGAAGAGCCTTAATTCAGCTTCAGTTTGAATTAACACAGAGGTGCACAGAAGGAAGAATGTAAAGCAGCAGTAAGATGGTCGAGTGGTTAAGACATGGCTCTGAAACTAAGGAGGCCTTCATTCAATCTCGTCTCTAATATAATACATAGTCGTGATGGCTATATTCTGTATTTCTTCATCCAACTGTGGGCTTAGACAGAGCTAGCAGAAGCAGTTTAGAATTAGTCAATATGATTAATACATAGATATTTTCTTTTCAAATGGTTGCTTTTCCATTTGGCCAAAGCACAGGTAGGCATAAGGATTGCCCAAGGCTTAAAGGAGCATTTCTCAGGGTTTGGTTTCATGGTTCTGACATTCAGCCATGGGATCTCCCATAAGGCAAAAGACACCTATGATATATGAAATGTGATAAGGGTCAAATAGAGTTGACATGTAGTAGCTGGAGAAGTGCTGCATTTTACTGTGTTCTCCAAATCTCCTGATTTTGGAGAATTAGTCAGTCAGATAAAGCAGAACTTTTCTTTTTTTCTCACAATACAAAACCAGGAGAATGCAGAAAGGCTGGAAAAAGCAGGAAAATAATAAGCATAAATACTGGGTTTTGCAATTAGACAAATTGATTTGGCAGTTAGAAGGTAACATCACCAACAGTAAGAAGTTCACATTTTACAAACCCAGTGGTAAAAGACAAATTCTAATGAAGATTCCTGTTACCACTTGAAAACCGAATGGAAAAGATGTGCAGAAGGAATAAGCCAGCTTTCAATGAAAGGTTTGGAATGCAACTTCCAATAAACCAAGTTTGTCATTGCCCTAGTGACCTTGCTCAAATGGAGACTAGCAAATGAAGTAGCCAGATCACTCCTTCAGCCTGAAAACATCACTGGCTTCCTGGTACTTGTGCAGGATGTCGGCTAAAGGTACATGTAACACACAAATTATATTAACCTGGCTTCAAAACAGCATAACTGTAGTTAATGCAAGATCCTGGCCTGAAAACCAAGCTAATTAGTCTATGTGGAGCAAAGCTGCTGATGCAACTAGACTGCTACTGGTGCCAGAGCTAGCAGGGGTTCCTCTCCTCAATGCCATGTAGACACAGCCATAGAATACTAGTCAAGCAAAAAAATAAATCAGGAGAACTGAAATGTCCTGGACTTGTCATGGCAAAAAAGTCAATCATGCAAGTGATGATATTAAGAAAAAGAACTTCATTTTTCCATGGAAAACATTCAAAAGCAGTCAAGATGCCAAAATATTAAGTCATTCTTCTATAACCCATTATACTGGGCGTCTATGGAGAAACATTAGGGATGATCTCTTCCTTTAGATACCTTAAAAATCAGGTAACTGATTTCCCCATGTAAAGACATGCATAGGTTATGAATTTTTATTTCAAGAACATGTCATCTTTATGACTGACATGCTTAGAGTGTAATTTTCCTGTGCAAAGGTGGAGTAATTTTGGTTAAGCAACATTTATTGCCTTGCGTTCTTATTTAATTGAATTACTCCATTTTAAATCAATGTATGTTGAGAGAAAGCTTGTTGGGAAGAAATCTGGCTTCTGGAAGTTGTGAGCCAGGAGTAGTAGGTCCTATTTCCAGTACCACAAGAGGCTGGTAAAGCCTGATCCAAACCCAGCTGAAGTACAATGAAAGAGTCCCACTGGCTCTTCAAAGGGTCTGACTCAGGCAGCTTTTCTCCATGGCGGTTTCCTCATCTCTGAAGTTGGCAGAAAAGCCTTCTTCTCGGGCATGGGAGCCTAATGATTCACCCACACTATGCAAGGATCACGGGGAGTTTTGCCTGAGGGACAGCAGGGAAATTATAGAAGGCTTATTTTATCAACAGTTCTTCCACAGAGTGGTACGAGCAAGGCTTTATCTGATCACCCAAGAGGTTAGTAAAAGGTGTCTGTAGAATCTGTGAAGGCTATGGAAGATGGTGGCTCTGAAACATGAATATTATGAGGTCTCAGATTACACTGCTGAGGAAATGTGCTACAGGTTTAGTTAATATGGCTTGAGCAGGGTTTTTTCAGCTATGAATATTACGGTGTGTTTGTGGAAGCCGGTGGCTGCATTGTGCTGTGAATCAATAGTCTGAGCTTTGAAGGTTAGGTGTTTTTTGTTAAAACCCAAGACTTGTGTGTTTTGATTCTATTTTATTCTGCTTTTGGGGTACAAAGAAAGAAAGACACTGCTGCAGTTTTAGCTCATCTCCAAAAGGTCGAAGCGCAGACTAAGTCCACATCCAGACATCCTGTTGATCACAGGTTAGAGTTTGGCAACTGGCTCCTCTTTAGTCTTTCTTCTTTCAGCCTTCTGCTGAATGCCCCCTTAACTTTGCATCCGTGAACCAGTGCCTGTGGTTCATGGTGGCTGGGTCTGATCCAGGAGGACTTCACAGAGACCGTGGCAGAGATTTTCCCAGCCCAAAGCGAAGGCGTTGGATGAATCCTTGGGTTGAGGGGGCGTTATTTAGCCATGGGTTGAACAACTCCATGCAAAGTAAGGTTCCATACCAGGTGCCCAGCATAAACTACAGCAATGAGTATTGGTTCCTCACCATCAGGTCCCAGGGGCTCTTAGGGGCTCAGTGGGACTAGGGAGATTTGGGTAGGGTGCTGCTGGCAGTAGAGTGGAGAGCAGCATTGCAAAGACACCTATTGTAAAGGTGGATGTGCTGGAGAGGTCTCTCTGGAAGGTACTTTTTAAAGCTTTCTGTGTATTTCTGGAACAAAGAGAGTGGCAGCTGGGAAGAAGGATAAAAGCCTATCGACAAATGATATCTGGAATTGCGACACAGACACAAGCAGATACACACATACCACATATTACAGTAATTTTAATTGCTTGTAATGTAGCCCCCTTTCCCCCCCTTGCTCTCTTCTTCCTCCTCCCGCGCTCTCTCCCCCCGCCCATCCCGTCCTGTCCCCCCCCCCCCCCCCATGAGTTAATCTGTCGCTAGATTCTCAGCTTTTCTTTTGCTTCTGGTTTCATTTTCAGATGACAAAATTCAAGGCACACAGCTCTGCTGTCTGGTTGCCCTGGTAACGGCAGCCTATTATCGTACCTTGTCATTCATCAAGAAAGAATTGCACTTGACAGAGATAGACCAAAATGCCTGCAGTCTGCAGCATGGAGAGAAAAAAAACAGAAAGGGAAAAAAACTGTTTTCTTTTCTTCCAAGTATGTAAAAGGCCTTTAATGCCTATTTAGCTACATGTTTTATTTAACGTTGCTTATTATCCACTGAAGCGATTGTCGATCCTCATAGAAATAGATATTTCCCTCCTCCAAAATATACTGAAGTCAAATTTGGAATTCTGCCTTGCTTTCAAACCTTTCCACCCCGATGCACAATATAAAGGAAATGGTTAAACGATAAACTGTTTTGCACGGTGAATTCGCCAAATGACCACACAAATGCTGCCTTTCTGCTTAATTATGGCTTGTGTTGGTTAGCTTTCCTGCTCTCTTTATAGAGCTTCAAAAATAATTAGCAGGGTATATAATAAATAATTGAATTTTATCTTTAATTAATCCTTCAAGTGCAGAGTGTTATGGGATACAGATAAGTGTATGGACGTAGGAAGTACGTATGTAGCGTGCCTGTACACATGTATGTGTTGTGTGTGTTAAAATAGGTAGAGGTTTGCCTGAGCAGAAAAATCTGTAATCACTCTTTCTGAAGTTGGACCAGTCCCAAATTCATTGTTCTTCAAAGGCAGGAAAAGGTAATTGCTTGTTATTTTGCCTACCTCATCTTTGCCATTTGGATTAACCCAAATTAATTCCTGGAATCTGTGGCCTCATACCTTTTGGTTAGGGAGCACGTTCATGCAGTGAAACTGCCCAGTACTGTGATTTCTTAAAGCCTGAGTATTTTTTCTGCTAATCATAGGGCTGTTTCAATAGCTGTAATCGAGGGAAGGTTTTCTTTGGCAATTTCATAAAAGGATTCAGGGTCAGTTTTTGCTTACATTGGTCAATTTGCTTGTTAAAGGTGAGATATGTTGTAAAATAGGGTTTATTGGCCATGTGGTATTTTAAGTACATATCCTCCTTGCTTGGCGTTTGAATCTCTGATTGTTGAATCTTTTGTCCGGGAGATCAGAGAAAAAGGAAAGGGAGATAGTGGAGGAGAAAGATAGAGTGCACTTAGAAAAGGGGGAAAGAATTCCTCGCAGAGATCCTAATGCCAGCTCTGTTTATTTTCATTAAGTGTGTCATTGGCGTTATACCCAGCCTGCAGGGGTGAGGAGCTCTGAACTTTGGGAGTTCACTTTGCGCTCCCCCACCCGAAAATAGAAACCAGCGTGTTGCTCTCTTTCCCCGCTCGAGCTTTCTGTCTACACAAACTCCCACGTGGATAAGGGATACACGGGGAAAATAGATGGTTGCGATGGCACCAAATCAAATGCAGATCTTTTCATTAGAGGGGTCCTTGGGAAAGGCTTCCAGGACTCAGCCTTCTCGTTTCAGATTCACAAACGCAGGGTGCTTTGCCACGCGGATCTCGGGTTTATTTGGAGCAGCAACCCACCAACAAAAAGAGCAGGGGGAGAGAGGGAGATGGCACTTAAAGCGTGTATTAATACGCAGGTTCCTAGAGCCACTTCTGAACTTTTTACTTTAATAACGCCGCAACACCAGTGTTCATTTCCTGTTCAACCTCGGCCCTACCTTTTGATTTTTAAATCTCCCTTAGGCTAGTGGTTTCAGCGGACAAAGAAATGAACAGGCAGAAACAATTAAACCAGCAGATACAGTGAAAACCAATACCACAGCACTTTCGCAGAAATGGCAGTGGATGAACGGGTTCTGTCGTGTATTTGATGTTTCAACAGTCGGTCTTATTCTTGCAGTTTCTTCCAGCCTCCCTCTCGGCTAAAGGAATTCTGCCATCCCTTAGGACCTCATAAATTCATAGAGGCACTGGAAGTACTTTTTTTCTCTATATTAATATTACATGATAATCTCGTCGAAGCAAAATAAAATGCTCGATCTAGATCTTCTTAACTGCAAAAATGGCTCTTTAAATCCCTTTTAAATGTTTGCATATGTCTTTATGAAAAATTGGAATTTGGAATGTTTATACAGCCCCGAACAGTGCAAGTGAATATCCTTAAATTAGCTTTTCAAGTTGATTTACAGCCTGAAAATTCTGTAACAAGACACGAGTGTTATCTGTGAAGAAAGGAATAGGTTTTGCTGTTATTGTCTGTC
Organism: Myiopsitta monachus; assembly: GCA_017639245.1. Taxonomy (NCBI): domain Eukaryota; kingdom Metazoa; phylum Chordata; class Aves; order Psittaciformes; family Psittacidae; genus Myiopsitta; species Myiopsitta monachus. The sequence goes on along the minus strand of CM029935.1, from coordinate 2,974,718 downwards.
TCTGTGCCTTTGCTGCGAAACAAAATGGGAGCCAAAATGCCAGCTATAAAATGAACTTTCAGGAGGAGGAAAGGCTATGTGGGAATTAACAGAGAAGGAATTAACTTACTCAGGAATTAAAATGCCGATGATGGGGAAAAGATACGTTAACTAAGATTTATTGATCAAATCTCACAATATAAGGAAAAAGCCAAGTCCTTGGGAGTTGATATTTGTTTTCCTTGCGAAAGGACTAAACATCTATCAGATCTATCTAATTAATTGTTTCTGTCTACTGATGTGTGTATCATTTATCTCACTGTCTTTCCTGGCTCTTATTTTGTGCTTATAATCCTGGTACCTGAGTATGTGATAGATTAGAAAATAAGGGCAGCAGGACAGGGCTTGATGTATTTCTGAGCGTTTTTAACCCTATGTTCTGATTCAGCCGCAAAACAAGCCCCAGTTGCTGACTGAAGTTTCAGCTGGGTGATGGAAATGTAGTTGTAGATAGTAAGGCCGTAAGAGACCCTCACAAAGAGCTTGTCCTGGCCCCCTCTGTAAATGAAGCCAGGGAACCTCGCTCAGTAAACTCTACACGCAGTGTTTCAACAACTACTTCAGCTTTATTTGTACTTTGGCACGTAGGGAATAGCTGATTCTCTGAGGCCAAGATTTTGAAGCACACTTGGCACATCCTCTGGGTTTGAAGTCACCCTCAATCTCCAAAATAAGTGTAAGTAAGTCACAGAGATGCTTTCTATGGGTTTTGCTCAGTAAAAAGCCTTGTCCTGCTGTGGCAGGAGGGAAACCCATGCAAAGGCTCACAAGCCTCCTAAAACTGACTCTGGAGGTGAGGAGGGCTGCTGCGAGGTCTTAGAAGAGGTTGCTGTGTGTGAAAGCCAGATGGAGACTTTATTGAATCCAGCCTTTGGGTATCGACACAATAAAACACCTCCTGTAAAACAAACTCTTTCTCTTTTCCCCTTTTGTTCTTTATTTTCTTTCTTCTTTCTTTCCTTTTTTAAAATCTCCTTTCTTTCCTCCTACTGCAGTGAAAATTCGAGGAATGCTGTGAGTAGCCCAAAACCATGGCACAGTGCGTGCTTATCTGAAGTTCAGTCAGAACGGAGTGGCTCTCCTACCTTTGAATATGCCTGAAATGAAAATGTCATGGCTCAGATTCCCTCTTTTGCTCATGATGAGTTATATCCTGTGCTACAAGTCTTTCCTGAAGAGAATGATGCTATTCTCAAAGTGAAATGCAGTTGTGGGACAGCTCGAGGAAGGCACATACTGTTTGTCTCCTTACTCCACATGTATAAAAGGTGTGTATATTTCTGTGCTATTTTCATATGTAGAACTGGTGTTTCCAGTGGCTCCACTGAAGGTTAAGTTCTAGATCTTAGGAAGAAATCTAGATGTCAGCTTTTCTAAGTCCTGTATCTAGTAGGTGTAGCAGTTCTTAAGCCTAACTGAATCCTCCCAGGAAAACCTTATTTCTTACAGCCAGACAAACCAATCAGCCCCACTCAAATATCCACTGCTTGCTTTCTGAAATCTGCTTCATGATTCAGATCAAGATTAAGAAATTCTGAATGGGGAATTGGCTTGATCATTAGGTGTATTGCCAGAGTAGATATCTGCAGTGTTTTAGTGAGGAGCAGTGGGTCTTTGCGGTCTCTTTCCTCTATTTAATCTGTAAAAAACCAAATGCTGCTTTGTTTCATTATCGTTAAAATCTTTTGGCAAGGACTTCAGCCAGATTTTACAGCCTTTCCACCTTTTCCCTTGCATTCCTGTAATCAGGCTGTTTTGAAAGCTAGTATCTGATTATTCCTCTGTTAGTTTCCCCCAAAGCATATCTTCTCGGAAGCAAAAGGTGGTTATAACCACTACTGCTGCTGGATTAGCACACCCAGCGCAGTCGCCTTTAAAAAGCTCCTGTTTAGAGAAGGAGACAAAAGTCCACCATTGCATGAGGATTTCAATTGTGGAAATACCTGAGATGATAAAAATGCCTTCAGTGTTCTCGTGTTCTTCGTGTTTGTTTCAACTAGACCATTTCAGCCATGGTAACATGGACGTGCGTAGGATAGCTATTTCACACCACCAATAAATGGGATGCAGGAGCTTAAAGGAGTTAGAGCAGACTTTTGCCACCCAGCTGCTGGCTGCTAAATATTTCTTCAATTTTGATTTAATGACCAATATGGATTTGCATTCAAAAAAGCAACGGAGGAAAGGAAAAAAGATGAAAATGAATCCCCATGCACCGCAAACAAAGGGCTAGGGTGGCTCTTTCGGTTGATATCTCACTGTTACTTTTTAGTATCAGGCAGGCTGCTGGTTTTGGTCCTCCTTTTCGTCCTTGCCAAGCACTTCCTTTTTACACTTCGCAGCAATGAGGTGTTGGTGTAGTATTGCTAACTGAAGCATTCAAGACTCAAGTGTCAGGTGCCTAACATCATGAGTCTTAAAGCGATGAGATTAGGAAAGCAATACGTGGGATTTCTTCTCATTGCCTTCTAGCTTTGGAAATTGTCGGTTCTCTTTGGGTTCCCTTTTACAAGATCTTTCTCCTTAACCAGGAGTGTTAAGGGCATCTTCTTTTTGTTTCCGTCCCCTTTTTAATGAGAACTGGCATTGTCACAGGTTTCCATGATTTCAGGATCTGTGTTTCATGGCAGACACCGTAAAAACATTGTTAAACTTGTGGTAAGAACGTGGTGGCAGAAAAACTCTTTTACCAGAGTGTTAGATTTCTCTGGGCTGTAAAAGGCATTTATAGATTGTGGTCGAGGGACGCGGGGTCAAATATTGCGAGTCTTACCTCATCTCTGCTTAGCTGAGTCCCTACCAGCTTCAGTGGGAGCTCAGCTGGAGCGAAGAGATGAAGATGTGTCCTCCTTAGAAGTGGAGACCCTGTCTTGTTGGCAGGGGGTTGTTCTGTATAGTTGTTTTGTTTTGGGAAACAACAAGACAGAAACGCTGCTCAGCAAAACCAAGGGAGCTACAACCAGGCCGTGCTTTTTACAACAGCATAGTATTTAATGATAAGGATTAAACAGAGCAGAAAATACATTTTTTCCTGGTACTTTCAGGTGCTGTTTTCCCATTGCCTTTGCTGCACATGAGTGAGAAACATTTAGAGGTATTCGATTCAATCTGTGATTTTAGGGCAGGATAATTCCTCATCCAGTTTTAGAAAAGGAAGAAAAGCAATCTTGTGTGGCAGAAAGCGGGTTTACCAAAGCGGGTTCTGATCTCAGTGTTGCAATGGATATGAGATCTTGTCTCAACCATTTCTGCCAGCACCCCTTGGGGAAAGTGGGGGGAAGACAGGAAAACCAAAAAGATGCAAAGGCAACTTTTAAAATTACATTTTAAAATGCTCTTTAATGAACAATTCTGCTAAAAGCATCCGTCATTTACTTCCAAATAAGTTATCTTGAAGGTGTGGTGAATGCTTTACAATGATTATTTGTGGTAAACTATATTATATATAGTTCTCAGCACACAGTTTCCAACAGAAATCCTATTGAAACTCCTTGTGTAAATGTAGGTACATCACAGGAGCATTGCATTTGGCCATCTACTCTGCAGGGGTATACATCCTCCCATCCCAAACCTGCTCACTGTAGGGACTGAACAAGGTCCCGCTTTGGCTCAGCCAGAGCTATTTTGGCAGCAGACCCTTTGACCAGCCAGAAATCACTGTTGTCCACTTCCAAAAATCAGACATTGCAGCTTCTTTTTTTGGCTGGAGAAAGCGGTCATTTCCATGTGAAACAACAGGGGGAAAAAATGGGCAGAATCTAATCTTCATTCTTTTGATGTAATCCTGGAGAAATTCCGTTAGCTGTAAATCTGCCATTATTCCCAGGACTGAAAGCATCAGGGAAGGTACATGAAATCTTTATTTCTCTCAGTGATTTGATGTATAGTGTAGGGAAGACTGCTGAATATGCAAAGAATTATTGCAAAGAGTTTTAGGAAACGTTCCTCTCCTTCCCTGTGTCCTTCTGTAATAACCCCTTTTGGCAGTTACTGCACATGGATCTGCCATGAATATATCTATTCTGCCATGGAATAGATACATTCAGCTCAGTGAAGAAACTCAGAGGGTAGAGGGATTTTTGGTCTTGTTTGAGCATACTCAGGAGAAAAAAAATGGTCTTTTTATGTCTTTTTAGCATCTTAATTTAAAATAAATTCCTCAAAACTGTGATGCTGTAAAACAAAGGGAGGGGAAAAAAAGCTCTTAAAGGAAATGCTCTTAAACATAAGGATATGAGATAATGAAATGGGCTACTGGGATAAGCATATTTATTGGGTTTGTTATGTATCAAATGTAACAAAAGTAAAGTGTCTGAAGAACTCCATGTGTGGTTCCTTCACACTCTTTGATCACACAATTCCCCCTTTAATTCAGATGCAGTAGAGCTTAAGTGGCTTCATTGATGTGTTAAGTGCGGAATGATTTTTGTATAAAATAAAAAAAAAAAAAGGGAAAAAAAAAAGAGAAAAAAAAAAGAAAGAAAGAAAAAAAAAAAGAGCCCATTATGTGTCCAGAAAAGCCTTGTGTGCACTTGTTTATTGAGACAGGAAGTCGGTTTCCCACACCGAACAACGGTGCCGAAACACTGCAAAATTGTGTAGGGGAAGAAAAGTAAAGGAAACTTAATTTTCTACCTGGCAGAAATCGGCCTCCGGAGGAAGAAGTAGACAATGAGATTGGGCTTAAACCGAAGAATAGAGCTTGATTGATTTTAGGAAAATGCCCCACACCATTTATATAGGGGGTTCATGTGCTGCTTTTGTTAGTAAAATGCGAGGCTTTGGTACAAGCGTCTTTGTAGTCAGCCTGCTGCTTAAGTATTGCTTCCACTATTGCATTGCCCAGAGGAGAAAACACCCAGAAGAACAGCTGTCAGGTAGAAACACAGCATTTAAATATATATTAAAACCAAGAGAACGGCATACTGCTTTTAGGTCATTCCGTAGCAGTTTATCACTGACAGAAATCTATGTAAGGCTCTTTGGAAAGAAGCTTTGGATGCTGCAGTGGTGGAAATCAGGAGAGTTTCTTTTATCTGAGACAAAGGAGCTCCTTGCCGCTCCCGCACCTGACGCTCTGGGACAGCCTTCTCACACAGCAGCACAGGAAAAAATGCCCTGTCCATGAGACCTGTGTGTTAATACCAAGAGCAAAGGGGGGGGGAAGATCAAGTGAGGAGGTTTTTACGCTGATAGCTCATATATTTACTCATACCTAGGCATCTTAACATGATTAATGCCAGGCTGCAGTATTCAGATGTATCTCCGTCTCCTATTTGGTCAGTGAAGGTTATGGGCTGGAAGCATTTATTGATGTTTTCAGCTCTAAGTCCCCAGAAAGGTCAGAAGTGCAGCAGGCCCAGTGGTGTGGGCTCGGAGCCCAGAGTTTTAATCGGAGGAAGCAAGCCCAAGGTCTGAGGAGCAAGACTGGCACAAAGACATCAAGTGACTCGCCAAAGGTCACATAATTCATTGGTAGCAGAGACCAGAATAAATAGCAGATTTTGTAGGTTCTGTATTCCGCTGCAATTTCACCTTTCTTGACTTTTCTCTGGTTTTATTTAGCAAATACTGATGTCTTCCACCTCTGCCATAGTAGAGTGCTGTTGTGTTCGGCGCTAAGGTCTTTCTTTGCCTTGGAAGCTTGTAAAAATGCGCGGTTTCCTAGACTCTGATGCCAAAACCAAGGCTATTCAAAACAAACAAACACAAAAGCCCTCCAAAATGCAGAGTGGGCCTTTATAAATATTATCTTGAGGTGGATTTGTGCAAAACGCTCCCAGGGAAAAGACAGCCCTTTCCCTTTGCCCCGAGCTGGCAGGTTTGCAAGACCTCAATGACAGCCACAGTTCTCCTTTAGCTGTGTCCCTCCTGGGGTGAGCAGCACTACAGAGCACTTGTTCCTATTACCTGGATGCCAAACCTCCCTCACAAATGTGTGTGCTTGTACATAATCTAACTTAAGTATTTTTTACCAGCCTCTTTTTAATCCTTTTAAGGCAGAGCTTGGAGGGAAACTGAGCATTTTCCTAACGCTCGTGCACTTCCCCACTGACACGTGCAGCTCCCCCTTCCGTAACCCTGCTCTCCCAGAGCCTTTTCCAGCCCATATAAAACTCTTCTTCCTTTCAGCACCATCTCCCCACACCCAGCACATTCCTTTCATGTGCACAGACCGATGGCCCTTATCTCTCACTCGCACCCTAATTATGAAATGCATGGTATGTTGTTGCTCCATGAGAACAGAAAAAGCTGCAACTGGGCTGAAGTTAAAGGATTCTTCTTGTTGCTTTTCAGGCAAGCCAGGTTCAGGGTAAACTGTCAAACCTTGGTGGTGGTGGGGGGGGGATGTTTATTCCTTGAGAACAGAAAAAAGAATACTTAAAAGACAGCTAAAGCCGTAAGCTGTATCTTGCTTATAAGGATGGCTTAAGGAAGGTTGTTTGCATTGAGCTAACCTTTCCAGCACTGAATCCAGGTCGGAAGTGTTTGTCCATTTGTTTGATACACCTGACAGACACTGAGACAGCAGAGAGGATTTGATGCTGAGCTCCTGAGCTCGACCTGGGGCTCGGATTGTTCTGGTCTTGCTGCGCCTTGCCATCAGCGTGGGTCAGCACAGACATTTCTCGCTGTTCTTGCGAGCTGCAGGACCTCAGTACGTAGCAGGAGGCTTTCTGTGCCTGGCAGGCATGCGGTCCTTAAAATGCAACTGTCATACACTTTGCAGTGGGATTTTCAAAGCGGATGACTACTGGCTTATGTCTGCTTCTACTGGAATTGTCTGTAGCAGCAAGACAGCTAGGCCAAGATATGAATACCTTTGAAAATCCCACCGTGAAATACTGTATCTGAGAGCTACATCTGAATAGTGCAGAACCCCCCTCTTCCCCAGTCATTGAAAAACATAAGCATTAACCTCATCATCTATTCCAAAAGAGGAACATATTCGTGACCTGCCGTCAGTTCCTGCTCCTCCTGACCCTCCCCCTATCCCCACTTTGTCAGCCCTTAGTGAACCAAAAACTGGCTTTTCTGATTTGAGTCATGATTCAGCCTGATGGGATTTGAAATGCCTGAATTCTTAACCCCCTGCATGATGGGATTGTATCTAATGGAAATGCCAGCAGCCCTTAAGTCAGGCATGGCAGCGTCTTGCCAGCCGCTATACCCAGCATGCTAAATAAATGATAAATATTGTTGCACATATGTTACATCTGTCAAAAGTCTCAACATCACACAATCATCGTGTGGCCTTTATAAGGTGATGAAAGGAGCAAAAACAACAACAAACCCCAATGCAAACATCAGATAGGAAATAGACGTTCTCTGCCAGTGCAAATAAAATGCCCTGTTAGTGAAATACATGTGGAAGGAAGGGGAATATCTTTTATTAGGTAACATAAAGAACTGAAAAGAGTGGAAATTCTGTGGATTCAGAGTTTCTCCATCACCTCAAGTAGCTCCCCTCTGTCTTATTCTGCAGTGGGTATGGTGCTGTTACTGTTTGCATTTAGGAGGTCCCAGGTTCTACTTTTAAACACCAGAGTCAGGCATGGGAGAAGGGAAGGTAATTAAAGAAAGCTCTTCAAGGTCTTTAGTACCAATGTTACTTCTAAATGTTAGCTGTGTAGTTCCAAATCACACTGAAGGGCTTCAGTCTGCTGAAGGTTGGCATATACTGTTCTACTTTTCCCCAAGGCAAGACTGCGGTCACTCTTAATGCCACTGTTCAAGAATGTGCAGATTCCTTTCCTATCTGAGGTTTGTGAGGGTTACCTTGAAGGGCACCCCCCTTCTGCGAAGGCCTTGTTCTGCCTGTGGGAAGGAGAAGGTGAGCAGAGGGTGAGCAGAGGGAGGAGAAGGCTGTCAGTATGCTGAGCTCTGCTCCTCTGCAGCAGCTGGATGGCGAGGAGGAAGGATGCTGAAGTGCTAATGCACCTTCCTTCCCTCCAGCAGAAATGAGTCCCTGCAGAAGAGCAGATCCTCAGAGGAGTGTTTCAGAAGCAGGGTCCCTCCTGAGGCGAGGAGTGGAGGGGAGGTGAAGCTGCTCCACCTCTTGCCCAAGGCTCTGCCTAAGGGCAAAATCTCAGCCCAAGAAACATATTCCCTCTTTCTCCCTCCCTCCTTAAAAATAAGGGTCACAGTGGCATTTACCTTGAAGTCTATTAAAAAAACATTGAACTCCCAGAGTGTGGCATATGTGTTTCCTATTAAGAAAGCAGTTCCAGACTAATAACCATTTTTAATGGCTGCTGTTGTGCTTTGCACTAAATGATATCAGCTATTATTACACGAGACAGGCAAAGAAGCCTGGAAAATTAAATGAAATCCTTCTGTGGAAATTTCAAAGGAGATCAGTGATGCTCCCCAGCTTTTGCTTGAGTCCAGGTGTAACATTTCCTAGTTCAAATGTAAGGTGGGGAACCCCTGGAAAAGGACTTCTGCAAAAAGCAGGTATAAGTTTCCTTTTCCTTCTTTGTCTTAAATCAAGAAACTGTTGGAAGTCAGATAATTTACTTAATGAAAATGAGAATAAAATCGGGTCAGCCGAGGCTTAGGAAGGGCAGTGAGCCTGTGTGGACAGTGGCAGAGGGCAGGAAGAATGGTGTACAGCCAGTCCCTTGAGTGGGAGTGCACACATGTGAAAATCTCAGCCAACCTAACCAGCTTGAAGTATCCCTCTAACATTGGGTATGACACATTCATTGTCCCTCATTGATAGAGAATGGTGTTAGTTGCGACTTATGATCAGTTTGCACTGACATCTAATTTTCTCTGTGTTTGCTCCTCTCTTCTCGTGTGGACGCTTTCAGGAGTGAGTGGAAGTGGCAGGTCTTGTAGCCTGTGGCTATGACACCTGCGCACAGTCTGTCTAGACTCACTGGTGCTCCATAGAGGAAATAGATGCTACTTGTAGGATGTGATTCATCTTAGCATCAAATATATGAGTTGTACCCTAACTATGTCTCTTTTTCTCCTTTAACTGTAGTAGGAACCAAGGGTGACTAGGTCTAAGAGTAAAGAACTTACCTTGAGAAAGAAGACAAGAGGGAAAGCCAGGGACAGGGGTTTTTGACCTTCACAATGTGTTTCAAATTAGTTGTAGGATATGACTGCAAGTTGAGAAAAATTCAAACCAGCCTGATGGTATTGAAACAAGTCAAATTTGGTTGAGGCCCAATGGTTTGCAATTTAGTTTCAGACCATGACTGTGAGTCTTAAAACCCCCAAACAGTGGGTCTTGCTGGCAAGCTGAGCGTCTACTAATAATATGGCTGTGAAAGCAAAGGCTTGTATGCTGAGGGCTCAGTCCTACCAGGTTTTTAGCTCCCCAGATCTCCCACTAATTCTGTGGGAAGTAAAGATGCCCACCACTTTGCAGATCTAACCCTAAGCATGGGCTGCACACTCATAGGGATATATCATCTTTGTCCCATTAACTTCAGTGGACTTACCTCCATTTGGACTAGCTACAGAGGTACTCCTGGTATTTATAGAGAAACTCTGCAGGTCGGGGTGATCCATTTAGATTATCCTATTAAAAGGATGCAGCCTGGTTTCCAAATACACAGAAATCTAACTAACTTAGTTGCTCTAATTTGTCCCTCCTGCATTTTCCACCGTGCTATTAAAATATGTTATACTCAAATGCAATGAAATGCTTGTAAATCAAGTGAGATTAAAAATCCCTTTGGCTACAGAGATGTGTTTATCATAAAGACTTTAACATCCTGAATCTGAAGAAATGCTATACGCTGCTGAGGGAGGCAGGGTTCATAGGGAGGAGCAGTCTCTTTTATTGCATCCTCTCACGGAGCTGAAGAACAAAACAACATAAGAAAGAGCAGATTTTCAGGCACACCATCCCTTTCTCTAGGCCACAGTTTGGGGATGAAATGAGTCCAGTTGTCTCTCTGATTTCGTTGCAGAGGTTTGGATCTGGCTTCGCTTGTATTGCGCCCGGTACCACTTTTCTTTCAGAAACCTTCAGCTGCGAGAACCGTGCCTGTGCACACTGTTTCATTGTGACATCCCTGCAGATACTGCTATCACATGCTCCTTTTTTTAGCACAAGATATGTGAAAGTTCAGTTGCTTAGACTGAAGGTGGGTGTTGCTCAGTGCATGTTCGGAACCTCCTCTCTGGGTTCCATTTCCTGGTTCAGGGTTGGGTTTGAACGAGCCAGAACCTGACAGTGAACTTCAGAAGATTATCAGCTGAATTGTAATGAAAGTGGTATTAAATCTTAATGGTTAGAAATTATTTTCTTAAAGAAACCAGTACTTTGAAGTACTGCTGAGTTTACACTTGGCTAAGGAAGGGAGATAGACCCTCATGTAATAAAAAGTACTTTAGGTCCTTTAAGGGTATTTCAGCAAGGCTGCGGTATGTCAAGTGAGAACCTAATCCTAGAACTTATGCCGGTCTTCACTTACTATATTAAGCTTATATTTGGTTACTGAGTTCCCCTATTATTTCTTCTTTTATTTCACATATGTTTGGTTAGATCCCCTTTGGGTCCCTCTCACTAATACTCCCCATCTTCCTCCCGTTCTATGTAAAAGACATGGAGAAAATGGGCCCAATATATCTGAAATGCATGAGGAGGTGGTAAGTTTTATTCCCGGTCCAGTTTCATAGAGGTTAATTGCCTTGCTGAGAATCAGTAAGGGAAGCCTGTGGCTAATCTTCAACCAAATCTCAGTTTCCCACATCACAGGAGAGCAAACTGGTTATTTAAAGTTGTTATACTACGTTTATTCCGGCCCAATACTCACATCCCTCCCCTCCAACCCTGCCGTGGAGGCTGTGAGCATGGCCATGTTGCTGAAGATCCTTCCTCTTTACAGCAGTTGTGCAGAAATCGCTTTCCTCTGTCATTCCTTTTCGGCAGCAGTGATTTGTTATTTGCCAGAAATAGCTGCAGCTTAGCACCTGTTGTGCAGCCCGAGAGGCGCTACACAAACAGAACTTATGTTCGCAGGACTGGACCAGGATCCTCTTGGTTTTCCGATAGAATTCTCCTTCTGTTTTACCAGACAAATAATCTGTTGCGATTCTTATTGCTTCTTATCTTTTGCAGCTTGGACCGGTTCCATGCACCATTTTGTTCTCAAAGATGCCTAAGCTGATTCTTCAGCGCTAGCCAAAACAAATGAGAGTCTTGGCTGCCGGCATGGTAGCAGCAGCTGGTTTCACTATGGCTCCCTACACCTAACACTGGGGCAGCTTTGACTTAGATAAAGATCCCTTTCCCTCATTAGGAACTGGGAAGCACTGGGGAGCAGGCAGCAGGGAAATGGAGTCCTGTAAAGTTGTTCAGCTGATCCTGTGTTTTAGAGGAACAGGGGAGGTCTTTATTAGAGGTGTTTGTTTATTGTGTGTTCTCCCAAGGCATTCGTCATGAGAAAGAACGGGGTCGAGCAGATAGGGCACAGGACTGGGAACTGAGACACCCAGGATCTGTCCCAGACACTCACCTGCTGTGTGACTTTGAGTTTTCCCTGTCTTGCCTTGCCGTCCCCATTCAGGCTGCCAGAACTTCACAGCTGGAGCTGGCTTCTGTTGCACGGCTGTACAAACGAACATAAAAGGCGCTTGGTCCCAGCTGGGCCCTATAAACATCGGTGCAATGCAAATAGTAATATATATTGTCCAATTTATCAGTCCTGGTAGATACAGTAGAGAGTACAGCATCCCCGGGAGGTTTTTAATGCCTAAAATGAATACAGTTTGAATTAGAAAAACAAAGAGAAGGTGTAGAAGAGAGATGAATAAGGAGTGTAAAGAAAGCCAAGGTCCAGCAAGTTCCTGAACTTGTGAAAAGTTCACATCTAGACTCAGTCTGGATCTGAGTTTTCTGATTCTGTACTACCATTCATTAATACATAGGTGAGAAGCAATTATGGGAGCTGAATGAGTTCTCGACTTCTATTCTGCAGATTGAAACCCTCTTTTCCTTGCTGCATGTGTCCCTTCACCTGGACTTTAATAGTCGAGAAAAAGAGGGAGCCTTGTAATTGGGAAGCCCACTGTTAACCAAGCAGGTTTGGGGACTGCTTATGACCTTGGGCAAATTCCCTGATCCTTCACTGATTCCCCTTAATGTCCCATCTGTAATAACAGCATTTTCCTACAGCTTCTGTAGGGCTATTGTGGGATAAAGATAAGAAAATAAGTAAGGTTGTGCAGGGACTGTGAAATCATGATAGACAGAAAGATAGGCAGGCAGGCAGGCAGGCAGGCAGGCAGGCAGGCAGGCAGGCAGATAGATAGATAGATAGATAGATAGATAGATAGATAGATAGATAGATAAGTGGATGTGTTTCCTTTGCAATATGGGAAGGCCAAGCTGGTCAAAATCTTCTTGACACACTGTCTCTTTTGATCCAAAGGAACATTATGTCACCGTGAAAATGCCACGCACTTTATTTTAAAAGGACATTATGGCAAGGCTATAATCAGATCTCTTAGTGCCTTAGCTTCAGAACCTGATTCAATAAAAACATGGCTGGACTCCAGTATTATGAGGAGAGGCAGGCTGTTTGTGGGAACTTATCTCTGCCTGTAAAACCTCTGTTTCAGGGTGCTTTTGAGCACTTGAGACCAGGCTTCTCTTGTTTGCTTGCTATTGACCAGGGAGTTTGTGAGGGGGACATCAAAAAATACAGCAATGTGATATGATGTTTGGGTAGGGGAAGCTAATTGATTTGACAGTTAATCAAAAACTACTAAGGGAAAATCAATATAGAGTAAAACAATCTAGTCTTCTGTTCTATATCGTATTCCCAGTGGCATTGTTGATTGTATATCATCAATGTCATCTATTTTAGATGGAAATGTTACCAACTATAATGCCACTGTTGATGTTTCAAAATGATTCTAATCTCATTTCAATAATAGCTTCTGTCTCTCTTAGTGACACACATGCCATAACATTCTTGGCTAAATTGACAGCACTAATAACACACTGGGTTTTTATGTTATTCGGACCACTGTCTGCATTTTTGAGCGTTCACAATACAAAGGGCCTGCATCTCCCTCGAAGGCTTCAGGTAAATGAGTGCTGTTGGCACTCTCACAGCCTGCCTGAACATTGCCAGTGCTGTGCCAGCACTTTGTGAACCAGTCAATAGGGATTTGGGTGCCAAATGGAGGCCCTCGAACTTGAAAGGTCTGACTGGAGGCAATCTGTTCAGGGTCACAGGGAGTAATTCGGGAAGGGTAAGATTAGGACTGAGATGGTGGCCAGTTCTGTGGTTTAACTGCTGGATTATGCACTTCCTCCTGAGGTCTTGGTTCTCTCAGAGTGGACTAAAAAAATCCCACAGGGAAATTCCTTGCTGGTTTTCTGGAAACTCTTCCTTTTGCATCAAAGCCTGGCATCCCAAACTCAAAGCCTCTTGTGTGGTTTTATGGCACAGTTTGTATTCATCCTGCTTGCAATGCAGAAGGGATGTGTCAACAGCCCACATGCTGCAATGATGGGCAAAGGGTGAGATGGACACCTCATGATGAATCAAGTTCTTTAGACAAAGCAGGGAGTTTTCAGTTCCTGGATGTCTCATTCAGATGTATTTCAGAGTACAGCTCATAGTCCTTTCTTGGGTGGACCTAGTGATAATTTGACTTCAACATTTAAGGAGGTCTCTATGACTTTTTGTGGGCAAAATTCTGGTCTCGCAGCACATCTACTGTCTTACCCAGCCTTCACTGACCACGCAAAGCACTTAAGCAGCTGCTTAGCTACACACTTAATATCAACTCTGCCGAGCATGGCTTTTTGCAAATACTCATTGGAGTCAATGGACTTTAAGCCTGTGCTGAATTTTAAGCATGGACTTTGCCAGAGCCCTGCACTTGAACCCGTTTCTGGAATACAAAGTACGTAATTGGGAACACAGAAACAAAACCTTTCAAATAGATCCTTCATTTAAACCAGCTTTCCTCTGCAATTATCAGCTGTACATTTACATAGGATGAAAATTCACTCTTCTATTTCTGATTTTATCTTTTCGCCTTTCTTTTGCAAGGGAATTTTCCTTATATTAACTTTTTGAGCTTAAAATGCAGACAATAAAGAACAAACAAAACTTGGAGCAGTATGTGAGATCTTTAAGCTAATTCAGCAGTCATTATTACTGACATCAGGAGAAAGAAATGCAAGAATACAAGTCTATTGCTTTAAGCTGGGATTTTCAGAAGAGCCTGTTGGAGTTTGGCACTCAAATCCCATGAAATCCCCTTTATACTTTTCACTTCTTTTTCTTTTCTTTCAATTTACTTTTCTTTGACATGGGAAAGGCCTGGTGCATTTTGTTAGCGTGGTTTATTACATGATGTTTAGCATCTAGGATTAAAGCAAGTTCAGAGCCCTTGTAGCGCACAAAGCAATAGACAGTACTTTCTCTGAGGATGCGGTGCCTGCAGATGGATGTGCAGTTGTGGAGCCAGGTTTAGCAGTTAACACACCAGCTTGCTAAGCTGTTATTAGCTCCTAATGGCTGATGGTTCTTTTCAAAGCAATATTTTTCTACTATCCTGGGTGAATTTCCATGGAAGTAGACCAGGAGTGTCCCCTCAAACAGTACCTCTGCTCTGGGACTGGAGTGCTAAAGAGAGGAAGCAACAAACAGGAGAGTTTCCCAGGCTTGCCTATGCCATTGCTAGATAGATAGATAACAAGGAGGGAAGCAGGACACAGAAGTGTGATGCTTTGCAAAAGAAGGGCAACAGGATGGAGTAAATGCAGCCATGGTGGGGTATAAGGCAGCTGTAATGAGTCACAGAGGATGAGAAAGGCATGAGTGTAATGGAGAATATAGCCACATTATAGACACACATTCAAGTGACACCAGTGTCTTTCAGCCCAGGGGCTTGCTTTTGTCAGGTTCTTTTCAGCTGATGCATCAGACTTGAAGGTGCTGAACGGTGGATGGTTGGTTCCCAGTGGCCACATAGGTATGTATTTCCTGGTATGCCTTTGAAGATGTGCATGTTTAAGTTATGAACTGTTTTGTGATGCTGCTTCCTTGTTGTGGGGTCCTTGCGGATCCCACGCTGCAGCTCATAATTAAAATGAACAGCCGTATCCAATTTGTATTTTCTAGCACACCTAGTAGAATTTGCTTGGTTCTGCCTCTCATTTTATTACCTAGGAATCACAGCTTCAGAGCACAAAGCGGGGATATGAACTACATTCTCTGCCCTTGGGATCAAAGCTCCGAAAGGTTTCAGGACTGTAGCATCTCTTGGATTTCTGGTTTCCTTCCTTCAGCCTGGCAACCACCGTGCTGATTTCTGACCTCATTAGAGCCTCTCTTAGGAAGATGAGGTACCAAAATGTAACGCCTGATGTAGTCTCCGAAGTACGGCTGTATGCTATACTGGTCTGACCTTTTCATTATTCTGCAGTTTGACTGACTGGCTACCCCAGCCCTTTCCCACAAGTTGAGGAAGCTGTAATCATCAGAGGATGGAGCTGCTAGATAATCAGCATACAGAATGCCGAAAAGGTCAGGATAATCCAGTATACATAACAGATGGATGCACAGATAGGTAATGCACAAGAAGAACTTGAGGACTCGATAATGTATTTTCTAACCTTCAAAGAAAGTTGTATCCTTTCTCCTATTCCCTCTCTGCCCAAAGAAGCCCACAGACTTGTTATTTGTTGTTTCAAAATGCATATAGTCTTTACAGTTTTCATATACTGCAGACAAAATGCATTTCCTGCCTGGCTGTCTGCAGGACACAAGTGACAAGGTTCGGGGGGTAATACTAGAAACATTTTAGCATTGTTTTCTTTCAAAAACCATTTCAAACACCTTATTTCTGCTCAGCAGTTTCCATTTTTCCTTAAAAAAAAGAAAGAAAAAAGGCATTAAAATGAATATTTCAAGAGGAAGCTTGTTAAAAATTGCAAATAGTGTATTCTCAATTCCTTTTCCCACTGGTGAAATAGTATCGACAAGAGATAAGGAAAATGGGAGAGATTTTAAAAAGCAGTGTTTTGTTCTGTTCTCTGAATTATAGGACTGGTTGAAACAATGACAAATTACTGCTTTTCTTATGAAAATTTCATGGCCAAATGTCTAATATTGCTGCTTATTATTATGCCTTCCTCAGGATAGTACAAATTACTCAGCTGCAAGGAGATACTAAAGTCCAGTATCACTGTACCAAAGTCAAGATACCTGATTGTATCACAAGACTTGGACGTACTGGCTCAAATTCACATCCTAACGGCATCAGAAGGACATAACTGAAGACTAAAATCAAACTAATATGTAAGAGAAAGCTCCATGTTATTACAAATCAATTTGGTTATCCTCCTTAATCAGTCTAGAAATCAATCCTCTCCTTTCTTAGGCGTTTCCTTCCCGAGATTCAGTGTAACCCAAAGGGTAGAAAATAAGTACCCACAATTAAAGAATATGCAGCGCAAGCCAAGGCCAAGGTGAAGCTCTAGGGATCTTCCATTAGCCACTTTAAGGCAGGTTGAGAGTAGGCTAATAAAGCACCTGATCTTCACTTTCTTGTGGAAAAGAAACTGAACCTTGTACAGCAAAGAAGGGCATTTTCTTATTGTCATTCCTTGCAAGGGTAAGAGTCACAGGGATGATTTTGAGTCACAGCAAAGTTTATTGAACTAAAACCCCTGCAGATTGTTCACTTCAAATACCTGGCTGAGCAGGGTATAAAACCCAAAAGCAAGGTTCAGTAGCTGATGCCGATCCATTCCGGCTTGTTTGCCATGGCATTGGCTATCTCTGTCCCATTTCTGCTACTGGAAGCTGCCTTGGGTTCTGGCATTAGCTTTTCTTTTTATGACCTAAGAAATAATCCCTTCCTCCTAGTCCTGTCAACACCATTTGTCTTGCTCAGGTCTTCATCATTTTCCTGAACTGATTGCTCCAGTTTGTTTTATGAGTTAGTCCTTCAGATGTTCTCTGCACAGCTCCTTTTTAAGAGCTGCTCAAGGTCAGATGTCCGTGTCCTATCCTGCTCAAGCGGTAGCAAGAAACACAAGTATCTTCCCAGTTCCTGTTTGAAGGAAGGGGGAAAATAGGAACTTGTATGTACCCAGACCCAGTATGTACCCTGCGCCCTTCAGTTTTCCTCTGGATTTCAGGACCCTCTACACCAGTTCTCTCCCTGATGAAACATTTCTTGGGAAACACTGACGCAAATGACGGGACTGAATCTGGATCTCCTGCTGATTGGAGGATTGGAGGAGGTCTCTGCCCTCTGGAATAGCATAGATTAAAGTAGAACCTCTTTATGTCCTAGTTTAGGTGCCAAATGCCATCTCTGGTTTGAATTCAACTGCCGCACCAAGGCTGCACCTTGTGATGCTCAGGTACTGGTGTACTAATTATCCCTACTGTAGTCTCAGGAGAGCAGGTGGAAGGGTCTGTGTTAATTGTGCCCCAAGGCTGTGATGTCCTCTCCCTAATCAGCTGCCCTCAACAGTGATGTTTTTGAAGCAGGTTGCTGGCACTTGCTACCCACTTGAGCACTGAAAAACACCAGGCTCTCCTTTGACTGGCATCTTAAGATGTTTTGCTTCAGGCCTGGACAGTTCGTGACAAAACAACCAAATACTTGGTATTTCCACTGTCATTGTCCAGTGCTCATGCTTTAACCCATCCTGTGCCGTAATGGAACGTGGCTGCTGCTTATAGGCATTCCTAAGCACCCAGTAATTGTATCTCAATGGATGGGACCAGTCATTTTGAGATCACTTCAGGCCGGAACCGTATCGTAGTCTTGCATGTGGCTAATGCTTATAAAGGCTGGCTGGCTTTGATTGGGAGTTTGCTGGCCAGCCACAGGTATCTGGTTTTATTCCTTTTACTATAGCTACAGCACTCTATATGGCTTTCCATACTGAATTGCTGCTTAAATTCAACTTAATCTTCCTTTCCCTGCAGAGTCATTTTTCCATGTGGGTAGCAAGGGTTGAGATATTCATGGTTTTGTCTCTTTCCCTACAGGCAGATACACCATTGCAGCCTCCTGCAGTCGGAGGGAAGATGTCACCTCCTAACACCTTTTTAATGAAGATTGATGCCTGTTCACTTCTTTCTTTCTTTCTATGTAACTAAATATCCACTAAGTGTTTAGCAGAAGTAAAGCTGTATAGTCTACCTGAAGAGGGTGAAGCTTCAGGCAGTGTTGCCAGTGGACAACCTGATAACGTCAGGCAGAGCAGGGTAAATCTCAGAGAGGCTGGTCTATCTAATAGCTCTGGACCTTGTTTCAGTTAACCACCTATTCAGTGGTGAACTGTCTGTCTCAGTGCAGAGATATGAGCAATTCCAGAGGATGATTTATCCTGTTCTAATAGGGGTGCTTAAGAGCAATGGGATGAATTGCAGTTTGGTACCATCTTTTCTTTCACTGTGTGGTGACAGGAGATGTAGGTAGATATATATGTATTTTACAATCTCAGCTGGCCAGGTTGATGTTTGTGTGTGAGAGCACTGAGGAAAGGGAGGTTGATCTTGCTTTGTTTCATTTCTTTTCCATTGCAATTTCTTTCTCCTCTGACTTCAGGAGACAATACAGCAGAGATTTACTGCTAAGACAAGATGTCAAATTGCTGTGATTAGATCCAGGTTAAATCTGTAGGGGTTTTTTTAAGCTCTACTGGCTCTTCCTACCTATATTCCGAACACTAAGGGAAAACAGCTTATGAGCTCAAAACTCAAAGGGAAACAAAGAAGCTTTAGGGAGTGAGAACCTTGTGAGATGGGACCTAAATAATCCCTGCTGTAAATCCATTGTAGTCCTAGACAGATAGGGCTGAGGCAATGAACAGTAGGCAAAGGCACAGTACAGGCTGACTTATTTCTCTGCAAAACCTAACTTCAATCTTGGTCATTGCTGGTCATGTTATACAGCCCTCATATTTAACAACACTGGGATTGATAGCTATAAATGTATTGGTTCTTACTCTTCAATGTACTCCTTAAATCTTAGGGGCACTGCTCCATCTTTCCAGCAGCCAGTGTTCAGGTCAAATTGCTAAGCAAGTTGCCAGAGCTCTCTGCTGTCTTTGATTGCAAGTGTCTTGATTACTACATTTTATCCTGCAACATCCACCAGATGGTGGGAAGTACCAGCACAGAACTGCTCCATGAGGGAGGGGTGAGGGATGGGTATAGTTAAAGGGCACGGTGTGGGAGACAGGGAATATCCTGCTCCCCCGACTCATTTTAGAGGTAAGAAAACTGAGAAGTGGAGGTCTAATGTTAATTCATATTGGGCAGGGAATCTGCAGCAGCTGTAAGGGCAGACCTGTCTCCTGAGAGGCCTACATCCCTCCCTCCTCCTGTGTTGTGCCTGTGGAGCTCCACCTTGGCTCACTTAGTAAGGAAAGAACAGCCACAAAACTTGGCTTCACATCAGTGCTCTGAATGGGAGTGCCCCAAAATCTGTACTTCTGCTATGAGCTGGAGCTCGCCTCTGAAGAACAGCCCGGCTGCCTGACGCAGGCTTTGCCTTGACATCTTCCTTTGAATGCTACAGCATGACTGTTATTACTTTTCCCCAATTCCAAAGCAATAATCTGAATTTAAGCAGAACAGGCATGGCACACTAATTATTAGTATGATTAAAATGGCAGCAAATTAAATAAACAATTTGAATTTAGCCTCTACTGCCATTTAACTATAATTGAAGTCAAAATATAGTCCTTAAAGCATCCAAAATGAAAATGCAGTGTACTTTCTGTGACTGTTTCATTGTTTGAAAGCAATTGATTCTCAGGAAGCAATTACAATGAGCCGAACTGCTTGTGTAACAGCCAGGTAAGAGAATATTAAGGTTATGATGAGATCCTTTCACATAATAAAGTAGAGTATATAAGAGGATGATGTTCCCTGTGGGATCTGGCCTCATGCTTTCCTTCTTCCAAACTTCCTTGAAAATGTAGCCTTCTTGCTTGTGTCTAATGTCCTTCCTGAACACATTGTTGGTTATTGTCCTTCTTGGTGTCCCTGCCCATGGCAGCGGCGTTGGAACTAGATGATCTTAAGGTCCTTTCCCACCCTGACTAATGTATGATCCTCTGATTCTTCTTGGTTTATGTGCTCACAGTACAATTAAAAGTTAATTAACATTTCTCCCACAGGCAGATGAATTCACCCTTGTTGCAAATCCCAGGCAATTTGTACCTTTTGGGGGCTTTGATTATTCCCTTTGGCATCCCTGCATGAACTCATCTTTGGGTTACCCATTCACATGATGAACTTGATATATAGTAGCATGGATAATCGTGTTACTGAATCCAGGGGAGGACCATTAATAGCTGCCCATTCCGAGACAACATGGCTCCATCTCCTTGCCGTGAGTCATTCCAGCTGTTTGAAAACGCTATCTTTGTAGATTCCCCTTTGGTCAGGAAGAGGAGTATGGAGATTGCTCCAGTTCAGCAATGAAAATATCTCCCCAGTTTGTAGACAAGAGAGCTCTTTCAGAGACATTCTTCAACAAAATACCTAATAGTGCTGTGCATGGCACAAACACGCTCCAGTTCCCTTAGGCCAGTGGATAGAACACACATATGCTGTCACAGATTAGATATGAAACAAGCACATGTTTCTGCACTGAATCAACTGCAGAATCAAGTTTGCTGGGGTATCTGGTCACAGGACAGGGCCCTGGCATGTGTACAGGGAGGGGAGTGCATAGGTACGCAGAGTCAGAAGATTTACCCTGCTTTGGAGCACTGAATCACGGACAGGGTGGAATGACAGCAATTAGAGATGGAGATTAACGCTCCTGGGTCTGAGAACATAATTTCAGTGGAGTCATTTCTGATTTACAAGAGAAAATGCAGGTTCAGCAGCCCCACAACCTTGCTGAGGTCTGCTTCATATTTTCTCTCCTACCGTAACTAAACAATACAAGACACATATGTACATGCATTACATACAAACATACGACTCCAGCACAGCATTTCAAAAACAGGGTATGTTTTAAATTTCATCTAAATCCATGTAAAACACCACCTTTTGTTTGCCTTGCAGAAGAATTTAAACATTTTCTAAATACTCAAGTATGTATTTATTCATTTTTCAAATAAAAGGCTGAAACAAAGGGAGCTTTTTTCCCCCTCCCTCATATTGGTTGGTACTGGCAGTTTGCAGGCTCGGGCTTTGGATTAGGTTATTCTCCCTTCCCATTTCCACTGCTGATAGTTGACTAACTCAGTTGTGAGATGCTGCCAATCTCATAGAAGTCTCAGTGTTTCAGAGCCTGGTAACTGAAGGTAAGCGGCTGGACCAGTCCTGTCTGGTTAATGACTTACTTTCTCTGCTCCAGTTGCTGCTAAGCAACTAGGGTACTTCTGACTGTCTACTCACGTAATCCTTTCATTTCTCTTTAATTTCAATGGACTGTTTGCAATTAAACACAACTCAGCATTTGACTGTAAACTCATTAGAAACAAGAGAAAGAACAAGGGAAAAGTTGTTCTGTGCAGTAAAGGAAAAAAGAGGTGATATTGTGTAAAGGTGAAAAACCTGAACATAGTGCCTCTTTTTGTTTGCTTTTGGATGGTGTTGGAAAGCTAGATGTCTGAAATGCAACTGGCATGATGAACTTCATCCTCTAATAGTTACAAACTGCTTGGTGTAATCTCTGTGCTGTTAACACCTGTCTCCAAAAGCATGTGGCGGATGAGGGAAGAAATGACTATGAAAGGACACGTGTGATGCTTAGCTCCAAAAAGGGTTGTGAAGGGGAGGTGTGAACTCCAGGAAGTGGAGAATCACAGACTAGTCATTTCAGTGCCAGCCCATGGAAGATTATTGGAAAAAATAATTGAACCAGGTCCTTGTTCACACCTAGAAACAAGTTGGAGAATAAGACAGCATTGATTTGTTGAGCATATTGTGCCCGAGCAGACTGAGCTTCTTTCTGTTCTGGGATACCCAAAACTAAATCCAAATGAAATTGGGTGTTAGAGACAAATTTAAAGGCAGGTGATGTAGGATACTTTGTACTTCTTATGGCACAGAACAAAGATGATAGTAATATCTGCCTCCAAAAACACACTGTCCTGTGCTTGATTCCATTTCACCATGAGGACATTGGAAGGATCTGTTCTTCAAGGCCCTGTGTGGGTTTGGGACAGATATATCACTTCCCGAGTCGCAGATCTCTGGGAGAGCACCACTTCTCCCAAGCAGCTTATTTAACAGTACCCAGGAATAAGCACTCAAGAGCTACAGATGTAAAAAAACCCAACACTCCCCCCGCCCCCCCCAAAAAAAAAAAGATTGGCTTAAGTCAATGAGTTTATTCTGAAGTGTTTCCAAATGGCCACAGATCTTTGTTTCGGTGGTGAAAATCCCTTTGAAAAATGATTTTATTTGATCAATTAAATGCTACCAATTTCTGGATGCACTAACCACAAATTTGCTAAATTCCTGAGCTAATGAAAGGCTGGCTTCCTTTGACATGAATGGGAGTTTTGTTTGAGTAACAATCGAATAAGGACTTGGCCCAAAGACAGCAAGGAAAATATTTAGATGTTAAATATGTATTCAGAAGACCTTTCTTCCAATCTTTTCTCTTCCAGTAACAGGATAGTAATTGTGTTCTCTAGAAGGGACAGTGCAGGGAGATGTCCAGCACCTCTCAGGATTTAGCAGAGTGAGCAAGAAACTATGCAAATATTTTAGTTTAGAAATACTTGTAGCTCCTTTTCAAACAATGAAAGCCTCAATTAAAGCCAGATCTCTGCTATTTAAAAATTCCAGGCAGCAACTGAGAGAGAGTTTCATTTTTACCCCCTCTCGCTTGCAAACATAAGGTCCAAGGTATTTGAGAGTCGGGAAAACGGGGTCTAACGTTAAAACTCTGAGAGCTGAGAAGTCTGAAGCTGCGATTCTTATCTGCTAAAGAGTTTTGCAATCATCAATACCTATAGAAAGCCAAAGTACAAGAAATAGGTGACCTTAATAAGGTATAACTCTGTATGGGTTCACTGTAGCATGAAATTAAATTTTTAATCTGAATTGATGAACAAAAATGCTGGTTTGATCCTCCACACACACAACAGTTTAAGTCGTTTGGTAACTATTTCACTTCCAGAACGTAGCTGCACCAACAAGGTCAGCAATACAATAAGCCACTTCACGGACAGTGGGCTGGGATGATCCAGAAACAAAAAGGTCTCTGAGGCTTTGAGTTAAATCAGTGCAAGCAGGATTCAGGATTACTGAGGAGGTGCAGTTGTGTTCTTTTGCTTCTGGTAATTTGCAAACATGGGGGTTAATCCTAAAGTCACTCAGTTAGTGAGTCTTTTGATGGACTTCAACTGGCTTTGGATGTGGTTCCAGGTTTTGTGTATAATCACGTTCAGCAACGCCTTATCCTCAGAGTTCATCTCATTCCAGGAGGCTTCCCTTAAAATTGATGCACTTCCTCCAAGTGTACCTTTAAAATACTTAGTGCCAGGCTGAATACAAAGCAGATATGTTGTCTAGAAGGGAATTGCTAACTACTTGGCTCGATCTCAAGAATGCTAATATAAGTTGTAGAAGTTGAAATGAACCTATTAATAGAGGATCTCCTGCCAAAACCAAAGGAGAAGACTTTATCTTCTTGATTTCATTTTTAAAAGCCAACTTCTTTCCCATTGTTTTGAAGTTCTCAATATTAAAAATGCCCCTGAGTCCATGGTCTTATTTACGGCTCCTTTTTCCCCTAAAATTACTTACAGAGATTTGACAAATAAAAACAAACAGGGGAAAGAGAAATCCTCTTTTCATTAGGATGGAAACCTGAATTTGGATGTGCTGGTCAGCTGAAGCTGTCAGAATGGCTGGAGGAATTATCTGCTATTATCTGCCGAGTAAACACCATCACAAAGTGAAAACTGATGCCATAGCATTTTTTATAATGCAATAGGCACGGCCCTCACTACTGAGTATTGGAGCCAAATGTTCTGCCATGGCCCTATAAAATAGCACTCTTTGACAATAGCTCAGTATTTAGTTTGTTATGAAATCCAGTCTATTTTGGGAGGGCCCTATTGTTTCCATTTTATATGTGCTGCAGACTTGAGTCTCAGAAAACAGAGAACCAGTTGCAGAAGTTGTCACTTGCTGAAAAAGCCGAAGGTTTTGTCCCACTGAGAGTGGAGAAGTGTCTTCCTGCCAGCTGGAGACTCGGAGACAGCTTGGCCCTGCAGGACTGCACACCCGTTTGCCGACGCCTGAGGGAAGAATCAGTAGTGAGAGGTACCCAGTACCCTGTTTTGTGATCATTTCTCGAAGTACCAATGCCTGTACTCAAGGTATCTCACCTTTGATGCTTCTCAGAGAAGTATCTCATCTTCGCAGCAGTCCCTGAAGGAGGATATAGCACAGTAAATGTAAATATCCAGCCCTGAGAACTCTTCATTTCCTGAAATAAAGTGGTTTTGTCCCATGATGAAGCTGACTCAGGAAGCATTACTTTATCTATTCTGCTCTCTAAAGGCCTGATCCTGCTCTCCCTTCTCTCACAAAAGACAAGGTCGTGCCATTAAAGTTAATAACATGAAGCATACAGAAGTGAGAGGAACTTGAGCTGATTGTGTCTTCACCCCTCTCACATGCACTGGTTCACTTATTTTCACTGTGGAAAGCAGGATGCTTAGCAAGAAGCGAGTGCAATTCCAAATCAAATCCTATTGCAAAAATAGCTTGTTGAGCAGTTGCTGCAAGAGGCCCCTGTCCCCAAGCATGTCCATGCCCGTACTTATGCCCTAAAATGCCCGTGGCTCTTGTCCCTATGTAGACCCATTGCCTGAGTCTGCAGCTGCATTAACACAGATCACTTTTTATCCTTTCCAAAATGCTGGTTCTCACTGTGGCATTGTAGCATGGCTTAACTCAATAATTCCACGTAAATCAATGACCTAATGATGCAGTCAGTTGTATGTAAGGTAATCCTAGCCCTGGCCTGTTTTAGAGAGAAAACAAAATCGACAAGGATTTTGTAGGGTTGTGAGAAGTAGAGAATATCAAGAGAAAAAAAGGGCATTTCCCCTGCCTGGTTTGATTAGTGAGCTGTGGTGTCCTGTGGTTGATGAAGGCGACTGATGTTAATATTTCAGACATTCATTAATGTTCTGACTCATGATGAGGCACTGGACTAGTCACTTCATTTCTGCTGTTCTCTGCCTCTATTTCTAAGACTGTAAAAGAGGAGACACTAATATTCAGCCCCAGAAGATCATCATCAGAAGCTGAAGATTTATTTGAGCCTATGAACATCAATTAAAGAAAGAAGTCTAATAGACTCCTCTCTTTAGCTTTCTTTTGATTTCCTTTCTTGGTTTCCATTATATTAGAGCTGGACTCCTTGCTTTTGTTCACTGTTCCAGAAGTTCACAGCAGAGCTGGGAACAGTCTGAGGCCCAAGCCTTTCCTAGTCCACATAAACTCTATTTGTGCATCCTCACACAATCTTACTCAAGTTACTGTCAGTTTGACCAGCCAGCCTTTCTCTGCTAAGATTGATCTGAGTAAATTTACAGCTGTCGAACATCATTAAATATGTACTGATGATTGTTGTGTGTGTATTTTTTCCCTTTTTCCCCCTTAAAAAGAATTCCAAGTTTGTGTATTGAATGCAAATCAGGAAATGAGAGCTGATGAGGAGTTTGCGGACAAATAAAGTTGGTGCACTGATTGTTGGTACCTATTTCATCCTTCCATTTTAGAAGACAGAATAAGCAACAGGTAGCACAGAAGTGCTGTTCCCTCCCCTGGAAGCATCCTGTGAGCATTAATGGAAATTAGGGACACACACTGGAGGGAGTGGAGGTAGAGCATATGGGAAGAAATATCTGTTTTAAAATGTTTATGTCTATACTCAGTGCAGGTGAAAGGAGGACTAACAAATACATAGAATCATAGAATAGTTAGGGTTGGAAAGGACCATCTAGTTCCAATCCCCTTGCCATGGGCGGGGACACCTCACACTAAACCATGTCACCCAAGGCTCTGTTCAGCCTGGCCTTGAACACCGCCAGGGATGGAGCATTCACAAACACATGGGAAGCACAACATGTTCCCACACGCAACCCAGCACAATAGTAGCAAAATACAGGATGAAACTTCCCCTGGCTCATCTGCTTATGTCCAGCACTGGTTATGGGGTTTGATGCATTTCAGGTTCTGTGTTTCAGTTTACTCATGAGCTCTGGCCGTGACTGCTAAGTGATTTCAGGGATGACAGCAGTTTGATGTGCCTGTGTTGACATGTGTGTGTTTGCACATGTGGTCCACCTTTGCTCTCCAGTAATGTACTCCATCTTTAAAAGAAATGGTTAGTGCTCAGACTCATTACAGGCCAGATGCTTTCCTGATATGAATCAGGGACTTACTGCTGGAGTAGAACTGAGCTGCCCTGGTTAGTGTTAGCTGAGATTCAAGCCCAGATAAATATATGTATGTGTTTTATCTATTTCATAAAATTGCATGAGAAATGGCTTGCTTTGGACGCTCACCAACCTCCCCAGTCTACATTTGGACTGCTTACATGTGCTAAAGCATTTCTAGATGAAGGACCATACAGTCATCTTCCAGACAAAATTCATAGCCTCTACTGATTAGAATGTGTAGCCCAAATTACTTAAAATACAGCTGCAATCTGCAACCCCAGAGCATTTTATGTCCAGTGTGAGTGCTTTACTCTGAAAGTAAAGTCTTTTTTTTTTCTCCCTTAGGCCCCCCAACACAGCATGTAAAACCCAAGAAGACACAGCCTGAAGGGCTCCTGCCTTACATGTAATCATGGGAACTATCACTTAGTATTGATATTGTCTTATTAAAGCAATTAGCCAAGCATTTCAGAAGCTTGTTAATGTTTCTAGAGTGACTTCTAATGAGGGATAATGATAACAAGCATGGAAGGTCTCTGGTGAACTTTAGATAATGATGTAAATCTGAGAAAGGTCAATGGTATTTGTGGATTCAATCATGGCCGTTCCATTTCCATTCATTACCTGGTTCAGCTTTTATTTTCTCTTCTGAGGCCATTTACCTCTGCAAGAACATGTTCCTTATCTAATCTAGAGCCCTACCTCTTGGTTCACAGATTGCCTTAGCTATGAAGTAAGTGATGCTGGGCCTTAGCACTCCTTGTAATGAGCTCAAGTCTAGACAACAACAAATCGATTAGCAGAATGAAAGCAGATACAACAGGAGGCACTCCAACAATGACAATGTTTTGCATTTACATAGCAAAACACTTCCCCAGAAGATCCCAGAAAAGGGGCCTGGGCATCACAGGGAGCATTGTGTGGCTGTGGAGAGGGCAATGTCAGAGGGAAGTGGGATCAAACAGAAAGACATGAAAGGGCCCTACAGGGAGGCAAGAAATGGAGCTTCCTTGCCAGTGCTGGATTGCAAAGTTCAGGTATAACAGCAAGGTCTAGAGCTGTAGGAATTATCTGTACTGGTATTAAATAGGCATTCACTGGCATAGAAATATCAGTAATATATCTGTGCTGACAGATTTCTAGTTTATCCCTGTCCCTGGTCAGGGATTATGGCCCTAATCCACAGCCCACAGAAGCCAGTGCAACACGAACTTCAGGTAGGAGAGCAAAGCAGGCCTTCCAAAGGGGTACAGAATGCTAGAAGGGAGCCTGAGAAAGCCACGGGGTCAGACTGGACACAGCTTCATGGCAGGATGTCACATGAGGCTCTGGCTAAAGGTCTCATGCTGTCCTTTAAGGAGGCAAATGCAAAGGCACAGTGCAAGGAAGGGTATTTCCACCCTTACACAGAGCCAATTATAGGAATTGGCGCTGTATAGAATTCTTGCTTTTATAAAGAGCCTCAGAAGTAGTTTGAGGGGTAAGGGAAGTGTCTCCCAGTGATAGACTGAAAGAGCTGTCTATTTAGGAAAAAGAATAGAGAGAGATGGCCTGATTACTGCATGCTGACACTTTAGCAGTACATTCATGAGAAGAAAATGCTAGATATCGAAAGGCCATTTAATCTACTAGAGATAAAAGCCTGTTACCAAGCGGGACAAATGCAAAATGGAAATCCTGTATACATGTTTATACACGGTTGGGGTTGGGTTCTTGTTTGATTGAGGATTTTGGGGGGTTTTTTTGCTTTATTTTTTAATGTGGAGGTCCTCAGCTGCAGAATTGCAATTCATTAGCAAGTCACTAAACTGCCTCTTGCCACTGGGCATGGAGTTGAGAGCTCCCACTGGTGTTAGTGGCCTTGCCTCACCTCACCTGTGGCTTTCAGGTGAAGCCATTTAAGCTCAGGTGTGAGCTCCTTACCTTCTCCTAAGCTTTGTTGTGTGGAGGTGTTCTGCAGTTCTTGACGTGGGGAGTGGTTTTCCTGGAGCTTCTGTAAACCCTCACCTTCTCTAGGTGGATGATAACTGGAGCATGGGATGCATCCTCACTGCATATGCTCCTCTCTGTGCCTTAGTTTTCTCATCTGTTCTGCAGGCCCAGTTATGCTTGTATTACTGACCTGATAGGTGCTGCCATGAGGGTTAATAATTAACAGTGAGATCTGTACATTGAGGCTGACTCTACAGAGCTCAGAGTGTTGTTGCAGGCTTGTAAAGAAATCAAAGGAGGCAGCAGGTAACTGTAAATCATTTTCAGAATGTAGTTTTATGCCTTTGGTGGGGAGATACGTAAGGGAAATAGGCTAAGCAGAATGCTTTCCATTCACACATTCTTTGCTAATATTTTGAGTCTGTAGATCATCTTTTGATTATTAGTACAAATATTTGCTCTTTGTTTATTATTCTGCGTCCTTCTAGGACTGAAAAGGAAGGGAGCAAGGAATGGCTGGTGAAAGGGGCAGATGGGAATTATTAAATAAGTAAATAGAAGGTCAGTCATCACATTAATCACTCTGGTCTCCGCTCTGTGCAGACCCTCATGCTGGTGATCACCCTCTCCAAGCTCAAAGGTACTGGAGTTGAAAGGGTCCATGCTTGGATATATTTGCCCTCTCGTAGGAGTTGCTGCAGGGCTGGGGCCAGGCTCTTCATCTGCACCTTGCAGTCCTGCATCTGTCCCTGCTTTTTGAACTCCAAATGTTTGTGTAGTGCTGAGCACAGTAGTTGGCCTGACTTTGTTTCATAATAACTGATAACTGTAGTGAGAGAATGTTGTTTTGGGAAACAATCAGTGTTACTGTGCTTGAGCTGAGATAAGCCAACCCTTCCAGGCTTACAGTAGAAAATAAGAGTGTTCATGCACTTCAGAAATGAAAGCTTGAAGGGGAGACGCAGAAATTAAGTGGCTTACCCACGGTTACGTGTTTGGTCAAGACGGGATAAAGCACTTGCTCACGCCCAGCCTGAGGGAGCCTTGCTCCCTGGGCTACTGTGCTTTTCCAGGTATATAATATTCAGTGATAAGCCTTCCCCAGTCCTGCCTTCATTTGCTATTTCTTTCTTGGTCTATTAATTCGAATTTATCACAGCCAGGGCTTGTCTGAATATCTGCACTGGTTGTTCTCTACAACTTTTATATTTAAAAGAACATTCACACCCCCTCCAGAACAACGTAAAATAGCCCACAGGAACACCCAGCGTTGCCATAGGGCATCCCTTGTCTTCTCCCCAAGTTTCTCTCTGAAGAATGCATGAAGAATAAGAGTTGCTTTATGGTTTGGGTGAAATTATGTATCTTTATTAGGATTCTCTTCTCGGGAAACAATTTATTAGACACAAGAATGTTATGTTATACTACCTCCCCCTTTTTGCCTGGGAATTTACAGTTTGCACACTGCACCAGCACATAAATCCAGTTTTATTTCTCAATTTATTCACCTGGAACTAAGTGGATTAAATCTTTTTTGGTTTATTTTTTTTTTTAAGGAGACCAGCACTGCAAATAATCATGATTATTGGACAGACAAATTGGAGGTGGCTGTGGACACGCAGTTGCTTTCTATGCAAACTTTAAAATGGTGATTTCTTTTTTCTTAGTGCAAAATTTACCTTTAATGACCCTCTTTCCCCTTAATAAACCAGGATTGATTAGAATTTGGCTTTGAGAGATGAAAGGACTCTGCAATTATCTACTTGTATATGCCCTTCAGTAAACTACCTTGTCTCCCCCTTTCTACCTCCCCTTCTTAAGAAGACTTTCCCAGGTCCCTCTTGGCTGCGGTTGAACGATGTTGGCTCATGTCCATGCTGCAACAAAGACCTGGCATTCCAGCTGTCTGCTTCTAATCTCCAGTGTCAGCTCTTGTTAATGTTTCAGCATGAAATCAGAGGGGGCAAAGCTGCATGGAATATTAAAACCATGATCAGAATTCCACTGAAATGCTGATAGTCTGCAAGCACCATTAGGAGGGCCGTCAAATCACTGTCTCGCATTAAATAAAAAGAAAAGATTTCTATCGCTGGGGCGCACGGGAAGTACAATCAGTGAATCACTGCACTAAATTAGCATTTTTTCAATTGGGGATCGAAGTTGATTTATTGTTCTACACAACATTAATGTAACTATGTGCTTGACCTGTTAAGGCAGCTAATTTTTCATTTAAATGGCTTCTTTCTCTATGCAAAAAGGTTGTAGTCATATTTCAACTTTGCAAAGTGATCAGGAAAGTACTGGGCTGTTTCAAAATTGTCTTGAGTCTCTCTTCCTCCCTTCCCCCCAACTCTCTTATGCCTAGTGGTCAAGGGCAAGGAGTTCCAGGGAAAAAAAGCTGTCTCAAGTAATAAGCTTAATTGTCATTTGACTTGAGCTGTTTTACACCACTTTGGCCATGTAGAAAAGCATTTGAGTGGGTGTAAATTTCACACCCCCAAGGCTTGCAAAGGGAGCTCGGAACGCGGGGAGGATCTGGCCCTTAATAATTCCAGGTTGTGCAGAAAAAAGGGGAGGGGAGGTTTGTTATTATCCCACTTCTCTTTTTCTCACTGCTCTGAGTAAACAGCTGCTGGATATGACCATAAACATCTTGTATTTTTCACAGGTTAAAATACAGCTCTGAGTTCAGTGGCAGCAGGCTGAATTAAAGACTGAGAAACATAGGCCGATACAGAGCTTAGCACAGTACGAGCAGTGCAGAAATTCCTGCTGCTTTTAATGGATGTTGCCAGGTACTCTACGTGTAGAATAAGAGTTGTAGTTTTCCAGTGACGTTTGTTTTGCAAATGAAATCTATGACTTACTGGAAGTGAAGCTGCCTGTGAGAAAGTGTCGCTGATAGGTCTGAAAAAAGCATAGCTGTCCAAGAGGAAGTCTACTTTCTGGCCTGAAAGGCCATTCCGTTTTGCAAATGTAATTTATAGTTTGAGAAGAGGAATGGCTTTTTAAAAGGCAGAAATCCAATCTGTGTGCGCAACCTGCTGCGGTTGTCCCTTTCTTCTTGGTTCAGGCGGGTGAGGAGGTGGAGGTTTGTAATCTCCAGTGTTGGCAGGATGGGAACCCGTTTCCCATCTGACTCCAGTATGTTTCCTGTTAAACGTGTCTACTTTATACCCGGTCACTTCCAACTGTTGCTGTCTCATAGTCCAACCTGGGAAAGCTTCTGTACAAATTGACAGTCTCCAGATGACAATATAGAGCACCCTGGTGCCTCCTCCCTGACATAGTGAAGATAATATACATTTCCAATTAGTGGTACACATTCTAGTCATGTTCTCTTTTTACTCCCTAACTATCTTTGTTTTGCTAAAAAGCTGTTCGGTCATTAATGAAATCCTGCAGTTCTGCTAATCCTTGATACAATGCAGCTTTTCTCTAGCAAGCTATCCCTGACATAAAACTACAGTTACCCAAGCTCCCCACCACATTAAGATTCGTTGTCATTTGCCTTTCATTACATACCTGATGTAGCACAGTAGCAGTCAAACGTCCTTGGCAGGCAAAGCAAAGTATTTAATTGTATTAGTTTCCGCTTGCTCCACCTTAGGAAAGCCGGGTTTTCTTTCCTTGGGAGAGGAGGCAGAAAATATTGTATCATGGAAACTTATACTTTCTGGTTGGACGTAAATGTAATTATACTTAAATTCTCAAAGCAATCTTGCAACACCACCCCCACCCCCCCTTCCCCAGCAACACTGTATTGCCAGTGCCATATGAAATGCCTCTCCGTAGAGGCGAACAATGAGGCATTCATCAAAGGGAACTAGTGATTAGATGTTTTTCATTTTCAGAACTTTAAGAGATAAATAGGGGCCCTGTTCCTTCATTTGATGTCCAGGGCTGTTGGGATTCAATTAATCTCTTCTGATAAATACCAAACTTCTGCAATATTATTTGGGAAGACAGAGTGTCACACAGAATGCTGGCTTCAAGTCCTCAGAATATGGGGACTGGTTTGCGATAAAGAAATATATTAAGGCTTGGATGACCATGGGGCCTGGAGCAGGGCTATGAAGCTTTTCCACTGAACAGATGTGGTTTTTCCCAATACTTCCCTTCAAAAAAGGGATAGGGAGCAAAGCGTTATAACTCTAGCTTACGTTTTAGGAGATCTGAATTCAGAACCTGCCTTTTCTGTGGCATTATTGAGTCTCTTGTTGTGTTCATGCCCAATTCTGTTAAAGAAAGAGTTAATCACCATTTTCCTCATCAATATGTTGGAGATAGGCTTTTTTAACTCTATTGAAATGCTCAAGTACTATGGGGTTAAGCAGTGCAGGGATCTCTCTGGATAAATGCAGTTACTACATGTAATTTCTACAGTCTTCATTTGAATATGTAGAATTGCTACCTAAGGGAACTATCACCAGCTGCCTGCTCTATGGCCTATGAAAAATGAGTTGCTGCTTTCAGCCCTGACATCAGAGTCTAGGATGTGTGTCTGTTACAGAAGCTGTCTCTGCAATTGATAATAATTTACCCATCTATTCCCATTGACAATTTTATTAATAAGATCAATGACCGAACAGGGCTCAAACACTGAACATGCATCTTGTCATTGCTGGAGCAAATGAGGGATATTGATGAAGCAGGCGGTGGAAGCTTGTGTTGCTGCTGCTGCATGGTACATTAATGGTGGGTGGACCAAGAAAATAGGTCAGGTTTGATCAATAGGCCTGTTTTCATGAGTACTGAATGTACTTATATAAATGGACCTGCTCAATTAAAAAGAAAAATAAATTAGGCAACTATCGGGCTCAATTTGAACTTAATCTAAAGAAGGAATAACTGTGCTCCTGACAGCAATACTGTGAGGAAGCTCAGTAAAGGTGATGCCTGTCAGGGAGGTTCCTGACTGATGGGATACCCCGGTGGATATTTCTAACTCTGTCTACATTGCTATGAGGAGCCAAGCTTGTGAAGCCCTATGGGGTGATTTACAGTGGTTAAAGCCCAGCCCTGATTGCACTAAAACTATTTTGTATGTTTTGCTGTAGAATGAGCAGAACTTAGAATGGCACCTGCTGCATTGCAAAGTCAAAAGACTTAACAAATGTTGTTTTAGGGTCTGACCCTCCTTCCTGTTACCTCTTTGGCAAATCTGCCACTGATTTTACTAGAGCAGAATCAGATACTGAGTTTAGCCCTGAGAACAAGATAGAGGTTTCTGGTCAAACACTGCAATCAGTTTCCAGGACACCATGGAAATAGCAAGGGACAAGTGGCAGATGCACCTATGAAATGGTTTTGGCACACATCTTCATCTTTGTATTTTAAGGCTGCAACAGCTCCTTTGTAGTCTTCAGGATTGATGTTAGGCTTGTTGAGGTCAATAGGAAACTTTCAAATGATTTCAAGGGCTTTGGATCAAGTCTAAAGCCAAACTGCTCATAAAAAGTCAAGAAGGAGCCATAGACTTGGGGAGGGACAAGGAGGTCATTCGGTTACAAAAGTGGATTTTGTGAATTTCTGCTGGTTTTATCAGGTGCTTTCTGAATGCAGCTCAGCTTGTATTATCTGCAAGATTTTATGTCACTGCAGTATCTCAAGCTGCACCGATAACAGGATCTCAGAATGTATTCTTAACACAAAACATGTAGAGAGTTTGGGAAGGTTTAGTCTCTGGATTAACTGAGTGGAAAATGTCTTTCATTGTAGCTACAGATGGCCCACAACACAGGGGAGGGATCCGGATGAAAAAATTGGAGCCACTTTGTCTTTGCGACTTCGTTAGGGCTCTCCAAAACTCTGAGCACGATTGTTCATAAAATGAGGAGAAATGGAGAATTATTTTCATGGTTTCTCATTCTTTTTCAAAATATTACTATTTCCGTAGCAGAAAACATAAAATATGAATGTGGAAAAAATATTCAAGCCCTTTTGTGTGTTTTACTCTATAAGCAAAGTTAATACTTGAAGGAAATCTAGCAAGATCTCTAAGAAATCCACCTTGCAAATCGTGTGGAAATGTTAAACAACCCAGATCTGAATTTCAAGCAATGGAAAATAGCTATTTGATGATATTTGATTTCTAATTTGTTTTGGTTGTCTCCATGAGGCTTCTCCCCATGAGGAATTTGGTTCCTGATGTGCTGTAGTGAGATTGCTGAATATCTGGTGTCATAGGAATTCGCACTCCCTTCTGACGAGTCATGCTTCATTATGACTATCATCAAAATCAAAATAGCAGCCTTTTTTTTTTGCTGACTGTATTGCTAATCCAATGGAGCCTGGAGAGAGAGGTGGGTGGGCAGGCAGAGAGAAAGCATAGCAGTGATAATGTCACTTAGTTGGGAACAGGATATCTTTTTGTATAAGATTAAATTATCGAATTAAATCCTAGTGCCGTGATCAAGAAACTTAGTTCTCCATATGATATAATTGCCAGTCTGGGCCAAATTTATCCTTGATAGAAAGCCATCTGTGTGTATAATTCTGTCCAGGTTGAAGTGAGACCCTTGATAGTAATGGGACCACCACCAGAACAGGGACTGAGATATCTGTGTGTAAACACCATTCTTGGGTGTTGTGAATAATATTACTCATATCTAGGGTGATTTTCATTTAATTTCTCAAGCCCTTACAGCAAGAGTCAAACCTCCATGATAGAATACTTTCCAGTGAGGAGACTTGTCTTTGTAGGGAAAATGAAAGACTAGACCAGGCAGCAATTACAAAGGAAATCTGTAGCCTATATTTGGAACACATTAATAACATGACTAGTGACCTTTCTGCAGACAAGGAATGGGTAGAATTGATTGTCCTACCCAGGAGTTGTGCAGAACTATAGATCAGTTATTTCGAGACCAATCCTTGTTGTGGTCACATTTTTGGCCAGCGCAAACTCTGTGTGGATATAGTTTAGGCTGGTTAAACCCAAGTACATCTGAGCAACTAGAACAATGCCTTGGTATGGCTGCCAAAGGTACAGCTGCTGGTGACCATGCTTGCGCTTGTACATTGGAGTTTCTCCTAAAGAAAAGTTAAGTCTGTTGTTTTTAAAGCTTCAGAATCTCACTTTTCTAGGATGTATATACACATATAGGCTTGATATTTATTATGATGTGGGAGGATGCGGGTAATTCAAGTCCCCAGAAGTTTTGAGTGTTTTGGTAACTTCTTATTTTATTAGGGAATAAAAATTCCAGGGTCTACTGTCCTCCCTTAGTTGGAATTAATCCCAAGGGCAGGTCCATGGTTTACTGCTGTGAAAACCCAGAGGTCCCAGATCTAAGGCACTCTGTTGGGTCAGCTTTAATGGTGGGTTTCTCCAGCCTGAGAGACTTTTTAGCAGCTCTCCAGTGTTATGCTTGGAAATCAGAAAGGACTCCCTGGGTCATGTCCCATCTGCAGAAAACCCAAACCCTCCCTGGAAAATACTTTGATTTTGCAAGCTTGCATTTTTTGACAAAACTCTGACTTCTTGACAATGTCTATCTTTCCTCGTAAATGCCTGCCTCTCCTAGTGTTCTATTGCTCCCTGAAGACAAATGGGGCGAGGGAAAGGTACATGATTTGTTGCGGACCAAGGAAGAGATAGAGGAAGTGTAACAGTCCTGATCTTTCTCTCACGACTGCAGCAATGTCCTTCCGTAAACTCTAAGGTAGTGACAGATTCTCCAGACCCTTTCAGACCTGTCAGTGTTGTGAAGCCCTCCCTTTTCATAAGAATCCAACTAGACGATAATGTCAGCATGGCACGGGGTATTCCAAACACCAGCGATTAGGTAGTGTCGCTTGCTCTGTATTTCCCTTAAAATATTACCTTATCTACCCAGTACTATGAACTCCTATTGCAAGAGGATAACCAAGAGGGTTCATTTAGGGAGAAAACAACTGGCCTGAAAGCTAGTAGGTAATTTGCAATTTGGGTTTCCTGCATGAGGGCTGATAATTGTCTGGTACCCAGGAGTGGGGTGAATGTCTGCTTCCTGCATGTGTCCAGGAGTAATATACAGAATCCATTAGAGAGATGCCTAATCATCTTAACCTGTCAGATCCAAACCACCCTCTTTTAAGAGCCAATTTGTTTTCCTGCCAGATCGATGTTCTTATCTGTAATTGCACAAGCCATGAATGGCACCCAATAACCAGTTAATATTCAGTTCCATTCCATGGCAGAGTGGGGAGCAGGGAAATGTCTTAATTTAAACATTTATTGTACAACTGTGAAAATGTCCTAAGTGAAATTAATTGAAGCTCAGGGAGAATAACTTATAAATCACCTTGTCTGGCTTGCATAAAATGATATAAGGATATGCTGAAGCCTTATCGTGGTGCTCTGTAGAGCTGTAGAAAGCTTTAACTCTAAGGTTACTGCTGTTATTGTGGCTCCAAGATGGAAGAATCTGACTCCTACAGGTTATGTGATAAAGGGAGGACTGATCTAATTAATACTAATCCACAGATTTTTACTGTTCTTTTGCACTTCTCCAACAGCTCTCTGCAATGGATCGTGCTAGACAATTTGAATGTAGTGTTAATACTGTCAGCCATTCATCCCTTAGACTTCAGCAGCACCCTAAAAAGGGGTAATAATCCCGTCAGACTGTGCTTTTCACAGTACAAATATCACCAGAAAATGGAAAAACAACCCCAGTGACGTTAGCAGAATAGGATATAAACAATACTGGCTAAAATACAAGATGGAAATTAGGAAGGCTTAATGGGGAATTTGAAGAGCACATAAAGACACAAACAACTTGCAGCGAATTTATTGATTTGCTAGAAACAGTGGGGACTGCAAAGGAAATACTTGCTGTGCTTGAAGGTTGGGAGAAACACTTAAGTAAAGTAACAGTACTGCAGACACATAAAAGCCTTAGCTACCTATTAACTCTTGTGACAGTGGGTAGTAGGGGAAGATGCAATGCAATGACAGAGAAGGAAGCACTGAGAGATGGAGGTTTGAGATGGATGATACCTTTTAGTTTGCTTTTGTGCAGCTTTCAGCGCTGTGGAGGCCTGGTTTATGGCTCCTATCTGCTCCTGTAGCAGTAGAAGAGCAAGAAGCTCCGAGGACTAAAGAGCACATACTTGTGATTTGTGAAAGATGTGACTGAGCTATTGGGGGGGGGGGAGTGATAATCCTGCTCAAATCAGCTGCTCGATGGGAAGCCTGCAAAGGCTGCCTCTTTGGAAGTGTTCATCCTGCATATTGCAAATCAGCAAGGCTTAATTAAGCACTGGGCGGGCTGAATGAAGAGATTATTTTAAATAGAATTCAGTAAGAACTACTTGATATGATACAGATGAACCAGTGCAGCTCCTGTAAAGGAAATTCATGTCTCTATAACACATTTGGGAACAGGTCAACAAACTAGTGAATAAAGGAGAACTGGTTGACATTAATTATATAGGCATGCAGAAAGTCTTTGGACAAAATCCCCAGCAAGAGTCTACTAAGGAAGCCAAGTACCCAAGGAGTGACTGGTAAAGCACTGCTGTGGATTTGATATGAGGAAAAAGCTCCCCTCATACACACCCCTAAGACAGGAAGTAAATGGACTGGTTTTAACGTAGCAAGAAATCAGTGCTGTGCCTAGGGTTTGGTAATTGCTTAAATATATTTACTGTTGAACTGAAAAAGTAAAAAGTAAGGCAGGAAAAGCTGATTCAGGCTAAGTTGGAGGTGGCTGAATGGTTTTAATGAAACCCTCCATAGTAAAAGGGAAACCCAAGGGGCAGGGTGGAAATTCCTGGCTGACAACTCCAAGGGACTCTTCAAAAGAGTATTTGGACAACCCATATCTAAGTTATCACTGAAGGGAAAAAAGAGGTCTGTGACTGCACAGTTCAATGGTATCACTGTTCAGTTTACAGTGGCTAAGAAAAACATCAGTGAAGTGGTAGGGAAAAAACCCAACCAGCATAGAACATGATATTGCAAATATAAAGATACTATATCGGTGTCCCATGATACTGGTCACTGCTATGCAAGTAGGGTACAGAATAAATAGAAACAGCTGGGAGATGGACAGCAGAAATAATTAGACGCCTGCAGAAGTTCTCAAAAGAATAATTTCTTGAAAGAGATTGTTCAGATGAGAGAACATAGAAGTAAATAATAAAAGGAACAGAGAAGGTGAATGGTCGCACATTCAAAATGGTTAAAAAGAACGGTTTTGTACAGTTGACAAAAACCTGTGGAGTTCTTTGTCTCTTGACATGGTTGAGGCCAGGAATCTGGTGGGATTGAAAAATTCATTGACCATTTGTACAGTGAATGGAAACATCTGCAGGAAAATGGTGAGATGCTATTCTTAGAAAAGAACCGGCACCAACGCTCCTACTTTGGGGCATAGCTCAATAGCGACTGAGGAAAGGACTAGGGAAGAAATTTCCTCATTAAGGCTTTCTGTTGTGATCCAGGAGGAGATATGTACTTTCTTCTGCAATTTGATTATCACTGTCATAAGTTAGTTTTTTTGTTTAAGTAAATATGGCAATGCACAATTTTTATTATAGCATATTGTCCAAATTCTTGTGAAAGGAAGAGTCATACAAGAGTGAATTGAGATTTCCCATAATTGCAATATGGCATCATCAATGCACATCTGTACACAGATGCTTAAGGCGGTAATCGCACAAGTTTATAACACTCAATTAAAAATGACTGCACAGGTATATTTGAGCGCTAGCAATAAATGACAGACTGAGGGAGATTATTTGTGGTTGTTCTTAAGGGGGAGGGGGGATGAGGCTCCTGCGCAATTCCCAAATTATTTGCCCAGTCAGGAAAGGACTGAAAATGAATGATGAATTTTAATTTATTATTATGTTCAATGAAGCAGATAAGCAGCATTTGTCCAGTTTGAGAAGCCCATCCTCAGCTGAGATGGAGGGCAGGATGAGTAGGTGCCCTGGGGATACAGGAGATGCCTGGGGGGCGCAGTGCTGGGGGCTGCCTGTTGTGCACCACTGGGTGCCTCCTCCCAGCCCAGATTTGCTTAGTGCCCCTGGATCCCTTCACAAAAGAAACCCGGGGAGTCCAAAATTCAAGAGGCAAAACTTGATTCCTAGGCAAGAAAAGAAACCAGAACAAAACAGCAAAGCCCCAACTGGGGATTTTCAGATGAGCCGAAACTTGGTGCTACAGGCAGTGAATCTGACAGCTTCTTGCCACCTCCTCCTGGTGTGATTTACTTTGAACTTTTCAATGCAAACAGTGCTAAAACTGTACTCAGGTAGGGATTTTATGGCCGAGGTTTGCAACTTTGCTGCAAATTGCAGAACAGGGCACTAACGTTCCTGTCCTTTCTCTACTGCAAAACTGCTATTAACGCACTGGAAATCTACATGCAGGGAAGCAGAATCAGGTCTCTAAAAAGCAGAAACAAAGCACAAAGAAAAGCATCATATTAGAGCATAAAGTACATTGGGCAAAATAGTTTTGCTCTGTTGCTCAGTGCAAGTAAAAAGGATTGGGGTAAAATGCGTGTGGGGGTATTTACATCCCTGCACGGGGAAATCTTTCTCTGGTTTGAAATCCAGATCGGTGCAACAGGAAAATAAAATGCTGAGCCGCCACACAAACCTCTTGTCTCTCTTCTGTGTCAACTCCGACTTGCAGAGAATAGCATTCCGTTTCCTACTGTTGAGGCAGCAGCAACTAAAGTGAATGTTCATATGTGTGGTGAGGCATTTGTCCCTGGAAAAATAACATCTCTTCTTCTATTAATGTTTTAATTAATCCCTTTTAGTTATGAAATGTAACTTTACATTACATAAAAAAAAATTACATGCAGTCTCTTAATCTGCTAATCCTTTCTCCAGACAAGCTGGTTCTTTTTAAATCAACTGCCATTTTATCAACCCAATGGAGCAGAGATCCGGACTCAACTCTATTCAACAATACATTCTTTTCATGAGAGACTGGCCTAGCTAATATGACACC
Source organism: Myiopsitta monachus (assembly GCA_017639245.1). Taxonomy (NCBI): domain Eukaryota; kingdom Metazoa; phylum Chordata; class Aves; order Psittaciformes; family Psittacidae; genus Myiopsitta; species Myiopsitta monachus. Next base: position 2,934,393 of record CM029935.1, on the reverse strand, counting down.
ACAAAGGGCTTGAGGAATTCCAAATACCCAGCTCTTTGGATTAAAAGCATAATAATCCCATGCAGTTTTTTGTTCAGGATTGATAGAATGGTTGTATAGTGAGTCACACTTGTTTGAACTTATCAAAGTAACAATATATCAAGCATTTCGTAGGATGATATTTTATTTTCTCAGGTTGATTCAACTTCTTTCAAGTCTGTTTTAAGTGTGTATTTATGACTGCCAAATGCCCCTGCAGTTAAACAATTAAAACGTATAATTAAGCACAGAATCTGATAGGCTGTTGGTTTATGGCTAGATTTCTATACAGTTTTTATATAGACGTAAGCGTTGTTGTTACAGAAACAGCAACAGCGGCACAGCACAGTACACAGTGTGTCCCAGTGTAAAAGTAATTTATACTGCTGCGACTCTTTCCCCAACCCATAAGCATGCCGGTACTCTATTTCCAGGCTATATTGCGGAGCCAAAGCAGGACAGCTTTTGTGTGTCAACAAGCCCGTTGGGAGGCAGAAAACAAGGCTGTTAGGATTAGCAACCCACTAGCCTTAATAAACTCATGGGTGAATCTGAAGCTTTGGGAGGGAGGAGATGGAGGTGTGGGGCAGAGCTGTTGCTGTCTGCTGCCATTCCAGACCTGCTTCTGCTGCAGCAGACCCCTGAACTAATGGTACCCCAGCTCCCGCACGGTTGTCTGCTGCCAGGCACAGTGTTCCTTTTCATCTCGTGATATGGCTATCCCAAGTTAACCTGATGTGAGCCTAGCCCATAAACCTCGCTGTATTCCCTCCCACTTTGCATCAGATTAAGTGAGAAGAGACAGAACCAGTTTTCTTTCAGATGGGTTTTATAAGCTTATTAAAAAAGCTATCAGTTGCAGTAACAAAAAGGATGGCCTCTTAGAGTGAACTGAGATATTCATTACCACATTGCAGTTCTTGTTGCAGGAGTGGGTGTTTTTATTACTAACGTGGTTTTCTCTTAATGTCAGTAGGACTGTAAGCAAATTTCATGCCTGCAAGCTAGGAGTTAATGGGCTGGAGCACTCTGTAAGGACCTGCACTTCAGCTAACATGGGAAGAGCACATTACAACTGGAAATACTTGACAGGCTCCAACAGAGCAGCCTTAAAAAGGGGCTCCTTGGCTGTTAAAGCCTCTGCAACTTTCCAGGAGAGCAAGAAACAGGGTTTCCCTTTACACTGAGCAGCACAGGATGCTCTGAGACAGCTTTTCACTCCAGTTATGGCCACAGGATCCCTGACTCAACATCTTCCCAAAGCAGGAGTGTGGGAGAACATCTTTTTCCTGTCACAGGGCAGCCACAATTCCCTCTTCTGAATGAAAACATACAGAACTTGTCTGGCCAGTGGGGCTGAGCTGGCAAAGTGCTGACTAGAGCATGGCAAATCCAGCCCGAGGGCCTCATTCACTTGCTGGCCTTCACATTAGCTAGGAAAACTCAGGGCTGAAAGAACCCTCCGGTGCCATTGCCATTCCCATCTTAGCCCCGCGATGCTCAAGGAGCAGCAATGTCTTGTGGCGGGACTGGTGAGTCCTTAGTCATGTCCCTGCAGAGAACACAGAACTTCCTTTATTTTATTTGTGTTTTTGTTTTCATTGTCATAACTCTTCTCTGGAGTTCCCACCCCTCCTACTCCATATGGCATCTCGCAAGGGAACAATAGAGATCTCTTCAGGGGTTTGTACTATAACTCTTCCGAAGCCCAGTATTCTCTGAGGAGACTGTTGGATTTTTTTTTCCCTTTAAATCCCAATTATTTCAATATTTCTCCTGAATTTCAAAACTCAAAACATTCGCAGAAGAATTGGCAGCATTTGAGCGAATATTTCTCATTTTTACTTTCGACCAACTGCGGAGCTAACCAGAACATTTTGCAATTTGACTCCTTTGCCAGTGCCTGCTGGAAAGAAGGGGAATTTGGGAAGGGTGGTGGCAGAAATGGTTGCTAATTTCCCCTCTTTCTTCTTGCTTCAGTTCGGGGCCTGATCCCCAAACCAGCGAGCCAGGCTACAGGAATAAAAGTGTTAATGAGGAAGCAAATGCAGTATAAAACTTCAATTCTTACGGACGCAGGAACGAAAGACAAGAACAGCCACAATTTCTCAGGCTGGATTAGTATGCTTTTCTTTCACCAAGCTAATATTGTTTGCACGCCTCCTTGAAGGAGGGCTCGGTCCTTCCATACTCCACCGGTGCCCCTTTAAACAAACACCTCGTAACACTATAGCTATAAATAGCGCCGAGGTGGAAATGCCTGGATGTGTTTCTATACCCTCCTTTGTGTTCACGTTTTTCAAGCATACAAACCTTCTCCCCTTTCCCCCCCGCCATTCCTCTAGGATGTGTTGTTATATATAGAATATTTATAATAGTCCCATTTCTAAGCAATTTTCACCACTGCCACACAGCAGGGAGAAATTGAGAAATTGCTGGTTGTTTATTTATTTCTCAGTGGAAACATGCACTTAATCCTGCACAATGTGGAAATACATACTATATATATGGTATGTATTGAAACATACAGTGTATATATATAGAGATAGATGCATGTTTGTGTGTGCATTTTAAATGCAGACCATATTGATTTCAATGTGGAACTTATAAAGATGGAAGATATTCTTATCTCTGCAGGAAATAAAGTGTTTTGGGTAATATTTATGGGCAAGATGGTGACCAGCTTATACACCCCATCATTCATAGAGCTTCTTATTTAAGTCAGGGGAGGTACACTGGGGGCTAACTGCTAGCAAGAAAGGAAATTACAGTCTAAGTACAAAGATCCCACCCCTGCCCCAGAGTCATTGCAGACCACTTGAAACCAGAGGAGCATGTTGTGGAAATAGCAGTGTACACTCACCCCACTCCCCCACCCTCCAGTAAGCATCTACTGTTGGCAACTATTAATGGGATATCAGGCTTAATGCCTAATTGCTGTGCAGCCCTATTAGTGGTGCCTCCTCCATGACACAGGAGAGGGAAGAGGTTTAAGGGGATGATGGCTGAAGCCAGCCTGACACTATCAGAGGCTGGCAGGGATTTCTGAGGTCTGGGTTTGAGGAGGAGCCAGTCACCTCTTGGAAGGCTTTAGGGTATGAGGCAGGCATGGGTGATGCTGTGTAATGTACTTGGCCTCCACACGGTGTCCTTGAAGGATGTGACCTGTTACGAGAAGGAAATGGAATTCTTATCACTGAGCTTGGCTTCTGTAGCACAAAGGTGCATTTACTTAAGGTTTGCTTCTCATTCGGGACCCACCCCAGAAAAGGGAGGGCTGTGATGATTCCATTTTGGAAATCTAGCCTTTTGGGGTAGAAAAAGGGGAAGGGCAAAGCTTCAGTCAGTATTTAAGGCAGTCCTGGGTGTTGGATTTATCCTGTGCCCGCTATCCTCCAAACCTTTATGAGAACAGCATGAAAAGCCTTACAGGTTTTAGCACAGCGTACTGTTTGTATAGAGTTTGTCCATAAGGGCAGCCGTGTTGTGCTCACATCAAGGTCCTTCTCAGCCAGCCTCTAGCAGGGGCCAGTAGATGATGCTCAGAGTTCAAGAACAATGCCAGTAATGCCTTCACAGGTTCCCAGAATGAAGTGTTAACTTCCAGCAACCTACAGCTTTTGTGCTTGCTAGCTCAGGTGGGCTTTTCTTCTATTTATTAGTCTACATGCACTTAAAACCCCTCTTTATGAATGGTCTTTGTAACCTTCAGTGGCAGTGAGTTCCCCAAATTCATTGCGGGCTGTGTGAGAGCCAGGTGTGGCTTTTATAAGGTTTTTCTAATTCGAAGTGGGAGTTCTTTAGGACTGGGACTTCCCTGCTACACGGGGAACATGAGCTGTGTAATAGAACAGTAGCAGGTTTTGAGCTATTTTTTCTTGATTGCATTTGACAAGCCCTGTCTATCAGCTTAGGGAAATGAAAAAGAGCAAGCATCTATCTCATCCCTTTTTTCATCAGTATCAGGCAGCATCTGAAGGAAAGCTCTATTATCTGAAAGGATTAGACCCTGAAGAATGTGCATGGGACATGAGAAGTATTGAAGCACAGTGGGTGATACCAAGAGCATCTGTGATCTAAGAAGCCCTCAAAAAGGCGAGGAAGAATGTGTGGCTGTTGCAATGGGTTCCCTGGAATGCCAAACGAACATGTGGGTGCCACTGGGTGCTGCTGAGAACGCAGAACTGCCTAGGTGGGCGCCGAGATATGCACTACACAATATGAGGCATGCCATGCGGAGCTGCTGCGACAAAGGAGAGCGATGGGGGCGGGGAGCAGGGTGCTGGAATTAAAACATAGATTAAGCTCCCAGTATGTTTTGCTCTCACTTCTGAAGTATCTGTCTCATGCTGTTCTCCTCTTAATCTGTCAGTTACAGTTAATAGCTGATCAGAGCAGTACTTTAATGAGTCAGCCGGATTGTTTGCATAAACAGTTGCTAGGCTGATGTAACCAACAGCGGTTTGATGCTGAATTCTCCCTGTATGACTTACACCTGCACTCTCCCCTCCCTCCCACCCTCTGGGTTGTTTTCTGCTGGAGGGCACCTGAACAAGCATGCTTAAGTGGTAGGTTGCTTCTTAAAATGTATTTACATCCTCGCAGCATCCTTTTCCCTATCCATTTCTTCCTCTCTCCACCACCTAGATGAGATTTTGTGGCTGACGTGCTCCAGGATGTGACTTCAGGTGTAATAATTCACAAGTAGAGCTTTGCCCAAGTACTGCCTTTTGCAACTGGGTGTGAATTATTAAGCTCTGTTTCTCACCTCAGAGTGCCTTTATCAGGATTATAATAATAAAAGCAGTACAAGAAGAGCTAAGTGCAGAGCACAACTCTGGAGATTAAATTCAAATGCTTTTCAGTGTGCTCTGACATATTTACAACTTAAATATTTTGCTTTGAAGTGATTTCAGGCATTTCATATCAAGGTAATAATTCCTGTCTGCAAAACAAATGTTTGCACTTTCATTCATTAATTACTACCATGAGAGATTCGAGCACCCCAAGGCTTAGAGCTATATAGGTTCTGATCCAAATCTGTTTTCCTTGGCCTCATCTCAGCAGTATTAAAAATGGGTTTCCATTTATGCTGTGCCTTTTTCTGCGACATTCTGAAAGACCTTGATCAAAATTAATTACCCCATAATGCAAATCTGTCCAAGCAGGGAAAACAACCCCTGACTCCTGAACTAAAGCTTTGCTTGAGTATCTGAGCAGAATGACTCCCACGATGGAACTTCTGATGATGCTACCGTGCTTGAAAATGTACCTTTTAAAATGGTTTTTGTGTAATGCTGTGTGGGCAAAGCGAGTATTCAATATTGTTCTCTTCCACAGATGGGGAAAACAGTCACTGAGTGACTAAATAATGTGCTCGTAGTCACAGAGGAGAAGAATAGAGTGTTCTGCATTCAAGCCATGTGCCTTTCCTATTCCTCTCCAGCACATTTAACATGGTACGGGGAATCTAAAGGCTTAGCTACCTGTAATTTGCTAAAGGTAGAAGGTAAAGACCTGGATCTCTTTTGAGAGCTCACGGTCCTGTGCGCTCTTTCACCAAGTTGTGCTTCTACCCTGGTTTAACTTCGCATTCCACATTATTGTTGGTGTTCCTACACTTACGGTCCGGTTGTGGACTGGGTATTTCTTCCTGCTAGACTCAAATTAACCTTAATATCATGTGTTTTAAAAGGCATTCCGCTGTTGGATTTCCTGCTTTGCAAAAGTGAAAATTCCCCTTTTAAATCACAGGTGAGAGAGACTTTGAGGACACGGAGCCACAGAAATGCTATCAAGTTACTGAGCAGAGAGGATTTCTTGCAGCTCCTTTAAGGACATTTGGATATTGCCTAAGCAGACCTGAAGAATCAAAACCTGGTGGGGTCCCTGTACATGGCTGCCTGCCCGAGAATATTGGCACAAAGAAATTGGCACCGTTTGGATGGAAAATGGACAGGGATTCACTTGTGCAGTGGGAGGGAGTGCGATCAATGCCACGTGTGATTTATTGTCAAGAGAAAGGTGCAGAAAGAGTAAAACCAACCTATAAAATGGATCCTTTAAGCGCTGGGTTTTAAATAGAAAATCACACACCAGTTAACTGTGGTTTAATGTGTCTCTAACTCAGGTTCCTTCTGTATTTTTGATCCTGTGTGTTATTCAGCATGACGATAATTGGACTTTTTGTGGCTGAAATGTCAGCTATGTGTGGACATGCCTCCAAAAGTTGCCTCTGCAATGTTGCTTCTCGTCATAGTTTGTGATCTCCCAGGCCTGATTTCCCAAGACACTGGGGCTTTAAAGTGACATTTCAAGTATGTAAGTCAATACAGCTTCTACAGCCCACAGGTGATGGGTATTTCGGGTGTGGTAATGTTCTAAGGATGAAAACGAAGGAAATTTCATTAAAGAAAGGCATATTCAACAGAAGGACATTGATGAAATTCCTGTTGTCTTTTTCTTTCAGGCAGGGTATGTGTAGATGTATGTGTATGTATATGTATAAAAGCCAAACAAACAACACCTGAAAGCAGACCCATTTGATTGCAATTAGCTTTCAAATTGGGAGCCCAAAGTGGGGAGAGCAGTGATTGCGGGATGAAGATGGCTGCTGCACCAGCCCAGCACCCTTCTGTAGAACTTGTTCTCCCTGCACCAAGGTAAGCCACGCTGTCTTTTCCAGCGGGACTTTTGACGGTGTTGGTTGTAAAACGTGTTTAACTGAATGTTCGGGAAGTTGATTCGTACCAGCGGACCTGTGCATTTGTGTGCTTCTGTGATTCTGAAGGCTAGCTTTTAATTTTCATACGTTTCATAGGCAGATTCGGGGCCCTTGGGAACTGTTTAAATCAAACCAGTTGTTGTTTGTTTCAAATGTTTTTCAAGTCTGAATTGCACCAGCACATCGTTGAACGTGCTTATTAATCCTTACAGAGCTGCTTGGAAATGGTTTGTCCCATGCTGACGGGATGTGAATGTCTTCCTCTTGTTGCTCCCCCTTTCTTCCCTTTCTCAAAGTGAAGCTTTAGGAAGGGTAGTTGTTCAGAACTACAGGAGCCTGACTTGCAGCACCATTTCTCTGTGGATTTGCTAATGTCGATGTAAGAGTGAACTTAGTCTTTCTCTCGGTGGTGGCATTCGTAGGGTTGTTTGCTTTCATGTGGTCCCTGCTTTATTGAAATTTGCATGGAATTAAGGGGGTTTCAGGCCTTTACTGGCTGTGCTTGGTTTGTCTGAAACTAGTCAGGGAGGTTAAAACTTGGGAGCAGGTAGGAGAAATCCAAATGGATCTCTTTTTTTGTTGTTACTATTGTAGTATTAATACATCTTTTGCTGTTGTGTATGTAATGGTATTTACCAATCTTTCCTGGTTGTGTCCATGCAACCCCCAATTGAAATCCCAGTAAAACTCCAATTCCTTGCATAAATACAAGATGAAGCTGTATTTTGCCTGTTTGCGAGTTTTGGTGTAAGAACGGCTGGTCTATAGGCAGCAGCTAAGATCATTTACCCACCCTTTCTGGCTATATTCTTGATAACCACATAGGGGGAGATAGTGCCTGCTGGAGCACTTACAGTCTGAATAAATAAAGCACAGAAGGGGAAACAGGCACTGGCAAAGCAGGTAACGCACACAGTTAGTGGCTGGGCTTGGGGGCAAATATGAATCTCATTATACTTAAGGCAGTGATTCAACCTCTGATCTAGGATACCCTCCCCATAGGTAGGTCCTCACCTTCATCCATCCATAGTCACATGCCTGCTCCCTCCTTTCCACACATGCTTCTGCTAAAATATTCACTGGGAGTGTGAAAGCAGCTGCTCTTGTAAAGATACAACCTTGCATGTTATTAAGAAAGGGTTCCAAGTAGCTCAGGCTTCAGCGCAGTGATGTGAGTAACCACTGATATTTGCCATAAGAAATGCCCAAAGGGCATCAGTTGACCAGTCTTGCTCATAGCACCGTTGTGGGATGGAGTCAGTGCGCGAAGGGTTAAAGATTAAGGCGGCTGGATATGATGGGCTGATGTGCTTTCCAGGTAATCGGGATAAACCGCAGCTCATTATAAAAGGGATGAGCTTGAGCTGTGTGTAAAACACAAGCACCTTAGAGGAGGGTGGGGCTGCTTTCTTGGAGAGCAGAGGCAGGAAGGAAAGCTGGAGGTTATATTTCTCGCAGTCAATAGGGCTGAGGATGGCTGCTTGCTCATTTATTATTTCCTTAGCGAGGTTATAGTGGATAATCAATATGCTGCAGAGGAGGTTTTGATAGCGTGCCTACATCCTGGGTGTGGTATACGGGCTGATCTGCAAGCCCCGCACTAGAGCTGCGGTGGTTTTTTGCTCAGCTGCCAAAGCAGAGCCCTGTAAGTGGCTGGGGTTTAAATTTTCCCCTTCCCTTTCTTCTCCCTGAGGCAGGCAGTGGGAAATGGCTGCCTTGCTGAAAGAGCCTCCCTGAAGCTTTGTGCTTTACATCTATCGTGGCTGTTTTCTGCATCCAGCCTATTCAGAAGGGTTTGATTCTAGAATCAGGCATCGTCTCTGTGATGCAGAGAGGCTGAGCATGGCTGTCTATAGGAAGGCTGTAGACCTGTGCTGTATATCTGAGCATATCTACCCGGCAAAGCACCGGGCTGCTCAGCCCTCCCCTTGATGTGTCAAGCTTAAACCTTTGAAACATGTTATTTTCATGCTCGGCAGGGACTTTTACAAGAGGATTAAGACACTTCTCTGATGTATTATGGGGAAAGAAACATTATTCCCGTTAAAATAAAAGTATTGGAGGAAAAAAAGGTGCTTACAAGTGCACTACAACTAAGTATCGCGTTTCCTAGAGCAGTGTAAGTGCTCTTGCAGGCAGGCCCCTGCTTATAGTGTTCTTGAATCTGTGCTAAGTCCTGCTGCATTCAGTCTGAATTGAATATTCAGTTGAAGGTAGGGTCCGACTGATCTCCCAGTTAGGCAGCAAACACTGCACAATGGTTGAACTTCAGTCTCCTTTCTCCATGCATCCTGTGAAAAACAAAATGGGGAGTATCTGGGAAGTACAGCAGAGGTCACAGAGTACTTCTTGTGATGTACTGAGTTGCAGCCTTGTGATCACAACTGTAATGGTCCTTAGAAGTCTTCTGAACCCTCCTCTTATGTAGATACTTTACCTAAAGTTGGCTTTCGTTTGTCTTTTCCATTAGCGCTAGATACCTGCATGAAGAAAATGCAGTTTGCTGGTTTAGGAGCTCAAATATTAGGAATGTCACACTTCTAAAAACACAGAAAAATCCCTTCAACATTTCCCTGAGTTTTTCCAGCCTCTTGGCCCACCTATCCTTTTTCTCCTTGCTTGACTTTGTCCTAGTTAATATTCCAACAGGTGTTTCCTTTTTCAGTGGAATTTTTTAGGCCGATGTCTCAAGAGGCCTTCTGCATAATAATGCTGTATTCATTATGTGGCAGTGTTACTGGGAGAGAACTTTATTTTCTTAACCCCGCCATTTCCCCTTCATTCAGTGAGTGTGGGGGGTGGAGGAAGGGGCGAGTTGTGGTTTTCAGCATCTTCTGCTACTTTATCTTTTGATGACACCACTGCGTGGTACCATTTCATGTAAGTCCTGCCAGGAGGGTGACTAGGACTGGGGGGGGAGAAGTGAGGCAGAAAGTCTCTCTTCTTCTGCGGTTTGCAAAGCATCTTAGCTTCTGATTCCTACTTTGCTTTCCTGTCGAGAGACCATTGAAAATGACAGAGTTAAAAATGATGGAGTTAAAGCTCATAGGCAAAAGACACTCCTCCCTTTGTGCCCCCTGGTGCATTCTGATATTGCTAGAAGCTTATTGCAGTGATATGTTGGCTTAAGGGTTAACAGGAGCTGCTTGTTAATCCCTACAGCAATTTGAAAGGTGTGTTGAGGTGACTTCTCTGCCTCTTGTGATATTCACAAGGCTTTTGGTGGCGTTGGCTTGGGTTATTTGGTAGTAGAGTTGCCAATAAATAAGTCCTGAAGTTTTGGGTCTTGGGCATTGATTAGTGGGAAAAGGAGCTCAGATAAACCTTCCAACCTGAGTCCCTAAATCAGGACTATATGTGCCAATATTTTCTTGTATACCATAGATGTACAATATGGCATAATTATATATTATGTATGGCAGAGAGCATAAGGAAAGAAGGATGCGAGTGTTGAAGCAATATAGACTATGAATAGATTAGGTTCTTCTGCTATAACTCCATTAAAAATTGAGTGCGCAGTAATGTCGTGCTATTCTTAGTGCAGATAACTCTTACAAAGGTTAAGACCAATAAATGCACTCGCTGTTGCAGAACTCCTGATTTGAGCATGGAATGGAGTAGGTGACCTCAATATGATGCTGCAAATTATTGGAAATAAGACAATTGCAGTTCTTGGAACCCTTAATATTGATTGCTTAAGTAAATCATCTGTTAAATGGCAATCTAATTTGAAAGGTATACATTGAACTGAATGAATAAGTGAACTGATCAGATTCAGATGTTTATTAAGGACAAAAAGCAACACTGCTCAGTTGGGTTGATTGGGTGTTTATAAACTAATGTGAAAGTGGAAGATGAGATTACCATATGTACTGAGGGCTTTTTCTTGCATACTGTGTTAGCCAGACATTGTAGGCATGGTCCTCTGAGGGATTGTGGCTCTTGTTATTGTGGCTATAATTTTTGCAATACAGTCAAAAGTATTTTCACAACAGAAGTTTCTTTCCCAGGTTACTAATACATGAAATTATTAAATCTAAATAATTAGATGAGATTTATTCTACTTATTTACTTGGGCATATGTCATTCTGGTGTTTGGATCTCTGGCTCTTCAGAAAGATGCTTTTTGCTTGGTCACCCTTGTCAATATATGTGTATGAAAATCTTGATACATGTGAATAGCGCTTTTGAGTTCAGTGGGACCAATGAATTGCGTATCAGGAGGATTTAAACTACAGACTGTGGGATACTCGGAGTCCTTGTTGTGACATATCCTATTTCATATGTATAAACACCCCATATGTTTGCATGGCTCATACATACAATAATAAATTAGTCACAAGTATAGGTATTTTAATACTTAGTGACCAAGTCAAATGTCTCTGTATCACAAAATCTTCATTTGGCAAATAAGATGTTCCTATTTATTTAAAGTGGACTTAGTGTTTTGCAGCTATTACGACTGTTTTCCAATACTTTGAATTATGAATAAATACTATTATTTACTCATTCTATCCTTTATGTTTACATTGCATAATTACTAGCCACCCTTGATGTTTGATAATAATTGACTTGATATTGATAACTAGATTAGCTAATATGGTAAATGATTATTCCCCAGTAACTGAATCAGTATGCTTTTGACTTCAAGTGCCATTAACAATAAATGCATGGATTCAGGACAGCTTATGCATTTTACATTAAGCAGCCCCTGAATGAACACCCAGAAAGCAGGGACCAGTGCCTGGGGTTGCTCCTCCTTCCCTGTTGCATGCACTAACCACTTGTTCTGCTCCTCCTGAACTCGCTCTTGAGTTCCTTGGTTCCTAAAACCACTGTCGTGCCTATGGCATGGACAGGCTTTCCTGGAAAGCTCTGGAGTTGTTTAAACTCTCTGGTACCTCTCTGGCAGCTGCTTTTTCCCTAAGAGAACAGTTATATCTACTTTTCTCTTTGAGCAGCCTCGCTAGTTACTGTAGGATTGGTACATTCTGAGCGCATCCAGGGGAATTAGTATCAGTGCATCTAAATACTGGATACTACAACAGGTCTTGAGTTTATTGGACCTGCTTGAGTTCATTCTGGACACTGGCTCGCTGCAGAACTGAAACACAGGAACTTTCAGATAGCTAAAAGGGAATTAAGGCTCCTCTCCTGGAATAGCTGGCTACTAATCAAGGCAGTTTTGGATCCCTCTTAGAGACTGTGGTACTTGAAGACCCCCTAGGTCTTTTCTGGGTCCAACCCAATCTGCTGAAGGAGTTGACAGTCAAAATGATTTATGGGAGTAAATTCTAGACCGTATGTTGAGTGAAATCTTGGCTCCACTGGAGTGAGTTGTGGGGGAGGCAGGGACACAGGCCTGGATTTCATGGCATCAGGTTTACAGCTGCTGCTGCTGCGTGTGGGAAAGGCAATGGGATATAGAACAAAACTCTTCTCACTGGCAAGGAGAATGGAGAAAGCTCTGAGCCTTAGTTCCTTCATTCTTTAGGTCAAGAGAAAAATCGCTGTTTTAAGGGGGCTAAGATTGAACCTGGTAATGACAATGTGATTTCCAGTGTCTGTCATGTGATATGGGTTTTGGTCATTTAAAGTTCTGCCACTTCCCTTTCTTCCCTCTTTTGCATTCACTTTATTAACTGTAATACTGTCTAGATGATGTATGGAACCTCAGCATACATTATATAATACATAAACATGCTATTCCAGCCTCATTACAGAACCAGGACTGGGGGGAAGGGGATGGGTGTGTGAGAGAGAGAAGCCAAAATTAATGCAACAAAATTGGAACCAGCCCTTAAATGGATAGGAATTGCAACGTGACATTACAGTTGTATACCATGGCATCCAATTTGCTGGGTGTCTGCAGTTGCTTTATATTAGGGTCTCAAATCCTGGAAATGTTTTGGCATGTGCTTAACTTTAAGTGAGGTAAATCATTCCCATGGCTGCTCTTTCTGGCCCGTGACTCTGTTATGGTGAATTTGTAGCTGAACTCAAAATTCCCTAGACTTCTGCTGCTTTGCATTGCATTTCAACTCTTCCAGCTCCCTAAATTAGTATTGGGTGCATGTGTAAAGTCATAAAGATCCTTATTGGCACTGTGGGGGAGAGGTATCTGCTCAGCTTCAGGGGATGGAGAAACTTCTCATTGTTCTTTAAGGGGACAAGTTATTTCCTGAATCAGGTACATAGCTAGAGAATCAAATCTTAAGAGCTTTGACTGGCAATCATGGTGCTGGAAATCTTTCCCTTTGAAGAAACATAGTATGTGTAAGTCAAGTAAACTTCCACAGGCATCCCAGAACTTGGATGCCAAGAAGGAATTTCATTTGATACTAACATTTAAGAATTAGTATTAAAAAATGGTTTTGTGTTGCTACCTAGTGCCATCTTACGTATTTAACCAGGCTGATGGTTGCTTTGTCTAAAGCAAAGAGCATGTCCAATTGTTTTCTTTTTCCTTGACACTTCCATTACCCTTTTCTCCTTTTGTTTTTATTTCCTTGCCATATTTGATTGTTTCAGTTTCTTCGTGCTTTAGATCATCTCTCTCTTTTAATATTCAGTACTGGTAAGTCAAAGAAATATGACGTCTTGTTATGGCATCAAAATGTTATAATTCAGCTGCTGTCCTTGGTGATTTTTCTCTGCATGCTTAAGTGAAAATGCAATAAAAGTTCATTTTGGGTATGAAAGATGAATGCAATTTGAATGCCAGGGAAGCAGACAGATGTTGATGACAAAGCAGGACTGGAAGGAGCACAACAGTCTATCATCTGCTTGGCAGCACAACACTGGCTATCAGGACCTCAGTAAAATTATTGAGCTCATGTGCTTGTAGTAGCCTATGCAGTTCACCTTGGTGATTAGATTTGAGGAACCTGTAAGTGCACCAGACCGCAAAAGCCTGGTGGTTTATGTTCAGGTGAAGGAGGATTGTAGAAAGTAGGATGGCTCCAGAAACTTTTGGATATTGGCATAGAGAATTGGCCTGAATGGGCAGAACTAGGAACCACTCTGTCCTCCAAAGGTAAAAGTACTGCATATGCTAATTTACCCCAGCTTTGTGTGAGATCTTTTTTAATGCACAGCATGAGAGAGTAAAGCAATCCAGGATGGGCAGATGGTACCGAGAAAACAGTTGCCTACAGCTGCTGGGAGCAGCAAATAACAAAGAAATAGCAGCCAAAACATAGAAACATCCAGCTATGGGACAAGTAAAGCAGAGACCTGGAGTCTGGGCAAGAGAGTGACAGGTGGGAACAAGTTCAGTTTCAACATTTGGTCAATGACAGGTCTGTCCGTGAGCTGAAGTATCATCTTGTTGATTTTTATTATCCCTCTGCACTGCATCTCATAGAAAATCAGTGGAAAATTAGCAACTGTGAACTGTTATGTTGTAAATTTTGACAGAGTAAGTTGGCTTAGACCTTATTCCTCTAACCAGCTAAACAGCACTGATCCCTAAGAAGTGTTTCTGTGTCTCCAGGATTTAGTATGAGTGGTTGACTCTCATCCAGAGCAGAACAACTCTGTTCTTCACGATCAACAGAGCTGTTGTCAAGAAAGATTTAGAAACAAATAAGCTTGAACCTTAATCCCTCCATAGAGGTACAATAGAAAGCATGCTTGCTCACATCTCTCCAGTGCCCACCTATTGCGTAGTCCTTGAGCACATTAACCTTTTAGAAAACAAAGCCTGCGGTTATAATATAATCAATGTTTTCTGGATTCAGGAACACATGAAATCAAGACCCCTATGGAGTCATTCCATGAAATCTAATAATAATAAAGCCAGTAATGGAAGAATTTATTGGTGAAAGTAGAGTGCTTACTGGACAATGAGGTTATTTCTTTTCTTGGTTTGTTTTTCAAGCTATCTTCTAGCAATCTATCATAAGACTTTGGTTGTTTTAAATCACATAAAATGTGTAAATCCTTAGACAACTGATCATTACCAATGAAGATGAGAACTTTGCTACAATTTTGGGGAAAGGGGAAGATCTATAGAATTCCTGTTCCTTCACAGAAGCTGTTCCAAAGGTTTCTCATTTGTGTTTACAGAGATGAAAAACTCACCAGGTGGGGAAAGTCGATTAACGCGTAGGTCAGATATGATACATTTTTCATTACCTTGACTTGGTCATTTGGAATTCGTAATACTTGGGTCTACTGAGCAGGTGTGGTTAGATTTGTTCATTGGTAACAAAACCGCCACATCTGTTGTCTTTGTAAGGAAGCAATGGCTTTTCTGCAAACTGAAACAGAACAGTTTAGGGTTTGTTTCAGGGCAGAGATTAGGCAATGAACTGCAAGTTTGAGCCAAAGCCTTGCAAAATGTGGCTTCTTCAAAACTTTCAGGGACTGGATCCACTTCTTTTTGCCTATGAAAAGAGTGATGGATATTTGAATCTTCTTATCTTGCTCTACTCTTTATATGGGAGGGAAGTTACCTGTTTCTCCTCAAAAAGCTTTGAGTGCTTTCAGGACAGCGATGGACTTGTACAAGAATCCTTAGTTCCAGCAAACGCAAAGCAGCTCCACTGCAAGTTTGCAAGGGTCACGTTCTCTCATTTAGCTGGGGCAGTTGTGTGTCCTGCTTTTCTCAGGGAGGTTTTGGAGGTGTGCCTTTGTTTTCTTATTATTTTGATATACTTAAGTGTTCGAGAGTCTCGAGCATCCACTGTTAAGCGATTGCAAAAATGTCTTCAGTTTTGTCAGAACGTGAAGGACTTGGACAGTGAAAGCTTAAGAACTGAAATCATGTATGTTGGTTACTTTTTACAGCTGGGGAGCTGATAGAAGGGCATTGATGGGAGTTAGATGCCTATGACAGAAAATTCCATTTTCTAATGGCATTATCCTATTACATGGCTTTCTCTGCATCTTCAGCTATTCCAGATAATACTGTGGTCCTAGATGTGGTCTCAGGATAGTTCCCTATGTCATACAGGAAGTTTAGGACTCAACTTGAAGGGAAATATGCGATACTCTTAGATCAAAGAGCAGGGTTTTCACAACAGAATTATCCCTTCTTTGAGTCCTCTAAAAATTGTGTTTTGTAATCACTAAGAGGTGGATTTATGATGTGAGAGACTAAACAATCTGTACCTCTCCTTTATCACTAACATCACACTTCCCTGCATTCCTCCTCTGCTTGTCTTGCTGGTCATCTCTCCTGCTCTTAATCGTAGGGCATATGCAATATCATGGGGGTAGTGTGACCCACTAGGCAGTAGAGCTGGCAACCTGGATACACAATGCCTCTGACTTTGCTCTCACTGTAAGTCCACAGCCTTATTAAAGACAAAATAATAATAAAAGAAATGAAAAATAAATTAAAAAATAAAATCATTTGACATGTGGCAAAGCTCAGGAAGAATTTGGAAAACCAAGAGTTTTTGTTTTGGTTTGGCTTTAGTTTGCTTGCTTGTTTGTTTTCATAGCACATTAGTAGTTTATTTAAAAACCCCTCTTATTTGAAGACAACCAGACTTCAAGGTAATGAGCATCCTGCCTCTAAAAAATTCTTTTGCTTCACAAAACAAAGTTCTGGAGGAAAGACCCTCTGGTTCTATAAGAAACCAAGTAGAATGACAAATACTGATGTATCTCTGCATGTGTTACTTGTAAGGTGTGTGGTTTTGTTACTTTCAGGGTCTCCTAATTAGCCAAAGGGATTTGGTGTTCTGCGTAGCGTTGACTGGTACTGGTCAGACTGCCAAATAGTAAAAGAGATCTGATCTTTTAAAACAGAAGTAGCACTCTTATAAGAATGGAATTCTTGGGAATCACCCTCACTGCTGCTATTCCTTTTTCTCTGCTCTGCAGTAATCATAAACCATCTTTCAAAGGACTTCTTTTATGAGATCATTTTTGGACAACACAGCAACAGTCAGGTATCACCACCTGTGTCCTTAGTTTTTAGGATATTTTGGTGCCAGGTGGGAAAAGAGTGGGAGATCGAGTCCTTGCAACAACCTTTGCAACTGGATCTTTACAGCAAGCAAGAGAGACAGCGAAAAATAGTCAACATTATTTCAGCACAGTGGGGAAGAAGGGATGAAAGCTCTGCAAATGAATTCATTGTGACAACCTTTGTGGGGAATCTGAGTGTTTGATCTTTTAAAAGATTTAATAATTCTTTTGATAGATTAAAGAATAAACTGGCTGGGAGGAGGAGAGGAAGTTAACTTTCTTTCCCTGATTCTGTCAAAATAGTAAATAAGAAGAGCAAATCCCTAAACTTATTAAGCTCCTCCCTACACCACCTCTTTTTTGGGTATTGGATGCATGTCACTTTATAGTCCAAACATTATATAAACACTTGAAATATGACCCTTTAGGTGAAGATGGTGGACAATAGTCTAATGTGCTTATATCCGATCAAAATCGATCTAAAAAACAAAATCATTGAATGTTTGGAAATCGGTATTTCCACTATGTAGAGATTTATCCTATGAGTCTCCAAAAAGCCAGACCTTCAATCACAGTGTTGTTGATTCAATTTTGGTTTTATTTTCCCTGCTTTACCCCTATATTCTATAACTCGCTGAGGCCTTTGTGTATCTGAGCAAAACAGGATTTTCCTTAGTAAGCATCTTCAATTGGAGTCCAACTGATTAAGCCAAGCTCTGAAAGTCTTTGCACTGACATTACTAAACTATATCTTAGAATATCTTTTTGTTTGTTTTAGCTTGGAAAGCTCTGCATCTCGGCTCCTATTCTGAAAGCTAACTCAGATTCATGATGCTGTGATGCACAAAGTAAATTAGTGTTCAAACTTACTAAGGTATTGCTTAAAAAGAATCCCAAATAACAAACCACAAACCCCCAGGAATTTAAAATGGGTCAATTTTTCTATTAAAGGGCCTGGTACTATCCTTTCTGAAATAAGGAAAGTATCTTTTGCAGAAAAAGATGGTTTTGGGGAAATCAAACCTCTCTCCTTTGAAGAAGTACCAATTCCTACAACTTAACAGGATTTTTTGGTTTAGGCTAGCCATTAGGCTACTCTTAGCTAACAAACAAACAAAAGACAGTTTTGACTGGTAACAGCTGTCATGTGTGTAAGTAGAAAAGGGTAGAAAGACTGTATAATCATTTCCTCATCAAATGCTGAACAGCCTTTCGTATGATAAGACCCCAGGGTCCTACAAGCAAGCCAGAAACTCATCTGGACCAGAGCTGAACAGGAAGGGCACTCAATATAGGCATCTATTTCAAAAGGCTCCACATAATGAAGATTAATTAGGCCTTCCTTACCGATCAAAAGTTAAATACACATACCCAAGGCCTTGGGCTTCCTCGTGCCACCAAAGAGTTTCCATGGAAAGACAAGTAGAATAAAAAGTGGTAAACATAAGAAATAAGATCAACCTCTCTGTAAAGCGACTTGAAAAATGTACCCCGGGTTGTCTTTGTGTATTCATATACAAGTATGAAATGCTGTAACATGTTCTTTCAGCATATAGCAATATAGGAATAAGATTATACATGTTTGCACTAATGCAGCTGGCTTCTCCAACCACATTATGCATTACCTTTATTTCATGCATACCGTAATGAAATACACACAATACTCTCTTTCCTAGAAAGAAAAGACAAATTCAGTTACCTACCTCTTCATTTTTTCAACTCGAGTCTATACTGTGAGCTAGGTTTTGATTGGACTTTAGAGTTTTTCAAAGGTTGCTTTTTTTTCTGATCTGTTTTCCTCTGAGACATCACTTGGTCTACACCTCAAATGTAGCCTGGAGTGATCTTGTTCTTTGATCTTACAGTTTACCAAATCTCCCTTCAAGTGGCATTTAGGGGGAGTAGAACACCAGTGCAGCATGTACTCAAATTGAGGATGTTGGAAGGGAATGGGAATGACTTGCCTGTGTTTTTCCAACGGAAGGATGCATTCCAGTAGTTGGCAAAACGAGTGGCTATGTCCAATACAATCAGTAGCATTGGCCATTGCAAAGGTAGAGTAGGGGGCTGACTTTATAAAATACTTATTTAGGCTGTCCCCAGTTGCTGCTTTAGAAACAACAGGCGATTGCTATCGGCTCAAAGAAAGTATAGATCATGAGTGGAAAAAAAGCTGAGCCTTGGCTCCTCACGGAGTGTCTCCAGCACCTTTGGCCATGCAAAATCCTTGTAGTGTCTTATTGTCAAGGCTGCTGACTGCTCTCATTAACTTCAAGTGGAATTGAGTGCTCAGCACAATGGAAAAACAAGCCCTTCACTTCTTTAAAGTGATTGTTTGGATTTCATCTTTATTTGCAAAACAGGGTAACATATCCTGGAAAAAACATTTTTCTCCTTGCACAGAGTTTTAGGTAGACACATCTAGGAAATGCATGTGCTTCTAGCACAATAGCAACTTATGAATAAGATCATACTTGTATTTGCATTAACACGGCTGGCTTCTCCAACCAGTTTTACATAATCTCCTTTTCAATGGGTAAGGGTGTCATTTCCCCTTCATTTCATACAACTGTGCTTTGAAAATGTAGGGAGGAAGTATTTAAAGAAAGTCCGCATTTTATGAAAGGGAAAATTGCCGGCGTTCCTTTGTGTGTCTCAGTAGGATTTGGATAGATTACTCATACTTAAAAAGGAAGGGAGCTCTTGCTTTCTCCTCTCCTTTTTTAAAAACTTGCATTAACATGATGTATTGACATATTACAAAACCCAAGGAATGCTGGAGAGCAAATCAACCACGACTCTGTCCACAAGTTGCAACAAATCCTTAAAACGTCGTCACTTCGGAAATGAAACCGGCACATTTTGGGTACAGGCAACTTTTATAAGGACTAAAGCTTCCCATGTTAGACAGGGACATCAGCATGCGCTCTCTCACTCTCTCTTTCTGCTTAAAAATTGATTAACTTTCTTCTTTTTCCCTTTTCTTCCTTTTGATCCAATAAGCTTGGTACGAATGCAGCACATTTTAGCAATTTTCATAAATCAAGCAACTGGAATAGATTTTAATACAGAATTGTATTACTGCAAGAATGCAAGGCGTGCAGGCTCTAAGCACTAACATTTCTATTAGTTGAAAGGAAGCCAATGCCTTAGCTGTAAGCATGGTAAAGGAAAATAATTCTCTGCTACATATGTGGGGTCTCTGATGTCAAAAATCCCCCCTGTAAGTAACTCACGACTCTTACAAAGTTGTCCTTGTCTCAAGGGCGCTACAACTGGTCAGTTGCAGTGTGAACAGTACATTTTATGGTCAGATAGAACAATAGATTTTTCTTTCTTTGACATCCTTTGATTAAAAAGTCATGTAGCAGCAGAATATCAAGCCTCAGCGCGGTAAGAATCTACTAGTTCAGTGGCACCTTTTCATAACTGTTTCCCATACTTTACAGGATGTATATTTATATTTGCTGATGACTCTTTGTCAATTTGATGCTTGCTAATCAAGCATTGATGATAATTGTCATGAAGTGAAGGACGCTTCATCCTGTGAGGTCATAAAGACATTTTATTCACCTAAATACACTGTGTGCATAGGTGTGTATGAATTCCTGTGCACATGGTTATATTTACAAAAGATGTTCATGCTAACACTGGATTTTGTATCCTTCTGATATTTCTCTTCATTCTGATTTATCAAATGCTGCTTATTGTTAAATCATTGACAAAACTTTAAAGGCAGAGGTGGATTTGCTGCTTAAAACTGAAGAAGAAAATGCAATGAAGCTCTAAAGGTGTTTTTGTACAAAAGTTGATAAAGCATCTTTCTATTTTTTTTCCTTAGAAAGAGAAGAGTTTTTGTGAAATCAATTGGTGCCATTTTCATCAAAATCCATTTATTATCTCATATTTGAAAAGCACTTAGCTCAATAGGGCTCTGTTACTTCACTGAGATTTCGAGGTATCATTATATCAAGCATCCTAACTTAAGCATGGATAGAGGATAACACTGTTATTCTTTCCCTCAAAAAAAGAAGGCAAATGAGTTAAGGCATCCAACACTGAAAGTGTTGGCCATTTAGCCAATTCAAAGGCCTTCAATTTCATATTTTTTGCACGGAATTTTATTATTTGTCTTGACATTCCACAGGTTTTTGATGTCTTAGACCAGCCATAGTCAACATCTTTGAAATTCAGTCAGGTCTTGAATTGTCTTTCAGGGCATGATGTTTGTTAATGATGGCACTTGATCATGTGGGTTTCTGTAGTTTGGGTTCTCAATGTTAGGCATTCAACTTCAGACACTAAAGGACTGGAAACACTGCATGCGCCATTCTTTGGAGAACAGAGCCTTCTTCTAAATATAGCAACACGTATCTGTTGTCACAGGGCAAAAAAGATAGCTTGGGCATTGCAGGTTGCTTTTCTGCTGGAGGGCAATCCTAGTATGTTGTCAGTTTAATTGCCCTATTTAGACTGGTGTGCGCCAGTCTTGGAGCAAGAGTGGTCAAATAATCCCTTCTTATAGGTATCTCAGCCTAACCTCTGTGACTGGTGCCCAGAGACTGATTCTGGTTGAAGAAGTGACCTCAATCAGAGAGCGGGGCAAATGCAGAAAGCAAATTATCTCACTGCTTCCACAGTTTGCTCCCGAAGGGCTCCAGAACCTTGCATAAACAAAACTAATTATAACACACACAAAAATTTCCTAAAACTAAACCTTCGCTCGCAGGCGAACGCACAGAAAGAACCTGGGAGAGTGTATGTCACAGTGCCATCTACTGACTCCAGTCACAACAGTACCCGAAGAATACCCAATTACAGTAATGAAATAAATAACTAAGGCTGGGAGTCTTGGAAGGTTTATAGTCTTGTGTGTAAAGGAAGGAGATGACTGCCAATTAATCTGACAAAAGAGAAAGCCTCACCTACTGACAGGTTATTCATCCCACAAATGTTAGATTTCTCTTCAGTCCAGTATGTTGGTTCTTGTGATTCTTGGGAAAAGGCTGTTGCGCTGGAGGGATGGATGACCATAACCCTTAGTGCCAGTTCCAATATTGCTCTTTTGTCTTGATGAACGCTTTATACTGTAGGAGAATTACAGCCCTCTATGGCGAGCAATTTGAAAACATAAAGGAATGCAATTGTGGAATCAAACCTGTTCAGTCAGCTGTGCAATAACTTTATCTGACGCAGAAAATGAGCGGTAACTTGGAGGCAGGTAGGAGCAACATGTAATCCAGTTGACGTAAATGAAAAGATGATACTGGCACAAAATTGGGCTGCATGTAAATGTGAAGGCTGTGGAATAAGAGAGAATGGAAAATGATATACTTAGCAGCAGTAAGGTAGAGATGGAAGAAGTTCAGAAAACATTTGTATGGGAGAAAGCAAGTACAAGTCAATAAAGACTGAAATCCTTAGCTCCTCGAAGTAGGGTTGAATGCTGAAGCCTACAGTCCTAGCTGTGTGCTAAGGGTGGCCAAATGGTAAAGTGTCAAAGCAACTAGAGTTGATTTTCTGCTGGCTAATGTCAAACTGAAGCGGTGGATAAGATGTCCAGCAAAAACACTACTCCTAAGATGGTGTGTCATCTTCTGTATTGCTTTTGGTAATGCCAAGGTAAGAATGAAAGTGAAAGATGAGAAGAGAGTGATTGTGGATGGAGAGGCAACCAAAAAATGTCAAGAGGGGAGGAGTCTGCATCATTTGGATTGCAGAACAAATTGCTTATATTCTTAAGCCTTATGTCAAGTATAAGAATTCAGAAGGAAGGTAAAAGTGAGTACCTGAACTGTGCTTTCTGAGATTCACTTGGGATATGTTGTGGCAGATGGAGGCGACATCCCAAGAGTGGTGAAGAGGTGAAAGTAATAATGAACAATCTTTATGAAGTTTAAAGTGGAAGAAATACTAGAGCTGTTACAAGAGAGCAAGCAGGAGATGTTTAGATTTATGAGTTCTTTTGGATAGCAGCCATGGTTTGTCTTTATTTCCTAGTAACTGGTTCTTGGTTTGAGCTTTGTCAGGTCATCAGATTAGTGCCATCAGCTCCAAAAGGTTTTTAGTTCTTTCTTTGGATCATCTAGCAGGCAGGGAACTAACATGTGGAGTGCAAACATAATATGCTGGGGGGGGGGGCTGTCTTGATAAGTAAAAGCAGTGGAAATAAGCAAGAATAGAGAGGGGATTTTATTATGGCACCATCTGTCTCCTTGCTGCTAATATTTTTCTCAACTTTTTGCAATGATTTTGAGAATTGGATTTAAGGATGGGTGTCTCTGTTCAGAACTTTGCTGCTGCTATCGAGGGATGGCTTCAGAGGGGAGACCTAAGCCGTGATAATAGCTGTCCATCTGCTGCAGCAGAAAGCAGATGTTTCATTGAAGTCAACTGGATGACATTGATCTTTAAAGTAACACACAGAACTGAGTTTTTGCTTGGAGCAGGGCCAAGAATCCCAATTTATTGCTCTTCCTGGGTCTCAGTGTAAGCCTCATGCAAATCATTTCTCCCGCTACTCCTATTTCTCATTCTCTTCTTCCTTGCACTACTTCATTTAAAGTCAGTTCCTGACAGCCTTGAACGATCTACATTTATACAGCACCTAACACCATGGAGCAGTTGGGACAGACACCTCCTGAATGTCAGTGAGCTCTGGCAAGTGCTTTACTATCATGTTTTGATGTATTTTTCAGCTGATCCAGAAATTTCAAATACCAGTTCCATTGTTTTCCATGTGGAATTGAGTTGAAGAAAGTAAAGGAAGCTTCTGAGTTTTACTGGTGGGTTCTGATAGGAACTGAAGCAGTTTAAACTCGATCGACCTTAATCATGCAGGTCACCCTTCTAGAACTTTTGTTTACCTCTTGTTGAGCTGCTGAAGGCAGGGGGGGGGGAAGCAGCTTTCAGTTACTAAACCCCCTCGTGGTATTGAATTCTAACCAAGTACATACAGCCCTGCCAGCCAGAAATGCCAAAAGGAGGAAAGCTACTGAATCAAAAGCAAATCGGGATTGGGAGGATGGTAGGGAATAGAAGAGTAGCACTAGGTGAGTTGATTTGATAGACTTATTGCTGTTTTGTATTTGCAGCTCATCTGGGAGTAGACTTTGGGGGTTTTTTGTTTTACTGTTATTGGGTTTTGTTCCTAAATTATTTAGCAAGTGTTTTATAAGAGCAACTTGCAGCATATAGATTAGTTAGCACCAGCTATTTGCTGCTCTTGAATAAGTTTTGCTCTTCCGAGCTGAGCTTGCAAGACGCCAGAAGCTTTTGAGCACCCCGGCTGTGGTCCGAGTAAATGGGAGTTCATGGTGTTCTGTGCCTCTTGGGTTCAAATCCTATTTGCATGGTGTGGAGTGGCCACTTAAATCATGTGGTTTTCTTTCTGCTACCTGAGTGACTCTCAGGGGCCTTTCAAATCATTCACGTGAATGCTCCTGCCACAAGTGCTCAGGCAAATAGAGTATCCCTGGCAATTCCTCTCTGTCTGCAAACCCTGCTGTACGGCCTTGTGGGCTGGAAGCACGTGGTGTGGCAGTGGAAGGTGATGGACAAAAAGGTGTAGCTGGTGGCCAGGTGCCAGCAGATCACAACCTTTGGTCTCTCGCCCCTATGCGAACTGCAACACATCCTTCCTATGGGTCTGCTGTGCAGAACCTCTGTCCTACCCCAATGCAGGCCATCCATCAGTCACTGCAGGTGAACTCGGGAACAACATGTAAAGTGAGCACTGCCCTAACTATTAGTGTTCTTCTTCCCTGCCCAGGTGGAGTGGTCCTGGAAAGACGGAGTGGGCAAATGGCTCTGCTCTTGCAGCCACCATACGCATCTCCTCACCGTGGGGTGGTGGCAGAATCGCTTGCTAGATTTAGCGTGCAGTCAGCTCTCTCTGATTTTTCAAGCAGAGGTGATCTTTGACCCAAGTGCCATCATTTCATTGTGGGGGGTGGTGGTGGGGACACCAGGCAGGTGTTCATGTCACTGTAGACTTTATTGTACCTATTGAGGTACCAACCCAAACCTAATCTAGCTTTGAGACAATGAGCAGCCTATGTGGCATATTCTCCGCTTATTTAGGTTTTGGAAACCATCACTCTGCTTCCTGCAAAGTAGGGTGGCATCAGGAAACCAAGGAGGTATGCCACACTGGCCTTATGCAGGAATGTGTCTTTGAGCATGGTTTGCTACAGTAATGCTGTGTAGTCATGAGCTAATTAATGCTGATTTATTTAGAAATCTAGTCTGGCTGTGGCTGTCTGCTATTCCAAAAGATCCTGTGCATGTCCTTTCTCTACCAGACTCTGTGGAGTGTGTTTGCTGAAGTTGCTGCTGCATACGCTTGCGAAATAAAACATATACAGCTATTGCAGAAACTGTCGCAGTAGGCAATTTTCCTCATTAATTTCACCATTATAGATGGGATTTCATGAGGTATGAAGGCATGCAGTCATACCTTATACTGTCCCTGATGCTGCTGGTTAACACCAGCCTTTGAAGGAAAAACACACTGAAATGGGGAAGGGATATTTTAGGGAAGATGGAGCGAGAAGCTTGATGCATAGTGAAAAGAGGTGCCTCTTGTGCAGCATCCAGTGATGTGGTTACTTCTGCTCTTAGCTCTGCATTGTTACATTGATTGGTTTGTATCAGTCTATCAATTACTGAAGTGCCAGTCCACTTGGAGATGATTCAAAGGGCATCTTACCGCTGAAATACACTTTACTGCAGAATGAAGAGTTATGGCTTTGTAGGTGGTATAACTGCCATTGACACAATCGTTGGAAGGGCCATTCTTCCACTGAAAGGTGAAAACAAGCTCTTATCTATCAATGCCTCTCATGCCTCTCAAAGTAAGGAAAATTCAGTGTACTTGTCACCTATCAGTCTGGGAGATTGCTCAAATTTCACTTTTCCAATTACATAGACCTTTTTCCTTTGCTCTGCCATCCAAAACTGTACTTCAGTGTGTATCCACTGCCCTTGTACTTTTACAAGGGTGCCAGCTTGCACTCTGTGATATGCTAGGGTATTCTTTGGTCCCTCCTACCCAAGACTATAGAGACTTTAAAATACCTTTGGGACCCTACAGGAAGAAATGGGCTATAAAACTATAACAATAATGATTTCTTTCTGGCACCTTCAACTAAGGAATCTCAAAGCATGCTTCAAATATCAAAGAGCAAGAAACCCACTGTGGTATTGTCCCTTGAGTATAGATGGGAAATAGAGGCCCTAAGAGGTAGAGGGAATTGTACAATGCTAAATGTGAAGCTAGTAGCAGATCAGGAGATAGAACCCTTATCTGGCCCTCAAGTCTGATCCTTGTTGCAGGAGTTGTCCCCATCTTGCCTTCTGTATTGGGGTAGGTTTTTAATAGAAATACATACACAAACCCTTAATGTCTGGCAATGCCTGATTCTGATATGTCTTTCTTGCAGAAAGAAACCTTCTCTTCCTTTTTAGTAATGCCTACATGCTTGCAAACTAGAATTCAGCTGACTGCCATTATAAGAAATCACAGAATGCTCTGTTCCATCTTATCAGTCAAATGGCTCATATATCTCTACTTGACTCTCCTGTAAATATTAAGACACATGATAGATAGTAATAGGTCAAAGCAGAGATCTGGAATTATTCTTTTCATATTCCAAAAGAATGAGCCTTTGTTATTTCTCACACTTCCATATTTGCCCCAATTTAGGGGGTAGATAAGGCTTGAATTTTGAAAAGCGACATAATGATTTGCTTTTCTTATTGATCTAGCTTTTAATGTGCAAACAATGAAAACAATAAAACTTGCATTTAAAAACAAACATTTCTAACACAGGAGCTACATTAAACTGACACAAATTGCTTCTGTGGGCTGAATTTAACAGAACACCCATGAGGTTCCACTTAAAAACAACAAGCCAACAAAAATCAAATTGCATTGTTTTACTAGCAAACAAAATGGTGAACATGCCTTGGGCTACATTTTCAGCATGTTTTCTTGGAAGATCAAAGCTTAAATGCCATTAACCCTTCAAATGTCAGTCTAGTGAACTCATTTCTTTACCTCTGGGCTTCTAAGATTCTCTTTAACATGAACCAAACTCTTTGCCTACATCTGATCCTTCTCCTCCTCCTCTGAACGCAGTCAGTGCTTCACTTGTCTCCCCCACTGGCATTTCTACGGAAGCGCCACCTTGTAAGTGGGTAGAGTTCAAACAGACGGTTATCCATCCCACATTGGTTTCCCATTTTACTAACTTGGAGATCTGGATGGAAGCCAGAACTAAAATGATTTCATTTTTTTTCACTGTTCCCTGTGGCACTGCGTACCCCGCTGGCGAATGGCTGAATAAGGCTTGCTTTGATGGCCTGCAGAACCGTGTTTAGAGCAAGTTTGGGTCTCATTTCGACCCCTCCCTGTTGGTGATATCCTTTACATCAGGTACATTGGTACTTGAAAGCATCTGACGGTTGCTCATAATGAAGGAAAGCTGATTTGCGTTAATGGTTGTCACAACTATAGTCACCTCTTCAGCAACCGCTGGTCGTCTTGTGTGCCTCCTATTCATGAGTAAACACACTCAAGGTGCCTACTGCAGAGGGTTAGCTGCTTCCTGGTGGCAACAGGCCATGCCTGTTTTGACATGGCGGGCTGGACCCTAATTCAACTTTACCCTTATTTCATTGCTCTGCTGGGACCCTGTTTTGTGTATAAATACAGAATCCTCCAAATAGTTATTAATTCCAAGTATCTGTGCATCCTTATACATTGTGTAATGTCAGGAAGATAGAGCAGATGCACCCTTCTGGTATTGGTTTGTCCTTACAGGGAAGTGTGGAAAGATTTAGATGCAGGGGAGAGCAGCAGCATTCTCCCCCTGAGCTTGGGGGCTGAAGGCTTATCCGTCCCAGCCCTGGATGATACGGACAGTCTAGTCGGATCCTTGGAGTGTTTGGGAGCTTGCCAGAAGGCAGGGGTCAAAAGGGGAGGGTTTTTTTTGTGTGTCCAGAATTGAGTTTCTTAAACGTAAAACCAACAAAAAGAGAGGAAGGAGTTGGAATAAAAACGCAGCTCTGCGTGAGTTCAGTTCCAACCAGCTCCACGTTGGTTAACTTGAGCTGTGCAAGAAGGTGACTGTGTCCTGGCTCATACAGAAGCAAACTGTACTTTCCGGCTGCGCTACCCTTTCTGGGGCCTCCTGTCGACATGCCAGAGTTCACTCTTAAAATGATTCAGTTACAGTACCAGCCCCACAGCTGTCTACAGCTGTATGCCTCCCAGCTCCGCACAACTGGCTTTTCACACAGAAATGGCCCCTTTTAAAAGGGTTCACTCAAACAGATTGCTTCAGTCTAACAATGTGTAAAACATGGTACTTCAGACAGGCTTTCCTTTTTATTGTGTGGTCTTTTTTTGGAGTCTTTTATACCCCCAGATGAGAAGAGCTATTGCCAAATAGCTCAGCAGCCTGGTTTTTTCTTTTTCACCTGAGTGCTTCACAAGGAGGGCTTCTGTCTCCCACTTCCCCTTTAGAAATGCCTCATCCAAGCATCGGCTCTGTCTAAGGAAAACTGAAAACTAACCCCTCTGTCCTTCCTTTCTTGAATGATTGCAATGTAAAGCCCTGAAAGGTCAAGTATACAAATCAGACCATAGCCCCAAGGGCTGTCTCCTCTTAAGCACCTGCAGGGAAACTCTCCTGTGGGATGGAGGAGTGCTTGTTTGTCACTATACAGCACCGGGTGCAGTCGTGACCATGGCAGGGTCCCTAGATCTGTAGCACAAGCTGGAAGCACAGAATAACTCTTCCCTTTTCACCCTTGATGTAGATATGTTACAATCAATGCCCTAAAGTGAGGAATAATAATAATTGACAGCAGTTTATTTAGAGCATACCTGAAGTTTGCTCGAGGATGCACAGATTAGGGTTGAGGGAGAGTCTTTTGCTCAAGAGCATTTGCAGTCAGAGCAGAAGGTGCAGAAGTTTGTCATCTTCCCTCCTACTTTCCTCAACTATAAATCTGTGAGGAGGAAACAGCATTTTATGATGGGCGGGTAAAAAGAATAAAGCTTTTTCTAGTGTCTTTATTTCTGGTAGTCTGGGGATATCTAGGAGTGGTGGGGATTGTTATTGCATATAAGGAGGTTGTTATTGCTTCCACTTCAATACAAACCAGATCGTGCGTCTCCCCTTGGTTTGCCCTTTTTCACTGGGATGAAGAAATGAAGGGAAAGGAGGGAAAGAAGAACAAAAAAAAAGCACTTGTTTCCCTTTGTCTATCACTCAAAACTTGTACATGTGGTTTGGAGGAGAGGGGAAGTAAAATGTTATCACTATACAGTTGATTATCCCTTATCAGGCATCACTTGAGAGGAGCTGTGAAATGAATTGCCTTTGCCACCCTCTGCCAGTAGCATTCTCTCCCCAGTTCAGCAGGTCTTGCAGAGACTTGTTCTGAAATGCACACATACCTCAGCAATACCTGCCAGGAGGTTGCCTTTTCTGTCCTGCTGGGGATTTCATGGACGTGGGGAGTTAGAGTAATGCCGTGTTGGAAATCCGGATTCCAGGGAGAATTTCCCTACACAATGGGTTGCATTTAAAGAGGCTTGCTCCAAAGAGAGCGTGGTGGTTGAGTCCAATTTCTAATGTGAAGTGAGGTGTGATTTTTAATTTAGTTTTTTATGAATTCTTTTTTCCTAATCCCATCATCATTATTCTGTTGTAAGGCCTGTGCCAAATGCTAGCGTTTGGTATTGATTTGAAATACAGCTAACTCTCTTGGTGCCAGCTTGCATGAAATAAAAGGCTGACCTGGGTACTGGGTAACTGGCCAGAGCTGGTAATACAATGACAGGGCTTTCACAGGTCCCTAGATGGTTTAAATCCCTCCTCTGAATCAGGCTGCTTTTCAATTAGCTGGAAATACACCCATTTTATGCTAGCTGTAGAGATGATGGATGTTGTTTCCACAGTGGAGAATTTGGATTAATTCAGTTTCTATCTGAGGGCGATGGGGCAGCAGCCTCCTTGGGTGTTGGCAGTGCTGTCAGGGAGGCGGACATGGGGCTCCCACCCCTCCAGTGCTCCCATGAGGTCAGGGCTGAAGCATGCCTCATCTCCTCTCTGCCGTACAGTAGAAGCTGTGGTTGGTCAAGCTGAAGCTTCTCACCAGCCCTACATTCTCACAAGCAGTTTTTGTAGAGGAAAGCTAATATCTTGGCTCTTTCCTTTGGGAAGTGTTGTGGGATACCCAGGAAGTGAAGGCATCAAATGAGCAGGACCTTCTGGGATCAGAAGACATCCTGGAGGCATTAGATATGGATGGTATTTGATACAAGAACTGAGGTTTTTCTGTTTTATTGATTTAACCTATTTGTGGTTGCACATGCACAATGGGCTACATTATGAGTGCCATGTGGATCTGCGCTCCTGCCAATAAACCCAGAAACCCCCCGTGAGTGAGCTGAAGGGCAGATGTTTCCCACCCGAAGGCTCATTCCTCTAAGGGTGAGAGGGGAGAGGGCTGCTCCCTGGGACAGAAGGCACAGAGGTGCACATTTCTGCTCTCTTGTTCACATTTGGCTCTTTGGTGGCAGCAGATAACTCCCTTCCTGTGCAGCCTGCTCACTTTCCCAGCAGGAATAATGCTTGCAGGCTGAGAGATGCCAGAGAACGGCTGCTCTCAGCTGGACTGTGGAACATGTAGCACGAACGCACCTGTACTTTAGGGGCATGTTTCTTGCTGCATTATCAGAATAATTAGCACATAGTTTGTGCTTGTGTTGGCGCATCTTTGATACAAACACTTTTGGATGAGATGAGGTCTTATGCCTGAAGTCTTAAAAAGGCCTGTCTAGATTTAGAATGGTACCCAGAATGGGCACACGCTGCAAGGGTC
This sequence comes from Myiopsitta monachus, assembly GCA_017639245.1. NCBI lineage: Eukaryota > Metazoa > Chordata > Aves > Psittaciformes > Psittacidae > Myiopsitta > Myiopsitta monachus. Next base: position 2,903,828 of record CM029935.1, on the reverse strand, counting down.
AAGGAAAACCAAGGGCTCAGTGTCTCAAGCTGAGCCCTTCAGAAGTAAAGCTCGAGGATTGGGAGAGATTGAACCCAGAACCAGCAAGTGCTGCTGCAAAACCTAGTCATGCGGTTTGTCTTTCCATGGTAGCTCTTTTCAACCTAAATCTCGACTCGCTCAGGCATAGGCCAGTGGAAGACACACTTGAGGCACCACAAGTTGGTCGCTTGCTGCGTGAAAGCGGGGCAGCCTCAGGGTACCAGGGTGATAATGGGTGTTTAACTCCGAAAACCATAACAAGGGCAACGCTAACAGTTGGGTTTTTCGGTGTCAGAGGGAGACATCTTGGACAAAAGATAGCCTGATATTTGCTGTGCTCTAATGGAGGGTTGTGCTCTACTCGGATAGCAGCGTCAGTGTGAGAAACAGGATCACGGTCTTCGGCAAGATTGCAGCCGAGTGTCCTCCTTCACCCTGTGTGGAAGCAGGAAAAAGAACGCTTAGTTTCTGAAGGTGAAGCTGCTGAAATGCCTACGATGGGACATCTTTCACTTAAGCTTTTACCTTCCAGAGAAAAGCTTTTGTTTTGAAGATAGCTATTTACTGTTTCAAATCAAGACGGAGCGTTCCAGAGAAGCTTCCCATCCTTTCCAGAATTAAACGCTTCAGTTTTCCATTTGGAAATGACTTTTCATTTCTGTTTTTGGTAGAATGCAAGCAGGGAGTGGGGGGGATTTGTTTGGGTTTGGTTTTTTAAGCCAAAATGGAAGCATTTGGGTTTTATTAAAGTGAAACCGTTTTGAGCTGTGCCGGGAATATTTTGTGCTGGGGATCTTTAGGCATTCTCAGTGCTTGAGTCCTGACTTTGTCAAGAAGCACTAACATCAACAAAACATGGAAAAATCAGGGTAACCCGCACAAGAGTTCCCAGATTACAGCCAGCCCCAATAAGCAGTTCAGTGTAAAGGTTAGCTGCATATGCTCTCGCACAGCACGTCCCAGAATATTTTACAGTTGGGACTGAAAGTCTGTATTTAAGTAAGCAATAATTTACACAAAGAATTGACAGATTGGAATGCACCTGGTTCAAGCTGTTTGGTACTAATCTCATTCCAAGTTTTCTCTGGTGAAAGCTAGCAAGGATACTTTACGGGCACGTATAGTCATAGCTAGGGCTGCTGTACTTAAATATGCCCTCAAATTAGAGTCATGCTGTGGGGTCCCAGGAATAAATCTCTGAGGGAGAGCTGAATTGAGGAGATGAAGGGAGCTGCATGAAGCAGAGGGTGTCTCATGTGTGAGTGTAGGAATGTGTGCACCAAACCGGGGCCCTTTAAGGAGACTTCAAGCAGGACCCAGAAAATCAGAACCACCCCAAATCACTCGTTGCTTTTGAAAACTGAGGCCAAGCTCCTTAGCTGCACTGCTGGCAATATTGTTTAAAAACAATGGGGCTCAATTAGATGAGAATTATTTTAACACTTCGGAAGGCTGCCAAGTCATTTCCTTCTCCTTTATTGATTTTTTCCGTTGCCAGTAAATATATATGCGGCAGCAGAATGAAAGAAGTAGCATGGGGGTGGGGGGGAAGTTAAGTGTTAAAAAGGAGACTGTAACAAGATATGTCCCTTGAACCTCTGGGAAGAAGGAGGACATTTTAAGACAGAAGGAAGCAAAGGGATTCATGGAGGCATTTCACAGGGTTAGATGTAGTAGCAGACAGCCCAATATTATTTTCCTTCCAGTGCTTGCCTGATCCTTTACTTAGATTGGCTCCTGTTTCTTCCCCTTATTGTGTAGTCCCTGCGTGAGCTGGTCTCTATGTAAAGACATTCCACCTACATTCCTTTGCCACCGGGTGAGAGGAGGGGGGAGTGCAATTATGTGGGCTAGCGAGACACAAAAGGCTCTGCTCTGGAGCTAAAGCTTATAAACTTGAGTTAACTTTTTCCCTTAAGAAATAAGGAAAAAATCAAGGGGGAAGGGAGGTGGTTGCCAACAAGGGTCAGGTTTGTTCCCTCCTTTCTTATCAGCCTACGAGTGAAGGCTTTTGAGCTGTAACTATTCCACTTAGGAATGTTTCCCTGCCCAGCACCCTGTAGATCACCACGGAATACATACTTATTGTCAATATCAGTGTTTCTCTCTGACTTTAGTATGGGCATCTTCTCTGTACTTTTAGGTGTGGAACAGCTCTAAATGGTCCTTGGATAAAAGGTTATTAATTTTGGGAGATACTTGTGTCATACACCTACTGGTGTCTAACGGGGGCTACTACAGCATCTGTCCAACTAGCTTCCAGGCTTTGGCTGACCTGGCCTTTCTCCATCTTCACTAGCATCATCAAGAGTCATGTCATTGTGCTGTCTATAAATGCTAGGCGTATTCTGCTATAGACACTACTGGAAGCAGACTTGCTCAAGAAGAAGATATGGCAGGAGCTGTCTGTAAAAGCACTGTGAGAGACAGAAAGTCATTGTGAATCACATTCTCCAGCCGTGTAAGCTGGAGCATGGAATAAATAGTTTAGAAGCTCACATCAACCTGGACTTTTTCCAGGTGAACATCTTCAAGCCTGTTACCAGTGCAGGGGTTGTTATCGGCGTTATTACACTTCTCAGCAGCGAACTTCATTAGCTATGCTTTTTCCATGTGCAGTGCTTTCTAAACGTTAGTGTCCTGCTTATCATATTGATTTCTGTGCCCCTGCACTCTTTCTTCCCATTTTGTCTAATAAGCAAATTTCATTACCTGACTTGACAATTTTTCCTCTGGGCCATTAGAATTGCTTGACTGTATTCCTGGCAGAGCCCTTAATTAGAGATGGATCAGAACTGATGCCATTAAACTGATCCATTAACCACACTCTTCCTGTGGCTCCAAATGCAGGTGGTTCAGAGAACATGCAGCCCGGATCCAAATCACTATTGAGTCGTTGTGCAAAGCCCCAGACCTCCTCAGATTGCTAAAGGTGAAGAATAAAAGTTAAATGAAGCCAGTCACCCCCATGGACCTTTCATAGTGTCCCTGACATAGGAAACATCACAGAAATGCAACCAAAGCGTTTCTGATGTAGAAATGGTTTCATCTCTTCTTATTGCACTTTTTGGAAGGTCCTTACTTTGGCAAAATAAAAATGCTGTCATTTTCCTCTGTTTGCATAAAAACCTTCTGAGGCACAGACTTTCCTCTTTTAGCACAGACTTACTAAGAGTGAACACGCATCCCATGAGCTGTGCATTCTTCCCACATCTCCAGCTGTCTCTGAGTAAGGGTCAGTCACTGTGCATTCTCTGGCACACTGCTTAGAAGAAAACAGGGAAGCTGAGCCTGGCAGGACCAAGCAGTCCTGCTGTGTTCTCCTTGCAGCCAGTGTCTCAGCCTGGATGTGTTAACCTATACTGACTCCAGGGGCTCTGGTGTCTGAGGTAGGAGCGCATGACACCAGGGAGCCAGGTTTGGTACATGGAGTTTCCTAACTGTGTTCATTTGGCTTTTAACAAAATACCTTTAAGAGCTCTTTGAAAGCTAGTCCAATTTTTACATCTGCCTGTAAAGCCCCGTTAGGTTGAAATCCATAGGTTAAGATAGACCTTTGAGCTTCCTGTCATGTGCTGCCTTGCCCAGCGCTGGCTTTAAGAAGTTGTTTTCTTCAAGATTCACTTTGGCCTGTTTCTCTGTGTATTTCATTCAGGTTTCAAATATCTCCATCAGCAAATGTGTGCTCGGACAGTCAGGGCGTGCTCCTGCTCATAGGAGCCTCTTGTGTGGGTGGCCGGTTAGATCTAGATGTAGCCAGAGGTGGACATAGAGGTGAAGACGATGAATTAAGCAGGAGGTTGCCATGCCGTGAGTGCTGTACTCTAGCTAAATTTACAGTCTTGATGCAGAATGGGGTTTTCCAAGCAAAAGAGTCTCCAAAGACATACCCTGAGCTGGCTGTGGTTGTAAAAGAAGTCATGTAGGATTTCATCTCATACCTTCCACGTTTACTTCCCCCCAAGCACAACAATACAGCCTTCCTTCCCCAGAATGCTTCAGTATGCAGGAATGAACTGGTGCTTGTATTTACTACATAGGTATCGTAATAAAAGTAACATCTGATTCTCTCCTTTATTCCCTGGAATGGCTGCCCCAGCGATGGCTCAGCACATGCCTCACATCATCCATCTTTCTGGACAGTTATTCCCACCTCTTCTCCAGCAGGAATGGGTTAATTTGGTCCTCCCCTGGACCTAGAAGGGCAGCACCTGCTAGCAGGGTGGGGTGTTCCCTTGCGCAGCTCCTTAGAGGCAGATTATGATGATTGCTATTTAGTAAAATAACATGTTTCTTTGTCTGTGTCCTACCCCGTAACCTTCAATAGAGCATCGCTGGTCCCAGCCCTCGCTGCCAATCTTGCTGCTATCCCTGTTTGCCGAAACCTTAATGCTCTGTTTGAATTGGCCTGCAGAATAACTATTGAAAAGGGTGAGAGACAGAAGGAAAATGGGAGGCTTCCCCTGATCCCCCCAAAAAGAAGCGTAATTTGCCTTTAAAGTCCCTTAAACAGCAAACACATTCTGTCTGATCCTCCTTAATAAAGTATCCCAGCAGTGCTACAGTGCCTTATTTGAGGTCTGTGCAGTCTCATTAAATTTGATGTGTCACAGAGGGCTTGGACATGTGAAAGGGAGGCTGCAGGAACCGGGATTGAAGTTTGCCAGATTTGTGAAGGAAAAACGATTCATTACAGCCTTCCAAAATGGACGCCCTTCAGGCTTCCCGCTCCATCGGCTGCGTGCGTGGATAAGGAGAGACGGGCAGAGGGGCCACCGCAGCCTGCAGATTTAACCCTTATTAATAGCTGGTTAAATTAAGGATTCGGTTTGATCTCTTAAGATGTGCGCTCGTCCTTCTATGCTCCGAGTAAAGGAAAGAAAGGTTATTAAAGATTTAAGGGCTGGATGTTTCGGCTGGAAACTCGGGGCTGGCTTCTGCCGCTGTGCTGCTGTAGGGCAGGGAGGAGAGCAGCGGCTCCAGGGTTTGTCTTCCTATGTTCAGGCCGCGCAGAGTCCTCTGTGACCCACACCTGCAGCCTTCGAGTTGTTCACACCACCGTCCTGCTCCTGTTATACCTTGGGAAGGGGAGAGTTGGTGCAGAGAAGCACGTTTGGTTCATCCCTTTTTGATGATGGTTTGAGACCCACATGTGCTGTTGCCACGGAGCTGCAAGGGCTGTTACACAAGGACCACTTTGGAGGCACTGGTCTCCTCCTCCTTTCCATGCAGAGGGACCTAGCTTCAGGCTACCTTGTTGTGGTAGGGAGCTTGGTGGATAAATAACTGTCATGTGTGCTGCAGTCTGGTGCAGAAGAGACTGTTGGTTTGTTGGCTTCTGAGTGTTGGAGCTTAAACTCTGGTACAGTTCTTGCACTCATGATGCTGAGTGGCTCGGTCCTGAAACCCCCCTCAGGTATCTGTTCCAAGCCAGTGTCCTGTCCTGTTCAGTGTCTGTCAGGGGGTTCTCTCCTGCAGTCACTTACTCTGTGCTAGTGGTAGGTGAGGAGGGGGAAGGTTGGCTTGGGAAGGTGTAGTAGGAATGGTACCAAAGCAGAGTGATGCCGCTTCCCTGGCAGGCTGCAGCTCCTTGGAAAATAAGGCAGAGACAGGTTAAACCAGACACCAGAAAGTGATGGGACTAGAGCTAGTGAGACAGTGTCCCTGGTCAGTGGCTCCAGGCAGCTGCAGGAGTCAGTGAAGTGAAAGATGTCTCATCATCAGCCCTTGCGATGAAAGCAGTGACACAGGCAGGTTTGTGGGTATGAAAAGGCGTTAAACCTAGGCAAGAGGCTGCAACAGGGAGTCGATGAGCAACAGGCTCATCTATTGCATTTCCCTCTTCTTCCTTCTCTCTGTTCCCGAACTTACAACATAAAGTTCACAAAGCAGCCACGTTTCAATCCAAGACACCAGGTGGGGCGAAAGTCAAGAAACTGTCTGGGGGATCCACGTCCATTTCTTTGGGTAGCAACAGAAAGGCTGGAGAAAACCAGCGAGGGGCATTTCCTGGTGCTGCAGAGATTTCTTCTGATCTGTAGTGTCTGAGTTAGGGGGCCGAAAAGAAGAACATTTGTGCTTTTAAAGAGGTTGTAAATCACGCTCTGAATGCTCATCATTTACATTTTAAGTGAAATCGGATGTCAAACCATTTTACTTTATGTTTATTTTCCAATACTCTACTGCTTTACTGTCCGCTTTTGCTAGTGCCTGTGCCATTGAAACCATATCGTATATAGCCAAAGATGCAGGGAATATAAATCTCACATGGTGCATGTATATAGCAGTTATTCTTAGGAAATGCAGCCTGCCAGCTAGAATTTGCAGTACCTGAGGCACACGCAAGCAGGGGGCTATGCTGTTCCTGTGAAGCTCTGGGCGTGATTCCTAACCAGCGCAGATTTAAGAGTAAATCCCCCAAGTTGAGTGGTGTGACACAGGTATAAAATGCACGTAAATGAGATCTTGAATTTTGGAGAGCAAATTTCAGCTGTAAAAGCATACAGATGCCGTGTGATAAATACAGTCTCTCAACTGCATACTTAAACAAAGCATTAAAGCATTCACACTTCCTGTTGGAGAAGTATTTTATTTCTTTGCCTTTATTTATACAGCGTGGCAGACCAGGAATAAATTTCCTCAGCTTCTTAACTGCCTCCTCACCGGCAGAGACACACAGGAACAAGATGAAACCTTGTTCAAATCAAATGTAAATTTAACTTGCATGCCTTGTCCAGTAAAACACTGTGAGACTTGGCTAGGAAAAACACAGCGCAATATGGAGAGCTAGACGGGGCCAGGGGAGGGACGGACCTGGTTGTGGTCCAGAACTAAATGAACTGAAGAAGCGGGGGTATCGGCGTACAGGCTTTGGGCTCAGCTCCATCCCTAATGTCCATGCTGGAAGCATGCGTATCCCTTCCCTGAGTCCTGGTGCTAATGAAGTTGGGTTTCTGTTGGAGTTGTGCCTCATCTTTGCTTCTTTTAGGCTTCAAGAAGGGGAGAGTTCCCACTAAGGCTTTTGCAGTGGCAGTGCTGTTTGTGAAGTGCTCTTTGCTGTAGGTTCCCTGGCATTTTATGAGGTGTATCCTTTCAGCTTTTCCACAAACCAGAGCGCTTGCCTCTGCTCTGACCTTTGTACAGACGTGAATGTCATGGGATGTATTTCCTCTGCCTTTGGTGAAAGTGTCTAGCAGGTGACAAAGCAGTTAGGGATGGAGACGTGGACAGCTTGACCGCCCCAGCCTCTGCTCTGCTGGAAGCCCTTCGCCAAACTCAGCAACGCTGATGATGCAGATAGGGCCGGATCTGTGCCGAGTTTGTGCTTTCTGGGCAGAGGAACTCAGTGTGTTCTTAGGGAAAATATTTCGCTACCAGCAGAGTAATGAGAGGTTTGGATTGCTGTGCCTTGAAAATGAAGAGGCTGCCTTCCTCTGCCTGTAAGTAGCGCTGCCTCCCTGATCTCGGTGAAACCACACAGGTTTACATAACCTCAGCATTGGGCGCTAGGGAGTGCAAAGCGTGTGCCCTGTTCCCAGTGCCACCCAAGGGAGATGGGGCAGTGCCTGCACCTGCAAAGCTGCACCTGCATTAGAGACATCCGGGCTACTGTACCAGCCCGGTTAAATCAGGGGAGAGGAATCCCAGTCACTGGGAATTCAATTTGCAACAACTGCTCTACCTTAATTTGAATGTTTTTCTCACAATGAAGCTGGAAACTCTGCTAAGAGACAGTTCTGGATCTTCCCTGAGCCGCCCTCCTGCTTAATTAAAAGATATTCTCCCCTATAGCTTCTAGCACAAATCCCATTTACCAAGCTTTCTCATGGGCAAAGCAAGCTATAAGGCTAAATAGATCCACATTGTGCTGTGAAAAAGAAACGCCACCACATCACAATTCAGCTAGCTGCTTAAAAAACTGCCTTGCTCATCGCCATTGTTATAAAACCTAATAAATCATGAGATTACTTTCTCAGGGTCCTAGAAGCTATCCTGCGGGTAGAGAGATTTAGATAGCAGATGGAATCAGGATGTTGGCTCAGCACATGTTCAAATCCATGGGTGCAAGTAAGCCTCCCCTCGAGAGCCCCCTGTCCCAAAGCCTTGAGTGGCATGGTCTGTACATGAGGGATGTGGGGGTTTCTGGAGGGAAGGAAGGCTTGTGAAGCCTCTGAAGCATGTATGGAGCTTGCAGGGCTCTGCTGCTTGGTATCTTGCATCTTCTCTTGCTGAAGAGGTTTTGCTTTGCAGTCCTAAGAATCCCCTTGATTTTATCTGTAAGGTTGTGCACACAGTTTGAGCTTATGTCCATGTTTTGTCTATATAGAAAAGAAGCTGTATTAAACTACAGCTCAGCCTGCCTGTACCTGGCAGTAAACCACGATTATCAGAACAGGTTCCTACAGGAGGCAGCTTGGTGTAGTGAATGGGATACTGGTGTGACAGCCAGAGAGTGCAAAAGCAATTCCTGGCTCTGCCATTGGCCTGTTGGGTGGCTGGGGTCAGTCTTTTAATGTGTTTCTCCTCACTTTCATCTATTTAAATCGCAAAGGCTTTGATGATGAAACAGGCATGTACAGTTCTGAGCACAACAGGGTCCTGCTCCATGCTGAGACCAATGTACTGTGCCCCACTGCAGTGGAAACAAGCCCAGAATGAATATAAGCAACTCTCTTGTCAGTGGAGCCACAGCACCTGACAGCAGACAAACACCTGGTCCTAAATTTAGCTGAAGACCTGACAGAGTCTTCAAGTCAAACTGGGACAACCCTGTTTCCTGGGCGAGCAGAGAGGAGCAACTCGGAGAAATAACATATTCCAGGTCTTTCTCATTACAATTCTCCTCATGCAAGATTATCTTTGATTTTTCCATAGCTCCTCCACATTGGCAGCCAGAGGCTTTGTTTAAAACACATCCATCATTATCACTGTAATGTATTATTATTATTATAACTTATTCATATAGCATTTTCCCACAACAACCTAGGATTCAAAGTGGTTTACGCTTTGCAGTTTGAAAGCAATCTGAAGGAAGATATCAGGGGGAGGGGGAGGTTAAGAATACCTAAGTGTACCTGTGAAACCGATTTCAAGTTCACAGTGAAAACTCCAGGTCTAAGTAGAAAGCTAAATAATGGCGAGGAGCTGTGGTTATCCAAGAAGGAAACTGTTGTGTTGTGTAATGTTAGATGAAAGGGAATTTGCAGGACTTTGCCTCTCTGTGCTACCTGAAGCCTTTAAGCTACAATGCCTCATCCCTAAAACAGGAGCCCAGTTCTTGCTTCAGTATATGAACATCTGGGAGCTAAGGTATAGATTTAGCTAGACGTGGTTAATAAGGATCAAGGCTGATGCTTTAGCAGAGCACCAGTGACACTAACAGTTGAATTCTGCAGGTCTGGGCTTTTCTCTGCAGCTATCTAAGAAAAACCCCAACCAAACCAACCAAACAAAACCCACAACCTCAAAACAGGAACAGAGAGACACAAATGAACAAAAAGAAGGGAGTTGGAACTGTGTGAGATCGGTGTAAATGGCTGTTGAAGGAGGGAGGTGAAACCCTAATTGCTCCCTGGTCCCTTCTCAAGGAGTGAGAATGTCTCACATCTGCATCACTCCAGTCAAAGGCATCAAGAGACCTTGAAGGAAATTGTAGTGACAACTGATTTTAGATCTATCCAGACTAGAGAACGCTGAAGCCTTCAATAATTCATTGTTTTCTCCTCTTCATTTCCTTTGCTGTTATGAACATGCACTGTGCCATGTATTCATGCTCAAGGTTTTGCTGAAGGTGATTCTGTTTGTGCAGCTTTTAGATGCAGCCTCTTCCTTTTTAATTTTAATGCAGCATTTTAAGGATGTCTCATGAAAACCTTGATGTCTACTTTGTGGAGCATTGGGAAGGCATGAAAAGATATGACTAAGGAAGATTATGATATCATTCTGGTGAAGTGCAAATGCATTTTATAAACTGCTTTGGCCTCTTACCAAGAGGAAGCGACAGATCATCTTTGGCAATTTAATTAACACACCTTTTCTGTATTGTTCTATATATCCCCATTATTTCCTAGAGATGGACAAGGACCAACATTATTTTTCTGAATATTTCCCTTCCTACAAAGAATCTTGTATGGGTTTGGAAAAGCATATCCCAGATCTTTTTCCTTTATGTATGTATCATAAATCCTTATTTGAATATCTGCCCACTGGTTATTTTATATTACCATATAGTTGAACTTGAGCCTGATTCCTCTGAGAGATTAAAATGTAACAGCCAACCTCTTGGCATGTATTAACAGGACTATTACCTGTCTAGGAGTTCACCTACATGTCCTCTGAGGCAACTAGGAAGTAAGGAAGAGAGTCACGGTGGCCAAGAGTTTCCTGGACACCTTCCTAAGCAGCGTTCATGAGAGCGGCGAACCAGCTTCTCTGTCACTACCACAGGAATAGACATAGGGCTAATTACAGTATCAGGGAAATTCTGAGAGACTAGTCAAATACAAAATATTCAATTCATTAAATATTCCTGATGAATAGGCAAATTACTCTAATCACATTAGTTATTCTATTCATTTATTAGCTAAGAGTGATTAGTAGTGAATAGCTGTAAGAGGATCTTCCAGGTGCAAAAATTAGGCATCTATAGTTTCATGATGTTTATTTTCAGCTGAAGATAATTGTCTCTTTAGTTCATCTCAGACATATATACACACTGACACCCAGAGATACATTCTCTTTTGTCCAGGCATGGGGGGAGAAAGGTAGAAGAAAACAGGGCTGGCACACAGGTGTGGAGAGATAAGGACAATTCACTGTAGAATTTAACAGGATTTAGTTAAAAACAGTTGGGAAGAGATTTCTCAAAGATTATGCCAAGTGAACGCAAGGGGATTTGGATCTCTGGTTCCCACAGAGCACACTGATAATGCCATTTTAAACACCAGGCTCTACTACAGTCACGCTTGATTGGATTGCGCTAGCGAGTTGTAGCTTGGCCTTATATGTAGCAGAAACGTGACACTGGTCCCTTGCATGGCAGTGGCACTGCCATGCTGCTCCGTGTTCACTCATCCTTTCTTGAGCTGTTCCTCGTGGGCTAAAGGCACGTGCAAACCTCGAGTTGGCTGATTTACAAGTAATACACAAGTCTGAAACTTCTCCTTTATTAGCAGCTCTGTCTCTGTGCATGGATGACTCCAGTGCATGAGGAAGAGAAACTAAACTGGCTGGAAACCTGCTTGAAGTCCAACAAATATCCATGAGAAAACCCAATCACTGTGCTTACCCAGCTCTTTCTGGGATGGATGGTTAAGTACGAACAGATACATCCAACAGGGAACAGGATACCTGAGAAAAACACTGGGATTGGCTGCAGGTAGCGTTAGAGAGGTGGAAGGAAATTTCTGCATACTTAAGCTTAGGCTCCTTGGGACTCATCTTTCAGTTCCTACCTTGTGGCTTGATAGATTTTGCTAGGGTTCCACACCAGTTTGTCTCGAGGCATTAAACTGCAAGATGGGAGTTTGGAGCTCAAGCAAGGCATTTTGCTTATTTCACGGAGTAGAAAAATCAATGGGCAATAGTATTTGGGCTGTAAATTGACAACAGTATTTACTTCTATATTGCAGCGAGTTGTGTTAATTTAATGTTCTCGTGCACTTTCAGGATGTTATGCTAAGCGAAGGCTGAGCTGTCATTACATTTTTATGAAGTCAATGCAGTTTCCAACAGCTTAGAAAAAAGAATTGGGAAAAATTGATCAAATACCTCATTTTTCTAAGAGAATTTGTTCCTCTGGATTTCCCTGAGCTGTCAGCTCTCATTGATATGATCTGATTGATGCTGTTTGCCACATTAAGAAACGTCGGAAGCTAATCTGTTTTAATCCCATTCTCTGTTTTTAATATAATACTCTTGAAGGGAACTGAAGGTTATTACTTATTTTAAATAGCTTAAATATTTGTGTCAAAACATTGTCCTCAAAGGTTCAAATCCAGCCTTGGCCATAAGGCTGAGGGGGGGAAGAAAACCCCTGAACCACCAATGTTGAGACCATTTGGAACGATCTAATCCATGCTTCAAATCCCTTTGTTCTCCCGTTCCCTTGCAGTGTTGGAGAGTTTGAGCTGAATGCTATTTATTAGGTTGTTAGAGGGTGTGCTGGCTGCTAAGTCTCGTTGCAAAGATTTTCTTCCGTAGGCTGTTCTGGGAGGCTGCGTTTTCAATCGCGGTTTGGATGAGAACTGCCATATCGCAAGTCCTTTTCTATGGCAAGGGCTAAGAATCCATCACCATGCTGCAGGAACACTCAGTTATATTAAACTGGTACCTTTATTTCTGGGTGAGAAAGCTGTGGTTTTCCAGGACTTTAAAACCAGTATCTGGGGGGGGGGGTGTGTGTTGGAAAATAAGTCCTTGGTTAATGAGAGTTGTACATTGTGTTGGAGGAATCATTTATCTCTATGCCCAGCTGTTTAGCCAGGTTTGCCAAGCTTGAAAATTTAGATTTATTGGTGCCAGAAATAGGAACGGAAGCATTTAATGGGCTTGTGCTCTATGGAGGTGATGATGAAAAGCAAAGGAAAGTCAGGAGGTGGCTGCAAGGGTGGCTTGAATTGTGCATCAGTGATTTTTCTTGTATTAAAGAATAAACTCTGATTGCTGAAAGATGAATCTTAGGAATATGCAAGACGCATGATGCTGGATATGCTCTAGGCACAACTGGTGAGGATTCCAGCATTTCATCCGGGAATTGATGTAATGACTTCAAATTCCTGACCAAACATTACATTGAACTGTAAAGTCACACCTTTCCCTGTCTAACCTATATCGTAGCAGTTTGCTGTGAGCGGTCCACCTGAACCACTGCTGTTCAGACACTGCCATTCCATAAAGCACAGCTCTGACTTTTCTTTAGTAAACTGCTCCATTTTGCTGCAGTGCATCCAGGGAATAAGCGGAGTTGTTCCGCTGAGGAACTGACTTTGTGCGGGGACCAAAATGCTGCATCCCCTCATTCAGAGAGCAGGGAAGGACAATAGCTCTGCAAGTTGGAGGTGGGCAGTTAAGCCCTGCAGGGGACTTTTTGACAGAGAAGGGACACAGATCCAACCTGCATGTGCATGAGGGTTGTGTGCAGCCGGGTTCCCAACAGCTGGTGCCTTTGTCAGGGCTCAGTTTGTTTTATCCCTTTGGTATACCTTCACCTGCAGAACTGCTCTGCAGCCCATCACAGGAGATGTTTTCTCCTCCCCTGCTGTTGCCAGACAGGACACCTCTCCATTTCCAAAGGTGCTGGGCTCAAGATGGCCCCCATAGCATATGCACGTTTGCTTGTGCTTGTGTTTCACTAGTGATGCTGTTGTTTACACTACATGCTAAAACAGGGCTTGCACTGGCTTCGCAGGAGCAGATGTGAAGCATAATCTTGGACGCTTTCCCAGCCCTCGCTCCGAGCGTCCAAGTGCTCAGTATTTCCTGCACGAAGCAAGTCTAGTCTGACACAATGCCAGCTGCACTAAATGTGCTCTCGGAGTGAATGCTCAGTGTCTGGGTGGCTGATAGCTCTCATACAAAACCAACACTTTCCCTCGGTCCCATTTCTAGCTCGTTTGCCTCCCGCACAGCCAAACCTTTAGCGTCGTGGTGCTACTTTTGCCTCCTTGGCAAATGTCAGTGTTGCTCTTGCGTGGAGTATCTCCAAGTGGGAATCGTGATGGAGAAGGAGGCAGCACTGGTGAAAACACATCCGTTGTGCCTGATGCATTCCCTATGCACCTGCTGCCACAAGTACCAAACCAGCTGCCATTGCGTTCCCAGGACCTGCAGTGGTCCAGCACTACTCCTTTGGTTGCACATGGCTTTCTGGGGCAAGCTGCCCTCATAGAGGCACAAACTGGTCCAAGGAAAGGGGTTTTGACCTGCTTTGGATTATGTCTTTAGATTTAGAGCTAACGATACACGTGCATATCTAGTTTATGTAGATCAAGCAAAGCGGTGAACATTTAGTTCCTTCCTGCCAAGTTTTTCACTCACTATAGTACATAGTCCACTTAAGAGCTACAATCTGGTTGCTTCATTTGCTTTCAGATTTGCTTCCCATTTGTTCCTCCAAGACATTTGGGTAAGTGGCAGCATCTGTCTTATGTTTGTGTTATTCACACTGAATTTCCAAATGGACATTTCAAATGGGTGCAAGATGCTACTCTGGCTGGAAAATCAGACTTCTCCAGGCTGTGCTTGACTTAATAGATGTTAAATAGGCTTGGTTTTGATGCAGGGACTGGATGGAAGACCTCCAGAGCAGCACTGGAGCTGCTGTAAGGAGTGCTGCTCCTCCTTGCATCTCTGTCAGTACTGCCGCAGTAAGGGGCAGGGTCATGCACCGATGGCAGAGCCGCTGGAAGGGCTAGGGCTGAACCCTGCGTCTTTATGCTTGCCTAAAGGTCACCTGTCCGTCCCTGCAGGAAAATGAAGGGTGTTTAACCCCGATGCCTTGGCCAGGTCCCAAAGCCCACATCAATCGCATTCTGCTGGCCCAGGGGCCCTCTAGTGGCTTTCCCGGCTGGATGTACGCAGCGCTTCTCCTCCCCGGGTGCCGCAATCGGGGCGATGTCCCTCCATTGCGGGCAGATTGGAAGCCAGCCGGTCCATCATCCAGAGAGCGGGATACCCAGCGCGTCCCGCTGCATCCTCCCCCGGTGCTCTTCTGAGCTACAAGGGTGGTGTGAATAAGGCTGAGATCACTGCAGGCTTCTCGGAAGCCCTCTGTGTGTCGCTGGGTTTGGAGGTACAGCAGCACCCTCCCTTGACTGCTTTGCACCCCTCTTTCCTGAAGGTATTCCTCTCTCTGTAGCTGATGACTGTAAACTGCCCGTGTCCCTGCTTTATGCTTCATGCTGCAACAACATTTCCCGTGGCAGTATTACCTTTTCCTGCCAGGAGGTAGATGTGTCTTCACCCGCTCTGCAGCTCAGTGGGGTTTCTGCTCTGGGGTGCAGGAATGAACCCTGGCACAATGTAGGCATGGGGCCTATAGGGAGCTGTGAAATGGCAACAGCTTTCTTGTCTGCTAGGTGCTGGGATAGCCAAAGGCTCCCCAGGTCTTTACATCCACCTTCCATGCTCCCTCAGTGACTAAGCCACTGTGTTGGCTGCTGTGGCTCTTTTCTATCCAGCTTTCCCCTGTCACTTCCAATATGACTTTTCTTGTCCAAGCTTTCTGGTCGGAACCCGTGCAAACAGAGGGAACATCTCCGCTATTTCATAATACAGTAAACACTATTTCTAGAGTCTTTCATGTTCCAGTTATTCCAATCTTCACCTTTTCTCCATCCAGCACTGTGTCCGGTTTTAGGGCCCCTTTTCCAGTCTGTTTGCAAATAACTTTGCCAGTGTCCATCCCCTTTTTTCTCAGACAATAAATCCTCTGAAGCTGTTGGAGAAATTGTTCAGACATTCCTTCCAGCAAATAGAAGCTTTAAGTTGTTCCCTGACAGTTTTACTTCTTATCCCTTTCATTTACAGTGGGGGGGAAACAGAGATAATTGCAGGTCCTGTACATCTCCAACTGTTTGTGGTGGTAGTTACAATTATCTAAAATAATTTGCAGCAAGATCTGTGGACTTAATGCGCAGGGCTAAATTACTACTTTAAATGCTAGCATTTTAACAGCCTGTGTTTGTGACATTGCCTGTGCCGCATCTTCTAAAACAGCCTAAATTGGCCACGCTGGACATAAGGAAGCGTGAAAAAGGTTTCTTATGGCATTTCAGATCGAGGTTCATCTGACTGACTATTAGGAAAGACAGGGAGGAATATGATTTGCACCCACAGGAATTTACTCTCTCCTCAACGTAACTGTGTGCAGCCTTCGCCCCCCAAAGACTTTAAATAGAGGCCAAATTGTCATCTGCAAGACTTATGCGCGGGTTGTCCAGCCTGTGCTGTGCAGAAAGTCATCCTTCATCAGTGTTTCTCATCCAGTTTGCAAGCAAAAACCCTCTTCTGGGTTCCTGTCTCTGTGGGAGGCCACTGCTTCACATACAAGATGGCAGTAGCTCATTCCTGCGATTTTAAGGGAGAGGGAAACATCTGTAACTACTGGGGGAGCATTCCTCCTTCCCTGCTGAATGATGAACAGTGTCACTGATTTCTAGTGTGGGATCAGATTTAGCCAGGGCCAAGTAGTTGTGAAAATGTTACACTTTTAGGGGTGAGTTTGGCCATTCTCTGGATGGAGCCGGTCAGAACCTCCAGTAAAGGGAGATAGGAAAGGGATGGGGGATGCAGACAGAGACGGTACTTCGCCTACAGCCGCGCAGGTGGCTCGGGAAACAGAACCGTGGCTCCGGCTTGTGCCAAGAGACCTCACTCCCCCACCAGCCAGACTGTGGGGAGAAAGACATTGGGAGTGAAGGGCTGACAGAGACTGACAGAAGCTTAGCACCCTGCTGGATCCAGCATTTTAAATCTGCGATGAAAGACACAATCCTCTGCGCCGCGATGGCAGCAAAGTCCCTGGTGCAGCCCTTTGTCTCGAAGATGCCAGTGAAGAGTGTGCCAAGGTGCTTTTCCCTGACCATCTGCCTTATGAGCCCACATGCCAGGGTTGATGCAATCCAAAGCCTGATAGCACACAGGCCTGCTGGTTTATGAGAACCCATTTTGCAATTAAACCAAATATTTAGGATTTCTTCTAAAAGAGGTGGCCAAGTCCTCGCAAGGAAAGTCTGGCGGATCTGAGCGGGGTAAAGAGGCTTCCCTCGTTCTCATGGCAGATGCAAATAGCACTCAAGGACTACAGAGGTCATATATGTCGTTAAGTCGATCACACTGGACCTCGATAGAAACCAGAAAGGACTATAGGAACTCTAAAAGTCCAGAGGGAAAGCATGCTGTCTGTGCTCCTGGGAAGAAGGCACATCCTTTCCCTTCTGCTTGACTTAGATCTCACAGAGACAGGCAAGGTGTAAAATGTAGAGATTACGCAGTTACTAGGGGTGCGGATTTTGAGGTCATGTTTCTTTTACTATGTGCAGCCCTGGGTCAGAGCTCCATCCTGGCTCAGACTGGGTCATTTTCATACATCTGCCTAAGCTTTTGGGGGCAGCAAGGCTTGATGTTTCCTGAGCTTCCCTTTGCTGCTACCACCATGTTAAACAAATGCATATGCTTCCTGCAGTTCCTTGGCAGTCCTTTGAATGTCTCCTACATGGTAATGAGGAGGTCTAGCATGCCACTGTGCAATCCCATGGTCTCACACCCCAGCAGAGCTCAGCTGCAGGTCATATGTTCCCCTCTGAACCATATTTTCTGATGAAAAGCTTTTTGGCTGCAGCCTCATAACCAGCTTGAGTTAAGTCAACAAGACAGAGGAGATGACTTGGCCAAGACAAAATGGCAAGTTGGTAGCAGAGCTGGGACTGGAATGGGGTCTCTAGACTCAAGGTTCTTTACAGCTGTGGTTGATGAGCGCAGTGTGAATGCCAACCCAACCTATTAATGCCATGCACACCTTCATATGTTTCTGATGTTTCACACACACTTCATAGGGTTCTGATGAGCAGAGAGAAGGAAGAAAAATCCCTTATGCATATTGCGGTGTGGCACATCACAGAGGTAATCCCCCATGGAAGCACCTCTGGGATGTTGGATTTTGCCTTCCGTACAGGCAGGTATCCATCCTGTATGTGAGAACCATATCTCTTGTTTCACCTTGCTCCAGAGAGGGAGAACAGGCTTTAACCAGTGAATGTTCTTGAGACTCTGTGACTTAACTGTAGCCAAAACCATATCACATTGCCTAGTGTCATGTACTGGTGAACAGGGGACACGTGAATTGCTCTGTCTCCCTGTGCTACTCTCCCTTTTTAAGCTGTGCTGTAAAAGGGAGTGTGGGACCTCCTTTTTTTGCTGCTGGCAGGGTTCTGGCTATCATTCTCTGTGGATGGTTTGTAGACACACATTCCTTTGTTTAGGAAGACCCTGTATTATGTTGACACAGCAGCATGTGGCACTGGAAAAGGAAATAGAAAAGGCTTTTAAACACAAACTGGACTAGCATTAGAAGAATGCAGGGATTTGTGGACAGCCCTGCTCCCTTTCAGGGAGAAAGATGATCAAATATTAGGGAGCTGATGAAGCCAGGAACTCGGAGATCTGCATCTCTGCTTCCTGAAGAATGTGGGGCTGGAAGCCCCAGTGATTTATTCCATTTGTAGGGCAGTTACCAAAGCGGGTGCGATATTACCACGGTGAGGTTCCTCGGGTAGAGTCCAGCAGGGAACTATGTGGATATTGTGGGTACCAAGAACAAGGAAATGTTGTGGAGGGTCTTTTGAGTTCTTTGCCTTGTTCTTGCCTCGCGTCACTTTGTGGTGCAGTAACTCCCACTCCCTAAGCCTCAGTTTCTCCTCTGGGAATATTAATGCTTATTGGTGAAGTGCTTTCAGGGCTTGTCCATGAATTTTTAAAACATGACAGAATTGCCAAAAAAATGTGTGGTTTGGTTCCAAGTCAATAATTTCCCATTCCCTAAGGACCATGTCCTCAATCAAAACACATCTGTTGCAGTCAGCGAGGCTCCATCAGTTTATAACACCTATGGCAGAAGTTTATCTCTGTTTCCCAACTTGCTTCCTAATGGATATGCCATGAAATATGCCTCTTGAATGGCCTGTATGTCCAGGGCTCTTTCCTGGAATTCCCAAGCACTGATTTAATTTCTTATTTTGCTGCAAACTCCCCATAGGTCTGTGCACAGAAAGAGCATTTACCTGGGGCTCATATGTGTTGTTTCCAGCTTAACTGTTGCTGCAACTCAGTTAAGGCACATGAAATAACCATACAGGGGCTCAGGCCGGTGTGGTAACTGAGGTTAGGACTGAAAAGTCCTCTTAGAATAATGCCGTAGGGTAAAAGAGCCTTACAGTGTGTGAGAATAAGGTTTGATCTCTCTGTGCCTCAGCTCTGCAGCTGTAAAATGGGGATAACTGGTATTTTTCATGTGGTTTTGCTGGTCTGGGTTATAAGGACTTTCAGGGTAGGCACCTAGCATCTCTCTTGATGTTTTTGGGTGCTTGGCAAGGCAGCGTACCAGCTCCATGTGGCGTCATTGCAGGACAGAGGAGGGGCACAGAATTTGCCCTGCACCCCCCAGGTCTCCCTGTCTGCGCGTTCCCTCTCACTGCTGATTTGTTTATCTCTTGGGGGCCTTTCTGGGTTTAAGCCCATTGTTCCTCACCTGGGAATTTCAGGCTATTATTTAATTTCCTCCCAGACTTCAGCCCTTCCCCCTCTCCCTCCCCAGGTCTCCCGCTCCATCGCCAGCCCCATCGCCTCCGAAAAGGCATTTCACTTCTCTGCCCCTCTATGTGAGTCGGTTTTCGTTGGCTCTCACAGCATCTCCTCTTGTCAAGGCATTATCCGGTGGGGAGCCTGATTATTTAGTTTCCTCCAGTTTCCTTCTTTTAATATATCTCCTCTGCGTCCTGCAGCCTGACCCCTGCCAAAGGACCTGCCACGAGGGCTGTTTCTCCCAGTCTGAAGCCCTCCCCCTGCTTCCCTTTCATCTATGTTTTCCAAGAGGTCTGTGCTTCAGGCAGCAAAGTCAGTGAAGGGTTTGGGGCCTCCGGGTCCACCGCCGGATCCCTCCCCAATCACCTGAGAAAAGGCAAAGGCAAAAACCACTTCCAGGGCCAGTCCTGGTGGGGGTAGGGAGTAACTGAGCCTGGAGAGGGAAAGGAAACCATTTAATCCTTTCTCTTCTAGTTTGCAGCATGGTTCCTAGCAGATTGAAGTCACTCTGGGCCAGATCCTGTGCTGTTCTCTGCAGCTTCCAGGCATGGGAGAAGTGAGAAGGGGGACCTTATAAACCAGAAAGCAGATGGTATTAATGCAGTGCTGGCCCAGCCTGGCTGTGAGTTGCTGTGCTGGAGGTCAGCACCTGAGAGTGCAGTCTGGGCTGGTCCTTGCTGGGTCCAGTATGCCCAGTGTCCCAAGGGACCAGTATGAAACCCCTCATGGCATCTCAAGGGAGCCCCTCACTGGGTTCAACATGAGGGACAGATGCTGGTGATGTGATTTGATTCACTACTCTATGGAAGCATTATTTAACACTTCTCAGCCATGGGTTTTGCATAGCAAGGCAGAAGCAGTACCAGTGTAGTGCCAAGGTGGCAATGGAGGTGGGCTATCCATGATTGCTGCTGAGTGGGGGAAGCCGGTGCCTGCAAGTCTCTGCAAGCACAGCCTGCAGAGAATGAATTCACTCCAGTGAGATTCGCCTTTTGAAGAGCTCAGGGAGGCTGCTTTAACACTGGGTGCGCATCTGGACACCTTTCTTATTCAAGGTGGTACAACTGCTGTGTCACTGAATCCATCATGTTGCCCTCTGTGTAGGAGCTCCCACAGGGAGGGCTGCCACCAACTGCAGTTGTTGAGATACTGGGAGCAAATCCTCCTGTGATCTGTGTGATGGAGAGCATATGCACTGCCCAGGATCTGCAGGAAATCACCTTGCATATGAAGAGCAATGATTGTAGTATGATTGTAGTATCTCTAGAGAGGGAGGAGATCCCTGGAGGTCTCCAACCTCTAGACCCCAAATAACATATTTCTGGAATATATTTAGCAAAGATAATGTTGAACACAGAGAAATGTAGTGGGGATGGAGGGGGAATGATGGAAAGATGTATCTACTGAAAGCTATTGAGGGTTTCTAACCAGAAAGCAGAGGCATTGCCTGAATGTCTATAGAGGTGTTCCCTGCTCATGACTCGGGTAACGTGTAAGCTGCGTGCAGTCCACTGGTGCTAGTGCTTGTAATGAAACTTGGCCCTACCTTAATGTCTAGGTGTCACTCCATGAAGCAGAGATGATTGCAGTAACCTTGCTTCTCCCCAAGGTACAGTTCCGTGTGTGCTGCGCACCAAGACCCTCAGCTTGATGTCAGTGCTAAGAGCTACTGTTAACAACTCTGTCTTGGTTTAGTTTTCCTTAATCCAGCCTTGCAACAGCACACAGCAAAACTCTGCTCTTAGAGAGCTGCCTCCTTTAGAATCAGCCAGCACTGATCTAATAATTGCCATGAGTTGTCGTTCCCCATCCCATCTATCACCCAGCCCAACATGACACCTCAGCCAGGGAAATTCAGAAAGAAGCAGTTTTCTGTCGTCTTCAATTTACCAATAATGAGTTGAGAGAGGCTTTGAAACCAGGGCTTTAAATGACTGCGTTCTCATTGAAAATCTCCCTTCTAAAACATATGGGGACATTTCTCTTGGAGGAGTGTTTTCCCCCCTTTCTCTACCACCATCCACCCTTTCCCTGCCAGGTCAAATGGTATCATCAGATTTTGGCTCTACCAGGGGCCAAGGCAGAGTCCTGAAGCATTTGCCCTCACCTAAGGATGTGTACCAGCATTCATTTAAGTCCAAGCATCTGAGCAGTCCTGCTGAAACTCCCCTTGCCCTTGACGAGATACAAAGGAAAACTTAGCATTAAGCAACAGCTCTTCATTGATATTTTCAAGGGAGGTCCTAGGATCAGTGGAAGACAATTTCATCCATAGCCAGGACTGTTGCAGCTAAATTCATACAGATCCTTCCTAGTACTTCATGTCCAGGTATTGCTAGGAATTGCTGAAGTTAGTACCGCTTGGCCAAGTGGAGATCTGGGCTGATAATGAATGTGTTGCAGCTGTACCTGTTCCATGCTGCTGTTGAAATGCATCTGTACCATTATGATATGTTATGTTTTCAAACATTTGGTTCCAGAACTACAACAGCACTGTCATATGGTTTCAAGTAAGCCCACGCTTCTCCAGGCCAAAGATTGTAGGCAACCAATATTACAGGAAGCAGAGATTTGACATCTGGATTAAAACTGCAATGCAGTTACCTTCAGCTTTAAAAACTCCCCTAGCATTAACCTCACTCTTGATAGTTACAGTCTTGCCTCTCTCCTACCTGTCTGAACAGGGCTGTAAATATACCTTCCCGGCTAATTGTTTCTGTGCTCCAGAATGTGATGGGGGAAAAGAAGTCTTACATGGAGGGAGAAGGAGAAAAATCATTTGTCTCTGTTGTTCTGCAGTGTGCAAGGTGTCTAACTTCAGATTTGCATTGTGGAATCTGTGCAGTTGTCTGCATCCTTTTCAATCTTTATTTGGTATATAGTGAGGTGGGGGAGGGCCCACAAGCAGGATGGTTCAGCAAGGACAGGAGTGAACGACAAGGCAGGCTGGACGTAGAAGGAGCAAAGCATCCCTGCAAGGGGGAGATTTCTCTCACGTGGAGGATCTGGCCTGGTGAACAGCACAGGGGTGGTTATTTCCTACCACACTGAACGCATACCAGCTCTGAGTTCGACATACTTCATTTTCCTTGGCATAGCGAGAAATGAGACTTAACGTGGCAATCATACATAATGCATGAAACAAGCAAAAAGACAGAAAGCAAACAAAAATGTGATCAAATGCACAGGATACACAGCAGTACAGGGCAACCCACCACTTGCGTACTGCTGCTAACAGCAATAACAGCAGCTCTCCTCCTGCACCTTTCAACGCAGGATCCCCCGGTACATTGTAGAAAACAAAACTAACTCAGTTAGCCTCCCAGTGCCCATTGGAAGGTGGAAGGGAGGGGAAAATGTTCGTTCATCTCTGCAAGGAGCAAAGCCACCATCCCTACAGCAAAGACAGAAGCTGTGTAACCCAACACAGCAGGGCTGGATGGGTGTTAAAGCCAGGCATGGGAAGACTGTACCCATGCTGCCTAATTCAGGCTCCTACAGTAGCTGTGAGGCACCTAGTTGGCTGCTGTAATATTAAATAGAGAAATACCCTCCATACAATACAGATATATTGTATAAGATATACAGTATCTTATGCAATAAAGAGAGAAAAACTGTCACAGAGTTGGGTTTAAGCCAGACTTGTCCTTGGTGTGGTTTGATGAGGATCTCTTTTACCTGACTACGCTGGATCAGTTTACCAAGAAGCAGTGCGAGTGATGGAGACCTGGGAAGTTCAGTGTGACCATCAGTGACATGGGCTCTGAGCATCCCCAGAGAGAAAGGTGGGTCTTCCTTAAACAGTCCGGGTAAAAGAAGATGCCCAAGCTTCAGCTGTTATAAGATACTTAGAGCTCCATTGACTTCAATGAATGGAGTCCCTACCAGGTATTCTTGTCACTCGTGGATTGTATGAAAGGACATGTGTTGGAAAACAAATAGGAGAAGAAATAAGAATCTTGAAAGGGCGCTGAGCAATATGAGGAAAGTCAAAGTATTTCTTCTTTGTTTAACCAGTGCATGGTGATTTTCCCCCAGCAGCATGTGACCCATCCACCATCCCCCTACACACACGCATGCACACACACATCCACTCCGCACCAGGGCAACTGTTGGAATTTTATTGGAAAAATGTAAACTGGCTTTGCATTCTTACCTTTATTTCAAGACCTCCTACAAGAAACAGGAAGGGTAAACATGAAAGATCTGTTTCCTTTAAATTGTGAGTGTGGGGGAGTTTTCCTGTAGTGAAAGGACTGTTTTGAAAAGCCCTAAATGCTTTTGAATTGAATACATAGAAGTAATGTACACACGGTTTGAATTTACAGTTCTGGGTCTCCTATCCCCCTCCATATGAATCCTATAAGTCAGACGTGTTGCTACAGTGATTCCCACCGGGAAAGTCTGGACCTAGACTAGGAACAGCTGTAGATCTACAATCCACCAAAGTCGGCTTCTGAAACAGATATGAATTATTGGTTCAGTCAGATAAATATGGCTTTGCCTTTCCCCCACAGGCAACCACATATGGCACTTGGAAAGAATTAAAACCTTTACCCTTGGCCAGGTCTGGTTAAATAATGGCTCTTTCTTATACTTTCCCCCCTCTCTCCATTTCCTCTCATTCATTCTTCTTCTAATTTTCCTTTCATGATCTTTTTGGCACCAGTATCCAAAATGTCACCTCCTCAAAGTGACCCTGAATTTTACAGTGTCACCTACAGGGCTGCGGGAGCAGGGGCAGGCGAGCGTATGGGAAAATATGTAGTTGTTATTCAGCGGGGATGGAGCTCTGAAAGGAGAAACAAAACCACCTTTCTGCCTCTCAGCATGGCCACACTGAGTCCAGAAAAGCCTCCGAGGCTGCAGCTACTCTATTAAAGCCCAAATTCACCCACCATCCCTAGAGCGTACATGCGGGAGGTTGCTGCAACGCCCTTCTTGAGGGGCAGAGCTTACATCCTCTCTGATGCCAGCAGTGCCAATGTAGATACGTAGGCTTTTTAGTGTCTCTGTGTTATGCCTCGTGTTAAACAGCTCTAACAGTGAGGACCAGTGGTCTGAGGCTGAAGCATCACAGGGAGATGCAGGATGTGAGGATTTGGCTGCTGGCTCTGCCGTGAGCAGCATCACTGTGAGCCAGAGCTGTGCATGGTCGGGCACTGAGCCAGCCCTGCTTTTCCTTCCCAGGTCCCTGTGCTGCTGGTTGTACGTGTGCAAGCATCTCTCCCTCCAAATCCAGGGCATGCAGGTGCAGAATAGCATCCCTTAGAGGAGGATTCAACCTCATGGCTAAGAAATGCTCTTACCTGCATCTCTTGGGGTCCCTGATACTCCCTCCTCATTCCTTGCTCCCCTTTTCTACCCTTAGTCATCCATTCATTCAGCCTCATGAGCTAGAGGAAGCTGCCCTCCAGCCCTGCACTAGGTTTAACCCAGTTCTATTCCTAAAGCTAGTTCATGGGCTTAAAAAATCTGGAATTAAGAAACCTGTAACTTGCTGCTTTATCTCATTATCTCCTGTTTTGCATTTTAATGTGCCTGCTCTAAAAAAGACCTCATTGATATTCTGGTTCGGCATGTGTTTGTTTGTGTCTCTTGGGGAAATTGGCTACAGATATTACTAAGTCAAAAACACACACAGGAGAGTTTGCTGCGTATTTTCCTTCCCTTTTTTTCCTTCTTTGAAATAAGATGTTATTTTCTTCACTCGATTGAATGGCAAGCGAATTGAAATGGCAGAGCTGTGAGACAGCTCAGGATGTAGGATATAATCTACTGATCTTGGAGATAGCTGTCTCCAGCTCCGTGGCTGTAGCTCCAAGATTCGTCCTCCCCCTCTGCAAAGGGACCCCAGGCTCCTGCTATGAAACGCAGGTCACTGTGCCTGGCATCCTCCTACAGCTTCCTATTCATGCGGCGCCTCTTCCTGAAGTCCCAGAAGTCACAGTGCTAATAGGGACAATCTAAATGGTCAAAAGCAGCCCGTGGGGACCCCAAAGGTGACCACAAAGGCTAGTGTTTCCTGCTGCGCATATGCCCACCAGAGCCTATGTTCTCCCAAGTGTGGAACAAGCGCAGAAACCTTGAACACACAGGATGGCCCCAGATCATCCGTGGGCATCCACGTTGCAGCATCACCCTGACTCCGACAGCAGCGCCTCAAAGGTTGTTTAGCTTAGAGTGGTTGCTTCCAGAAAGGTATGGGTGACTTAATTCGGATGCCTTTCTTTCCACTAGTCACTACTCCAGCAAAATGCTGCCAGAGCTTTATTCCCCTTTCCCTTTCGAGGTGCAAAATTAGCTTTCTGCCCTTGTGTGACCATTAAGGATCCCTCTGGTGCTCCTCTCAAATGGTCGTTTGACTGCAATGGTCCTGACACGTTTCCGCTGCATAACTCTTTGCTGCTCCCTGCTATAATCCATGACTAGGAGGTTTTAGGATGGGAGAAGTAACCCTCTGGAGGCAGTGATGCTTCTCCAATGACTAGAGAGGGATTTTGAATAGCTACTTCAAACTAGATGTTGATTTTTTTTTTAGGAGAATAAAAATGAGAGGAGGTGAAGCCCAGGTTGGCTGCTTGGGAAATCAGTGTCAAGCAAATCTTTCAGCTGATTATAAAAATGCAGTCGTTTTCAATGTGTCCTCGAGCATCATGAATGTTAAAATGCCTTCTATCGGCCTGAGACTGTGTGTACAAGGACTTCTTGATTGTATCTCCCTGGGTTTTGGCACTGCATTTGTATAGGTGGCATCTTTGTGGTGGGAGATGAATGTATGTGTTAATAAAAGAGGAGGATCTAAGCATGTGTGAATCAGCCTCAGAACTACGGTAGCTCTAGGCTTTACCTTGGGCAGGGGATCGTCTCGTAAGCCTTGCAATCATCAGAGGCCTTAGGCTGGGTAGCCCAGGTGTCTTCCCACGCAAAAGATGTTGTCACCTTTATTTAGTCTCTTCCTTGTGTTGTGATGCTCCGGTATAAGCAGTGCACGCTGTTCCCATTACACAAGTTGTCCACTGACAGCAGCAAGTCTCTGGGCGTTTCTTGCTGCTTCTGCTGCTCTTTTTTCAGCTTCGAGCAATGCCACAAGCTCTTCTGGCAGCTTTGCCATCCTCCCTGAGTTACCTGTGTATCAGCAGCAAATGAAAGTCTTTCTAAAGAGTTAATCTCTCATTTTCTAGAGTGCTTTGCCCTGTACCAATTGGAGCCGCGAGCAGCTCAGTAGCGTTAATGGCAAAGACTGCAGTGAAGCATTTTTCATCTTCACTGCTCTTCAGGGGCCCAATGCAGGAGACTAAGCAGGGACTTTTCATACAGAGTTTGAACTCTAGGGCTGGATCACGTGTACACGCGCTGTAACACAGTGCGTTCAGATCCCCGCGTGGCAGATAAAAGTGCTTTCACCTGCATTACAGTGATTGCAGCACTGCAGCCACAACCTCAATCCCCTCCAGGAGATGATGGTGTTGAAGAGAAGCGTGTCCCAGTGTTCAGGGATCTGCATTTATCACGGATCTCTGCTCCAGCAGGAATCCTCTCTGACTCTGTGCTTTGTCACCTTTGAAAAACTTCACGTCTAGATGGTTCGTTTTGCCATCCTGCTTTCTGACTCCCAAAGGTGAGGCAAGAACGAGACCTGCTTTCTGAGGCAGGCTTGCCAGCTCCTCAAAATTAGGCTCCTTTATGGCATCTCAGTATTTAAACACAGGGCTCCCTCTCCCCATGGCAGTATATCCCTGTGGCAGCAACTTTCCTAGTATGGCAAACATGTGGTGTACCGATGTGTCTGCATGGGGGTAGGTGGGACATGGACCCGCTGGGGACAGGCAGTGAGCACCTTTAAGTCTCAGCAGCATCTCTGTCCCATAGCCCACACCCGGGTGGATGCTATGAGCCAGTCTCTGACAGAAGCCAACCTACAGCCACTGCAGCCCATCTCTGCACACCCTCCCCAGCAGTGTGGATCTATGTGAGGCACCATTGTGATCTAACATTTCATTGCCTGTATTTCTACTTCTTAGACATTCATTTACTGGTTGTAGATGCCTTTTTTCTGGTGCTTCCAGTGGTTCTATTGAGGCTAGCACCTTTCGTTTTCACCTTGCTCTGCTGACCACCCCTACGCAGTAACCCCTGTCAAAACTGCCATGAGTAGGAGCAGCTTTCAGGCTGATGGCTGTGCAAGGGAAGAAATAGCACTGTTGACAGATGCTCCAGCGAGCAAACAGTTTTGGAGCGCTATGATTTCGCACTGCTGTAGAGCAGAGGCTGCTGCTGTACAGAGGGCTCCCAACAGCACCACAGCCATGCACTTAACTGACTTTAAAAGGGACCGAGGTGAAGTAACCCTTCTTTCTTTATTTTTTTAAATACCCTGTGGTGCCGAACTGAGATTGCAGCCAGCTTCTATTTTCAGAGGCCTTGGTAAGAGAATGTTTTTATCTGGAGATACAATGACTGTCGCCCTGTAGCCTGCAGTTCCCATGCTGGTGCTGCCAGGACCCATGAATGCGTGCTTTATGAGCTGCTCTCGCAGGTGTTCGGGGGGCATGTAATCACTAATGAATAGTAGGGAGACATAGAAACTCAAGGCAGGCTCTGGCACAGGGAGCTAGGCCAGGCTTTTTTCATTCTGTGAGAAAGAGGGGGAAAAGTACAGTGCCTTTCCTCTGCTCCCTTTGCATACTTGACTGCAGAGAGCTCTCCCAACCTCTCCCGGGTTAGCTAGCTGCTCGCTCCATTTGTACCGACACCAACGTAAATCTGGCCATAGGAATCAACATGGTTTTTATTAGTGCTTTACCTCCCTTGGGAAGCTACTGCCTGTGGAAGTCCTGAGCTGCTGGAGCAGGCACTGCTCCCATAAACGTGGAGTTTGCAGGAGCTGGTCTTTAGGATTTGGCTTGGGATGTTGGACTTCATGCTCCTTCCTCTCTTAGTGCCAGGGCTCATGCATAAAACAAGTCAGGAACAGGGACTGCAGGACGAGTGAAGTCCTCGGTATAATTTGGAATGTGTGTGTTGTGGATGGGGCCTATTATGATAATGATGATTAATTTGCCATTAAGCCTGTCTGGTACTTCCCCTTCTACAACCGTAGGATGATCATAAAAGCTTGTGTGGTAATACATAGGCACAAAGGGAGGTGGATTGAGTTGCACGGGCAGTTTGAGTTTTGGCATGCTGGGCTTTCAAATGCTTGGCTTTCTAGCCAAGTAACGTGCTCTTCATGAAGTTCTGTGTCACATGTGGAAGAAGAAAGTAAAATAAAACCAACCCCAAGCAGGGTATACTTTAAAAAGGGGAAATCTCTGTCATTTTGTGAAGCTTCCACTTTAACTGGTCTGACACAACAGCTCTGCAAAAGAGAGGGGAATCAGACCAGTGTATTTTCTGACTCTCAGAGCCACAGCCTTTGGATCAAGTGACTGAAGCCCTCTTAACTTGTAGGCAGCACCAAGGTGACAGACACCCAGCACTAACACATCGTGTTTGCTTAGGATCGCTTGCACCGCTGATAAGCCGCCTCTCGCTCTGACTTTGGGCTGGGAGGGAACAATGGCTTTTCAAGTATACCAACAGGATTGACCTTGAGTCTTCTGGCTCGGAGAACCTGAACTCCAACTCGGCTACGTTTATTGCAGGCAGGGTGTCATGGCTCCTGATGGTAGAACTGCTGGGTCTCAGCAGGCCTGGAAAATTCAGGTGCAGCACCTGAATGTGAAGCCAAGTACCTGCTGAAGAGGTAGCATTTCTCCTGGGAAAAGTCTCCATGATTTCTGTTTATTCTTATTGTTATTATCTGAACATCCTCTGGAAGAGAATAGCCCCCTAGTTATGATTACTTTTATCAGTCGGTGGCAGGTTAACAGTTATCTATAAAGCAGTATATCCTAAAGCTTGAAAGGAAGGTGCTGTTTTGGAAAAATATCAATATTCAGGGTGTGCAGCCAAAGCCAGTGTTTTTATTTGCGCTCATGTATTTCATTGCCTTTCTTTTACACCTCAAGGACACATTTATGATCTCCTCATGGTATTTCACTTTTGAGGTGATGGTGACACCTTGAGAAAAAACAGATCTTGCATTAATTTGGCCCCCAAAGCCAGTAAAGTGCTTGTGGAACAGGGAAAAGTGAGTGCAGTTCTTGGATACTTGGCTGTGTTCATCAGGAATTTGCCGTTTCGTGCTTTATAGCTGCAGTGCCAATATATGCAAAGGCTTAATGTTAGCATTGGGTGTGTTTCCTTTCGAAATAAAGGGGGAGTGAAGCACTCTTTACCCTCCTGGAAGTAGCATCCCTGAAGGACTTGTCCATTACATTAAAATCCAGGATACTGTCTGAACATGCCAGAGAAAATAAAACCTTCATTGCATTATCTCTGTTTGCAAAGTAGGGTTTTACCCTCCATAGGAGGAAGCAAAAATTCAGAGGTGATCTGCCAGTAAATGAGTGTAATAACTGATGAAGAATGATAACACTGTGATTGCAGAATACTTTTCGCATTAAGCTCTTCTAGGACTGGGCTGGTGGCATTGCGCCTCCTCTGTAGCTGAGCGAAACGGGTGAGGGAAGGTGCTCAGGGCCATCTGTAGAGTTAGTGGCATAGTAGGAAAGAAAACCATCACCTCTGAGTGCTGGAGGAGGGGGCTGAGGCACTGTCTGGAGGTGCCACTGGAACACGATGGGCTCCGGCGCTCACACACCAGATCTGGTCATAACTAGTGTGGCCTAACCAAGGCCAGATGTGGGGACTGTAGGACGCACACAAGGATCTAATCTCAGGGTACTGAAGCCACAGTGAGGGCACAGCTACTAGACCCCTCTATCTTGACATGGAAGCAGTATTACTCTGTAGTTTGGAACAGTCTTGGCTTTTCTGTATCTGAAAAGTACTCTAGCTTTCCTTGTACATAATTTTCCCAGGATGTGAATATCCTTTCTGAGCTCCTCTCGGGGTTCTCCACCTTTCTGCAAGCTCAGTGCCTTAAGCTAGATCTAGTGCTGTAGCTGAATCCTCACCAGTTAGGAGGAGGGCAGAAACACTCCTCCGTGTACCCACCAGGCTCGTCCATCCCAACATTGTATTATTGACTCACATTCAGCTGGTTATCACTCTGCCTGCTGGGTTCTTTTCTGCAGAACTCTTAATCAGCCTGGGGTTTATTTATACGCTTGAGTGTTCCTGCCTATGTCCAATGTCTTGAACTTATATCCCTATTGGATTTCATCCAGTTATTTCTGACAATTTCTCAATTTATCCAGATCATTTTGAAGGCTAATTCTGCCCTTAAAGTACTGGAGGTCTCTCCCAGCTCGGTGCTGTCCACAGATTTAATAAACATAGTCTCTGCCAAGGTCATTATGGAAAAAGTTGAACAGAAACAGGAGCAGGACAACAGCCTAAGTTTGACACCCACCGTGCAAAAATATCCCCAAATAGTGCTGGTTTAGCATGAGGGCAATGCAGCTTCTGCCTGAAAAATCGCAAGCTCTAACAGCTCTCCCAGATACTTCCCATTCTGCTTTGTTGTCAGATCTGTGTTTCACCTTAAAGAAAGAGAAAGACCTCCCTCATGTGAGCGAAGCATTTTGAGATGTTTAAATAGCACCTTTCCACTTCCAAATAATGGGATTGCAGAAGTACTCAAGATGCCATTTTCATTCATAAAGATTCCTGGCTCCACCACACCTCTCATGAGCATATTTTACTACCTCCAGAGTGGGGTGTAGCAGCCGTTTTAATGATGTACAATTTAAATCTGCACATGATTCACTCCAGTTGTGGGTTTATAATTCTGTGGAGTTCCAAAGTTCTTGTTCTGTAATCAGTTGCTTCCTAACTTGAAGTCATCTCAAATTATAAATTGCTTCTCTAACCGATGCAAACTACGGCAGCTTAATATCATGATTGATGCTATAGAGAAAACTCTGGTACAGTTTGAATGCTATCAAATATAATCCTGGTGCAGGTGGGTGACTGAAGCATGGGGTAAATGCAGTTGATTACATATTTTGTCTCATTCAGGATCCTTTTCTGCGAGCACTATATGACTAAATGCATATTGCATGAGGGGCCTGTTGCAGAGTCCATTGAAATGAACTGAAAGATTCCCGTTTCCCTCGGTGTGCTTTGGATCAGGGCAAAACCACTGTCAGGCAGACAACAGAGATGTTGCGTTTCGGCTTGCAGCGACTGTCTCTTCTAATGACAAAACCAAATGTTTTGTCCATGATGTATGGAGCTATTAATGACAGTAATTCCTTGGAGAGCCTGATGATTTGCAAATATTGAATATATTTCCATTTTACAGGGGAGGGGTAGAAACTGCAGTAGGGAAGATTAAAGGAGATGGCTGGGTCCTTAGAGAAGAGCTGGAGCCTTGACATCTGCTGTAGCGTAAATACACAGGAATACTTAGCCTAGCAGGGCTGTAGGGAGAATGTGGCTGTGATTGTGTTCCGTGCTTCTACCACCATTCCTGCTAGGGAAATGGGTGCTCTTAACTCATCCAGTGCCTGAGCCCATCTTGGGTTCTTGTTAGTCCATCAGAGGCCAAGACAGAAGAGGGATGGGCAGCCGGGAAAGAAGGAGAATTAGTCACATTTGTTGTGGATCTCAAGCCTGTGGATGGGACAGACATAGAGGCAATCTTGCCAAGCTAGGAAGAGAGTCCTTACCCCCATGACCACTTTGCTTTAGTACCTGCAGCCCAAAACCAAGGGAGGCAGCTGAATAGGGAAGAAAGGGATCCACCAATGGCACGCAGGGGCCAGAGGAGGATGCTAGTGTTGCGTGGGGACAGCCAGATCTGCAACCCGCCCAGCCATCCTCGCTGCCTGTGGCACCTGGATTTAGATGGGCTCCTGCCCTTGCTATATGTTCACATTTATATGTGCAACATTTCTCCTTCTTGTACCCCTTCTTCCTCCTCTCACCTTATATAGTCATGTGAGGCACGGCTTCAAGAAGCAGGGGCGGCTTGCCAGAGCCGCTGACCTCCCCTGCCAATGCTGATTGTTCTCAAGAGCTGAAACTCAGAGCTGCCGCTCTCATGTAACTATTTGCTGCATCATGAGGCATTGCTCGTGTAAATGCCCAGGAAAATAAATATAGGAAGTGGTGGACACCTCGAGTATAATGTGAATCTGTGGCTGGAGGTGCAGCCATCCCCTTGCAGCCCTCACCGGTGAGCAGTAAATGAAACTCTGTTCCCCCTGCAAGGCATGTGGGGTTTTTACCCATTTGCTGGTCTCTAGCGGCGCTCGAGACCTCCAAGAGGTCTGGGTGCGGATTGCAGTGATTTCCAGCTTCTGCTCCAGCTCTTTGTGCCAGTGTGGCATTATCTGCGGCTTTTCTTCTTTTTCTTCTCCTGCTTTCTTTAAAAAGCCATAAAACAGCAAGTGCTATTCAGTGTTTAAGACTATTTGGGTTCACTTCAGTCCTGGCATGGTGCTAACAGGGAAAAAAAAAAACACGTTAAAGGGTTTGTTCTCTCATTTGCAGAAGAAACTGTCTCGCTATGGGAATGAACAATTAACAACATTTAAATGAGCTGAACTTGGTCCTTTTCTTCCATTGTCTTTGTGCCT
Organism: Myiopsitta monachus; assembly: GCA_017639245.1. Lineage (NCBI taxonomy): Eukaryota > Metazoa > Chordata > Aves > Psittaciformes > Psittacidae > Myiopsitta > Myiopsitta monachus. The sequence continues at coordinate 2,870,913 of CM029935.1, read as the reverse complement.
TTTGAATCATCTGGAATTGGATTTTCTCTGCTGTATATTTTCCGGTGCGCTAAAAATGTTTTACATAGATCGTAGAGCAGTCCTGAGGTGTAACCCTCTCAACCCCGTGCTCCGCAACGCCTCCAACATTTATGACATGCTGTGGTTAATCACCTGGATCTGTGGTACGATTACAATCTTTGCTGACCGGGAGTTTTTTCCCTGCCATTTTATTCCCCCTAAAGGAAACACAGTACAAAGATGGGGAGGGCGTTCTCCCCGATTCCGTGTCTGCAGGCATTTCTGCCTTCATTAATTAACAATGATAGCAAGGAAGGCAAGCGAAAGGTTTTGATCTTTACATCGAAAACCCAGTGTGCAGCCTCTGCTCAAACCTTTTAGCGACAGATTTCAGGGCTGTTTGTATCTTAAAACGTTGCCTCCCTTCCCCAGCAGCCCGACATGATGTAGTCAATCAGATTCAGTGTTAACCCGTAGTAAACCCTCACGGGGTTTTTGCAGGTGCTGCCTCAGGTATTCCCACTGGTTTATTTTACCTGGAGAGCAAAGAGCAGCAGTCCTTTCATGCTCAAGCAGTGGCGTAAGGGGTGTGTTTTGGCTGGCTGAGCTTAGGTTTGCCTTTGGGTTTGCCCCTCAAAGGCAGCAAGCAGCGGGAATGGCGATTCGGTGGCATTGCGTTTGGCTCAGGGGGGAGTGCATCGGAGAGAGGATTTCCTCGTGTGGTCTGCTGACTGTTAACCTACACGTGGGGCTGGGGAGCAGGGGAAAGTGCAGCCGCTCTTCGGCGTGGTGTGGCTTTAAGAACCGAGACTGAAACACCTTAAATGAACTCTGCAGCAGACAGCTGAAAAAAGCACCCTGGCCCCGCTGCCGCCCTGCTTCTTCATGATGTCATTTTTCAGGTGTCAGTTTGCCGGAGCAAGATTGGAACGGGCCTTGTTGCTAGGACATGAATGGAAAAGTGGCTGCACATTGGTTGGCGAGGGTTTCCCGGCCAGCCTATCGTGCGGGAGCAGTCGGCATAGAAATGAGAAGCAGAAAAGCTGCTGGCTGGGACAATTAATGTGTTTGCAGTGTCAGAGCAAATTGTGGCGCAAAGTACAGTGCGGGTACAATTAAACCCCAAATCTTCCCCTGTGTAGGCTGGTGATGCTGCCCTAATGGACCAGCCTTGGGTCTGAGGCAATTAGCAGCCATGCTGCCTTCTGTTTGAGTTGGCAGCTCAGAGCAGCTAGCGTGGAAAAAGGACATTTATTACTTGCGCGGTGCAGAAGACTCTATAGCGTTTGTATTACCTTTAGCCTGCAGAAATAGAATGAGTAGAATTAATTTCCTCTCGATTTTGTAATTATTGTCATTTGAGTCCATCATGCAAAGAGGAAGAAAAGGCCAGTGTACGCTGCAGCAACTCCATGTCAGAGGAGGGAGAGAGGGGAAAGCAGCTGGTGGGAAAGGTTGGTTTCCTACCCTGCGCAGTCCGGGTATAAACACTGCAGCAGCTACAGCAAAAAGCCTGCTCTCTGCAAAGGTCTTTGAGCAGAAAGTATCGCTTTATAAAGTGTAATTGAGTATGATTCTGTTATTTCAGACCCTGGCTATAAAAAGCGTTCCTATTTAAGCTGTTAGTAGCGCCTGCCTGACAGAGGAATAGCTAACTAAGCAGATTTGCCTGCCTGTCATCCTTAACTGTTTGCTATCGCTGCGATGCTGCTGTAGCAGAGGTGGTTTTCTTACATAACCACCCGGCTTTTCCGCAGCCACCTCCCTTCCCATGGGAGCGAGGCACCTCCAGGGTCATGGAATCCAGTCCCTTGCTTGCCGGCAGCCTCTGCACAGCATGTCCATTTTGGAGAGGGATGGAGCTCCCTCTCCACCCTCTGTGGGGCTGGTGCTGCTTCTCTCCTCACCGCTTACTTTTCTCAGAGAGTCATCCCAGCCTGTCCCTTCTCTATTCAGACCCACTACTAGGACATACCTATTGCCTCCCGTGGCTCTGCAGCGGCACACACCACCCCTCCACGGCCAATGCAGAGATGCTTTGTCAGAGCTTGCGTGCCTGTGGGGGCCCACGGGTTGCTCAGCGGTCCCATTAACATTACGAGTGTCACGTATGGGGGTGAGGTGGTTGCAATGCTGTTGTGGGGGCTGAAGGTCAGTTGTTAATTTGGCGTATCTCTGTAGGGTGCAGGGTCAGAGAGTCTCCTTCAGGGCTTGACAATGGAAATAGCTGCAGGTACCACGCGTGCTGGCGCTGGCTTGTGTTAGAAATCTCTGCTTGCAGAGAAGGCTTTGGAGCAGTAGGATGGAAGGAGTGAGTACCCCTGTCCCCAGTACTGCTCCTTGCTCTGCAGCCCAGGCAGAAACCCCACTAACCATAGGACTGCCTGTAAACCCAGCCATTTTATTCATACCAGCCCAGAAGCACCAGGTCTAACCTACACCAATTCCAGTTTCATTCCATTTCATTCACCAGTTCCATTTACACTTGTGTCCCATGTCCAAAATGTAAAAGAAATTTCCTCTGTGCAACCAGAGCCCATCCTTAAAGCAGCTGGTTAACCATTTCAGTTCCTCTCTCTTCCCAGAAGCTATTTGAGGTGGGTTTATATTGGTTTCCCCAGAGGGGGAGACATACTGAGTGTCCCATCCATGCTGGTGTGCACGTGGATGTGCATGAGCAGCTTGCTCTGCCCTGCTCCCCTGCACCGTGCCCGCTGTACATGCAGCAGTGCCCTCTCATCCCATCCCATCCGTCACCCGCAGCCTGAGCCTGCAGAGCCTCTGGCTTGAGGAAACTATGGCTCGGGAGATCACCACGTTAAAATCAAGAGGTTGGGGAGGGGTGAGAAGAGGGAACGCAGACGCACAGACCAGAGCCCTGCTGCAAAATTAGGGCAAAAGTCTGGCCTTGTTTATCCTGATGTAAATCAAGAGTAAACCCAGGCAGTTTTGTCATTCTCCACTCTGACGCATTACTGTAAATCCTACTTTCGTAACTTGGTCGTTATTTATGAGTATTACTGCAGTGCTACATGAGATCAGGGCAGAGTTATGCCTGGTCACGTGTGTGTGTTAAGGACTACAGCTTGTACGTTTAAGTAGAGGAGACAAAGGCAGTCGATCATCTTCATTTTACAAATAGGGGCGTAGGATTACACGATCTGCTGGAGAGCCTGCAGGAAGCCAGTGTCTGGTCTGGACAGGAAATGGTTTTCCTGTCCTGAAAACCTTTTCATAGTAGGAAAAAAAGCCCCTCTTTGACATTTGGGTGAAGAGTTTCAAGGGCAGGAAAATGCAATCAGTAACTGCTCGATGTGAGCTCCAGATTTGAGCCCGGGGTCTGCAGGGAGCAGGCAAAGGATGTGCCCTTGTAAATTCCTCCTTGCTCTCAATGTCTTTCTCCTGGTTGGAGGCTTATGGATCTTCCTGGCTGCCAGTGCAGACAGAGATTTCTGCTATCCGTGATCAATGATGATCGCATAAGCAGGACCAGTCTGTTCTCAGTACCTGTGGGTTTGTCTACTTCATCACGTCCAGATCATGGTGGAAAAGATTAAAACAATAATAATATTAGGTCAAAGGCATTTAACAGCAGAAAGAGGTGTCCAGGTGACAGGCTATATGCTATAAGCCTGCTGTATAGATGCTGTATGTGTACCATATCACCTATTTTTATCCTCTGCATAGGAAGACGGCTTAGTTAAATGTTCCCATTCCCTGCCCCGGCTCTGGCTGGCATTGCCCTTAGCCTTTGCTCAAAAGCGTGGCTACTAGGAAGGATTGCCCTTATGGCTGTACCAGCTTTTCCATCTCCAAATTGCCTGTCTGTATTACCTGCTCCTCAAAGACTGGAGGCTCGATCGGTTGTTGTGTGATGAGATATCTGTTGCTTATGTTCAAGGACTTCCTCCTGGTTTATTTTGCCATATTATTTTCCTGTATTTAGCTGGAGGGCTTAAATCATAGAGGACAAATGTAAATACCAAATAGTAGCCTGCCTCTCACCTACGAGGTCGAGCAGGCAAGCCTTCACACAATCACTGCGTCTCGGTAATCTCATGTTTCTGCATAGCTCCACACCCCCATCTGACTTTCCCATCTCAAACGACAGTATCTGCTAAAACCAGATCAGGTAAATGTAACGCCTCAGTATTGACCTAGGAGGAGAAAATGACTTTCTAATCTGTTGAAGACAGTGTTTTCTTCTCAAATCAGCCCGTCCCCTCCTCCTACCGTCATGCAGCGCAGTACCCAGGATAGATGAGGTCTCAGTCCACGTATTGCAGAGGAGCAGTCTTTGTTAGACACAATGTGTGGGTACTGCAAAATACTTGGGAGAGCTGAGCAGGTATCTTTTAAGGGGGGGGGGGGGGAAGGCAATTAATTAGACTAAATAAACATACATTAGGGTTCAAAATATGCACAGCCAAAATGAAAGCCACATTCTGGTTCATTAAATCTGAAAAGACTTCACACATTTTAAGCCTGTAATCATATTCACAGATGCATACCCCCTTCCCAACCTTCCCCCCTCCTGCAGATTTCACACCTTGGTAATGGCTATTGTAAAAAGGAGCTGCCGATCCCAGGCAGGCAAAGGTTTGCAGCGCAGGCAGCCTGCTGCAGGGGATGGGCAGGGGGGAGTGGATGCACATGCGGCAGGAAAGTCGCGGTTTACTGTGGCATCTATGTCAGGTCCTCGCCGCAGAGTCTGTCATTACCAGGCTGGCGCGGTTCAGGTGCATGGGGAGCAGGAGGCGGCACACCACGGGCTCACACTCTGCTTCCCCACCCTGCTCCCGCGTCCTACGTGAGCAACCCAGGGCCACTCGTTGAACCCCCTGATTCCAGGCTTCTCTCCCTCCCCTGAAGGGTGGTATGTTACCAGGGAGCTAAGCTAAAGAACATATGGAAACGTCATGCGTGTATATATAGCAGAGGAGCGAAAATGGATGCTCTTGGGGACAATAAACATTAGTGTATCTGCGGGGGGGGGGGGAGGAAGGAGAGCGAAGAATTTCAGCTATTTGTGCTGGTTTTGTGGATTTTTGTCAGTGGTTTTTCACTGCTGTTTATAAATATATATATAATTCATCTGAATTAGGAAGTCTGTGAAACCCAGGAGTAATTCTTCACACGCAACTCCTGGTTAATTCCAGAGTGGCACAGTCAGAAGGCAAGATGCTAGGACTGCATGCCAGCAGATATTTGAAAGGAGACATTTTGAGGAGCTGAAGTGATCAGTGTGAACGTTTTCAAGGTGCTGGGGCTTGCTCTGGAATACCTTGGTGATTCAGTGCTTTCTCCTGCCCTTAGGTACAATGAGACTGGAATGAAAACGTTTCTAGTATGCAGAGCCTCACAAGCAGCTTTCTTTGACCATTTCTTTGTTGTAGTGTATTTTCCTGATATATTTAAAGGACAAAATAGGCAGCGAAGACTTCAGCCTACCCCAGTGTGTGTATTATTCAGGCAGGAGCCAGCTCCCTGGTCTGCAGCTCACTGTACTGGCTCTTTTCAAGAAAGCAATCCCAAGGAATTTGGTGCTATTACTCAGGAAAGTAAGAAAGCTCAGCATAAGGTGTCCTACACAGAAACCTGGATATCGTGGTTTCTGTGCCTGGATATCTTGATCAGTTTAAGCTGATTAGAAAAGCTTCTCGGTTCATTCTTGGGCAAGCTGGAAAATGATCCCTGCTTTGTATAATGAAGTATGTTATCTATCCTGCGCTATAATAAATCGAGAGTGAGGTTGGAGGGGGATTGTCATCTGGTCTGAATTAGCATTGCTCCACTGATGCTGATGGTGCCTTGACAGTGCTCACCAGGTGAGGATGTGGCCCATTCAGGAAGCTCCTATGGGGTTACAAAAGCAGCATTGAGGACCACAATTTCAGAGGAGGAAAGAAGCCAAGAAAGGAGCAGGACAGCTTGCAGAGAATCTTAAATGACATTAATTGAAATCTTATCACTTCCTTCATCTTAAGGTGAACCTGGGGCACAATAAAGAGCAATTATCTGCCATCTTCCCTCATCTGTCCCAAGTGCAGGGAGGGGAAGAGTATATCCATCACTCTTCCTGCTCTACCCTTTTTTTCAGTAGACAGTAAGATATATTTGCAGGCCTGTCACCCCTTCAAACCCCTCCTTTCACAGGAGAGCTGAACAAAAGCAGGTGAAAGCAATGGAGCTGGGAAAAGAGAGGGGAGCTGGAAGCTGGAACCAAGAAATGGCTTCAGCTCTTCAAGAAGCTGTTACAGGGACTTGAGTTGCCGCACATCAGGGGAACTGCTGCAGGCTGGAGGTGCATGCTGGCAGTTAATTGAGCCAAGCAGAGGTCTAGGGCTCTCAGTCCTGCTTGGGTCCAGCGCTTGCTGGAAGCTGAGTGGGGCAGGGAATTGTTAACAGATCACAGGAGCTGCCACAGCATCCAGCATGGGAACTGGCGGCAAGTTTTTCCACCAGCTGCTCTCACTGGGAGGTTACGAAGTGAAATGGAGCCCATGGACCGTGTTTAGAGCATTAGCAGGACTGGCAGTGATTGACCTCTTCTCTTGGACAGAAGAGACCCAAAAGCTGGATCGCATCCTGGTAGACCATGAGAGAGACAGGTTCAGAAGGGGAGCCTTGCTCTGTCCTCACATGTATTACATCAGAGTGTTTGCCGAACAGAGGACTGCAGGCCTGGGGCTGCTAACCTAGCATCCTTCCTCACTGCTAAAATCCCCATGGAAGGCTTCAAAAGCAGCAGGAGTATGCAGGGTTGTGCCTGGATTCTCCTTACTAGGGGTCTGAAAGCAACACTTGGGTATCTGAAGCAATCGAGGAGAAATCAGCTCACTCGGCAAAATGTGACCCATGCTTTCGTTTAGGCAGCAGGGAGGTCATTCTATCAAGTCATAATAGGAAAACATGATCAAACCCTTTGAGATGTCTCAGCCAGTGGAAGGAGGAGCAGAAGGACGTTTCCTTGTCGTTGCTCACTCTCTTGTGATTTACTGTGACCTTGGTCAGGATGTTTAATCTCTCTCTGCCTCAGTTTCTCTGCCAGTGAGCAAACAGAGCCCTACCTCCTAGGACATCTCAGATACATAGGGTTTTGTGAAGAGCTTCAAGGTCCAGAGACAAATCCCATGTGATTGAATGGTTTGGAAAGATGGGGCTGTGCTAAGAAGAGCGGAGCTTACCAGCTCGCTCCTGCATTGGACAATGTTTTGGGGTGTTAGGAATCAGACCTAAGGAGGAGAGGATGTGCTTTCCTGCAGGGTATATAGCTCTGTGGAGCAGCATTTCCCTTGCAATGCTGTGGGAGATGGAGGGGAGCAGGAAAGGGCACTGACACCTGAAGCACTGAGTGCAGCCCATCATGGGGAGTCGGGATGTGCGAGGGGCAGGTTCCACTTGGCTGGATTCTGACTGTGCATGCAGAAACTCCAAGGCCATGTTGCTTTCTGACAGCAAATCGATGCTGCTGTAAACATGAGAACAAAGGAGCTCGCAGAGGAGAGGGGGAAGGAACAAGGAAAAGGAGATCTGTAGTGCAGCCAAAGCTGAAACAATATTGGGAAAGCTGAAGTACTTCGGTACCTATTCATACCCTGGCCAAAGCTGGTTGCTCCCCCATTCCCAAGGCCATCGAGGAAGTCGAAGTCAGTGGCCTCAGGTGGATGAGGTGTGAGGGTGAAAGCCAGGAGCACAGGGTGGCTTGGCTGCTTCTGTGCTCAGTAGCCCCGGGCCACTCGCTGGGAGCGCGATTCGCTCCCAAGGTTTAGCAACCGTTTAATCCCCAAGCTGAGGGGCTGGAAGAGGCAGACGCTGTACATGTGCAGCTGGTTAGGGCTGAGCGTGCGCCTCCCCTGTAAAGAGTGGTGTCTCATGATGGATATCCCTGGCAGGGTGAATTCCCATTCATTTGTCCTGTGGCTTTGACAGCGCGAGTGGTTGCCATACAGATCCCGCAAGAGAGAAGACCGTGGAAAAATGGGGGTTTGGGAGCCAAGATGCTGGGACTTTCTTCTTCCCAGCTCTGCAGCGAAACAGTGGCTCTGGGGCCCGGCAGGTTTAAGTCTGGGACAGGGTCTGGCTCCTGACCTGATGCTGAGGTCATGTCGATACATAGGTCTAGGGTTTAACCCATTGCTGGTGAGAGGGTTATTCAAGAAAGCCCAGCTCGGAGCACCGTGCTGATCTGCATGACAGAAGCACAGGTTTCTGCCAGCATTGGTGGAGTGGGAGCACAGTCAGAAGTTTTGCTGGTGCAAGAAGTCATTGGAAGGCCCGGTCTTCGATGAAGGCAGGGTTTCTTGGTTGGAGTTTTAAGCTCATGTGTTTTCTCTGGCTGTCATTGGGCTAGGCCACATGGAAGAGCTTTAAGGACCGATCCCGCATGCGGAGAGGGGATTTTGGCGCACACAGCTCAGGCCCTGAGTCTCCCCATCTGTAAAGAATCAGCATAACAACACTTAATATACTTCCCCAACGTGGCAGTTGTGGGGCTTAATTAAACTGTGCAGAGCGCTCGGAGATCCTCAGATTAAAGGCTGTGTGTACAGCGAATTATAAAAGCAAACAACATGAAATTTTCCATGTGTTGTACTAGAGCTGTCTTCATTTACCAGAAACAAATCGTTTCATGTACCTCTTATATGTAACTTGTTTATATAGGGTGTGATTATTATTCCAGTGGGAGGGAAATCTGGTAGTTTTGGTTATTATTTCTAAATGCATAATCCGCATAAGGCACAAGATTTGGATATGATAATAGTACAAATAGGGTTTTTAAATATATATGTGTGTGTAATTAGCCGTGAGAAACGTCACCAGTTTTAATAGGCCTGAGAGATGGTGGGAGGTGAATTTAATATAGTATAAAAATAAAGGTAATCCCAGCAAAAGACAAGCGTGGAACGGTTACTAGAGTCACCGCAGGCAGAGACAGTGCATGTTTTGTGTCCAACAATAGCAGCATACGTGACTTGAAATGCTCTTTCCTTATAAAACAAAATGCCCACTGGTTTGGCTTATTAGTGCTAATCTTCAAAGGGAGAAGCAGTCCTGAGGTTCCTGGTTCAATTCATAAGTTCAGCTCCGCTCTGGCAGCGCTCGCTTGACAAAGTGCCATTGTTGCCCATGGCCGGGGCCGTGTGTATGTGTGTATGTGAGGTTTAACCTTCTGCATTTCCCCTCTTTTGGCTGCACAAGGAGTGCCCAAAGCCGTGCAGAAATATGCCTCTGATGTATAGTTTACATGTGAAAATGCTGCATTTGAACTTGCACTGACTCTGCTCAGAGTGGATCGGGTTAAATGGACTATTACAATGGCAGGAGCTCATCTGGAACTAATAATTTTTGAGGCCACCAAAAGTAAAAAGTGGAAAAAAAAAAAGGAAGGATGGGGGAGGAAGGGTCCCAGCGAGTTTGGTGGCCGGTGACTAAAGCTTCTGCTGCCATCTACTGCACATGGATGGCAGTGGGGCCGGCTGGGAAAAGCTCAATTTGGACAGAATCAGCCACAAAACAGGTTAAAGGGTGAATTTGGGATGGATGGAGAGGGCTCGCAGCTCCGCACACTCGACTCAACCTTTTACATGAGCATAGCAGGGTTTGGCTCGGGCTTTGCTCTAACCACCGCGGAGCATCTGGTGGGTCTGTTACAGAGGGATTGGAACATGGTGCTTTCATTGCCGCAGGTTTCGAACCGCGCTCGTTTTGCATTGTTGCCACTCGCTTAAGGATTCACCGCCACGGAAGAAGTCCTTTTTGGCTCCGATATGGGGGGCCGTTAACAAAGCCTCTCATCAATTGCACGCAAGTGGCTGCATCGCAAATCACACGACAAAACCCGGCGCTCGGTGACCGACATCTGTTTTGTCTCAGAAGGCGCAGCACGAAAGCGCGGTGCTGCTCGGTCTCCCCTCCCGCTGGAACCGGCTCAAGCATTACCGTGCTTGCCGGCCTGGCTAGACAATAAACGGAGTCTATTTATTTATGATGGCTGGACTCTAGCAGGTCGTTGGCATGGTCTCCAAGGGCGATGCGTTCGAATCCCTTTCTCTCTTCCATCTCTCCAGGCTGCTTTCTATTCTTTGTGCCTGTTCTCCCAGGAGATCTGGTCTTGAAACAAATAGCTCATCATCCTTGTGGCTCTTGGTTGCGAGGTTAAATAAGTTGAGGAGGAAAAGTACATTTGAAATGGTGCTGATCCAAATGAATGAGCCAAACGTGCTATTGTCTTTACCAGCTCCGAATCCGCCATGGTAATTTCCTGGGTACAGAGCCATGTTGGCTATGAGTTACATATAGCTACTGCAAAGTGGAACTGGATTGAAAATGAAGCTGGTCTTGTGGCTGAACACGCAACTGGGAATTGGCCCCTGGGCTTCTGTTTCTGGCTTTCTGAGGGATCTCAAGAAAGCCATGGAGGAGGGAAAGGAAAGCTGTGTAATTTCAGGAAGCCAGCCTAACCCCAATGCTGAGCCAGCAGCCCTCGAATGGAGAGCATGGAGGGTGTTAGGAGAGGGCCTGCCAAGCTGCTCTCCGCTGGGAAGCTGCTTGGGAAGGGCTGCTAAAGAAGCAGAGATACTTGGTGAGGTCTCCTCTCCAGCCTCCAGAGCTCTGAAAGCAGCACGCGTGCTTCACGAGCAGAGAGGGGCTGCATCCAGCCAAGGGATGTTCTAACCTCAATTTATGGGGTTTTGGATTCGTTTCACGTAGGCTGCAGTGTTTTACAATCACAAGCCTCAGTGCGAGGTACTCACCTTGAGTTCCCTTTATAGCAAAGAGTATCTGACCTATTTTTAAGACGAGGGGAAGCACTCCCTGAACTGCTGTGTCTCATTGCTGGCTACAGAAGAGACCTGGAGTGACCTTCTTACCTTAGGCAAGGCTGAATCCTGCTAATGCTACATTGAGCCCTGGCCAGGAGAAACCTCCGGCCTCTGCTCTGTCATCTTGTCATTACCCTTTGGGATCTTAGGAAAATACAAAGGGTGCAGGCTGCCATTCTCACAGTGGGAAGGGAATGAGGAAGTGTAGAAAAAAGATGGAGAATGGCTTATCCGGGTTCTGAATTCCTCCTTGGAGGGCATCTGCTTCCCTCCACTGTCTACAGAAAGATTCAGGGAAAATAAGCCTTCTGGTTTGGCCAATCCACTCTGGAGGTGTGGGGCTTGGTGATGTGAATGCCACATCTTGTCCATCTCTACCTCAGATCCTTCACCTCTAAAATACGCTCCCATCCTGTACAGTCAGTGTCAGGTTGTAATCAGCTACAGGATGTATTTCAGTAACTCTGTTGAGCTCACACCCCCCTTCACTCTCTTCCCAGGCTTCCTTCCCATGTATCTGTCTAGTTCCTTTTTCATCACCATCCATCATTCCCCAAAGCCATGGAATTTTTTCCAGCCCAACCCCACACAGGTGCTACTGCCCAATAGGAGGTCTGGTCCTCAGCCTGCTTTGCTGTGCCAGGCCAGGGGACAGCACATCTCCTGGGCATCATGTGAGCCTGGCTATGAGAATTTGGGGGATGTGGGCTTCTGGATGCCTATAATTTAGAGGAAAGAAGTAAACCACACATCCTGGAAGAGCCGTGGACTACCATTTTTCTCGCATCCCACATTTGGCAGGTTCAGAGGTTTGTGGCAGGAGCCAAGATGTTGACGGTTAGCATGAATCTTTCCTTCCCACAGACCCTCTTTTCCCTCCTTCGAGCAGGGGCTGGGCTATCTGGAAGCTCTTGGCTCCTCCATCTCAAACTCCAGCTCGAGTTCTGCTGTGAAATAGCCTCCGTTATTTCATCTTTGCTGCCGAGAAAGGCTAAACGCAAACATTCAGGAGTCTGGCACCAGAAACTCGGGTTGCTTACTCAAAAGAGGAGCAGCGAGCCAGAACTTCAGCTGCTCTCTCTCAAGACCAGAGCATCGAAATGCTTAACCCATGCTGGGAAGTGCTTTTGCAGTTTCAGCCTTGCTGTATTTCCAGCCTGGCTTCCTCGCTCCTGCCGGCAGCTCCCTAAGTCCTAAATCAGCGTATCTGCATCCTCCCCCTCCTTGCGGTTGCAGGCTGTGCGCTGGAAGCAGTCCCTGATGTTATTTGTGGGAAAGAGAGATGTAGTTTCAGGAGCAGCAGAGTGAAGGGAGCCTGGATCCGGGCCTCTAGGCTGGATTTGTGCCATGTGCTCCAACTGAAACTGCTCTGGTGGTTGGAATCTTCCTCCTTGATGGGTTCTTACATGTATCATAGTGGGGAAAATGCTTTGCAGTGGGAATGCTCATTTGCATCTCTTTTATTTTGAGATAAGAGCAGTTTATTAATTGAAATCAAGAAAAACATAATGATAATAGAAGTAATACCAAAGATGCTCTGCAACTCTGGATGCTTCCTGTGGCATGCTAGGGTTCAGTGGTAAACCAGGTGACAACTGGGGTCTCAAAGAGAATATGAAGTCACATAATGCACAAAGCTGGGAGGTTTCTTTGGGAACTGCCAACATGCTCGGTGATATTTAAGATGTCATTATTTGTTAGGAGTCATTGCCCAATATGATGACCTAAAGTGTTTGAGAGCAGGGTGTAGCTACTCACACGGGGACCATGGAGACTCTAAGAGAAACTCTCGTACCTTTCAAGAGCTTGTTTAGATGCTAGATAATGAGGAAAGGGCATAGAAACAATAGGAAGGGAGAAGGTACAAAGAAAACAGCCAGAAAAAACAATCCAGGGCAGGTAGGTCTAGTCTGCACCTGGAATTCCCTGCTGCTCTTCAGGGGGAGATCCAAAGGGTCAGGGCCAGTGGGGTCTTGGTACAGAGTCCATTGGCAGCCCAGGGAAAGGTTTAAGTGGCGCTGTGGGCAGGAGAGGCTGGATGCTCAAGCTCTCAGGACAGTGTTTCTTCAGTTCATCATGAAGTAACTTGATAAATGGTGAAGGCAGTAAAGGAATGGGGGGAGGGGGAGGTCTTCCTTATCCATAATAATCTGCAAGTTTTGTAAGGAGGTCAGGCATGAACAGATCCCTCCTCTGTTGAGCTTTTACTCTGTCAAGGTTTTCTCAGTGACACGTGGCAATGAAGCTTGAGTCACGCTAACTACTTGAAAATAGGTGCATGGGAATGAGGTGCAACTTCTTGTACCTCCTGGGGAGAAGCAATCTATTTCAGCAACAATAGGAAAAGTCAGCTTCATTCATGAGGGAAGGGGGCAAGGAGGAGGAAGGAATGACTGTTTGTTAATGTTGCCTTAAGCTAAACATTAATGAAGTGCAACACTTCAGATGCTTGCATGCCTCAATTATGTCCACCAGCTCACATGTTGCCTTTCCAATTATGCAGGCTAAAAAATGAGGTACGTGTGAAGAGACTGCTGCTTGCTCATTACCTCTCTCTGCAGTAGTAATTCTGCTTGCTTTCAGATGCTTGCGTGTGCTCAGGTGTAGTTACATACACAGGGTTTCAAACAGCAACAACCAAACAGTGCAAACACACCACGTGGCCTTGTGGAAATGGATCTTAACCAGGGAAATTACATGGGATGTGGGCTTAGTACTGGAGATGTTGTTCTGCAAACAAGGAGGTGAAGCTTGGAAAGGCTCAAGTGTTTCTGGTGTCTGAGGGTGTTGCTTACTGACTAGTGCTGACCTTGAGGGAAGGGACTGAGAACTAGCCAGATAGGTGATTGCATTATGAATGTTACTGGTACCTTTTCTAGTAGGGCGCTGTTGCTCCTTCTGCAGAAAGCTCCATTTTCCTGTTTCAGCTCATCCTGTTAGGTTACACACCACGTCCTTTTTATTGCGCTAGACACACAGAGACTAGATAATAAATCCGGAAACCAGAAACAGTTTCGTTTACCCAGTCCATTTTTATTATCATTATGTGGGGGGAAAAAAGCTTGACAGACAAAAATTCCTTCAAAATTGTGCAATAACACGTAGCAGAAATCAATGAATGGAGAAAGAAAAGAAGACACAGAAGCAATTTAAATGGTATAGCATTAAACTTCACTTAAGGAACCAGATTAGAAGTTGACACTACCTCTAAAAAACTCATTAGAGACTGGCTGCTTGTAGACTGCTGCACGTTAGGAAGGATTAATTATAGATGGTACAGCTACTTCCAATAATGAAGATGCTCTCTGGATCCAAGAGTAACTAAGTCAATTGCACCATTTCCCTTCTGAAGTCCATTTGAAGGAGACTTGGAAGTTGTTTTGGAAAATGTTGGTTTGGTCTTTCCTGAACACAGTTTTACGTTTCCACCAGCAACTTATTGAGGTCTGTCATTAAATACTACTCCTACAAGGAGATTTCAAGCATGCTGATCCCAATGGTGAGCTGCTTGGTGGGAGTCGCTGGCTCAGGGGAGGTTTCCTTGGTGGTTAATGTGAGTTTGGGGCTGCTTTTGGTGACTGTAGAAAGGCAGATGGCTCTCTACCCAGAGAGGAGCTTTCTAGTCCCTTCTCCCAGAGTCTCTGGAAAGCAGCAGGAAGCAATGCCATTTTGAGACCCCCAAGGTGTTTTGGTCACGAAGCCAAAAGTGGATGGAGTGGACGGTAGTAGCTCGCATTGCTTCCTCACACCCATATGCTCTCTCCTCCCCTTTCTGGCTGGGTATGCACTCCTATACATCTCTATGTAACTTGATCTTTGTCCAAGGAAAATAGTGCTTTCCCTGCACTGAAGTTGTCTCCCGCTAGTGCCTGTGTCAAGGTAGGAGCACATGGAACAAGTTACGGCAGGGTTAGCCGAGGCGTGAACTTGCAGCACGCCAGCTATTCTGCAGATTGAGTATCTGCGTGCAGCCTTTCCCCCTGCAGTCAACACAGGGTTCACCCCTCTCTGAAACCCTCCAAAGGTTTACCTGGTGCGCAGGCTGATGGCTGAGCAGCAGAGGAGCTGCTCCTGTGTGCGCCTGGAGTGGGTGCTCCATGAAGGTGCTGGCCTGTGGATGCACTGCTGCAGCTGGGGCCATTTTACATAGGAGGAGGCAGATGACGGACAAAGGAGGGATGTGATTTACTGAGGCTGATAAATCACATTTATCGGCTTTTTTGACCTCGAATGGGTGTTCAGGTCTCGAGCATACAAAATGGCACCTTCTCAACTTTCTTGGTAAAACCAAAATCATCACTCCCCCCCAAAAACATGTACAAAACCCTTGCCAAAGCAAAACACACCTCACAGTCCAAATCCCCACTAGAATTTAGTGTTCAACCTTAGTCTTTAGTTCAAATGGACTTTAGAGTACCAGCGGGCAGCTGCAGTGAAATGGATGCAAACACAAATTAACTGGAACAAGTTCCTCCTAAGCAGGGTACTTCCCGTACTCCTTTCTTTTCCTTATGGATCCAAGCATTTCACTGGGCTCCTATGAGGTAAACCCAAAGCACTTTCCAAAAGTTAGGGTAACATGTTACGTCACTTTGCATAAGGCTACTGCAACGAAACCAGAACAAGATGTGCATCCGCGTCCATGTACTGTATTTACACCAGCACCCTCCCACCCCCTATATTGGCTCTGTGAACAAGATTCCGTGCTTCAAAAGTTCATAAAAATAAATCTGCCCAGAACTGCATCTATCCTGCTCACCCCCACCTGGGGCTCAGACTTCTCTACCTATAGATATAAAATACACTAGCCCTGTGAAGTCGCTTTGCTGAGAGCACAGCGGTGATTTTTGCACTGAAGGGAAAGTCTCAGAGGGTAGGGAATGCCTCTGCATTACAGTACTGTCTACGTAAGGTGAATCTGGCTTGACACAATGCCTGGCTGCTGCAGTACCCCCAAACCCCTGTGTAACACAGGAAAGAGAGGCACAGGTCTTGCTCTTGACTATTACATCAAAACGCTTTGCTGGCAATAGACTGAGGTCTGTGTGTGTGTTGCTGAACCATGGGTACAAAGAAGCCTTTCAGAGTGGCCAGAAGTGACCTGTCCCCCAGCTGATGCTTGAAAGCATCCAGCAATGGGATGTCTGCAGAATATAAAGTGGTTACAAGGGTTCCTCTTGGCATCTGTCTGCCAGATAGATGGGCTAAATTCTACTCCCCTTACTGGAGCAGGATTTACCTTGGGGGAAGTAAAGGAGCAGTAGTTAACCAGTAGTAATTCTCACCAGAGAGGTACCAGCTTCTGGCATGCTATACTGTAGTTAGTTACCTGTGCCAGATGCATTTGCTTTACAAGGACAGGGTTCAGTACTCTATCTCTGCTTTCAGGCTGGTTTTCCTGTATAAAATCTGGTTTATATCTTTAGAATCATGTAGTGTCTGGGTCAGATTCTGGTCTCTTTAGCTGTAATTCTAGGCAAATTGAGCTATACATGCTGGGTTGATTTACTCAGCACCTGACCCGCTAACAAGGTAAAAATATTGTAACTCTGCAAGCTTGCTGTTACTTATAAAAATCCATTATAGTTTGGTCCCAGCTTTGGGGAAAAAACCCTGTCACTGGGAATGGTAAAATGAGTAATTGAAAATAGAGTTAGTATTTCTATAGAATATCAAACCATACAGAACTTTGACTTCTTATACACCTTCTGTATGTGAAATTAAATGGATCAGTCGCGTATCAAAACATAGATGGCCTCTCTCATTTCATCTGTAGGAAGACTGCAATTATAACTTAATCTACACAGCAAAAATACTTTGGGTTTCAACAAAGAAAACAGTGTGACAAGACAGTGTGCTGTATTTCATGGGTGTGAAGTTTTGCATATATAGAGCACGGACACGCGTGGCCTGGGAATATCTGCTCTTGGGTTGGCAAGTAGTTGGATTCGTGGGGAGGTTCCCATTTTGCTATCACAAAGAAAAGCTCGACAGTGGTAACCAGATCTTTCTACTGCTTAGCTCTGTAGCCAGTATTATGTCTACTGGAAACGTGAGATGACTAGCGATGGGAAAATAATACATACGCATCTGTATGTTATTTGTAAGGTACTTGAAGGTATAACCACAGCTGCTTTTAGGAAATGCTAATGGAGGAGGATGGAATCCCTGCTCTAAACCAAATGAATGCAGATGTTTAGTATTGGCTGCTCTGTGTGACCGTGGAAAAATTGTATGTGAAGCTGCTTCCTAGTCGTGTACAGTAGAGGCTCCCCCTTCTGTCCCACCAACATATTAGCATCTTGAAGAAGCTCCACAGAGGAGAGATGTCCTCTTCACCTGGGAAGTGTGGCTTAACTTCAGGCAGTGGCAAATCTTTTTCAGTGACGTTACTGATGTGAAGTATAGATGAATTAGGCCATGTGCAATGGGAAGTGGTTGGTAGGGATGCTTTTGGCTTCTAGGTACGGCAGCAAGAAACTAAGCTCATACAGAAAGTATGCGCTGCAGAATCTTGACTTGAGCTCTGAGATCGCTGAAAGATTGGGTCTTTCAGTAAGGGGGGAAAAATGTAAAAATAAGGATTGTTATTATCATGGCAAGAGCGAGGATGGGGGTGCCAGGATACAACTGCCTTGCAAGAGAAAGTGGCACATGTTCTACACAATAACGTGTACGACGTCTGACGACTTTGGAAATCTGTTCTCAGGCAGATTTCCCAATAAATTAACGCAACAAAAAATACTTTCATATAAAACAAAGTCCAAAGGATTTTTGTAAAGTAAAAGCAGAACCTTCAGGGACTATATTACTTATCTCTCTCTACATATATAATCTCCTGAATTTTATGTTTAAATAAATTTATTCTTGTCTTAGAAAAATAAAACAAGTAGCCAATTTAGTCAACGGAAAATATCTCACAGACTTAAAAGCATGCCCAGCAAGCATAGCCTTGTAAGACTAAATTAATGTTAAATCAAAGCAATTTGTTACTCAATCGACCTAGCCTGCAATTCACAGTTGATTACTACAAAGTGTATTTTTAAGTTTCTCGTCTTTTTTTTTTTGGCCCATATAAAAATAACATATTGCAACTCAAAGTGCATTTTTAAAATAAAC
The DNA here is from genome assembly GCA_017639245.1 of Myiopsitta monachus. NCBI lineage: Eukaryota > Metazoa > Chordata > Aves > Psittaciformes > Psittacidae > Myiopsitta > Myiopsitta monachus. Next base: position 2,852,968 of record CM029935.1, on the reverse strand, counting down.
CATCAACTATTTTTATCAAATAAAATATTTACACCATTTGGTTTTTACAGTCAGAAACGCGCTTCATGCGATGACCATGGGGACGTCATCTGAAAATCCAGTTATCATTGGGGCTTCGTCATCCTCATCTCCTGCAAAACAAACCCAGGGTGCTGTTATGCTGCTCTCAGCGTGTCATAGGGCATGACTAAACAGGCTACTAAAACGGCCCTCAAAGCCAGTAGATTGTGGCCTTATTGGCTTATTGGTTGTTATATTTGTTATATTCAGATTTGCATTAGAGGGAGCGGTTTAAGTGAAGTTGCTAAAAACATCCATCCTGGGCTTTGTACTCTTAGGACAAATACAATTCTACAGAGATATTTATGCCAAAGGTGTCCTAAAGCATGACAGAGAAGTTAGTTCTTGCACTGATTTCACGACATCCTGAAATACCATTGCATGAAACCAAGGGCTTACGTACCTAAATCATCTCCTGAGGAGAATATGGCTGAGCCCAGGCGGGAGCTGTAGTGGCTGTTTGCAAAGGCGGTGAAGCTGTTCTGCAGCCGTCTGTGCCTCATGTACAGCACCACGAAGCCAATCCCGAGGGTCACCAGCAGCAGGAACAGCACCGGTACCACGATGGCAGCCACATCTGTGGATCTACCGGCTTTTGCTGCAGAGGAGTCCTCACCTACAATGAGGGAGGGAGAGAAGTGCTATTTGCAACTGATAGCGCATTTCTCTAGGGAGTTTTGTGAGGCTTTCATTGCTCTTTGTTAAGGAGGGTGGGGAAAATGACCGGGACTTACCAGTTCCTAGTTCATCATAGAGCAGCGTGGCTGGTTCACCACACATCTGCCCGCTGTACAGGCACCTGGCCTGAACGGTGAAGGAATAGTTGTGACCTATCTTCAGGTTGGAAACTTTGAAGAAGTTTTCCGTGGTGTTCCCGAGATAAGCTGTGATGTTCATCAAGCTGTCAAACATGTGAATCTCGTAACCCTGAGAGTTGTGAAAACGAAGATACATACCCCATATTAATCAGCTGCAGAGGTCGGGTTTGCCCTTCCTATCAGGGCTTTGATGCTTGTTTTCCCTTCTGCATCTAGCTTTGATGCAATGTGTTGGGGCGATCAGCTGGGAGAGAGCAGTGTGGAGCCTCTGTCCATGCCTGTCAGTGTGCATTGAGCTTGGCCAGCTAAGGGTGGAGAAAACACTTTGGTCTGTCTGGTTCACCCTGTTCTTAGCACCTACCCAAGCCCACTGGCAAGACAGGGTCCAGTTAAGGTGATGGCTTGTTTGCTGGCAGAGAACATGTCACAGATTTGCTGTCAAACTCTCAGTAATGACAATTCTCAGGTACTACTGATGCGTTTCTCAGCTCAGCTGGGCTGTGTCCTGTTCCCGGTCCCTTCACGCATGTGAGAGTCAACCTTTTCCAAGGGGATAATTATACTCTTAAAAGGTGACTGATTGGATCCATCAGCTTTAGCACCTTAGCTGTGATAGGAATTGAAGCGAGCTCTATCTAGAGGGCTCATCAAAGACAGTTAGAGGATCAGAGCGTATTGGTGTGTTATAAAGGGTCTGTGAAAGGAGCCTTGCAGGGACGCTGCTCTAGGTTTTTCTGAAACACTGCCTGCAGGACAGGAGATGCAGCACAACTTACCCGGCTTTCATTGAAATTACTTTCCTTTAATGCCAAACTCTTCCAAAAAAGCAGAATATGGTCCTTTTCCGTTATAATTTTTAAGGCATCGGGTGCAGACAGTGGAACTGCAGAGGCAAAATGGCAGGTCAGGTTTTAACAGTGGTGACGCTTTGCTTTTGGCTAAGGAACAGCAATGGGGTCACTTCTAAAACTCAGTATCTTTTAGGGCTCAGCACCACACTCTGCTTAGAAAAGGGCTGTGCTGGAAGAGAGGATACTGTGGCGTGTAATCTTGGAAGGAGGCTTTCAGTGGCTTCTATGGAAGGGCTGTAATGGTACTTCATTCTGTCTACACAGCCAGCCAAACAGGTGTCTTTCCCATCTCCAGCCAGGCAGGAAAATAATTCCCCATGCATTGTCTGAGTGGCTTCCTCTCTGCTCCTGCTGGTCAGGGGTTTAACTGCCTTCCCTGGGAGCTGCAGGGAGGCCTCTCAGAAGTGGGCTTTGGCTGTGGGAGAGGATTAAGCAATGCAGAAACACTCCTGCAGCCTCCAACCGGCACAGGGGTGAGATGGATGGTGTGCGGGACAGGCTTTGCGTTCCCTCTGTGGATAGTGCTGCAAGGACTCACTCTGCACCCACCCAGGAGTACTCTTTACCTGTGTTGATCTTCATGCTGGATTCCTTGCTCATGTTTCCCAGTTGAACAATCACATGGTATTTGCCTCCCGGTTCAAGTTTCTTAATGGTGTACTCCACTGTACTGTTCCGGGTTTTCACTTTGTAGATTTTATCTGTTTTTCTTACTAAATCTTTAACTGCCACAGCATATAACTGGAGGGGGAGGAAAGGCACACAATGAAAGGGCTTAATTTGCTACAGACTTGCTAGCAACCTCCTGTAATGATAGAACATTAGGCAGGGGGGCCAAAACATGCATTAAACCGTGCCTGTGCTGCATAGAAAGCCTGGGAAGTAAGATTTCAAGCCTCTTGCTTGACTCGCTGCCTGAGATCAGCGTTTACAGATACAGAAAACGCAGTTACTGGAACAGACAAGGGCGGGAGGAAAAGCTCAGGTTGTATTTCTTAATGAATGAAGGGACGCAATGCAACCTCCTGCCCTGCCAAAGTTTCCAGTTTTGCCAGGAAGATTTATACCTCTCAACCTTTGCTGTTAAAGCCTCTGGACCAGAATAGGAGTGGAAAGCTTGCTGAGAAAATGACTCGCCTTCAGTGGAGCGAGACCTGACTGTACGCCAGCATGCCAGAAAACAGAACCAGGCTTTGTTGGGGCCGGGGCGGGAGGCAGAGCCCCCAGCACAGCTGGCCCAATGCCTGACCTGTGTGCTGGGCTCAGGCGGTGGCCAGAACGGACTCCAGCGCAAAGCTTGAAGGCCAGAGCGGTGTTTCAGCACATGCCCAAGTTTGCTTTCAGTCAGTAACAGCTATCCCAGACCTGACTCTGTTTAAATGCAGCATGAATGTCATGGACCTGTGATGCAAGGAGAGGAAATGCAGGTCTCTGAGGTGTCAGCATCTTGATGATGACTATCTGAATGGAGTGTAAACCTATCTCGCACTCAGTTCTCCATCAGCAGCAGGGCAGGGATCTGTGAGCCAGGGTTTTGCATGCAAAGGGACAAGAGAAGGTGCTGTGAGGTATTACCATGTCCTGGTCCGGTGAATCATAGGGAGATTCCCACTTAATGACCGCAAATGTCTTTCCAGTGTGCACTGAGTGGAGGTGTCGAGGGGGAAGCCGGTTGTCAGGGATCATCTTCACCACAACATAGTCAGAAGGTGGCCCTTGGTAAGGAGACATCACACGGACCTTGAAGGGATGACACAGTGGTTAATACTGTGCCTTTAAGCTTCAGGAGCAAGCTACAGCTCACAGTGCGGGTAGGAGCAGGAACAGAAGAGGAGCCTACCAGAAACAGGTACTGCTCGTCCCGCTGCACGAGCACAGTGATGTTGTGGGAGGTTGTGCTGGTGTTGTGAGGGCTCCTGTACAACTCTAGGAAGGATGTAGCATAGAAGACGCCATAGACCTGTGAAGGAAGAGCACAACAGGGATGATACAGTTTGGCATGGCCCAGAGCGTCCATCCAGACTTTTACTGGCTGTCACTTTTTAGGGACATGAAGAAAAGACCCTTTGTTTGGGCACCCTATTGCCCAAGTTCAGGTTCAGTCTGTCTGTGTGCTCCCCACCCTAAAATCTGGGGCTTATGTCTGATAACACAGCAGTTAATTGAAAGACCACTGGAGCATCATGCTGTCTGTCTTTCAGCCGCTTCACTGCATTAGTGGCTGAACAAATAGGCAACAAGAAGCTTTCTGTGCTTCTGTTTAAGGGCATCAGGTGCTTTCCCTATTTTTTTTAGAGCGTAAGATTTTCAGGGCCTTGGAATTCTATCCCAACAAATAATCCTGACTTTAGATTTTGCTTGTGTTTTGAGGTTTTGAGCTAGTCCTCCTCCTAGATGGGGAGAAAAGAGTTGGTGCCTTACGACATTCCTCGGTCCGGTCCAGCTGCACTCCACCGCAGTCTGATTGATGGCCTTGGCCTTGAGACTTGGTGATGCAGGTCTTGTCCCACTGGTCACGACATGTACAAAAGACAGAGGGCTGTCACCCAGCTCCGTCTTAGCCCAAGCAGAAATTTCATAGGGGGTATGTGCTGTCAAATTTGCCACTGAGCAAGAAGAGAAACATGCACTATTAGGTGAGGCAAAGTACTGCGACTGCAGGGTGAGAGCACTAGGAAAGGGTCAGCATCCTCAGACAGTCTTGGTCAGGAGCCTGCCTCCCCTGGTTTGTGTTTCCACTAATTTTGAGTCATTTCCTTTACGCAGAAGCACATGGGACTCCGGTATCTACGCTAGCCAGTGCTTTTCTGTATTGGGATGCTTTCCTGTACCTAGGCTGTACACTCCAAACCAGCGACTTGATTAACAGGGGCATGTACACGAGGCCAAGAAATGGTTGACCTTTTGCAGAGCAATAAGGAACCATAAACAAAACGTGTTGAGAAAAGGCTAGTGGAGCTCTGGGGGATAAATCCCAAATCTGCTTGAAATCTCCAAGTCCCAACAACAGAGGCCAGGGATTTGCTGGCTTGTCCTTTCCAGATGTACTCTATACCAAACAGAAACTACTAGCTGCAAAAACAGAACATATCCTTCCGTAAAACCTTCCGTTTGCTGTTGACTGAAGCAGAATTTTATGCCTTAGCACAGAATTTACCTTTTTGGATGGACTTTTCTCCTTCTATGATCAGAGTCCTTTTTTCCTGCCTGTGTGTATCAAATGTCCAGTAGAGGTTCACAACGTAACCGCTGACCTGTCAAGCAGCAAGGGCACACAAAACAGGACCTATCAATTCAGCTGGTTGGCATACAGTGAAAGAGTCACTGCTGAAAGTCTCTGCATTGTATTTTCCATCCTAATTAAGAGCTGGGGCAGTTTCTGAGCAGTAAGAAATGATTTAGGATGAAATAATGAAGTAATTTCAACACTTAAATAGTGACAGCTTATCCCACCCAGTATTTACCACTTAAGGCATGCTTTTCTTTCAGTTTCAGAAGCAAAGGTGAAAATGTTACCTTGATGTTAGTAGTCATTTTTAGGCTGAAGCTTATGGAGTCTTCACTGTAGCTCTCAATGTGTATGACAGGAGGAGGAATGACTGGGAGGAAAGAGAAACACAAAGCAATACAAATACTTATTGAGAGGTAAAATAAAGGCTTTCGTTATGACAACCAGCTCTCGGACCAGGAATCCTCCATCCTTCCAGCCCCAACCTTGCCTGTAGGCCATACACCCCTCAGAGAAGACACTGTCAGGCTGTACTTGCATCATTTTCTGTCAACCACCCACAACCTGCCTTATTTGTGCCTCGCTCAGAACAGGCTGGAAGAAGAGAGGTGTGTGCCCAGGTATTTTACTTCTGAACTCAATGGGACAAGCTCGTATCACAGTTAATGGCTTTTGGCCTTCTGAGGGAGGTGCGGAGCTATTGATTGGGACAGTTGCCAAACACTCATGCAAAACCAGAAGTGAAAATTGGTACAGTTCTTTCTACCTCTGTTTTTTTATCTGAATCCTGCCATTTTAATGGCATGGCGTTTCCTTTCCTTCCTTTGTCAACACAGTGAGGATGCACTTTTATCTAACAAATTAGTAGATGATTTTGACATCAGAGTATGGGTTTGGGAGATAAAACTTGGCACAAATACAAAAGATTTCAAAAGGCCTTCCTAAAAACAGTTTGGAGGGAAATTGACTGTGATTGAATTTATCTACTTTCAGACTGTAATGTTGTGGTAGTTGCTGGGAGCTTTAGTGGCCTTTCAGTGGTCCTAACCTACATGAGACGCAGAAACCGTCATAATCACAACCTAAGAGGGAGAAGAATGAGCAAGCATCCTTTCAAAAGGAGTTGCTGGTAATGTGTCTTGCCTGTCTGAAGGTAGGATCTAGCCTAAGTAAGCCAGAGGGAATCCACCCGCATGTCTAGGAGAGAGGGGCACCTTCTGGATAGGCTTCTTGCCCACTTCCAGGGCAGTGCACCCATCCTACATACGACAGAGTTCAGGGAGAGAGTCAGAGACCTGTTTGGACTTGCCACTGAACTTGGAGGCAGCTCAAGTAAAGCAAAATGGTATAGCAAGGTAATAAATAGTGTAAGATGTTCCATAGGGAAGAATAGAGGACAAGGAGGTGGTTACGCTGGTAGTGATATGCTGACGCAAACACTTCAGGCTTAGCTTCTGCCTTTTTGTTACGTTATCCAAGTCGACTGAAACAACAACATTTACCTTTGCCTTTTATGGTGGTTATGGATTTGGAATCACTCCAGTTTCCCACTCCTCGACTAGTTACCGCAGCAACCTTTGCAAATAAGAGGGCTGGTTAATATGAACGAATGTATAATGCCGACAGTTGTATAATGCAAAAGGAGAATGAGGTTAAAGCAAGGTTATGGACATGGCAGAGCTCACGGGAAGAGGACTTTGAAGCAAACAATAGCTTAATTACTTGGCAATCAAATGAGTATTACAGTGATAAAGCAGACTACTTTAAGTCAATTAAAGGAATATAAGAGGAGGGAGGTGCATCTTCTTTGCAGATAACTGTTCTCTTACAAGCTCTTTATGAGAAGTCCAGCAAGATAAGGAGCTTTGGACTCTATCGGTCCAAAGAATCACGCTGGCAAAGCCCATGCAAGCTCTGAATCTAGTTCCAAAGCCTTATTTGGGAACAGATTAATATGGGAAGGAACACCATGGAAGGAAAGACTTGCTCCAGCCTACTGTTAGAACAACACTGATTCATGGGAGTGGGGTCTCATCAATCCCACCTCCCAGTGAGCTATCCATGCTCATTCTGCAGAGGGAGGGAAGGACAGTGGCAAAGCATGTATTTCCCAGGGTTCACTGTGCACTTTTATTCCCTATTCTTATTACTTCTGTCTATAATTACCCAGGTTCTCCCATGTGCATGTATTCCCCCCAGGTCGATCTGCTGCTTTTCCCAGTGATATAGTAAGGACCAAATTTGTCTCTGGCCCAGATCCAGTGCAATTGCAGTGACATTGGAATGGACAATTAGTGCAGATTTCATAATATAGCCTGGCCATCAGGGATTGCCAAATGAAGGGCCTTAATTCAGGCCTTGAAACTATATACATTAGCAGTGCAAGTGCCAAGCCCCCATTGCGGGTCAACATGAAAGGGCAGGATTTTAACAACGTACTGTTTTAGCAAGTATTTGACTGTGCAGGACTTAGACCATGTAGTGAAAAGTAATGAGAGCATGCATAGACAGACCCTTGAAAATACTCACTCTAACTGTGTACAATGTGTTGACCTGTAAGTTCTTGATCTCAGTGTAGTTCTTCGTGGTTCTAAGAGATGACCACTCCTTGGATCCACTCCTGCTGTATTCCACCTAGGAGCACCAAAACAAAGGATGAGGGTTCCACTGCAGGGGGGGCAGGACCCTCTGTGTCGAATGTCAATGGAAAGAAGTATGAAAGCTTAGAAAGGGAGCCAGAAATGAAGTTATGAACTAGAGGGAGGCAGCTGCTACCTACAGCCCTGCAGCACTTCTTCTACCAACTTGCTACGATGCTCTGAGCAGAATTCCTCTATAAAATGCCCTATTCCCGGCCCCCGCTCCTTTGCAGAGATAGCTGTGGTCAGACAGGCCAGCCCACGCTGCTGTGAGCCCGCAGCAGCCTTCCCTATCCCACCATGGACTCACAATGAATTCCCGTATGAGGCCATGGGCATTCACAGGGGGACTCCAGCAGCTCATCACCACACCCTCAGCTTCTTTATTCAGGGACAGCTGAAGGTTAAAGGGAGCATCTGGTACTAGGGAGAGAAACAAAGGTGTTAGTGACTGTCGCAGTTGTGTTTCCAGATCACAGGGGAAAAAGCGGGGTCTCCCTGAAAGTCTGGGGCGAAGAGGGGATGGCCAAGCAGTTCTGGCTCAAGGGAGATGTCTTATTCCTGCAGTTGTGTCCCGAATCCCTATCACCTCCCTCTGGAGCAATTGAAGCCTTTTTTGTAACAGCAGTGAAGCTAGGGTTTCACTGAGATCTTTGCTCTCTTTTGCACCTTTTCCTTCATCTGACCTCCCGTCTGCAGCTAGAAGGCTCTTGTTCCTTGTGTGTGGTACTGAACAATCCCACAGGCTCAGCGCTGGGAGAAGGGATGAACTTCCTAGGGATATTAAACCACTAAGCCATGGGGAAGAAAGAAGGCAGGCTGGTGACTCAGTGCAGGACTGACTCTAGGCTGGGAACCCACAGCCCTTTTCCCAGTCCAGCACAATTCCTAGGCCTGTGGAAAGATTCCTTTTGTATGTAATGGGGATTCCTCTGCAGTAAATACTGTCCAAGCCAAAGCATCATGCACCCGGTCAGTGGTATGATCCGTGCAGGTTTACTTACATCCTTCTGGGGCCCGGAGGGTGATGAAGTCATTGGTGTTGTAGACTCGGCTGAGACACTGCACTTGGACTTTTACCTGATAGGTACAGTCAGGCTTGAGGACTCTCAAAACGCTGTTGGTTTTGTTGCTGTGGGTTTCCAAGATCTTCCAAATGCTTTCACCAACCGTCCTGCAAGAGGGAATCCCAGCTCTCCAGTCAGGATGGTGTTTAGTAATACAGGAGACACAGCTTGTCCCAAAGAGTGAAGCCATCTATCTGTATGTTAAGAGCTTGCTGCTTAGTGTTCTTCCCAATCAAGCCACACCACCAACTTGAAAAGATGCTGTTTGAAAGCCTGAACTAAACATAGCTTAGTGACTTATAAGCACCTGTCCTCTGAGGTTTCCTGTAACTTCTGTGCTCTCATTTCTTGACTTTGCTCTCAGTGTTAATGGTCCCACAAAAGCAAGACCCTCTCCACCTCAAATAAAGCTACACCACATTAGTCGTGGAGGAAACAAACATAGCTTTTCACAAACGAGAAGGTTTCCCAAGCAGAACTAGACTGCACAGCTCAGTCTTTCAGGCCTGATTCTGTACAGTACTTTGCCGTAAGCACAGGCATATTGATACCTTTGCTCAGGCTTCTCTTAGCCTTTATTTGATATGAATAGCACCGGGTCATGCGGTGCAGTGGGTGGTGTACCTGTAATAGATGTTGTAGACGCAGGAGGTCGAGGACATTCTTTTTGGCCGAGCCCAGGTCAGAGTGATGTCGCCAGAGAAATCAGCCGTCCACTGGAGGTTCTGGACTTTGTACACGACTGTGTCATCTAAGCAGGCAATGGGAAACATTAGTCTATCGCAGGGAAGCAAGCCCTTTCCCACAACAGAAACGAGCTGTGTTTGTAGCACAGACATGTGGAGGTAGAAACAGCGGTATGACTGAAGGGAGTGCCTGCACCATTCCAATTAGATGTGTAATTTAGGTGGGTGCTATCAGTGGGGAAGAGCGTGCTTGTCAGAAGGCAGTTCACAATAGGAACATACCCCTGGTGCTCTCAGCTCTCCCCACAACGTCTTGTCTGTCTTTATGATGCATGGAATACTCAGCATCATTTTGGAAGTATATGAGTGCCAAAGGACCAGTGCAAGCGAAGTCACTTTTCTACTTGTGCAATGGATCCGTGCTGTCACCGTAAGCTATCCAAGGCCTCTCTTTGTGTGGTTTGCCTTATCACATCTTGTGTTCAGAAGGACCCAAGCAAAGGCTGGTAATTAAGGAAGTAGTCTGGGGATTGCCTTGATGTAAGCTCTGCGGCTGATTCACCACCTGACCTTGGGAGAGGCATTTAGGGGATAACAGCGCTGTGAAGTCCAGTGCTGGCAGAGCTAGAGACTGGTGGTGCTTATCTGAAATGGCCCCAACCCATGCCCTGCTCCCACTAGGCCATTCCCTGCTCTCTCCCTCCAGGGACCACGTGTCAGAGCCCACATTCAAATGCCATGGCCTGGCCCCGCTCGGGTGCTCAGCTTCATTCCCCATGCTGTAGAGAAACCAAGCGGAGCAGAGCCAAACTGCTGCTTCACTTTCCCTAACCAACTGGAAATGAAACCCAGCAGGGACGCAGGTCCTCAGACAGGCACGGCGAGACAAGCTATCCAAGGGAAAAGAGATGGTTTCCTTATAGTGTAGCAGCCAAGCCATGAATCTCAGCAGCTCCTTCCCCCTCTCCTGAATCTGCTAGCCTCTCCCAATCAATATTTAATTAAGGAACCATAACCTGATTGATGCTCAACCCCCCAAGCAGGTCACTAGAAAAGCAGCATAACCTCATGGATGTCCAGAGACAGCAATTGATTGCTGTTCTCTGCCCAGAGCTGGCTGCTGCCCGCATCCCCTGTGCCTCCACAGGGCCACCAAAGGCCACTGTGGGAGGACCAGCGATGGCAGAAGGGGACATGCCATTTTCCCAGGGTCACCCTGCAGAGGGGGACAGAGCTGGAGATCATTGCTTCGCTTATGTAAAATAGACAGCTTTGCTCCCATCCTAAAGTTGTTTTTCTGTGCTTGAGGCCGAAAAGGACAAATTGCTAGTGCAGAGGCTGGCTGGGAAGTTGGGTATAAATGGGTGAGGAGGTAGCTTGGACAGCTGAATGCAGGCAGATGTGTCTAGGATGTTACGAATGAAAGGTCATGTAATCAGGAGAGCTAGCTAACACATAGCAGGACATGAGAAATGGGAGAGGGCTGTTGCTTACCGGTACAGTTCTTCTCATCGCTGCTGTCTGAGCAGTCCAGGAATCCATCACACCGCTCTGTCAACATAATGCAGGTCTCTCCATCCTCACATTTATAACCATTAGGGCATGACACAGTGCTCTGAGTAGCTGAAAGAGGCAGAATGATTTCAGGAGTCAAGGCAGGAAAGTTTCCTCACCAGCACTGGGCTGTTTCCAGTGCCAGTGCTGCTTCAAAGCTGGCAGGATGCTGGGGCATGTCAGGCAGAGTGTGTCAGTCATAGGGCTATCTCATTCTGGCTGCATCTTCTGGCATCGCGGCATCAGAAGAACCTGGAGCTTCTCCCACAGAAAACAACCACTGGACTTCTCATGGGAATATCTCTGCTTGATTGGGTCTTTTTTACTGTAATGCTGCATTTACTGCAAGGATTTCACCAGCAATAACATTCCTCAGTGGTTCCACTGTCCTCACAAAGAGGTTCCCAAGGGAAAGGGCCAGGGAGCCATTGTCCCCTCCCCGCACTTACGGCAGCTCCTCTCATCCGTGCCATCCTGGCAGTCCCGCACGCCGTCGCACCGCTTCCAGTTGGGAATGCACTTGTGCAGCTGCTGGCACTCGAACTCGAACCTGCTGCAGCGTCCCTGCAGCGCCGGGGAGGTGGCCGTCACGTTGGGTCCTGCACACAGCAGCCAGTGAGGAAACCACCCAAGCCATCAGGCTGCCACAGCCACCAGAAGACCAAAACCTGTCCTCAGGTCTCGACTCCACTAGATGGCAATCTCTTCCCATCTAGCAGGTAGATAGATGGCTGCTGTTGGGATGCCCTAAGCCATCCTCCCTTCAGACTGCAGAGGGCTGGAAAAGCAACTGGTTTGCAGGAGATGAGCTGCACCAGCTCGGAGCTCAGCAAGCTTTAGTAACGACCGCAGTGAGAAAAGCCCTCTTTTACCTTCAGTGTAGGACTGAGCTTGAAAAACCTCTCTGCAGCCCTGCTTCCCACGTCCCTACATAGTCTAAGACATGTCATGTGAGCAGGGACCTTCTGTAATTCAACCCTGTTATCTGGCAAGGATCGAGGACCGAAAGGCCAACAGTCCTTGGGGACACGATCCTACAGAGGAAGAGAAAAGCTTACGTGAGGTAGGACAAGCTTCCTCGTCGGAGCCATCGGTGCAGTCCTTGTAGCCGTCACAGACCCAACTGTTCATGATGCAGGTACCGCTGTTGCAACGAAAGTGGTTCGGTAAACACGTCGGTGGGATGGGTGTAGTGATGGGATGAACTGGAGAACCTGAAAATACACCGGGGAGAGCCAATCTGAGATCCTTGTTCCTGCCTATGGGCTGTTTCCATCAGACTGAGGGCCACTGTCAGCGGAAGGCAGTGGGGAGCAGGCCAGGTGTTACAAGCCCAGTTGCATCAAACTAATGCTGCTAATCAGGTTTTCCAAAACCACAGGGTTAAAAGACGCATGAGAGTGCACACTTGGCCATTTATCGGGGATTTTCGGAGCCATGGGAGGTGGCACAGGCAGCCCTATTGGAAGGCAGCTGATGCTAAGAGTAGTCCTTCAGCATGCCACAGCCCAGCCTCAGGCAGGGCTTCTGTGAGCAGAGTGCTGTGTGCCCTTACCCTCACAGTCCTTCTCATCGGACCAGTCCCCGCAGTCATTCTCCTCATCGCACTTCCACCGGTTGGGGATGCAGTGCCCATTCCCACACTGGAACTGGTAGTACCGGGAGCAGTTTGGGGCCTCTGTTGGGTTTTCTGACAACAAGAGGAGAGTCCTGTGAGCTCCAGTGTCATCTCACCTAGTCTTCATCAGAGTTGAGGCATTGGAGCATCTCAGGCTGGGCTGTGGCTGACCCAGAGAGCATCACACTATCTGTCTGCCTAAGCAGCATGGGCAGAGTCCTTTCTCTTCATCCCCAGCGTCCCTATTCCTCACAGCCCTCAGTAGCCTGTTGTCATCACTGCTACCTCTGTGTGCTTCATGGCCTATGATCTCAGAACCAGCAAAATTCAGACAGAGCTCGGCAGAGAGGGAGAAGCAAACCCTGCGACTCTGAAATGAAGATGCAGCTGCTTTGTCTGGCTGGGTACAGCTCCTACAGCTCCATAGGGAACAGTGGTGTAAATATTGAGTCTGGCTGAGAACTGTCTGCTTTGGGCTGGGAATCTGCGGAGTAAATACGGTCGCATATGACTTAGTCAACCACAAGATGTGCCAGCCGTATCAGGGGTTACACACGAGTGCTTATGTAGAACATGAAGAATGCTCCTGAAATTCGAAGGGGGCTGGAGCTATGGTGGTAAGAGACCCTGAGGTACTGCTCACCACAGTTTGCTTCGTCAGAGTAATCACCACAGTCATCCATCCCATCGCACTTCCACACCAGGCTGATGCACACGCCATTCTGGCACTGGAAGCTGAACTGGTCGCAGGTCCGGTGGAACTCGGGGTCCTGGGCTGCATGGAGAGACATGAGAGGCTTACTGTAAAGGCCAAAGGCTTGAGGGAAGCTCATCATTGAGGAGGAAGGAAGGAGCACAGTCAGAGACTATCACGGATGCATAAGCAGAGCATTACCAGAGCCACCTCTTAGGAGACATGGCAGCTTTCTGGTACCCTGCGGGATACACTGTCTTCTCCAAGCATCTGGTTTCATTCTCTATCCAACCTCCTTTTGCAAAGATGCACAATATCACACTTACAGCAGCCAGCATAATTGGCATCTTCATCTGATCCATCTCGACACTGGATGATGCCATCACACACCATGGAATGGAACAAGCACTGCTGCCGGTTCTTGCACACGAAATCCATGTAGCGAGTGCACAGGGGTTCTAGAGAAATGAGAGGTGAGGAGGAGAGGGGATGGCACCTCTGGTGTCCTTAGCAGAAGGAATGCCGTCCACTGTCATCTGCACAGACCTGAGTGTAGCAGCCAGATTTCAGCAAGTTACACAAAGTTTCCACGGCAGATTGCTCCGGTTCTGTATTTGCACAGGCTGCCCTCACCCGCTAACGCACTGGGGTGCAAGCAGGTTGGCGCAGGCACCAGGAAGGGTTTGGTTACCTCCTTGAATACAGCTCCTGACAGTGCATCCTTCCTACGGGCAACAGCCCTTTGCTGACCCTCACAGACCAGCTGATTTCCCAGGGGGCTCCTGAATGCCCCTAAGGCTTTCCCATTATCTCACCAGGGCTTTTTCCCAGTGAGACAGGCTTTGGCAGACCGTGAAGCTCTCAGCCCTCTCTGCTAGAACCCTGCCAGCTCCCTGCAGCTCCGGTACTCACCACAGTGCTGCTCATCCGAGGCATCGGAGCAGTCGTTGATGCCATCACAGTGTTTGCTGGTTGGGATGCAAGTGCCATTGGGGCACTGGAAGCCGTTGCACTTCTTTTCTGAAATGCAGAATTGGGTAGATGCTGGGGGGGGGGGGGGTGTTGGTTTAAGGCTGCCTTTAAGTAGCTACAAAAAGCCACAGCAGAGCCTCAGTTGTCTTCCCCTGCTTTTGGAGGGATGGGAATCATCCCCCTGAGTTGGCTGCAGGTTTATCTCAGCGGGTTTGTAGCAGTCCCTCCTTCCCCATAGCAGAACCCCATCCACATGTTACCGCAGTTGGCAGGGTCCTCATCGGAGCCATCCTGGCAGTCAGCATCACCATCGCATGCCCAGCGCTGCGGGATGCAGTGTCCGTTGTGGCACTGGAAGCTGGAGGCCTCGCACGTGTGATATACTGCTGAAACCAGAGCCGGGGGGGGGGAGGCCTGAGTGTGGGGCACTGCCTATGTCCCCACTAAGTGCAGTATGTGTCAGGCCCCACCACCAAGCCCCTGGCAAGTGATTCCAGGAGTCCAGGATCTCCTGGGTCACACTGTGGTCTTTCCTTCCCCTGCTGTGCCTCGGGGATGGCTTTTGGAGGCTAGCAAGACCCCCCCCCAAAGATTTGCCTTTGATCTCAGTCCTTTGAATGAGTGGGGAAAGGTGGCAGCGGTGGCATCTTGCCAGAGATGGCAAGAAACATCACAGCATAAGCAAGCCTTGGCGGAGCGGCGCGGTCCCCCATGCAGGGCAGGACAGATCAGAGACAGCCTTTAATTAAGGCAGGCAGGGCTGCTCTGTGTTGCCAAACCAAATTAGAAATACAATTCTCCTCGGGTTTCCAAGGGAGGAGGGCCCTGGCTTTCCTCAGGCTCCTGTCACAAGAATATCTGCCTGTGGCGTATCTCGGTTGAAGCCTTAGTCTATGTTGTCACTTTGGAGCAGTGGCTCTTCAACCAGGAGAGCGCTCATCGTTACTGAGCAGAAAAGCAGCGTTCGACTTAATTAAATTGCATGATAGTGAATTTTAGGTTAGCGAGTGACATGCACTTGCAGATATTTCAAAATACTGCAATCTTGTGGCAGTAATATTCTATTAGGTATTCAGTGTGAAAGGTAATTATTTGAGATAAGAGCAATAATTGCGGCTGTTGAAGTCAGATGAAATGTTTCTCCAATAACTGTGATCCTCTTAGATAATTTCAACTTCAGGCTTTACAAACCTGATACACTTTTTGAAGTAGGTTCCTTTCCTGTAGCAATTCTCTCTGGAGAAACTCATATGAGAGATAAATGATACCATTATAAATTAAACCTTGCACAGCCATGCACTCGGAATACTAACAATGAAGATCCCCAGCGCCATGCTATAAACCCAATAGGCTTGAGGCATGGTAAGTGCCTCAGGAGGTGAGCGCACGGGAGCTTGGAGGCTTGAAAGTGATCTCCTAGATCCCCCCTGAGCTGAGCTGCAGGCTGCCTGGCTGGGTGGCACAGTTAACAAGCAGGGAAACTGAGGCACAAGATGTTAGCTGGTGTCTTAGAGCATGTCGGGCAGCAAGAAAGGAGTGTTTGCAAAGGAAGGTTATTGGTCGCATCAATGGGCTTACCAGTGCAGTTTGTTTCATCGGACCAGTCCCTGCAATCGTTATCACCATCACACATCCAGGAGAGACGAATGCACATCCCTGAGCTGCAGCTAAATTCATCGTTTTTACACTGATGGGCCTCTGCAAACAAGCACACGCAGTTCAGGTGATGTCAGGACCAGGGGAGAGGAGGAGGAGCAGCCATTTCTCAGTACCCAGTAAACATGTAACACCCTGCCCCAAACCACTGTGCCCTCACACAGGGGCACGGAAGGAGGTTTGAGTGCTGGCACTCACCACAGTGACTTTCATCGCTGTTGTCCCCACAGTCATCCTCCAGGTCACATTTGTAGGACAGTGGGATGCAGGTCCCTGAGCCCTGGCAGCGGAACTGGGTCTCGGCATCACACACAGTGGTAGCTAACACAGTGAGGAAGGAGAGGAGGAGAAGGCTGTTAAGGTGGTGGTTGGGAAATAGTTGCTGTTGCCTGTGTGTACTCAATACAGGGAAGTAAAGCAAGAGGGACAGCGTCCTACAAGCTTTGCTCAATGCTGCTCCTATCTTTAAACCCAGCCTTTTTTCCATGGTGCACTATTCCAAACCCTTCGAGCTCTGCAAAGCTATGGAATATCTGCCCCTCCTGCATACATTGGCGATCCCTAATTTTACTCAAAATGAGACCTCCATCTTTAATGTGCAAATTTGATTTATAAGCTCAACCAGAAGCCCATGTCTGCACAATGCAGGCAGAAAGTCACTTTCTATCTGCGTTCTTTTCCTCATCATTGGCTGTGCCCTCAATTAGGCTCAGAAGACAATTACTGCAAGGACAAACACACACCCTCCCATGAGAGCTGGCATCAGCCTCGCTCAATTTTAGGCATTTACACTTGAGTTGGTCAAGGGGGAAATATTGGCTCTTGCAGGATACAACTCATCTGACCGGCTTCAGATGCCTACCAAAGGAGCACCTCCTGCTCTCCATGACTGTCAAGGGAGCATACACCATCGGCTCAGGTGTGCTGCCAACAGAGCAGACATCTAAATTTGGACAGGCAAATGCCACCTCAGGACACTTACGGCAGTTCTTCTCATCGCTCATGTCCCCACAGTCATTATCGTTGTCACACTGCCAAATGCTGTTGATGCAGTTCCCATTGAAGCATCTGTACTGATTCGGCAGACACGTGTTTTCTGGTGCGAGAGGGAAAACAAAACCAAGCTGGCATGAGGCATGACGCTGCGCTTTCAGAGGACAGGCCATGCTCCTCCTTGGAAAGATCACGCTGATCTCTCGCAACGGCAGAAGCCACCCCTCAGCATAAAGCTGCAGCCAGAACCAAGCATGGGTTTACCTTCCTTTATGCAAGTGTTGTTCTTCATGACGTAGCCACGAGGACAGTCGCACCTGACCTCCCCTGTGGGCAGCACGCTGCTGGACACCCCCTCGGGGCACTTGCAGCTCCTGCCATTGTTCGACTTGGGCAGGCAGAGCAGGTTGCAGGGCTTGGTGATGCAGGCGTTCTCCCCTGGTGAGAGGAAGGGGACGCTGTTAGGACAGAGGGCTGGAGATGCAGTGGCAAGCCCAGTTTCACCTGATATCCCAGGTTTTGGGTTCATGTTCCCACTGGGAGCTAGCTCTGCTAAATCACGTCTCTAAATCACAGAAAGCATCATCTACGCACTCATGCTGTTACCTGTTGTCTTTCCTCTGTAAAAGATTTTCATATCCATGATCCCATTCAATCGACCCACTAAGATCTCCATTCTTGAGCCACTGTTTTTGGATGCTCTGAAAATACTCAGCTGTGACCAGTCGTTCCAGTAGATTTCATTCTGAAACACAGGCTTTGCTCTTAGCATGCATGCTATGGAAATGCGTGCCGACGGGAAAGGAGCCGCCACGTACATACCTTAAACACAGCAATAGCATAAGGGTGAGGGAGGCTGTCCAGGATCACAGACCTCTGCATCCCATTGAAATCCACCCTCTCAATCCTGTCCATATAGGCTTCGGTCCAGTAGATCCAGTGGTCATCCACAGAGATGCCATTTGGCCACCGCACGCCCTCCGAAACGATGCACCCAGCTGACGACCCATCCATGTCGCTGCGGTAAATGCCGGCTCTGGAATCTCCCCAGTCTGTCCAGAACATCAGCCTGATAAGAGGCAGAGAGATTACTCGACATAACAACAAAACAGCTCATCAAGAAGAAACAGGGTATGAGCAGAGGTTTGAATACTTTACATTCCGTATCTCTTGCAAGACATGCTTTGGAAAAAGGGAGCTCTTTGCAATTCAGATGAATGCTACCAGCAGATCTACAAGCAGCACAGAGGCTTCTTGAGCTGCAGGTTCTGTGGTTTGAGTGCAGCTGCAGGTTACCTTGTACTGAACCGCTTTGCTTTGCTTTAGCGCATATGCCTAAGTACAGCTCAGCTTTGTCAGTGCTACACTTGCAGTGCAGCAAAACCATGCTCAGAAAGGTGTCACTTCCATTTGGCTCTTGAATTTGAGTACAGTTCAGTTTCTCATACATTACTGCAGTGCTTTCCTCACTGACCAGACCAGTTCTACTGGCAGGAAGAGTTATTTACTAGTAGATATGTACAGATAGGAAAATAGCAGTTAAATAGAAAGGAGAAACAGTCTGTGATGTCTGCTGGTGCCTTAGTTGGGAATGAGATGGCAGGAGGGGGCTGCATGGGGCAGGACTGCTCTGCTGCCTGCCATCACACCCTTTGGGACTGAGTCTTAAAAGCTTTCCATGCAGCACACTTCCTCATGTTTGCTTCTTATAAGGGTAGTGGTGAAGGACCAGAATGATTCCCTTGGGGAATACCAAGGCTACTTGCGATGCTTGCTTTCTTACCCATCTTGGGGAACTAGAGTGAGGGCTCTGGGTCGTTCAAGGATCGAGGAATTGAGGACGGTGAGCCGCAGGTCTCCGTCTGGGTTGGCAACCTAGAGTGGTAACCGAAAACCAGGAGGGGTGTCTTTATTGCGGGCAGTATGGGGGGCAGTTGTGCTGGTTCAAGTTGCATGCAATCTACGGTAGGTAATCACTGCTCCCTAATAAAACAGCTGCTGTGGGCACAGAGAGCAGTTCCTGAGGTGATAAAAGAGGGTAGAGCCATGTATTTATTGATGTTTCTATGTGACTGAGTGAGCACTCTGTGTGCCCTGTGGCGGCTGTGCACACTGCACAAGGATGTTGCCTTTTCTCCCATGTCTGCTACGCAATTTAGCCTCACAACTGACCTCATTTAAGAACACAGGGCTGAATGTTGTCATAGCCTGTGTTTAGATCCAGTGAAGTGGCACGCGGGTCAGTGTGCAGTAATGTCCCATCAGCAACGAGATTTCAGGGCAGCACCCAATTTAGAGCTCGGGCACCTCAAAGATGTACTGACACATCAGTGTAGCCCCGTGAGCATAGCTGTACCTCAATTTTGGGAATCCCAGCATTGACCCAGTACAGCAATTGACTGAGAGGTTCAAAGGCCAAAGCTTCCACTGTTTCCAGCCCGGTGCTTATGATTATTTCTTGCCCAGAGCTGCCGTTGAGACAAAGACGCTGAAAAGAAAGGAATAAATCAGAAAAGCAGATGAGGAACTTGCCCATGAGCACAGTCGCTAACAGACAGCTCGGAGGGAGGAGTACCCAAGATAAACATTTGTATTTCGGGGTGTGTATGGTGCAAGGAGGCGATGCCGTGTGTGGCCAGGACTCCCCACCTCACCTGTATAATGTCAAGAGTGACATCAGCCCAATACAAGCAGTTGTGGTCGTAGTCAAAGTCCAGGGCGACCGCCCCTCGTAGCCCAGCCAGGGGCAGCTCCTCGCTGACACCAGAGGCAAGGTCATAGCGATGGATGGAGTAGCGGGTGGCGTAGAGAATGAACTCGTTCTCCTCTGCAAGAACACAGGGTGCCTTATTTAGAGGTCATTTTAGGCTACTCAAGGGGCAAATAGGTATTTTGTCTTACTCCTGGTGCTTGTTTTAGCACCTCAGTGTAAGGGAGGCAAAGGCCCTTTGTCTCAGTGGGATTAGGTTAATGAGAACACACTAATAGCCTTGTGCAGGTCCCGTGTGTGCCCAGGAGCACACTGCAGCCATTGTTCGCTAAAGGAGGAGCTGAGCACAGCAAAATATGCCACGACCCTTCCTTTCCACATTAGTGTACTGCCAATTGGAAACTAAATACTGACCTCCTGTTCCTCAAAAACCTCATAAAAAGGTGGGAGTGATGGAAATCTGCAAGTCCTGGGGGACACGGGCACTGCAGTTGATATCCCAGAGCGGGTTTTGTTTCTGAACTGCACCGAATCCAGTGTAATGGGATCCTGGTCCGGGACAAAGTCTCCTGGGCATTAGCACACTACCGGTAAAGTCCAATAATGCTCTTAAGGAGTAAAGCTAATGTCAGTAAGTAACTCTGGCTGCGCATCCCTAATGAGATAATAGGGAGATATGAAACAGATACGGTACATGAAAGTGTTACCATGGCGCAAGCCAACATGTATCTGAAGACGATCAGCAAATACTCTGGGAACACGGCACTTCAAAGCCCAGCCCGGTGGGGACTGCAGGTTTACATTTCAGTCAGCAGGGCCCTTCTCAGCATGACTAACACAGCTCTCCAAATAGCTCAAGAGGGCTCAGAGGGGTGAATAACGTGTCCTGCTCTGCACGAGGAGCAAAACTAAGCAGGGCATTGGCATGAATCCCAGCAGAGGGAACGCTTCCCCAGGCACCTGCTGCTCTGTTCTGCCTCTGGAATATCTTCTGCACCCTGAAACATCATAGGGTGACACAGGGAAACCTCGTGCTGGTGGGTCTGTGAGCACGCAGAGCCACCCCATCCCTTACGCAAGCCTCTTCCCCGTGTCAGGCTCGCTCTTGAGCTGCTGTGCTGCAGCATGCTGATCACGCAGCTCATGACGGCAGATTAAATTAAAGCTGTAATGAGCAGAATGCAAATAACGTTGGCAGAACAGGGGCAGGAGGCTGTTTCAGTGCTTTGAGAGGAGAAAACAGGGAGAGAGGTGAAGTCTGGTGGGCACAAAGCAGTCCTGTACGTACTCACCAGCGAGTGGGCATGGTACCAGCTCCCCTTCGAGCCGCGACTCGATGTCTCCACCTGTACAAGTGTCCCCAGAGATCTTTCGGTAGCTGCAACATAGAGAGTCATGCAGTTTATTTCATGGAAGCCATTAACATGCCATCACATGCAGCTAGACTTAAGCAGTGGTGTTTCGTTGCAATGTATGTCTAAACATGCAGTTTGTTTACAGCCACTTGTGTATGTTGGTATGTTGTTACAGGTGTATGTGTGTGGGTTTTGTGGTCATTTGGGGTTTTTTAATACCAATAGAATAAATCCCCTCCCAGGTCAAATACATACCCTCGAGTCCTCTTATAAGTTGAGCCAACAGGGCAAGGGACTGGTGGATCATACGGTTTACCAGCAAATTCAGGGTCAGGGACACAAACTTCCAATGATAAGTCGTCACTCAGTTTAAAGCCAAAGTCACTGCAAGAAGAAAGGTGTAAGGAAGGATGGAGGAGAAGGTAAAAACTCAGCCTGCGTTACACTATTGCTCTGCTCTATTTTTGCATAGAAGTTTTAAGGACCCGAAGCATCTCAGAAGTCCGTTATTATCGGTATTTAGCTGCATAATAATATCAGTACAGCTTCTGTCCCCAGGGAGCTTCAAGAGCGTTTTGGATATAAGCTTGCCCAAACTAGGTAGGTGAGGCAGCAAGGCACAACTGAGCCAGTGTGCCCTGGAAGCCTGGCTGCAAGCCCCAGTTCTGCTAGCTGGCTTAGATCACCCGTCTGTCTCTTGGCTTTGCCTATTGGTAGAATGGGAGTTACAGTGCGACCTGTTCTTTGGAAAACGCTGTGGAAGAGGTTACGTCAATCTCATTTTACATGGAGTCCAGGGCTGCAATTCTGAGGCAGCGATTAGATCCTACAAGCCCTATTCTCAGTCTGCTCATGATGAGCTGGACTCAGTCTCTGCCTCAGCATCGGAGAGGCAGAGCCGGACCCCTGTCCTTAACTGTGTGTACCGGGCGCTCAAGCAGTCAGTCCCTGATTAGCAGTTTACTTTCTAACCCCAAACCTCTGCATCAGATGGCCAGAGCGTGGCTCCTAATCCTGAGAGCTGTGCAGGGTCAGTAATGGGCAAGTTGCAGATACAACGACAGAGCAGGTCCAATTGCACCCCTGTGGCTAAAGTGTCCCTAAGCTTTTTGGTGGAGGATCTCTCTATGTGATGGGAAATTGTCTGCCATCATTTGAAAGAAGGTGATGGATTAACAATGCTTTCCTCTTCTATGGAGCCTTTCAGAGGCTCCTGAAAGGTTCTAAAGACATTAATTAAATCTTATGCCCTGTTATTAATGAAAGGATGTTTTCAGCCTATTTAGTTTCCTCTTTGCTATAAAATCAAGCAGCAATACATAGAGCTAAGTAAGTTGGACGTTTATTCACTTTGAGCAATTGGTCACAGGTATTTATCTCAAACTTCAGATCCAAATAAAAAGAAATTAATTGGTATTTACCATTCAAAGTCTTCCCGTGTACAAGAGCAGTTGGAGACCATGACAGGCCTGTCAAAATCTTCCCCATTGAAACAGGTCGCATGAGGAGTCCTCCTTTTGAAGACAGTTTTATGCCCCAGTAAGCATTCATTGCCTCGCTCGTCGGAGGGTGACCACAGTTTGTAGTCATTCTCTGTGCAAGGGACCCCTAAGAGAAGCAGCAGGGGTAGGGTAAAAAGAGCACCAGTCCTTGTGGCACCCCAGACCAAGGGTTTAGAGGCAAGAGAGCAGCAGATGTCCCTCAGCACTGCTGTTGGTGTGTGCCCAGTGAGGATGCTGGAAGTGAGAGCAGGCACGCTGGCACCCAGCCATGCACTGTAATAGTGCCCGTTGTCCCTTCCCTCCCGCTGCCCTCCTCTGGCACAAAACGAGCGGCTCCCCCCCGACTGCATGGCTCTTGCCCTGGCCCAAAAGCGAAGGCAAAGCAAGGAAGCATTTCAGCTTAGAGCGTGCAGCGGCACTCAGTGACAGGAGGCACCAAGCAGCTCCGTCGCGGTGACAGTGAATTTGTGATGCCTCATTTAAATGGAGTCGTTCTGGTTACCAAACAGATCCATTTCTAACAAAATGTCAAGGGAATTGGTTATAAATTTTAGTCAGGGAAATTCCTCTGCTGGGTTTAACTGCTCTTTGATTAAAATGCTGCCTTGCAATCAGAGCTGAAATGGGTTATAAAACATTCATAGCTACAAGCCTTCAGAAGCATTCTTTCTCTTTTTTTCCCCCTTTCCTCTTCAACAAAGTGCTCAATGAGGATGGAAGGGATGGGGAAGAGCACAGGGGACGTGAATGCCTTCAGCAGTCGTGTCTGTGTGCACATAAGGTATGAGGGACAGGGCACCCAAATGCAGACGGCCTCCACAGTAGACGCCCTTTATCCCCTGTCTCTCATGGGACAGCCAGCAAAGTGGGTTGGTCTGCTGCTAATGGGACTTTAGGGCGTTTCGCTGCGGTCTTTTTTGGAAACCAGAATAGAGGGGAAGAGCAACCAAGGTGCTGCTGCGCCCAATCTGCATCTAGGCACCCATCAGTGGGAATGTATGAGCCTCAGATGACGGAGTAGTTTGGCTCATAGCCTGAGGTCTCTAGGTTGCTTTGGGCTTCTGAAAACCTTTCCTATGCCCCCTCCTCAATCTCAGCCCCCATAGAAAGGCTATGTCAAGAGCTCCCTTGCACCCACAGGGGTGCTCAGCACAAGCTGTGCGGTGTGGGACTGGCTGGTTTCTGGAGAGGGCTTATTCGTGCGTGTAACCTGCAAAGCCACAGGGCGGACGCTGACAGAACCCGTGTCAGCGATGGCTCTGTCACTTGTCCCCTTACCCAGCACATCAGTGGTGTTGATCTGCAGTATCAACCAGCTGTGGCCATTCTCTTTGTATGAGCCAAAGATGGTGAATATGGTGCTTTTCTCCCCAGGCTCCGTGAGCAGCCCGTACACAAACACCGGCTTCTCTGAGAAAGTGAACACTTTCCAGGTTTCCCCTTCATTTGTGCTGTACCTGGAGAAAGAGGATTGGGAACGCTGCTAGGAACAGGTTCTGCTGGCCACAGGGCACTGTCTCCCTGCTACTCACTTGAGCTGGTTGGTCTCGGTGCCTTGCGCGATGGCCACAAGAATGCCACCATGGTCACCCCAGGTGTAATAGTGGGGTCCGGACAGAGCCTGGGAAAGAAACACAGCCAAGGGGTGCGTCAGAGCTGTGCTGAATTAAGGGAGAAGCTTGGATGGAAAGCATGCTTTGACAGGAGTACTGCCTGACCCGAGCTGACGTTTTGGGTCACCTGGGTTGAGCCAAGTATCTGGAGGCACCAGAGATTCAAGTGTTTATGGGCTGACATCTGTAGACGAGAGCAGCCAGCCCCATTTCCCTAAAGGTATAGCTGTATTCAAGAGCAGCATTGTGCCTTGTGCAGGGAAAGAAACAACGGAACAAGTGCTATTACATCAAATCAGGGTCCGCTGCTCCCCTCTTAGTCTGCAGGTCATGTCTGCCAGGCTTCCCTGACTCAGCGAGGACTCGCCACCTTCTGCAGGTACATGCTGGTTCTCAGGCTGTAAGGTGTTTTGAATGCTCAAAGTGAGGACATGGCACACAGAAACAAGCTCTGGAGATAGCTCATACATCCACCCCGCAGAAAGAAACCTGTACTTCATGCTCACCTACAGCTTTTAGCGACCACCAACACAAAAATCACCTTTTGTTTCCTATCCGGGGAGCTCAGTGCAGTTGAGGGTGAAAATAGGAAGCATGTACGTGCCTGAATCTGCTCCCAGAACGCGCTAACGCACTTGGGGACGTCGTTAGGCAGGGCACAGGATGTATTGTTTCTTTCTTTGCTGTGCTGTGAGATCACAGCAGTGATCTGGAGAGCACTGAGCCTTCCAGCCTGCCGCCTGCCGAAGCCAAGAGGGGGGAGTTGTGTTACTGCTTCTCAGCTGAGGAACAACACTGCTGAGTGTCGTTCTGCACCCCTGCTCATCATACAAAGGGCCTGAGTAACTCAGGAGCTGTTAACCGTGGGTCAGCGCTTCCTTAGCGTGTCTTAATTGCACTCCAGCACAAACCTGCCTTGAAGCACCTCAAAGCCTCCGCTTCCTGATCCCCATCCCCAGCCATGAGCGCTCCTGTGTTGCCTCAAGGCTCCCACAGGGATAAGCAACAGGCCCCCCTGCTTTCAGAGGTGCCCGCTCTCACCCAGGGCCAGCCTCTGGCCCATGGTTGGCTTTGGCAGCAGTCAAGAGCTGTGGGGTGTCCCCACCGCCGCTGCCCAGTCCTCATCCCAGACCGCGTAGCACTTGGAAGAGGAAAAGGAGGCCGCTTAATTCACAGATTTAAATGGCTTGCAGATGTCGGAATACCATGTTACACCGGCTGCAGAATGCACAGGCAGACCACAAGTGCTGCCGCAGACCAGAACACCCACTTAGGAAACAGCAACCTCCCCGTAAACCAAGAGCAACATCCCATTTTTCTGGAAGATGGCTCCAGACACTCTCCCATACTAAGTCCTGGCTGTCAGCCCCGTGTAAAAGGGGCCAGGTGACCTGTGCGGAGGGCAGGTCCTGCCAGTTGAAAAGAAGAAATAGAGCAGAGCTCTCTCCTGCGCTTGAACACACCACCTTCACCAAGAGGACTGAGAGGTTCGCCTCCACGCCAACCCATGCCCGGTTCTTCACTCAAAGACCTTTATGCCTTGGTTTCAAGGGACATTCAGCACCTTCCAGCTACAGCTCTTGGACATGGATGTGGAGGTCACCTTTAATGCCCAAGAGCTGCACATCACTTATCCATATTGCTGCCAACATCCTACCTGCTACACCACTGCCTAGGCTGGGCCAGCAAGCAAAAGAACATCCTTACCTCTCTCCACCTTGCTCCGGCACTGCTTGAGACGTAGACGTTGGTTTTCTTTGCCATGTTCTTGCCAATGGAACCTAGGATAATGGGAAAAATCATTCTTGAGGCATGCAAAGTGATTGCTTAAAATGAAGCCAGACACCTCTAAACTATTTTTATCTGATTGTGAAGAGCTGATTTTTCACACTATAAATGAATCCTTTCAAAAAGCAAATATTTTGAAGACAATTACAAGTTTTAAAAGCATCTGGGTAAAAAGCTATGGCTATAAATATCATCAAACAAAACGTTTAAGTGTCTTCTTCAGTAACAGAGTGAGACAAACAGGAAGTTCTGTATGTTCAAGACACCCTTCATGTGGACAGTGGCAGGAAAGAGGATCAGAATGAAGCAGACAAGGTTTCTCACATCACCATGCTGCAGTAAAATATACATGCCGTAATTACTGTACGGGGACTGCAGCAGAGGAAGGATAGCAAAATGCACAACGTAATTGCACTTTGGTAACCTGCAGATACAAACTAGATGCTGCCAAGTTACTCGTGTCCTAACAACAACGCGCCTCAAGCCCCTGCATGGCTGCAGTACCGGTGGCAATGATCAGTCCTGGTGCTGACTCCTTGGACAGAATGGGCATCCTGCGCAGCTGGAAATTCAGCAGCTGGCTCAGGCGCTGGGCTAGGTGGAGAGAGCAGCCCTGGGAGGACTGGAAAGGCAAAACACAGTCCATTAACCCTCCATCCTGAGCCCTCGTCCCACCGAGTCTGGCTATCTCCACTCGGAGGGATGCTCTCCCAGTGGGATTGCGTTCCAGCCTCTTTTGGAGGATGCTTCTCCCTGCCCTGCATTACCTCACAGTCTATCCGCTCCCCGTAGCGTGTCTGCGCTGGGGGCTGCAGCAGCTCCCAGGTCCCCCCTTTATCAAAGGTGATGACGGAGCGCATGTTCTCCTCACTGAAGGAGCCGTTGATCAGGGTGGCGATGTAGACACCCCGCACGCCTTCAACACGATGGAAGTCTGCAAAGGGCTCATTGGCAAAATACCTGTGAGGGAATGCAAAGGTGGGATCAGCGAATCGCAGCCTCCCTGGTCTGGGGAGCAGGAGAATACCAAGCCTGGAGGTCAGGGCAGTGCTTTGATCAAACACTATGATGATGATGTCCGATATTCCCATTAGGCACATCCCGCATTACCTGACTAAGGTGTCACTTCCAGCTCCCCCTGGGCTGTAATAGAGCACGTTTTCTAAAGATAAGGAGAACTTCAGGCCTTCTGCCTCCGAGATGTAGAGGTTGGTACGGTTGTTATCATGGCTGACGCACACAAACACCTGGTCCTCCGAGGCATCGGCAACATAATATTCCTTAGGGATGTAAATGACAAGCAAGCGGGCTTCATACACGTGGGCATACAAGCAGGGTTTACATACAGACTGGTTTAGCGTTTCCTGTTAGCTGACTTAGTGTTATCCTTCCCTCCACCCATTTGTATTTCTGCTCAGCCCATGCTCTCCCCAAGCAGGGTCATACGAGGTCCAGCTCCTACAGAGTCTAGTGAAAGGCAGAGAGCTGCTATTGACATCTGAGGGCATCCCTGGCACAGGAGGGAGAGAGGAGGAGGTCCCCTTGGAAAGCATCGCTTACCTTAATTGGATGCTTGGTTACGAACTGTGCCACACGCATTGGCTTGCGGTTGAAGGAAACCCAGAGCTGGACCGAAGGCGGCTGCGAGCTGCCTGGCAAATGCTGCGGCAGAGCAGAGGGATGTGTTAGGAGCAGCTCTCACTCCCAAAATCACCTTCATCTCCTACAGCAGCCAAAAGGCAGACTGGGGCAGGCCCACGCACTGTGTGATGGGTCTCTGCTCTCTTTGCACGCAGGCAAAACGTGGCCTGTGACTGACGGAGACCAGTGCTCTGCTCAAGGTCTTCAGGTGGAGGTAAGGAGGTTGGATTCATGGTTTCAATTCCCCCTTTTTCTGCAGAGCAGTTTGTCCTTTCCTTCCTATTTTTAGCAATTTGCACAAAATAAAAGGCGCCAGCAGGAAGCCAAAAAAGTAACAGGCTGGGGGCAACCTGTTTCATATGGGATGCCAATGGTAAGAACCTAAACCCAGATTTAGGCTCCAAAAATAAGTGGCCTGATTTTCCCAGGCTCTGCATTGCTAAGCAACCGCGACTCCCACGGAAAGGAGCACAAGTCAAAGTCCTGGGTGCCTCTGCCACCCAGCTTGGCCGCTCCCCATTGCGCTGCTCCCATTGCAGCTCAGCTTTGATGCAAGTGCCTGATTCCAGACCTGGGGATGTCATTTCCAAATCGGGGGTGCAGCCAGGCTGGCCTCCCTCCCAGTGCCTGTGTCTCCTATCAGTCTTTGCCTCAGCACGGAACACAAGTGATTTCAATGCTGTTTCATGGAACACCAGTGATTAGAGCTGTATGAGGAAGCGTGACGGTGACTCTGAGCCTTCCAGAAGCAGAAAGAACCCCCAGATTGAGTTCATGCTTGGGAAGGCCCCTATACAAACCTGCCTCATGCTTTCAGGATGGTGCTCTGTGAGCCCGGTGGCTCCTCCAGAGACACAACCACCCCCTGTGCTTCACCAAACACCAACAGCAAGCCTAGATAACATCTCCTGCAAACCACAGCAGGCTTCAGATGAGGCATAGCGCCAAGGGGATGGGCCACAAGAGCTGCAGGCTGTACTACCTGCAAGAGAGACTTCTGAGAAACAGAAAGTGCTCTGCAAACACATCCCCTGCCAACGGAGGAAGCTCGACGTGGTTTTGCAAGGAGTCACCCCTAAATGGCAAAGGTTGCTCGCTAAAACAGGCTCGATGGCAGCAGCAGGACTGGAAAGCAGCGCTAACGTGTTCTGCGAAGAAAACTGGCCTTTTATTTCTGGAAGGAGTAGGACCCTACCCCTCTGGTGTCATGTCAATGGCTGTCTAGAAAGGGCTTTTCCTCAGAGAAAGCACAGATGCTTTCAGGTTGGTCTGAAACTGGCCAACAGCTGCAAAAGGTATAGGGGGGCCCTGGCTGCGGGGGGACCAAAAGGCAGCTTTCACCCATCCCCTTTTCTTAGGAAAGCAAACTGAAAATCCAGCTTTCTTTCCAGGCTGGAGCACATGAGGCTACTTGGACCTAGTCCACGTCTGACAGTAATCCTCTCTGACAAGCGGCCTCCTAACCACCAAGCTGCTGCACCACATCCCCCTTCTCCTCACCGGCTTTCCCAGGCATCCCTGTGGCTTTTCCTGGATCCCAGCACTTCCCAAGCTGACCTAGCTCTCCCCACCCTGCAGAAAAGCACCGACCATCACCCTCGGTGGTGTTCCTCGCATGATACTCACCACAGACTTTGTTGCAAACATGTACTTGTCCCTGAGCTGGAAGTCTTCAACGTCTTCCAGGATTATCTCTTTATTTTCTCGGCTTTGAAAGAAATCGGTGCTGCGAATGACAGTGGAAGCCCCAGAAGGCTCGTGCCGCTCAACGTACACCGTATTGGGCTTGTCATAGGGCTCAACCCCCCTGGAAAGCACAACAAGAGGTGGTGGTGGTACCTCCGCACCCAGAGCAGCACAGAAGGCAGCAGGTAACAAGGAGCAGGAATGCTTTTAAGAGATGGGGTAGGGGACAGGCAAGAAGCAGGGTAAACGTGGAGCACCCCTGGTTGTATGTGTTGTTGGCTGTCTCTTGTCCTCACGGTGCAGGGTATCTGCTGGGTTTGGTACCCATGTCCTTGGTTTGCACAGGGCAACAAATGAGGCAAGAGGTGAGGAGTGAGAGAAGATAGGAGCTGGGCAGGTGTCGATAGGCACACAGGTGTGATACATACCAAGAGAAAGACTTCACATGTTCCTGAATCATTATCCAGGTCTGGCCAAAATCATCTGATTTCCAGAGCTGCAATGACAAAAAGAAGAGATGCCAGTGGGACTGGACAACCAAAAGAAACACGATCCTTTAAGGGGCCCGACCTCAGGCAGCAAAAGCAGGATGAACATGCGTCCATCACAAAACCATTAACTACTTTAATGACTTCTCTTTACACGGCAGCTGCCTGGAACAACAGCAATCTTTATAGCTTCAGGAGAATAACCTAAACAGGCAAAATTTGTCTTCAGTCTCCTACGCAAAGGATTTCCCACTGTCTGTCGCCCACCTGGATTGTTTTACACTAACTCAGATACAACAATAACTTGGTGTGATGTACTGGTGAAGGGCGATAGCAAGGGTAAGTATCTGGGCAGAGCTTCCTCCCCCTCAGAGGCTGTTCCATCCCCGAGCACAGCGACACGCTGTTGTTGTGAAACGTCAGTAAGGCAAAGGTCAGGAGGAGAGATAGCATCTTTCATTGCACCAAGGAGAGCAGCAGCAACGAACACGGTTCACATCAGCTCCCCTGCAGGATCCCATCCCTCAAAGGTGTCCCTGAAACCAAGCACTATGGTGGAACCCAAACTGTGATTTTTGCCTCTGTTTTGCAGGTACATGGATATGGGCAGCCAGACTCCAGCCTCAACAGCCAGTCCAGCAGGAAGGTATTGCTTCTAGCCAGCTCCATCCCCCTTGGAAGGCAGCAGTGGCACGCAGTACGCATCCAGCTACCGTCAGACCGCAAGCAGTACGGGCTGTATGTATCCTCATTCACATGTTGGGGGATGCTTGTTTTGCTTAAGCTGCCTGGGTCTATCTGGAGATGTTGTAATTATTCACCATCTTTGCCCAATAGCTCCAGGGGAAAAAACAGAAAGTGTTTTGTTTTCAAGAAGCAATTTGTTACGCAAGACCCAAAGCCAAACCACATGCCCACATGAAATACTGCAGAGGTCAGTCATGCCCCAGTGCCAGCGCTCTGTGGCGAGTTACAACTGCAATAGCTGAGGAGATCAATACAGCCAGGAGCAGCGTGGATGGACCAGAATAAATGAAGGAAAAGGGAGAGGAAATCCTTAAGGAAGCCATGCTACAGGTACTACAAACTCACTGCTCCAGAGGTCAGAAACCAGATTGACCTGTAGGAAATGGGCACCTTGGCCAATCTGGGACAGCTCTGCATGCAGCAGTCTGAGATCAGACACCCTGCACAGCCAAAGCATGAACCCACATGGTGCTGGCATAGGGCAGGGTGGCTCTTGGCTCACTGTAAGGTCTGTGGGGCCTGGGGGAATGCCACAGTAGAGGCAGGATGCTGGCCCTCCCATCTAAGCAGAAGTGCTCACCTGTTTCTTAGGATGAGACCTGTCGAAGCCCAAGAGGAGGTTGGGGTTCCTGCTGTGCAGGAGGAGGTCTGCTGCTCTGAAGGGAATCGAGAAGCCCTGGATAGTGCTGCAGAAGTCGGTGGTGATCCAAAGGTACGGGACAAAGGCATCCACGAAGATATACTGGGAAGAGAGGGACCGACAGGGAAGAAGGAGAGCAGGCAGTCAGGCTCCAGGAGGTCAGAGCAGACCTCAGGCTAGCAATATCAGAGACACGCATCCCGGGGGAGCCTTTGGAAGGGCAAATTCCAGAAGAAAGGAATTTGCCTGCCAGGAAGAAAGGTGACCTCGGTGTAGGTAGGTAAAGCCTGAATTAACAGTTGTGTCTGCAGCCCTGTGACAACACTAGCGATGGCAGCACAGCTTGTCACTCTATAGGGATGAGCTGCTAAGGATGCAGTCACTCTGTGACTCCTTTACAGATACTCCTCCCATACCAAGGAGCAGCAATACTGCTATGGGCACTGCCACCGTGGTATAACTACCCCGGCACTGAGGACCACGCGCGCTTGTGCTGTCGGTGGCAATAAAGCGGCCCTGCCCTGCAGCCTCCTCACCCTCTTGTTGTCAGCTGGGCTGTGGTAGAACTGTGCTATGGCCACCTCGCTGCTGTTCCCCGTGCTGAAGCTGAACCTCTCCGAAATCTTCTTAAAACTCTTCCCGTAGTCGTAAGATACATAAACCTGCAAAGGAGAGGCCCCAGAGTGAGACCGTGCCTGGTACAGCTGCAGAGCAGGAACCCCAGGACAGCACCATGTCGCGTTACTTACATCGCTGTTTTTAGGACCCAGCAAGGACAGGCTGTCTCTGGCCAAGGCCACGATCACGTTGCTCTTCTCTCCCGCCCAGTGAACGACCATCTGATTGTGGGAATCGTTGAGGCTGACCTGTAACGCCAAGGAAAAGGGCGCCCTGAGCCACAGCTCCACGCCACACAGTGGTGCTCGAGCACGGCCCCACATAAAGCAGCATCTTTCACGAGCACGTTGGCAAGATGCGTGCTGGTCTTCCCTTTATAGAAATAGGATCTGGGGGACGCCGAGAACGAAAACTAAAACCAAGGACAGAGATGTGATTTCAAATCCAGGCTAACTAGGGGAAGAGCCACAGGGAAACAGTTCTGCAGCAACTCCTTCCGTACCCTGAAGGACGTGCCGGTTTCCAACACAAATGCAGCCGTACATGATGCCGTTATTCCCTGTGTGTGCACTGTATCTGGCAGTGCTGCAACAGCACCAGTCATGAAGGACCCCTCTTTATGGGGAAGCTATCTCAGCATCGCTGTGGCAGGAGCTGAGGGTGCAGGAGCCTCTGGCCAAACCTGTAGCAACCATGACCAGCGAGCAGGGATGTGCAAGCAGTGGCCATAGCTCAGCCATGGATGTGCACACCCGAGCCCCTGCAAACCGCTATAGCTGCAGCTCAGCCGGTGGCTGGTGACTCCTAAACTCATGGGAAGCTGTAAAAATACAGGGCTAAGCCTTCCTTAGGCCTGGTACCCTGTGGCTCTGCTGACCCCAGGATCAGCGAGGTAAGAGGCTGATTTAACCTCCACCAGTGACTGGCAAGTAAAATGCTGGGGAAAAACCAGGTCTTTATTCTGGAAGAGCGGGGGGCGCAAGCGAAGCAGAAGCCCTCAAATCCCTCTTATGCAATAGGTTCATATAAGCGGGGAGAATTAATCAAACCCCCCAGGGCTCCGAGCTACACTCTGCCTGCCTGGCCAGAGACCCCCCCCCACCACGTAAACCACGCTGTAGTACCCAGATAGCAAACACAGCAGAGATTTAGGTCAGGCAGCAGCAGCTACAAAGCGAGCCAGCAGTAGCCTTGCGTGCCCGCTGGAAACGAAAGCAGCGATGCTGTTTGAGGATGCAGGGAAACAGGGCGGAGAAGGAATTGCTGATGCCCATAGAGACAGCTTTGGGTCTGAAATCCAGAGCAGCTCCCAGCTCCAATCACCCTCCCCTCCTTTAAAAGCAGAATAACCCCATCTCCTACACTTCTCTCTCAGTAGCACTTTGCATTTTTGTTCTCTCCAGGAAATGCAGCGCTAGGACAGCTTCAGAACCTGAAAACCACAGGAGACTCCTGCCTGCATCTTACTTTAAGCTCAGCAATAAAGCTCTACAGCTTTTTCCCCCATGACCTAAAAGCCATGGTAAGCCCCAGAGAGATGTCTTCTCAGAGCAGGGACACTTGTGTCAATCCCAAAGGCCAGGGGCACCTGTTTGGGCTTGGAGGAGCCAGCTGAGCCTCTTTATTCATTAGCCGTATGACTTTAGGCAGCCTAATTAGGGCAGAGCCCCTGTATAAAGGCCAAACTGGGGTTGGTTCTCTGTTAGGAGGGAAGAAGAAAGAGCAGCACTGAGTACATAGGGACTGTGCTCAACTGAAAGTTTAGGAGTAGCTGAAGACTGCTGGAGCGTGCCTTACTTGAGAGAGGGGAGACAACAGAAGGATGTCTTACGCTGTAAGTCTCCCTTCCTCCCCATGAAGGGGCTCATGCAGCAGTTTGCCAGGTGTAGGAGCCTCACGCATTAGTGTCTGCCTGTTTCTGCTGCAGGACACCACAGCCAGCAGCCTGTGGCCCTTTGGAGCTTTGTGGGGACCCAAATGGCTCAGGGGAGCCACAAACAGGACCCCAAGTCTTTGCTGTCCAGCAAAGGACGTGTGGGGCATGGTGCCCCAAGTGAAAAGCACTTGATGTCTCATTGACCAGGATGCTTTTTGTGACGCAGCTTTGCAATAAAGCTGTGATTATCCCCAACATCAGTAATCCTGCCCTGCTTGCTGGGACAAGGTTGGTTTGGTTGGAGGCCACTGGCCCAGACTTCCCTACCTCCCCTAATAGGGGAAACCTTCCTCGGGAACTGGTTTAACCTATGAAAGGGCAATGGCTGGTACCTAACAGACACATCATTTAGCATAAACTCTTCTTAATGGGGAAGTGCTTTGGTCTTTGCCAAGTGATTAAGTGTATATGAAATATGCATGAAATTCTAATTTGTCCTCCTAATACGCAAGGTGCCAAATGAAGTCCAGGAGGGGAGAACTGGAGCCAAGACATAGCAGAGGCTGTTTGTAGCTCTAGTTAATGCAGTTAATGCTGCTAGCTCTGCTCGCACTATATATTGGGGTTTTTGTTAACAGTATCTTCCAATAACTTAATCCCCTGCAGAAACAAGGAGAGAAAATAGCCCCTGGAGCTGCTGTCCCATGGAGCACACCCCAGAGCAGGTAAGAGCTCCCTTGTGGCTCAAGGGGAGTGCTCTCAGCCTGGGCTGGGAGGGGGAACGTTGTCTGGATGCATGGTACTCTGCTGAGACAATAGTACTGCCTTGCCCTACTGAGGCAATGCCAGTGGGTAGGTGAGTGGACCTGGGTGCATAGCGTGCAGTGCCAAGCTCCTCGAGTGCCCTGATCCTGTGTTCCTCAGCACCCGCAATTCCGAAGTGCCAGCTCCTCTTCCCCTCACATCACTTTCACTTGGTTGTGCCCAGAATTAGAGAGGTTAGTGCTCCTTGGGGGTGGCTTACCCCTTGCACTGATGAACTACAGTGTTAGCAGACCAGGGGATGAGCGACTGTGGCATGGGTACCTCGCTATAGCTGCTCCTATGGCTTCATCTCAGGCCTTTCCATCACTGAAGGACTCTCAATCTGAGCCTTTGAGCCAGCAGCGAGGTCGAGATGCTCTGCCTGGGAAGCACTAACATCCCCCATGCAGAAATCACACCGTTAGCTGTGATGAGCTGCAAGCAGATATATTAGTGACTTGTAACAGTGCCTCGCACCCGCGCGCAGCGACGAGTGTCGGGACAGCATTAGGGGCTGTTCTTGGTGCAGAGTGGGCTTGGAAGCTAACTGTGTGTGTCGATGGGTTTGCTCTGTTGAGGATTAATGTTCTAGCTATAGGACTTGGACCGCAGCTCGACCCAGGCACTTGCTGTTAATCAGGAGGTGACGCAGTGCGACGGATAGGGGACTGAGGCTCAATGCTGTAAAATTGGGGGGTGTGCAGCGAAAAGAGACCTGAGGATCATTTATGTGTTTTCTTGTCCTGGTTATGCAACTGGAGATGGGATGCCTACCAAAAATGCCTAGGAAATTTCTGAGCACTTAAGGGGTTATTACTACAGCTTGATAAGTGAGGGCATTGCAGAGCAATGTGTCTGTGTAGTGATGAATGGCTGTTGGAACCATCAAAGTTTAGCCAGCAACTCAAATCTTGGCCTGAAGTCTGTCAGGAGATGCTTGTGGAAGGGGAATCAGCTAAACATTTTGTACCCAATAGCCAGGGGAATGAGGACGGGGCAGAAGAAAGCTGTTGCCAATAGGAGTGAGAAGTGAGGCTGCAGCTCAGTTAGCGCAGGCTTTAAAAGGAACGGTGCTCTCACCAGGCTCCTCATCATTCCAGCTCGCTGGAAGCCGCAGTGGACAAGTGCCGGGCCTTTGCATCCCGGTTTCCTCTGCCCCCCCCCCCCCCCCCCCGGGCAAGGCTTATGCAATAGCCTGGCATCACGGATAGTGGAGTGTCAGGGGTGGCTGCTGCATTCCCGGCACGCCATGCTCCCACTAAAGCTTCATTACCGCACCTTCTGCTCCGCTCCCAAGCATCTGCTTCTAGCCCTGCCATGGTATTTGAAAACACAGTCTGTGCCTGCCATAGCGCTGCTTGTGGCTTGGACTGAAAATGCCAGGGTCTGAAATCATTGATATGAAACACGGGTGACTCACTTCATGGAGTGCCAGGCCCATGTTAATTTTGTTAATACTGAAATCATCTGCTTTGCAAGGCTGTTTTCTCTCTGCTACCAGCAAGAGAGCTCTCTGTTAGCTGCTGTTTCTAAGGAGGAAGGAGGGGGGAGATGGAGTTGAGGCATGAGTCCTGTTTACCCCAGAAATGAGCAGGTCCCTCAGTGAAAGGGTCCCAGAGATTGGGGGGTGACACAGAACTGAGGTTGCCCTGGTAAATTTGGGTAAGTGCTGCTGAAAATCACTCCCGCATAACCAAGGCACGGAGGAAAGCAGCAGCAAAGGTCTAAAGCGCTGCCGGTGAAGCGTGCCATGAGCTTGTTATTACAGCTACAGAAAGCTTAAGCGATGCCCCTGGGACACTGCAACGCTTGCTTAGTCCAACAGCAGGATCTGAGAGGAACCTGCTGAAGGGAAAACAATGAATAAACCCACAAATACCTCTCCTGGCTGCTACCCTGCCAGCAGCGGGAATTGCGTAGCTTCCAAAGACCTGTCTCTCCTGGCAAGCTCAGGCCCAAAAGCGAGTGCCAGGAGCTGGGAACCTTCACAGGGTGGCTGGGAAAGGGGCAGATGCAGTGATGGGAAGGGCTATCTGCCAACATGAGGAAGGATGAAAAGGCTGGGGAGTCTCCTCTCCTCCTTTGCTAGGACATGCCATCACCACCCAGTGCACCTCCATCATCTAAAGTCTAATCTGGGAAGGCCTCTGCCAGGCTGGCAAACTAGGTCAAAATTAAGTATGGTTCAATCCCAACGCAGTGATTGATGTGTCCATTCACATAGCTGGATGGCATTTGCCCTGCACTTCTTTCCTCTGAAAGAAGAAAGGCTCTTTGCCAGTTTGCAGGTTGTGAGGGAAGGGAACCAAGGTGGGCTCCCTACCTGGGATGTTCTAATGGCCTCAGAAGAAGAGAAGCTTCAGCTCTCTCTGCTCAGGCTCTATCTTGACCAAAAGCTCACACTATTTTAGGGTGGTTTGCCAACACGACCCAGGTCACTCTTGTCCTTTCCATCGAAGGCAGGCTTGGATGTCACCAGGAAACAAGAAGCTTGAGAGCAATGAAGTAGATTGCCCCAGGAGGAAGATGGTCTGGTTATTAGGGCAGGCAGTAACGCTGGCTGAGTGGATGGGGGGGCACAGAGGTGATGGCCAGGCACAGATTAGGAGTGTGGGGAGAGTCTCAAGGCCTCAAAGCAGCAAACCAGAGGGTGATGTGGCTACTGCAGGAGCAGCCAGTGGTTAGATAAAGATGTCTTCAGTCTGAGCATGGTTTAAGGCAAAGGTTTCTTGTGAGTTGCATGTTTTGGGGGGAGGTTTCAGGTCAGCCCTTTCCAAGGGAGAGAAAGGGCTGTCTGTAGATAAAGGTGAGACCTGCACGTGTGTATTTGCAGTCCAGCAGTGTAAATGTCCTCTGTAACTGATTCTCTCTCTTGCCCCTCAGGACTGGCACACAGAGGCTGGCCTCCTGCTGCAGCTTCGACATGACACTCACTGCGCACCAGCCTTATGGGCAGCGAAGATGCTTCAACCCAGCACACAGGTAGGCAGCCAAAGCGCCTGCTTTTCTTTTCCTTCTCCTTTGCATGAAGTCCTTGCAGATGATGTGGTTTAGGGCTGGTTTTCCCCAAGAAGAGACAGGATTTACAGGATGTGCCCTGGAAATACTAAATCCTGGAGCCAAGTACCCTTATCCAGGTCTTGTTAAGGGACTGGAGGGTGAGCTGCAGCCTTGGTATTCAGGTGCTCGCGACAGCAAAACGGGGGCAGTGTGTGGTGCTGTGGTTGCTGGAAGGGGGTTTGGGGAGTGCTGCTGAACCTGGGGGGTGCAGGCAGCATTTGTCTTGCCATGGGGGTGCTTCTCTGCTGTCAGTGGCAGCCTAGAAAAGACCTGTCTCATGTGAGTGCTCGCTTTGTGCCCGTCTGTCCCCTGTAACGCTCGCCAAGAGCCCCGTAGAAGTGAGGGCTGCGCAAGGGAACAAAACCCGCTCTGTCTCAGAGCCGATGGTATCTGGAATCGTGGGTTTGGTGTCTTGGTTGCTGGTACTTTTGGAGTGAGAAAAGCAGAGGTAAAGCTACAAAGGCACAGGGG
Source organism: Myiopsitta monachus (assembly GCA_017639245.1). Classification (NCBI taxonomy): domain Eukaryota; kingdom Metazoa; phylum Chordata; class Aves; order Psittaciformes; family Psittacidae; genus Myiopsitta; species Myiopsitta monachus. The sequence continues at coordinate 2,815,132 of CM029935.1, read as the reverse complement.
TTTAGGCTGCCGGTCGTCTTATTCATTGAGGTTCCCAGAGTTTTGCCAAGCATGCAAGCTGTGGAAGCCTGCCCGGCAAGGATGTGATCTATGGTGAGGATCTGGAAGAGGACTCTTACATCTTTGGTGTTTATGGCATGAGGGCTCTGAGCCTGTTACTGACTGTGTTTGGCTCCTGAGGAGCCACAAGGGTTTGGACTTTCTTCCCCTCCTTGCTTCTGGCTGGTGTGATGCATCCTTCCCTCTTGCTCTGGGCCCCTGGCATCAGCACCCATGGTAGCGACAGGCAGCACTGACCTGCACTGTGCTTTCCCTCACCTCAGAGCTAGGCTGGGCTCTAAGCTATCCTATTGGGCTGTGTTGAGACCACAGCTGAGAGCTGGAGAAGGGCAGGGAATTTCAGGGCACAAGCCAGCATGTAGCATATGGCCAAACAACCTGCCAAACGCGCAGGAGCAGGATGTGTCCCAGATAAGGGACTGCAGTAGCACAGCACTAGGATGCTCGGTCCAAGCATTGCTTCTTGTAATGAAGTCCCTGCTACAGGACCGCTTTTTGACTGCATGATTTTCTGGCACCAGGGACCAGAGGACTTGGGGATCATGAGGCGCTTGTGACAAGTTGTGAGACCCCTCAGCATCATGTGCACAGCTTTCTGGCTTCCTAGGTGTCAGCAATTCCACGCGGTCAGATCTGCACAGGGGCTGGGACACACAGGCTCCCTCTTGTCCCTTTTTATTAAGGCAGACCCTGATTTAGAGCACTGTTGTTTAGTGCCAATGAACTCCTCCTGGTGACATGAAGTACCTGGGCTTTAAAACTTGTACATCCTGTCCTGAAGCAGCAGAAGGACCAGGTTTTATAAAGTAGCCTTGAAGCCATATGCTGTGCCACCGGTGAGAGTGACTCTGTTCTCTGGGCAAATCCCCTCTGAAAGCTCAAGGCAACAAGGGAAGACCAAACAGCGGCAAACTGTTGAACTGCTTCCTGTTAGTTCTGTTGTGGCTAGCACCAGGGTTACTGCACTGTCTCTTATCTGCAGCTATATGACCAAGCAATAGGGGCTGCTCCTACCGAAGCAGCTCTTCACCTGATCCGGGCGGGTGGGTTAGATGAAAGCCACGGGGAGACAGAAGGGGAAGTGCCACAAATGTCTTGCTGTGGATGAGAAACAAGTGCCATGTTTGTTCTAAAATGGGGTAGCTGCGTTATGCTAAACCCAGCCAAATGTTGAGGAGGTAGAAGAGGAGGCGAAGCAGATTTTCAAGGCAAGGAGGAACAGCTTTTTCTGTCCTCTAAATGGGGGAACGAGAGCAGGGCTCTAAAAGCAGCCCCAGCCCCTTGTGTGCCCCTCTAGCAGCTCTGGAGCCAGCCCTGCCTCATGGCCGGCTCTTTCTCATCCTACAAGTAGCAGAAAGGGGAAATTACAGGGCACCCAGAAGGGAAAGTGCTAACCAAGGAGGCAAATGCAGATGTCCCCCCGTGGGCTGGTGTCCCCGTGTCCCCCTTCTAGCAGCCTGTCAGGCACACGATGAGACACAGGCAGCATAAGCAAGGAGGGTCAAGTGGGGCAGAATCTTTAAGGCTGAATCGTTCCACAGCAGGCACCCGGGCAGCTCGAGTGTAATTCCTCATCACCCCTAAAGCGATGGTTGTGTGGAAAAGGGAGGGCGAGGGGGAGCCTTAATGGTTCTGGCAGCAAAACTTGCCAATGAATCAAGCCCAAGAAGGGATACTTTTAGAAATAGCAGTTTCTGTGGGTTTTTTCCTGATGAGCAAGTCCTCCCCCCATCTTTCTCAAGGACCAGTAGAGGATGGATTAGAAACGCAGTGGAGGAGCCCTTCTTAAGGTCACGGTGCCTCTTCCACCAGCCACTTCCCTCTGCCCAGCTCCTGGGCATAGAGATGCTCACCACGAGCATCCCCAGGTGAGGAGCTGCTGCCCACCGCCCGCCGCAGGGAATCGCTTCCCATCCGGAGAACTAGCAGAGGGGACAACCCGGCCCATCTCCCCTAGCGCATGCCCTTGGCCACCCGGCAGCCAGCGCTGGAAACGAACTCAGGAACATAAACCGCAAACCTGAGCAGCGCCACTACTTTGGGAAGGCTCTGGGAGAAACGGGAAGCGAGGCGGTCAGGGATCGGCAGTACGCCCCGAACGGGGCAGCGACCCGTACCCAGGGCCCGCCGGGCATCCCCATGGGGGACCCGCTCCATCCGCAGCCGCCGCGACCGCCGCTTCCCCGCCGCCAGCCCCGTGGGTACCGCGCCCGGTGCCCCCATCCCCTTCGCGTCTCACCTGCCCGTACACCTGGATGGGCTGCGGCGCGGGGCCGGCGTGCGGCGGCAGCAGCGCGGGGTGCCCGCCCGCCGCCAGCAGCAGCAGCAGCAGCGGCAGCAGGGGCAGGAGGCGGCGGGGGAACGGCCCGGCCCGGCGCTCCCCGCCGCTGCTCCGCGTCGCCATGTTCGAGCCGCCGGGGGCCGCGGCCGGGGCCGGGCGGAGCGGAGCGGAGCCGCCGCGCCGCCGCCCGGAGAGAATGTGCAATGGGCAGCGGAGCCGCTCCCCCCCCACACCCCCCTTCACACCGGGGTCCCCTCCCCGGAACGGGGCGCTGCGCCCTCCTCGGGGGATGCTCGGGACGCGAGCGAGGTACAGGGAAAGGATGGGGCTGGAATGAAGCCAAGCGGAATGACGAGCGATGGAGGCAAATCGCACGGGAGTCAATGGGATAAACTCAAAGAAAACGCATCAAAAGCATTGCAGCATCTTCCTGCTATGGGGGGGGGGGGCGTGAGGTTTTCATCCCACCCTCCCTAGAAAAAGCCAAGCTGCACTTTTCCTCCCCAGCAGTGCGCGCCCCTCAGCCGTAGGCCTAAAGCACCCCGGTGCTGGTGGGAAGTGGAGTGATTGCCCGTGCAAGCATCCAGGCTGAGGTTTAATAGCATTCAGGATCTGCTTGGCTTGTGGTTTGGAATCCTTTCCAGCCTCCTGGAAGCTCTCTGCTGCTCATTCCCACAGGGCTGTGCCTGGTCCCTCTTCTTTCTCCAGGTCAGATTCTAATCAGTTTCTCCGGTAGTTCATTTTCTGTTCCCAGGTAGCCCCCTTTGGTTTAAACATCCACCAGCCTTGTGCAACTGGGGCAGCGATGGTCTTCAGTGCATTGGTTTGAGGCTCCTTGCTATGTCTGCTGTGTCATGGGAAAGAAGAGCAGCCAGTAGAGGTGGCTGTTTCCTATAGCCAAAGATGCGTGAAGTCTGTGTGGTAGAAATGCATCAGAGAGATTGTCCTGTGGGTCAGCAGTAACCCTTCGTGTGTAGTCTTTGTAAAGCACTGCCACAGCGTCAGGCTCCTTGCAAGGGTGCGAGAAGAAGAGGCTAATGAGGGACCTATTGATGGGACAGCTTGGTAGGCAGACCAGGCTTGGGCCCTTGCTCTTGGGAATGATGGTTTGGGTGCGATGAAGAGCTGCGTCTGCCTCTGGATGGAAGGTGAAGGCATAGGTGGATGTCAAGGGGAGAGAGGAAAAGTGCAAATGATTTCTCGGGTTATGGTGACAGACTTCCCCCTGTTATGGCTCTGGTAGTCCTTAGAGCTCTCCCACCCAGTTTCTGCCATCTTCCTGAGCAGAGCTGGGAAAGTGAGTGCTGCCAGTGCTGGTATTTCTAACACATTGGGAAAGCTTCAAAGAAAATAGATGTGACCCAGCAGTGAAGGAATGGGAGTGTGTGAGTCCCATGGACAGCACCAAGGCAGTCTCATTCCCCTTTCCTTCACTTGCTTTAACAGCAGAAACATTGTCCAGAGCTTTCCCTGAGGTGCTTTCACCTAGAAACCTAGTTAATGTATTTCAATTACCGAGTCAATGCAATTATAAGCCCTCCTAATAAAGCTTTTAGTGGTCTTCACTCAGGGTAACGTCCCTCCGGAGGACTGGAGGTCACCATGGGGAAGGGCAGAGTCAATGAGGGAGTTTTATTGCATGGGAATCCCAGTTTCACTCTGGAGTGGGCAGCTGAGATACACCCAAGAAGGCCACGGCATCATTCCCAAAAGCACTGCCATGTCCGAGTGTCCATCCCACTGCACATTGAAATGATTGTTCTTTGCCAAATCCTCCTGAAAAACAGGAATAGTGGGAGGATAAGATAAGAAACAGTAAGAAATTAGTAACTGGCTTTGTTAGCACTTTGTAAAGGGAGGAACTTGATGAGTGGTGGGTTCAGCATCCTCCTCCTGGCCTCTGTTGAGCACTCCAAGCAACGGAGCTGAGAACGGTCCCTGTTCCTCCCTTGGGACTACCTGTGCCAGGTCCCTGTGGCGGGTGCAAGGGAGAGAGTGCTATCAAGGAGTGCTCGGATGAACGCAGCTCTGATAAGTGCTAGCAGATGAATAGCTCTTTCTGTGTGCAGGGAAACACACGTTTCCTTTGCCAAGGTAGTTTTTTGTTTCCTGAAAAGAAAAAGATTCCTGCTGCAGAGGGGAGGGGGAACAGAGCAGCGTTTACTTGAAGGTCCATCTGGATTTCAGCAGCAGCAAATACTGTGAACTCCAAGCTCAAGACCCCTCGGGTTTCCTTCCCCTCTCCCACTCACCTTTCCCTGGTGCAGCTCTAGAGGTTTTGGAGGGCTTAAGGGACCCCAGCAGAGCAGCCCCCCGCAGAGCCTCAATGAGACTGTGGATAGAGTTGTTTAAAGGATGCATTCCATGTTGCTGGAATTGGGGAGTGTTTAAACAGCCTGATCTCAGCCCCAACAAGCGGGGGTGCTGGGGATGAGAGCCAAGGTGTGCGTCAAGCGGGCAGGTCTCTGAGCAGCGCTGGTAATCGGCTTTCGTTCTGGTTTATCTGGGAAGTACGAGGGCTCTCCTGGTAAAACGAGCCCTTGTTGCAGGGTCGTAGGATGCAGAGAGCTTTCAGAGAGGAAGTATCTGCTCTGAACCAACGTTCTCAGGGAATGGGACCCCCCAGGCCCTCCTGCTCTCTTCAGAGTTGCCACACATTGCGTTTTGGGGATCAGTGCGTGCTGAGAGAGCAGTGGCCTTAGGAGCTTTGTGTGCACATGATGCTGTATGAAAGGGACATTGCTAAAGCAATGGGGATGCCTGCTGGGGATGCTCGGGGCATTTGAGGATCTGCTCTGCAACTGAACTACTTATTATGGTTTGTGCGACAGGTTGACTCCTCAGCCCAGGGAATTACTGCAGCAGAAGGGCCCTTCAGTGCACTGTCTGACAGCGCCGGTGACCTTGGCGCAAGGAGCTGCAATCTCAGAGCATGCTCTGAGTTTGATTTCCCTGTGCCTTCCCTTGTCTTTGCGCTTGACAAACACCCAAAGGCATTAGCATACGCTCGGCACTAACAGGCTATAAACCCTCAGTCCCAAGGAACCACGCAGCATAAGATACTCAAAGCCAGTAACGCGTCTTGTGAGCCCAAAACAGCCGTGCCTCAGGCAACCTCCGGGATGCCCCGCATGCATCCTGCAGCGCTGCAAAACCATTCCTGTCTCTGGGACCCATGCTCTGGGGCAGCAAGGAGGGGGAAGGCTGCCCATGCAGGTGCAGCTCCTGCCGCTGGCGTGCTGTGAGCAACATCTCCATCTTGTGGTAACAGCAGCGGCAGGGTACCAAATCCGTAACGGCGTTTGGGTTGACTGCTTCTCATTCCCCAAGTGTCTTCCCAGGGAATTTCTGCTCCATAGGCGTGTGCCTGGCACCCTGGCGATGGTTTTGTTCACACTCTGGGTGTTGGCAAGCCCGTTGCAGTGCATGAGGCTTAGTGAAGGCAGAGAGACAGGGTGATGAAGAAGCCTACGGCTTTTCCCAAGTGTCCTAACGCCCTTAGGGAATATTAGGGAAAGGTTAGCGCGGTGGTTCGCTGTGATTGGCGTGGGCTTTACCTTGACCCTTGGCACTCCTCTGGGCTCCAAGTTAATCAGCAAACAGGGGTCAGGGTTCCCTGTGCGTGTGGGGGAGAACACCTCCCCGTGCGCAGGGAGGTGAAAGCACAGCGCGGCCCAGGCAGGGGACTGCAGCAGCAGGGGAGGAAGGACCTCCCAGGGCAGCCAGCACGGGGGATGCCACCGGCTTCCCCTTGTGGCACAGGCATCCCTCATGCTGTTGGGTGTAGCGGGGTGACCTCGAGCCGTATCTTGACTGTGGGACGGCTGAGACAGAGCATGGTTCTACAGGGAAAAGCAGAACCCTTTGCTCTAAGGGGTTTTGTGTCACTGTAACCCTGGAGGGGGCTCACCAGGCACAGGAGCCTGGGTGTACCGTGCCAGGGAAACATACACGTGCCCTATACTCTAGCACTGCCCGTGGGCTGCACGTGAACAGCCTCTGGTGAAGTTCCGGCCGGTCCTCACAGCTCTGCATGAGTCTGGATATATTTTCCATTTTATTTCTGTTTTAATTTCTATTCTAATAATAGAATATTATATATTCTGTTGTCCAGGTGACATGAACGGCTTCAGGAGCGAGAGCAAAGGGACCATACAGCAGCCAAGTTGGCAAGTAAGATTTATTGAACAGAGGTCAGACCCAAAGTGGGACGACCGAGTTTCAGCAGGAAGCACATCGGGCATTAAGAGGAAAAACCAGCCACGAATCCTCAAGAAAAGAGCAGCCCCTATCCCTTCCTTCCGTGTGCCTATTCCGTTTCTTCCCCAAACCCAAAGTCCTCAGGGAGCTCCAGGGACCCACAGGACTCAAAGCCTCTCTTTATCCTACAGGATGCTGTTTGCAGGATGCACCCCTTCAGCACCCTGCAGGACATCCCTAGGAGAGAAGAAGGATGAGAGCACGTCGAGCATTGAGGAGTCCCACTGCGTCTCGAGGCCGCGCTGAGGAGCCATCGGGAGGATCCACGCCATTCCAAAAGGTGGGTGTTTGCGGCTTTTTTTCGCGAAACACAGCTCAAAAAGAGAAAGAAAAAGCAGCATCTTCAGCCTCTTGACTTGGCTGGATTCGACTGGACCCATCCCAATGGACTCCGGGTTGGACCGGCGACAAAGGCATGGAGCACGCACAAATGGAGACTCCGCTGCGAGCATGGTATTGTTCTGCTTGTGCCACGGTATTGTTCCATCTGTGCCATTGTTCTTTTTGTAAAGCAGCAGCACAGTACTAAAGGGACCTTAGCAGAGTCCAGAGGCAGCTGAATTGGAATAGGGGGAGCAGAGCAGGTCTGCAATGTAGAGTGAGGCTGGACTCCGCCGTCTGGGGAGCAGGGGAAGGCCAGAACGCTCACCACGAATCATCCTGTGTCAGTCACACCATCAAGGGACAGGGGCTCTTTGTCCGTAGGAAAGTAGTCTCAAGGCCAGAGAGGAGCAGGATGAGATCCGGCCAGGGAATCTCATCCCAGAGAGGGAATAGGCTGGGAAAGCCTACTCGGTTTTGGAAGCCGGGACACCATTGGGTGCCCCCGGCTCTTTCTCTCGGAGCTTGCGCAAGTAATCGTGGGGGCCTTTGCCCTCAAAGGCCGTGGGGCTCTTGTAGGAGCCTCCGATCTTGTCCCAGAGGGTGAAGTACTGCCCGTAGTTGTAGTCAAAGTACAGGTGGTGGTCGGTGTGGTGGGCCGAGCCATTGATGATGTGCCGCAAGAGGCGAGGGACGCGGTAGTCGCCATCGTGAATGGAGATGGTCCAGACGTTGACGAAGATGTAGAGGCCCAAGTAGGTGACTTTGTGTAGGGGGAAGAGGAAGGGGTAGATGTGGTAGGGCAGGCTCTGCATGAAGCCGTCGACGGGGTGGAAAGCGTGGCTGGCGAAAGGCGTCGCAATCTTCCAGAGGTGGTGGGGCTTGTGGAAGCGCTGCAGGGAGAAGTGCACTGTCAGTGCTCAAGGATGACTGGTGATGGTGCCCTCCCTCAGGGGGTTTTCTGGCTAGGGATAACTCATTGCCCAGGGGCTGTCGCCACTCAAAGGGCAGGAGAGAGATGTACACCCCAATGGGCTTTTGGCTCCCATTGTATTGTGGACCGAGGTGAGGCGATGCTTCCTACAGCCACACCAACCCCACTGTTCCCTCCACGTGTTCCCAAGGAGGAACATTTTAGTCATGGCCCTGGAATGGGATGGAACCCACCAGACCCATCTCATACCTTATAGAACAGTTTGTGGTGGAGACCACGGTGTATCCAGTAGATGCCCATGTCAGTGAAGAACAGGAAGGACAGCATGCTGAGGAAGACACCAGACCAGCCTGGGGGAACACGAGTGTTAGGAGTGCTAGAAGGCAGTGAGGAGCTGGGGTCTGCAGGGGCCAGGGAGGCACATGTGAGCCACATTGGGGTCTGTCCCACCAAGGGAGGTACGGTCAGACAGCCTCCTGTGACTTGAGAGAAGTGAGCCAGGCACTGGTTTGTAGGGAGCAGAACCCAGGGAAGTGAAGGCCTTCTTTGGTGGAGGGGGACACGTGTCAGTCGCGCTGTCCCCAAGCCCGGGGTGATGGGCACTTCCTCATGTTGTCTTAAGGAGAACTTGGGATTGTGACTACTAGATGGGACCAGCTCGAGGCAGGAGGTACCCGGGTGGACAGTTCTGGACTCGTACAAGGCGCATCATCATCAGGAGAAATAGGGGCATGCCACTAGCCTTGGATGGTGGGGAGAAAGCAGTGGCCTGGCAGGGGACACGGGGGAGCAGCTCACCATACGGGGAGTCCTGGATGTTGTCATAGAGCTTGCTGTAGCCCCGCACCTCGGCGAAGAACAGGGCGACAGTGGGCACGCTGATCCAGGGCAGGGAGCGCAGCGCGTAGGTGATCTCCCGACGCACTTGGTTCTGTGAGGATGCAGCAGAAGAGAGCGGTTGGGGGGCGAGGGCACGCCAGGAGCTGGGCAGAGACCCCAGAGCCCCGATGTCCCAGCCCCTCCTGATACCTGTGCTGGGGCATGGGGCACAGTGTGCTGCCTGTTTGTGGAAAGCCATGGCCATGGCCATGCCAGGCCAGAGTCTACTGCACTGTGCAAGTGGTACTTGTTTCTGGTCAGGAATGAGTGAGGGCATGGATGGGGACCAGAGGGATGAGTGAGGCAGTCTGTGGCTGTTGAAGGTGGAGAGTGGGACGTGATGAGTGTAGCAGTAGGGCCGGGTGTTTACTGGGCAGGGGGTGACCCACAACTGGAGTGTTCAGTCCCAGCTCTAGGAAGACTGGGCAGTCTGGCATCTCTGCCAGACTATTATGTCAGGGGTGGTCTCTGAGCTGGTCTCAGGGTCTTTACAGGGTGGGTTTGGAGGTTGAGGAGGGGATTAAGTTGGGTTTGTTGAGCCTGGAGAAGCGAAGGCTCAGGGGAGACCTTATAACAGTCTTCCATTACCTAAAAGGGGCCCTACAAGAACTCTGTAAGAAATACACAAGGAGCGGTGTCATGTATGACAGGACAAGGGGGAACTGATGTAAACTGACAGAGGGAAGATTTAGATTACATATTAGGAAGCAATTCTTTACTATGGGGATGGTGCAATGCTGCAACAGGTTGCCAGAAGAAGCTGGCAATGTTCAAGACCAGGATGGACAGGCCTATGGAGCAACCCGGTCTAGTGGAAGGTGTCCTTGCCCTTCCTGTCCCTGGCAGGGGCTTGGAACGAGATGAGTTTTAAGGTCCCTTCCAACCCAAACTATTCTGTGATTCTACGATCTCAGGAGCGGGTCAGATATATGGGAGAAAAGCTGGGGGGGGGTGTGTGTGTGACATGGGGCGCACCCACCTCTAGGAACTGAGGATGTTTCTTGAGTTCATGGTCAAAGATGAAGTAGTAGCTGAGGGTGCCAAAGAGGAGGTAGAGGGCGAGGGCCCCCAGGTTGGTGATGGCGAAGAGGCTGAGGAGCTGGCGGAAGGGCTCGCCTTCGGGCCAGCTGGAGGGGTACACGTAGGGCGTGAGGATGTGCTGGTCGGCAGCAGCCAGGACCAGGTCCATGGTGGCTCCTGCAGGGAAGAGAAAGGGTCAGTGTGACCGGCTGCAGGAGGCGTCCCACCTCTGCAGCCCCTGTTCAACCACGGGCTATAGGGGCCAGGTCCAAGCGGCGCATTAGATCAAGCGCAGCCGGAGCCACGGTGGCAGGGAAGCCCTTAGATGCCTCACGCATGGTGGCAGGGAGGTCTTGACACACGCCTCGCGTACCTTAGCAGGTGCATGAGGCGCGTCAGGGAGATGTAGGTTGCGGCGTATAAAGCATCCTCTACGGTCCACGCTTTATACCCCACAACAGGTACGGGGTGTCCTACTGCCCGTGTGTCCTACTGCATGTAGGGCAGGGTCCCATCCGGGGGAGAGGGTGGCAGCGGGGTGCAGGCTCCGGGGAGCACAGGCTCCTTTTTTGGGCAGCGTATGACGCACGGGGGGCGGAGGGGGGGGGGGCATGGCAGCATCTGTCGGTTTCAGGGCGACTCCAGCAGCGCCCATCGGGGGTCCCGGTGCGGGCAGGGAGCGCGGTGCGAGAGGGGCGATATCCCGCGCCTCCGCTCAACGCACGGCGCAGGGGGTGGACGCCTTTGGATGCGGAAACCCGCCCGGGAGGCAGCTCCGCACCGTGCGGGCCCCCCCCGGCTGTGACCCCCCACCTCCCCGCGCCCCTTCCCCATGCCCCGGGCCCCCGGTACCTGCTGCGGGTCCCGGCGCTGCGGCGGCGAACGGGAACGGACGGGACGGGATGGGACGGGGGGGGGGGCGGAGCCGCCCGGTAGCGCCACGCGACGTCACCGGCGGGAGCGGCTCTCGCCACCGGCGGGGGCGGTGACGTTACGGAGGGGCGGGGATACGGCGGTGACGTGAATAGGGAACGCGGTCGGTGTGTGCGGAGGGATGCAGGAGGTGGGATGCTGGGATGATATCGGGATGATATGGGGATGCTCTTCCCTATGAGGGTGGCAGTGTTCAAGGCCAGGTTGGACGGGGCTTGGAGCGACCTGCTCCAGGGGAAGGTGTCCCTGCCGGTGGAGTTAGATGAGCTTTAACATCCCTTCCAACCCAAACCATTCCATGATAAGCGAAACAGGTGGTTTAAGGAAGTTGTGTACACGGTATTTATTTCCAAAGGTCCGGGATGCTCCTGGCTGTGTAAAACAGAGTCCGTTTTGTCAGCTTGGGGCGAGCAGAGGGGGGTTTGCTGCTCCGCAGCGTGCCCCGTGCTCCTTCGTCTCCTGTAGGGTCAGGCGTGGTTTATTTCATGTTACTGAACACGTGTGTGCCCTGTGACTCGTAGGGAGGCTGTGGTGTGATGGGTTGTGTGTTACGAAACCAGTCTGTTTCCGTGCCCTGCACTCTGTCCTGATGGTAGGCATAAATACAGTGTAAGCTTGGGAGTGTGCATTAAGCCCAGTCAAAATGAAGGAATGTCCCAAGGCATTGATTCGACAGGGGTAGGTCTGTAGATGGTGAGACAAATTCTGCGCAGATGCTTAAAAACCATCCCATATTCCCAGGTGTTTTGGAGAACAATGTTCTGTTCTCAATGTCGCCTTTCTGCCTGTGTGAGCAGAGATTGAGGAATAAGTATGTAAGTGAGATGGCAGTGATTTGGACTGAGGTGTGCGGGCCATATGAACAAGACGGGAGCATTTGTAATCATTTCCATTGCTGTTTGTGTAGACAGGATAGCTGCGGTGTCGTTTTCTCCTCCCTTCACCAAGTTTCACATAGAGAAGCATGGGTGTGTTTTCAGACCCCGGAAGATGGTACAGTAGCTTGCTTTTTCAGTTGTCTGCTGCCATATTGTCGTATTTTAGGTTGTGATTCCATTTTTTTCTATGGAGGTTAATTATCCTTTGATAAAGATAGTGTTCAGTGATAATGTAGGAAGAAGGGCGGGAATACTGCCGCGTGTCTTACAGGAACCCTCAGGGACAGGGTCTGCTATGGTTCATTGGAGGAACTTCTTTCCCTTTGGATTCACCACTTGTCATAGGCTAGAGGAATAACTGTAGGTTGACATATGTGTTTGTGAGCTCTAGGCAGTTTTTAACTCCATCGTAGGGGTAGCACAGGCACTTGTGGTGAAGAGAACAGGATCATAGTAAATAGGAAGGTACATGCTGTCAAGTGCTTTGTAATAGCTGGGTGCTACAATTAGAAGAAAGAAGTGTTCCTCATGCATGAGTTAGTTTTTGTAGTGGTGTTGAAAAGGACGCATGGATTGGGAGTACATGGCCCATTGTAAGCTCCGAACAATGTCTGTAAAGGAGTGTGAGTGCCACAGTTACATGAGGTTTCTGTCATTAAGCGCTGCAGGTTGTTTTATTGTCGGATTTGAAGATCTTGGTGTGTGTAGGCTTGGTGTTGTAGTGATGACAGAGGAAAGAAAGAGGGGCTGGAACTAGATGATCTTAAGGTCCTTTCCAACCCTAACTACTCTGTGATTGTCAGGAAAGGAGGTGGTGATGCTGTGTATAGGGAATGGCTCATACGTGGGTTTCCTGATTCAGAGATGAAAGGGACGGATCTTGGAATCCGTAGTAGCAGAGTTGGGGGTATTCTGCAGTACAGTCCAGGGCAGTTTGGGATAGTATGGGGTAATTGGTGACACTGTGAGATAGTTCAGGTTAACTGGTGATAGCTGTCAGTAAAAATGAAATCAAATACTTCATAAACTAAAATGCATCGGTAGTAGCTTATCCTAAAGCGTACTTGTTAAGAGATGATAGTGCAGGTAATAAGCACTTCAGGAAGCCTGTTGTATTATTTGACTCCCATCTCTGTAGAAATTATATGAAAGAGTTAGTTAGTTAATAAAATTAACTGCACTGATAGTAGCTTATCCATAAAAAAGATTTGGGAATAGGGAGCGCAGGAAATACGCTTTTTAGGAAGCCTGTTGCATCCTTTGATATTAAACTGCATTGTTGTTAGATTATCTTAAAGTTCTGTCAACACGCAGAGGAGGTAAGATGAATTGAGGAAACCTGATGCATTGGTAAAAATCATGTCAAATACCCAATAAATGAATTTTCAGTAGCTTACACAGGTAGATACTGTTGTGTGTATATATATATATGCAGTTTTATATATAATAGGGTATATATTCATTTATATATGGGTTATATATATGTAGTTATATATCTTTATACATATTAGGGTATATATGTTTATATATAATGGTATATATTCATTATATATATGGTTATATATGTATTTATGTAGCTATATATAATAAATATTTGCATTTTTTTTATAACTAATAGGGTATATATTTATTTGTATATACTTGAATATAATAAGGTATAGAGTCATTTATTTGTATTTATATGTATATATACAATATATATATATACACAAGAGGGTGTATATTCATTTGTATTTATTTACATATAGGGTATAGATTCATTTATATAATAGGGTGTATATTCATTTATTTTTATTTATATATATTTATATATTATAAGGTGTAGATTCATTTATTTGTGTTTATTCATATATAATAGGGTATAGATTCATTTATGTATATTTATTTGTATTCACATATAAGAGGGTATAGATTCATTTGTATTTATATATATAATACAGTGTAGATTCATTTAGTTGTATTTATTTATATTTATATAATATAAGGTGTGTATTCATTTATTTGTATTCATTCATATATGATAGGTTATAGATTCATTTACATGTATTTATTTATATATAATAGAGTATAGATTCATTTACGTGTATTTATTTGTATTTATATAATATAAGGTGTATATTCATTTATTTGTATTCATTCATATATGATAGGTTATAGATTCATTTACGTGTATTTATTTATATATAATAGGGTATAGATTCATTTAGTTGTATTTATTTATATTTATATAATATAAGGTGTATATTCATTTATTTGTATTTATTCATATATGATAGGTTATAGATTCATTTATGTGTATTTATTTACATATAATATAGATTCATTTAGTTAGAAACATACTCTATTATATATATAATATATATACATGTATAAATACATGTATATATATTTATATAAAATAGGCTGTATATTCATTAATTTGCACTTACTTATAATAGGGTGTATATTCATTTATTTGTATTTATTTGCATTTATTTATATATAATATGGTATATATTCATTTATTTGTAGTTTTTTCATATATAATAGGGTATAGGCACATTTATTTGCATTTTTATATATTTATATAAAATAGGCTGTATGTTCATTTATGTGTATATATAATAGGATATAGATTCATTTATGTGTAATTATTTATATAAATACATAAAATAGGGTGTATATTCAATTATTTGCCTTTATTTACATATAATAGGGTACAGATTCATTTATTCGTATTTATATAAAATAAGGTGTATATTCGTTTTTTATATATACTAGGTTATAGATTCATTTATTTGTATTTATTTACATATCATAGGGTATAGATTCATTTATGTAATAAGGTGTATATTCATTTATTTGTATTTATATATTATAGAGTATAAATTTATTTGTATTTATTCATATATAATAGGGTATAGATACGTATATGTGTATTTATTTGTATTTATTTACATATAACAGAGTATAGATTCATTTATTTGTATACATAATAGGGTGTATATTCATTTATTTGTATTTATATATGAGGGTATAAATTAATTTGTGTGTTTGTGTTCATATATAATACAATGTGTAGTCATTGTTTGTATTTAAATATAATAGGGTGTATATTAATTATTGTATTTATTCATATGTAGTAGGGTATACATTTATTTATATATAATAGGGTATAGATTCATTTATTTGTATTTATATAATAGGGTGTATATTAATTTATTATTTGTATTTATATAATAGGGTGTATATTAATTTATTTGTATTTATTTGCATTTATTTGTATATAAGAGGGTTTAGATTCATTTATTTGTTATGTATTTATAATAGGATTTATATTAATTTATTTGTATTTATTTATATAGAATATAGATTCATTTGTGTGTGTTTATTTTATTCATATATAATAGGTTATAGATGTATTTGTATTTATATATAATAAGGTATAAATTAATTTATTTGTAATTATTAATATATAATAAGGTATGCATTTATTTGTATTTATATATAATAGGGTATATATATATTTATACCCTATGCTATATGAATAAATATAAATACACATAAATGAATCTATACCCTATTCAAGTGTACATAAATAAAATCAATAACTATGTACCCTGTTTTATATATGTATGTGTGTGTATATATATTTATTCATATATAATAGGATATAAATTATACATGCATATATATATACACACATGCATATATAGGTATAGGGTAGATACATATATATACACACACATACAAAGGGTATACATGCATATACCCTATTATGTATAAATGAATATATACCCTTTGATATATGAATATATATAAATACAAATAAATCAATCTATACCCTATTATATTCAAGTACTGTTATATATGTATATATATTTATATATAATAGGTATTTATTTATATATAGGGTATTTACTGTTATATATGTGCATATCTATATTTTAGTACATTTGTGTATATATATTGCAAGATCTCAGTATTTCAAGAAGCCTGACCCACTCTATCACCTCAGTAAAAATCATATCCCATACTTAAGAAAATTAAACGCATTGAGTGTATCTTATCCTTAAGAACATTTGTTCATAGTTAGCGTAGGAAGTAAGTGTTTTAGAAAGCCTTTTGCCCTGTTTGACCACACTCTCTGTACAGATCACATCCTCAGTGCATTGATAGTAGTTTATCCTTAAATATTCATAGTTCAAGTAATAAACAGTTTTGTATGGCTGATTATGTAGTCTTTTAACCACCTGGCTTTGTATAGGCAGTACGTTCCATACTAGCTATTTTAACCTTGGAAGAAGAGCTAAATGTACCATTTGTTGTGCTCATCATAACCCCAAAATTGACAAGAAGCTCATGAGAGTCATAGAAGGACTTGCAAAGGACTTCTTATGAGGAATAAGGCCTGGGGAATACTTGCAAACACACCTTACCTTTCAGTATTGCCTTTTGTAATCATTAGAAATGGTTTCTGATACTGATCAATGCCTTTTTCCACTTACTTACAAAGCTAGAGCAGTAGTTAAAAATCTTGTTAAAAGGAATTATACTCTGATTCGGGGTTCCAGCAAGTATCTCTGTCTTACAATAATGGGATTCATTGTATTGTAGAAATAGTACAAGCGTAGTCCAGGTTTTCACAAGTTAAATGGGAACCACGTATCCAAAAGGGAAGTAGAAAGAATGAATCAGGACCTCACACTGCTCAACTTTGCCAAGAAACGCACCTAAAGCAGACAGGAATTGCCCATAGCGCTTCTGCAAATTCAGATAGCCCCTTTGAAATTGAATGTGGGAAAGCATATCTTACTAACTCTTTGAATGTTAAGGGGGACCAAATGCATATAAAAGTACAGGCTATAACTGAAGAACATTTGATGGCTATTTCACAGACTCTTCTCACTACACAGATACCTAAAGCAACAGGCTTGGCTTGGACACACTGGCTCACCCGTTTCAACCAGGAGACAGGTCTTTGTGCAAACACGGAAGGCTGACCTACTCAAAGAAGGAGAAAAGCAGTGACACTGTATTCCTGAAAACTTAAATTGCAGTGAATGTGCAAGGAATCAGCTCCTGGATCCACTACACACAAGTAAAGGCAGCACCGGAATCTGATGACCACAAGATGTCTGGATTGGGAAGCTCAAACTCTGACTGACAAAAAGAAGTCATTAACGGACTGTACTCGGGAAATAGGACTTGCTTATGTAGAGGTTGGAGCACCTATAATTAACTGGTTTTCTGTGTTTAAACCTATGCAGTTAGTTTAATAGAAGAAATAATAGTGAAATCTAAGAGACTCGTCAAATCATTGTATCATAGGCTCAAAGGGGGGGGGGGGGGCATGGAATTTGCCATGGTGCAAATGGTGTCTGGGGAGATTAAAACCAGCCCTTAGAAAAACAAGACTTTGTCACAGCAATACATTCCTCACTAACTACCTTACCCTTGGAAAAAGAGCTAAAGGACTGATAACAGGACAACACCTGCACCAGAAGGCTGCTGAAGACAAAACTGTGCTAAGCTTATCAAGATTTATTAGTAGTACTACAGCAGTACAAGTACTACACAATAGTCTACAAGAAGAGATAGTAACTGGGTCTAAGGGAACAGTGGCAGGGATAGATTTGTGACCACTAACTCGATTCAGAGCCAAAAAGAAGCTTGCCCCCAAACACCATCATGGAGCACACATGCTAAGTAAGTTACATGGCAAGCAAGAGCAATTTACCCCATGTAAGACAGACTACTAATTATTCATATATTGGCTAACTTTTGCCCAATTAAATGTAACTTCTTTGTCCCTGCATATACAAGCCATGGCTCTATACTCTTCCTGCCAAGTGTGACCTCACTTCCAGGGAGATATTACAATTCCTTTTTCCTCCTGAGCTCTGCAAGGAATTCCCCCTTCGGCCCAGCTGCTATTTTGCCCCATTCACTTACTTAGAACACAGTAGAAATGCCTGCTCCTGTGCTTCCCAAAGGTGGCTCTTAACAACTGACCAGTACCCTGCTCCCCCCCCTCGTGGGGACCCTCTCCCCATCCTCACCCCCATCAATCACACAGGACCGCACCATTTAAGAAGGATTACAACACATTTTATTCCCACACAGCCATTTCACTGAGTACAAACATAAGACACAAACACCAACACAGACAGACTGCCCCCCCACAGGGCCTTTCACAACTGTCCCACCAGGCATCTGTGCCAGTGGACCTCGATCCTGCTTCTTGCCCTCTAAAAACCTGCCACGGCGCACCACGCAAACACAGCAAGGAATTCCGTCCCTTATTCCTCTGGCTATCACTCCTACCCACTAGAAAGTACCTCTTTGCAAACACTGGGATTGGCTTTTCACCACTACAGCACAATAACAAGCTTCCCAGACCAGCAAGGACAAGCTTAGCTCTCCACTGCATCCTCAACACCTCCGCTCTGGAGAGCCAAAGAGCAACACGCTCCCGATGCATCACGACATCCAACAATGAT
This sequence comes from Myiopsitta monachus, assembly GCA_017639245.1. Lineage (NCBI taxonomy): Eukaryota > Metazoa > Chordata > Aves > Psittaciformes > Psittacidae > Myiopsitta > Myiopsitta monachus. Next base: position 2,797,084 of record CM029935.1, on the reverse strand, counting down.
GCCGTGCTGCTCCAGCCCACAACCCGTGCCGCAACACCTACCTCTGGGTGAGTCCATGCACTCAACAAGGCACTGACAGCAGCTCCTGAGGATGATGAGCACCCCGAGCTGTATGTGCAAGGGGACAGCACACATTTCAGCCCACCCCACGCTACCAACAGGGGTGTGGGCCACCTACGGTGCATGCTATAGTGAAAGCCTGGAAAAAAAACCCTCAAGTACCACTTTGTTGCCAGAAACCTGCAATAAAGCCCCCCTACGTTAGTCCCACATCGATGCTAGCAAACATGCAGCTTTGCCTTGATGTCGTTGCTGCTCCTGCCACATGCCATCTTCGTGTCCGTGTCCATACTCTCTCCGGGTCAAGCCCCTCTGTTGCTTCCACAGTAGCAGGATGGGTCGGCAGCAGTTGGCTGCTGTGGGGGTGCTGTCTCCTACCCTACAAAGACTCAGGCTGACTGTGAGAACAGTCCTTGGCTGGGTGGCAGAGCCGTGCCTACGAGGTCAGGTCCCGCAGAGCTGCGCGCAGCCACAGCCAGAGCTGGGCTGCCACCAGAAGGGCTGCTTGAGCGCGGTGCTCCCCTGAAGAGCTGGAGGCTGCCAACACAACAACAGCACCCCCCACATGAGCTGGTGTCCTGGCACACGCACAGCGGGCACCCCCATCCCTCAGGTACCACACTTGTTCTTGCAAACTGGTCCTGCACTACCAAGCACCTCTTCTCCATGGGAACGGTGAGAAGCTACCCTCCCTGCCCTCTGCATCCCCCGTATGTATGACACACTGCATATTGCATCATGTTTCCCACCCTACTGACCCCTACAGCCCCTCAGGAAAGGGGGCTACACTTGCCCAACTCCTTTGGGACCACCCCCAGTACTTGCCACTGCAGCTCTTGCCGTCCCCTTGCAGTGTCCCCGTCACACAGCTACACAGGGGTCCGTCCGCTCGGCTTGTGCAGATCTGCTCACAGCCTCCATTGTCCTCACACCAGTCTGATCCTGGGCATAAAGAGCAAAGGCGAACACCTGAGTCATGCTCCAAAACCCCAAGCCCCAATCCTCAGCTACTTAAGATCCCGCTCCCACACTTGCTCCTATAGCAATGCGGCCCACAAGAATGTGCCCATCACCTGCTGAATACACCTTCACATTACACGTGACATGGGGATGATGCTAGGATGCGGCTAGGCTCTCGTCATCTTCCATGACCCCAAAACTGCATCTAATCTGATGCTAACAACCCTCCAAGGGGAATACATCATACACAAGCACCCACAGCGTGGGGCCACGTGGCCAGAAACAGAACCGTCTGTGCCCTTCCTACCTGCCCTGCTGTCATGCCATCTCCTTTGTGACAGCCACCAACAAACCACCCCTACAAACACGTTCTCAAGCAATGCAGACCCCTAATGTGGCCCAAACATACCCCCTTTGATCAGCATCCTTCCCTTGCCCCAGAATCCTGTGGCACACTAACCAGGCTCTGCATAATGGCGGACAAACCCCCGCAGCCTTCCCTGGGGTTACACACACTTACGCTTCCTCCTAATAGGTCCCACGGAGATGATCTGCTCCTTGGTCTCCTCAGCGAACGCGCTGGCCATCCTTGTGTGCTGAGGGCAGTTCTGTGTGGGGAATTTATTTATCCCCATAAATGCTGCCTCCATCACACTCTGCTCACATCCACCCCCTCTCCATTCCCCTCTGGCCAGCCCAGCGGGACCTTGGGACCAGGCTCAGCAAGCACTCTTTCTTCCCAGTGCCTGGAGGGACACATGACCCTCCTGGTCCCACCATCGGAAGCCACCCATCCCTTGGCCCTTGCCCCACTTACTATTTTGCAGGAGTACTTCTCCGAGTCGCAGAGCGAGACAGCGCAGTGGAGGTGAACTTCATCATAGTCCCCGATGAACTTGAAGACGGTGACGTGGAAGCGACACGTCAATGACACCCCATTCTCCTCTATGCCAATGGTGTTGTCCTTCATGTTCTGGCACCTGTGCAAAAGCACTGATGCTCATATCAGCCCTCCTTTGATCAGGAACCCTCTCTTGAGGGTTGCCCTTGTCCCCCATAAGGCCCATTGCCATGTGTCCTGCTGTGCCTGCCTCCTCTGAACAAGAGCTTTGTGTCCTGCCCCTGTAGCATGGCCCCTCTCAGGCACTTCTGACTTCATCGTACTCCTGGTTCCCCACAAGCCACATCCCCCTGTCACATAGAGATGCCCCAATGCCCATGGCATTGGCCACACAAGGAAGCCTTCTATCTGCAGCTGGGACTCCGTCACACAACAACACCCCTTTAAGCACCCTCCCCAGGGAAAAAACACCACACTAAAAAGCAACAGTGCATGCTGGGCAGCCTGGCCCATGGTCACTCACCCTCCCTCGATGATGAAGTAGCGCAGCTTGTCATTGCTGTCCCGTGACGGGGTCGCGTAGCACTTGTTCAGCATCAGGATCAAGTGGTTGGAATCCGCCCCGACGACAAAGACCCCCACGTAGAGCACATCCCGGGTGGTAAGAACCACCTCACCCTGCCGGTAAGGGTGCTTGTAGGACGAGTTCTTGTACAGGGCCATCTTGGTGGTGAAGCTCCCTTCTTGTGTTGGCACCGTCAGGTTAATCACACTAATGATCAATAAAAAACATACCAGCTTGGATGGAGGAAAGGCTATGAAGGCCCGACTTGGTGCCCTGCTTTGGACCCTCACCATGTCCCACTCTGCCTGTGTGCTTCTATGCCCCTGCAACAAGAGAGTCTACAGAGATCATCCTGGCTCCTACCTGAGCATCGGCCGCACAACTGAATCCAGGGAGATCTTGATGTCCAGCTCATAGGCACAGGAAAACTCCACATTGATGGTCCGGTCCCGGGTGATGATGTTGCCCGTGTTGTTCGCACTCTCGATCCACACTGTGTTCTTGTACACTATATGCGTGCTATTAGACTGCAGGAGGAATGCAGGGAGTCGTTTGAGACTGCCTGTCTTTTCTTCCCTGCTTCTAATGAACACCTCAGCCTCTAAATGAGCTGTGTGACACTGAGGGCACCCTGCCCCATGGCTGCCTCTAACCAGAAAGGGTACAGTACGGTAGGGCTAGGAACTGCTAGGCTAGTCCTTACTCCTGACCTCCACCCCATCAAAGTGCCTCCTGAGCATCACACACTGATGCACACCTCAATGCCCCAGCCTTAGAATTGAGCTCCTTAAGCCTATGTGCTTTGTGCCTGGCTCACCTGCACCAGATTGCCACAGTTGCCTTTGGTGTTGTTGATCTGGAAGGAGATAAAGTCCTCGCCTTCGATGCCGGGGCAGTGGCGGTCATTGACCCGTACGCCTTCACGCTCAAAGCCCAGCTGGAACAGCTTGCACTTCGAAATGGACACCTCCATTTGGGCAGCTTTGCAGGTCACCTCCGCATCAATGATGTCGTGCGTGGCTAGAGGAGAAGACAAACCAGCTTTGCGTCACCACAAATGGCACCACAGACCTGGCCCTCCGCCCCACCACCAGAAATGGGCTGGGATCATCTCCTCCCTGTCTGACATCCCTGATGCTCAAAGTGCTCCCTAGCCAGAGATGCCCATAACATGCACTCCAGAAAACCTGCTCCTTGCTCCCATCCTGACCAGTCACAAACCCCATCTTAGCAAAGGTCCTGGTTCTCAGCACCCCCCTTCACAAAGCCCCGTCATTACAACAGCCAAATATGCACCCACACCGCTCGGTGCCAACCCTGCAGCCGGGACCAAAGGACTCACTGTTTCCATAGGGTGGGGGCTCGATGCAGCCACACAGCTCCCCACCGTTGTCCAGCTCACAGCTGCGGTTGGGGCAGTCGGCACCTACACAGGGATCTTCCACCACTCCTGCTAAACAGCACAAGACAGCACAAACACGATCTTTACTCCCAGACCGCAAGGCGGGTGCCTCCAACCATCACAGAACACCCCACTCCCACCGGCTGCAGTCCCAGCGGGACCCGGATCCCTCAACCCTGGCTCTCTTACAGCAATTCTCCTTCTCGATCCACTCTGTGCCCAGGATGCCGAAGGTGCGACACGCCTCGCCATAGGCAGCCAGCGAACCGCATAGCTGGACCTTCTTGTGGTTGTAGCAGCCATCCAGAAAGCAGGACTCGTAAAAGGGCAATGGGTCCAGGAGGCCGTAGCAGGGCTGGAAGAAGCCTTTCATGTCGGTCAGCTTCAGGCAGTAACTGTCGCTCTGCAGCTCCTGGATCTGGACGTTGTCGCAGGAGGCCGTGTACTGCGAGTACTGCAGCTCGTTGCAGCTGTGGGCACCGGACACATCGCGGAGGCTCCCGTCGCAGCCGCCCCGCTCCCGCTCCCGCCCAGCGGGGAAGGGCCGTCCGACCGCTCACCTCTTCTGCATGCCGTTGGTTTTCCAGCTCTGCGCCAGCACCACGCTGCTGACCGCCGGCTTCCCCCGCAGCGTCGCGTAGTCGTCCGTCCGGTCGCCGTTGAAGTTGCCGCAGAGGCCGCACACTTTGTTCTGCAGCCGCTCCCCGATGGTGATTTTGATGACGTTGAAGCCGTTGTAGCGGATCTGGATGTCGGGGCTGGAGTCGATGACCAGGAAGCCCTCCTGGCTGAAGATCTTGGTGGAAAGCCCCGTGACGAAAGGGATGCTCACTTGGCTGCCGTTCACCTGATGCGGGAGAGGAAACAGCACTGGTGACCCCGCCATCCCTTCTGCCCACAAATGTCAGCTGCCCACAGACGGCTCCATGACTACCTCCCACTATCCCAGCTGTGAAAGCACACCATATTGTCTTTGGCAGGGGCTGGTGTATCCTCCTCCTCCCTCCTCCTTCTTCCAAGCCTGATGGATGACTCTGATCGCACTGCCTCCCTTAAACGGCCACAGAAGGCTGTGCCACAAAGGGAACCCTACTCATGCGCAGAAGCTCTAGCCTGGGACTCATCGCTCACAAGAAAAGGCCACAGATGGTGTCCCTCAGAGTTTGAGTGATGCTGCAGCGATAGCCAGTCCTCCGTACCCTTTGCTCAAAAGGACAGCTTCATCCGTGCCACCAAGACGTGGCTGGGCATACAACTACAAACCTCCGCGGCTGCCTCAACTGGGACACAAAACCACTGACAGAGCCTTCCAGTGCTCTCACAGATACTGCCATGTAGTATGATGCACATGTGCCATCCTGCTCCCCACAGCCCATGTTCCTGCTCCGGAGCAGGCAGACGCCCCTGCCAACACCTTACCTTGACCGTATTCCTGTCACTGATGAGGATCTGCTCCTCGTTGATGTAGAAGTACACGGGGGAGATGATGGTGAGGTTGGGCGAGGACCACTTGTCAAAGTTGATGATGAGCTGGAAGGAGAAGTCGGGCAGCTTCTGGCAGATGGTGGACAGGACGAAGGCGCAGTTGGCAGGGGAAGCGCAGGAAGGCCCCGTCGAAGGTGCGGAAGACGCCGCCGCCCGCTGCCAGGCAGAAGGAGCTGCGGGTGCTGAAGCAGCCGCGCACGCCGTTGCGCAGCCCGCACTCCTCGTCAGACTTGCAGTGCCGAGGGTCGCACTGGATGAGGTTGCGTCGGAAGCAGCGGCACCGGCGGGTGCAGTCCCCGTTCCAGAAGAGCTGCTTGGGCTGAAAGAGGGACCCATTCACAGGCCAGCAGGGCTGCGGACCTCTGCCCTACCCTCTGCGGACACTTGGGCAAGCAAGAGCTGGCAACGAGGACAGAGGAAAAGGTGCAAAGAACACGCTGGCAGCTCGCACCGACCTTGCAACACCTCTGATACCCACAGGCATGAGGCAACTGCATGGTGCCCCCACCGCCACAACTTCCTTCGCCTCTTGTACATGCACACACCCACAGCATGCTAAATAACGCCCTGACCTCTTTCTTGCACCCTGCTGGCTCCCAACCCACCGGCTAAGGTCCCCATATGACAGTACCCCAACATTGGCTCCCCATGGATGATTCTGCCAGACAGAAAGACCCGCTACGCAGCACACTATGGAAGGCCATTCCTTACCTCTCTACCCCCCCAAAGCTGTGAGAGCCCTGTGCTGCCGCTGCATCATCCCTTCCTTCACTCAGACCTCAGTCTCTATCACCAACATGGTACCAGGCTCTTGCTTGTGGAGTTACCAACACTGTTTTCCCACTCCTCTAGGAAACATAATTCGCATAGGCCCTCAGATCAATGCTGCCTATGCTGGCCCTCCTCACAGCAGAGTTCAAAAAGGGTGGCCATGCAAGTTCAGGCTTGACACAGGGATTATGGTCTGCAGTTCGGAGAAGGACTTGGGACACTGCAGGACAGCTTGGCCCCAGCAAACATCCCACACGCCATTTCTAAGACTTCTCTATGGACCCCACTTCACCTATCTCTGCCTCTGGTCAATGCATATCTACCTGTTCTGCCCCTTATTCTCTGCTCACTCTTGCTCAGTGTGAAAGCATCAGACTTCAGAGCCATCCCCAAACATGGCCATCGATGCATGATGCTGGTGAAGGAGAGGACCTGTCCCTCCAGGCCCTGCAGAGCACTGAGGCTATGACCCTGGCAAAGACCCAGTATGACACTCAGTACCAGCCTGGCCTGATCACCATCCCTGCTCAGGGCCCAGAAATAAAATGAGGGTGAGAGAAAGCCTCAAGAAAAGGACACGAGCAGCTGTACCTCAGTAGTATTTGCCATCGGAGTAGCAGCCACAGTTGTGGGGAAGGATGCAGCTCTTGCCATTGAGGACGTACCCAGGGTCACACTGGCATCCCTCTACACAGTAGTGGCTGCAGTCACTCTTCAGCCGGATGGCAGCGCATCGAGGCTGGCACAGGGACACACAGCTTTCATAGTGGCTGTTGGGGGGGCAGCTGATGGCTGCAAAGGTAGCAGAGGACAAAACAGATGATAGATCAGCTCCTTGGACCAAACCAACCTGACAGCCAGCACCACATGGGGCTGCAATCCCTGCTGCTGGTGTCCCTGGGTGTATAAGTCCCCTGCCACTATGGCAACGCTACCCAGACAGGGATCTGAAACTCCTGGGCATGCAACTGAAGGGAGAAGGCAGTCTTCATCCTTCTGTCCTATGTCACTTGCCAGCTGCATAGTCCAAGTTGATCAACGCTTCTCTGTACTCCCCGCTGCCTCTGAGCTCCTGCACACTGGCTCCCTGCTCTCCCACAAACAAGCTTGGTCTCTTACGCCAGGCTCCCTGCAGGAGGGATGCTCATGCTGGCCCTGGTGCCTTTCAGGCAGCGTACCAAGCCTTTGCACTCTCCATACAGGGACATGTTTCAGGGCACGTTTTCACTGGGCTGGCAGTGTGAGGCCTGCAAGGGATGCTGCCCATACCTAAGCAGGCCACTTCTCCCTATGCTCCACACCAGGGACAATTCCTGGCATTCAGGGTGCTGGTTGGCAGCCTCAGCACCCTGCCCTGTGAGAGCAGCGCCTTCTGAGCCACCAGTTTAGCTTGTCAGAAGGCACAATGACATGAATTTAATTTTCAGTCTTATTAGCAAAGTACAATTGCTTCCCAACAGACTTGCCAGACAGATCAGCTGCCAGGAGCCTTGTGGTCTTCGCCCTCAGGAGCCTAATTGAACATCACATCCTAATCTTATTGACAAGAACTTGTGGCTTCATTAGAGCAAACACGTACTCCTGGCTTTGAAACAGACTAATCTAACAATGGAGGGGGGGCCGATACCTTCTGAACCTGAGGCTTCTTCCTTTCCATCTCTGCTCCTCCTCCCGTACCTCATGCAGTTTATAACAACTCCAAGAGAACATAGTGCCCCAGACATGATCCCATACCTCTGCCTCAGCTGGCAAGCGTGGGAGCGAAAAGCCTCCAGCCCTACTGGTATAGCTTCAGCTCCCCACTCTGTTGACTGCTCCCTTATCTGGCAGTAAAAGAGGATCCCCAAGGCCACCCCTAGGCAGTGACCATGGGGACCCCAGACGTGTCTGGGTCGATGGCCTAGAGGTAACGGGTGACTGCTGGTGCTCCACGTGGCGCTCTGCTAGCTCCCTACAGGCTGAGCTACAGTGGACAACCCCAGGAAGCACCTCTAGTGAAGGAGAACCCGGTTGCAGGGTGACACTTACAGCATGAGGTGAAGTTCCTCCAGCCCGTAATGGCAATGCCCTGCGTTTGGCACGTGCTGGCGTAATTCTGCAGCCAGCTGCAGGCTGTTTGCATGGCTCCCCCATCGACACAAGTGTCAAAGAGGCAGTTCTTGTAGAAGAAGCTGGGGCTGATCTTGCTGTGGCATCTGGCGAAGACACCGCTTTGACTCGGGATGAGGCTGCAGAGCTGCTGGGGTTTCCAGAAGCCTTCCACCTTCCCGCAGGCAGGGCAGCGGTCCCCACAGCCCACACGGCAGAATGCATCCCTCTTCACCCAGCTCTGGACAAAGTCGGTGATGCTGGCGGCTGGTGCACCGCCTGCAACCACCAGGTCATCCTCTGGGTTGCCATTGTAGCGGCCACAGAGACCATAAGTGAGGTTCTGGAAGCCACGTGGGATGGTGACAGACAGAAAGGTCTTCCAGTCATACACCACCTTCAGCCCAAAGTCAGTCTCGACCACGATATGAAAACCAAAGGCAAAGATGTTTACTTTGCCCTGGCCCAGCTTCAGGGGCAGGTAGAGACGTTCATCATTGACCTGCGGGGAAGGAAACAAGATGCACCATGAGTGGGACTGATGGTCCAAGCTGCCACAAGAGGACACAAATAAGGGCAGCTCAGCACTCCCAGATCAAGGCCTCTGCTGGCCTTGCCTATACATCAAACAAGGCAGCCAAAATGTAAGCCTCCTCCAAAAGCTGTGCTGGGCAGCATCTTAGGGACCAGCCCAAGCGTATTCACTTCTATATCCTCAAGAAAACCTTGCAAGCCTTGTGCCTAGGGAATCGCTCCACAGTTTGGGAGCTATGGCAGGGAGAAATAGTCACAGCCCTCGTGGCCTCATACTCACCAGCACAGTGTATTTGTAGGCGCGGTGGATGACGATGTTGTAATTGAAGACCTCCACTTCGACTTGTTTCACCCACACAGCCAGAGAAGTGTCCCGATCCTCATTCTTGGCTGTGACAGTGAATGCTGGGAAGGTATCTGAGCGCTCTGCCCTTGGCCAGGCAATGGTGGTGCACAGGACCAACGCACAGCTGCTCTGGAAGTCAAAGGAGTAGCCATCAAAAGTCAGGTAGTGTCCGTAGCCGGAGATGATGCAGGAGGCGTCCGTGCGGACATGGCAGTAGTAGAGGCCGTTCTCCTCCAGGCAGTACTCATCATCCTTGCAGGAGACGTTCTCGCAGTAGACGCTGTTGTCGGAGCCGTTGCAGTAGCAGAGGAAGTGGCAGGCGATGTCCATCCAGAAGGTCTGGTTGGTGGCCAGCTGGCGCCCCTCGAAGTTGCAGCCACACTCGCCGCGGGGAACGCAGCGGTTGTTGCGCAGGGCAAAGCCCTCGTTGCACTGGCAGCCCTCTGTGCAGGTATCCGCGCACACGGGACCCGTGGCCAGGGTCTCACAGGTCTCCACGCAGCTCATGCACTCCTCGAAATGGCTGTTCTCCGGGCAGGTGAGAGCTGCAGGACCGACAAACACGGAATGTGAGCTCCCAGCTCCAGCAGAATGGGATGGAGGAACAGGCCGAAGATGGGAACAAATAAGCAGTGACCAATTTGGGAGGGAAGCAAGAAGGGAAACAGCTGCAGCACCTTGCTGGCCACCAGCTCTTCCCATCCCCTTTGCAGCACCCTCCTCCCACGACAGCCCTGTGCCACTATGAGCTGACCAACACCTCCTCTTGCTATTTCAAAGGGCTCCCGAATAGATGCCTCCTTTAAACCTCCACAGTGGAGACAGAGGCTGCCTCCCCACCATGTAATTCCACACTGGGGATTTGTCACATTCACTTCCGAATAATGAATGTTTTCCCATCAACGGCAAGTTTATAGCAACAGCTCAAATCAAGCGTTATTCAAATGATCCTCTGGTGGTGGCGTTCAGCACTGTCAGACACCATCTGCAGCTCTGGAATGCTCCTACTCCACATCATAAAACTTGTGATGCCTCCTGAAATGCCACCCTGGAATAGTTTCGCTGGGAAATCTGTCTCTGCCAGCACAAGCGCAGCTTAGGAGCTATTGTTAGTACACAGGGTGGCACTGCCTTGCCTTCAGGCTCGTGACACATACTCATTCCTACTGCAATTCTTCTCCATAGGCTACATGAGAATGTGCTCTGTACGTGCCAGCCTCCCTGACAGCAGAAAGCTCTACTGGGCATAGCTCTTTCTATAGCAAAGCCAAGCTTTGGCTGACTGGTAGGGAAAAGCATAGGAAAATCGTCCCAGAGTGCCAGGTTTAGGCACTTCTGTCCCTATCCCTTCATTTGACTTTGGACATCTAATGTTGCTGTTAGCGCTGTCAGGGCCTACCCCTAAACAGTCCTCCTCCTGTTGAGTGTCTCCCAACACGGCCACAGAGGAGCACACTGCGGGTCCGGGGTACCCACCAGAAATGAGAAAGGAGACGGGAACTTCGCAGCATCCCATAAGAAAAGCCAGCTCTACCTCCGTACACCCAGAAGCTCCTGACAAAAACACTTCACTCAAGGTCGGTGGGGTCTACATCCCCTTCTCCCCACCCTGGATACTTAAAAGCTTTCTTGGACTCACGGCAAAAACTGTGGCTCCTCCACTGGCCGACGTCCACCTCTGCGTTCTTGCAGGCGCTGGCATAGCGTGCCACCGAGTCACACAGCTCCGACAGGTTGCCCCCGCTCTGGCACAGACGGAAGAGGCACGTCCTGTAGTAGGCTGAGACGTTGACCACACTGTGGCACTCCAGGAAGGAGCTGTTGGTGGGGTCGTTGATGATGCCGCAGTTGGAGCGGCTCCGGTAGAACTTTAGCAGCTCCGAGTCGTTGTTGCAAGCCTTGAGGAGGTCTCCGCACTCCCCATTGCAGATCTCATCAAACGTGGTCCAGCTCTCCAGGAAGAGCTCCAGGTTGTCCGTGCACTTGCCCTTGGGCAGGCAGAATTCATCGCTGGCGTTGCCATTGAAGAAGCCGCACAGGCCTCCAGTGCAGTTGAAGTAGGTGGTAGAGAGGCGGATCTCCAAGAGGCCTGAATCATAGTAGCCAATGGCCAGGAGCCCCTCTGACTCCATCACGGTGCCATTGTCACTACGGTAGATCTCCAGGCGGCCAGAGGGATGGAAATAAGGCAGCTCCACGTCATAGCCATTCACCTACAATAACAAGCACACCAGGACACTTCAGGGAAAGTTATATGTCTTTGCATGGCTGCTCCTGTCTGCCGGCCACACCACACTGAATACACACTTCATGACCTGGAGCCAGCCTCCAAGACCCAGAATGTCCTTTGAGTGAGGGTATACAGCTGCTTCCTTGCTTTCTGCCCCATCGAGAAGGTTTTTCGAGGGAAAAACCAAGTTGCAGGAGTCAACTGCAACGTCAGTAAAGTCTTCAGAGCTGACACAGCAAGCAAACAGAATAACAGCGCTGTGACAACTTTGCACCTTCTCACAGGCCCACACAGGGTTCCTCCAAGTGCCACCATGGTGCCAGTCTGGAGGAATGGTCCAGTGCCATAGACTCATAAGCCCTTCTCCAAAGGGACACGGATCACACTGGTGAGCCACCGCCTCCCGCCCTGGCCCTGGGGGGAACCACCTTGACGGCAGCACCTTTACCTTGATCTCCGACAGGCTGGTGCCTCCGATCTTCACCTCTTGACCAACCACTTGGATCCGCACGACACGTGGCCCATTGGGAGCAGATCCGGGCTTCTTCTGGCTGATGTCCACCTCGATGAAGTCGGGTTTCTCCGCGCAGGTTTTGAGCAGCGTGTAAGAGTTCTCCAGCGGATAGAGGAAGGCAACACCATCAAACGTCTGCAGCACCTGGTCCTGCCCCACTAAACACAGAGTCTCCCGCTTGGGGTAACAGCCCCGGTAGCCATTCTCAATGGCACAGACCTCTCCTTCGGGACAGGTCGTGTTAAAGCACTTGGCCTCGCCGCCGTCCTCGCATTTACATTGCACTGTGCAGTCTGCCACTGCCCAGAAAGACTCCCCGATGGCGTAGTACCGGCCGTCCACGTCGCAGCCGCACTGATGTATGGGGACGCAGCGGTCGGTGCTGAGGACGTGGCCCTCATTGCACTCGCAGCCCTCAGCACACGGGGAGGCACAGGCCAGTGGGGCCGTGAGGTCTGAACACGTGGCAGGGCAGCTGCTGGCACACACCGAGTAGTGGCTGAGCTCTGGGCACTGCACAGCCATCACTGTGGGTACAGAGGGGAGACAAACAACGGGAGGACTACATTACAGAATGGTTCAGGGCTACCTCTTTCCTATTGATCCACAGCAAAGACAATGCAGGACCCAGGAGCCCAGCTTGATGTTAGAATTGCCCCCTCCATTTCCCTTCTGTGCCTCCCTGGCCATTCCTCTCACAAAACAGCCCCAAAGCCACTGAATCACCCACAGCTATTTAATCCCACAAGTGTCCTTGTTCTGGTCCAGCCTCCATCTCTCATCATACCTGATGTGTGCCAAGTTTCACTGGTGCTAGAGTCTGATGCCACGGAGAGAAAGGACCAACTGGCTCTGACCTGACTCCCTTCATCCTGGGCAACTCCCTCCCGCGCATTTCTCCCCCCTCATCTCACATACTGCTCTGTAGACTGCTCCAGAGGGGAAGACTCCCAGCCCGAGCACGCAAACACTTACTGCATCCTGTCTGGGTGCGCCACTCTCCCACTGAGATTCCCAAGCTCTGGCACACAGCGGCGTAAGCTTGGATGGCTTGGCACAAGCCAGTGCCGTTGTCCCGAGCACCACAGAGGTCATAGACACAGCTGTGGACGAAGGCAGTGGGGTCCACTACAGCACTGCACTCCCACAGCGGCCCGCCACTCTTGTTGATGAAACCACAGTATTCAGAGGTGAAATAGAGCGACTCGGTGGCAGCGTCGCAGAGGCTGCAGTTCTCCAAGCACCCGGATGAGCATTTCCGCTCGGGATGTGGCACTTGCCAGCTCTCGCCCAGCTCCGGCACGGATGTGGCCAACCTCCCGTCTGAGCGCAGGGCATCATCCTCGGGGTCTTTGTTGTAATTGCCACACAGACCGCACGTGGCATTGATGTACGTGCCCGGAATGGAGACGGAGGCATAGTGTTGTCCATCATAGGTCACCAGCAAGCCAAAGTCAGTCTCCAGAGCTGTGGACAAGCCGCTTTGGTAGACTTTTATTGCACCCAGTTCCAAAGAGATGGGTAGGGACACCACCAAGTCATCCACCTGTGGGAACACCACCAGACAACTGAGCTGGCGTATGGAAGAGCAGAGCCCTCATACTGGGACACAGGCAGGAGCTGTACAGCCCTGTTACAGGGTCTTATTATCAGGGACGTGCGCAGGACAGCCATCAGTAAGCCAAAGGCATTTTCCACCAGAGATGTCCCCTACGCCCGGTCCCCGAGGGATGCAGAGGGCCCAGGAGTGCTGTCCCATGCTCTCCAGGCTGCCACACAGTCTCACCACCACCTAGGAGGAGCTGACCCAGCAAGTTCTCCCCCTTTCAGTGGGGCTCTTACCTTCGCTTTCCCAAAGCTGCCCTTGGGGAGGACAATCTTGTGCGAGTAGACCTCTACAAAAATATCCCTCAGCCAGGAGACGGAGGAGCCGCCTCGGTTCTCGTTCTTGGCCTCCACGTTGAAGTAGGGCAGCTGGGAGCCTGGCCAGCACTGCCTGGTGAGGAGGTAGGAGCAGGAACCCTGGAAGTGAAAGAGGAAGCCGTCGAAGGTGTGGTAATGTGGATCTCCGAACACCACGCAGGTGCTGCTCTCCACCGGCACGCACTGGAAGAACTTGGTCTTCGGCTCGCATGCTTCAAAGGGGCCGCAAGCCATCTCCTGGCAGAAGATCTCATTGTTGAAGTCCAGGCAGCGGCACTTGGTGGTGCAGTTGGCGTTGTCCCAGAAGATCTCCCCTTGACGGAGAAACTGCCCTAGAAAGACAGAGATGGAAATACCCATGCTAAACAGAGCACGCTCTAACTGCATTGCATCAGTCCTCAGGGGGGTCTGCCAGCCCTCCAAAGCATCCTGCCGTGGGCTTCTTGGCTGCTTTGATTGTGCAGACTCTCAGCAAGAGCCACTCAGCAAAGAAATGGGATCACAAGCTTCATTTTCAACGTACAGTACCCTTTAAGTCCTTCCCATGCCACAAGTCCATGGGATGGTGTGAGTGCTGCACTGAGCAGGCTGGCTTGCTTGAAGGCTATTCCTTCCTGCTTTCAACACCTACCACCCTCTTTGTGCTTCAGTATTGCAGGACACAAGCCATTTGTGCTATTTCCTCAAAGGGAGAGTCCCCTGGTAAAGCCTGTGCCTTGTGGAAGCCATTTCCAGCACTGCTGCTGTACTTGTGTCATCCTTCAGCGTTGTTGCCATCGCCACAATTCCTCCATTCACATAACTTTGCCAGTCGAAGTGCGACTCTGCCATCAGCTGCCCAGAAGCAATTTATTCCCATTCAGAAAGTGCTCATAGTAGTTATGAAACCAAAGAGCTGTTGATAAGCAATTTCCACACCATACACCAGTGACGACAGGAAATGATGAGTGATCACACAGCAATAGACTGAGAAGACTTGTTACACGGCAGCACTATAAAGGGAGGCAGGTTTGCTGGTGAGAGACATGAGAGGCAGAAGAAGACGGAAGAACAAGGGTAGCAAATACCCGTGAGAGTTTCCCTCTCTTCCATATGGTTGCCTTTCACACTTCTCATGTGCATGGCTTCCACCGTGCGCGTTGCCTGAATTTACCTCTCCTAAACTTTGTGCTCTCCTCCCTGCCTGCTACAAAAATAAGAGCTGTTTTCTGCTTCCCTGCAACAAACAGCATCTTTCCTTAGCAAGACCCACTAGTGAGGGCTCCTGGTGCCAGCCTCCCTGGTGTGGGTTTGGGCACACCAGGCACGGTGGGCCTCCTTCCCCCCAAAATGCCACACGCTGCATCGCCTCTCGGGGAGGACTGTGAAACACAAATCCAGTGGTGGGTCTAGCCATGCTGCCTTCATCACCTGCATAGGTGAGACAGGCTTTCAGCCCCTTTACCTTTATTCCTGGGGTCAGTAGCTGCAAGGTGGGACCTGAAACCCCCACGGGCCCTAAGACCCTTGAAGCCTCATGGGCCTTCTTTAGAATAGTCCTTAACCACAACATAAAGAGGCCAAATGTCTCACATGGGTGACATCTCCAGTGTCCTTTGGCAAGTGACACTCCCCTCTTGCTAGAAGGACTCCTGGAGCAAAGTCGATGCTCCTGACATTTTATTTGTCAAATGGTAATGCAATAACCTCTCTGCAGCAGCGTCCCTGTGCAGTCGCTGTGGGCATCTTTACATCCCTTTATATCCTCATGCTGTCAGTGACACATGCATGAGCGGGGACACGGCATTTCTCCTGCCCCCAAAACCTGATTTTCTTCTGCAGAAACAAGGGAAGTGGGACTACACCAGGAGCTTTCCTACTCTGGGGGCAGGAGGAAATTGCTGCGCCCAGGTCTTTCCCATCGCTGCCATCAGCATCACAGAGAAGAATTGAGATGATGGCTCAGTGGGACTGTATTCCTGTAACACACTTGGGCTCCATCTACCCTTGACTTTGGCTTAGGGTCTTCTGGGCCCTAGAAAGGGAGGTTTACAGCAATACCATGTTACTAACCTTCCAGCAAGGAAAATAACCTAGCACCGAGGCTTGTTCTGCCAGGTGATCATGTGCTGCATGCAGTGGCTCAGACCCTGCTCACCTGTTTCCGTCCCAACAGCTGCAGCTTGAGGGGATGCCTTGGCAAAACCAAAGTGCACCGCAGCTCTGAGCAGTCAAGCACCTCTCCACCAGCATCCCAAGAGCATTATCTTTTGCTACACAGTCCCCCAAACCTGAAAAAAGGCAATGCCATTTTCCCCTTACCTCTTAGGCTGCAGCCATTGGCTGGATCTATTTCTCTGCCATCTATTTTGAAAGCCCAGCGCCCGGGGACATTAACATTGGTTGTTTCTTCAATACTGACTATGTCTGGGGTTCTGGAGCCCGGGATGCTAAAAAGTTGGTGATATTCCCACCATTAAAGCCAGCCTAAAACAAGTAAGAGAGCAAACTTCATTACACATCTTTGCTATGGTAAAGTGATGCTGCATTTCCACACTCCTCTGTCCCCCAGAGTAACTCCTGACGTTTAAAGTCTCCTTTCAGAGATTTCAGTTTTCAGGTAGTTCAGATAAGAGTGAAAAGCTTAACAGGTACTACAAGCACTATGGATGCATATTTACATCTGTATATATATACATGCGTATACATGGAGCACTCATCACCTATGCCCAACAGTGAGCTTGCAAGGCCAGTGCTGGAGGTGTTGAGGGTCTGAGTGAGCTCAAATACACTGGCAAAGTTACAGGCAGCCATCTGAGAGCTCAACAGAGATGTAGATATGAGAGTGAGAGCCTCACCTGGGCCATCACCCCACCGAGACCAGTTAGGGGGTCCCCTCCACTGGCTGTCCCCGTGGTCCAGCTGATCTCATGGTAGTTGAATATGGCAAAAGAGGACACTCCATCTGTGATCAGGACAGCTTGGAAAGTGTTTACCTGTTGAAAAACATGAGCCCACTCACAAGGTGATGCTGCGTTGCTCACGCTGCTCACCTGCCCTTCTGACACGTTCATCTCTAGCACCATCTGGGCGAGACGCGGCAGGACAAGACCTTCTTAGATCCAGCTTAACGCCAATAGATGGCAGCATGAGAATAAGCTCGTGGGGAGAAGCAGCCGGCAGGATTCGGGTTGTTATGACCTGCTATCTTCCATTACCCTGTCTTAGCTTTATTCCTCTCCACGTTATCTTACCTGCTTCCCTTCCACGTTCGTATCCTACAATACTGTTAACGGTGCATTACACCCACGTCAGCCATGTATATTATGAGCTGTTTTGCTTGGCTGACAGATGTCCTTGGTACCTGCTAAAGCTGCTGCTCATTCTTCCTTTCCCTTAAAATGACTCTGCATTTCCAACCCCCAAACTCCAGATACATTCAGATGACTGCCAGCCTGGCTTCCAGGCTGGGAGAACACGCTTTGCCAGCCAGCAAGGGTGACACAGCCCAAGCTCTTCCTTTTTACAGTTTCATAGGACAGAAGATGCCTCTCCCCTTAAGATATCCCCTCTATCCATGCAGATCCAGCTGGGATACTTCTCTGGCTTTTTCCATTTCCCTGCCCTCCCCATCCCTGCCCAGCCTACACTAGTCTGCACTGGGACCATGCCATGATAAATAACTGCTCCCTCTGCCTCTGAGTAAGCAGGATCTTAGCAGAGGACAAAGCATGGGCCGCCCCCTTTCAATTACTCAAGAGCAACACTAGGAGCCTGGGCACAGCAAACTGTGAAGGAAATACAGCCACAGAAACACAGTTAATATGGGAGAACACATTGATGGAACCATCTCGTGCTGGAAAGTGTTGGGGCTTACCCTGTCAGCGACCCCCAAGCACTGCAAGCAGACAGCTTTAAAAGGGGAGCACAGGGACCTGCACTCAGTATTTGCATGCCACAAGGGATGTCACTTCCAAGGCACATTAGGCTCTTGAAAAGGGAGGCAAAGCAGCCTGTAGGAGCTGTCAGAGAGAGTGAGAGGTGTGGGAAGAGCTGCTTCATAGAGCTGCAAACGGTGCAATTCACACCAGAGCAAGCAGAGCGCAAGCTAAGGGGAAGCCACCATTTCCGTTCCTGCTCCCTTTCCCCAGGATTCTGCCTGTGCCTGGTTTCCCATTCACCACCTTGGCACACTTGCTCACCTTCGCCAAGCCTCTTCCCATGGCCATGAGCTCAGAAGGAACTCACACAAAGCAAGATCACTTTGATGGGACAACAGCAGCTCTTCAGTGGAGCAAACACTGCTTCACTCAGGTGCCTCTTAGGGGGTGGCGGAGCTGACACGGTACCGGGAGGTTTCCAACGTGCGGTGCTCACGGTCAAACACACATTGAGCACCCTGACCATCTAACAGGACCCTCAAGAACTGAACCCGTGTGCTCAGGTATCATTGAGGGACAGTAACTGCAGTGTCCCCGAGGCCACATTCACGCAATTGTTTCCCGCAGCTTTTCTGCACTGCGATGAATTCCCTGCTTAAGTTGCATGGTGCTGCTCCAGGTGCCAGCCCGGAGCCCTGGCTGCTATTGAATGGGAAGGCTGCTCTGTAACAAAATAAATTGCATTGTGTTGCAAATGTAATTCTTCAGGCAATACCCGAATCTCTATATTGCTTGCTGTCTGCAAATATATATATATATATATATGTGTATTATTTTCTTCTGCAAGCACTGCCAGGACTGGCAAAAAAAAATACATTAAATCTCGAGCCTAACAAATGGAAAAGAACTGAACTGATTATCAGAGCCAGCTCCTTGAGACAGAAGACGACAGCTTTTGGCACTCACAGCACACAGGCTAATCCTGAACAACCCTGTCCCCAGACAACAGCAGTGACCCTTCCCTCGCTATCTGTGCCCCAAGCTTCCACAGGGACCCCACCAGCAACACACCAGTGGTCTGGCACGGACCTCTCAACATCAGCTGCGGTCGCAGCTCACATATTAATCAGGTTTTTAATAGCTGTTCATGCCCTCAAAAGCATCACGCTGCTGCCTCCAAACTCTGAGATACATCTTGCACACGTATAGAAATATAGGAGCTACCGCGACTGAGTTGCTAGTGTGACTCTCTGGTCAGTCTGGATCAGGCCGCCTATGCAGGCAGACCAGTTGTCATCACAAAAATGCCATCAGTATTCCCTTGGGCTTCTCCTTTTCGACCTTACTGTCTGAATAGAATAACCACTCAACCCTTTTCTAGATGCCCTCGCCACCCTCTTGGATTAGTGCTTTGGAGAGAGCACTGCAACCTCTGCCACAGAAAAAGACATCATCATTTGAAAGGAAAAGGGTCTTTTGCCAAATAAATACATATTAAAGCTCCCATTTTCTCTTTCCTTTCTCCAGCTCCTTGGAAACGATATTACTTCCAAAACTTAATTTACCACAGATTCCTGCTCCTTTTGTGTTGGAGCAGCCCTCCCCCCTCACACAGGCAAGGAGCAAAGCTTGTTTCAAAGCTCATTTCAAAGATGCTGGGGCCCAGCAAGGTGAGCTCAGGGCGCAAACCAGAGCAAACCCATGTTGGATCCTGGATAGAAGTGGGCAGTGAAGAGCGAAGGGCAAGTTACAAAATCCAGTCTCAAGAGGATGACCAAGGAGAAGGAGGGAGCACGGAGAAGTTTCTGGCTGACCAGTGAGACAACAAAGGGCTTCCCATGCACCTCCACAGCCTGCTCTTTCCATCACCATTTTACCCTGCACCGCTGTAGTGGACAGAACTGATCCAGCATAGGAGCAAGCGGGAGCCTCGAGGGGTTTATATCATGACATAGCTACTGTTCAATGCCAAAACTTTGGCTCCCTTATAAATGACCTTCGACTGAGTTCCTTGTAGCCTCCTGCACACATAGTTCTGTTCTATCACTGCAGAAGCATAGGCAAAATGAAGGTGACGTATCACAGTACAGAGGAGAGGGAACTGAGGAGCAGGAACACAAAGTGACTCGGTTTATGCAAAAGGGCCAAGACAGCTTTATACATGTACAGATAAACTCAACCATCAAACACCACCCATCAAGAAGCACAGCTGACGGCTCTTACCGGCGTCGTGCTGCTTCCTCCATAGAAAGTGACTTCCTCCCAGGTGACGATGAAGATCCAGGTGGCAGAGAAAGAGGACATGTCCTTGAAGTGCTTGCGGATGTCCTTGGAGGCTCTCCTCAGCAGCTCGGGGTCTGTGCTCTCCCTGTAGTAGATTTCCCCTCGGATGCCATTGTGCACATCAGCCCAGAAGGGCGCCACGAAGGCCCGGCCGTCCGTCAAGGGGAAGGCTTCTGGTGTGAACTGGCTGACGAGCGCATTGAAGGAGATCACCCCATTGTTGTTGACCTGCACAGAGACCAGCTTTTGTTTGAGCAAGCCTCTGCAGGGAGCAGAGAGCCGCTGGCTTATCAGGAAACATCAGGTGAGTGACTTGGGGCAGAAGGTGTCTTAGGTACTGAGAGCTCTGGGTTTACCCAGCTTTGGAGAGCAGCCCCGCAGCACTGAGAGACCCTGGCCTATGACACAGCAGCTGCACGGCCAGGAAGAAGTCGTCTTTGCCAGGCTTTGCCGTGCTTTCACCTGAGAACGCAGCGGCCCGTCCTTGTCTCAGGTACGGGTCCAAGCCATTGCAGTTATGTTTTCCCCTACAGGACTCTGCGTGTTCTTATTTCTTGTCATGTAACAGGAATAATGCTCCTTGTGTCAAGGCCTTAGCTTTGCTGTACCATTTAATCACCTCCAAAAAATTTATTGCCTTTTCTATTCCTTCCCCGTGAACATTAGCCCATTAAATATACCTTTGACATTCTTAATCATAAAACCTATCAGTTCATGAAATCTAAGAACTTGTCAGGTAGGTGCTAATAAATCTTCCAATTCCTGACAACAGGGAGAGAGTTTAAAATGCAGCTGCTAATGGCACGGAAAAGAATAAAGGGATGGTTGCTTCTTTACTTACATAAACGCTCCTGTACGGGGCTCCAAAGAAGATGAACGGGACGGAGATCTTGATCTCAGGAGAGCTTCCATCATCCACTTTGGGTGTTTTGGTGTCGTTCTGCCAGAACGGATACAGACTCTTCATGGCGTGAGCTGGAAGGAGAGTGAGAAGAGAGGCCTTATGGCAATGCCAGGAAGGTGCTGGGGTTGCCTATCCCCTAATGTTGACCTCCTGTGAAGAGCAAAATAGCTGCTTTGCCCTCACCTCCTTCCCCGGTGTGGGTGTCCCACAACAGCTCCACAGTTTGCTGGCAAAATTAGGTTTCCTGTTAAAAAGGACTGTCAGGGAACATAATTGCCTCTCCCCTAAAGGTATTTCAGAAGACAGTTTTGATGTGTTTCAGTACAAGCCTGACACTTTCTACCAGAATAAGCCACCGATTGGCTTGAGTTGCAAGCATGTACTTCTGGCCCTAGGGCACACGTCCTTTCCCACTGCAGCCCCTACCGGGTCTCTCCTGTCATCTCATGGCCTGTTTCTTCCAGTTAGTGACTGGTGTGGCTCATCACAGAGCAGATGGGGATTTTGCTGGGTTTTCTTCCCCCTCCTCCCCTCTTTGCTATAGAGAAGCAGTACCCTGTCCTCACGACATTCAATCTTGGCCACCATGAGGGGCTCTGGACAATCCTGGCTCTGTTCAGCTGGATTCTGGACATGCTTTGGTTTCCTAGCCCATACCCTGCACTGTTCAGGGGCCGCCAGCTGAGGACAGCTTGCTCTGTGCCCCATTACGGATGCAGGAGGAGCTCTCAGTGTTGCCCAAGCTCTCTCCTAGACACCCTGAGGATGCTCCCTGCCTGGGAGTAGGGAGTCTCCATCTAACCCTTCTTCACAGGTTCAACTGGTCCAGCTTCCCTTTGGGAAAGGAGACAAAGAGAAGCCTGGCCTAACCCAATGGCATCCTGGCTTCATAAGACACACATGTGCCCCACCGGACATGAAGGGAGGTGGTGTGTGATGGTGTCCGAGCTGCAAGCCTGGTTTCACAGGTATGTGCGGAGGGACACAGCAAAACTCCTGGCTGTTAGGTAGTAAAACCTGTCATTTCACAGCTGTAATGCACCTGACGAGTTATTACAGCTGAGGCTTACCTATGAGACAGGGATTTTACTTCTTCTTTAAACTAGAAACTCAGCAGGAAACTTTAGCACTACTAGTGAGACACTACCATACTTTAATACGCATCACCTCATCCAGCCAAACAGCCCAGCAGGCCCCCACTGGTTGTGATGTTTGCCCTGCAGGGCATTTCTCAAGCTGGCCCCTATGCCAGGTGGCACACATCTGCCACATCACCCATCTTAATACTGGTGGTCCCTCCCTCCCCATAGGAAACATTAAGCTCACCCTGGGTCTTGCCCGTGCACTAGCCGAGGGGCTGTGCGTGTTTTCCAAGCTCTCTGTACTTCCCAGCAGAGCTGACCAGTGTTGGACCCCCAAGGAGGAGACACTCACCTTGCTGCCGCGCAGTTATCACCAAAAGGGCCACCCAGGTCCCGAGAAACGATTGCTTGTTCATCCTACAGGAAGGAAAGAAACCCGGACATGTATCACATCCATTGGAAAATGCATCCTCAAGGAAGCCCCGAGTGCCATCACTTCCTGAAGCCACTGACATGAGCATGCTTCAGAGACTGAGGTCCCTCACCCACCAGGCAGACCCTGGAGAAATGCCTGCTCTGTTCAGTGGCGCAATGAGATTTCCCTGGCGATACCAGCAAATCACCCTGCAGGTATTGGCAAAGTAAGCCCACAGCCACAGGGAAGAGCCCCTGCTCATTGCAAGCAGCGCTTGCAAGCTGTAGACAACCCCTGCTCTCCGTGGGCTGTCTGTTCGGATAGTTCACAGGCAATTCCTTCCCCATGTACCTAGCGTGAGGATGGACACTTCAAGAGGAACAGCTTTGTACTGCTCCAAATACAAGAGCTGAAGCGCGCCCTCCTGGGTAAGGGGCTTCAGGCACCACTTCAACTAACGCTTTGTGCTGGCTGCTAACACAACCATCACCAGTTTTGACAAGTGTGGAAGAAGCACAAACATTTACACAGCTGGGCAGCTCCTTGCTGTACAGGAATCAATGGCAGAGAGAGAAACGGATACAGGGCTGGGAAAATGAAAGCGAAATCCTGCGCCAGCTCTAATTCCTTCTGTGCCTAATGCAATTTGTTACTCATTATTAATTCAATAGAAACTATCGCTAAAACACCTGCTTTGATTACTTTGCCTGTCGCTTTCCCTTCATTACACGCAGGCAGAGCTCACATAGAACTCCCAGGAAGGTATCGTGTGCTCCCAGCTTGTGCGCGCTCGCCGGGTAAGTACGTGATCAGCTTCAGCACAAACCCTGTCTATGCATTATGTACAGCCTTAGTTTCAATACCTTTGCCTTCTCCCTTTATACATCCCATGCATTTCAGTTGTGTGGACACGCTGCCTACAGAATCTAGTATCTCTTTGTGTTCTCCCTATAGGGTTGCTTCAATAGCGTATGGGGACCAACAGACCCAACTCCTTCCAAGTATACCTACATACATACATAATGCATAGAGCACAGGACTACATCAGGGAACATGCTGTCATCTGTCCCACATCCCTTCCACTTGTCTCCCACTACCAGGAGCTTAGAAAGCATGAAACACAGTGGAAGAGAAGTTCCTCCCTGCTTTGCTGCTCCTCAGCATGCCGCTCGCATCCACACTGGTCACAGCAACTGTTTTCTGCACCGAGAAAAATTCAATCCACCACGGAAAAGTTTTACCAGTTTCCCTATCTTGGAAAGACAAAAGGAGAATGACAGAATTTTACATAAATCATAAATCTGAGCCACTGTGGATTCACTTGCAGAGACTGGGCACACAATGACTAGAGGAAGCTATGGCAGTCAAAGAACAAGAGCTTGGGAAACATGACAATAAAGGACATGTTACTTAACGTACCACATTCAAAACTGCTAAGTTTCAGGGTATGGAAAAGAAAATTACCAACCTGTTGTGTAGATAGAGGAGCAATCTAAACCTGAAATTTCAGACAGATCTTGGTAGACCAGGGAAAAATCCTACGTCAATGGAGAATGCATCCCGGTCCTCTTTAGCCAATTACTGCCGATGACTGAAACGATGTCTCAGTCCCCTTGCTCTTGCAATTGTAAAGTCTCTTTCCTCCAAGGCTGTTCCAGGGCTGGAGCAGTGTTGAGTTGCAATCACAACTGTTGCCTCTATTGATAACCAAGCAAGCTAATCTGCAGATCAGATTCTGGCCTGGAGAGGGAAAGAAGCGTCTTTCTTCCCCCAAAATCTCACCCCCCTCAGGTGGATTCAGATGGAAATGTCAGCGAGCCGGAGCTGGGCTTGTGGCTGTGCTGCTCAGCATCGCTTTTTGCTGAAGGGAAAAAAAGAAACCAACTCAGAAGAACTGAGCCCCTTCCTCCTTTGTGTAAGTGAAAAAGCACGCCCATCTATATAATGTTACAGGATTAGCATTAAACAGTGCTAGGCTTAAAGCAGTGTTCAAAGGCAGCGCCCCAGACTTCCAACCGAGTTCCTTTACCATCCCAGGCTTGTTTTACTTGCTGTAACTTACTTCTGCTGTTACAGGTGGCAAAGGGAAAACTTACCCAGTGCAGCACGCTCTCTCCAAATCTGCTGGAGAGGGCTTCATTGCTGGTCCTGTTGCCAACCCTCTCTGGAAGGATTCTACTTGATCCAGTGGGAAGCTTCACTGGGGGGCTGCTGTGTTATTACCATTTTCATTCTGGCAGCCTGCAATTCCACCGGGACATACTGGGCTGAGGGAGGATGCTTTCCACACCCACGGTCACTTGAGCTGAGCAGCTACCAAGGATGCTTATTGTTCCTCAGTGCTTGGTGATGGCTGCTGCTTGGTGAATGTTTCAACCTATGCTGACAGGCTGGCTCCCTCACAGCCTGGGAAACACCACAAGCCCCAGAGAGTGGTACCTGCCAAACGTTTGCAGGCTCTAAGCCTCAAGAGAGACCAAGGCCCTTCATCTGTAGCCTAAGAAAAGATCCCAACTGCTTTCATTTGATTCCCATTTATGTCAATTGAGAGAGGCAGAACAGCAGCCGAGAGGTGATGGATTCTGCAGTCGGCAGAACCCTGCGCTACCCATGCACACCCTTCCATCAGGACAGGAGGGGACAGGAACGCCAGCAGCCAAACGGGAAGCACCTAAAACCCCAGGAGTCTTTCCCAGGACCCTGGGTGCTCCTAGGACTGTGTCTAGCAAGCTCACCCCCAAAGTGCTGCATCTCACCTCAGCAGTTTTAGTACCTCAGGGCACCAGGCAGCGCACCGCCTTCACAGCACATCCCGGAGCTTGCTTGCTCCGTACGCTCCAGCATGGCCTTGCTAGCAGGAAGCTTCCCTTTTTAATGGATTTTTCCCCATTTCTAAACCAACAAGTATTTTAGGAGGGCTGGGGCGTTATAAGCATTGACTGGTACTTCAGGGGCAGATTAATTCCAGCCTGGCTATTCCACACACCATGGCTTTTCCTTTCCATGCCATACAAAATGTTACCAGCCCCAGAAATATCAATTGACTCTTCTCAGCCTGTTTTGTAACACAGAGAAAACCAGTGAAAATAGGTTTCCCTCTGCTCCTTTGTCAACTTAATATTCTGGTCCTGCTCACCCTGGGCAAGTCTACACTGATGAATTTTGATTAGGTTTCACTGTCTCTTTGGGGAAGACTTTGTCTTCTAGGCTATTTTATTTTGGCAGGGGATGCTCCCATCACGCAGTGCTGAGCAGCAGAGCTGAGCAAACAACTGTTTTCCCTCTTCTTTTTATCCTTCTACCAGAAAATCTCCTTCCCGTGCCTGACCTCAAGGAAAACTCAGCATTATAAGATGAGATAAGGGGAATCTCTGGCTGCTTTACCTCAGCAAAGCAACTGCAGGAAGAGCCTTATTGCATTCCCATTCAAAGGGACCCGGCCCAGCCCAGGGAAGACTGCATCTCATCCAGAATCCCCAGAGTCATTTGACGCAGGCCAGCATCGGCTTAGGTCATGACTCCTGCTTTAGCGGGGACGCTGCCCTCCCCATCACCACCTACAAACCTTTTCTTGAGGGTGAAACTTGTTTTAACCCCTAGGCCAGTCCCACCTAAGACATGGAGCAGGTAACAGAGAGTGAGCTCGAGCCGTCTTCATCACCTGGAGTGGGGGTGCGTAACCACCATGGAGAAATACAGTCCAGAAGAGGATTAGGTCTTCCAGCATGATGACTTCTCCTTTCAACAAGCACATATCACACAAGGAGGTGGCTCTGCCCAAGCTCATCGGGCAGACAGGAGGCAGGAGCAGTCATCAGAAAGAGGAAATCGCAGCAGCTTTCCGCCTGCCAAAGGTGTGTGTTAAACATACAGATGAGAGGGAGGGAACACGAAAGTGCAAAACTTGGGACACTTTGTTTTGTGTAAAAACTTACATAAGTTTATTGAACTGATCCAAACCAATTACCTATTTGGCCTGAATTCCACTGCTAAGTCTGCGAGCAAACCAAAGGCAAACTGTGGGAGCAGGAAGTATATCCCCTGTGAGAGAAACCAGAGTAAAAAACAAGCTGGACTTAAAGAGTTCTTCCTTTTCCTTTAAAATTACATATGGATGCATCATTAATAGGGAGCAAGAACAGACCTTCACGTTGAAATTACAGCTGAAGTTTCCAGTAACTGCAGAAAAGCAATCACGGAGGCAAAGGCCCGAGATGGCTAAAGCCCTTCGAACGCTGCTCTGGGGAAGGCGTCTCTCGACTGCCTACAGAAGTGCCACATTCAAATGAGGGAGGCACAGCTGCCAGGAATACATATTTCAGCCTCTGGGCTGCTTTCAGCACCTCGTTTGCATTTTCAACTCCATACACGAACAGAACCTGCAGAATCTCATTTACAAGCAAGAACAGCAACCGACGGAGGCAGAGCCGCCAAGTCGCCTTCATCAGATTACAGACCCGAGGAGGCGAGGGCAAACCAAGAGCCTATCCCCAGAAGCAATGAGCACCATTAGGCTCAGTTCCTCCAAGCCACCACGGGCCACGCAATTATCTGGCACCGGAATGTGTGCAACTCCCGGTAATGGGGGTTACAAATCCCAGCGAGGAAGCAGAGGACAGTCGTCATGCCATGCATATTCATCACATCGCCAGTTAAGCGATCCGCATGAAACATCTGGTCAAAACATGGAGAGTCAATAGGAACGTATCCAAAAACACAACAGCACAGCATCTTATCTCAACACAAGGAGCCGTGCGACACTTTGGTATATAGCTGTCACCTAATTCCTTCCGAAGCAGGTGCTTTGCCCACTGCTATGCATGAACCAGCACGGACAACAAAACAGTTCTTGACAAAAGTAGCCCTCGGATAGAAGGAAACAAAAGCTAGAGAAGCCTGCAAATCTATTGTGTAATATGATAGATCGAGGGACCTTTACCTAAAGCAGGTATATGCCGACAGCACCAGGTCACAGCCCCTCAGGACATCGCACTGATTTAAATCAAGCCTCCTGCTAGCTCAGGACCCTCACAGATTCTTGGCACCCACTCTCAGCCCTAAATCTCCTCTCTCGCTCAGAGGCCTCCCTCTCTCCAGCGGTAACGTGGCACGCATACAAGACCTCTTCCCAGAAAGCATTACAAAAGGAGAGCAAGCCGACTTGGGGTATTTTGCCACATCACTTGTATGCCATTTGGCCCTACTTTCCAAAGTCAACCATCTGGTCACATAAACTGTCCTTGGATTTGGACACGACTCTTCGTCTGTGAGAAGCCAACCAAGATTGTTGGTTTCCAGCCCACAAGTGCTCTGTTAGCCACACAGAATGTGAACTGCTTGAGAACGTCATCCACAAACAACCTTCCCCCAACAACGTGACAAGGCAGTGGTATTCATACCATGACTTCCTGACCTGAACAGACGAGGGGAGCCGGTTTGAGCGCTAGCACCAAATCCCTGTCAGCCCCATGGCACTTGTCACCTTGTATACCTGCAGGTGTTCTCCTTTCCACCTTCCAGTGCCCACCAGGTCCACCGTAAGGAAAACCATGATGTACTGACAGTTCTGAGCTGGCACAGTGACAGCACTGTTCCCTCCACGGAGTGGCTAAACTTCTGTGGGTGAACAAACTTCAAAGTACATACTTGGCACTTCTTTAACATCCCATTCCACTCTTTAATGGTGTTTACTTCCTTTTCTGAAACCGAGACATTTAATTGTGCTGAGGATGTTGGTCAATAGTTACAGCATCTCATTAATACCAGTTACAATGCCATAAACATACCCATATAGGTAATTACTGCTCTATAGAATTAGGTCAGAGACACTTTTGCATCCTCATTGGTCGCCTACCTCTGACATTGCAGCGACTGAGAGATAACCTACTTAAACTGGAGGTCAAGGGGAGAAATAGGCTTCTAATATTAAACAACCATATCTTCATAAAACTTTGCTTTATAACAAAATATCTTATTAAACACAACTTTTCCTATGCCTATGTATGTATATATCATACAGAAGTGTTGGCTTAAGAGTTCTGCTATAAGGCAGCAAATGCCTTTCACTGCCCAAATGGAAAATACATCTTCAGTAAAGCTCTAGCTTATAAAAGCATCATCTTATGTTACACTACCACCATCTCCCTGCTCTTTTGTTTTATGGGTACCACAGCTCCGCAGGTACGTGCCGCAGCCTCTACGCTACTAATGGCGAGTCTTGCTCCATTTCCTATTGCTCATCTCAACAGGGCCAGAAAATTGACATTTTTGGCAGGGGGATGAGGCACAAATTAGTAACTTAAATCCTCCCATTTTTAATCATTCCTCTGGATGCAGAACTACTCCCCTTTGAACGGTCCCCACATCCCCAACCTGAAGACTATGAGATAATACGTGTTCCCCTCCCCATCCTACCCCACCCCACCATCTAGGTAAAATATGAAGAGAAATACACATCTCCAAGAAGATAAAAGGAGCTCGGTGATAGGGACAAAAGCATTATGGGAAAGAAAGTGCACATGGGGAGAAGGGAGCGTTTCAACATTCAGGTCAGAAGTTCACATGTAACTAGAGCCCTCACTGCACAGCTTCAAAAACTTGTATGTAGCTGCTTACGAGTAGGTAATCTGAAAGGTCTTCAACTTGTCAAGGAGACAGAGGAACAAGGGACATAAGAGAGATGAAGGAAGGAGGATCTCATTGCACAAGAAAGGGAATCTGCTCTGCAGTAGAAAATGGAGACTAATTTAAGCAGCAGCCTGCGATGCCTACGAGGTGCGTGTAGGGGGGAAGCCAACATAGAGAGTGAAAACCTGCTTTACGACAACCATCAGTCTAGTTGCTTTGTTACTCATCTTCTAGAAGCTGATCTGAGCCAACACATTCTCCTAGTTCAGACTCTAAGCTGGGACCCCGCAGCTAGAAGCCCCTGGGGGAAAGTGCTAGGTTTCATTTCTGGTGCAATAGCAACGAACACAAACTTCCAACTTTCCCCTTCCTCTCTCCCAGGAGAGAAATCAATACTTCTTTTTTTCCCCAAAAAATCAGGACAGTATGGATATAAAGCGTGCATTTTGAAAATAAATTGTTTCTTTTTAATAAGGGTCTCTTTCTTTCCCCCATTTTGTGCACTCATCTAACCCAAACCAGTGGAATTAAGTGGATGCACTAAGTACCTGAGCTCTGAATCAAGCGGAATACTGTTTTAGATCTTGTCACTGAACTCGAGCGTAACAAAAGGTTGAGACAGCACCTAGCTGCAAACAAATACTTGAGCAAGCTCGAGCCACAGTTGGATAGCTAGGTCATAGGGTGCTCTGGTGGAGCCCAAACCCTAACAATTTAGCCAAAGAAAACAAGAGGTCAAATTCTGCACCGAGCTATCGTCTCCCTTATGGACCCTAGCATCCTTCAGCTTGAACAAGTGACCATTCATGCCAAATCACGAGTATACCGGAGCATCAAAGGAAACATCAAGGTATTGCACACACTGAAACACACGCACTGAAGTCAACTGTCACCTCGAGGTCACCTGCAGTGGATGGCAGGCATGGTTCTCAGATCAGGGCACTTCCTCCGGGCTAAGAAATCACCTGCTACAGAAACACAACCAAACCTCAACCAACCAACCGAAACAAAAACCTTGCCAAAACTCCTTAATGCATGTGTGTGGGTGTGGGGGGGGCATGTGTGCACCCAAAAAAGGCTATTTCATTCTGGGCTCCACGTAAATTTTATCTCCATCCCGAATGCCGTAGGAATGCAGTGCTCGCGAGCTGTATTTCATCTCCTCGGGACCAAAGGGAGCTTCCTGGTCCAAGTAGAAGAGCAGCATGTTGCTTGTTGACAACTGCACGACAGTTTTCAAGTGCTTCTTCAATTCTGCCACAGTCTGATCCAGGCGGATCGACATCTCTTCCACCTTATCCTGGAAGTGAACCTCCACCTTCACGCTGCTCTGTGGCCGAAGATCCACCACTGCCAAGGGCTCCAGCTTCCCATATTTCGTGACCAGCTCGTGATACCTGTAAAATTAAACGTGTCCACAGTTACAGCAGAGCTGCTCGTAGTGCTTCACAAGTCAGTTTCTCTTTCGCATTATGATTCTACCTCACTTGAGCTGCCACTTGATGCAAGGATGCTATTAGGTTGCAAAGCATAAGCGAACATTGGCAAGGAGAGTACAGTGACTGGATGACAAGAGGGTGAGCACGGATCCCAAGGTGTGGTTCATGTGAAGCCCAGAACTCTGGTGAGAGCTAAAACCAGAACCCAGACAGCAATGAGCTGCCCTCATCCGCCATAGCTGGCTCTTCTGAAACATCTTGCAGTTTAACTGGCACTTCAGTCAAGATGGGGAGGACGGATGAGGCCCTTATGAGTAAAGAATATTGCTGAGGTAGCATTCAAATTGCATGGAGCTTCTCTCCATACAAATCTTCCTGTCTCTAAATCAACAGGGGAATTTTCCTAGCGGAGCCACACACTCCATGATCACTTTCTCCTTGGAGCCAAGTTCTCCAACTGTCCTCACAAGGCCCATCCTCAGGAGCCATCTCCTGCAATGGGAAGCCCATCTCAGCCTCCCACTCCCTTCAGCAGGTACCACTCCAAGTCTGCATCTCCCCTGCTTGGCTGGGAAAGAGGCGAAACGGCCACACAAAACACAATGTGACTGAAATGACAAAGAGCAAGAGCTGCTGGGAAAGGTAACGTTTCAGAGGCCCTCCACTGTGCACTGTACAGAAAGCCCTTTTTGTTCCCAGTCCGAGCCCGAGCTGAATGCGATCGGCGCTGTTTCACGGCCCCTGTTGAGAGATGATGGGACCTGGCAGGCCGGGCGACCCCAGGGAGTCCTGCTCAAGGCAGGAATGTTCCCGAAGAACAGCAGACCCTCTGTCTGCAGGGAAATGAGGCAAGGGCCACAACGCACTAGGATTTCCCCGGTCTCACAGACAAAACGAGCTTTCACCAAGGCACAGCGTCCAAAGGCAGGCTGCTACCCTGCTCTCATAGTCACCTGGGAACGATAGGATCAGGCCTGTTTCTTTGGAAAAACCATTAGTGCTGAGAGGAGACAACACACTCCCCGTATTTTACCCACTGGGCTACTGCCTGCTGTAAGAGCAAGTGCTAGCCAACGTGTCGCCAGCAGAGAGGAGATCTTTGCAGCACAGTTTGCAGCACCTCCGGAAAGACGCGGTCAGGAGAGGAACAGAGAGCAAACCTGCCCTTTGCTGCCCTCAGGCCATTTTAGGATATCCCTTGGGCTCTCCTCATCTCCACAGGCTGCAGACCAGCAACCATTCTTACGTGCCAACTAGAAGTAGTTCATGCCTGGGGAAATGGCAGTGAACAGGGCTGATGGTGGGAAGAGTATAAAGAGGGGGACAAATTTCAAGCCTGCTGAGAGAGAGAAGCACCAGGAGTGGGCTAAGATTACCCAAATGCATGCTGTAAGCATGCAGAGGGTCAGGCAATGCGGACTTACGTTTTCTCATGTTCAGGAAATGCAGAACAAGCTTTGCAGCCTGCTCCTTGTATACTAGCTGCAGCCTGCAAATAAAGTTAGGAGCCTGAATGACTGGCTTCCCTCAAATCAGTTAGAACGAAGGCACGCTGCTCATACGGTTCTTTTGTACCCCGATAATAGGCACCCTGGAGACTTTCATAATCACCCCTTGCAGCCTGGCAGTCGCCGGCTGCCAGAGCAGAGGATGCTGAAGAACTGAGCCTGGCTAAAAGTGTTTCTGATACTCTGCAGATAAACAGCAGACCAGACAAGCGGAGGACTCATTAAAAACCCACAGACACAAAGACGTCAATCAAGAAGACAGCCAATATTGGACTGTATGCTCAGCACTGCTTTCTAACCCACAACATCCAGAGAGAGAAAGATTATTCTTTCCATTTCCCTCCTTTCTCATCTCCTTGAGCTGCAGCCCATGAAGACATGCAATGCAAGCAGAGGGGTTTGCTGTGTGCTGCTCACTTATCACATGCTGCACCTCGACAGTCTTGAGGGGGGCTGCTTAAACTCGTGAGGTTTCCATGCCCGAGCGTGTCTTCTTCCTCTGCTTGAGGCAGCACTGCAATGCAGATGCCATACCCCAGCGAGAACATGCATGTGTCCTGACTAGATTCTCATTATGAATCACCTTCAGAGAGACCACACCAGATTTGGGAGCAAATAAGCAGAAGCTTTAGCAACAAATACACACGGAATCACTCTCCAGAGAATGCCAGCTTTCCCTTCTTACAAGGGCTGCTGCACACAGGTCCAGGAACTGAAAGCCAGCCCTCGGCACTAGGGGCACACTCAGCCATCTGCAGCCTTCTTAGAAAATAGCTTGTAGTGGCACACAACTCCTCCAGAACAGAACAACCCTCTTCAGTAGCTGCTTAAGTC
Organism: Myiopsitta monachus; assembly: GCA_017639245.1. Classification (NCBI taxonomy): domain Eukaryota; kingdom Metazoa; phylum Chordata; class Aves; order Psittaciformes; family Psittacidae; genus Myiopsitta; species Myiopsitta monachus. The sequence continues at coordinate 2,764,413 of CM029935.1, read as the reverse complement.
CCTTGGAAACGCTTCACAGATGAAGGGATTCAGACAAAGAGTCCATTGACCAAGAAAAGGGCAGTAACAGTGTTTACAGGTTAAGAAATCAAAGGGGGAGGTGATTCTCCCGCATCTTAGGGAAACAGCATAAAGCTAGCATGTTGGTCATACCCAGCTTGTTTGGATGGGATGAGATATTAGCTATTTCTTACACGAGCTCCTGTCTGGAAACCGACACTAGCTGCATGTGCACAAAGCCTGTTCCCAAAGTCCATATCCTAACAGTATCAAGCTGTACCCCACTGTATCCTTCTCAACAACATATGGGCCCTGGACATACAAAGAACTTGTCACCACAATACCCAGAGACACAAGCCCAGCAGGAAAAGAAACAGAATCCGACATCAACTCATTTAGTTGCCCTCTTGTGCACAAACCTCTCCCGGCAAGCTCAGTACTGCACACACATTCCACTAGGATCAAAGAGCTACTCGTACCTTAGCTCCCCCTCTCAGTCTGCAGCTGAATACATCCCTATTCCCCCCTTCAAGAGCCACAAACACAGAGACACAAAACAGTTTTGGTAGAAATAAAACGTTACGGAAAATAATCCATTTTGGGAGCAGCACCATGAGCTCGCAGTCCCCGCTCCCCATCCTCTTCCCTGCATCCTCCGCCTCTGCTGCAATTCCTGCCAATATTTCTTTCCATTTTTCTGCTTCAAGGACTTTTACAATTACAAGCAGGACTTGTCCTCAGAAAAAGGCACAAGAGGGATCACTGGCTGTCTTCCCTCCCTGACTACATTAGTACCCTTTGCCTCTGAACTGACCCCAGGATGCCTTTAACAAATACAGTAATTGCTGGACCTATCAGTAATCATAGGAAATGCCATGCCCTCATTCCCCATTCCAGTGTTCCCTTGTCCTTACTGTATTTCCAGGTCACACACACAGTGCTTTCAAAAGACAAGAGACATTTTACCTAAGAGTTAAGCTGGAGGAAACACTAACCAGCCAATATAAACACCAACCAGATTCCACTTGCACCTTTGTCATCCACACCAGGGCGTACCTTCTACCTTCACTACCTCAGTTTGTCCCTTCCTCTGTCTGGAAACACATACACACTCTTGTCCTTCCCTCTTTCCATAAAGAAAGGGCTCTGAAGCTTTGTTGTCTGTAAAGCACATGAGGGTTCCAGGGCAAAAGGCATGCAAATGCAGTGGCTTGATGTTCCATGATCCTTCCTCAGCCCATTAAGAAGCAGTAAGTAGATGCTGGCACAGAGAAGATACCAACTGAACAGCATCTGTCAAAGTTCATTAGTTTACCAAGATAAACGGATCATTGGGCATACTTTTTTGGCAAAGAAAACCCATCAGATTTGCGATTTGTGGGCCTGAAAGCGAGGGGACAGCTTCCCATCACCAGCCATATTCCACACACCAGATGGTCAAGAGAATTAGATGCCCCGGCCTGGCACCAGAGAACACGTCTGTACTGGCTTGTGGGGACTCCCAAACACAGGTGGATTATGAAGCTAGCCATCAGGGAGGCCAGGAAGCAATGAAGATCATGAATTGAACAGTCATGTTGTTTAATGGCACTTGACATGGACACTTTAAGACTATATTTGACTCAGAAGTGATTCTACAAGTCATCAGACAATATTCTAATATAACAACATCAACTAAAACAGACTGAGGAAGCAAGACATGAAACAGCTAGCCTGATATAACACCATCTGCTCTGTCACCTCTCCTTTTGCCTTGCTGCCCTTCTGCCCCTGCTCTCTATTCCACGGCAAAGAACGCATACCTGAATGGGACTTCCTCCTCTGGGAATTCCATGTAATACCGGATGAAGAATCGCTCCGAGTCCTCTCGCTCCCCATCAGCAACGATGCTTCCGTTGAGCTTGACAATAGATGGCAACCTGCATGCAGACACCAAGAAATACAGTCAGCAAGAAGAGAAACCCCCAGGGTGACTGAGAAGACAGTCACCACCACATACAAATCAAAGTATTTTCATCTCACATGTATATAGTGTGCATAGGTATGTATCAGGCTCAAAATCCACTGAAAAGCAGAGAAATTAAGACTTAACATTGCCACTACTCCCATTTTCCAACACAACAATAAAGAAACCAAAGCTCACGTCTTTCTGAATGGTGAACTCACACCAAATCCTGTCTCCTAACAGCCTCCTCCTCCAATTACCCACTCCCAGCCATTCATTACCATGTAACTCTTCTGCTGAGCAGAACGAACAAGGAACAGACCTGGCTATTAGCAGCTTCCTGCGCTCCTCAGTGGTGTAGGACTGCAGCAAAGGGATTCCTAGCAATTTCACCTCCTCGAGCTTGGGAAAAGAATTTAACTTGTCAATGTCTTCCCAGCAATGCAGACCTGCTCAGAAGAAAAGACTTGCTTAAACAAACACAGATAATACATCGTGTATCCGAGATAACAAGATAGAGCCAAAGACTATACATGACAGGTGAGCGGCAGCGCCTGTTTCTGGGAGAAGTCAGCTTTTTGATCATGATGCACTGCAAAAAATCTCTTTGATTTGCTACAAGACAAAGCAATTTAAATTCACTCATGATGGTTTTTAAGTCTAGAAGGCTGATCTCCACGGCTGATTAGGGAGCTTAGTTTCTTATGGACTCTTTGGCCTCACTGCCAATGACTGACTAGCATCAGTTATGACGGCTGCATCTATAAAGAGATGCTGCCTTAAGTAGTATTAAAGTTGTCAGGATTTTGGTCATTCTAGACATCACTAAATAGCTATCAAATAGCTTTACCTCGGCACACATGACCACCCTGGGTCCCATTTCCACTCCTGACCCAAGGGTAAAACAGTCCCAGAAGCCATCCAGCCAATTTAATGAAAAAGACTTTAACTCAATTTCAGCCCCCTGAAGACCTGACATCTGGGATAACAAAGCAGGCAGAGAGGGTAAAATAAAATACGATTGAGCAGCAGTACAGCCCTCATTATGTGCTGAGATCAACACTTCTCATCTTCTCTTCCCCTTGCCGTGAGTGCAGAAACATCTTCTGCAACGCTTTTCTGATGACTGCTCCAAAAGCTTACCCTGGCAATGTGAGTTAGGAGGACTGGTTTCTCTGAACACCACCCAACAGCTTCACCCACACAGTACAGAAAATGAGAAAAAAAACCAGAAATACTATTAGTTTAAATAAAATCAGGGGTCTCATTTGAGCCTCAATTCAGCAGAAGGGGCTCTTTTGAGAGCAGAAACAAATCTCCTAAGCATCATGGCGGGCAGGCAGTTTCTTTTCCCCAAAGCACTCAAAACACATCTGCCAAGTGTTTAACATGCTCCCTGGGATTTCTTTTTGACTTTCAGCTCCCAAAACATCAAAACGCAATACAGAGTCCAGAGTTCTTGAATACCTGGCATCAAAATTGCAAGACTACTTACCACAGGAGCACTCGCTACTCCGTGTGACAGTGCTTTCAAATCCAGCTTAACAGGCTTTTCTTCCTCTAGTTAGCTTTAAGCTTTTATTATAAGGATTCCTTGATGCTTACATTGCAGAGCATGTTAATAAATTACCTTCTACCTTGGCTAACACTTAACTATCACTTGCACAGCAGATAAAGCTGTAAAGAACAGAAGATGATGATGCATTAAGTACTCCTGCAGAAGAACTTCTGGCATCTCACAAACACATCACAGCCCTCACGAGCTGCCCTGCGGGTCCTTCTCCCCAAGCATGGGGTGTTCTTCCTGACATGCCGAATGTTTCTTCTCCTTCTGGAGCGTTGGCTGAAAATTCTCTGGGGCTGAAATGTAAAAGCAGCCTCAAGCATAACTTGTGAGCTTCTAATAACTGAGCACACATGACAGACAGCTTTGGCCTGTGAATATTCAGCCCTCACATGCCACATACCTACACATACGCTCATTTTCACTCAGAATAAAAGAGGGATTAAAGGCAAATGGGATTCTTTCATCCCCTCCACAGCCAGACATTTATTCTTCTCCAGCCAGGAGCATCTGATGCAGGGACAGGAAACAGAGGGGAAACTACTAATGCAAAAACCCAGTGGCAGCTCCTTTTGAGTAGCTGCTGGTCCATGCTCCTCTGACTCATCCTTTAGATTAACGCCTAACCTCAAAAAGCAGCAGGTGAAGCCCACAGAGATGAGCAAGTCGATGTCTTGCCTGTTTTCCTCCCCTAATGCTACCTTCTTCAGGTCAGGACACTTGAGTGCATCTGCTTGCGTAGCCCTGCATTAGCACCATTAGAAAACTGGACATGCTAGGTCTGTTGGGACTACATTTATCAACAGCTTTTCGACTCTGCAGAGAAGCCAGGACAGACTGCTCAAAGGTCACCTGGCACTTCCAGCTCTGCTACAGCAACAGAACTATCCCAATGGCTTAGACTCTTGCTCAGCACTTTGGCCTTCACCTGCCCTTTCTCCTACGTTGCAGGAAGCAATGCGGACTGCAGGCTACTTAGTGCTAACGCAGCCTGAGAAGCAAGCACCTCAAGTGTGAAGTTTCAAAGAGCACAAAGCAAGTGTGGTTTTTCACCTTCTCAGGAGGAGAGGCTCAGATCAGCTGCTGCCACTTATGCAGAGAACAAAAAGCATACTGCCTCCAGGCTCTCACCTGACTTGTGCAAATTGATGGATCGCAGGTTGGGGAACAGCCTTGCTAGGGAATCCTCTGACTCTTCAATAGTTGTGAGGTTGTTGTTAGCCAGGATAAGCGTGTCCAGTGATGGAAACATAATTCCCAGTTTTCGAATTTCAGTCCAGTCTTGAAGATTGTTATCAGTTATGTGGAGTAATTTGAGAGACTGACAGCAAACTGGAGAACAAGACACTGTTTCATAGTCATTAAGGCACAGAAAGAGCTCCTCCAAGCTGCACAGGGGAAGAAAGATCAGATCACCATCTCAGCATACATTGAGATCTCAGGTACAGGGACACGCACATGCGATTTTAACACGACTTTCTACAACAGCTCTTACGTGATTGGAGCAGTTGGTGTAGAGAAGAGCTTTGAGCACTCTGAATGGAGCATTTCAGCTACATCTCTGCTTCCCCCACAGATGAAAAACACTTGCAAGTGTTCCCCTAGCCCCCCAGTATTAACTGTGTAACAGACTCTGGGTGGTATCCCACATTTGTGCCCAACAAGCCACCAACCCAGCTCCGGTGGTGACTAGTAACTGCTCTCAATGCTCACCACTTAACTTAAAAAGGTGCCTTTATTCAACACAGATGATGCTTTTTCCCCCTACGTCACTGGTTTTGCCAAATATCCCCATTAAGGAAAAAACAGGTCCCAGTAAGTTTTCAGCCAACTAAACTAGGTCTCCTAATCCCAGGGAAGTGACCATTGGCCATGCAGGTTATACCACTGCCATCATCTCTGCTCACAAAGCCATACAAAGAGGGATCTGTTATCACATCGAAGCCACTGAGGACATCTGCAGAAGCAGAATGCCTATGCCAAGGTGGACTGTGGCCAAGCCACAGAAATCAACACTACTGCACAGAAAAGCATGATGAAATATTACTTGACAAGTGGCTAGACCCTCAGACTTGCATCTCATTCAAAAGCTATTAGTACAGGCATGCATTGCACCATTCATTCTGCAGTGACTCAGAGGAAAGTATGTCATCTCCTGCATTGTGGGGGTCATTATCCATCCCTGGTATGCGGATTTGGATGAGAAGCCCAAGGCTTTGCAACACAACTGATGTTCTTGTAAGGCAACGCAAAGCATTTACCTGGCCAGTTCCCCTCTCATCCCTCACCACGTAATTGGACCTGCGTACAGCAAGCACCCCTTTCTATGCCCCACTCGCCATGCTTACTCTGGCAATTCCTGCAGGATTGTGTGGACTGTCTCCCAGGAAGCTTTGCTGTTGTTGAGCACAAGTTTGCGAACACCAGCGAAAGAGCCAGCACACCTTCGCTCTAAAACGGACAAACTGAGAGGGTTGGAACTCAAGTTTAGAAACTCCAAGTGGGGAACGTTGGACACAATTTTACTGACCTAAGTGGGGAGGGAAAAAAAGAGAAAGAAAGAAAAGTGGATCAGGCAGTGATCTAACCTCATGCCGTAATATTCCATCTCCTAAAAGGGGGGATTTCGGAATCACCACGAGCCAAAGAAATTCTACTGGGGGGAAAAAAATAAGGCTTCTGGAAAACTACCACCTGTAAATCATACCCCAGCTATTCACTGATCTAGATCGATTGGTTAATTGCTCATTCACCTCAACAGTTCATTTAATTACACTCTTCAAGCAGCTTGATAACAGAAAGCCAGTCTCTTGTGAGAGGTCATAAAACCCACCTCCACACCAAGATTGAGCAGCAGCACGCTGCAGGAGCCAGGATAGTGTACCCTCCTTTTAGTAGGAAGGGAATGGGAATATCTCTTGGGTTTATGGCCAACATTGATCACTTGCTCAGCTTTAGGCTGCTCCCCGCTAGCCACAGACCTCACAGTTTTGCCCAATTTATAAGCCAGAAGATTGCTGCACACATACAATGGATTTCTTACTCAATTCCATTACTCCGAAAACAGCAGCTTTCTTACATTCAACCCCAGTGTTGGATGGGAAGAGATGAGGCAGGCCATGACATACACAGGGCCCAGCTGCTAGCAAAGGGCAGCTGTCTCACGCAGTGGTTGAAATCAAGTGTTGAATGCATGATCCTGGAGGCAGTCTCCCTCAGAATAAGACAAGCCAGGAGACACAATCCTAGTTCATAGCAGATACACCCTCAGTACAAAACCATCTTCCCTGACTCTAATCTCAACAGACAAGCCTAACATTTCTCCCCTACTCGCTGAGCTAACACCTTCTAGGCTAACATGGAAATAACAGGAACAGGGAAACCTATCCAGATTCTGGCTTTGTGACCCCCGTGCCAGAGCTGGGACATTTCTGCAAACACTGAGTTAACGACCTGTTTGAAGACAGGAGTTTGATGCAACAGAAACACATAAACATGTTTACGCTGCAGATCCTGCTCTTTTCCATATATTTCCGACAATAAACACGAACATAAAAGCAGAGCATAAGCCAGTGAGGAAATGTTAACAATGCCTGAACACATTGCAGTTAGTTTACTCATATTACATTGCATTCATCCAGCATATTTCACCCAAGCACTTCAGAGGATTTTACAATAGCATTAATCAATGAGTCCTCAAGAAACATCCTTTGAGGTAAAAGTTATTAAACCTGCTTTGCAGATAGGGAAACAAAAGAGGAGAGAGAATAAACACAGAATTGGTAGCAAAGCTGGGAATCAGCTGCCATTACTTGGACCACCTCAGTTCTTGCTCTGTTAAAAACTGCACTGTTTATTAACCTTGATATTAGAAATGGCAGTTCAAGTGCTCTGCATGATAAATCTATATACATATATATGTATACATATATTCGTCATGCCCAGGCCAAAATCATAAGTCATGAGGTAAATGGACTGAAGTGCCCAAATGCATTAAATTCATCATGTGTATTGTTCAGTTGTTGTCAGAGTAAATAAGCATCAGCTTCAAAGATGAGAAAGAAGCCACAGAAAATGGAAATCTCTCTCATTTAAATGAACAAAGCACTCTTCTAACCTGCAATGTGTTTGCAGTCATAGCAATAGCCATCAAAGTTATTCAGAGAGATGCATACGTAACCATTTTACCTCATGCCAGTCTTCCAGTTTATTGTCAGAAAGATCTAGCTCAGACACATGAGCACAGAAGGCAGCGATTTCATTCTCATCCCCTGCACAGGTTATGCCGCAGCTGTTCAGTACCAGCACACTTGGAAGGTTGAGGCGATCTGAAACAGGGAAAAAGAAAAGATGCCCTCTGGCCACCATTGCATTGCTTACTTAAAGAAGGTAACAATGAGCACAAATATGACATTGAGCAACAGAAAAGCTCTACCAGTAATTCCACAACTTACACGTATTTAGGGAACTCGGGATAAACATGGATTTTATAACAAGTGACCAACAGCAATCAAGAAGTCTTCTTTTGTCTGAACAGGAAGTACCACTTGGTATCAGTGCTCTTCAGTTACTACATGTATTTCTGCTCACATAGCAGCAAGGATGGGCCAGCCTTTCATAGTTTGCAGTATGTCTCATATCAGCTCTTGCCAGAACTTCTGCTCTTCCCCAGGCATCTGCTACTGCAGATAGGATACAGGACTAGGTGGACTGTTAGTTGCACAGTCAGACTCCCTTATGCTCTGGTACTTAGCCCACTTGTGGTTACTAACGACAAGGATGTATTTTAACATTTCTGTTCTAAGCTTTCCCTTTCCAACAATGTAAAACGTTTAGCATTCTTACAGCCTGCAACAATCTTATGTCTTTACACTGCCTTTTACATTCCTGTTTTCATCTAGCTCCTGCTCAGGCAGGTAAAAGTTCTTGCAGCTATTTCACAGACAAGGACTTGGATCTCAATCACGACTGCATTCGCTAAGGCCAAAACATGACAAAGTTAAAAGCTGTAGGTTTGTAACAGGAAACCATTTGAAAACAAGAAATGCACGCTTAGGCAAGGCAAGCCATCAGTTTTACACTCTTTTCCATACAGTAGAGCTCTCCCACCTCTGTGAAGTACCAAAACCTAACAGCAAGCTTCTTCCTAAAAAGATGGCCCTTTTTCTCTCTCCTTAATACTTGATAGCTACACAACTAGGAAGCAGTTCTAGCAGCAGACAATTATCTGGTGCGATCAGAGTTTACAAGTTAGCTGCAAACTTGTTTATTAGCCTCCGGCTTCTTTAAAGGGTAGTGTTGTACTTGGGGAATTCGTTATGATATGCTTGTAAGTCACATCTCGGTCACATTACAGACTTAAACCCATGCCCTTTTCCCAGCATCTAAATAGCTCAGCTAAGTGGGTGCTCACACACCAGAGAGGGCACTGACTGAATAGTCCATCAGGCCAATTTCCTGTTCATGTTAATTTTGAGCAACGCGCTGCTCGGTTTATCCTCAACTGAACTCGGGCCCTTTTTTTCTCCTCTGTCACAGCCAGTAACTGTGAACTTCATCCAGCTGACTTCCATGGCTCTTTTCCCCTTTGGGGCTGGTGATGATACAAATTGACCTGACAGAATTTAAACTACACTTACCAATCAAGATGGGTAAGAGGTTACACAAAGAAGAAGCAGTTCCACTGGCATGTGGCACCGACCTCAAATTCAGATCGAGTGTTATGTATTTGTTAAGCCACCTCTACCAAAATGCCCACACATGCGGCCAATAATGAAAGAGCTGGTATCACTAGTCTGAAGAAAATTAACTCCAGGGACTGCTGAGCCCTCAAAAGTCAGCCTGCATAAGGCCTTATTTCTGTCTTTCATTGACAGATTCTGATTCTGTTATGCTGCAGGGAAACTTACTTCTTACAGCAACCGATTCAGCCACTAGATCAGCTTTCTGTCTTTGTTAGATTCCAGTCTCTCAGCTCTTCACTAAGGAACACATTATAATACATCGTGATGTTTCTTTTTCTGGTTAATTCAGGACGATTCTTTCAACGTAAGAACGGCCAAGAAACTGTTCCCACCCAGAACCCCACAGATGCTCAGCAAGACCAGAAGCTCGGTTCACCTACCTTTCATAGGTGAACCTTGCGGAGTTGCTGGGACATGCACCCCCATACCAGGTCCACGACGATATGGGAAGTTCTCAGGGCTATATTTCTCACAAAGAACTTGCATGAAACTCCTTCCACTGGGCTGGTCCATGCTCCCTTCTTGGACTTCTGGTTAGCACTGAAAAACAGAGCATATAAACAGTCAGCAACCAATAATCATCTCCGGTAGTGGCCCTTGAGAACACAGATCACAAAGTGATTCGATGGGCTATGAGTTTTACTTGTGAACTACAGATCAGTCTAATAGGTCCTATTTCCAATTCAAAATTACAGTAAAAACAATACCTGAGAAGAAACCAAAACCAAGTAGAGGGTCCAAGCCACACAAATGTGCTTTCAATCGTATCACAACAGGCCAAGTATGAGACCTCCTTGTCCCACATGTTCTTACAGGACAATTGCCAATGTGCCCCAGGCTGCAAAACATGATTTCTGTACCTGCCAAGAGGACCATGTGATACTCACAGATATTTTCAAGCACATTTCCATGGCAGCAAGAAGGGGAAAGAGCAAGAAGCTGTTTATGAGTAAAAGACTGCTCAAATAACTGTTTTCACCCTTTTCTTTAACTCGGGACTTTCAGTCAGGATCAGCTTTTCAGATGGGGAAACAAAGCAAAGCAAAAAGGATCCACAGCTCTCTAACTGTTCATAAAGAAATACTCTGCAAAGCAGGTTACGAGTTTGCTTTTGTAATATCAGGGCAATGGTGTAAAGAGCTTGGAGCCTAACACCCTCTGCTAGCAAGACTTCCATCGGCTGCCTCACTGGGTGTCATGGAACTACTTGAGTTTGATGGTAAGCTTACTCAGGGCTCTCGCCTTCCCCGACAGCAGTGGCCCATTCAAAGCAACCTTTGGCCTCATAAGAAGCATCACTTCTTCCCTGACACTGGCAACGAGCTACAGATCTTCCATCCTGCTTGCAAACCTGTTCTAATTAGAGCACAATTGCTGTGCCGCAAAACACTCTCGAGCACATATGAGCACATCATTTGGCCAGTCCAAAAAGCCAGTTTTGCCAATTCGATTTTGCAGCTGTTTAATGTATCTGGAAGATAAACATGCCCTCATATCTGTGCCTGTCACAAAACAGACAGCACAGGAAAAAGGACTCACCACACTGCAGGCTGCCTAGAAAGATATTGAGTGTCAGCTGGAAGTATATTTGGCACAGATACCGTGATGGTCGGCATTCTGCTGTACCCTAGGTGGAACTAGGCTTATCTGTCCTACTTTCCTGCACACAGTCTGAACTTGACATTGTATAGTTGCCTGGGTAATGAAGGAATTTAGCTTGATGCATGCACCAAGGGAATCACATTGCTCCCAGGTTTCACAAAGGTCGTGTAGCCCAAAGCAGTGCCTGCTACCAGCCACGGACATGGAGCAGAGATCCGCATCCACGGGTTCTAACACAAGGCACAGATTCAACTGCAGTTTTCCTACAGGGTACCATTAGTCATGGAACAGCATTTTTACTAAGAACTGCACCATTACATTTCTAGTATAGGAGCAAACCCCAGCTCACAAAGATACATACATTATGCACTTAAACCTGCACATCCAGTACTCCTGCTGGAAATCCTTACTTCTGAGTTCCTGGTGGGGCCACATGCATGTTGAAAGTGATGCTGCTAACCAAAACTGCACTAAAGTTTCTGCCTGCTGCCATGAACTTTCCTTCAGATTTACTACAGGAAAGGACAGACAGAAAATCCTGAGCAAAAGGGATTTAACTGAGGTTCAGATTCCCTTTGCTGAGAATCGGCTGCTTAACAAACTACTTCTGCATAAACAGACTAAGACACTTCTATCACAAAGGACTTCACTATAATAGGAAGCAAGCTGACTGAAGCCTGTTATAACTGTTATATAATATAACAAGTTTACAGGTCACAAATAGGGACTTCTAAAGGATTGGTCTTACTTAAAATACCCCAACAAAACAAACACACCTTTTGCAGCCCTCAGCACCTTGGCTAACGCATAACTCAAACTGAACTTCCTGTCACTAGACTGCCTAGAATCAAAAAAGAAACCGAAGTTTCTGTTAGGAGCAAGGCATTTAGTTTTCTGCTACACCATTCTGCACGCTACAGGAACAGTTTGCACTGACAGCCAAGGCTCTCAGGCTGAAAGGCCTCATTCCAGAGTGGTTTTGGAGCTCAGTACTGTAGGACAGACTGATACTGCTCCCTAAACGCGCATTCAGACATCCTGGTCTGGAAATTCTGGAACTCCCCCATGCATAAAGCCCTCTGTCCTTCACACTGCTTTTTTATCAGCTCCATTCCCCTTTATCTGCTGAGCAAACACCAGCTGGAATCCCAAATGAGAAAGTCACCTTAACATCACGTAACAGGCAAAAAGCCGTGTCTTCAGCTACACTATGAGAGCAATCCAGAACTGAGAACAGACTTCCCTAATGCCATTTACATTCAACAACTTTGAATCACAAACGCTTTCTTTCTCAAGCTATACTTCTGCATGCCAATGCCACTGCCAGATGACAAAGATGTCAGGGAGTGAGCAGTCACCTTTCCCACTTCCCCTCCTGTTTCACATTCACTATAATCATCTGTCACGCACGTGGCTCCTCTGAATCACTACAATTGCTCGAGAACAAGGGCTAACAGAACATGCAAAGCAAGGATGACACATTTCAAGTGCATGTTGTCCGCACAAGGGCCCATTTCCGAGCGCTTTCCTGCCTATTGCGCAAGGCACAACTCATGTCCTCAAATAACTCTGGCGTTTCTAAATGACAAATGTAGGTTGCAAAAGATGCGCTCAAGCCTTTGGAAGGTGTCAAGGAGTTGTCTTTGTTGTCTACATTTAAATGCCCTGCCGGAAGGCTGTGGCTCCAGTGACATGCAACATGGCAAGTGTCTACAAAGAGCACAAGCCTGACCTAAGATCCAAGGCAGTGAAGTGACAGGAGAACACCAGAAATGCCATGGAAAACGTTTCTATCCCCATGCTATAAACCTATGAGGAGAACAAGAGACCCTCCAGGAGAATTACATCAGTAATGCCATTGTAACAAACCCCAGTGCCACTCGAATGCCTGCAGAGCAGGTCCTAACCAGCCACACACCAAACACGCTTTGACAGGTTTGTATACATGGAAAGCAAAGCGTAAGGAATAGATGTGACAGAACAAACATCTGCCTACGAGAAACTGCTGTGTCCTTCTCCTAAGACATGATTCAGGGTTATAACACATGAAGTGACCCTGACAGAGATGAACAGCATCAGTGTAGACACACTGACCCCACGCACACAGAACAAGACGCTACCGGCACTCCCCTTGGGGGCCGCTGCAAAGACAAACCCCACCGCACAAGCGTGCACCCTCCCGCCGGCCCCTTCCTGCGCTGTGCAGCCCCACGCTGCGGGGCAGCCCGCGGTGTCCGTCCCGTGCCCCCGACCGCCCAAGAGCCCCTGGGCCGGGCAGGCCGCCTCGAGCACGGCCGTTAACCTGCGCCGACCCCGGGGCAGGCCGGACCGCGGGGGGCCGCGGCGGCAGCGCGGCCGCAGCCCGGGGACAGCCCCGGTTCCCCCCCCCCCCGGAGCCCGGGGACAGCCCCGGTTCCCCCTCCCGGTTCCCCCCCCCGGCCCCGCTCACCCAGGCCCGGCGGCCGCGTCCCGCATCGACCCGGAAGCAGCTCGGCGGCAGCCAAACATCACGTGATGGCACGCGGTCACATGGAGGCGTCCCGGTTGCTATGGTGACGGAGACTCAGCCCTCCCCACCCCTCGAGGGGCAGCGACGCCTGACGTCACCTAACCGCATCGTGACGTCAGACAGGGATGCAGGCGGGGTGACGACGAGGTGCCCGCGGCCCCTATGGCTCCCAGCCCACCCGGTGCCCCATGTCCACTCCCATGGCTGCACATGGGTAAACGATGCTCGTTCCCGATGGGGTGCCAGCCTCGGAGCGCCCTTCTTAAGGCAGAGCTCGTTGCTTATCTGCCCCGTTCCCTCCGTGGTGGCACCTTTCCTGCGGTGGCTGGTCACGACCTTAGGAGGAGGGAGGATATCACAGCCTCAGGGGGATAAATCATGCGGGGAATAAGGACAAATCCGCCTAGCAACAAGCCTGCCGGGTTCACCATGCCCGGCCTTACATTATAAGCATCAGAAACTACCCAAAACGTGGCCTCTCCTTCCTGCGTTTGGAGGCGAGCTGCATTAGCCACTGGATGAATAGCTGCTGCACATCTACACCCTCTCCCCAGCCTGCAACATCATCGGGACAACTCCATCCTGTTACTTACACACCCTGATTTATGCACAACCCATCGAGGCGGCAGAACACAATGGCAGCACTGTGGGTGCTACCCAGAAGAGTGTTCAGCACCAGCTCCATGGGGTGCATGTGAGAGACTGGTTTAACTCCTGCTCTGCCATTCTGCCTCCCTTTGCACTGACTCACGTGCACAGATTTACAGGCAGGAGACAGAGAGCTGACGCTAGGTCAAGGAGGCAATTCTTCGGGGAACCCCACAGCTAAAGCAGCAAAACCCATCCATCCCAAGAAGCAAAGCGAGCCTCAGGCAGACCACCGCCAGAGCTGGAGCCATCAGCACATTACCACATTAGCCCCAACTACAAAGTTAAAAGCTGCATTAGGCTTAAAAGTGCCCCAACATTACCACCCCTAAAATCCAGCACCTCTGTCTCTATCCCCTTCTTCTCCTTGGTGCTGGGACTTGGTTCACAAGCAGTATATATCTTCCAGACACTGGTGGAGAAAGTCTGAATTCCCTACTGTTGCATGATTATGAAAGATTCGCATTAGTGCTGTTCATCCCAGGGCAAATTCTACCAATTGCCACTATATGAAAGGGTTTAGGGTTTTCAGGTGGCACACTCCAAATCGCATTCACTATCTCCTTGTAATGCTGCGTGGCACCGTATCATCGCCAGACTCCTCGCAGCAGAGCACGGGCAACCCAAGCTGTCAAGTGCTGAAATATATGCATGGCTTTCACAGGACTGACTTCTCTTAAGCAGAGAGAAAAACACTTTGGTGTTCTTTCTTATTACCCTGTTGACACAACATTGGTTTTATTTTGTTCCTATGCGGGCCAGCACAGATGAACACTGCCTTGCTAATGCTCCATAAAACCCCATCTACCTGCATGCTCTGAATGGCTTATTTGATCTTGTAATACATTCCGGAGAGAGCTTTGTCTCCATTTGGTTTTCCTTCCCCCGCTATTTCTCATATCTGTTTCAGTGAGATAAAGAACTCCATTGCATTCAGAGGCTACACTCTTCTACTAACAATCCTCATGTTTTTTGCACAGCTTCCGTGCGCTATTTAGTTGCTAGAAGGCAGACAGAGCATATTTTAGCTGGTAACTGGCACCAGCAGGCTACATTTTGGGTTGAAATACATTTCAATTGCTGCTTTCTATAGTTACAGATCAACTGGATAGAACAGATGTCCGTGTTAACCTCCGCTGGGTCAGTGCTGCAAGTGTGAGAAAGTGACCGGTGTATCCCCCGGCCTGCATTAAAGACCATTCCAGCAGGGACTGGACAAGCCAGGAATTGTTAACACGATATAGTCTTTCACCTCTAGGGGCCAGTTGGAATTCAGCCCAAGCTAGGGCTGATTGAATGTGCTTATCATCCCGTTGGCTGTCTCATTGTTCAAGTGAGCTAAGTTTGATGGGTCTCAAACTACACCCCCCCCAGCAGACAGGTATCCACTTGCTGAAGTTTTTTCTACCATTGGCCATCGTGGGTGACCCCTTCCTGGCAGACTCCACTCTTTCTCACCACCACCTCCCCCAGGATTCAAGAGGCCACGGGAACCAGTTACCTCCTTGCTTGCTTCCTCCCTGTCTGGTTCTGCAGGAGATGCCAAAGGTGGTGTTCGCACACATGGAACCAGTGCCACTTACGAAGCATTCACCTCATGGTGGGTGACAGAGCAACCCAAATCCAAACCCATTCTTTTCATGCTTTTACAGCCGGATCTGATCCACTTCAGCAAGGAAAAACATCCTCAATAGCTGAAAAAGTCCCATCACAATCCTTCCTTCATTACTCACACTACTAATATGCCACATGTCTTCATGGGCTCGTACATACCGAGGCCAGAAGAGAACCACTGTTAACATCCAGAACACAAGCCACAGACTCCCCTAATTTCATTCCCATCTGATCTGGAGCAGATCTGTCAGGCACAACAATATGCATGCACCCTTGAAAAATTACCTGAGACGGAGAATCAAACACAGGCCATGAAAAATCACTTAGTTTCTCACTACCTTAATGAGGGAAAATAAATAATGATAATAAAAAGGCATCATTCTGGTCGGAACGAGGCACCTAAACCCAATTACTTCCTAACCCACGCTAATAGCGTTCGACAGGTCTCGCTGCCCCAGGGAAGCAGCATCACGTCACACATGGGGGCACAAACCCACCGAAATCACATAATTTCTCCTGGGTTGTACGTGGAGATAATGGCAGCGGCAGAGGAAGGAGCATCTGCTGCTTATCAGTATAAGTTCCCCTATATTTAAACCCCCAGAGGTTTTAGGGGGAGGAGGAGGGAGAGGACTTGAAACATATGCAATTTTCTCCTTCTTTTCTGTAGCTTTTTGATCCTTTTGCTTCTGGGTTTGGCAACTGCAACTTTCTTCATCCTTGGAGATTATTCTTCCATTCCTCAAGGAGACTTCAATTTTCTCACAAATCTCTCGTCCTTTCACTTAATTTAAACATTTATGGCCAATTTCATGATTTAATAATGAGAAATAAAATTGGAGATTTACTAAGTGTCGAGAGAAGGTCTTTCATTTCATCTGGGGATTAAGCAGGGAGTTAAAGGTGTGAATCCTGTTAGCCATCCTGGCCTAACCTAAGCTCCAGCATGCTAAAGAGCCCAATCCTGAGAGATACAGAGCGCTCTCTGCTCCTGTTGAAGCCCTGTGGACTCAGCGCACATTGCAGATTTGGGCCCCCGAAGACACAATGATAGCGTATAAATCTATGGCAGTGCTGTCTCGTAGATGCTTTGCTAATAACTTTAAAGCCTGACATTCATTTTGCACTACTGCCAGCCGATCAACTCCAAGCAGCTTCTCACCACACCATTAATCTAAGGTAACAATTCACCAAGATCTTTGGTTCCACATAAGCGCTTCCCAAATCATTTCTTCAGTGTCTGTCAATTATCTGAGACTAATGCACCTTGAAGTTACCTTTCGGAGCAAACGTTACTCCATGGTCATAACTCTAAATTATTATCAGTAGCCAAAAGAAAGGAATGATGCAGCTTTCAACTTGAGAACTTCAGACTGCGTGTTCAAACGCAGTAAATCGTTACATTGGTGCAGCCTGAAGATCTGTTGGATTTTCCTAATTTGGCAATTGCTAGGCATGTTCATAGGACCAAATGGACCTTGAGCCTTTTATTCATTTGATTTCATTTTCTGGATGACTACTATTAGATAAAGGCAGCTTTCTCAGGTACCGCTGCAATGGCACCGGCCATCAAATTATGGCTGCAAATCAAATCTCGCACACTCAGGGCTAGGCTCTGCTGGCTGCTGTCTCACCCTCTCCATCATGACGTGGATTCTCTCCCATCTCACATGTTGGGAAGTGCAGCACCATGGCAAGTTACTCCCTGACCCAGCCTGAGCAGCAAAAAGGACGAACTTGGGCATTGGTTATGCCCAGTGCCCTTTTCCAGTTGACTCCGGTCTGTCCCATCTGCTGCACAGCTCATTTTGGACCATAATTTCCATTCTGTCAGACAAAAAAGACACCAATGGACAGAAATGAATCCAAACGTGAAAATGGTTAGGTCTTCCTCTGCCAAATGCTCTGGATTCATAACTAGTTGCTATGATCAGGCAGAAGTGCCACTGCTGTCTGACTTTGGCTGGGAGAACAGGACAAAACAGAGTGAGAAATGTCTCTTCCCATCTTGTGTGTGCAACAATTACAGCTCTGGATCTCACTCGGAGAAGGGCGATGCCTGAGTATGTAGGCTGCCAGCATCATAATAATTAACCATTAATGTTAGCAAACACTTGGCAAATCTCCACCTGTTTTCCTCCAGAGCTCTCAGAGTCCTTTGCAAACATGAACAGATTAAACCTTGCCTAGACCCCTCGAGTCCTACATATTAATCCAAAGAATTTCCTCCGCTTCTATTCTCTGACAGGGTATTTAGTAGACATGGTGAGGCTGGGAAGCATCCAGGTCGTCCCCATTTTACAATGCTCAAGGTGTTAAAGTAACAGTCCCCAAAGCCGCACTAAGCGCTGCCGGTGCAGCAATAACGGGTAGCTGTAGCCTCCCACCCTGCAGTCGGCACCTCAAACCCTGCACCATCCTTCCTCCACTTGGCATGTCTTCATCCCTATCTCACTGTCAAGACAGAGCAAGCAGCAAAGGGATGCAGGCTAAGCCCAAAGCCTGACGTGGATCAGCATGCTGGTAGAGGGATAACTACTGCTGTTCTCGCTGCTGCGATGCAACTGCCACCACAGACAGAAGTAACTGTGAGCAAAGTGTGGCCCAGCCAGAGCATGGCATCCCCTATGAGACCATCTCCCATTGTGCTTGCTACGGCTTGGTGGCATTTTTACCGTCCCAGTTTTGCCATCCTTGCTGCTGCTTTCTGACAGCTCTTTGTGGACATGAATTTGTCCGAAAGTAAACTGAAAGAAAAGGGGCTTCATTCCAGAATAATGGTGCTCACTTGAAATATAATGTGCACATAGGGGAGTTATAATGAAACAGCTTGGTCAGAGCCACTAATTGTGTCTGCTAAACCAGCAGACTTCCTCCACAAAGACACTCACCTTACAAAACTCTGTTTCTACATCTGAAGTCTGGCTTCAAAAGGGAATACCCATCCATTTGACCCAGTCACATGGCCAGCAGCGTGCTGGGGCTATTTGAAACAGCCAGCAAACCAGCCTTCCTCGCAGAAGAGAGCAATCTGGCCCACAGGACCTCAGAGCGCAGACACTTGGTATCCTCCTAATGTCTGGCTCCCTACCACGTCGTGACCTCCATTTCAGCTGTCTAAGGGCTAAAGATATCGTGGTGGATCAATGGCTTGGGAATAAAAACCAGAGGCTGTGTGTTCACCTCCTTGTCCCAGTTTAGTTCAGCAAGCAATAATCAGAGCGTTCTCTACAGCTAACACGCAAGGGTATTTACTATAGACTCTGGAAGAACAATCAGGTTTAGGCAGGCAGCTCAGCCATCTTGGTGCTCACCTGGGAATAAGAGGTCTTTCTTCTTTTCCTCCCCCAGTTCTTTCTCTTCAACTGCATTCACTTGTTGGCTTCAAAATAAAGGGCTTTAAATCTCAGCTCAGCAAGGGCTAAGCCTGAAAAGCCAGAAGATGATATTCAGGAGCATTTCCTGGCAGTTCAGGCAAAAGCCAAACCAAGACCTTTTTGCTGAGATTGAGCAGCATGAGGAGGAGTATTTGGGGGATGAATAGAGAAAGGTGTTTGGAAGGCAGAGACAGAAGCAAAGACCAAAGAGAACAGGTTTGAAAAAGCACGGGTCTCACCCATTCTGCTCTGAATTGCCTTCTCACCAATGTCAGTGAAATTCCCCCTTACCTCAGTTAACACTTTGTCCCAAACAAAGCAGCAAGTCCTCTCTGCTCTCCATGCTGCACACTGATTGGGATTTGTAGCAGCGCCTTTGAACCAGCTCCAGAGCAGGCATAGCCCAGCACAGCTCCTTACTGGAGATAGGGATGCGAGTCCTAACCAGCCATGAGAAGCACCTCTGTCTGCCTGGAGCAGCCCTTCTCACTGCACTTACACTCCAACAGACATTTTCTCTCCCTTGTCCTCTAAGGTCAATCCCTGAGACACCAAAAACACAAGCACCACAATAAACACAGCAGAAAGGATTACCCTGTCCAAATTGACTACAGCACAAAAAATACTGCTCCAAAACAGCCTAAGTCAAGAAACAAGAAATGTTAGGTCCTTGTGCTGTAACAGACCCTCATTTATCACACTTGAAAAGGGTACCTTTTAAAGGCAAATGGCCAACTAGCCCCTTTGATACATGGAGATGCTTCAAGATAGGTATGACATAGAAACCCTAGGCAGAAGCTATGTACTGGCTAATCTGACAGTTATCTCCTTTACAGCCAACTACTGTCATTTCAGCCTCTGCAAACTGCCAGCTACATTGATAACTGCAGACCTAAACAGCAGAGGAGAAAGCCTTTGTTAATTAAGCCAGCTCCCTTCATGTTCTTACTGATCTGGCCTCAGCAGAGCTTTCAGAGAGCTGCTGTTGTGTGGCCCTTTGTGCTGGTGATGGACTGCAGCACCCCCCTCCAAGGCATCTGCACATTGATAGCAAGACAGGAGATCCTCATCTGCTGGCTGGAATGCTTTCTGGGATGAAATGTTGCAGTCCTGCCACAAATCAGGCTATTAACTCAGCTGGAGCACAGCAGATTCCCCCTTGGAGGGGAAAAACCCCCTCCCTGAAGGCTGCATAAACCTGCCCATTGTCCGATCCAGCTGATACAGGGCTATTTTCCCAGTGTGGTATCAACTTCCAGAGGAGCCCTATTTATACTGAATTCATCAGTGCTACTTTGTACCCAGAAGAGTTCAGCTCTGTATTCTCAATCAGTTAGTGGCCATCAAACTCTAATGGGGCTTCTGGAACTGTGGGTGCTTTATCCTCTGTTCAGCGGGCGTTTCAGCATGCTGAGCTGTTGCTCTGCTAACTCTGTTCAAGTTGCAGCTCCTCATTTTTAGGCATATATATATGTATATATATATGTATACCCTCAATGGTTAGCTATTTAGCAAGAGCAACAAAACTCAGCACACTTGCAAGTGTCAAGTGTGAGCCCAGACTGACTTTTTACCATTTCTGATGGCACTTTGCAGTTCCTTGTGCAGGTCACTGGCCTGATTCTGCCTTCACTTATGCCTCTAAGCCACTGGGCTCTTTTCCTTGCTTTGGAGAGCTGCCTCACTGGCAGGCCCTAGTCAGAGCCATACAGTCAAAGCCACTATGGGAGATTTCATCACCTTCATTGGCTACACAAGTGATGCAGAAGAAAGAAACACATATCTTGCAAGTAGTTAATCTCAGAGCTAAATGAAAATCAGTTGATCACTTCATAGCCAAATCGTGACAGCTTCACCCCAAACCCAAACAACAGAGTAGTGTACCTTTGCTTCTTCACTCTTTGATAAACGGAGAAATCCAGCCTCCACCAAGCAGACCTTGCCTACAGGTCCTTTCCTTTTCCCAGTGGATGTCTTTATCATTCAGAGCTTGTCATCCATCAAAACCAGCTAACCACATTCCTGTGTCTAGCCCAGTTCCCCTGTGCTCGCAGCTGCAGTTACCAGTGTTGTAGGTATCTCCACCAGCTTACATGACTGCTGGGATACACACCCCTTCCAGACCCTTTCTGTTACTCAGGATTAGTGCACAAAAAGCAAAGCAAAACAGTAGCTAATCCTTTTGCCTCCACCTTTTGGGTCGCTTACCTGGTAGGGCACTTAGGGCTCAAGGAGAGAAGTGGACATGGCAGGGCAGAAGCAGGGAAGGTTTCTGTGGGTCTGAAATGGTTAAAAAGACTCCTATCTGAGGGCCACTAAGGTCAAAAGGGTTAAATCTATTTCATACAAAGGGTTACATCTATTTCATACAAAGGGTTAAATCTATTTCATACAAAGGGTTACATCTATTTCATAGCTCACCATCTTTCTCTGCTAAGTCCTGTGGGCTCTCATTGTTCACAGAGCAACCCCTTCCTATTTTATGTATGCCACTCCGTGCAGTGAGGGCCCCCAGTAAATAGCCCAAAACGTGTTAATACCTTCACCCATGCGACCTCCAGGGAGAAAATAGGGTTTTATCATTAGCTGGAAATGGAACTGCCTGGAACACCACCACAAGCACGGGGTTTAGTACGCAAGGAGAAATCTCAGGCCTTTCAGTTTGGAACCTGCCAAAGTGCTGTCTACCCAGAACTGGCTATCACCACAGGGACAAGCGTGAGGCCGCAGCCTCCAAAGAGAGGGGGAAGCAAGAGGATCAAACAAAACGGTTACAGGGGATAAAGCAAAGCATTACATTTTAATTGATCTAATCTTTGGCTCCCGGCGGAATTTGCGGAGATATCTGACTAGAATTACTCGAGTTTTATCAGGAGATGACAATACTGGGAAAGTGCCTCTGGACAGTAAACCACTCCAGATCGTGAAGCGCATTAGCATTGGGACCGGCTGAGCAACAGAGCTCCCACAATAGTTTCAAAGATGAGGGCAAAAACTGAGGAGGGAGAGAACACAGGAGATGTAAACCCACCTGGGCACACAAATGTATGTGAGCACAAACCCAGGCATATGGATAATGCTGCCTGCTCTGGGTCCCTCCTGTCTAAAACCTGTAGGCATCCATCAGCGAGCAGAAAACACAGGACCTACAGAGACACTAGGAAAGCATCCAAATGACAGCAGCTTCTACCCATCCACTCCTCTTCTGAGGTCCGTTTCTGTTCTGAGTGCAAACATTCTGAGCGTTAAAGAAGACAGAAGAGGGCAAGAGGGGCACGAAAAACACCTCCTTAAAATACAGACCCAGATATAAAATACCATATGGGTGGCACAAACGAACAGGAGAGCTAAAAAGAAAAGAGTGAGAAACCAGGTGGTCTCTCATAATTTCTTTCCTGACGTAATCTGTCTGGGCAGATGACTGCAAGATCTTTGGAGGAGCAGAGGAATAATGTCTGGCTCTGTCAAGATCCCGCTTTATTCACTGCGGTGAAGGGGTGAGAAAACATCAGGTCTGATAAATGATTCATGGAGCCTTTTCTTCTGCTAATCTGTAAATACATTTTAAAGAGAGGCTTCTTTTTGATGAATATATTCTGCTGCTCGTGAAAACATGTCAGCATTTAAAGACAACACAAGCATACTGTGATGTCTCTGCTGGTGCTGTCAGTGCTATGAGCACGGCTCCTCGCAGAGGGCAGGGATGGAGGGTTCGCTGACTTACCTCAGCTGAGGAGCTGCCCCTCTGATCCCATGGCACTGGACTCTCGGGCTCTGGCAAGGCCTTACCTCATCTCATGCTTGCACCTTCACTGCAGATTTACAGATACTAAGGCCAGAAAGGACCTTTACGCACTTCTCTCATGACATCCTGCATAATAAGCTCTAAATCCTCTCCTCCTGGTTACACAAGCACTCTCTGAGCATGCACGTTTTACTGTTGCTGCGTGGCAGACACTCCTTTTCACATGCTGCTGGAAACAACAGACCAACTCTAATGTGCCCATCACCATGGCATCCTGTTCCCTGCACATCCTCTTCAGAAACACCTCCTGGAGTCAGGCTCCTGCCCGTGATAGCATGATGGATTTGACTTGCTGTACCTAAGCCTCAGACCCTGGTCAACTGGGCTCCAACCAGCAGGTCAAGGAAGGCTGTAACTGACGTGGTCCACATCGCGTGGAAACCTGGGCTCCCTGAACACACTGCACTGCTGTTAGTTATGGGTTCTTTCACCCTTTACCACCGCGTATCTTGAGCTTTCTTTCGCTTTATTCTCCTGTCTCCGTTCAGCTACAGATAATGGCAACACCACGGATGTGGACACAGCAGAGACCTGCAACAGCCAAAGCACCTCTTCCCTTTCTGCTGGGTTTCTTCCTGAGCAGATGGGTCTCAAACTGCCTCATGACTTTTGTGAGTGTGGACAGGGAAGGAAAGAGAAAGAAAAGGCATGATTATACAAGGACATCTTTTATTTCAGTACATTCAAGACAAAAAGAAAAGAAAAACAATTCAAGAACAGGATGTACCTTCACTCAAGGCTTTATCTCCCCTGCCTCTCTCCATTGTCGTCTCTTTCCTTCTACTGATCAGAAATTGCATAGAATTTGTTTTTCAATCAGAAAATTAAATTTGTCAATGTAAAACCCACGTCTACCAAGCAGAGGGTGAGCTGCTGCTGTTGCTAGGGAAGTAAATATTTTTCCTTACATCACATCCCAGGCTAAATGGTTATCTCAAATGCTGTGAGGCATTGCTGCTGCTAGACATGGGCTGCAAGTCACCCTCAAGGCTGAGGGTGCTCCATGGGTCACGAACAAGGGGAGCTCAGTCGCTTGTTTGGGGCTGTGGATGCTTTGGGGAGCGACAGTGGGCAGCAAATACCTGCCTCCCTTGGCAGGAAGGCCCCATCTCACCTCCCTCAAAAGGCTCCCCCCACCCGATCCCAAAAGCAGGAAGGAAAAAGCAAAAGATAACCCCAGAACTAAACAAAAGACACAGAACCCCTGAAATTCCAGGCGTTTCAAGGCCTCTTTAAGTTCACTGTGTTGGTTGGTTGGTTTTTGGCATCTTAATATATATATATCTATGTATATATATATTTATATATATATTTATGCATTTTAAACAACTCCTCAGATGGACTCTCAGTAAAAGCTGCTTCTCATGGGGAGCTTGTCCCATCCCATCCTTCCCTTCCTCCCTCAGTCCATCCGGCAAACTCTGAAAAGGAAGATTTCAGCACCTGAAACCTGGTGCCTTGCAGACTGGGTCCTGACATACCCAAAATAAACCAAAACAAAAGAATGACTCCTTCCTTCCCATCCCTTATCCACATCAAATAAAAAGACACCCCCCTCCCTGCCCTTTGAGAACATCCCCTGGTAAGTCTATGTGATGGGGAGACAGCGCCAGCATCCTTTTTCCCGGCCTGGGGTGGAGAAGCTTAAAGAACCATTCTTGCCCCTGTATGGGCAACATCTGCTACACCAGTTACCCACCACGTCCATCCTTCCCACCTCGGAGCCGCAGGGTGGCACGGAGACAACTGCTGGGGACAGGCCAGGCAGAGGACCTGGCTCCTGCTGCATCAGCCCTTCAGCGGTACACGCGTCCTCTCGGACACCTAAACCAAAGCGGACCCTCTGGACAGGCCTGCGCATCAGCCCAAAGGTCCACCTTGCTCTGGAGAAGCTGGGTAACTGCTCTGAGTTTAAAAACGAGTTGACATTGTACAAGTCCATGTTCTGTAAAATGGAACAGGACCCTCTCGTCCCACCCCAACGCCCCCCGCCCCAGCGCTACTCGGGCTCGCTGCTGTTGGTGGTCTTCTCCCACTCCAAGCTCTCCTCGCTCTGCGCGGGCGAGCCCGCAGACGGCCGTGCCCGGAGACCCTGAAACCTGCGGCACTCGGGGCACACGCGGATGTGCGTGCACCCTCGGGCGACCAGGGCGGCTTCTTGAGCCAGTCTTTGTGCCAGGGGATCTGGCTCTCCCCCACTGCACAGCTTCCCGTTGCTGAGCGTGGTTGTGCTGTGGGCTCGGCGCTCCTCCGGGAGAACGGGGCGAGTCCGTATCATTCCCCCTCGCCTCCGACGAGGGTGGAAACTGTCCTTGCAGAGAATGATGTTGCGCAGCTCCGTCACCATTTCTTGGCACACCGACACCTGGAAGGCAGACCCGAGACGTACTGCTCACGTAAGTAAGCTGCAAGCCCCAGCAGTGCTGTGTCTGCTCTGGATTCTGATGCCAAAGTGGTACGGCCTCGGGCATTCATCTGACCGCTGGCTTTCAACATCAGTGCTCAGACATTTATGCTTGATTTAGCCCAATAGGTTCCACCTCTTATCAGAGACCCTCCTGTGTTCTGGCTCCCCAGATCAACTTGAGACCCAGACTTACTGCAGGTAGAAATCATCAGGAGATCCCTTGTTTGGGAAAGGTACCTGGACATTGTACGCACCCTTGATCCCTTCAAAAGCCCTTGGAGCATCCCATAGCCTTGATCTTAGTAGGAATCAATGCATTTTAGACCCTGGCCAATGGACCTAGCCTTACCCTGTGTTTGAAGTCTCATTAAACTAGGAACGCTTATCTCAGCCTTACTAGCTCCAGAGCACTGCACTGCTGAGCACCCCGCAGGTAACAGTAAACATATACTATCCCATCAGGACGCCTTCAGGCCCTACCTCTGATTGTTCAGAGTGACGAAGGCTCCACAAAAATTCCAGCATTGCCATAAAAATTGCTACGATTAAGCCACAGATGAGCACCACAAAGATTCCACCGATATTCTCCATTCCCAGGCCTAAAATAAAGCAGAAGGGACAGCGCTGTGAGAGGCAGGCACAACATAAATTGCAAGCATCTTTGCTGGCATTGCATATCCCCAGCCAGGGATCAAAACCACATAGCCAGCACTGTCCTATTAATAGCTAACCGCATGACTCAGATGGCAACCTGAGTGACTTGCAATAACTGCAGGATCGAAGATGCATTCTCAGAAATGATGATTTTGCAGATAAACAGCAAGTACATTGGTGGGAAGTACAAAGCAATTTGTGGACAAACCGAAAACAAGAGGAAAAATGAAAGATCAATCGGGCACAATTATTCACCCAGCTCTAGTTACTTTGAACTCCGCAAAGGAAGATGAGCCGTGTTCAAGAAACAGAGATGAAGAAGACACGAAAAGGCTTTAAAGGAAGCTGGCATCAAGAAAAGCTCCTTTGATTGCACTACAAAGCGCTGGTGAAAAATGATTACAGCTTCTTCTATTGCAATAGCAAGCAGAAGTTCCAAACAAGACCGGGACCCAACAGTGTTTCACACTGTATGGTGACCAAATGGGGCCCCCGGTTGGGGCTGGGCGCTCTCTGCTCAGCATCTTCTGGACCATGCGGAGGAAACAGCCCCTTCCATGGGGCTGGGATGACACAGCCTCAGAGAAACAGCTCTTCTGTGCTGACTGGGCTTGGGTCTCAAGTGGTCTGGGCTCCTGATTCAATTGATTACTCGAAAGTGTGTGGTGCTTTGCAGCGAGGTGACTGTATGAAGCCATTACTCAAGAAAAACATCTATGAAAGTCTTCGTCTCCCCTCTGCAGCGTTAATCAAAGTGTAAGAAACAATGATTTATTGACTTAATCTCTGTGTGGCTTTAAGACATAGAATCTCGCCAAAATCCTTGTAAATCGCTGACCTGTTTTGTTCTAAAACTTGGGAGGCCACGTTTCTCCCTCCTCCTCCTCCGTCATTCTTCTGGCACTGCCTCCAGAGCAATCTAGTGACTCCTGTAAATCAGCCCTTGCAGAGCTGTTTCTGATAAGACAGCAATTGCAGGGCAGAAAACGTAGCCCATATTCAAAGTTTAGACCCAAGATAAAGACCATCCTCCCCACCCAGCAGTATTGAATTTGAATTCAGGGCCAGTACCTCTCGCTACATCCTTCTAGTAATTCTAACCGGGTGCTACCTTAGACACCCATTCACAGGCTCATTCAGAGGTATCTCCTTCTTCCATAGACACCTAGCAGCAGGCGACAGCCTTCCTCATTTCCCAGAGTGAGGAAGTGGCCGTGACACAAAGCAGGAGGAATACTTGCCCTGGGTCACAAAGTGTACTGGGTAATACCAGAAGCAGCCCAGGACCTTGCCTTCCCAGCTATGCCCTTTCAAAGCTATCTCAGAGCACAGACTAGATTCCACTTCAGAGTTGGAACACCTGCACCTACCATGGACCTGGCTTGGCTCTCCATCTCTGCACTAGAGAGGTCAGGAGACTGTCCACTCAACGGGGGGACCTGCTGGCCTCCCAGCAAACACTTGCTGAGGAAAGGCGAGTGCCAAAACTAAAACGTGCAGCAACTGCATTAAGCTGGCAACTGCTCTCACGCTGGGACATCAGCCTAATGTGGTAGCTTTGATGGAAATTTGCATAGCATTGCACAAGAATTTGCTCCTCGGTTTACAGATGTACTAATGAAGCCTTTGCGTTCCTTCCCCTGGCTGTTTAAAAGGCGCTTTCGCTTGGAGCCATTAACCAGCGGGCCTGTGGTGGAGATCCATCTCCCTTGAAGGAACCCAGGATTTTGGTCTGATCCCTTTAGCCATCCATTTTCCCAGACATTCATTAGAAACTAATTTCCCCTCCATATGCCTCCAATATTTGTCATTTGGTTGTTCTCGCTATCTCTGCCCCAGGCAAAAACACACAGCATGAGGCACAGCAGAGCTGTTTGGCTTTCTCCTTGAATTGTGATGGAATCTCAGGTCAGCACAAGGGGAAAAAGTACTTCTCAGGCAGAAAACCTGGCAGCACTCATGTGCAGATGGACATTCAACCTTGCGCTGCTGGCAAGGATGCTTCGACTGCTTTGTCCTTCCGGCACGCATGCGGCTTACCTTTGGCTCTGTGGTCCTCCTCTTTGGGGCACTTGCCTCCTTCCCACCACTTCCTCTTGAGGATTTCCAGGCGGTTGTTCTCTTGCAGCTGGAGAATGGCCAGGTCAAACTCATCACGAAACACAGAGCCTGCAACACCAAGAGGTAGATGGTAAGGCACCGTCTCAGCCAGCCTTCCTCCCCACTCATCCCCGTCATGATGTCCTACCAGTGTGCCCAGGTACAAAAGCTCATCTCTGAACGGTTTGGAAGGGACTTCAGTCCACGTAAGCCCTTGAAACTTGCAGCCTCTCTGCTGGGGCTGTCAACTGGTTCATCTCATATTCAGATGGCAAATTCACCTGCTCACCAAGACCCATTTAAAGAGGTCCATTATAAGGGAGAGCTTTGGCTTCAGGGGCAGGGTTTGCAGTATCACACTGCTGCTCCTCCAGACCACTGAGGTCCGCCTCCTGTCATCCTGCCTCCAAGCTTAACCTTGCTTTAACACCTCTTCCCTCAAACTGCTGCACTGCAACAGCAGCAGCTTCACCCTACACGCAAGCCTAAAGGCTCATGGTAGAGGAGGCTCACTTCCGTGCTCAGTACCGAGCTGTACTGCAGCCAGGATGATGATCCCAAAGAAGGGCCGTGGGAAAGACCTCAGCTCTCCCAGTAACTCTGCACTATTGTCCCAGCGAGCAGCTTTTCTGCTTTCCTTATCTGCTACAGTTTCACTGTTTAACAAGACAATGCGAGAACAAATTTCATCCTGAAAGTAAGGATTTGTACTCACAATCAGGTTACTGTGACTTTACAAGCTTATGCATGTTAGCTCAGCTATACTGAGTGCTTGTGTGACAGTTCTGATGCAATTCACCTTAACTTTGTATTGCTAAGTGCGGGTGCTTAAAGGTCAGGAACAAGACTTCCCAAGCCTGTGAGTGGCTGAAAGAACAACCCATCGCTTGGAATAACAACCACTACATCCTTTCTTTGTGCTGCCCTGGGAGATGATGTTCTCTTGTTATCTCTCACATTTAAAAGACGAAACCCCTACGTTTGTTAAACCTGATTATTGAGATAGTCACTGAATTGCCCAATTCTCTGTCCTAGAGCTTTAAGAACCACCAGGTGTTAAGAAACTTGTGCTAAAAACAAGAGTTGCAGCAACACTACTTTAAGGAGCACAGAATGAGTCAAAAAACACTGGTTGAAAGGGGAAACAGTCAGAAAAGAGCATATACGCAGAAAATAAGCAGCAATTTTGAAACATCTTTCACATTAATTATTTAAAGAGCCGCAGTCGCGTGTCACATGGCTCTGGATCAGAGCGGGGTCTCGCACATCTGTTGGGCAATAGCAATGTATTTGATTTTCCTCCCGAGATAGAAAACGACCCTGGGCAGAGCTGCGAGACGTGACTTTGGCTTCAGAGCCGGTTCAGCCTTTCAAATGCTCCGGTCCTCTGCCGACAGCTGAGAAGGACTAGAATTTGTCTTCACTGCCTACCGACGGGCATGCCAATCCCGTAGCCCTTGGTGTCCAGAAGGCCCCCGACCTGCGTGAGGTTGCAATTGCGCTGACGATAATACTCGTTCATGGTGGACTCCAGCAGGAAGGCGTAATTGGAGTTCAGCACGCGCGCGATCCCTTCCTCCGTGCTCTTCACAAAGACGCTGGGCTGCTTGGAGTACATGTAGTTCCACATCCGCTGGTACGTCTGGTAGCGGGAGTTCTGCAGGAGAAAGGGAGCAGCTGAGGAAGAAGCAACTTGCTGCAACATAACCCCCACGATAGAAAGGCCAAGGAAGATTTGGGGCCAGGTCCCAGAAGGCTTTAGATGCCTAACCTCCACTTATTTCAATGAGATTGAGAGGCCCAAATATCTCGGTGGATTTGAGACTTTGTTGGCAAAGCTGGGCATGAAATGCATACCTAATTCCAATGCGTTCCAGCAAAGCTCTCTGCATAACTTCAGTTTTAGAAAAAGACGTAGTTACCTATAACAGTCAAAAAAGCCAGAAGAAATAGCTTGTGCTTTGTTGATTTAAACCACCAAACGCTCCCTGCAGAGCTCACACCCTGCTGTCTGTCACTGGAACTTTGTACTTAACATGTCACCAGCATCAGAGCCAGACACCATCACACTGAGAAGAGCTCTGAAGACGCAGGCAGCACCGAAGCTTTTTGGGGTTTGCTGCTCCCTGAATCCAGGTTTTGGTTCACCCCGTTGTGAGGCAAATTGAAGTAATCTGCTTAAGAGAATTGGAGCCCTTTTACAGACTACAGTAAAGCAAAGCTCAACCAACCCCAGATCCTCAGACTTCACTGGTGGTTGAACCCACCTCGGTTTGATTGAGAAAGGAGCTAATGATCGTTAACCTCCCTCGCCTGTGCTGAGCAAAGAGTGAAACTTGCCGGCACAGCAACTGAGGATAAACACACTCTGCTCTACATAACGAGCATCCGAATTTGCTCCTTTCCCCCTGCATTTCTGCAGCACACAGAACCTCTTACCCCACCTCCCCTCTCAGCCAAGAGAGGTACATGACATTAGGGCACCCCCTGCCATTGCACTGTCAAGGGCTCATTTTCTGTGGCTGGTGCACGATGCTGGGGAGCTTCAAGGAATCTGCTGCTGACCCAGATACC
The DNA here is from genome assembly GCA_017639245.1 of Myiopsitta monachus. Classification (NCBI taxonomy): domain Eukaryota; kingdom Metazoa; phylum Chordata; class Aves; order Psittaciformes; family Psittacidae; genus Myiopsitta; species Myiopsitta monachus. The sequence goes on along the minus strand of CM029935.1, from coordinate 2,733,870 downwards.
GTTCTCATCCATCCAGCTCTGTCCCCTGGGTGCAGGCACTTGGGCAAGGGACAGGCGAACAGAGCCTGTGCTCCCGATTCACTGCACTTTTAAACCTTAATCCTGTGGGTTAGCGGCAGGGGAAACGGCTGCCAGGGCAGGTTACAAGGCAAGGGGATCCAGCAGTGGACATACATCTCATGCAACCAGGAACCAAGGGCTGGTGAAGACAGCCTCAGCCATGTTGGCTTAATCCATCACTGTATTTGACCCACCATTACTACACCAGAGGTAAATGGATCCCAACATAATCTAAAGCACTGCAAATGGTACAAAACCACCTTTTGCTGATTCCTCCTCTGATATCAGCAACTCCATCACCCTCAAGGCAGCACAGAGCCACAGATAGGATTTTAAACCTGAAAACCTTCCTGAAAAGAACTAAGCGAGTGCCTCGTAGACAACCACCATGGTCACTTGGGCTCTGTTCAGCTCATTTTAGATATAATGTTCTGCTTAAAAGTAGCTTTTTGCCAAAGCCTTGGAGGGCGTAAAGCTGGGCTGAAAAGCTCAGGCTCACTTGAGAGATTTCTCAGGCTTCCAAATACAGTTCAGGCTCAGAGGGGGGAGAAAAGGCAAGAAAAGCTTTCTCTCCTCTTGGAATTTCAACAAGTAATAAATATATAATCCTCAAGCAGCTCTTTGTGCATTCAGAGCACAGCAGAGAGGATTCGCTCCTTTATTTCCCTTCTGAACAGAGCAGGGAAGACAAAAATTACATTGGGCTAAATGGCTCGCTTGAGTTTGCATACACTTGACTTTCCTCAGTGTCACTGACCACACGCAGACTTCCAGCACTCTGACACACGCTGCCTGGGGCGTGCAAACATGGCTTTGCTTACCTAACCTGAGGTACTCTCATACCATTGCTAAGAGTACATCAAAAGCACATAAAGACCCATAGAAACTGGACTGCAAATGCTCATCTGCTGAAGACCCCGTTACACCATACTGTGACACTGGGATGCGTACCGCTCTCGCACCCAACTTGGTGACACTCCCAATGTTAAGTTGCTTTCTAAGTCCACACACCGTGTTCAGGCGTCAGCAGAGGTCCTGATCCCAGTCAGCCAGCACCCCAAGAGCACACCAGGATGCTGTGTTACAACATCCTGCATTCCCTGTCCTCTGCCGTACCATTTATCCCATCATTATCCACTGTGGCCAGGGGTCTCTCCAGAGGTCCCTCCTGTGCCAGAAGCAGGAATGGCAGGGTGGGGGGACATTCAAATCTGGTTAAAGGGTGTCCTCTGCACACCCTGCCCCAGTTAGCAAATGAATGGGGTTTACTTGGAAGAAGGTCATGCTGGAGCCGCCGTGAATGGTGCCATACTCGATGGCTGTCTGGTCAGCCAGGTCATCCACGGATTCGATGGGGACATCCATCCGCTGCACGGTGAGGAAGGCTGCCAGATTGGCTGTGTAGGAGGAGATGATGATCAAGGTGAATGCCCACCTAGGGAAAGCAACGATGGTGAACTGAGATTCCCTGTTGACTGATCCCCATCCCCACCCTCCGCCTGCTTCTGCCCACAGAAGACCCACACAGAGAAGCCTTCCTTAAGAGAAGGGCTGATCTTACCACACTCCACTGACACAGCGCGTGGATAATGCTTGGGGGGCAATGGTGGAGCCTTGCTGCATGAATCCCCCGACTGGAAACCACAAGCTGTTGCCGAGGGAGTACTGATTCACGAGAAGATTGCATCTACCTTGTGAGCAGGGGTGGGGGCTGTACCACTCATACGGTGTCAATCTGAAATGACAAGAAATGGGGAATTCCCTGGGAAATGGAGAAAAGAAGCAAAAACAAGGAAGAAGAGCTGTGAAAAACCCGGACCCTCCTGGAGGCAGGTATTTCTGAGGAGGAAACTCTTTGCTGTCAACTGATGCCCAGGGCTCAGAGCGGTGTGAAATGCTTGCTTTAAGATTCGGAAGCCAGAGGCTTTCTTGTTAAGATGTGCAAGAGTTTCTAAAGGCTCTGCTGAAAAGCCGGGCACTGGCTGCGGGGAGGCTGGAGCCCTGCGTGCAAACCCACAGCGCAGGCATCCACAGCCATCGTTCCAGGTGTGCGCGGACTTGATGTGGAATTGAAATCAAACATCTTCGGCTGTGCTCCCGGCTGCAGAATGAGCATCAACGGGAAGTTCAAAAGGGAAGCATGCGAGACCTGAATGCATGACACCATCAAGATACAGAACTGTATTGGTGCAGATGGCTGCTCTGAGAAGGTCTGATTGCCCCAGCGAGGTCTAGGTCCCAGTTTGAAGCCAAGTGCTGGTGTTTCAAAGCATCACATGCTTTCCGTGCTCACAGGGACAGGACAGAGGTGGCAATCTGAAATAACTGACAGCCTGTCACTGAAGCGATGGCAGCCGAGCTCTCTTTTTGTGCTGTTTCCAATCCTCAGCTCCCCGGTTGCTAGGAAAGACTTTGCTGCGTTTCATTATATTGCTAATGGTTAACAAAGCCGGTGCCTGGGAGGGTCATTTTGGGGATACGCCAATACAGCTGCAGGGCTCTGCCGGCTTACACACCATTTAACCGAACGCGATGTTCAGTTTCATTTCTGCATCTCCTACATCACTGTGATGCCAGGTTATTTCTTCAAGTCTTTCTACAGGTGGATCAAGCACTGGCAGTAGAAACCACTGCTCTAGGAGAGTCTTCTGCAATTCGCATGGTCGCAAGCTCCTTACCGCCGAGCAAGGCAGAGAGCAGTGTCCAAACCTCCACCTCCAGCAGGCAGCTGTGTAAAAGCACCTTTTTGGAGGATCGTGTTTAAACCAAATGGAGGGGGTTAAGAGGCACCAAATCTCAGTCTGCAGAGAGCGCTGGACTGCGTTAGTCAATGGTTTCTTCACAACTATGTTTCTGGGGCTGTAATGGCATTCGAAGAAACCATTAAAGCCTTGTCAAGATGACAACTTTAGCCATGCTAAGGGACTGTGTGACAGCACAGTTCCAATTTCTGTAATGAGACTTGGGTATTAACAGCGTCCCGAAAGAGCTGTCAAGTCCTGAGCACGTCCTTGGTACGCATAGCCAGGACACAGGTCAAATCTGCCTGAAAAGGGATCACCCATCTATGCCACCAACCATACGCAGTTTGTTAGGAGGACAGGGAAAACAGCAACGGAGCACAGACCCTGGGCCCTGATGGGAGACACGCTGCAGACAAGCACTCAGTGATTTATTTTAAGGCTGATTTAAATTAGTCATAGAGAAGTGGAACTGAGAGCTGTCAAGCGAGGCTCTGCACATCAACCAAGAGGCTGCTGAAAGATATTAATGAACTTTCTTTTTCTGTACACACAGGGTTTTACAGGGCCACAGGAACCAGCACCACTACTGGAATCCGCGCTAGTATCTCTGACTGCGTTTGCCCCTACCTGCCAGCCTCCACCCTTCAAGGCAAGTAGTTGGTTTAGGTGTTTAGATCAAGCATCTACAGGGAGCAGCACCGCTTGCACAGCATCAGCCTTGCTCCTAAACCCCCTCCCACCCTTCCCATACAGCTCTCAGCACCGGCACGCACTGCTGTGGCCAAGAACACGGCATGATGCTCCTGTCATAGCCATAACAGCGGCCATCCCGGTGGCCTGGGGGATGTCCCCATGGTCCCCTCACCATCCCCTCACTATGATCCCCCCCCCCGGGTCTGGGAGCATGACGCTAGATGGCACCGTGAGGAAGGAAAAGGCACCACCAGGCACATTACCGAGCAACCAAGAATAGGACACAGCTGACGGCCAGGTAGGCGAGCAGCATGAAGAGCCAGACGCCAGGGGAAAAGGGATCCAGGAATGAGAAATAGCCAGGTTTGCGGCCCTGGAAGGGAAACAGAAAGGAGTTTGTATTGCATTACTACAGATCCCATGGTCCATTCTGAAAACAACAGGGAGAAACACACCTGCCCCGATGCTGACCACGGATGGGAGCAACAGAAGGGAAACAAACAGGGCTTTGCAAACACAGACAGGTCACAGTGAATGCACCAACCAAGCAAGTCCTCCCTGTTGGAATTCATCTCCCGAGGCTGGTTTTTTTTCACCATCTCAACCACTTTTATTCCTCCAGGTGAACGGATAGATAAATCAGGACAACCCTAGCGCTTTGCCTTCCTCATGGTCCCGCTGGATGTGCTGGACCACATCCAGAGCCCAAGCAGGCTGCGCTCCCTCCCCTGGGAGAGCACGACTGGGCTCGGAGGTGGGAGGGATCCTGTGCACGAAGCAGAGTGGGGAGAAAATATTTTTGGGCAGGAAAAAGAACATGAAAAGAAGCGCTTGCAATATTTCTGGTTCTCTTTTTTGGGCCTCGGAATGTTTCTTCGCTACAAAACTCAATAAAATTATTACTTTTATCTCAGGGAACGCGGTATTTTTATCCCTGGGATGCGTCAGTTTCCTGCTTGTTCTCAGCAAACCACCTTTCCTTGAAAAGTAAGGCTTCAGTGCCAGAAAAAGCAAGTTGATCTTCTCTCAAAGCACCTCAAATTTGCACGAGGACGCTGCCTGCCGCTGCTGAAATCTCATCAAATACAGCAGAATTCGGGCAAAAGCAGGATTAATTTCTGAACAGCTGAACACTTCCCGTGTTGGTGAGTGTGCTTCTCCCATCACCACCAGCTCGGCACATTCAACACAGCCTCCTGCAGGGTGGAAAGAGCAGCGCTCGCCTCCAAGCACACTCAACACCACCACAGGGGACGAGGGGAGACGTAAATGGAGCCGCAGGCTTAAAGCAGTACTCTTTTGCTCTCAGTGCAAGGCAATTTACATCATCTTTGCGGAGCACAAAGTGCTTTGTTTCACTGCGCACCCCTGCATGGCTCTCCCACCCTGAACGCTGCAAATATTCGGGCAATGCTCAGTGCACCTCAGGCGTCTTCTTCCCTTACCTTCTCCTTGGAAAGCAAAAACATATAAATCCCAGCATAGGGCTAAACATCCCAGATGGGCTGAATATCCCAGCAGAGCATGTAAATCACAGAATAGGGCTAAAGGCTTGCATTAACCTTGGGAAATTATGAGCCCATAATTCACACGAGCCTCTGTCTTCTGCCCCAAACCACAGAGTCAGTCCTGGCATCCCAGAACCTCAAGCTCTATAGTTTCCCCAAGCACCTTTAATCAGGGAGCTGCCCATGAATCAGAGCTCTTGCAAAGGCTTTTACTGTAAAATCAGAGTGGAAACAGCCTTTTATCACGTCTTGGCCCTTCTCTCCTTCCCCAGACTCCCCCCAGACCAGCACTTTAAACCCCATTCCTACTAAAACACGGGTTTACTACTGAAGCATTCCTAATCTTATGCAAAACCTGAATTTCACAAGGCCTTGGTAGTTCTTCTAAAGACCAAGTTGTTGCTAAAAAAGGCAACAGTTGTTGCCCAAAAATCTTCCTTTACTAAAAAATATCTAGGCTGCAGTGATATTCTCAGCAGCAGCCACCAGCTGGGACTGTAACATCAAAAAGCTTCTACAGTAAAGACCGCACCATAACATCCTATCCCTGTATCCTTAAGGACAAGATGAGTTTGAGATCTATGTTAGCATTTTTCCAGAGTCTGGCTTATGAAGCCTTGTAACAAATAGATGAGTTAAGGCTGAGCTGCCTCTTCTCTTCCATAGCTGTTTACACACTCAAGAATAAAATAAGGCAACGGGAACCTGCGAGGTGTCAAGGGCACCATCTGCCCTCAACCGAACAAACTGAAGCTTCTTGAGCAGAAGATGATTCCAGGTGGCTTATCCCTCCCCAGCATCCCAGAGCTGGCAGGAAACTCCCAGGCACTGGCAATGCCTTGGCTGAGGCTCCCCTGTGAGATGCTCCTGTATCAAAGTTCGTTTCTGTAATTAAGGCCTCGATGTCTTCTCTATGTTTCTGGGGCAGTTTGTCAATAAATCACACTCATTAAGGAAATTGTGTTGGAAGCTCTAATTCTCAGGCTTGGCAATGACTCTCTCCTGTAACTGTACAGTAGTAGTAGCTCCGGTGCTCTTCAGCTACAGTCATTTCCAGGCTGCTGCTACATACTCTTTTCATTCACAGTTGTGGATAAGAATAAAGATATTCTGTTCCCATGGAGGGCACAAACTCTCTCTTATCTGTCTGTTTTGAAGATGGGAATGACAATATCTGGAGCCTGTCAGGTATTTTTAGCTGGTCCTAATACAGCTTTGTTAATCGGAAGAGCTATTTTTCCTGGAATAGAAATATTCACAGTGTCCAATAACTGATGAAGGCCTCCTGCAAATCCTCAGATGAAAGCAGCAGAGATTTATTTACCACCCTCAGTCACTGGAGATCTTCGTTTTCAGCCAGAGAGAACCAGCTTTCTGGCAGATACAGGTGACCGAAGAGCCTGAACTTGCAGAACATCCAGGAAGAGGAGGAGGAGTGGAGCTATATGGCATGGTCCTGGGTTTGTGTTCAGGCCTCTAAGAGACTTTACGGGCTCCCTGCCTGCCAGATGGTTCACAACCAACAGGCCAATGTGTACCATGGCCCAGGGCATGCCTGGGGCCAGCAGTTGCTCCCATCCCTGCTTCAGTGAGGCAGAAGCTTGTTGGCAGAGCAGTATGGGTTGTCAGGAGAGGTGCTCAGCTCCTCTGCCTTGGCTGTCAAGCCTCCTCTGGCTTCACTGAAGGAGCTATTCATCTAGTCCTTCCCATTTCGTGTCTTCTGCAGCAATCAAGTAGAAACACTTTAAGCATCAGTTCACTTGGCCTAAACTCACCTATTCCAGTGTACTCACCACACCTAACATTTTTCATAAGGACTTGAAGGGGCTGATGAGCCAGCATCATGTGTGAGCCAGTCCCTTGCTCCCTGCCAAAGAGGCAGGTATGTGAGTAAAAGCATGTGGATGCTGCAAATAAACCCGACTTTCACATCCCTCTGTGCAGAAATGGGCGCCTGATTACAGCCCTCTGCCAAGCAGCGTAACTGCTCAGGACTTGCCTATCTCCTGCTTTCCATAGGTCCCACCAGGTGGTCAGAATGGGGACATCACAAAAGCAAGCAAACCTTTTCTTTTAGCAGCCTGCAACTCAGAAAGCCCATTAGGGTCCCCGCGTTCGAAATCCATACTTGATTATATCACAACAAGTGAAATTGAGAAAAATGACAGCTCCATTTAAAGCTGACATACTTGGTTATGTGTGATAAGAGACACAGGCACCCTGGTGGCTGAGGAGGAGAAAGGGGGGACAAATCACTTGCCACTGGAGCAACACAGAAATGAAAGTAAATGTCATCACACTGGGAGGAGACCAGGGTGTGGAGACAAGAGATGTATTTGTGGTTATTCGTTAGGCTACACTTGAGCTGCGCTGTGATTAACGTGTGTCAGCTGCAATTTTAGACATTGAAGAGATGTTTGTTGGGTTGCGGAAGGGAAGAGATAGGAGCAGATGGGGCTGTCTTGCGCTGCTCTCCAAACCACATTCTTAAAGGAAAAGCAGAGCAATTGGCTATCTTGCCTCTCCTTGTTAAATAAAGATCAGTTTCCCAAGTTAATAGCCACACAGCTCTCAGACACTCTTCCTCAAGCAAAGGAGGAAAGATCTGGACAAAGACCTGAGTGAAGTGCTGGAAAGAGAAGGGGAGATGTCCCTGCTGCCCTTGCCATCACTCCTTATGGCCTTGATGCAGCAAAGAAGGGCTCACACGGGGTGACCTGACCTGGGAGATGAGCTGCATCCGCTTCAGAAGCCTGCCTGGGTCACTGGGCAGCAACCATACTCCATGTCCTAACTGGGTCCTTCATCATGCAGCTGAAGACCAAGTCCTGACCAACAGCAGGAGACTATTTGCCTACACTTCTTAGGAGTAATTATTAACCGTGTTCGGTTTGGTGAACACCTGAAGGGCAAGACGGAACATGGCTGTGATGCATTACTGTGGCACCAGTTCGAGCAGCAGATGGTCCCTGCCCTGAGGAACTTACACTCATCAGACACATTTATATTGGGCTTGCACAGAGGCAGCAGCAAATGCTTTGCACTTGTAGAGCAGATCACAGGCAAACCCAGTGCTAACACTCCTGTGTTTCCTCTGGAGGGGGCAACATCAGCCTCATGCTGTTCAGGGACATGCTGAAGGGTATGGTGTAAAGCAGAGGCTGAGCACGCAGGGTACTCAATCCCCAAACTTTACCAATGTATATGTATGAAAAAGCAAGAAACTCAAGTATAATCCAGCCAAGAGACTTCCTGGATCCACAGGGAAGCTCGTGGTGTGAGAAGGCAAGTGCAGCAGGGAAGGGACAGTTACATTTGATTCCCAGGAGGCTGAAGACACTGACCCTTTCTGATCTATTAAATCATTGATCCCAAATTCTGCACGTACCAGAGGAAACACAGTTTGAACCAGCTTTTAATTACGTGTTTATTCCTGGCAGCAGCCCCTCGGCACCGAGATGTATGCACAAGTTTGTTTATGCCTATACCCAACATTGCATCCTTAACTTGCGAATGGAGGGGGTGGCTGGGAGAGGCAGCTTTAATTGCTTTACCCTTTTGGCTGCTATTATTGAGCTGATGGGAAACCAAGACTCTATTTCGCGTCACACTCAGCACTGTACAGAGCGCATTGCCAGACTGCAGATTGGGAATAATAAGGCATCCTGTTGCAAAGGACCTGGCTGCCTGAGCTCACCTCCTGTGATACCAGGGAACCGGGGTCTTTGTGTGGCCCGCATGGGGGAAATCTGTCCTCTCCTGAGCTTGAGGAAGAAGCTAGAACAAACAGAAAATGGGAGCGCAAGAAAATCTATGAGAACTGAAGACAAGCGCTGCCTAAGCGAAGACAGGACACAACATCACGTATGTGCTTGCTCTGCTCTGAGCCACAGCCACCGCGTAATGCCTGACCTGCCTTTCGGGTGGCAGCAGCTAACCACACCACTGCTGCCAGTGGATAGCAAGAGGTTACTGAATGCAGCGGAGCAACAACCAGAGCCAGTTGCTTAACAACAGCAAGCTCCATTCTCGCTCCTTCCCGGCCAGAAGCAAGGGAGCCTGAGAGCACCAGTGCAAAGCAGGGAGCATCCTAATTGTAAGGAGTCTTCCCTGGGCTGCGGGACCTAATGATCTTTAGCAAGAACAACTGAGAGGAGGCAAATAAGAAGGGTTGAGGGCAGAGCAACAGAGCCCATGCAGGGCAAGGAGCTAACTGTACATGGCAGAGTGCTGTGCGCCTTCTCCAGGGCAGTGCCCTGGGCCACCCAAGGAGCGCCTTTTCCCCTTTTCCTGCTTGTGATTGAGAGAGCAGAGCACCATTCTGTGTGTACAGCATCTACAGGAGGTCACAACCAAGAAAGCAATCCTAGATATCTTCCTTGCCTGCTCTTATTCTCAGATGAGAGAAGGCAGCAAGGCTGCACACCACGAAGGCTGGGAACGCAGCTGAGATTAGGACATTTGGGACCAGGGCTTTGCTCATGTCCCCCCCTAGAAGTGTTATATGGGAGGATGAGGAAGCAGAGCCAGCAGGGATGGGGGGTTGAACAACAGGAATCGACTCCACCAAGCCGACACAAGGCAGAAAGACAGAGGAAAGAAGGAAATAAAGGTCAAGCACATTTGTGCTTAATTAAGAAACCAAAGCATTTTTATGAGTCATTCATTTTTCTTCTATATCTCGGCACAGTCGCATGCAAATAACAGAAGCACATAAATGGATATAAAATAAACCTCTTACCATATGAACTCGGTAGAGAATGCTAATTCCCAAAGTCATGAATGGCTTCGAGAAATCAATCACCTTCTCCCGCTCTGCGGTTATGGTCAGCCCCGCCACGGCCAGATCGGCTTTCTGGAGAGAAAGGAGAGCAAAGAGGATCAGGACCCCGAGCCAGGGAAAGCAGCAGAGCCATGCCAGGGTCACACACGACACCCTGAAGGATGCATGCCCCATCCTTGTAGGGGTGCGTTTGCTGTAGGGCAAACCCGAGGCTCCATGGACACAGCGTGTTGTTGCTGATGCCCACTAGTTCAGACTGTGCTCCCACATCCCTCTCCCCAGGTGGGTTTCGCATAAGCCCTGATCAAACACGCTCCCAAGTTTAATTCACCTTGTGCTCCAGACCATTCTCCTCACTTCCCCTTTTCTCACAAGGGTGTTTTTACACTTGTAGGTCAGAAAAGCACCAAGCAACCAGTAAGGAACCTGCTGTGCTTAAAGCAAACAGAATGGTAACCCCTGCCCCAAGTGCGCACAGCCTGATTGCCATTTCAATTAGTTGAATGTGTTAAGACCTGGCAAGACAGGAGCCATCGAGTCAATTACTAGTGCACCAATCTAAAGAAGACATGAGCTCCCCCTTCCAGACCCCTGTTGAACACAGCTGCCCCCTTCCAGCCAAGAGTGTTACTTGCAAGCACCATAGGTAGGAAAGCACAGCAAAGCAGCATCATTACCCCCCATAGCCTGAGTTTACAAGCCTGCCAGCCCCAGACTTCCATAATTGCAGATGAGCCCCCAAAAAATCCAGAGGACTGGCATCAAATTTACCAGAATGACTTGTGAAGCAAACGAGATTAGGGGAAAAAAATAGACAGAACTTCTTCCAATGTTAATACCTTTGTAATATAGATAAGGGATTTGAATTTTAAATATTATTTTTATTACTGTAGCTCTTTTAATGTCTGTAATTGCTTTCTGTCAAAATTTAACCTTCTCCGTTCCCTTCGACATGTGTCGGCCCGCTTTGCAGGATGGTGGATATACAAGGGGAAAAAGAGAAGGGGAGGAAAAGAAAAAACTATCTGCACTTGTTGTCCCTAAGTTTCATAAGGCCTGTGCAGAAGCCAAGGCACCATCAGGACCAAAGACCCAGGAAAATAAGGGGCTTATCTCCCTGGATCCATGCATGACACAAAGGCACATTCGCGGGTGCATCACTCTTACCATGCTCCCTGACCCTACTGCTCCTGCATTACTTCACTCGAGAGGATGGATCAGCTCCCAGCAGAGCTTTGCTTCCCCACCTCTGCCCCCACCAGACTCAAAGGCAGGCAGGGAGGCAGGGCCGGTGAAAGGCTGGAGCTGCAAAAGGGAAGAGCAGCACTGCTGGAGCCTGCAGGGCGAAGGAAAGGGGGAAGAAAAGAAAGGTCTTCTGCAAGCCTGCCCAGGGATGAGGGGGTCACGGGGAAGGTGATATTTCACAGTCCGTGGAGGACTGCTTTACTGGGCAAGCTCAGTGCCAGATCGCTGCAATTGTTTCCAAGAAGCTATTACAGATTCCTAGGAGGTTCAGGCTGGAATGAATTATGAGCTAGGGAGAATTTCTGCCTAGCCAGACATTTACCCACAGGGTTTTAAAAAGGCACCAATAATCATAACGCGGTGTGTGAGCAGTTGAGCCTTGCGTAAACACCAGCAGGTTACTAAAATGGGATCAGTTCATCTGTGGAACATGGCACATGAGGGATTATATCCACCAAGAGAGGCTAAAGCCTCCAAACCCACTCTTGTCTATACTTGAAAGGGTTTGTAGGTACTATTGTCCTGGGAGGAGCAATCCTAGGAAAACCCCTTGTGACGAAACAGCTTATTCTAACAGATTTCTTCCCCCAGTTCTCCAAACAGAATACAGTTCTACCGGCAAAGTCATAGACTAAATAGACGGCAAATATGCCACATCAAGCGTTTGTCATGCAAAAGCTCCAAGGACATTTCCATTCCCATCCAGAGGTCAATACAAAGGTGCTTCTGAAAGGAGCAGTGTGGCCCCCAGGTCTACCCAGCTAAATCACCATACCCTGCGTTCCCGGAGGTGGGATGTGGTCAGGGAACCTCCTGCGCTCCAGTTATTCCCCTACTACTGTCCTTTGGGACCCTTCCTAGGCCATGTAGGCAGCAACATCTTGAAAGCTAGCTCTTCCCTATGCAAAATACAATACAAAGCCATCCCAATCCCTTTGCCTACGGAGCAGAAACAGCGCAGAAGGTCTGCCTTCCCTGGGCACACAGGTTTTGTGCCTAGGTCCCTTCTCTTGCTTCCAGAGGGTCCTCCCATGCCAGCAGAGCTGATTTCCTTATGCTCTTTCCCTGCTTGGTCAACTTGAGTCCCCTTCAGGACTTACGCCAGCATCAGAGCATACAGCCTGCTCTAACCTGTGCACATGCACATGTTCCTTCTGTTCCCTGCTCCAGGGACCTGGCTCCTTGCGGCTTTAGCTGTGCTCACTCTCTCTGCAGGCTCAGAAGTCATACAAGTTAAGAGCCGATTCCTGACAGCCATAAACTTTGATCTGGGAATGGCAGGCAATGTATTCCCTGCCTGAATACATCCATTTCACGCTTCTACTTTCCTTCCTGATGTTAACCAGACTTCTTGTGATTCACTGAGGTCAGTGTATCTTAGTTACAGAGGAGCTCTGCCAACCTTACTGCTCTCCAGCCCTCCCCACCTGAGCACGGGTAGGAGTTGGTATTTCATAGACTGAACAATGCATCAAGGAAGAAATGGATTTTGCTTTGTGCTTCTGCATTCTGTCCACAGCTGAGCCCTGGGGGAGAAGAGAACAGGAAGAAAAGGATGGGGGGAACAGGGGCAAACGCTGCTTGATTTTCATCCTTCCAGCACAGTTGCAGCTATAAATGTCAGTGTGAAATAGGCTTAGAAAAAGACCAAGAGCATTTTGAGAGTAGAGACAAACACTTCCTTAACAAGACACTGCTTAAACAAGCCCGAACTCTCAATAAGGTAAGAGGAAGGCCCGGTGGGTTGCTGGTTTGAGATAAAAGCATGAGGTGCTACCACCACACCTGGCATTAACCATGGGATCAGACTCACGCTGCCGCTGTAAAGGATGCTAAACCCAGGGGCCAAGCTGGACTCCAAAAGAGGAACAACAATCAAGCAGCCTTAAGAAGCAAACTGCAGGGATTGACACAGTCCAGAGGAGGCAGCTGCCTCCTCGCTGCAGGTACTGACAAGGCTCATTTCAGCACTAATGGTGATGAATGGGGTCTGATGTCAGCCCGGGCAGAGAGGATCCCACCAAAGCCTGGGAGACCAGCCCTGCTCCAGCCCCACAGTGGTTCCCCAACCTCCTGTCAAGTTACGAACACAAAACACAGGGAGAAAGTCCCAGTGGCGAAAGGCTTTGGGCTCTCTCTGTGCCAGAAACATGGAAAACAAGGCTGAAGGACAGCTCTGGGAGCATGAGGCTCTTCGAGGAGCAGGAATCCCTGACTTCAACAGCACATGGGATGCTACATCCCCTGGGTTCCCATAAGAGCATCATTCTCACCACTGCTGCCCATGACAGCATGACCAAGTTTAGGGAAAGCTATTTCTTACGCTGCCTCCATGTTTAGAGGGCCTTCTAGAAAGCCAAAATCAGTGTCCAACCTTCAGGACCCACCTGAGCACAAGGCACAGCAGTCTGGCTGCAGCCTGCAGCAATGACAGAGCAGCCTCTCTGCATCTGCAGATCTGTCCCATGGCACAACGAGTACAGCTCTGCCACTGGATCAATGTACTGGATTGCTTCCGCTCCAACTGCCCATCTGATTTGACAGGAGCTATTTTGGGTAATGCAGCTCCTACTGATGGAGCCAGGTTGTGCACTCCCATGCATATCCTTGCATTTCAAAGCAGGGCCAGATGAGGGTCACTCTAAACCAGTGTCTGAATTTTCCTTAAGGACATGCATGATTTCTGCCACGTGACAAGTGACAGCCTGAAAGCCCTGGAGGCTGCAGCCCTCCATTTCAGCCACAGCCAGCGATGAGAGTCAGCAATCAGTGCAGATGTCAGCCTCAGGTCTGCCTTTATCCACCTTTCCTCACTTGGGTCTCTATGGGTGGAAGGGAAACATCCGTGCCAGGTATTCACCATGCCCACGGCAAAAGCCGGGTAAGGTGAAGCACGAAGGAATGGGGAACAGCAGCAAGATCTAACCAGCTTCCACATCTCCCTGCTTCCCACCTTCTTAAGCCCCCCAATGTTACATTTGCCAGCACAATAGTGTGCAAACACACTCCCCCTCCCTTCACCCGCACACAGCTTTTCTCTCTGAACACCCACTGCCATGTGGAGAGCAGAACTGCCAACTGCGAACGATCTCCTTCCTGCCCTTCCCCATCTTTGGAGCGGTTGAAGGGAGAGCGCCTCTGATTGTAAAGCACCACCTTGTCACCAGGAAGGAAGCTGGAAAAACCATCATCCAAAAGCTTCAAGGTCCTTTCAGTTCTTGGTGTTGCTGCTCCTGAGGCAGGACCCTTCCGTGGGATGGACAGCTTCATCTCCCTCACTCTAAAACAATCTTGGGTCAAGACTGCTGACTTAGACACAGAAGACTCTATAGCTCTTCCCCTAATCCCTGTCCCCCTCTGCCTTAGCTCTTGATTTGCATTATGAGCAGGTCAATAAGATATGTACTGGTGAATTTGGGTCAACAACAGACTTATGTTTATATAGCATCCTTCCAATCATATCACAGCTCACAATTAGCTGTAATGCAATTTTCAGCACCTAAGAATAAATCAATAGCTGGTTAATTTAGAAGCAATAAAATGAAACACTTTTCCCATATATCCTACAGTTGCTCTGAAGAGATTCAGTGCCACAGAAGGGATTACAGAGAAAAAATAGTATTGGAAAGGTATTGCATGGAGCTGGATAATTGTCTGACCTTCTGGTCCTGCACACCAAACACATGCGAGACAAGCCTTATTTTCTGATTGGTGCAAAGAAGGAATCACTTCCCTATAGTAATATAGCACTGCAGAGACAAATAGATGCAGAGCTTTTATTTTGCGTAGGATTTGGGAAGTTCGTGTCCCAGCTGATGTCCCCTCTGTGTGCTGAAGAATGTATGGAGAAGAGTGGTCAGGGGATAAATCCACTGAAAGAGGAATGTGTGTGCCCAGCATCGGATGAGCTGGCTCCTATGCTTTGAGCGGTCCACAAGCAGGACAGGGGATGAACAAGGGGGCTGGAACAAACCCCTTTGGGGGCAAACTGTCCAGGAAGGAGAGGAGCCCCTTGGGCTCAGAAATGGCCTCAGAAAGCAATATCCCAGGCAGCCCTGACCAAACACAACAGCACACACACGGCCAGCTCTGCCCTCAACGACCTGATCCAAAGTGCCAGTCCCTGGGACTGATCAAAAACTTGCTGAAGCCATTATAAAGACTCTAAAGGGCCTAGGAAGAGCAAAGCAGAGAAAGCTCTGTCTGTTCTCCGGCTTTTGATTTAGCCTCACACAGGCTTTGCTAGCTCCGCACTGCTGAAGCAGAAATGAAAATCCTCCTAAATAAGGCTCGAGCTGCAGAAAAAACAAATGGTTTCCATGCGAAGATGAAGTTAAAACACTTAGCACTAAAGAAAAACAACCCTCCAGAAGCTCCCATTTAATGGAGAGGCACTGCCAAGGTTAGTAGGCCAAAAATCTGATGGCTGTTCCCTTCCTTTGTTTGCACAGATCACACGCCGCTCTCTGCGCCTTCCTTCTTGCCTCCCCAAAGCAGCATTGCAGAGCGGTAATTGTGTGCGTGTGTGTATATACACACAGAGAGATACGTATAAAAACTATGCCAATAGCCCCCAGCATTTTCAAACAACCTTGCAGAAGGCTTTTTAGTAGAAGCAGATGGAGCTGGGATCTCGGCTGGTGTCGAGAACTATCATTCCATTGGGGAAAGGCGACCCAGGAGACAGGGTGCTAGGTCTAGAGGGATCTCCAGCCCATACCGTGCCTGGATCCTGGCCCTTAGAAAGTCTTTTAGGCATTGAGCTGTCCCCACCTGACTCTAGATGAAGCTCCTAAGGTAGGATGAGGGTCAGCCAGGCCCCTCTGGCCATCTGGAAAGAAGCAGACAGATGCTGGTGGGCATCTCCTAGAGATGCTCACTCATCTCCTGCAGCAGGGAGGAAAGCAGGAGCCCCCGACCCCTGCCTGGAGCCACAGGGGATGGATTGGGGCCTTATTCCTCCACTTTGCAGGAGGATGTGCCACTGTTGTGGGGATAACGATGGTGTGGCTCAGAGGCTCCTCTCACGCAGTGGATTATCATGAGTACATCTGACTGTGGATTTGCCACCAGCTGAGGAACTGTCACTGGGTTCTCACAGGTGCTTCGGTTATAACAAGGCAGGGTAGAAATGGGTGAGCACAAGGAAGTATTAGTTTAAATAACATCAATCTTAATGTTAGCTTTGGCTAAGACTATTTTACTAAGGATCTTGGAGCATTTCACGAGTTATATTTAAGTTTCAGGACCCCCGGGGAAGGACTACCTTTAACTGCGGAGGAAAACAAAGAGCAGGGAGATGGGGACAGGCTGAGCACACATGAACTCAGAACTCTTGTCTAACCCAGCCAAAGCATTCAGGTTTCAGCTAAGCTGCTGTGCAGCAACACTGCAAAGCAGAGCTGTGAAAGGATCTCAACCCACACACTTAAGCAGACAAAAAGGGTTCTCCAAAAGCAATATTCAAAGTTCAGGGGCTGAAATAAATCTGCCCAAACTTCTGCATAGAAATGCGCTCCTTATTTGCTTCCCTCCGACTACTTTACACACTGTCACATCAACACAATAAATACATTTGCCATTGGGAGGACACTTTAAATGGAGATCCTTTGGTCAAAGACTCACAAGTGGACTAAAAGCGCCATCCATCCTTATCGCCCTGGAGCATTTAATAAAGCACCAGGGCTTTTCATTGCCAAGTCCCACTAGAGCACAGTTACAAAGAGCAGCTAATTCACTTACCCGAGCAATGAGCTCCCCGACCATCCCTGTCCACGTGCCGTTTGCCTCAGGGACTCCATACACACCATCGCCAACGAGGTGGATCTTATAGTTGAAACGTAGGATCTCTGCCAGCTCCTTCAGCATGTCCACGCAGAAGCCCTCGTAGCGGTCGTTGCCTTCCAGCTCTTGATGGTTCCACTTCAGCATTAAGTAAGGGTTTTCCTGCATTGAAACTGGGCAGCTGTCATTCCCATCTTAGGCGAGGTATCCCACCAGCACAGCGCCGAGCACAGGGCACAAAAAGCAGGGGCACCCAGGCCAACCTCCAATCCCAGTATATCCCTCTCAACCGGGGTATGAGAGATGTGGAAAGCTGGTTTGACCATTTGGGAACTCGAGGTGTAAAGCTAACAAGAGCTGTTTCTACACTGGTACTCACTGGCCCCGGCTGTGTCAGGGATATGCTGGAAGTGCAGCAGATTTATCCGAGTTTAGGCTATGAAGCAGAGCTAAGGGATCATGCGTTGGGAGTTGTTTCCAAACGCGATACGCCAAAGCAGCCCAGCGACTGCTCTGAGTTATGGCAGGACAGACAGATTTCAGCCTCGCTCGGCATACAGCCACTTCTTCAGTTTGTCCCTCTTTTCAACAAACTTTTGGCACTATTTCCCCACATCCCACAGAGTTCTTCACGATTCTGAGTATTCCTTATGAAGGAGCACTGGAAAAGGCCATAGGACAAGCAGCACCTGGAATAGGGACAGTGGTGCCTGCAGATGTGAAGTCTTGGTTCACAAAAAGTTGCACCCATCTTGGCTAATTTCAGTGATTTTATGGGTAGAAGGGACAATTGTCCCTTCCAACCTACCAGCTGTACACAGAACAAGAACATCATTCCGAGATGAATGCACAACGGCAACTTATCCCCATCCTAGTCCTCTCCCCAGCTGCTTCTGAACGCATCAAATATCATTTCCATATGAAACATCAACTTGAGTTTAATTACACTGTCATGAATTGTCCTCAGTGCTGTAATTAGAGATTGGATCGTCTGTTCTTTATGAAATCAGTGTTCAATGCTGCATGCTGGGGGCTGACGGGGGTAGGAAGAGGGAATAATATCCTAGCTGATTGACACCTCTGAGCATTGGATGGCAAAGAGCTAATGGGAACTGTAGGTGACCCCCTCACTTACCAGGATGGTGGTGACAATGAGCGTGGTGTTGAACAGACTGTCTGATATGTTGGAGGAGAAGATTCTGTTGTCCATGCTGAGTCCTTCAGAAACGTGCCAGTGGCCGATCTGGAGAGATAAAATAGCACAATAAAGGAATTTACAGGGCAAATTACTGTACGCTCCTGCCATATGGCTCTGGTGACAGACAACCATCAAAGCTGGCCCTGGAAGAGGTGCTTATGAATGCTCTATTAGCTTTACAGTGCACCCCTACAAAGGGCCAGCAGAAAGATTAACACACTGGTGCACGGCCCCAGCACTCCCCCACCAAAATACAATGCCAAAATCCTGTCCCTGCTCACAGCCTTCTCACATGTCCTTGCGTAGCAGTGGAAAAGCCCTGCACAGGAAAAAGCCGTGTGATGGGCAGCTCTAGGAGCTCATGGTAGCCAAGCAGCCTTCTGCACTGTGCCCAGATGCCACCGAGACGGGTCCATCTTACCTAGCAGTGCCCACGCAGTCAAACCTGCAAGCTCATCCCTCCCAGTGAGGTGCAACTGCTTATCTCTGCCATCCCTCACGCTCACACGTGCACTGTGTGCTATGGACACAGCTTGGAAGCGCTTCAGGAAGCGCTGAAAGTCTGATTTTACAGTGAAGGCCCGAAATGGAGGGTTCCTGCCCCCACATTCCTGTCCTGCCTTATGCTGTCTGTGTAACAAAGGTTTCACCCGCCTGAAAGCAAGCAAAACCTCTCGCTGTCCTCCTGTGGGTGTCACTGTCATTAGTTGATGGCAGCTACAGACACGGTTTGTTCCTTAGAGGAAAACATCACTTGACAGGGAGTATCACAGCATCACGGCTTCCCCTGCAATCCCAGAGCAGCAGTCAGTGCCCAACACAGGGCAGATGCTTTCCAGCCCCACTTTGGTGGCAGTTTGTGAAATGAAGCCATGTTCTTAGTGGTGCTGCAACCATGACTCATCTCCTCTGTCTACCGTAATGGATGCCAACTACTATGATTAAGTATGTCCAAGCTCTTTGGCTCAGGCTCATCGCACCCGACAGCTCCATGGACAGCCTAATTCACCAACCATGCATCAGCATTCCTGCAGCAAACCTACTGCCCAGCACCAGTGGCAGGGACCGGTCCTCCAGCGCTCAGGAGGATGCTGTGACTCAGCTGTGATGCAAGGCAACCAGCCGCTGCCTTCAGCCAGGAGGAGGAATATTCTACAAAACCTCATTTTAACTTCAAGAGCCCAATCTCCCTCCCTCAGAGCTCTGGGCAGGGAGATCAGCACCTCCAGCAGCTTGTTCCGAGCATGCAAATTAGGCTTTCTCTCTTACGCTCCCTAAAAGAGCCTCTGTTTTATCTCATGGATAGGTAGGTGGCTGAGGGAGGCCAGCTCCCTCTGAGACCCCTTCTCTCTCTTTATTCTCCTGCAAAGCCTCTCTCCCTCTGTCATGCCCCAAAACCCTCTGACACCACTCAAGCAAGCTGCTGCATCCCTAAGAGGCAGTGAGTGACCCCAATGCACAGGGGTGTCTTCACAGCTCCTCTCGAGCCACGGTGCCAGAGCAAATCCATTCCCGGTTCCCCTGCACTGACACGAGCTGTCTCGGGCACTGTTGGTCACAGGCAGGTTATCCTTTCGCTCTGCCACGGTTGTCAGGGTGGTAGGAACAAATTGATTTCTCTTCCGTCAAAGACTAATCTTATTATTGTTCAAAGAGTTGGGTGGAAGGCGACAGCAGAGCCACCGGCCAGGCGGAGGCACCGCCATGGAAATGAATGGGAGGCACGCTGATTTACACCGCCCCAGGATTGACTCCACGCTCTCACAGTCTCTTTTCTTGGCAGTGCTTTGCCTCTGGCATAACTGATGGCTTGAGGACTTCAGAGTCACTTCCCAGCCAAACACAACCTGAAACTGCAGCCGTTCTGCTGTGCTGTCAGCAGACTGGATCGCTTTGGACATTGAGGAAAGGGCCAAGTCCTTTCTTCTCCTCACTGTCAGGGCAAATGCAGCCCAAGCAACTGAAGAGCCATTACAAAAAGTGGCCATGTGTAAAGAATCCCAAATCCAGTCCCCTCAGCCCTAGGCGCAAGGAGCGGCGGGAAGAGCAGACAGGGCAGCTTACACTCAATGGCTTGGCAGAAGGAAAGCAGACAGGGAAAGCAAAGGACAGGCACGTGCATGTCCGTGTCTGCTCTCCTCCCCGGCTGGAGGTGAGGCACTGGGGTGCAGCAGTGCAGGCAGAGCTGGCTGAGGCCCCGGGAGGGGCTTGTTTACTCTGCAAATAACACAACAGAGCTCATTCCCCCGAGCTGTCAGCCCAGCCCCTTCACCACCATTAATAGTGCCCTGCTAAAAGCACCAGTCATGGCAAGGACTCCTGAACGCCTTGGAAGCACTAACCCTCACGGCTCACCACCACCAGGAGAGGCACTGGGGGTTATTAGCATCACCTGAGAGATGGAGACACGGAGGCACAGTGACAGTGCATCTGGGAGCACATCTTGAGCACCCTGTGCTCTTGGCAGCTTGTTGTGACTTTACTATCACCAAGCTCATAGCGTCACAGTTGCGCTGTAGTGCAGGACTCACCTCTAGGAGCAACTGTCCCAAATTGAGAGATTTACCATGCACTTCATGGCCAGGGAGCCCTTGAAGCACAGGTTTAATTGGCCTGCGCAGGGTCTGCAGCAGCGAGACACGAGGAATCGTCCTGGCTGTATTCCCCAGCTCTGCAGAAAGGTGCTTTCCTCTTGCTCTGGCTGCTAAACAACGGACCCTCTGCAGCAATCACCTCTCTGAGTGATCAGTCATAAACTCATAGGTTTCTCAACCAGAGATTAGTGACAGATGAACTTCCATTTTAACAGCCCTCACTGTTCCCAGATTTGTCCCTCCCCTGTTGGCACACTGAGACTAATTGCCTCCCCGCCCCGACAGTGCGGTGGGTTTGACCTTGCTCTTACTACAGCACCAAAGCCAAACGCTCCCATGTGCTGGCGTACTTCAAGCCCATCCTGGCTTGTTCCACCTCACCACTGTCCCCCTCACAGTATGCTAAAGCCACTGATTGACTCCTCATGCTGTTTGCTCTTTCTGAAGCGTAATGTGTCAGGATGTTTGGGATCATCAGATCTCTTCCTCTCTTGCAAGATGGATGTCAAGGTGATTTTAATCATATCTATCTACGTGTAAAAAAAGCTTCTGAAAAAGAGAAAACATATTCACCTGCAAAATGTGTTAGGAAACAATCAAATGCTCTACATGGTCATGGATAAGATCATCCTGTTGTTAAGGCACTGGACTAGGACTTAAGAATTTTTAGGACTCAGGATTTTTTAGTAGCAGATATGATTGGTCTGTATAAATACACCAGGTGGAGGAGGCCCACAGCAAAGAGGTAGAACAGCTTTTGAAGCTAAAATGATAGCACTGGCACAAAAATAAATAGATATAAACCAGCTAGAAATAAACAGGCTGAAAACTGGAAGAGGGTTTCTAATGATCAGGGTTGCTTAAGTGATGGCATACCTTTCCCAAGAGCAACGAGGGCAACACAACCACCTCGCTGCAAGCTGGAGCTCCATACGTTCGTGAGAGGGATTATCCAACCTGGTGACCGTTGACAGCTTGTGGCTGGGATAGAGAAAGCTCCCTCCGTGTCCTTACAGGGCCATCAGGAGAGCCAGCCCCCTCTGCCTGTCCTGCCTGCAATGCCTGCCAGCACCTCAGGTCTGACTCGTTGTATGTCCTCATCACAGGCAGGGAGCAAACACACAGCTCCAGAGTGATCCAGCCCAAAAAGCCCTGAGCTTGGAATAAGCAAGGAAGTGCCATTGCTCATGACACTGCCCCAGCCCCACAGGCAGGAAAAGTGCCTCGATTTAGTTGCTCTGCAAAAGGTGTTATTGTGATCAGTGACACTTAAAGGATTTCTCATCACCAGCGGCTAAGAAGATGCAAGTGGGGTATTCCCGACTCACTCCGTCAGCCCTTCAGCTCCCCTGTTCAGACACAGCCACGTTAATGATGCCCGCCTTTCAAGTTTCTTGTGGCATGAGATGACAAAATACTGCTCAAACTAATGATTTTAATGAAGTCTTCAGCTCAGTGCCCCGCAGGCCTGAACAGCAGCTGACGGCAGGGAGTGATGACATAGCAAGAGCTCTCTGTGAGCTTCAGAGGCACCACAGGTACCCACCATCCTCACTCCCCTGCTAAAAATTGAGGTAAAGCCAGCCCTGAATACAGACGTGTTCAAACAGGAAGGGGACCACCACTGCAACAAGCACAGATACCTCTGGGGCTCTGATTAGCAAGCACTGTCCTACAGCTTGAACTCCTCACCTCTCCTTTCTCACGTCCACAGGAAAAGGCCGGAGTGCCAAATGCTATCATCTCTCATCAAATCTGTGCTTGGAGAACCTTGTCAACACTAACAGGAAAGCCACAGTGCCAGGAGAACAGTTAAGTAGGTACATGGCGCATTTGGTGGCCTGAAGAGGGAGGAATTTGGGAGTTCTGGGGAGGGAAAAGGGAGTAAATGCAAGAAAGCCCTCAGAGGACACTGCATAGGTCTGCCTTGTGGTTGGCATTCCTGAAGGACACAACCAGGCAAAGCTTCCTCCACAGAGGTTAGCACAGGACACAGAGAGCACCAAGCGTACAACCACGAGACATGCACGCAACCCGCCAGGGACCACGCAGCGATCCCCATGATCCTCAGCCTCCCCAGACATCCCCTTCGGACAACACGACTGACACCTGACACAGCCCAGGCAGGACTGATGGTGCCACACTCCGAGCTCATTGGGTCCTGAGGGGCAAAAGACACTTGACCCTTGACAGGATCTGTCCCTGAACTCTTGCTGGAGGTTACAGCTAAAGAGAAACAAGTCCCATTGAGGCTGATTAGCAGCTTCTAAGTTAAAAAGGTCTGATGTGATGGGGACTGCTGAGGGTCTCAGAGCTATCGGCTGGTAACTCATCTGCATGTCATCAACATAGTGATTAGACACCCTCATCGCTCCCACTGCTCTGCCTGGGGACACCAGCAGAGACTTGAACCAAAAGGCGACTAATTGGCTGCACCAAGGACCAGGTGAGAGCCAGGGGTCACAGGCAGAGCTATGGACAACGCGCCCATGGTGGGGCTCCAGCCCTGTCAGCGGTTTTCCCTGCCTCCCCTCTGCACAGATGCCTTCCCTGAGGCCATCTAAATCACAGCTCCTCTTCATTCCCTTCTCCTATGAAGCTGCCAAACCGTAGCTCCTGGTTTAGTGCACATCACCGCGCTGAAGCAGGAGGGGCGTGCTGCAGTGTTTTTTAAAGGGGCAAAGAAAGGCAGGAAATAAAAAGATGACATTTCCAAACTCAGTCCTCGTCAGATCTACGGATCACCAGCACATTAATGAGCCCGTGCTTTATTGCACATCCTATGAACAGAGCGCAGCTCTCATATGGCTGGGGAAAAAATTTCCACTAGTTAAGCTAAATCAGGAAAAGACACGTTTGGTGCGTTACATAAATGTATTAAAAATTGGATGTCAAAAAGCCCTGCCTCTCCTTGCCCAAAAGCAACGGCAAGTTAGAAAACCTAAGTGCTTCTAATTTGTTTGCTGGCTGGATCAGCTTCCAAAGTCAGTGAATTCTCTATCAAAGCTGATGAGCTGGAAGTCCCTGTGGCTTCGATAGATGGAAGGGGAAAGAGAGAGACAGAAAGAGAGAAATGGGCAGAGAGCGTGAGCTTGATTAAAACTAAGGAGGGAATAGAAGTGTTTCAAACCAGACCCTGAGCAAATGAGTTAATATAATAACCCTTGGGAACAAAACTGTCTCCAGGATGTGCATGTCTGTTCCCTACCCTGCTCCCCTCATGGCAGGTTTAATTAAATGATTTCTTATGATTTATTTAGTTATTTTTCTTACAAGAAGCCAGGCTGGTGAGAAGAAAATAACCACCTATGGCACAGCAGAGTGGCATTCGGATTCCCTTTGCGGTGACCAAGAGGGAAGCTCTGTCCAGGCATTCCTTTCCCAGTTGGGCACATCATTATCAGCTTGCAGCCTCTGAAGGGCCCTAACACCCCTCCTGGCACTGCTATCAGTCACTCAAGCCCCTTGGGTACCTCTGAAACATAAAGCTGCTTATTTACCGAGCTGTTACAACAGGTCTAAATGGGTTTTCTCTTGTCAGACTGGGTTTGGGGAGCAGAGCTGAGACTCATCTCTCAGAGTGGACTGGGCTGCAGTCAGAGCTCTCTGTAGAGCTCCGGGGGAAGCGCTGCTACAGGAGGACCTGTGTGTTTAATGTGAACACCCTGCCACATTTGAACACATCAAAAACACAGCTGTCATACGAACCTTACAGCATTTGCTTGCTTTGCTCCATCGGAGTGCGTGCTCTTATTAATGCAGATGGGCTTGGATCTGTCACTTTTGCTCAGAGTATGATGGGTTGGGGAAATGATTAAAAGGGCATTGGTGCTGCCTTACTGTGGGGAAAATGCCGTCCCGATCCCCCGCTCACTCAGCTAAAGGCAGCATCAAAGCTGAGCTGTCACTCGACAGGTACGAACGGGCAGGCAACATCCTTGCCAAGGCTACAATTCATGGCTGCCAGACCAGGAGAGATTTCCTAATGCCAAAATGCTCTGTTGGGGGGGTGGGGGAGTGGGTGAGACACAACAGCTTTTGCTCTCTGTCAGCATGTGGGAGAAGTGGCAATCTCTGAGAAAAGGGCAGGTGTGGAGCTGTCAGCAGGGAAATAAACCAGATGAAACCCCTTTGCCCGGGACTTCTATTTCTTCTCCTGAATGAGGTTTGTATCTACCAGTAAAACCTGAACTCCTTGGCCTGGTGGGATGCTATCTCACCAGTTTGATATCTGTGGCTTCACAAGGGCATCCTTAACCATAGCCGAAGCCAGAAAACATCCCTTGGACAGAAAGAAGGCAATAAAGGACTAATGCTGTAAGGGCTCTGTGAGCACTGAGACAAAAAGGAAATGAGAGCCTGAGCTAAGCAAACCCATTACAGAGGAACACGCACCATAAACCAAGAGGTAAGCTATCTCACGCTTCCTCCTGCATGCTGGGGAGAGATGGTGGCCAGCTCCTGACATGGGATTGCCCCCTTCGCTTTCCTTCCCAGAAGGAGTTGTTTGGAAAGGTTCATAGTACTCCACAAACGTAAGGACTAAAGTGTCTGGAGTGTAAGCTTGCATCTGGCACACACTTCATGCTGTGAATTGTCTCCTGCGCAGAAGGGTTACTGCGACAGGACAGATATTGGCTCTGAAATCACCGCCTCAGGGGCCTGATAGATGAAGACAAATCTGAATCATCTCGAGCCACATTCTCGATGAAGTGAAACACGGTTTGTTTGCCAGCCCGAGCCCAGTGAGAGCTACTGCAAGATCCACACCGTGCTACACACGGACCATCCCCAGGGCAGCTCTTACCTGCCGGAAGCCACTGCGTGTGTGCTGCAGGATCTTCAGGGCATAGTTGGATCGCTGGCCTTTGCTGTTGAATTCGATGTGGCCGGTGAGACCTTCCAATTCTACCTGTCCAAGAGAGAATGAGTTACAGCGCCCATCGAGGCAGCTCACCCCACTGCCTGCAGCAGAGCCAGAGGTCCCATGCACCGCCCATCCGTCCTCCCAGCACCTACAGCAGTGCAACCTTTGCGTCTCAATCCTTATTGCTTTTGGAGTCTGGCAAGGGTAGCAAAGAGATGGAGGGGAGCGGGAGCATCAGCAGCATGAGGTGCATGGCTCCCCAGATCTCTTTGCTTTGGAACAACCTCCACCGCAGCCCCTCACTGCTTCCCTCCATCCCAAGGCTAACACTGCAGCAGGCACGAGCTCTTCGCTGTGTCACACTGAATCTCTAGCTGGGGATTCCTTCCCAAACCATTACGTGCTGTTTCGCAGCATCAGGATGGCATTTAACACAAGAGCACGTTGCAACAGAGCCAGGATGAGTGTCTAGCCTCACTGTGCAGATTAACCAACGCTTGCTTGCTGCTGGAGCACCTCTTCAGTAACAAGAGCTAGCTACAGAGCCAAGGGAAGCTGGAGGATTTAGTTGCCTCGGACTAAGGGTGAGATTTAAAGCAGGCACGGGGCCAGAGTGGTACAAGGTTCAAGTTCAGCTGAGCTTTCCTTCGGAGGAAAGAAATGTCTCATTAAGTTTCCTCATCTCATGACGGTTCAGCTGCATCGCAAACAGGCGCAGGAAACACGCTCCTTCTGCATGGTCCAGCTCAGCTCCGAGGAACCGTATTGAGAAACTCCAACTATTTCAGAAGGCTGAAACTTCATTATCTGTTCTCGTGACAGAACTAGGCTTGACCAGTTCCAGCAACCACGCTTTTGGGTTCAAAGGAGCCCACAAACCCCATTACAGACAAACTCACATCATTCCACTGAGCTCTAAGCAATCGCACTGCATGACCTTACATCAATCCAAGTTCACTCGAAACAGAGCTCAAATAACTTAGAAACATTTGCGCTTTAAAAAACCCTCACTGAATTCCAGCTTTTCCGCAGCAAAACCTGGAAACCGGAGCATTTCATGTTGTTCCAAGGCCGGTGACAAACCAGCCCTCAGATCTCTCTTTTCATTCCCAGAGCTACCTCCAAACAAACAGGCACTCTGTGCTTGAGAACCGTGCCAACACCAGCATGTACATACGCATCTTTCCTTCTGGCAGCGATGAGCACTAGCTCCTGACACACCGAACGTCAGTCCCTTCTCACCATTCTCAGGTAGTTCATCAGGCTGGTGCCGTGCTGCCAGATCTGGGCAGAGCCACAGGACAGGGGCTTCACCCCAATCTCCTGGCTCCGGTTCAGCTCCTGCACGGCGGTCACCACAGCATACACCGCATCGAAGAGCAGGGCCGAAGAGAGCTGTGGGCAAAGAGAAGAAGCTGAGACGGGAAGACAAAAATTGAGCCTCCCACTGCATGTCCGGGACCTTGCAGCTCTATCCACAACCTCCAACGGGATCAGAAAGGGGCAAAATGCTTGTCCTCCCCTGTGAGGACAGTAAGCCCTGCTTGCCCATCATTCTGTTCCAGCAACATCCTGCACCCTGTCTGCACCCATCCGAGGGCAGGGAGAACAAAAGAAATGGCATCCCGGAACTGCTGTGCCTCTGTGAGCATCTCTGGGGCAAGAGTAATCCCCTTGCCAGTCCTACTCCCAGACTGTTGTATTTCTCCTTCTCTTCTTGCGCTATTCCTTACCCTTTCTATCTCTGCTTGCTTGTTCCTCAGGGTTTCTTCCATCACTATCACCTTTCCACCTCTATTTGTCCCTATCTCTTCCCATTCTTTTCTCTCTCAGTTTCCTAAAGTAACTAAGCCTCCCAAATCAAGGTGTGTTTTCTGCTGCTTTGGTGACCACTCATCAAACTGCTGGCCAAGGGCAATACACTTGAGAGCATCAGGTTTATGAAGTTCATATGTAGGCAGTTGGACAGAATAAAGATCCTGTGCCTACGCCTACAGAAGGAGAGATGACTGCTGCTTCAGCCTTCATTAGGCACCAAAGAATCCTCCTTTGACTACTGCTTTGAAAGGCAGATCCACAGGAAATGAGGTTTTGCTAGATTTACTTGTTAAGCAACAGACTCCTGGCTTTCAGACCCTGTAGAGACCATCTAGTTCTTTGAAACAGCCTCCAGTTCCCTGTTGGCTGTTACCTGCTCTGTAATGACTCTGCTGAAGCAATGCTCAGAATCACGGAGTTCATCCTCTCTCCTACTCATTTGTGCTTTGTTTGCCTTCAGTCAGATTTCTTTGTCCATCGAGCCTCAGAAGCTGTGTTTTTAGCCCATGCGCAACCGTTTTGATGCTTTTTGATCTAGGTACTCATCAGCCATTTGCTCTCTCATGTTCACTGTTGTGACTAAGATTTCGCTTCTAATTATTGTCACCTCCAGACTCTGCTGGAATTAAGTCGTTGCAGCTCATTACTATCAAGGCTATGCTTTCCAAGAGCATCCTCTTACCATCCCAGCTCCTGGCAACAGGTTCAGTCTCTAGCGTGGGGCTCCTTTCCCTGTTCATGACTTGCAGCACTTCAGTGGTATCTGTGTCCTCTATTCCTCCCAAAGCCTGATGAGGTTTATTCACTTCTGCCAGCGGCCCTGCAGGAACAATCTTGCCCAGTTCCTTCACCCCAAGGAACCTTTGGCGTCGACTCTGTTACTAATTTGAGCGGAGTGAGCCAGACTTAACCCTGCTTGATCTTACTCAAGTAGCGGTAAGACCTCATGGACCACAAGGGCCCAGGATTGGGCAGCTAACAAGCAGCAGGAAGCTTTGAAACATGCAAGCTGCACGAGTGAAAAGGCATGACTCCAGCCCAATGCTAACAAAACCCCAAACGCCAGCTCTAACCTCGCACTTACTCAACATTGGTGTAGGCTCACGTCTGCTCTATCACATTCTTCCTATATGCATCATTTTAGTCGGTTTTACACAAATAGCATTTAGGGAACTCTTCAGTGAGCACTGAACAACTTGGCTGGCATCTGTCAGTCTTGCATCTGACCTGCCTCCCATACAACAGGCAGCACCTTTGCTCATACCTTTCAAGAACTTGCTGCTAACAATAAGAATTGACTGGCTCCAGAGCTATGAAGTTTTATCACAGCTATTTTGCAGGAGATAAACCGTAAATCAGAGGAGCTGAGCAGCCTGAGGACACACAGTGACTTAATGGCAAAGTGGGAATCCGATGCCTCAGTTTGAGCATCCTGCTTCTTTTCCTCCCTCAGCCATGAGACACCACGGGTCCCTCTGCAATGGCAGCAAGCCACTCTCCTGCACTTCTTCCACAGGTAAGGTTTTTGGTTACTATTTGCATCTGCCCTAAACATTCCCCTCCTGGGAAGCACTTCCCAGAGCTTTTTAAAGGAGCTGATACATTCTTCTCCCTACTTTTCTATTTTACCTTTAATACAGATTCTTTCTTCTATCAGGACCTTTTCAGCCTGCCCTGTCCTCAGCCCCTGTTCCACGAAGCTCTTCAGCTTCATGTGGACTGAATCCCGTTCAGGTTACAGACACCATATACAATTAGCTATTGCTTTCCTGAATCAGGAACCAGGTAATACCAGTTGACCAACCAAAACTGTTATGAGAGCAAATGCAATCCCTGTGACTCCAAAGTTTCATCATCTCATACCAAAAGAGAACATTGGCCTAGCATTTTTAATTGTCTCCTGTTGGGTTTTCATTTCCATTTGCCATGAGCAGTTAATGATTTCTTATTAGCTGGTGAGCAAGAGGCTTGTATATCTTAGTGAAGCATTTGACATTATTGATTAGAATATTTTACTCCTAAGCCTCAATTTGTTAGGATTTCTGGCAGCCCCTTTATGATTTCAAACAGTTTAGGGATTAGGGAGAGGGTTGTAATACACAGGATCAAGTCCTCTGTGTTGGGAATGGGAATTCCTCCCACACCCTCAATATACCCCAACGTACCTCTTTCCTTTGTTAAAGAGAAATCACAGCTTTCCTCAGAAGCTCCACATTTCCATTCCTAATGCTGCTTGCCATTTATGCCAGACATTCCCTGTCCCTTTAGGCTCCAAACCAGGCTCCTACGTCAGCTTCTCAATTTTGTGGCCCTGAAGCAAGACACTTGGGTGCATGGGAGCCTGGCAGCACAGCAACATGCGAGACAAACCCATGCACTTACCTTGATTCCCCCTTCAGGATCTCTTGAACAGCCACCAGGACTCAGACCTAGGGAGGAGGTTCATTCCCTCCTGTCTCCTCTGCTGTCCAAATCCTCTAAGGCACTCCATCTCTTCCCATGGTCACTGGTGTGGGATCATCCTGCCCCACCGCCACCTGCAACCCCATCACAAGTGTGGCCTCTCTCCCATTTGTCTCTCATCTCAACTCAATGCAGCATTTGCTGTGTTGCCCTGCGCCACCCACCTAATGGCCATCTCCCTCTGCCACTATTCACTCAGTAACTCGCATAACTCATATTCAATACAGCAAGGTAATTTGGGATGCAGGCTCTGTGGAGGAAACCATTCACAATTAGATAGCATTGGAGTGCAGCAGCTCTGACGAGGCCTCTCTGGCTTTTGTAGGTGTTATCACAAGGTTAACTGGTATTAACAAGGTTAACACAAGCTCACTGCTTGAAGCCATCTCCTGCAGCCCTGAAGGTTCACATGAGGACCGGGGCATTTAAACCACATGGTCTCTCATGCTTTGGGGCCATAACCTTCAACACAGGAGTGAAAAGAGGGATGGAGGCAGCACCTTTTTAACTGCTTCTGAGCAGACTCAGCAAATGGATCTGTTGCTGCTCTTGTGTACATTGCTCTTCATGTCACCTGTAAAATCTCTCACTACTTTTATGCTCTCATTTTAAACCACAGCTTTGTCACTCTGTCACAAAAAGCCAATTTGCCTGTTAACAAATTGATTCTCTTCCTTGTGTGCATCGTCTGATTTGCACAGGTCCCTGCTGGGTTTGTGCCATCTCTGCAATGTAAGAGCTCTGTGACAGGCTGCATGAGAAAGACTTGGTAAGCTCAGCAGTGGTCCTCCACTCGAAGATTCATGGGTCTCGAGAGACTTCCCTCTATCCTTTAAGCCTATTTCTTGATAATAAAGTTGCTGATAAAAATTGCCACCTGATGGATGCCTCATCACAACAAGGCTCCAGGAAAGGGAGCCCGGAGGCTGTACCCGAGAGCTAAGGTACAACAGTGGCACAAAGCCTCGGGAACAAGTCACTGACTAGAAAGGGTCAAGAAACCCATCTCCAGCCCTGCACACATCAGCTGGCAGGACCTTTCTGACCAGCATCTGCAAGACCAGCATCTGCAAGACAACCGATGCTATCGGATGCCCTGCACCTCAGGAGCAGGGATGAGCTCTCCCTGGGTAAACTCCATCGGATCTACCCCTCTAAACTAACAGCAGCTATGACATGGTTAATTGGAAGATCCCACTTTACACTGATGGAAATCTCCCACGTAAGGCCATGCTTAAAGGTAAACTGACCTCCAGGGAAACACGAACAGGCTTGGCTAGCCTGGGGTTTACCACGTGGGGTTTTTGTCCCTTTCTTCCTGAAACATTATCATCTGTATCTTTGCCCCCAAACATAACAGAGAATTGAAACCATTTAAATCCTTTGAAATAGACTTTACAATCTGGATTTTATTCAGTGACATAAACACTTAATTACAAACATCTGTTTTAGCCTAAATTCTAATTACCTAATCTAGCCATCTGTAATTTGAATGATTTTCTCTGATTTCCTTTCTTTGCAGTGTGATTAATGAGAATAGCATTAGAGCAAGCAGCTCCCTCCTCCTTCTTCAGATGCCTTCTCAGCTCTAGCAAGAAAGCCCTGGGATTTTGCAGCTTACGGGAAACCTCCCTCCTGTCACTTCCAGCTGTTGAGCTTCCTTTTTTCCCTCTAGTATGAGCTATCCCACAAGCTATCTGCTTCTCAGGACTAAAAGGGGAAGTCCTTACAGAGAGAGATGCAACCTGCCAGATGTCCAACAGCAGAGACAACACATGGGAAAATGGAACTGGATTTCCCTTGCAGCACAGGAGAGGAAACACATTCCCTGCCAGGGAATATTTGGCTTAACCTCTGATCTGCATCTTCACCACCAAATGGTGAAGATTCACCACCAGCCAGGCCCTTTTGCCATTACCTGGGACATGGCATACTGGCAATGGAGCTTGGCTACAAACAGAGAGTGAACCTCCACATCAACAGAAAGACATCACCTTTTGGTTAAGGCTCTATACTAGGGCTGAAGAGAACTGAACCCATTTTCCAATAGTGCTGTGGATTGCTTGGCTCTGAGATAATGGGAAAAGTCACTTCCATGCCTCACTTCCCCATTTGTATGACAAGGATTACAGTCCCTCCCAGGCAGCTGAGCACCAGTAGCACAAGGGGGGCAACCCATCACAGCCAAGAGCAGCCACAGAGCAAGGGCTTGGGAAGTTATCACAGCCCTCAGGGCAGGTCCCCTAATGACAGCAGGGCTGGAAGTGTTTAGATCAGGGCAGTGCAGCGTAGCCAAGCCCCCTGCCTCCAGACGTGTCCTCCCTGGCCCAGGAGGAAGCCTGCTGTATGCCTGATTACGCTTTATGAATGACTGAAAGGAGCATGCAGCTGACTTAGTATTACACTGACGGGTGATTCAGGCTCAGGCTCACAAACCAGACAGCTCCATTCAGCTCTGAACTCCTTCATTCGTTAAAGAAAGTGTTGCAATGGGGCATACTCCTGCATCCTTCCACCTCATTTTGCGGGTTGTTCAAAACAACACAGGGTAAGGAAGGCACAATGAGATGAGTTATTCCCCCATCGCTCCAGTTTCTACTGCCTTCTGTTTGTACTAATAAAAGGGAATTCATTTTTAATGACTCCAAACAGTCCCTGCAACTTGTCATCCAAATAGGAAGCTTCCTGGTAGCAACCCTATAGAGATTTAGCAGGGCAGACAGCAAGCTCCCTGCAGTCATATCTGCACAGCAGGGCTGGGAGGAGGGAAAGCAGAACGGTCCCAGGCACGTATTAACTGTGACCTGAGCTCCATGGCAAGCCAACAATATACAGACACAAAGGGCAGAAAGCTCCTTATTTTGCCTGTTGAATATCACTTTGTGGTGATAAGGAGGTTTTCAGCTGCACACAGCTCCCTCAGCTTGTTAAGGAGACTATGAAGTCATTAAAAGCAATGCAAATGGTTCCACTGACGGCATTTTCTCTCTCCGCTCTCCCCCAGCTCCAACCGTGACCCCCCCAACCCAGAGTTAGCAAATCTGCTTTGCAAGCCTTCCCAGTTATAAAGAGTCCCTGGGGAAGATCTCGGTGCTGATCTGCACGCTCATCAGGGAGCATCTAACTTAACACAACCCCTTGGCATCTGCCTAAACCCAGCCCTTTTTATCCTATTTGCATCCAGACTCCCTCTTCCACGAGCCATTTTCCTAGAGATAAAATACACAGGCAGGGACAGATTTCACAAGGGAAACACTGAAAGAGGGCTGCATCATCCCCTGCACACACATTTAAATATAATCCAAATTAAGATGAGGCTTTAATTTAAAGCTGAACAGCCGCTCAAGCACAGACAAGCCCTCTAAAGCTCTATACCCACACGTCTCCCCAGGGTCCCTCTGGAAGGCTGCAGACTTTCAGGATCATTTTAGTATTCTCCAGATAAGGATGCTCAACACTTGAAGTCCTCCCCTACCTACTTAACAATGCAGTTCTGTCCAGTTCATCCTTCCCAATCCTGGACCACTATGTCCCCAAGACCAACCACCACAAAAGGCAATCCAAGGTACAGCAGTATGACAGCAACCTGGTGACGTGCCCGAGCTCTTTAGCACATGGGTTACCCAGATTGAATAAGCAGTTGAAAACATACATTTAAGACCAGAGTTTCTGCCTCTTCACATGGTCTTCACACCGTGTTGTCTGCTCTGAACCATTCTTTTCCCAAGGTGTTCCTGTTGGTCTATCGCAACTTCCAGCTCAGGAAGTCATTGGAAATGGGAATGAATTTCTACTTACTGCTGGTCCAGTGAAAGGAGCGTGGTCACAGTTTTCCTGCCAGGACTGGTTGAGGCTCTGGACAAACTCTTGGAAGAAAGCATGAGACTGGTTGAAAATGGAAAACCCCAGGATGTTGACTCGGTCGTCGAGCAGGGAGTCCAGGCGCTGGAGGGAAAACTCCTACAACAACCCCAAAGAGAAAACGGGATTAGGGAAGAAAACAGGCACCAAAAGCTTCGAAACCCACTGGATACCATGATTCCTGCTAACCACTCCTGAGCGTGGGGCTCTTCTTCATTAACTAACTCTTCTGACAGGAGGCTCCCTGCAACACAGAGGCTGCAGCAGAGGCAGGGAGGAGGATGGTACCCTGCAGATGAAGCCAGCAACCTGCTATAACCAGCCAGCGGTGGTCAGGTTTATTGTGGCAGATCCAGAGCACAAAGCTCCATAGTAGACTCAGACTTCCCAAGCAGTGCTTTCCCGAAGGCACTCCCAGAATATAATCCATGCTGTGTTCACCATGAAAGCACTGCTGTGCCTGACTATTGCTATGGCTGAGAACATCAGACAGTGGGAAGACACAGGCAACGGTTGTCCACCTAAACCTAGAGCAGGAGGGATGCCCAGGCCACCAAGACCACCAGACTGTGGAGGCCCGTGTCTGGAGAGAAACCAATGTCCTTTACGGTTATCTATCTCCTCCAAGAGCACACTGAAATGGACCCCAGCCTGGACAGCAACCATAAGTGAAGCAGCGAGCTCTACCACCACCATGTCCAATTCAGTGACACCAAGTTTAAACTGCTAAATCAAAGCAGTTCCTCCCCCCAGGGCAACCCTGCACTGCTCCTTTCTGCCATCAGATACCAGGAGGAGATGCCACTCATGGAACATCCTAATGCCCTGTGGGAAGTTGCTTTGGCTGTGGGCTCTGGAATGCAGCTCATCCTCTCGCATTCCCGAAGAGCAAAGTGGTAAGATGTATGAAAATGACTGGGTAAAAAAGGCCAAAAACACCCCCAACCAAGCTCTGTTTTGCTACTCACATCAATGGGAGCAGTTACACGACAAAGCCAGTTTCCTGGACTAAAGTCCAGCCTTTCTTGTCCCACTAGCAGGAAATAATGGCGCCTTCCTCACTAATTTCTCTTTTGCTAATTGCTAAAATGGAGCGAGAAAGTGGGAGTGATAGTTTCCGAAACTGCTGGATGCCCATTCTCTTCCATCACTAATACGAATGTCTTTTGGCTCTGTGGACCATGAGATTTACAGCAAGCCAAGTCATTTTTTACCTTTCCTGCACACGGGTGCACGTAGGAATAATGCCTGTAAATCTCTCAAACATGGACTTACAAGACTATTCCAGCACGGCAATGTCCCATGGGAACGCGATCAGGCACAGGATGAAGTGCGTTTCGGACACAACCGCGTTAACGTTGGGTAACATGAAATTGCCTGTGAGCTATTGATTCATTTGAATGATATTATCCTCCTGCCTTCTGACACGTTATCCATTCACCCACAGCATCCTGTCAACCCGCGCAATGAGGGCAGACGGCTAATGAGAACCTGGGCTTGAGGAGATCCTGGATGCAAGCAGAGCAGCAGGAGACATGTTCAGCCCCTGCAAAATACCACTTCCCCCCAAGCCAGAGCTGGGAGGCAAACTGTGTGGGGGACAATGCAAGCAGCTGCCCGACTGCCCTCTTGGCTTCACTATATGCAGAAGGAAATGAGATGTTATGCATCAAAACAGCCACATGGTCCAAGGCTTGACTCAAGGCAGCTGAAATCAGTGCCTTTATTTATTAGTGCCTTCTCTCCCTTCAAAGCATTTCTAAGCTTTGGAGGTTGCTCAGTTGCTGGCAGGTTTGTGACACTCCGCTCCTTATATTAGCAATTCCTGGGGGAGGGAATGAGCCCCACTGCACGTGGGGGAAACTGAGGCAGAGGTGTGCTTTGCCCCAGTCACACAGCACTGACAAAGCTGGACCCACAGGTCCACTCTGCTCAAGCTGGCTGGGTCAGTCCCAGCCCATGGTTTGGACCACTCACATTATTCCAGAGGGACCCACGCACACATCAGCCTCATTTCCCTGGGGAAATGCCTGTGCCCTGCTGAGGATGGAGGCAGCTGCCAGGGTTTGCCTGGCGAAACAACCACAGGCAGACCTGGAGACAACAATCTGCTCTGCTTCCAATGCTAACAGCAGCTTTTTCCCAGCTCCCATTGCTGGTCCTTGCAAGTTTTGGTCTTTTTCTTCAGACAACACTCTCCATATCTGTCTTTTTCTAGGCAAGCCTCCAGCTGCAGAAAACTCCATTTCTGTTGCTGTCATGCTCATAAAGCATTCACCTCTAATACAGCGGGATGGCATGGCTGGTACACAGCCCTTTCCCTGCATTACTCCCTATCCCTTCCCTCTGCCCTGGCTCCAACCCTCTGCCTTTAAATGCTTTTCCATCAGACATGCACAAGAGCATTCTGCTGACCCGGGTCAGAAACAAGGAAACGAGCCATGAGCAGCCTATGCAGTGAAATGGAGATAAACCATCCTTCGGGGACAGACTGCGTTTGCAATGGGATATGAGAGATTTGGTAAGGTCAGGCTTGCTACGGAAGGCAAAGTGGTGAGAGCATCCGGATGCTCCAGTAGGTGCCAGGCTCGGCTTCTGCCCCTATTTGTTTTTAGCTTTCTTACACAGCCATTCACCACACCTGACATTTCCAAACCCACATACTGCAAACAAACTCATTTACCATTCAAGGCTTGCACCATTCAGCTGATTTCCCATCCTCAGCCCTGGCCCTGCCTCCCACCCTGCCCTCCCAATGGCAAGCCTCTGATGCTGCCTGGCAAGATGAGCGCAAGCAGGAAAGGGATGGAAAACCCTGCTCTGGAGATGATCCCAGATGGCTCCTCTCACCATGTACTTGTGTGCAAGTGTTAACAGCATTTACCTTTACAAAGACCAGACTGAGGTAGAGAAATACTGCTCAGATTTGAGAAGACACCCACATGGCTCTGTAGCAGGTACAAGGGGATTCAGTGTTAGCTTTCTCACTGAGGCTGAAGCTGGCTTTTGCCTAAGCTAGGCACAACTGTGGCACTCATAGCTGGCCTTGCCTTGACTGCTAGACAAAGCTGGTGGGCCTACTGCTTACACAGAGCAGTTCCACAACTGCCTTTCCTCTCCTCTCCTCTCCTCAGCTCAGGTAGTTACTCTTCCTTATCTGCAGTGCTGGCTGATGCTTTTGTAGGCTACAAGATAGCTTTCCAGGGCAATACAAGCCAGGAGCCATTAGGAAAATAACTCACATCTATCAGCAGGCTCTTTCTAGAGGAGGACTCTAAGCCCTGGTGTACCTTGTTACAGCCTTCTCTGCCTGCACAAATACCTGGTGAGCACAGGGAGTGAATCACAGAGAATGGCTGCAAACAGCCTCTCCCTCATTACCGCCAATGCCTTTTCCCCCCTCCCTACACTAGAACAATTCCAACAGTTGACCAGCACTTTGTCCTCTGTCTCAGCCCAGCTCCTTTATGCCAACCAGTCCAACTTGGGGCACAGAGAAGGCCATCAAACATCAAGCCAAGGTGAATTCCAGATACACAAATCCTGGCTGTCTGAATTCTTACCCCTCTTTTCAGTCAGTTGTTTTAAAGCACCCA
This sequence comes from Myiopsitta monachus, assembly GCA_017639245.1. NCBI lineage: Eukaryota > Metazoa > Chordata > Aves > Psittaciformes > Psittacidae > Myiopsitta > Myiopsitta monachus. Next base: position 2,696,656 of record CM029935.1, on the reverse strand, counting down.
CCAAAAGCCATCATTCTGTGGGAGGAGATCTCAGGGAAAACAGCACCAGAGGGTCTGCAGCCAAAATTAATCAACTTTTAGAGATGAGAAATCCCCAGGCTTTGCTCAAATCACAGCAAATTCTGCAGCAGCACCAGGCAATTACAGTGTAGATTTTCTGACTCCTATACAGGACTGCAACCACTAAATATGTGCTGTTAAATAACAACACTTAGCAATTCTATAGTACTCTATATTTTCCAAGTGCTAGGCACACATTAGCTAATTGAATACAAAGGGGTTCCCTGGGAGACAGCAGTGGAGGAGCTATTAGAGGATGAAATCACTCTTGGGTTTCTGTGCTTCATGCAGCACTCGACCTGCACTCTCACTTTACAGCAGCACACAAAACCTATGGAGTGACCTGAACGTTTAGGTTGCTTGGAGAACCTGGCTAATAAAAGCCACACAACCAAGCCCTCTAATTCATGATTTTAAAGCCATGAGCTCGGATTTTCTGGCATCGCTAGCTGCCAGTTACGGATCAGGAGATTTACAGGCTATGCTCTCTGTTCCATTAGGAACATAAACCCAGAAGGTACAAGCATATTACTCTCTTGACTTGCACATTTCGGACCACAGGCCAGCTGATCCCAACTGGGACTTGGCACTCAGAGTCCTCTCCCACCTCAGCTCCCGCCGGCAATGGGGCTCCTGCAATGCGCTGGTGGGTTTCTGATGGAGATCCCCTCCTGCCCTGTTGCGCTCTCAATAACAGCAGCACGCTGCTCCTCACACTGTCACAGCACAGTGTGTGTCAGTGTACAGATTCAGCATCAGAGGGGGCTGCCTTGCCTCCTGGGGACTCCTACCAGGAAATTATTACGCCTTGAATACAGAGGAGGAAACTGAGGCGCAGGGCTAAAAACAGCAAGCAATTAAAATCCTGACAGCACAATTCAGCCTAGAAGAGACGTGGGTTAACAACGTGCCTTACAATGCAAAGCATCAAAGTCAGCATTCATATATACCATTAATCAAGTATCCTCCCAGATCTGCACCTAAGTGATGCCCTCCCAAACTAAAGTAGACCCCACAAATGATGGCCGAGGTCTTCCCTCATTACTGCCATCCATTACATCCTCCCTCCCAAATCTGGGAAGAGGTTGGAGACTTCTGCATGGAAAGGGCTAACCAAGAAGGGGATCATTTCAGGGACTGTGGTATTAGGACAAGGGATAAATGGTTTAAAACAGGGAAAGTTCAGGTTAGATATAAGGAAGAAGTTTTTCCCTGGGAGGGTGCTGAGGCACTGGAGCAGGCTGCCCAAAGAAGTAAATGCTCCATCCCTGGCAGAGCTCAAGGCCAGGTTGGACAGAGCCTTGGGTGACATGGTTTAGTGTGAGGCGTCCCTGCCCATGGCATGGAGTTGGAACTGGATGACCTTAAGGTCCTTTCCAACCCAAACCAGTCTATGATTCTATGATTATTAGTGTCATAGCAGCCTGCCTGATAAGCAAATATTGTTTCATGTGTGGAGCTGTGAACCCTCGAGACTCCCCTGCCCTGCCATGCTGCGGTCTCACTTGAGCGAGTGGCTCCCAGTAATTGCTTCACCCCGCAGCGGCAGACTGCCGCTTTGCTATTCAGCACTCTGCATCAGCTATTGAGCTCCTTCCAGCTTTATTGATTTTGGTGGTGATATTGTCCTGCATCCCATTTGCGTGTGCAGAACCTTGCTCCCGACTCGATTCTTATCATATTCTTAATAACCTGGATCACCCGGGAAGCAGGGAGACAGCGAGCACTACCTGCACACTGGAGACAAGGATAAAGATGTAAAGATGGGCTTGTTTCATTTACAGTGACCCCGAGACCTTCCCACACCCGGCTCGACCTTACCCCATCCCAAAGCCCTGGAAAGAACAGGACTTGTTCAATTCAGCCTCCACTGACTCTAAGAAGTCCATCGCCCTCCTCTCTCTTGTTCACACACACGCACGGTTATTTCCTCTCTCAATCACTGCAAGGACTTTATTGGATTTTTGGATCTGCTGATTAACAGCCTCCAAGCCCCCCTCTGTCACTGCCCAGTGCTCAGCAGCAGGAACGCCAGGTGCTGTAAGCTCTCTATGCTGCACTGACCTCATTCCCCCCCAGTCCCAGCCAAGGATCTGGCCCTCTGATGGCAGCAAAGGCTGATTTACACCAGGCTCAGCTCTCTGTGGGTCCAGAACACACTGTACTGTTCCTTCTCTATTTTTATGTGGGATGGGAGGAAGAATCCTGGGCCAAGGCTTCCATTTCTCTATTAAGCTCTCACTCTGGCAAAACTTCCATTTCAAGAGGATTTGGTGCTTAGCAAAGCTGTCACCCTCCAAACACAGCCTTTCAATTCCCATACTGAGATTGCCTGGCAGCTTCTAGACAAGAGCCAAACCTTCAGCTAGTGCAAAGTCAGCACAGCTCTACTGACTTCACTGCTGACACCACCGGGTACCAGTGTGCATCATTAGTCACTGGTTTAGGGTTAAACACAGGAGCTAAAGTATCTCAGCTCTTGGTTCTTTGGGCAAACAAAGCCCTGTCCAAGGAATCTCCCCCCAGGCCATAGGTGGCAGGACTAGCAAGCTCAGTCCAAAGGGGCAGAAAGTACCATCCTGGTCCTATTTACATGGAACAGACGTGGTGCAACTGCTCTGCAGTTACTCCAGGTTTTGACAGCTCAGGCACGAACAACATCTTGACTCCAGAGCGAAGGACTGCTCTTCCTCCAGGGACACCCAAATAGAGGGCTAAACCATGGATTCCTCGCAAGGAGCTTAAAAAGACTTTAGGCTCCCGTGTCACTGACGTCCCTTTGCACTGCTCTAGTACTGATGGAGAGCGTTAACAGCAGCAAGAGTACCAGAAAGAAGAACAAAGTGCGTATCAACAGAACACAGATTGAAGTGAATGAGTTTCCAAGGGGACGGGTGCTACCTCCCGTTCTCCTCCATAAGAGGCATGCCAGGGACTGCCATCGCTACCAGTTTCCCCCTCGAGATCATCAAGCTTCCTCTGTTAGAGGTATCAGTGGAGAAAATACCTGTTTTCGCCTCTCTGGACCCTCACCCTCAGGGCTGAGCTGCTGAGCCTGTTAGTCACGGTGAGCTCCTGCAAGAACACATTTATTTCTTTGCTCAAGTGGACAATATTACGTTAAGTGCTTTATGGTTTTCCTGAAAGGTTGAGTTTGTTTATAAACTATTAACAGAGTCAATAAGTTTATAATGGGCCACATGTAAAAATCAATTCCTCTGGAAGAAGAAAGTCATCACAGCAACAAATTGTGGCCTTTTAAGCAGGTAAGTACCTGCCGGAGACCTACCCAAGGCACTGTTATGGGGCCATTCATGTAGTTAGAGAGGAACCGTGATCTCAATGAACTCAGGGACAGTTTAGGGGAACCATCCATATATAAACTGATTGCTCTTAGAAAGCTGATGCATCACAACATCAATGTGCCATATGCTGGTAATGATGGGTCTTCTACCTCCTCATGCAAGGAGAGCTATTACGTTTTGGAGGCTGTTCTTCAAACAGAGCACTTTAGCAAAATACATTGCCCACATTCTTCGTGAAAGCAATTTACTGCAACTTCTCTGCAGGGAGCCTGAGGCTTGAAGTGACAAATCCTCAAAGAGCAAAAGAGGTCAAGCGCTAAGGTTGGGACCTGAAAAGCACGGCCCTTGGAAAACAAGGGGTAGGAAGACTGAAGGGCAAATAGGACAAGACAGCATGGGGGCAGTGGATAAGAGAGAGGTTTGCTCACACACCTGAGGGCCTGGGCTCTATCTGAGCCAATGATTTACACAACAGCTGGAAATCAAGCACAGGATGGACTCTGAACAACACATAAAGAAGACCCAGACAGGTAAAGCAGCACAGGCAGCAAAACGCAGGGAGGTACAGTTATTGCTTCATCTAAATCTTCCTTTTCTCATGCTAACTAGAATGAGGAGAAATTGCTTTGGCATCCTTGCAAAACCCTGATTTGTTTGCCCTGCTACCACATGCCATGGAAAATATGAACCATAAATCCAGAGAACGATCGGGGCTCTACAAAAGGGTTTGCATCAGCTCCTGACAACAGGAAGGCTGGCTGGACTACACGGTAAAATCTGTCAAAGCATAACAAGAGTCCACCTTCTCACTCACATAAGAAAAGCAAGGGGGTTTGCGGCCAGCAGAGCTGGTGCAGTGAGGCCAAACGCCATAACCCGCGCTGGAGCTCGCGCCATGAAAGCGGGCACAGAAAGAGAAGATCATTTCACCAGGAGAAGGTAATTTCACAATGCAGGACTAACAACTTAAGTGTCACAACCCTGGTCAAACACTAAGCTGTACTCCACTTTCCCTCTGCTTTGCTTTACATCCTTCCCTCCTTCCAAAGGGTGGTACCATAATGACGAGCTACCACTGAAACGTGTCATGTTGTCTGGGCGATCGGGACACTCATTTCCCCTCCAGCTCCAACAGGTCACCCAGAGCAACAGCAGGGCTTTAAAAACCTTGTCCTATATAAAGACCAACCTCTTTATAAATCACTAAACAAAGAAGGAAAAACAAGAAACAAAACCCCCAAACCAAAACTGATTTAGCTGGTCTTTGGGAATGGAATATGGCAGCTTTTTTATCAGCAACACCACCTGTGCACAATACTGTCAGGGAGCAAAAGTGCATCCCATGAATAGAGCATCTGACTTCAGGCACTAGTAAAACTCCTTTACACCTTCCCTCTTACAGCAATAATTTTAATTGTTTCAATTAATTCCACCTAATCTCCTTGATAAATGTTTTGAAATTTAAACCCAGCCTGAGGTCCATAAGTTACAGTGAAAAATAAGAGAGGAAAAAGAAGGCAAAAATAACAAGCTACAACAGAATTAATAAGCTAAAAGAATTAACTGCAGCACAGGATTCTGGAGGCATCCAACACCCCTTTTGCTCTGCACTGCTGATTTCAAGGATTTCCAGCACTAAGAGGAACATTTCTTTTTTCAATGCTCTACTTAAGCACTAGCATCATCATTATTGTTTATTATTACTATCATTATTATTAGATTGCTACTACTATTATTATGGAGCACACCTTCACCCTTTTACATGGTCATAAGGTGCTGGGGAGCGGGGAAGGGAGGATGGGTAGCTGGGTCACTGGGGCAGCATTTGCCATTAGTTCAGGACATTTCAACCCTCCCAGAAGGGTAATTCCCAGAGCAAGGAAGTTTGTCACCATGTGGAGATGCCAGGAAGAAACTGAGACTGAGATTTCCTGCAAGGGGACTGAGGACAGGAGGACGCTCAGTTGCCATGAGGACCGCAGACGCAGAGGATGGACATGGGAAAGAAAAATGCACCAGACCTGTTCTGTTCTGTGAATGTCATTAGGACTCCTGGGGCTTGTCTTAGTGACAAAAAGGGTCCCTTGAGCTGGCTGAAGGAGGCTGATAATGAATTTGCATGCAGTAAATTAGCCTCTGGATATTTTTACATCAGCCTGTTTGCCTCGGCTCCGACGGAAATGCATCGGGGGCCCGAGGACTGCCTCCTCATTTGCTCCCGCCATCTCCTGCCAAAGGCTGGCATCTGCTTTCCCGTGCTGCTCTGCCTCCCCATTGACTGCTCTCTGCAGTCATCAGGCTGGCTACGGAGGAGCTGTCACCCCCAAATCGCTCTCCCATGGGTCCGTGCCAGGGGAGCTGCAGCAACTTGCCTCCATCTAACGCTCCGCAGGGGGAAGAGCTGCGACACACAACTAGCTGTCGGCTGGGATGTGCTTATTAGGTGAAATTAATGCTGGAAGACAGAAACAGAATTCCCCTCTAGAGCCACAGGCCAGGCATTTAATTCAGCATTTTATCCCCTTTTCTCTTCTTTTTTTCCACCTCCAAGTACCTTAATGCTATACAGACTGTCTCTTCCCCTTCCGATAGGCTCTCCCTCCATTTAAAGCCATCTTTTTTCTTGCTCCCCTTGACAGCAGTTCACTATGATTTTATCTTTTCTATTAGGCAGCGACTACAAAAACCTCAGAGGGTTCATTAGGAGCTTGGTAATCCCTCCAGATTTATTAGTCTAAATTGCTCATTCCCATCTCTCATCCCCATTTAAATATTACTAATTTCCTTAAACATCCCTTCCATCTGCCCAGGTTTTGCCCGATGTCACCTTTAAGAGTCCCTGCCAAAAAAGCAGTTTTGCTGAGGGCTGGTCTTTTGGAAGAAGTGGTAAAATAACCTGGGTATAGAGATTAATATCCTGTGAGAGGGAATGGCAACAAAACTCATTTCTTTCTCACCTGCCATAACTGCATTACACTAGATGAATGGGTTTCAAAGACAAATATCACCTTCTGACCTCAAGCAAAAGTTTAATCACACCCATACTTGAAACCAGTGTGGTGGCAGTGGTGGGGACCTTAGTTTTTATAGTTATTTCTGTTGTCTGAGCACCACCTATGAACGCAGACTCCACTATGCTGGTGATGTGCAAACAGAATCCCTTACCATGTGTATAGTCCCGGTCCACGGGGTGCACAGCAACACAGCTGTTGTGACCAGAAGGCAACAAGGAAACGACTTGCTGGGACTGGGAAGTGATTGGAGTGGGTTAGCGTTGTGAGCAGGATCTGATGGGGATGGCCACTGTCCTTTACCAGCTCCACCAGCACAGCTGCACCCCACCTCGGGGCGGGTACCGGGGGTGAGAAGTCAGAAAGCAGCAGGCACTGCCTTGAAACCAGTGGCCTCCCAAGGGCACAGCTCTGCCCCAAGGCTCTGTCACTGGCCGATCCCCCTTTGGTTCATCCCTTCCTTTTGCTTTCCTGGCTAGTTTCATTTGCACGGGAATAAGCAGGAGCAGTGAAGCTTGCTCTTGCTGGACTGATATTGAGCAACATTAGGACCTATGGATTGAGCACTAAGCAGGAATCAGAATGCTATTAGTTCAGGCAGGAAGCGTGTGGGGGTTTCTATTTTTTGCCTTTTTCTCTTTTGTTGACAGCTCCTTTCCCTACCCCTTTTTTATTCTCTCTCCCAATTGCTCTCTTGGCTTTCAACCCCCCCCATTTCACTGCTTCCCCCTCCTCCTCTCCTGCCTACATGTTTGGCTCCATCCATTCCCGTCTGTCTCCCACCCAAACACAAAGCGTGATTCAGCTCCCGGCTTTCCTGGCACACGCACACCCTGGCATAAATATTAATAGACATTAGAGAAGATGAGTATCATTTGGGGTTGGAAGGCACCTCCACTTAATCATCCAGCCTATCCTGCCTGCACTCAAGTTTCCACCATCCCCACACCAGCATTAATAGGCAGGTACCCGCTTTCCCCAGTGGCAGCATTCCCTCACACCACTTGGCAGCTAGTTCAAGAGCCTTGTAGCTGCTGCGACAAGAGAAGTTTCTCTCATGTTTATTTTGGGTTTCCCCCTGCTGCTGCCTAAGCCCATTACTCCTTGTTTAGCACAGTACTCAGGGATTTAACCACACGATCCCCCCATTAATGTTATTAGTAGCTATAAAGCCAAATCACCAGGGGCCATGCTGAATACATACCCTGCTCTGCCTCTCAATGTTTATGGTGTCATCCTTCCTTTGTCTGACACAGCCGCTCTCAGAGGCAAAGCAGAAAAGCACAGGGTTGTGGTGCCCTCCACGTGCACACCCCAAGCAACCTACCCCATGGGTAAAGGGCTCAGGGGCTGACACCTCCAGCAAAACCCTCCTGAGCCCCTCAGATGGGTCAGGAGCCACCCATCTGCTGGGGCTTCCCGAGGACCCACACAACTCATTGCGCCATCTCCACCTCTGCATATCCTGCCTTTCACAGCTACAGTGGATCAATCAGTGCTGTTGTTGGGAACCCATCAGCTTTCACCTCCTAAAGGCCAGGGCAAGACTTCCCCTGACTGATAATTAGGTTGGCTAGGGGACACCTCTACTTGCTTTCATCCCCTTTCTGCTGCAGAACTCCTGCTCCGCAAGCACGTCGCTCTTCCCAACGCTCCCGTGGGGCAGGGAGATCAGCTCCCATTAACATGACTCCACACGCACACTGAAGAAAAGCTGAGAGAAACGTCTTACCAGATTAGTGAAGATATACGTGTAATAGGCAGACGCCATTCCCAGTTCAGCTGCCTGTGAAGGAGAGGAAAGGAGATTAGACCAGAGCCTGACAATCTTCAATCTCCACTCCGGCAAGGCAGAGACTGGGCCACATTTGCTTCTTCATCCTTATCGCTCCGTGCAAGCGCTGCTGTCTTCCTGCAGGAGGGAAAAGGTGGGACACAGCAACACGAGTTGACCTGTGAAATTAAAGTCTGGGCAACCAATCCTTCAGCAGGACTGAGCCTACCCCTGAGGTCTCCTCTCTGCATCAGCACTGACAAAGTACGTGCACAGGGGCTGCCTGGCAGAGAGATGATGCATGAGGCAGACCCAATGATGCATGAGCCACAGCTCTGGTCCCCTGTGACCATCTCTGCTCCCTCTGCAACGTCACACATGGGGATTTCTGCATGTGGCCCCACTCCAGACAAGCACAACCTGGAAGGAAGATGCCCATTGGGAACAAAAGCTTTTGCATCCCCAGTGCAACGTATAGACCCGGTAAGGTGAAGTGGGCAGCCTGAGGCCTCCAGAACCCCTTGGAATGAGGAGTTCCTTGAGCGTACCATGTGTTTGGAGGTTGCTGCTTTTCTGCTGTTCAACTACCACCAACTTTTTGAACATAATGAGGGGAAGCAGCAGTTGGGAGAGCTCAGGGCTTGTCTCCTTTGGCCACAAACACCGTGATGCTGAGAGCAAGGCAGAAAAAGCTCTTCTGGAGTTAGAGAAAACGGACAGTCACCCCACTGGTGGTTTTCCAACATGTATCAGTCAGATCTGGGCTCCAGTCCTGTAGGTTAACTAGCACAAATGAAACCTAGTACCAAAACCTGTTCTCCAGAATTTAGACACGGATGCAATGGCCACAGAAATAGTCAACAGGAAGGGATACGGAGATGCAGAGGGAAGGACATGGATTTTCCCATGTGGTGATCTGTTCTAGAGATCCCAGACCAGATCACTGAGGTCTTTATGTAGACTTCACAACTCCCAGTAAACAAGGAGTCGTTTGTGGGAACAGATGCTCAGCAAAGTGGGGGATTAATCTGCAGATCCTCCCGAAAGCCTGTGTTTCACTGCCAAGCACAGCTGGTATCAAACCAGGCTTCTGGACCTTGGCAAGGAGGTTTTCCCACCACCCCAGATCACACAGAGGAGCTGGAGGCAGGGAGGGAAGGACCAAAGGCAGCTTGGCCTTAGTCACTTCCTATCACCCCCAGAAGCTGGAGGATGGTTACAACAGAAAGCTGAATGCAGGAAAGATACAAAGAGGTGGCTTAGAGCGCATCCTTCCCTACTCCTCCCTGTTCTTCACCTATTTCTGTGAAAAAACAAGGCCACTACTGTTGCAGTGCGAGTTAACATGGACATCAGGGAGCTTTGGATGCTGACTGATCACGGATTGGACTGGCTGTACCCAGCCTTCTGATTACACATTGTCATCCTGTCCTTCGCACAAGTGGCAAAACGGACACAGCAAAGTTATTTGACCACCAGAGCACCACGACTCCAGAGGAGGCCGCAGCCCTGCCTTTCAGACACTGGCCTCATTTTCAAGCCCTACACAATAAACCCTGGCACCCAGTTCCCTCCCTTTTCCCTTCCTGGGGACAGTGACAATATCAGCTCTTCGCCTGACCCCCTTTGAAGCCGGTGCACTTGATTTCAAGGGCAGAAAATCAAAGCGAGCAACAAAGCGCCTCCTGCGAGCATCGCTCCCATCCATTTAACCGGCTCGCTGGCAGGTGGGCAGCCGGGAGAGGATGGCAATCGAGGAAGCAACCATGTGTCTCCAGACCATATGCGGAGGGTAAGAGATGAGAAACTGCAGTTTCTCTGGTGCGCAAGGCCAGGACTGGTCTCCTGAGGCACGTCCAACACAAGGCACTTTCAGAACAACAGCACATTTTTCTTGCTGCTGCTGACCTGTGGGCAGAGGCCAATGATGTACCTATGTGCTCACCATAACCTCACTCCTTACCCTGCTTGCACCTCTATAAAGAAAACACTTTTCAGCCTCCCAAGGTGCAGGAAGTTGCCAGATCAGAAGCTCATTATTTATTACTTTCCATTCCTGCAATCTTCTAGCCGGGAAGACTGCATTAGGTTTTACTCAACTGCTGAAAAATCATGGCAATCTCTGACATCTTTATCAGTCGTGACAGAAGGATGCTCGAGCCAGGAAGGGAGACGGCAGGTGCATGAAGAGCACTGCTGCGTACTGGTGGGAAGTCACTATAGCAACAGAGGAGGGGGACAGCCCTCAGGAGCCAGGCAGCAGGAAGGCCCAGGAGGGAAGAGAGAAGTAAAGAACCACAACACCTTCCCCCTGCATAGAAGGGACCCAAAAAAACCCAAACCTGTCCTGTTCTGAAACACAAGCAGGGGAATAAAGATCTTAGGGAAGGTGGGAGGGACCAATTAAGACAGATCTAATGGTTTCTGCTGCCTGTCACCAGGAATAAATCTGGTACAGCCAATGCCTTTGAATGACTGAGTCCCTGACACCGCAGCCAGGGACGCCGTATGTAAGGCCTGCCCCAACAGGGAGGACCCCACTGCCAGGATCCTGCCTCCATTCAGGAAAGTCCCTCTTGCTTCCTTCCAGGATGTGGGAAACTCTACGCAACTTCAGTAGTTCCATCTGGAGCCACTGCTCAATTTTGAAGTCGTCTATCAAACCAACTGCTAAAAACTGCAGCAAGAGACCATTTAAAAATCAACGTGATTAAAATCAAATCTCGGTTAATAAGACAATAAAAAAGGAAGCAAACACTTATAAATGGAGTTGGAGATAAAAAGCAGACACCATGGCACTGATTGACTGATTTCAGAGTGCCTACAGTAGTTCTCCATGGCTGTTTGACGGCATCAGGAGCCATGGGCACACACCGCTTCTAGAAAGCAAACACATCAGCTCAGAGCAATTGAATCATTGCTTCTATAGAGACAGTCCCGGAAAGAGAGAGCCAATTGCTTTCCCCAAAACTCCATCAGTGGCAATTTCCCATTTCCAGCCTTGCTGAAGGAATTTTTATGCTCCACTGTCATACAACCCCTGCACATGCATGCATGCATGCAGTGGAAGCAGCAGCGTTTACAACTGTGATGCTCAAGAGACACTTACCTTCCGCAGAATGGTATGAGACATGGAAGCATTGGCGTGTACAATGATGGTCGCTGTTTTGTCATCTCGGATCTCTTTTAGGAGGGGGGTAGGATCCCGGCTGTCATCCAGCATCCGGACTGAGAGCGTGTCCTTGGAAATGAGGAACTGCCGAAGCAGCTTCTCCAGGTTTAAAAGGCCTTCAAATAAAAGGTAAGGGGAAAAAAGCAGACACCTTTAATTTTCTGCTTGGTTCACAAAGCATTTCTCCACGGCTCACAGTCATTCCCAGCAGGAAGCAGTCCTGCAGTTCTGCGCAAGGGAAAGGATTTGGGGCTGCAGCACAGGTTCACTGCTTGGGCCTGTGTCCATTCCCAGGGAATGGGAAATGATGGAGTTACTCCAGCTGTACTCCAGACAAAGCCTCTTGGGAAGAGATAAGATTGCTGATACAAATTTGGTCAGGACCCCAGGGTCCACATGGTTTCTCCACTATTTTCCTGCATGCAGTATTGCTCTGGTTGTCGCTGGTTGCTGGAGCATGATTCCTCCTCCTAAGCCTTCGCATTACTACCTCCCAAATGAAGTGCCCTGCAAGGCATGACTCGATACAGTCTGGAGATCTTAGAGCGCTCTGATGGGAGCTGCTATCTTCCAAGGGCATGCATCCCTGAGGATGGAGAGCTCTGCTGAGAGCCAGAGACTGTTGCTAAAATACACCATTAGGTCTACATACAAATATGTGACAAAACCTGGGAGCATGGTCCTAGCACAGTGCAGAATTACATGTGGGGTGGGGATCCCTAGAGCAACACAGAAGCCAATAATAAAACAATCCAGCATGTTTGGTGCTTTATAGAGAAATTAGAGATCGAAGTAGGACAGTTCACAGTCCAGTGGCTCCATCGCTGGGCAAGGACAAAGCCCGCCTCCTTCTTTCTGCCTTGCCATCTGCATTCCTGCCTCCCTCATGCTCACACTGAGCTCTTTGAGTGCAGGACCAGGCGCTCCCTTCAAATGGGAGCTGAACAAAGTAAGTAATTAGTGAGCACCCGCGCAGATGAGTCCCGGGTTCCCTGGACTTGTGCCCTATTGCCTTCAACACTTCTCATTCGAGTTTCTTCCTGCAGCTAGGTCACTGCAAGGGCTCCTTCCACCACAGCTTCCTTGATGACTAGTGAGACATCAAAGCTCTTGCTGCAGCTTTCCTTACTCAAGAAAGAACATTTGATTGTCTGTCTCTTCTATCCAGCTGCTGAGTTGCAGCAGGAAATAACCTCCTGTCAAGTTTGATTGACCAGAGAGTCCACCAGATGTAGTCATCAGCAAGACACACATCCCATCCCTACAGAAAGATGGTCCAAAAAGAAGGGGGAAAGCTGCATGAAGCAAAACGAAAAGAACAGAACTATCAGCAGAATGACAGCCCAGAAGCAAACTCAATCCTCAAGTCAGAGCTCTACTCTTAACCTAACCATACTTGGACTGTATGAAAGTGCTCATTCACCCGAAGGCGAAGGGAAAGCTGCACTCCTCTGCATACCCAGATTTACACCACAAAGTGACTTTCAAGGGGACATAAATCCATGGAATGGCATAGGCACCTGGAGGGAAATCTTCATCCATCCCCCTTGGAAACACTCATTTTCCATTTAATTTCCTGAAGAAATAAAATCAGATCCTGTTCCTTAACACTGCAGGTTGTATTTCTCGGCTCTAAGTTAATCTTGCGAACTGGAGAGCATCCCTCTGCCAACGGCTATGAGTTTGTGAGTCACAACAGACCCTCGGCTTCCTCGTCAGTTTTTCTCTTTGCTGACTACATCAGCACCACTGTTGCTGCCTTCTCCAGCTCGCAGCGGCACGAGTCTCAGGTACAAAAGCCACCCTGGCCTCTGGTGAGGAAGTGGGGAAGGCAGAGCCCAGCTGCAAGGTTTCTAAAGCACATCAGGCACAGAGAGGACGAAGTAGGACCAGGCTAAAAAGGAAGCATTTGATCTCCTCTGGTTCAAGGAAATGATGATATCCAGTGTATTAGATCATATCTTGTAGCCACTTCAGAGCAGTTCACAAACTACCTGATCTATTTCACACTGCAGAGAAACTGAGTCACATAATGCCGTTCTATTCACCATTCATTGCACTTGGGCTGGCCCAAGTTCAATTGACTTCAAGGGTCATTTTCTGCTTCTGCCAGAAGAAATTACAATCGGTCCCCAGAGAAAGGATGCGACTCCATACAGTGATAGTATGAGCGTGACGGGATAGGACCCAGGAGTCCCATCACATAGCCTTGTACTTAAACCAAAACAGCTATGACTCTCCCTCCTGGGACCTAAATAACAACATGCCTCAAACCACCATTTCCTCACTGATGAGCAGATAGCTCATATGCTCCCCTATTTGCCTCCAGGGAACCTTCCAAAAACTCAAAGCACCTTAAGTTACTTGTTTAAGGACTGTGATTAGGAGCACTAGCTGTCCTAAAGGAAAATGAGGGCTTGCGCTCCTACACGAAGCCATATTATGCCTTTTCTGCACTCCATTATAGTGAGAGCATATTGTGCTTTAAGCCTAGCTCAGAAAAAGTCCGTACTGGGCACAAAGAGCAGGATGCATGAAAGACACCCATCCCACTGCTTCCCTGGGTCTGGGAAGGACTCAGGGTTGCACAGAGCATCCTAAATATTGAGTTATCCAGCAATACTAGAGTAACGTTAATGGAACTGATTCAATTAAAAGAGTGTTATTTTAATGAGAGCTATTTGGTTCCCAAGGTTTGGATCCAGTTAAATGAAGAATCATTCTGTATGCCACGGCAAACACCTGCACGTTTTGGCACATACCTGAGGATTAGGGCAGGGGAGCACAGCAGCGTGCTGACATCTATGTGTGCTCTGTGACCAGCACCAGTGCAAGGACAGAGCTGTGAGCACGCAGGTGAGAAAACCTCATTATCTTCTCTTCCTCTCTATTTTTCTTCCATTTTGCTTAAATTAAGCTTAGACAATGAAAAATCCGAGCACCAGAAGCAATGTAGGAGACCATTTACATGATTTTAATGGCATCATTTTGGGTCAGGTCCTCTGCTAGGGTAAATCTGAGCATGTTTCCTGAAGGCAATTTAATGACTTACATCAGCTGAGGATGTGGTCTCCTCAGGGTACATAAAGCAAAAAGAAAAGGCAAAGACACTCTTATTCTGTCTGTTCCTGCGCAGGAGTCTGCCACAACACTGCTGGTGGTGCAAAGTTTGCCCAGGGCTAGCTGGAAAAGATCCCGGCCCCACCGGCAGGCACTGCTAAGCTCCTGCCAGTATCCCAAAGCTCTCCCTGGATCCACGTGCCTTTTCAAAGCCCCCCTTTTCTAGGCTTGTTTGTATGGTAAACTCTAGTGCTGACAAATGTGGCTGCAGGATAATAAAAGCACAACTGGTGTGGGTACTACGCAGCAGCCACCTACCTACACACTGATCTTACAAAGCACAGGACACGCTTTATCCACTGTGATACAGACCCTGCTCCTGCCACCTTAGGGAAGTTACGCCAAGACGAATATGGTCCTGCTGAGGTGAATGCCTCAGCATCCAGATGCACAATTACCAGCAGATGTATGGCTGCAGAGCCAGAGAGGGTATGCAGCGTATTGACTATTAATCAAGTCCTGCTTTTAGGCCACAAATGGCACATGGGTTTGGGAAAGGCATATTTCAAAAAGCTTTACTTGCCTAAAATAATCTCCAGAAACAAGCCTAAGCCTTTTTTTTCCCCTGCATATAAACCCATCTGTGCAAGCAAAACACCCTTCAGATTGTCAAACAGAAGGCAGGCAAGTCTCTCCCCATCCCCTTTCCTCCTCTCACAAACACCTCCACGGGGCAACAGAGTGGGAGACCTGCCCCGCAGGGCACCGCTGTTTCAGGTTGCTCTGATGGAGTGCTGACCTGCTGCAAACAGAAGAGACCCCGCCACCACAACCAGGCGAGCCGCGCACCCTGGGATGCTCACACACACTGCCTGTGGGACCTTCTCCAGCAGGCACCAGACACGCAGAAGGAGATAGAACAGAAGGCAATGGGTGCAGAGGGGCAGCCGAACCCAGCCTGGCAATGACTTACATTCAGCTTTGGCACAGATGAGGCAGGCAGTGGTGCAGTTAAAGAAATTCAGGATTCCTGCCACGGCCACGCTGATATCGGTGTTGCTGGGATGGAGGTTG